>OX465430.1:15000-1339913 GCA_950005045.1 Agrotis exclamationis
TTTCAGCTCATTAGACCTAAAAAGGCGGACGCCTATCGTTTGACACAAATCGCAACCCCTAAAAATCAACCCTTAACCGAATTTTGCATTTTCTCAAAATTTTACCATATTTAATTCATTTACAACGCCATCTTTCGACCAATTACAACCGTTTAAATTCTATATTAGTCTCAGCAACCGCCCTCAATTAATCCCGTGATCAGGTCCGCGATCCGTGGCCCGAGTTCCGGAGTGGGGGTGAAAAACACCAATTTTCACTTAAAAAACTGGTTTTTCGGCCATAACTCAAAATTTTGTCTCTTGTCGTCATTAATTTTATTACATATTCGGCTAGCCCGCGCGGAGCCCGATCCGACGATACCCCGCACGTGCGTCTAGCTCGCAAAAAATTTCCCTCCATTTTTTCAAAATTCCGTCTATGTCCCAAAATTGATATACCCCGGTAAGCCGTTGAAAAAAGTATCGATAACTTCTTTGTTATAGGTGCGATTTTGAAGCTGTTTTCAGCTCATTAGACCTAAAAAGGCGGACGCCTATCGTTTGACACAAATCGCAACCCCTAAAAATCAACCCTTAACCGAATTTTGCATTTTCTCAAAATTTTACCATATTTAATTCATTTACAACGCCATCTTTCGACCAATTACAACCGTTTAAATTCTATATTAGTCTCAGCAACCGCCCTCAATTAATCCCGTGATCAGGTCCGCGATCCGTGGCCCGAGTTCCGGAGTGGGGGTGAAAAACACCAATTTTCACTTAAAAAACTGGTTTTTCGGCCATAACTCAAAATTTTGTCTCTTGTCGTCATTAATTTTATTACATATTCGGCTAGCCCGCGCGGAGCCCGATCCGACGATACCCCGCACGTGCGTCTAGCTCGCAAAAAATTTCCCTCCATTTTTTCAAAATTCCGTCTATGTCCCAAAATTGATATACCCCGGTAAGCCGTTGAAAAAAGTATCGATAACTTCTTTGTCATAGGTGCGATTTTGAAGCTGTTTTCAGCTAATTAGACCTAAAAAGGCGGACGCCTATCGTTTGACACAAATCGCAACCCCTAAAAATCAACCCTTAACCGAATTTTGCATTTTCTCAAAATTTTACCATATTTAATTCATTTACAACGCCATCTTTCGACCAATTACAACCGTTTAAATTCTATATTAGTCTCAGCAACCGCCCTCAATTAATCCCGTGATCAGGTCCGCGATCCGTGGCCCGAGTTCCGGAGTGGGGGTGAAAAACACCAATTTTCACTTAAAAAACTGGTTTTTCGGCCATAACTCAAAATTTTGTCTCTTGTCGTCATTAATTTTATTACATATTCGGCTAGCCCGCGCGGAGCCCGATCCGACGATACCCCGCACGTGCGTCTAGCTCGCAAAAAATTTTTTTTCTTTGTGTTTAATTTTTTTCGTCTGTTTAGAATACTGACCGTTGCTGTGAGCGCTGACAGGGTCTGATTTTGAAGAACCCACATTAGTTTTAGTAGGTATTTTAAAATTTAAGTAACTTTAAGACATCAATTGTGTTCCCCTGTTTACAGGGACATATTTTAAACTCCATAGTGACTTATTTTTGAATTTTTTTTTTAATTATCATAATTTATTTCTTTTCTGACTGGATCCCCTCTTTACAGGGATTCAGTTCTATTGATTTTTATCTTTCCCCCTATACAGGAATACAGAAGGTTCCAGAGTCCCTCCCTCTTCTAAGCGGATAATCAACGCCAATCTGACATTACAGGGTACCGCACCAAACAATGTACCGCACCCCAGTCGTTTCCACCAAGGCTCAGAGCTCCGGGGGCTCGCCGCGATCGGTGGAGAAGGCGGGGCCGCCTCCCACGGAGGCCAGGAGGAGAATCTCGTTTGGAGAAGACAGTCCTCCTGTGTCTCAGGTCGGCCCCGTTGTTCCGGCGACGCGGCGAGTTGCTGTGGAAGCTTCAAAAACTCTCAAGGAGTCTGTGGTCGGGCACCGCAGTCGTGTCGCGGAGGCGAGAGCTTGCCTAAATAAGGCAAAGGTCAATTTGGGCAACTCTCGCAACCTTAAAACCGACATTAAGGCTGCGGTGCTCGAGGCCATAAACAGGCTCTTTGAGCTTGTTAAAGAGTCGGAGCTTGACCGGGCTCCCTCCACCTCTACGGTCATACCGGTATTTGCCTCCACTGCCAACCATAGTCCGGACCCCGTTTCGAGTAACGTTCATACTGGTCAGACTGAGCTCCTAAACGCCATCAAGGAGCATATCTCGGAGCTAAAAGACAACTCCAAGAAATTGGACTCACTCCGAGACAGTCTGACCAGCAGGATGAATGTGGGGGAGACAACCTACGCGGGTGTAGCAGCCCACATAAAGAGCCATACTGGGGCGCACGTCCCGGAGCGAACGGCGCTGCACTCGGTGATTGTCTCCTCGACAGTCGAGATGGAAACGGGGGACGACATCCTCGAGAAAGTCAGGAAAGCAGTGGACGCAAAGGAAGGCTGGGTACGGGTGGATAGAGTCCGGAAAGCCAAGGACAGAAAGGTGATACTGGGGTGCGAGACAACGGAGGAGAGGGCAAAACTCCGAAAGCGGCTTTGTGAGGCTGGAGAGAACCTCGTCGTCGAGGAGGTGAAGAATCGGGACCCGCTTCTGGTTCTTAGGGACGTGCTTTCGGTCCACAGCGACGACGAAGTGCTTCAAGCCCTTAGGAACCAGAACCGGGAGATCTTTCACGGCCTCGGGGACGAGGACCAGCGAATGTGTGTCCGATACCGAAAGAAAAGCAGAAACCCTCATGTAAATAGCATTGTGTTGAGTGTGTCCCCCGCGATCTGGGGGCGGGCACTCGATGGAGGCAAGCTTCGGATTGACCTCCAGAGGGTGCGCGTCGAAGACCAGACGCCTCTGGTGCAGTGCACCCGCTGCCTGGCTTACGGGCACGGTAAACGCCTGTGCACGGAGCCTGCCGATCTGTGCAGTCACTGTGGCGGCCCGCACCTTGGAGTGGACTGCCCGGAAAAACAGGCTGGTACAGCAGCGGTGTGTGTAAACTGCACTAGAGCCAAGCGGGGGGAACACTCGCACAATGCTTTTAGTAGCGAGTGCCCAGTACGTCGTAAGTGGGACGCATTCGCGAGAGCTGCAATATCTTATTGCTAAAGGCGTCGATGCCCCCACTTCCGCGTATAGAGAAAAGACCAACTCGGCACCTCAGAAAAGCAGACGCACGGAGCGAGTCATCAGGGTTGGCCCTGAAACAAGCATTAATTGCGGTCACCTTCGTGGGAAAGTGTCGGGAATTGTGTTGTGCAGGGGGCAATATCTGATTGAATCGCCGAGTTGTGTCGAGTTGCAACTCCTGTTTGACTGGTGGCTGCTTTGTGCCTGTCCCAAAAGTCGTACAAATCCGACTCATATATTGAAGTATATACTGCGGATATTGACAGCTGGAAGGACGACACAAGACAAAATTAACAGCGGGCAGTCAAATAGAAGCCGAAAAATATGGGTAATAACAAAAAGCGTAAAATAGTTAAATGTCAATAGGGTAAAGAAATTAAAGTACAAAATTAAATAGTTAAAATTTTTAGGAAATATTTATAAAAACCGAAACAAGAAAGTAAAGTAAATAAAACAACAAAAGCTTAACCAAAAATTAAGATAAAATAAGATGTTATAGACGATGAGAATTAAGATCGGAAACCACATAGCATGGTCTCTTCGGCCGATAACAAACAAAAACGCAAAGAAGCTGCAGATCCCAGAAACCTAAGGTCTCTGCAAGCTTATAGCAGAGGGACACTGGCAGGGCAGGAGTGGGTTTTAGCGGGTTCGAGTCCCGCACTACCTCGACTGTCTCATGGTCTCAGTGAGACGGTGAGACAGCCGAGGTGTCCGTGGGGATTTCCCACTCCTGCCTCAACAAAAAAAAAAAAAAAAAAAAAAAAAAAAAAAAAAAAACCTAACCTAACCTAACCTAACCTAACCTAACCTAACCTAACCTAACCTAACCTAACCTAACCTAACCTAACCTAACCTAACCTAACCTAACCTAACCTAACCTAACCTAACCTAACCTAACCTAACCTAACCTAACCTAACCTAACCTAACCTAACCTAACCTAACCTAACCTAACCTAACCTAACCTAACCTAACCTAACCTAACCTAACCTAACCTAACCTAACCTAACCTAACCTAACCTAACCTAACCTAACCTAACCTAACCTAACCTAACCTAACCTAACCTAACCTAACCTAACCTAACCTAACCTAACCTAACCTAACCTAACCTAACCTAACCTAACCTAACCTAACCTAACCTAACCTAACCTAACCTAACCTAACCTAACCTAACCTAACCTAACCTAACCTAACCTAACCTAACCTAACCTAACCTAACCTAACCTAACCTAACCTAACCTAACCTAACCTAACCTAACCTAACCTAACCTAACCGAGCTAATTAGACCTAAAAAGGCGGACGCCTATCGTTTGACACGAATCGCAACCCCTAAAAATCAACCCTTACCCGTATTTTGCATTTTTTCAAAATTTCACCATATTAAATTCATTAACTTCGCCATTTTTCGACCAATTACAACCGTTTAAATTTTATATTAGTCTCAGCGACCGCCCTCAATTAATCCCGTGACCAGGTCCGCGATCCGTGGCCCGAGTTTCGGAGTGGGGGTGAAAAACACCAATTTTCGCTTAAAAAACTGGTTTTTCGGCCAAAACTCAAAATTTTGTCTCTTGTCGTTAACAATTTTATTACATATTCGGCTAGCCCGCGCGGAGCCCGATCCGACGATACCCCGCACGTGCGTCTAGCTCGCAAAAAATTTCCCACCAATTTTTCAAAATTTCGTCAGAGTCCAAAAATTGATATACCGGAGCAAGTGTTTGAAAAAAGTATCGATATTTTCATTATTATAGGTGCGATTTTGGAGCTGTTTTCAGCTAATTAGACCTAAAAAGGCGGACGCCTATCGTTTGACACGAATCGCAACCCCTAAAAATCAACCCTTACCCGTATTTTGCATTTTTTCAAAATTTCACCATATTAAATTCATTAACTTCGCCATTTTTCGACCAATTACAACCGTTTAAATTTTATATTAGTCTCAGCGACCGCCCTCAATTAATCCCGTGACCAGGTCCGCGATCCGTGGCCCGAGTTTCGGAGTGGGGGTGAAAAACACCAATTTTCGCTTAAAAAACTGGTTTTTCGGCCAAAACTCAAAATTTTGTCTCTTGTCGTTAACAATTTTATTACATATTCGGCTAGCCCGCGCGGAGCCCGATCCGACGATACCCCGCACGTGCGTCTAGCTCGCAAAAAATTTCCCACCAATTTTTCAAAATTTCGTCAGAGTCCAAAAATTGATATACCGGAGCAAGTGTTTGAAAAAAGTATCGATATTTTCATTATTATAGGTGCGATTTTGGAGCTGTTTTCAGCTAATTAGACCTAAAAAGGCGGACGCCTATCGTTTGACACGAATCGCAACCCCTAAAAATCAACCCTTACCCGTATTTTGCATTTTTTCAAAATTTCACCATATTAAATTCATTAACTTCGCCATTTTTCGACCAATTACAACCGTTTAAATTTTATATTAGTCTCAGCGACCGCCCTCAATTAATCCCGTGACCAGGTCCGCGATCCGTGGCCCGAGTTTCGGAGTGGGGGTGAAAAACACCAATTTTCGCTTAAAAAACTGGTTTTTCGGCCAAAACTCAAAATTTTGTCTCTTGTCGTTAACAATTTTATTACATATTCGGCTAGCCCGCGCGGAGCCCGATCCGACGATACCCCGCACGTGCGTCTAGCTCGCAAAAATTTTTCCCCACCCACCCGCCCACTGGCCTATAGCTGGGAGGGGTAAACATTCTCATTTCGAACAAAATTTTTCTTCAAAATTGGATTTTAATTAGTATTGTTCTCTTAGGGTAGCTTATGCATTTTTGTACGGAAAAGGGTATTTTGACACTAATTTTGACTTTTATTTGAACTTTATATTTTATTTGACATTTTGACCTACTTTTCACTTATATTGACTGTGTACCCTTCTATACAGGGACACATAGGGACTTATAACCCACGTTATTAAATTCTAAAACTCAATTTTATCTCTTTTATATTAGCTGTTTTCCCCCCTTTACAGGGACATAGCGCTGACATAACTTATTGACGCTTATTTATTGAATTAGAAAAGTTATTTATATTTGATTGTAATTGTATATTCCTTGTGTCCCCCCTTTACAGGGACGCCAGTGTCCCATGTTACTG
The DNA here is from genome assembly GCA_950005045.1 of Agrotis exclamationis. Lineage (NCBI taxonomy): Eukaryota > Metazoa > Arthropoda > Insecta > Lepidoptera > Noctuidae > Agrotis > Agrotis exclamationis. The sequence goes on from OX465430.1 coordinate 21,287, forward strand.
ACCTTCTCCACAGCGACCAGACCTGCACGACCCTCTCTATACAAGGGTATGTCTCTTTGCGCTCAAATGAACACCCCCGACCCTTATGACGCTCCGTACGAGCATCGGTCGACGGGTGAGTCCATGGGGGAGAAGTGTCTTTCCCCGAGGGATCGTGACCATGCCAAGAGAAGAATATCCTTTGGGAACGCCACCCCTCGTGAGCATATTCTAGTTTTCACGACGCCAAAGGGGCGCCGGCCTCCTGTGGCTGCCACCGGATCGCTCGGAGGGACTGGGGGTGAGCACCGCAGCCGCCTTGAGGAGGCGAGAGATTGCCTACAGAAGGCAAAGCTCAACCTGGGCAACTCTCGCAACCTCAAGACCAACATAAAAAATGCAGTGCTGGAAGCCCTGGAACGGCTCTTCGAGCTGGTCGAGGACGCGGAACTCGAGCGGGCCCCTGACGCGCCCATTACCGTACCAGAGCCGGTGACCGCCGCGCCCACTGCTGTCCATGATCCCCTGCCCGTCCCCAGCGAGATTCTTGCTGGCCAGGCTGAGCTCCTTAATACACTCAAGGAGCACATCTCGGAGTTGAAAGACCACTCCGAGAAGATGGATAAACTCCGAGACAGCCTGGCCAGCAGGGATAGAGTGGAGGGGACAACCTACGCGAGTGTTGCGTCCATGACAAATCGCCAAACTGGGACTCAAGCCCTGGAGCGAAAGACGCTGCACTCCGTGGTTGTCTCCTCCACAGAGGAGATGGATACGGGGGACCAGGTCCTTGAAAGGGTTAGGGCGGCGGTGGAGGCGAAGGATGGCTGGGTGCGGATTGAGCGTGTCCGCAAAGCCAAGGACCGCAAAGTCATTATGGGGTGTGCAACCGAAGAGGAGAGGCATAAGGTAAAGGAGCGATTGAGGGCAGCCGGAGAGAACCTCGTCGTCGAGGACGTGAAGAACAAGGACCCGCTTCTGATTCTTAGGGATGTGCTTGTGGTGCACAGTGACGAGGAGTTACTGAGGGCCCTTAGGAATCAGAACCGGGAGGTGTTTCGCGGCCTCGAGGACGAGGACCACAGAGTGACGGTCAGATACCGTAAAAAATCTAAAAATCCACATGTGAATAGCGTTGTGCTCAGTGTGTCCCCCACGATCTGGAGGCGCGCACTCGAGGAGGGTAAGCTCCGCATAGACCTGCAGCGAGTGCGCGTCGAGGACCAGACGCCTCTGGTGCAGTGCACGCGCTGCTTGGCTTTCGGGCACGGGAAACGCCTGTGCTCGGAGCCAGCAGACCTCTGTAGCCACTGTGGTGGTTCGCACCTCAGGGTGGACTGCCCGGAGAGGCGAAACGGCGCAGTGGCCGTATGCGTGAACTGCACCAGAGCCAAACTGGAGGCCACTGGGCACAACGCTTTCAGCAGCGAATGCCCAGTACGCAGGAAGTGGGACGCATTTGCCAGAGCAGCAATTGCGTATTGCTAAGGTTGCCAATGCGCCCACTTCCTGCTACACAGTGCGTACGGGTTCGACACAACCAGATAGCAACTGCATTGAGCGAACCACTGGGGTTGGCTCAATGAAGGGTATTAACTGGAGTCACTTTCATGAGAAAGTGGCTGCAATTATGATGAATCATGAGTCAACTCCAGTGGAATCGTCGAGTTGTGTCGAGCCCTAAAACACACAGTGATACTATATTGTATAATAATAGTATACAGATATGAGTGATCACGCAGTGGTACACGCACAAGAGCAAGGCAAATCTAACCACAGGATAAAATAGGATGAAATAATAATATTAAAAAATTCCAGTTAATAAAAAATAGAACAAAATACCTAGCATGTTATTAAAACTAGTACTATTGACACATATTTATTTAGTTTAGTTTACTTAGTATTTACACGAATGAAAACTTTAGATAGAACCAAATAGCAAATAGAAAAGACATCAAGAAATAAACAAAACAGTAAATGAATTCCGGTAACATAAATAAGAATGATAATATAAAACCAATAAACTGACCGTCCATATATGTGGTCTCTCCGGCCACCAAAACGGCAAATAAAACGCAGAGCAATAAGGTCTCTGGCGTCGCCAGAGGGACACTGGCAGGGCAGGAGTGGGTTTTAGCGGGTTCGAGTCCCGCACTACCTCGACTGTCTCACAATCTCTGTGAGACGGTGAGACAGCCGAGGTGTCCGTGGGGATTTCCCACTCCTGCCTCAACAAAAAAAAAAAAAAAAAAAAAAAAAAACCTAACCTAACCTAACCTAACCTAACCTAACCTAACCTAACCTAACCTAACCTAACCTAACCTAACCTAACCTAACCTAACCTAACCTAACCTAACCTAACCTAACCTAACCTAACCTAACCTAACCTAACCTAACCTAACCTGACTTCTACTGTGACCGCCGACCCGAGCGCCACGAATTTGAGTCGCTCCGCGCTTGAAAAATACAAGTTTTAGTAAAAGTGCTCCAAATCGCCACAAATTTCACACCAATCGACGCGTCTTGCCGAGACGGTTTTAACGATACCCCATACTAGGGGTGTAAAAGTGAATATTAAGTGGAAAAGTGGAAAAAACCAAATAATTGAGGTTAAGTGGAGTGTAAAGTGCGTTTTTCTCCGGATTTGTCGCGGTGACCCACATTTTTTGGACTGTGGAAAATTTTTATTTCCAAAAAGGCAGCTTCTGGTGAAATCCCAGATTTTTTGGATGAGAATCCAGGAAGTTCTCATACAAACCTCCTGGACCACGTGCCCACGAGGTCTGGATCTACGACCCCTGCAACCATCAGACCACATCCATCGGATCGGGGACATCGAGGCCGACTTATCAAGACCTCCAGGATAACCGGGAGACATCGGGAAGCCGAGATATAAGGTCCTGTAAATTAATGATTCTAGTCATAGTTTTAAGGATAATTAACTCGAAATCCAGATCGATAACATATATTTTAAAAATCAATATTAGATTTCCCACAGTTTCGGGTATATATTAGTAATTTTGAAAAAATTTTTTCATTTGTGCGCTCGGTTTTATTTAGTTTTCGGGACTGGCGTGGCGATTGCCGCGTACATATAAAGCTAAATAAAATCGACTTTATTAATATATCTATAACTAAACGAACTGGATTTCGGGCTAACAAAGGATATAAACCGGGGCTATCCCGTGACATTTTTTATATTAAATTATTTCGGAAATTTAGCCTATTTTTGAAAGACAAATACAATCTTGCACCTTAAAAAATAAACAAAAATTTTTCAAACTTTTAAAATTATATGTAAATATAATCTTAAAATTATTGTAGTGATACCACGGGAAAGCCCTGGTTGCCCTCTATAAAATAGCTATAAGATTCTTAGGTTAAGTGACTAGGCTTCCGAGCGCCGCCCTAACGAAATTGGGTCGTCATATAGGGCGAACCGCACAAATAAGTTGTAGCAGGCCTTAGAACACAGCTTTGTGTGGAGGGAAAAAATCAACCCCCGAATTTGGGGTCGCAAGTGGTCTCAAAAAACTTCTGTGACCTTAAGGAAGAAAAGTTTCTTCCCGGGGATATTTTTCCGGGGGCTGCTTTTTAACCTAGAGGCCATTTGCAGAAATTGGTCAGACACCCCTATTTTTAGAAATTCGTCACGAGTTTATCTTTTCCCTCACCACCAATTGGCCGGCGGCAGTAGACAGGGAGGTTCATCCCCTACCCTAAATTGTTTTTAAAAGATTTTTAAATTTTATTATTATATCCTTAAGTTAATTGTTTATGTGAATAGGGACCAGGCGACCATTCCCAACTAAGTTTGCACACCCTATAACTCGAAAAGGGAGCGAGATATCGCAAAAATAACGCCGGATTGGTTCTCTTGGGGAGAAACGATCATAGGGTGGACCTACCCATACCCACCCCCAAAAACCACCCCCGGTGAGATTTTTTCGGATATTTCAGAAAATTTTGGGGTTGCCAACCCCTTTTGTAACATTTAAGGAGGCCGACGGTTAAGTTGGGTCGTGTCCTATACAACACGATTTTTTCCGGGACCAACAGCTCACCTGGAACATTTAAACAAACCAACTGAAAGTTGGCCAACTGCAGCCCTTATTCTTCTGAGATTTCCTGGGAGGAAACCGGTCCCGCCCCCTTCTTCTGATAGGGCGCGCCTTTTGGGGCTGTTTTCTCTGTTTTAAATAAAATTTAGTCGGACAAAAAAGGACAGACTGGACAGACAGGACATTAAAACAAAGCTGGTCGGGAATAAACCCTCAGCGGCAAAGCGTTGTAAAAATAGATCAGAAAACCGATAAGGAAATTCAGAAAACCCCTCGTATCTCGGAAACGGTGCGTCCTAGACGAAAAAGGACGAAATTTTGGCCCCCCCCTCCCTGACCCATCCCCCCCGCTGGCACAAACCCGACCCTTCCCGACCCATCCCCAAAGTTTCAACCCCCTACGACCTACCCCAAAATCCTCTGGAATTCTAAATTCTAAATTTAACCACATAAAATTCATTTGGTCAACGTAGTTTGTTCGGCAAACCTTCTCCAAATTTAATTCCCTACCCATCCCCACTTAAAAAACCCACCCCTATTTTAACACTTACCCCCCCCCACCACCTGCTGAGAGGCGACTATCCATATATCTTTGTGTCTATACGTTTGATCATAACAACAACTTGATCCGATAGCCGCTTCTAACAGGCTCACCCCCCACCCCCACCCCCAAAGGGCGAAATCGCTATCTCCGTAACTACTGGGCCAATCTTGACGGGGAAAAAAGATTATAGGTTAAGTTTTTAGCTCAATTACATTAATCAGTTAATTTTGACAATATCAATTATTATTAATTGATCTTAATCTATTGTTAAATTATTGTTTATAGGACATCCTGAGCTTCTATTGAAGCCAGGAAACTAGAATAAGACTGATATAAGTATTGACACCCTGCACCTCTTTTGAGGACAGGCCTAGCTTTAAGTACGTAATTTAAATTTTTATTTAAATTTTAAAATTATTTTAATCTATTTTTTATCTTATTTGTCTCGTGCCTGTATCGACACCCTGTACCTCTTTTGAGGACAGGCCTAGTTTTTAAGTACCTAATTTAAATTTTTATTTAAATTTAAAATTATTTTAACCTATTATTATTTTATTTTTATACCGACACCCTGTACCTCTTTTGAGGACAGGCCTAGTTTAAGTACCTAATTTAAATTTTTATTTAAATTTAAATTATTTTATTCGTCATTTTATTTTATTTTGTTTTTATTGTGATTATTTGATTTGAAGCGGTTAGGTCAAGAAACTGAAACTGCTCCCAGGGTCTTTATATACAGACAACACAAAACTCACACCACAAACGCAACACGAATAACACATTTCTCAGTAACACCTAAACTGCACAGGATAAAACACGAAACACAAACTGCTTATACCTACCTATTTTCGATATTCTTCATTTTAATTAATTTACTAAGTCCATTTTAAATTCACAAAAATTTTCTAGTCAATAGGGTAGGTTTTATTTTATTCATTTTAAAAAATTTAATATTTTTGCGTGTTAAATTATATTGTGTAGTCCACCGTTTTACAACTTATACAGGCTTTTAACTTTAAATTTGAATTTTAAATTTTTATAATTTTTATTTTTTATTATTTTAAATTTTAATTTTCGTGTTAATTTATTACGTGCAGTCCCCCCTTATACAATTTTTACAGGTTTTTAAATTTAATTTTAATTTATTAAAATTTTTTAAATTATTAATTTTTAATTTTTGTGTTAATTTATTACGTGTAGTCCCCTTTTATACAATTTTTACAGGTTTTTAAATTTAATTTTAATTTATTGAAATTTTTTTTTTTTTTTTTTTTTTTTTTTTTTTTTTTTTTTTTTTTTTTTTTTTTTTTTTTTTTTTTTTTTTTTTTTTAAATTATTAATTTTTAATTTTTGTGTTAAATTATTACGTGTAGTCCCCTTTTATATAAACATTTACAACTTTTCATTCGTGTTAAACTTATCGTGGTGTCCATTATACAATTTTATTTATTTGTGTTAATTTATTATTGTCCGTTCATACATATCAAATCGTTGTCTTGTCTTTTTTACACAAGCACAAGATGACTTCAAGGAGCCCGAAAAATAGGTCTAATGTTAAAGAGCTTACGATGGTGTACCAATCCCCCCCTCAACCAAAAACACTAAACGCAAACGCCACCGCTACTGTCCCAAAGCCCGAACTAAAAATGGAGAACATTATACCTTCCTTAATGGCGAAAGATATCGAAGAAAAGGCGATTAAAGCACGCGAAAGGATCTACAAACAAATGGAGGCAAAAGGACCAGTGAGATCGGTGACCAAGGATAACAAATTAAACATACAGAGGGAAACGGACGACTTAGTCGTAATGGTAAAGGAGTTAGTGAAAAGATTAGAAGCGGCAGAGAAAATAGAGGAAGAGAAAGAGGAAAGAAACAGAACATTCCAAAAACCTGCTGTAGCGAACACAAACTTCGAGAAGGAGACAGCGAAAAGGCTCGCTGAGATCGAAAGGCTGCTGGTGGAAACGAACCAAGTAAGCAAGAGATGCGAGGAGCTACAGCAGGAAACCAAGAAAGAAGTAACAGAAATGGTAAAGGAAAGGGCCGCGTGCGAACGAAGAACGTACGCAGAGATAGCTGGGAGCGAAAGGAAATTGCCGCAACCAAGGACACTACACTCCCTGATCATCTCCTCGAGTGACGAGAAACTGACGAGCGACGATTTATTGGAGGTCGTCAGGAAGACGTCGGTCGAGGAGGACGAGTGGATCCCTGTCCAAAAGATCAGGAAAGCAAGGGATCAAAAAGTGATCATTGGTTGCGGCAATAAAAGTGAAGTCGAGAAGTTACACAAGCGACTTCAGAAGGACGAATCGCTAAAAATAGAAAGGGCGATTAACAAAAATCCCCTAGTCCTAGTAAAGTACGTCAGAGGGGAGGAAAAGAAGCAGCAGGTTGAGGAAGCAATAAAGAGAATGGCTAAAGACGAAGCAACAAAGGGGCAAATAGAGATTCTTTTTGAAAGAAGGACGAGAAATCCCCACGTCGCCCATGTGGTTGCCAGGTGCCCCCCGCCGATATGGCAGCAGCTGACAGAAAGGGGGACCCTTCAACTGCACTGGGGTCAATCCAGTGTAGAAGATCAGTCCCCACTAGTCCAGTGCTCCCGCTGCTTGGGCTACGGCCATAGCAAGCAGGCCTGTAAGGAGCAGCTGGACAGCTGCAGCCATTGCGGGGGAAGCAACCACAAGGGAGCCGACTGCCCCGAAAAGCCAAGCACTCCCTGCTGCTTAAATTGCAAACGGGCAAAATTGTTGGACTTGGGACACAACACCTTCAGTGAGGTGTGCCCCATCCGCAAGAAATGGGACAGATTAGCAAGGGAGAAAGTGGCGTATTGCTAAGGGCACCTCGCAGGCACAAAACTGCACCCACAAACACCTCGCGCTCCAGGCAAATCTACAAAGAAAGAAGAATGCAACCGCCGAACTGATTCTGGAGGCCGTAAAAAGGAGGGCACTCTTTGCTCTCCTTCAGGAGCCGTATGTGGGGAACCAGGGCATTATGTCGGGGCCAGCGGGGGTCAGGATCGTCCAGGCAGCACGGGAGGTGGGGAAGGTTAACAAGGCCGCAATTGCGGTCTTCAACAACGACATCAAACTACATCAACTTCCCAACCTCACCAACACCAACTTTGCGGTTGCAAAGCTGGAAACTGCTGACTGGACGATCGGACTGATCTCCCTTTACTTTGAGCCCGACTGTGACCTGGGGCCCTTCATGCGTCGCCTGAGGGAGATCATAGGGAGCCTAAAATGCTCAAAGTTAGTAGTCGGAGGGGACGTGAATGCCTGGAGTGAGTGGTGGGGCAGCAGGAAAACGAATGACAGGGGTGAGGAGATAGTCGGGGTAATAAACGAGCTGGACCTCCACATATTGAACACCGGAGACGTTCCAACTTTTGAAGTCTGGCGCTCTGGAAGAGAGTATACCAGTAGAGTGGATGTGACATTTTGCTCGGCAGACATGCTCGCCGCGGTAGAAAACTGGAGGGTAGATCGAAGCGTAACATCCTCGGACCATAACGCGATTACGTTTATTTTAAAAACAGGGAAAATAGAAGCAACAAAAAATAACAGTAGGACCACCAGGAAATACAATACTAAAAATCTAGAATGGGGAAAATTTAAAGAAAAATTAATAGAAGAATTTAACAAGGAAAATGTAAATGTCAATAATGTAAAAGTAATTGAGAACGTAGATAAAGTAGAAAAATTAATTGGGAAGTATATAAATATAATCACTAATGTTTGCGATACACACATTAAACCAAAGAAAAGTAACGTTAAAATTAAATTGCCGTGGTGGTCCGAGGAGTTAGAGAAGCTTAAAAAGGAGAAAAACAGATTAAAGAAGAGAGTAAAATGGGCAGCGCCAAACCGGCGAGCATGGGTTGCCGAGCAATATGAAAAAGCACGAAAGGAGTATGAGAGAGCGATGGATGAGGCCAGAATCAAAAGTTGGAAGGAGTTTTGCGGCAAACAGGAGAGGGAAACCATGTGGGAGGGCATCTATAGGGTCATAGGAAGATCCCAGACTAGCTATGAAGACCTCCCGATCGCCAGGGGTGGCACTACCACCAGCCCGAGGGACTCGGCGCGCATCTTGGCGGAGACCTTCTACCCGGAGGATACCGCCTTGGGGGAGAACGAGTCACACGAAAGGGTGAGGAGGGAGGCAGCGGAAGCAAATAGGGGGCGCGAAAATGAGTTTAGCGACCCCCCCTTTACGGAAGCTGAGCTTCTTCACGCCGCGGGCTCGTTCAACCCCAAGAAGGCTCCGGGTGGAGATGGCCTTACCGCCGATATATGCGCAGCCGTTATATCTGCGGATGAGGAATTGGCCCTGGCGATCTACAATAAATGTTTAGAGCTCTCCCACTTCCCCAAACCCTGGAAAGCCGCAACAGTCATCATGCTCCGGAAACCAGGTAAGGACGATTATACCCTCCCCAAGTCATATAGACCAATCGGGCTCCTCGCGATTTTAGGGAAAATTCTAGAAAAAATGCTGATTAGGCGCATCAGGTGGCACGTGTTGCCTAAACTAAATCCGAGGCAGTATGGTTTTGTGCCACAGCGTAGCACAGAGGACTCCCTCTACGACATGGTCCAGCATATCAGGGGTAACCTCGCTGCTAAGCGGATTACTACCCTGATATCCCTGGACATAGAGGGAGCCTTCGATAATGCATGGTGGCCCAAAATCATCTGCCAACTAAAAGCTAAGAAGTGCCCTGTCAATCTGCGGAGGCTTGTCAGTAGCTATCTTAGCGATAGAACAGTGACGGTGAGGTATGCGGGGGAGGAATTCAGTAAGGGGACAAACAAGGGTTGCGTCCAAGGTTCCATTGGCGGACCCATGTTCTGGAACCTTATTCTAGACCCCCTGCTCGATGAACTCACCGCCGCTGGCATTCACTGTCAAGCCTTCGCAGATGACATAGTACTTATAATTGACGGCAACACGGGCCTGGAGGTCGAGCGCAAGGCTAATGCCGCCCTCGCCCTCGTGCACGGCTGGGGTGTGTCGAACAAGCTAAACTTCGCACCGCACAAATCCTTGGCCATGACCCTGACGAGGAAGCTAAAATTCGACACGCCCAGGCTGTGCATGGGGGGAGTGGACATTAAGATGGTAGAGGAAATTAAAATATTAGGGGTTATCTTTGATAACAAGCTAACTTTTAACCAGCACATTTCCTATACAACTAAGAAAGCCATCAACATATATAAAGGCATAAGCAGAGCAGCAAGAGCTACCTGGGGACTAAACCCAGAAATTATTAAGACCATTTACATAGCCGTCATAGAGCCCATAATCTTGTATGCGGCTAGCGTTTGGGCCAGTCAGGCCGCAAAAATAGTCTCCAGGAAAGCTCTCGACGTCGTGCAACGCGGATTCGCGCAAAAAATTATAAAAGGTAACAGGACGGTCTCCCTCAATGCCGCTTTAGTATTGTCGGGGCTGCTTCCGCTGGATCTTCGGATCCAAGAAGCATCCCAGCTTTATGAAGCCAAGCGAGGGAAACCCCAGGCAATACTGGGCGGCAGAAAGGTCGAACAGCGCGCATCCGTTATAAACGGCACCCACCCCAGCAAAATTCTTGACTCAAAATTTACTTGTTTGGACAACGCGGAAGAGGATAGCAATCTGGCAGAAGGCTTGGTAAGAATCTACACGGATGGGAGCAAACTGGAGGGGAAAGTCGGAGCCGCCCTAACCTGCTGGGAAGGGTCGACAGAGACAAGTACCCGGAAGTTCAAGCTCGAACCATTCTGTACGGTCTTCCAAGCCGAGTTGTATGCTATCCTCCAAGCGACCGAAATTATTATTGGCAATGGCTATAGGGAAACCGCAGTACTTAGTGACTCGAGGTCCGCTTTACAGTCGATAGTTGATCCAGACTCATCGAACCCGATCACAAAGGCGATTCAGGGTAACCTGCAGTTCCTCAGAGACAACCACCAACTCGTCTCATTATACTGGATCAGGGCCCACGTCGGTGTGATGGGGAACGAGAGAGCGGATCAGCTGGCGAAGGAAGCGGCCCTCAAGTTGAAAACTAAGTCGGACTATGACTGCAGTCCCATCTCGTTTGTTAAACGCCATATACGGGCTTTAACGATCGAGGCCTGGGACTGCAGGTATAGATCCGAACCCACAGCGGGGGTCACCAAGACCTTCTTCCCTAGCGGGGTGGAGGCGTACAGCACGGTGCGGAAAATGGTAGTCGACCGACTGACCTCGCAGATCCTGACCGGGCATGGCGGGTTCTCTGCATACCTGTATAGGTTCAAATGCAAGGACAGCCCGTCATGCGTTTGCGATCCGGCAGAGAGCGAGGACATTTTCCACATCGTGCTGGACTGCCCGTTGCACGGCGTCGATAGGTACACTCTGCAGCAAACACTCGACACAAAATTAAATAAAGATAACCTGGGCGCAATAATTAGTAACAAAAAAGAAAGAAACAAATTTATAGAATTTGCTAAAAAAGTAACATCAATGGTAATAAAAAGGAATAAGACGGACACAACATAAGAGCAGGAACCAAAATGTCTGAATCTATGCGAATTATATGTAAAATCCCAATACAGTTAATACAAAAAGATATGTACTAAAATTAGATTATAAGTATGAAATAAGGGATACGAAATGTAAAAACCTAAGATGTAAAGAATAAATAGAAATAAGCAACATTGTAATATATCAAAATAAGTATCAAATAAATGTAAATGATAAAAACTATAAGAAAAACTGTATTAGAGATAAGTAAATATTGTAAGACTAAAAGAAAGAAAAAAAAGAAATATGAAAAGAAAATATGACCAAAAAAGAAAAATGGCCAAAAAGAGAAATGGCAAAAAAGACAAAAGATAAAAAAGGTCCTGCCACAAAGCGGGGAGCAGTTGTCATAAAAAAAAAAAAAAAAAAAACCTAACCTAACCTAACCTAACCTAACCTAACCTAACCTAACCTAACCTAACCTAACCTAACCTAACCTAACCTAACCTAACCTAACCTAACCTAACCTAACCTAACCTAACCTAACCTAACCTAACCTAACCTAACCTAACCTAACCTAACCTAACCTAACCTGGATGCGAAGGCCGGCTGGGTGCGGATAGAGCGCGTCCGAAAGGCTAAAGACCGGAAGGTGATTATGGGGTGCGCAACCGAGGAGGAGAGGCAAAAGGTGAAGGAGCGATTGAGGGCAGCCGGAGAGAACCTCGTCGTCGAGGACGTGAGGAACAGGGACCCGCTTCTGGTTCTCAGGGACGTGCTTACGGTGCACAGTGACGAAGAGTTACTCAAGGCCCTTGAGAACCAGAACCGGGAGGTATTTCGCGGCCTCGAGGACGAGGACCGCAAAATGACGGTCAGATACAGAAAAAAGACTAGAAATCCTCATGTGAACAGCGTTGTGCTCAGTGTGTCTCCCAAGATCTGGAGGCGCGCACTCGAGGAGGGCAAGCTCCGCATAGACCTGCAGCGAGTGCGCGTCGAGGACCAGACGCCTCTGGTGCAGTGCACGCGCTGCTTGGCTTTCGGACACGGGAAACGCCTGTGCTCGGAGCCGGCAGACCTCTGCAGCCACTGTGGCGGTTCGCACCTCAGGGTGGACTGCCCAGAGAGGCGAAACGGCGCAGTGGCCGTATGCGTGAACTGCACCAGAGCCAAATTGGAGGCCACTGAGCACAACGCTTTCAGCAGCGAATGCCCAGTACGCAGGAAGTGGGACGCATTTGCCAGAGCAGCAGTTGCGTATTGCTAAGGTTGCCAATGCGCCCACTTCCTGCTACACAGTGCGTACGGGTTCGACACAACTAGATAGCAATTGCATTGAGCGAACCACTGGGGTTGGCTCAATGAGGAGTATTAACTGGAGTCACTTTCATGAGAAAGTGGCTGCAATTATGACGTATCATGAGTCAACTCTAGTGGAACCCTCAAGTTGTGTCGAACCCAAAAAATCCCACAGTGATACTATATTATATAATGAGTATATAAATATGAGTAATCACGCAGGGTAGTCGCAGTAAGGCATGGTGGCAATAAAAATAGGATAAATAAATTAGGAAGCAACTCTCAGTAAATTTATTAGTAAAATAAAAATAGAATAAAGAAGAACAAAATTTAGTATACTCACCATAGAAAATTTTTGACAAAATACACAAATAACTAAATTATATAAAATAGTAATAGAATTGATAAAAAACAAAATTCGGTAATATAAAATGGGAACAAAATTTTAAAATAATCAGAAATCTGGCCGTCAAATAACGTGGTCTCTCCGGCCGCGACATCTTAGCAAGAAAACACTTAATAAGCCCAACAAGGTCTCTGCCCATGACAGAGGGACACTGGCAGGGCAGGAGTGGGTTTTAGCGGGTTCGAGTCCCGCACTACCTCGACTGTCTCATGGTCTCAGTGAGACGGTGAGACAGCCGAGGTGTCCGTGGGGATTTCCCACTCCTGCCTCAACAAAAAAAAAAAAAAAAAAAAAAAAAAAAAAAAAAAAACCTAACCTAACCTAACCTAACCTAACCTAACCTAACCTAACCTAACCTAACCTAACCCAGTTGCACTCGGTCTGCCGAGCGGTAAGCAGCAAAATCCCATGTGCTCCGCACTAAAAATTCGATAAAAATAGGTTTTTGTGCACTTAAAGCAATAAGTGAAGTGTCGTTGGGTGCGGAAAAACGAGCCCCACAAAGTGCCACCTAAAACAAGTGTCTGTGATCAGTGCTGGAATAGTTATTCCTGAAAAACTGTTTCTTAAGAGGTTAAGTGCAACGTGGTTAAGTTTAAAACGCTTACGCCGTGAAAACGAGATCGACGACCCCCAAATTTTATTTTGCATCCTTGTGGGCATCCTGGTCCCCCATCATCTGGACTACTCCAGGACATCCGGACGCGACGTCTCGTGAAGATATTCACGAAAAACTGAAAACCACGTGTGCTGAAAAAGCGGAAGCAGTGGAGCTACAGACACAAAATTTGACACCGTGCGAGAGCAACACAAACTGAGGCGAGTGCAACTTATTTTTGAATTTTATCTTCATTGACCGATTTTACAAAGCAGTTCAAAAGTTGCAAATTTGCACTGCTATAACTTCGGAACGGAGCGGAAATCTGAAGATCTGCGACTGCAGCCTGCTGCGCGCTTCTTAGAAGACCCTAAGTCCTTATTCTTAGATTTTTTAGACTTGCCATTTTTGCTAAATCTTTAAAAAATCGATAAAACCATAAATTTGGATTTTTTCATAGTAAGACATAATTTTAAAATTAGTAAAATATTGCCGTCCTAAAGAACCCAAATTACCACATATTTTAACATTTTTTTCAAAATTTTCGGATTAACGGTCTTAAAGTTATCGATTTTTTAATCAATTTAGCTCATAAATCGCAAATAATAGGATAAAATCAATTTTTTATAGTATATATGTATTTAAAATAGTTATTGCGACTTGTTTAAGCCGAAACTTGGGCTAGGTAGCCCCAAAACTGTAGTTTTTGATAAAATCGGACATTTTATCAAAATAGGATAAATTTTTTTTTTGCAATAGCTCCTAAACCGTTTGTCCTACGGACTTGCGGTTTTCGAAGTCAGAAGGAGCATAGTGAGTTTAACGACATCAGCTCAAATTCGAGCCTTTTCGGACTGAAAAATTTTTCGGGCCTGAGAACCCCCCTAGCAGCTAGACGGAGTGGAGCCGACCTGCCCAGTGAAAACCCGGTACCGCTGCGACTCGTAGTTATCGAGTTATCGCAGGTTGAAGTGGGCATTTGACAGCTCGGCGGCCATCTTGAAAAAATTCAACCTGCTGTATCTCCTGAACCCGTTGTGGTATTTAAGTTCTGTTTTCAGATTCACGTTTAGGGGCACAACGCCTTCCCCCTCCCACCGGTTTCAGGAGATTTAGCCGCTGAAAATTTCAGGTTTTCAAAATTGATTTGGGTGACTAGAAGGGGTCACGCTGAACCAGAAGAGTCCAAACTCGGGCTCTCTGCGACGGATACGACCGGAGTTATCGCAGGTCAAAAACTTACTTTGACAGCTACGGCGGCCATTTTGAAAATACGAAAACACCAATAGCTCCGGAACGGTGGGTCGCAGAGATCTGGGGTTTCCTCTGGGGCACTTGGCCCGACATCGGCGACCCCCGAAAGCCACTTTCAGGACTTTTCAGCACCGAAAATTTTTTCAGGCCTGAAAATTTTCCCATCGGATAGAGCTCACCGAGCGCATCACTTCGAACCCAAGCACGAGGCAATTCGGCCGGGGGGTTCGGAAGATACAGCAAATATCCCTCTATAGGCGGACAACTGGGAAATTATCCCTAAATTTTGATCAGCTGTATCTTGGGAACCCTTAGGGCTATTGGTGTCGTGTTTGGGGTCATTTTGGAGGGCTCGGGGAGACCTATCGGGTGGGACACTTAATTTGACTCTACGTAGAGCCAAATTATTTTTGCTCACAAAACCCGTATTTTCGGGTCAGAGAACAGCTCTGCACGTAGAATAAAGTCCTAGAGACGACTTAAGACTAGGTAGAGCACGACTCTACATAAAACTCTATTTCCTTTTATTTTAAATTGTAGTTTTAAGGTGTATTACGGTGGCTTTATTGAGCCTAACTACTTGTTCTTTTTATGACCTTTTGACAAGCAGATACTAGATATCCTGCTTTGTTTATATTTTGTTTTATTATTATATTTATTAGTCAAATATTTACTTTCCTACACTGCACACACTCTTTACACTGTGTGCAGTCTTTGATCTTCCTTCTTATTTACACCCACGTTCGCGCGCACTATTGTGCATATTCTGTTTACTTTTACCTAGTTGACGCACTCCACCACCATGATGCCGAGAACCCCTGCAGCCAAACCCGCTGAAGGATCGGAGAGGAAGTCCTCACCAAGGACTCAAACAACGCCTAACGCTATTATCAGCGCTGGGAAGCAGAAGTCCCCTCCTAAGACTCAAACGCTGGCGACCAACGTCAGACTAAGCGTGGAGAAGCTCGAAGCCTCGGGATTAGAGGCCCAGAACTCGACCCCTTCAACCAGTAAATTGGAAATCCCGGTACTCCCCAGACAGGCAATAAACAACCGCCTAGCAGAAGCCAAATCTTGCTATTTCAAAGCCAGAACAAACATAGGCAATTCTCGGAACTTAAGGACCGACATAAAAACCAGCGTGCTGGAAGCAATAGAAAAGCTTTTTCAGCTTATCAAAGAGGCGGAAGCTGACATCAAAAAACTAAAAAAGTCTGGGGAGATGCCGGATAAAGCCGAAAAACCGCTAGATATGCCAGAGAGCGTGCTCCAAGAGGAGCACAGCGGAAACAACGGCCAGATCATGGAGCAGCTCAAGGAGCAGAACAAGCTTCTCTCGGAGAACAGCAGAAAACTGGACGAGATGAAGGTTTTAATGGACCAGCAGCACCAAATTATGAGCTCCAAGACATACGCGGAGGCAGCCTCAGTCCAATTCGGCTCTCAGCCATCCCCACCAAATGCACTGCACTCGGTGGTCGTCACGTCGCAAGACGCAGACGACACAGGAGATGAGGTTCTGACAAAGGTCAGAGAGGCGGTGAACGCAAAGGAGGGATGGGTGAGAGTGGAAAGGACCAGGAAGGCCAAGGATAGAAAGATAATAATGAGCTGTAACTCAGTCGAGGACAGGCAAGAATTGAAACAAAGGCTACAAAACTCCGGGAAAAACTTGAACGTGGAAGAGATCAAGAACAGGGACCCCCTCCTGAAGCTCGCGGATGTCCTCTCAGTTAACACTGACGAGGAGATCCTAAAAGCATTCAGAAATCAAAATCGGGGCATCTTTCACGGCCTCCCAGAGAAAGAGGACAGAGTAACAATTAAATATAAGAGAAAAGCCCGTAACCCGCACACAAGCCATATTGTCCTCAGCGTTTCTCCGATGCTGTGGAGACGAGCAACCGAGGCTGGAGCGGTCTATATAGACCTCCAACGTATACGGGTGACAGACCAATCGCCCTTAGTGCAGTGTTCGCGGTGCCTTGGGTACGGCCACAGTAAGAGATACTGCACAGCTCCAGTCGATCTCTGCAGTCACTGTGGAGGGCCGCACATCAGGGCACAGTGCCCAGACTGGATGGCAGGTACCCAAGCTACATGTCGAAACTGCACTGCAGCCAACCTAGCCCGGAATGAACATAACGCATTCAGCTCAGAATGTCCGATTCGCAAAAAGCGGGACGTAATAGCTAGGATGTCTATTGCGTACTGCTAAAGTTGTCCCAAGAGATACTCCAGCGTCATCAGCAAGACCATACTGGGTGGCCCAAGCAAATTTACAAAGGAAGGAACTGGCAACCACCGAACTCTTTTTAGAGGCCAGTGAGCGCAAGCTAGCATGGGCACTGATCCAGGAGCCGTATGTGGGAGGGGCGAGAAGTATGAAGAGCTACCGAGGTTCGCGAATCTACCAGAGCGAAGTTGATGGAAGTGGGAGGGTTAAGGCGGCAGTTGCTGTCTTTGATGATGACCTAGACGTTATCCCCTACCCGAAACTCACCACGAACAACATCGTTGTGGTGGGGATCCGGACCAAAGCCTGGGAAATCGCAGTAGTCTCCTATTACTTCGAGCCAGACCAACCCATAGGGCCCTACCTGGACCAGTTGACCCAGATCAAACAAGAAGTGGCCACCAGTAGATTGCTGATAGGGGGCGACGCCAACGCGAAAAGCAGCTGGTGGGGTAGCACAACAGAGGACCCCAGGGGTGAGGACATGTTCGGGACTCTGGTAGAGTTGGAGCTTCAGGTACTGAACACTGGTGATACGCCCACCTTTGATACAATCAGAGGTGGAAGAGCGCTGAAGAGCCATGTAGACGTCACGGCATGTTCGCTCGACCTTTTTGACCTGGTGGATGGCTGGCGGGTTGACACCGGCGCAACGAGCTCCGACCACAACACTATATTCTTTAAAATAAATATACAGAGAGAAAAAGGGATTAGTATAACTAGGACAACCAGAATCTTCAATACGAAAAAGGCAGACTGGGAAAAATTTAGCCAATCAATAATAAATTTCAAATTAGAAAACAACATAAATTCAGAAAATATAAATAACATAGTAAGTAAGCAAGAGTTAGAAAAACTAGTTGTTAAATATCAAAGTGGAATCGAAAAAGCTTGCGAAAGCGCAATTCCAAAAATTAAAAATAAAGTAAAACTTACTGTCCCGTGGTGGTCCGAAGAGCTCGCTGCGTTGAAAAAGGAGTTCACCAGGCGGAAAAACCGCATCCGCAACGCCGCACCGGTCCGGAGAGCGAAGGTCGTCGACGAGTACCTGAAAGCTAAAGAAGAATACGAGTGCAAAGCCAAACAGGCCCAAACCGCCAGCTGGAAGGAGTTCTGTAGAAAACAGGACCGCGAAGGAGTATGGGAAGGTATTTATAGAGTGATCGGGAGGACCGCCAGGAGGAAAGAAGACTTGACCCTACGTAACGATGGTGCATTCTTAAACCCACAGGAGTCGGCAACCCTACTCGCCGATACGTTCTATCCAAAGGACACAGCAGAGGACGATAACGATGACCACAGGCTCACCAGAGAAGCAGCCCGCCGGGTAAACGAGTGGAAGCATGGTGAATACCATGACCCACCGTTTACACCGCTAGAGCTGAAGACAGCCGTGGGAGGTTTTAACCCGAAAAAGGCCCCCGGAATGGATGGACTTACATCGGATATCTGCTGCCGAGCGATCAACCAGGACCCGGACGCATTCCTTGCCCTGTTCAACAAATGCCTAGAACTGGCACACTTCCCGAACATCTGGAAGGAGGCTACGGTGGTTGTCCTCAGGAAACCGGGCAAGGATGACTACCTGAACCCCAAGTCCTATAGACCGATAGGTCTACTGCCGGTCTTGGGGAAGGTCCTGGAGAAGATGGTAGTGGCACGAGTCAAGTGGCATCTGGTACCGCGGATTAGTACTCGCCAGTTTGGCTTTATGCCCCAGAGGAGCACCGAGGACGCCCTCTATACACTAATAAATCACGTGAAGGACAAGTTGAGGCTGAAGAAGCTAATTGTCCTGGTGTCATTGGATATAGAGGGCGCCTTCGACAGCGCATGGTGGCCAGCTATCAAAGCCAGGCTGGCTGAGGAAAAGTGCCCGGTAAACATCAGGAGGCTAATTGACAGCTACCTCGACAGCAGAAAAGTTAGGGTGAGATATGCCGGGGAAGAATGCACACGAGAGACGAATAAAGGCTGTGTTCAAGGGTCAATTGGCGGTCCTATATTATGGAACGTGCTGCTGGATCCATTGCTACAGAAATTAGAAAAAGAGGGACTGTACGTGCAGGCTTTTGCTGATGATATTGTTCTGGTGGTGGATGGGGATACAGCCAGCGAAGTAGCTAGGATAACCAATGCAGCCCTCGCCCATGTTCAGAGCTGGGGTGTCCGAAACAAGCTGAGGTTTGCACCGCACAAAACTTGTGCGATGCTTATAACCAATAAGCTTAAGTACGACACACCAGCCCTGAGCATGGCCGGGGTCGACATTGGTTTCGTCAAAAGTATTAAGTTGCTAGGGCTAGTAATCGACGAAAAGCTCACCTTTAATGAGCACGCGGCGAGCGTCTGTAAGAAAGCTGCCGAGCTCTACAAGCAGCTGTCTAGGGCGGCCAAAGTGAATTGGGGTTTGAGTAGAGACGTCATCCGAACCATCTACACCGCCGTGATAGAGCCCATCGTCACCTACGCGGCTGCAGCCTGGGCTCCCGCTACGAAAAAGCTGGGAATACGGAAGAAGCTTAGCTCTGTCCAAAGAGGCCTCGTCCAGAAGCTCTGCAAGTCTTACCGTACCGTCTCTCTAAACTCGGCACTGGTACTGGCTGGGATACTACCTCTAGACCTGCGCATACAAGAGGCAGCCGCTCTATATGAAGCAAGGAGAGGGTCGTCCCAGTTTGTGCCAGGAGACCGGGAGATTGAGGGAATGGTGAGATTTGCAGAAGCTCCTCATCCAGCAATGCAAATGCCCCTGAAGTTCGTGTGCCTAGCTGATCAACAGCAGGTAGACGAAAACAATGTGCAGGCAGTGCGAATCTTCACTGACGGCAGCAAGATTGAGGGGAAGGTTGGAGCCGCATTATCCTTGTGGGATAATGAAGGCGAAATCCAGAACCTCAAACTTAGCCTCGCCGCGTACTGCACAGTCTACCAGGCGGAACTCTTGGCCATTTGTAGAGCGACGGACGTGGTCCTCAAGCGCAAAGAGACGAGCTATGGTTTGTACAGCGACTCAATGTCAGCATTGCAGACGCTTGCAAATCATGGCTCTCTCCATCCCCTGGCAGTCCGCGCACGAGCCAATCTGACTCAGGCCTTGGACCAAAAGAAAGATGTATCCTTGTTTTGGATCAAGGCACACGCGGAACTGCCGGGGAATGAGCGCGCGGACGAGCTGGCGAAGGAAGCAGCATTGTCGTCACGGAGGAAGCCGGACTATGACCTGTGTCCGATTTCATTCATCAGAAGTCAGATCCGCATGGGATCACTCGATGAATGGAATCGGAGATATGTGTCTGGCGAGACGGCCTCAGTGACGAAAATGTTTCTTCCGGATGCCAAAGCAGCCTTCCGTATTGTGAAACAGGTGCAGCCAACGGGTGTACTGACGCAGGTCTTGACGGGGCACGGTGGGTTCTCCGAATACCTACACCGTTTCAGGTGTAAGGAGAGCCCATCGTGCATCTGCGATCCAGGAGTGAGTGAAACCATCCCACACCTGCTCTTGGATTGCCCCGTGCACCTCGTCGAGCGGTATCATCTGGAGCAAAAACTGCAAATCAAATTAGGCGCAGAAAGTATAGGGGACATAATGAAAGGAAAAAACAGAGAAACATTTTTAGACTACTGCATAAACATAGCTCAAAAAGTCATAGAGAGAAACAAAAGTTAAGCACCAAATCTATGTTTCATAGAATATTGTAAATATTTATGTGTTAACATAGGATAAAATATTGTATAAAATTAAGCAGTAAACTAGTCTTAAGAACTAGCATTAAGAAAATGTAATAGCATAGCTTAGAATTAAGAGTAATGTAACTGTTTTAAATATAAGTAAGATAATACTAGAATAGTAACAAAGTTGTAAGATAGAAATAAGAACAGTAAATATTGTAAGAAAATAGGATAAAAAACTATGTATCAATAAAAAACAGGTGAAAAATGTCATTTCCCCCTTAATAAATAAAGAAACCATAAGTAGCATAGATAGCATAAATGGGCATCCCACCCATAGGTATAAAAGTGGATGAAAGTAAGAAAGATATAGTATGAGGAATGAAAGTGCGAGAGGCATAAATGCGAGAACTGGTATGAATGTGGTTGTGAAAATAGGCGCCAGCTTTGTTGGTGGAGTAAGTCATAAAAAAAAAAAAAAAAAAAAAAAAAAAAAAAAAAAAAACCTAACCTAACCTAACCTAACCTAACCTAACCTAACCTAACCTAACCTAACCTAACCTAACCCATCGATATTTTCTTTGTTATAGGTGCGATTTTGAAGCTGTTTTCAGCTCAATAGACCTAAAAAGGCGGACGCCTATCGTTTGACACAAATCGCAACCCCTAAAAATCAACCCTTAACCGAATTTTGCATTTTCTCAAAATTTTACCATATTTAATTCATTTACAACGCCATTTTTCGACCTATTACAACCGTTTAAATTCTATATTAGTCTCAGTGACCGCCCTCAATTAATCCCGTGATCAGGTCCGCGATCCGTGGCCCGAGTTTCGGAGTGGGGGTGAAAAACACCAATTTTCACTTAAAAAACTGGTTTTTCGGCCTAAACTCAAAATTTTGTCTCTTGTCGTTTTCAATTTTATTACATATTCGGCTAGCCCGCGCGGAGCCCTATCCAACGATACCCCGCACGTGCGTCTAGCTCGCAAAAAAAATTTCCCCACCCACCCGCCCACTGGCCTATAGCTGGGAGGGTAAACTAGGATTTTGGCAAAAAATTTTCTTTACAGATTTATCTTTGTTATCCTTTTAGAAGGTAGACTGTCGCTTATAGCGCGGACAGGGTTTGATTTCAAGCAAACTACACATTTTAGCATTTTTAAAATTTTCTTTGACAACAATACCCAAATTTTGTTCCTCCTTTACAGGGACTCCTTTTGAACGTATTTTATTTGACCTTTAACTTTTAAATTTTTTGTTTTTCAATCATATTTTAATTGTATTCTGACTGGATCCCCCCTTTACAGGGATTCAGCCTTATTGATTTTTATATTTCCCCCTTTACAGGATTCAGAAGGGACCAGTGTCCCCCTCTCTTCTGAGCGGATAATCCAACCTGTATCTGACCCCCTCTTTACAGGGGTCCATATAAGTATCTGCACCATAACACCAACTATGTTCCGCACCCCGGTCGTTGTCACCAAGGCTCAGAGCTCCGGGGGCTCGCCGCGATCGGTGGAAAAGGCGGGGCCGCCTCCCACGGAGGCTAGGAGGAGAATCTCGTTTGGAGAAGACAGTCCTCCTGCGTCTCAGGTCGGCCCCGTAGTTCCGGCGACGCGGCGAGCTGCTGTAGTAGCTGCCAAAACACCCAAGGAGTCTGTCGCCGGGCACCGCAGTCGTGTTGCGGAGGCGAGAGCTTGCCTAAATAAGGCAAAGGTCAATTTGGGCAACTCTCGCAACCTTAAAACCGACATTAAGGCTGCGGTGCTCGAGGCCATAAACAGGCTCTTTGAGCTTGTTAAAGAGTCGGAGCTTGACCGGGCTCCCTCCACCTCTACGGCCATACCGGTACTTGCCTCCACTGCCAACCATAGTCCGGACCCCGTTTCGAGTAACGTTCATACTGGTCAGACTGAGCTCCTAAACGCCATCAAGGAGCATATCTCGGAGCTAAAAGACAACTCCAAGAAATTGGACTCACTCCGAGACAGTCTGACCAGCAGGATGAATGTGGGGGAGACAACCTACGCGGGTGTAGCAGCCCACATAAAGAGCCATACTGGGGCGCACGTCCCGGAGCGAACGGCGCTGCACTCGGTGATTGTCTCCTCGACAGTCGAGATGGAAACGGGGGACGAGATCCTCGAGAAAGTCAGGAAAGCAGTGGACGCAAAGGAAGGCTGGGTACGGGTGGATAGAGTCCGGAAAGCCAAGGACAGAAAGGTGATACTGGGGTGCGAGACAACGGAGGAGAGGGCAAAACTCCGAAAGCGGCTTTGTGAGGCTGGAGAGAACCTCGTCGTCGAGGAGGTGAAGAATCGGGACCCGCTTCTGGTTCTTAGGGACGTGCTTTCGGTCCACAGCGACGACGAAGTGCTTCAAGCCCTTAGGAACCAGAACCGGGAGATCTTTCACGGCCTCGGGGACGAGGACCAGCGAATGTGTGTCCGATACCGAAAGAAAAACAGAAACCCTCATGTAAATAGCATTGTGTTGAGTGTGTCCCCCGCGATCTGGGGGCGGGCACTCGAAGGAGGCAAGCTTCGGATTGACCTCCAGAGGGTGCGCGTCGAAGACCAGACGCCTCTGGTGCAGTGCACCCGCTGCCTGGCTTACGGGCACGGGAAACGCCTGTGCACGGAGCCTGCCGATCTGTGTAGTCACTGTGGCGGCCCGCACCTTGGAGTGGACTGCCCGGAAAAACAGGTCGGTAAAGCAGCGGTGTGCGTAAACTGCACTAGAGCCAAGCGGGGGGAACACTCGCACAATGCTTTTAGTAGCGAGTGCCCAGTACGTCGGAAGTGGGACGCGTTCGCGAGAGCTGCAATATCTTATTGCTAAAGGCGTCGATGCCCCCACTTCCGCGTATAGAGAAAAGACCAACTCGGCACCTCAGAAAAGCAGACGCACGGAGCGAGTCATCAGGGTTGGCCCTGAAACAAGCATTAATTGCGGTCACCTTCGTGGGAAAGTGTCGGGAATTGTGTTGTGCAGGGGGCAAAATCTGATTGAATCGCCGAGTTGTGTCGAGTTGGAACTCCTGTTTGACTGGTGGCTGCTTTGTGCCTGTCCCGAAAGTCGTACAAATCCGACTCATATATTGAAGTATATACTGCGGATATTGACAGCTGGAAGGACGACACAAGACAAAATTAACAGCGGGCAGTCAAATAGAAGCCGAAAAATATGGGAAATAACAAGAAGCGTAAAATAATTAAATGAAAATAGGGTAAAGAAATTAAAGCACAAAATTAAACAGTTAAAGTTTTTAGGAAATATTTATAAAAAACCGAAACAAGAAAGTAAACTAAATAAAACAAAGAAAGTTTAATCAAAAATTAAGATAAAATAAGATATACTCGTAGACGATGAGCAATAAAACTTTAAGATCGGAAACCACATAGAATGGTCTCTTCGGCCGACAACAAACAAAAACGCAAAGAAGCAGATCCCAGAAACCTAAGGTCTCTGCAAGCTTATAGCAGAGGGACACTGGCAGGGCAGGAGTGGGTTTTAGCGGGTTCGAGTCCCGCACTACCTCGACTGTCTCACGGTCTCTGTGAGACGGTGAGACAGCCGAGGTGTCCGTGGGGATTTCCCACTCCTGCCTCAACAAAAAAAAAAAAAAAAAAAAAAAAAAAAAACCTAACCTAACCAAAGATTACCCTCAGATGAGGAGGGACATAAAAATCTACCTGGAGACGCAATCGGATAAGTGCCTACGGACCCTCTTTGAGCTGAGTAGACGAATGAAGGTCCTGGAAACATCTAAAGTGGACCCACCCGCAGAGCCAAACATCTTGCCTACAACACCCGAATCGTCGGAGAGAATTCTGGAGAGGCTGGAAAAGGTGGAGTCGAGCATGAAGACGCGTTTTAACGACCTGGAAATGAGGGTCTCAAATAGCATCCAGGACATAACAAATTATGTATCTGAAAGCGGCGCCGACATCATCGAGAAGGTCATCGACAGGGTCGACGAGGTCAGCGGCAAGGTCGACGTGGTTAATGACAACCTGAACCACGTGACAGAAGGGGTGAATACCATCGGTCGCGCCGCTGCTGTCCTCGAGGAAAAGGTCGGTGACGTTGTCGGTAAGGTCGCCGCCAACAATGAAAAAATAAAAGAGGCTCTGACACAAGTAGCTGGTGAGCCAAGAAGAGACGACGCACGGACATACGCCAACGTCGCGGCAGCCAAACCCGGGCATCGGCCGGCACTGCACTCGATGGCGGTCACACTCGAAGGCAATCAGGAGACTGCTGACGAGGTGCTTGCTAGGGTGAAAGAGGCGGTCGATGCCAGGGGAACTGGCCTAAAAATAAATAAAGTCCGGAAAGCGAAAAACCAAACGGTCATACTGGGGTGCGACTCAGAAGCGGAGCTCAAGAGAGTCAAAGAAAGAATAGAAAGCCGAGGTAAAGGGTTGATAGTGGCGCCTATGAAAAATAAAAACCCGCTCGTCGTCCTAAAAGACGTCTTCTTAGATAGCAAAGACGACGAGATGGTCAAGGCGCTCTACTCCCAGAATGAAGATATTTTTAGGGACTTAGATCAGGAGGAAACGAACATGGAAATCAAGTTTAAGAAAAGAACCAGAAACCCAAAGACAGCGCACGTCGTCGTCCAAGTCAGACCCATAATATGGCAGAGGATGACGGAGGCTGGGGCTCTATACCTTGACCTGCAAAGGGTCAGGGTGGAGGACCAGTCACCGCTTATCCAATGCACCAAATGCTTGGCATTTGGGCATGGCCGCAAATTTTGCACGGAGAGTGCAGACAGGTGCAGCCACTGCGGGGGTCCGCATCTGCGCGAAAAATGCGAGGACTTTGTTGCAGGCAACGAGCCGCAGTGCTGCAACTGCCTGCACTCGAAGCTCCAGAAAACTGACCATAATGCCTTCAGTGTGGAGTGCCCGGTCCGCAAAAAATGGGACTACCTGGCTCGGACAACGACGGCTTATGCCTAAACTACCCCCCTCAGATACACAAACATATTGTTATAATATACAAGTGTATCAAACATGTACCTTAAACCCGCTAAAAACCGGTAGAATAGGAATAACAACAACAATACAGACTAAGAAACGTCAATAAATATGTTATATTTAAGAATATAAATATATTATTGCCGCAAAACAAAGTAGAAACAAATAAAAATATCGACAGGTAGCGAATCCACCCCCCACTTTATCCCCTTCCTTATCCACCCCCCACCATTTTTCCCTAAAGTAGTTTAGAAGTCAACTCATTATGAAAGGTTCTAACTGTATACCAAAAATCGTAGATGAACATCAATTGCCCTGTAACCAAATAAAAAATGTTAAATAGTTAAGTAGATTAGCAGTAGCATGTAATAGTAAGACAAACAATGTAACAAATGTACTAGTTAATAAAATAGAAAATAAGAAAGCATTATATAAAAAGTATATAATTAAGTTAGAAATAAGATAGAAAGAAATTAGATATGAAAATGTAGCATAATAATAAAACTTGTAATAGCATAGAAATAAGGAGAAATGTCATATAAACATGTACCTAACATGTAAATAAAATAGTACTAGTAGTCTACGTTAATACCCTAATAAAGAAAAGAAAATAAAAGTAAATAGATAGATAGAATAGCGGGAGTCCCACCCGGCTAAGAATATAAGAGACGAATGAAAGAAAGACAAAGGATGAAGCGTGAAAGTGCGAGAGGAATACATGCGAGAACTGGCATGGAAGAGAAATTATAATAACAAGAGCCCGTTGAGCCTATGAACGGGGAAAGAAACGTGTTATTAAAAAAAAAAAAAAAAAAAAAAAAAAAAAAAAAAAAAACCTAACCTAACCTAACCTAACCAGGAGTTGCACTCGGTCTGCCGAGCAGTAAGGCACGAAAAACCACGCGCTCTGTACATAAAAATTGCGAAAAATAGGTTTTTCTGCAGCTATCGTAACGTGTGAAGTGTCGTTAGAAGCGGAAAATTGTGCCACATACAGTGCCGTGTTCAGTTCAATCCGGTCTCAAGTTCCTGAAGTGCTATTTGTGAAAAACCCTCTTTTAAGAGGTTAAGTGCAACTTGTGGATACTAAAAACGCTTACGCTGCCCAAACGAGATCGGCGACCCCCCACTTTTTCTTCACGATCCTGAGGACAATCCGGTCCCCCACCACCTGGACCCATCTTGGACGAAAAAACATCAGGATTCAACGAGATATTCAGGATTTTTCGGAAACCACGTGCTCTGAAAAACCTGAAATATTGAAGATACAAGCACGAAAATTGACACTAACCCGGATCTTCGTTAATAAAGGCGAGTGCATAAACTTTTAGAATTTTTACGTGATTGGCTGATTTTTAATCGCCAATTGAAAATTGCAAAATTCGACATCCATATCTCTGGAACCAGCAAGAAATTTGGAAATCTTCGAAAGCAGCCGGGTGCGCGCTTATTAGATGAGCCTAAGTTATAATTTTCAGAATTTTTAGTTCAGCCATTTTGATTAAATCACTGAAAAACCGATATTCATACATATTTGGATTTTTTGACACTTAGATATAACTTTAAATTTTTTTACTTGATATGCTGATAAAGATACTTATTTTTAGATAATTTAGACATTTTTTTCAAAATTTTCAGACATAAGGGGACGAAGATATCGATTTTTCAGTGTTTTTTGCTTATAATTCTTAAATAATAAGAAAAATTGACTTTTTAACAGGAGATATCCCTTTAGTGTGTATATTGTGACTTAATAGAGCCGAAACTCGGCCCAGATAACATTGAAATTGCCGTTTTTGACAAAAGTCGGCCATTTTGTTGTAAAGGAATAGTCGTTTGTTTCAGCAATAACTCCGTAACCGTTGGGCTTACGAACCCGCGGTTTTCACTATAGTAAGGGGCACCACTTTGGGCCTCCATTTGTATAATTTTCAGGAGTTTTCAAGCTGAAACTTTTTTCAGGCCTGAAAAGTATTTAGGACGTCAGACCGAGTGAAGCCGACCTGTGCATTGAAAACCCGGTCCCGATACGACCGCAAACCGCGGAGATATCGTGGGTTTTATTTGCGTTTTGACAGCTCGGCGGCCATTTTGTCAAAATTAAACCCGCTCCAGCTCCTGAACCCGTGGGAATTTTCAAAGTCTGACTTCAGATTTGAGTTCAGGATATAAATACCTTTCCTTATACTGCGGTTTCAGGAGTTTCAGAGCAAAAAATTTTCAGGTTCCTGAAAACGGTCTCAGCGGATAGAGCGGATCAGGCTGAAGCAAACGAACCCAAACTCGGGTTTTCTGCGACTGACACGACCGGAGCTATCTTCAGTCAAACATTGACATTGACAGCTGCGGCGGCCATTTTGGAAATATTCAAACGCCCATAGCTCCGGAACGGTTGGTCGTAGAGAGCCGGGGTTTCCTGTGTTGTACGGGGCGTGACACCGGCTTTCTTGCTTATACGGTTTCAGGCGTTTTCAGGAGAAATTTTTTCAGGGTGCTGAAAATTATTTCGGCTGATAGGGCTCGTCGAGCACTCCACTTTGAACCCAAACACGGCACTATTCGGCCCAGGGGTTGGGGAGATATAGTCGAGTATCTCATTAGCGGCGACTATCCTGCTGACTATCCCAAAACTTCAATCTCCTGTATCTCCAAAACCCTTTGGGCTAGGGGGAGCGTGTTTGGTGTCGTTTTGAAGGGCTCTGGGAGACCTGTACGGTAAATCATAGAGATAGGCTCTATGTAGAGACCGGAGAAAAGTTTTTCGTTTATTAATAAACTTTTTGATACAGACTTGTTCTTGAGGACTCATTGACACGTAATCAACGGAAAAACTTGCTTTACTGACTGGAATAGAGCCAGACTCTACATTTTTAATTTTATTCTTTATTTTATTACTGTTTTACTCTATTATGTTAAATGTATGTGTGTTGACATAATACTCACGTTTGATATTGACAGTAACCATTCTGCTGAGTACAATACGAAGGCTTTTTGAGCTTAATAATAAAACCCACGACTGCAGAATAGCACAAACATACAAGCTTCCCTGTTGAGGCTAGATATATTAATTTCTTACTTCAAAATTTTATTTATTTCACTTTATTTGGACAGGGGTATCCTTCTACAATACCCAGTAAATTTCTTTCTTTAGATACCTATACCGTCGACCAATCCCCCGTTTACAGGGATTCAGTCAGATTCCTTTGAATTTATCCTCTGACGTAACAGTAGTTCCCGTCACGGTAAATATGTTTCGGACACCAGCCAATAAGGACTCAAGCTCGCAGATCTCCGGGTGCTCACCACGATCCACAGAGAAGGCAGGAACTTCTCAGCCGAGTGTCAGGTGAAGTATCGGAGAATGGGAGTCTGGAAAGACAGAGCCTCAAGCAAAATCTCCAGGTAAGTCGAGACCAGATACTATACCACCAGTTTCTCAGAAAAGCCCTGGTGCTCAGGAAATGCCTCGGACATCTGCGGATTCTGTGAGAACAATAAAAAAGCCCGAGCCTAAATATCCCAGCCTGACGGTAGAAGCGAGAGCGTGTCTTAGCAAGGCAAGGCTTCACTTGGGCAACTCCCGCAACTTGAAGACGGAAATAAAAACGGAGGTGCTGACAGCTATAAACCGGCTCTTTGAAATTGTCAAGGAGTTAGAGAATAGGATTGGAAAACCCCGAGTAGCATCCACAGCCACTGCAGCTGCCGACCATACCTATATCCTAAGCGACACAGACGACTGTCACCATAAACCTGACGAAAATATGAACTCTAGGATACTCAAGGAGATTATAGAAATGAAGGATATACTTAAAAACGGAGAAATCAAATCCGAAAAATCCAATAAAGAATTGGGAGATTTAAAAATAAAAATTGACAAGCAGACGGCAGAAATCGGAGAGCTGAAGGCGGTGACAAGGACACAAGCCGAGAGAGTAGAAGCTCATGTGGCTCGGCTTGGAACATACGCGCAGGTTGCGGCAATACCCCCTCAGCCACCGACCAGGAAAAATATGCACTCCATTATAGTTTCATCACTACAAGAGAGTGATACATCGGACTCAGTTTTACAAAAAATTCGAGAGACAGTGGACGCAAAGACTACCGGAGTGAAGATTGATCACATGCGCAAAGCAAAGAATCAGTCCGTAATTATGAGCTGTTCACAAAAGGAGGACCTCATGAAGGTATCGGTAAAGCTCAAAAACTCCAGAGGGGACCTAAAAGTCGAAGAAACTGTTAACAAGAATCCGCTGGTGGTCGTCAGGGACGTAATGAGTTACGTTACCGACGACGACCTGTTAATCGCAATCGGATCCCAAAACCAACAGCTTTTGGAAGGAGTCGAAATCTGTGAGGGAGACATGCGGGTGCTATACAAACGCAAAGCGAGGAATCCGCTGACAAACCACGTCGTGCTGCGTGTCAAGCCGATGATATGGCAGCGGCTGACCTCAGCGGGCCGAATCCACGTGGACCTTCAGAGGGTGGCGGTCAGAGACCAGAGCCCGCTAATACAGTGCACAAAATGCCTGGAGTATGGACACAGTAGAAAATACTGCAAGGAACCTGCAGTCCTCTGTAGCCACTGTGGTGAGCCGCACATTAGAGCGGAATGTCCTGGACTCATCCTAAAGGAACAGCCTAAATGTAGGAATTGTAGCTTGGCAAAGAAAGAGGCAACACACAACGCGTTTGATAGCGAATGCCCTACTCGAAAAAAGTGGGATGCGTTGGCCAGATCGTCAATAGCATACTGCTAAAGTTGTTACTGGGACCGGAGCTAATTATCGACAGGCAAATGAGACATTGACATGCACTATCGCACAGGCTAATCTCCAACGTAAAGAGCTGGCCACAACAGAAATGATGCTAGAGGCACAAAAAAGGAACATCAAAGTCGCTCTACTACAAGAACCATATGTCGGAGGAATAAGAAGGATGAAAGCATACAGAGGTGCTAGGATATACCAAAATGTTAATCATGGGAATGACACGGTCAAAGCGGCAATCGCAGTATATGACCCAGAAATTAAAGTGGCATTGAATACCCAACTCACAACGAACAATATCGCTGTGGTGAATATAAAAACGGGCACCTGGGAGATCCTCGTTGTCTCTCTGTACTTTGAGCCTGATCAACCAATAGAACCATACCTAGCACATCTCACAAAGGTCTGCAAAAATAGTGGAACGTCAAGAATAATCGTTGGAGGTGACGCTAATGCGAAGAGTGTATGGTGGAGTAGCACCAAAACAGACAAAAGAGGGGAAGAAGTCATGGGAACGATCGAAGAACTCGGTTTCCATTTACTAAATAATGGGAGTACCCCTACCTTCGACACCATTCGGGGAGGTCAGAGACTAACAAGCCATGTCGATATCACGACATGTAGCGAGGACCTCTTTCATCTTGTTGATGACTGGAAAGTGGTTGACGACCTCACCTCCTCTGACCACAACGGGATAACATTCAAAATTAAGTTTCTAAAATCTACAGGCAAAAACGTAAATAGGACAACAAGAAAGTACAATACCAAGAAGGTGAATTGGGAACAGTTTCATAGGAAACTGGACCAATTAAAGTTAGATCGGAATATAACAAAAACAAAAATAGATCAAATAACAAAAACAGAAGATTTGGATAAAATAATAGACACTAATACAGAAATTATAACAATAGCTTGCGAAAAAGTAATGAAGAAGAAAAAAGAAAAAGAAACACTTACCGTTCCGTGGTGGTCGGAGGAGCTGGAAATGATGAAAAGAAAAGTTACGACTAGAAAGCGACGAATCCGCTGCGCAGCGCAGACTCGAAGGCCCATGGTGGTTGCAGAATACCTGAAAGAAAAAGAAAAGTATGAAACAGCAAGTAAAGCAGCTCAGATAAAAAGTTGGAAAGAGTTCTGTGGCAAGCAAGACAAAGAAGGAGTCTGGGCCGGAATATACCGGGTCTTGAAACAAACCGCGAAAAGAGAGGAAGATTTACCGTTGGCAAAAGACGGAGTACAAAGGGACCTTCAGACATCTGTTGAAATACTCGCTGAGGCCTTCTTTCCAGAGGACTCTCAGGAACAAGAAAATATAGACCATCGTCGCATAAGAGAAAGAGCAGAAAAAGTAGAACTTTCGAGTCATGATAATAGTCATGAGCCAGAGTTTACGAAAGATGAACTCAAATCGGCGACGATGGCTTTTAACCCTAAAAAGGCCCCGGGAGTGGATGGATTTACAGCGGACATCTGTTCACAAGTGATCCTACACCGGGCACGCCGCAATCGCGGCGGTAAGACCCCTCTTTGAGGAGTGGCTGGAAAGACGTCACGGCGTCCTGACTTACCGTATGACGCAGGTCCTCACCGGACACGGAAGTTTCGGGAGGTTCCTGTGTCTGATAAGGAGGGAAGAGACGCCCGGGTGTCACCACTGCGAAGATCGCCCGGAGGACACGGTGGAGCATACGGTGCAGGACTGCCCCGCTTGGGCAGAGCACCGCCGTGTCCTCTCGGCGGCGATAGGCGGAGACCTCTCGCGCCCGGCATTGGTCGAGGCCATGCTGCGGGGCGAGACGGAGTGGGAAGCGGTCGCCTCCTTCTGCGAAGCAGTTATGCTCGTGAAGGAGGAGGCGAGCCGCGAGAGAGAGAGGACAGCGTCCTCCCTCCGCCCCAGCCGCAGTGGTAGACGCCCACGGCGTCGGACGTCGCGGGACGATCTCCGGCCACCGTAGGCGCGGGCATGCGGGCGGCGAGTAAAGGGCAACTCGCCACCCGACCATGGACCATGCCCGGGTCGACGGCGCGTTGTGTTCCACGCGCGCCTCAAGGAGTGTCAGCATGATGACGGGGCCCCCTCTAGAGGGCCAAAGCCTGCCGGGGTCGCGGGACTTATCTCATTACCGTGACCCCGGGACATAACGGGCTATTGAAGGACACCGTGGATTTTAGTCAGTACAAGTCTGACAGTCCCTCCCGCCCTGCCCGGGGTGGGAGGACTCATTTGATGATTTTACCACGCAAAAAAAAAAAAAAAAAAAAAAAGTGATCCTACACGACTTAGAACTATATCTTGCGATATTCAACAGATGCCTGAAGTTATCGCACTTCCCCACCGCCTGGAAGTGGGCTACAGTCATAGTTCTCAGGAAACCTGGGAAAGAGGACTATACCAATCCCAAAGCCTATAGACCTGTAGGGCTGCTTCCGGTGATGGGAAAGATACTCGAAAAAATGGTGATCCGTAGGCTCATGCATCATCTTGTGCCCAGAATCAGTCCACGTCAGTATGGATTTATGCCACAACGCAGCACTGAGGACTCCCTCTATGACCTCATCGGCCACGTGAGAGGAGAACTCAAAAAGAAGAAGCTCATCACGATGGTTTCGCTGGACATAGAGGGAGCCTTTGATAGCGCTTGGTGGCCAATCATAAAGGTTAGACTGGCAGAGGAGGACTGTCCGGAGACAATCAGGAAAATTTTGCACAGCTACTTGAGTGACAGGAGAGCAACCATTAGATACGGAGGGTGCGAGGTTACAAGATCCACAGACAAAGGATGCGTACAGGGTTCGATAGGAGGCCCTATACTGTGGAATCTCATTCTCGATGCATTGCTGAAAAGCCTCACGAGCAGGGGAGACTATTGTCAAGCTTTTGCTGACGACATAGTCCTCGTGTTCTCTGGGGATACAGCAATGGATATCCAGAGACGTGCCAATGCCGCCCTCGAGCATGTTAGGGTGTGGGGTGTCGTGAATAAGTTGAGGTTTGCACCGCACAAGACTAGTGCAATGGTAATAACAAATAAGCTTAAACACGACACGCCACATTTGACCATGGGCGGGGTAGACATTGCCATGGCAAATGAGATGAAGATCCTAGGCCTGACAATTGACCACAAGTTGACTTTTAACAAACATGCGGCCAACGTTTGTAAGAAAGCAGTAGCAGTCTACAAACAGCTTTCGAAAGCTGCAAAGGTCAGCTGGGGCCTTCACACAGAAGTCATTAAGACCATTTACACTGCCACAGTAGAACCCATAATCCTGTATGCAGCCAGCGTATGGGCACCAGAAACGAACAAGGCCATCATCCGAAAACAACTGGATGCAGTCCAAAGACCTTTTGCCCAAAAGATGGTTAAAGCGTACCGAACAGCTTCACTAAATGCAGTGCTGATGCTGGCCGGGATACTCCCACTCGACATCCGTATAAGAGAAAATGCTTCTCTATACGAGATCAAGAGGGGAGTGTCTCGACCTGTAGCAGATCGCGAAATAGAGAGAGCAGTGGCACAAAAATTGTTACCCCATCCGGCGAAAGACACATGCACCCAATTCTCGCTCGTGACCAGCCAAGCAGAAGTCTCATTAGCGGCAAATGGTGCAGTGCAAATATATACGGATGGCAGTAGGATTGAGAGTAAGGTGGGAGCCTCAATATCCATATGGGATGGTGAGACGGAGACAAAATCTCTCAAACTTAGACTGTCATCCTACTGTACGGTGTACCAGGCGGAATTGTTAGCCATGTGTCATGCAGCCAAGGAAGTAAAAAAGGGCAAAAAAAGAAAGTATGCCATTTTCTGCGACTCTAGATCGGCGCTGGAAACGGTGACGAACAGAAACTCCCATCACCCGCTGGCGCTAAAAACCCAGGAGTACATCCAGGAGAGCAGACTCCAAAATAAGGAAATATCCTTATTCTGGATCAAGGCGCACGCCGGCATAGAAGGAAACGAAAGGGCTGACCAATTGGCAAAGGAGGCGGCGCTGCGTGGTAAGACAAAGCCACACTATGATAAATGCCCGGTATCGTTTGCGAAGCGAGAACTCCGTAAAAAATCAATCGACGAGTGGAATCGGCGCTACCAAGATGGAGAGACAGCCAAAGTAACAAAGACTTTCTTCCCTGAAGTTGCAAGATCGTATGCCATTATCAAAAACATGAAGATGGGCAGCATCCTCACACAAGTCCTGACGGGGCACGGTGGGTTCTCTGAATACCTGAACCGATTCAGGTGTAAAGAGAGCCCATCGTGCATCTGTGATCCGGATGTGAGTGAGAATGTTGCACATCTCATGTTCGAATGCCCGGTACATACCATTGACAGATACAATATACAACAAGAACTGACAATAGAACTAAGACCAGAAAACTTACATCTCATAATGCAGAATAGTGACGACAGAAACAAATTAATTAAATATTGCATGAAAATAGCAAACATAGTTATAAATAGAAATAAGGTCATGTAAAAATGCTGAACATATATCATAAGGTATATATAGTTATAAGCAAGAGCACAACACAGACAAAAAAAAAAAAAAAAAAAAAAAAAACTTGAATTAAAAACTGATATAAAAAGAAAAAAAAAAAAAAAAAAAAAAAAAAAAAACAGTAATATTGATAGTGGTAGTATTTAGGATGAGCAATATTAGTAGTATGTAAACCAACACCTGTTCGTCTCTGCTGTGTTGCCTTAGCACATAAGTTAGACAGTATGTTAGATAAATAAGTAGCCTTAGTCCATAAGATAGAGAGTATGTATGTAATAGATAAATAAATAAGCTGAATTTTTTGTAAAACTAGGATAATAAAAAAAAAAATACCATGGCCCTGATATCTCCCAGTAGCGGTGAAAAAGGTCTCTGATTGCGTCAGAGGATATCGAAGGCCGGAGGCAGGAGTGTGGTTTTAGCCGGATCATGCCCGGCACTACCTCAGCTGCATCGCGGACTGTGCGAGGCAGCTGAGGTGTCCGAAGGGATTTCCCACTCCTGCCTCCTAAAAAAAAAAAAAAAAAAAAAAAAAAAAAAAAAAAAAAAAAAAAAAAATAACCTAACCTTTTTTTTTTTTTTTTTTTTTTTTGCGCTGGGAAAAAATGCATTACGCATACCCTCCCATCGGGGGGATGGGAGGGTTATGTGGGACTCCCCGGTCTGACCCGGTATACCCACTAAAACAACCCAGCGGCATTCCCGCTTCGTCTGAGTGGCGGGGACTGGGAAATCACTGGCACAGCCATCACTTCCAGTCCACCGCCGACGAGTGCCCTTCAGGCCGGGCCCTCACGCGGGCCCGGGAATGTCTGACGAAGGTGGTGACGGGTGCAATGCAGGCGAAGGCGCCCCCGCGCCTGTCGCCCGCCCGTCGCCACCATGAGGAGGGAGAGGACGTCGCCTTCTCCGACCTCTTCTTCGTCTGCGGAGCGGCGCCGCGAGAGGATCGTCCTCCCGCACGCGCTCCGCCTCCTCCTTTTGCGACATTACGTCCTCGCAAAAGGAGGCAACCGCTGACCAGGCCTCCTCGCTCTCCAGCATGGCTTCGACCACAGCGGGAAGCGAGAGGTCCTGCCCAACCTCCGCGGTCAGACCGCGGCGCAGTTCGGACCATGCCGGGCACACCTCGAGGGTGTGCTGCGCCGTGTCCTCCGCTGCGCCACAGTCGTGGCACGCCGGGGTCTCCTCCCTCCCGATCCGGTGCAGGTGCGTTCCGAAACAGCCATGGCCGGACAACACCTGCACCAGACGGAACGAGAGGAAACCGTGGGACCGCTCGAGCCAGCTCTGCAGAACCGGACCGAGCGCGTCCAACGTCCGGCGGCCAAAGGCGGCGGCGGCGAGGTCCTCCGTCCAGTGGAGGACGATGGCGTCCTTCGCCTCCCGCCGCACGGCCTCCCGCTCTTCGGCGGCGGGGCGCTCCCCGAGCGCCTTCCGGCGCGCCGTCCACTCATATACTCTGGCAAGCACCCAAGCCTCCAACTCCCAAGGAGGGGTGCCCGCCAGAGCGCACGCCGCCGAAAAGCCCACTGAGCGGTAGGCCCTTGCCACCCGCTGTGCAATGGCCCTTTGGGGCCTGCGGATGGCGGTCGCGTTCTCCCTCCTGTGAAGGGAGTCCGCCCAGATGGGAGCCCCGTATAGGGCCATGCTCTTGAGGATGCCGGCATACAGGCGCCGGCATTTCGCCTTCGGCCCCCCAAGGTTCGGAAGGAGCCATGAGAGGGCGTCCGCGGCTTTCAAGAGGCGCGTCGACAGCCCGCTGAAATGCGGGCCGAAGCGCCACCTCTCGTCCAGCACCAGGCCCAGATACTTCATCTGGGGCTGGACCCCTATCCGGACGCCCTCCACGACAATGTGGGCATCGGGAGGAGGGCGGCGCTGCCGAGGCCCGCGAAAGAACACGGCCTCGGTTTTGTGCAGCGCCACCTTCAATCCCAGGCGGCGGATCCTCTCTGCAACCAAGGATCCGCCAGCCGAGGCCAGACAGGCCGCCTCCCCAAAGTTCCTCCCCCGGGCAGTGAGAAGAGTGTCATCCGCGTAGCAGATGACACTCGTGCCCTGGAGGAGGGCTCCCCGCAGAAGCCAGTTGAACCCGATGTTCCACAGGGGAGGGCCAAGCACCGACCCCTGCGGAACACCGGACTCTGCGCCGTACCGCCTCACCGTGGCCGTCCTGTCCACGAGGAGGACTTCTCGGTCCTCCAGGTAGCTCGCCAGGAGGTCCCGCAGGTATTGGGGCACTCCGTGATACCGGAGCGCCTCCAATATCGTCGAGTGGGGCACGGAGTTGAAGGCGTTGGAGATGTCGAATGACACCGCCAACACTCCGTCCCCCGCCTCCACTGCCTCCTTCACCTGGCCCTTGAGTAGGGCCAGCGCGTCGATCGTCGAACGCCCACGGCGGAAGCCAAACTGGGCGTCCGACAGGTCCGGCCCTACCCCCCGCAAGTGGCTATCAAGTCGGGACGCGACTATCCCCTCGAACATTTTACCGACCTCATCAAGCAGTACGATGGGTCGGTATGCCGAAGGGGAGTCCAACGGGCGTCCCTCTTTACGGAGGAGGCATAGCCGCCCCTCCTTCCACAGTTTCGGGAACCTCCCAGCCGTAAAGCACGCGCTGAAGAGGTCCCGAAACCTGTCCTCCATTTGAGAGGCGGCAATAGCCACCACCCGTGCGGGGACGCCATCTGGTCCGGGGGCCGTCTTCTTCTGGCGGAGGTTGAGAACCCCCGCCCCGATCTCCGCCGCCGTCACCGGGGGGATCTCCTCCTCCGGCGGGGCCGCCCCTTGCGGGGGATCCATGGTTGGTGGGGTGAAGTCGGTCCTGCGCGGGAACAGGGACCGGACCACCCCATCCAGCAACGCTGGCTCGAGGGTCTCCGACAGTGGGGGGCCACAGGGGCGTAGTTGGTTCCGCGCCGCCCTGTATGGCCTTCCAAAAGGATCCCTGTCGAGACCCTCCAGCATCTCGGCCCTCGCCGAGTCCTTGGCGGCCCCCATTGCGGACTTGAAGGCCGCCGTCGCCTCCCGGTAAGAGGCGTATAGGCGGTCCTCTTCGGCCTGGTGGCGGGTGCTGCGCCGTCGGCTCCGCGCAAAGGCCCGTCTGGCCGCCACGCAGGCGGCCCGGAGCCCCGCCAGCTCCTCCGTCCACCAATAGACGGCACGACGGGGAGGCGGACGGCGAGACCGGGGCATGCTGGAGTTGCACACCTCGGTCAGGGACTCCTTCAGCCGAACCGCTGCGGCGTCCACGTCCCGGACCTCGCCAGGGGGCGACAGCCAGTCCTGGAGGAAGGCCGCCTCCTTGGCTGCCTCCCGGTCCAGGCGGGTGAGAGCCCAACGCGGGAAGGGGGATTGCCTAGCGCGGGTCACCGCTCCCCCCCGGGTAGACATGTCGAACCGCACATATCGGTGGTCCGACAACGTCTCCACCATCTCTACCCGCCAGTTTACGACGCGGGCGGCCAGCGCGGGGGTGGCAAACGAGACGTCCACCACCGACCCACCCTGTTGCCGCACACACGTGTGGACCGCCCCCCTGTTGAGGAGGGACACACCGCATGAGGCCGCCCAAAACTCGACGGCGCGTCCCCGGACGTTGCAGCTGGTGGCTGGGTTGCCCCAGGCCGCCGACTTGGCGTTCAGGTCGCCCAACACCATGGCCTGGCGTGGCGCCGCCCTCCCTACGACTGCGGTGAGGACCTCGAGGAAGTCCTCAAAGTCCGAGAGAGGGCGGTTTGGGGAGAAATAGACCCCCACCACCGCTATGTCTCCCCACGCGGCGGCCACGTATCCCGGTCCCCTCTCTAAGAGCGAGAGGGGAGGGGAGTCTGTGGAAGACCGCGTCATCAGCGCCACGAGGCCGTCTCGGTCGCCCAGCCAACGACCAGGGACCGAGTAAGGCTCGGCGACCACCGCCAAGTCCACCAACCACTCAGCCATGGTCTGCATCAGCAGATCCTGGGCTGCCCTGCAGTGGTTGGCGTTCGCCTGAAGGATGCGATGTTCGACCCTATCCATCAGTCGGACATCGCACCCCCCTCCACAGCCGCCGCAGGAACGACGGCGCCAGCAGCAGTAGCAGGCCCGGTCGGTGCCTGCGCTTTGCCCCGCTTAGGGGGAGGATTGCAGTTCCTCCCCTTCATGACGTGGGCCGCCGGGCGGCCACTGGCGGCACAGACCGCGCAGTGCGGCGTGGCGACCTTGCAGGAGGCGGCTTTGTGGCCCTCCTTGCCGCAGCGGTAGCACGTGTCCGTCCTGTCTGCCGTGGACGGACACAGGGGCCGGGTGTGTCCGATGCCGAAGCACCGGAAACACCGCAGTGCCTGTTCCTCGAGTGCCCGTACTGCACCCGAGCTGAACCCTACTAAAAGCCGTCCCTTCGCAAGGACGGCTTTGGCAGCGGCGATTGGGCACTCGAGGCGAATGGTGCCCATGCCGCCGCGGCCGGGTCTTATGTCCCGGCCTTGGACCGCCGCGACGCCACAGCCCCCTATCGCTGCGACCGCCGCCACCACCTCCTCCTTGGTGACGGAGTCGTCAAGGTCCGTCACCTCTATGGCCGCCAACTTCACCGGCCGAGCCACCTTGGCCGAATCTGCGATGACCTCTTGCAGCTTGGCTGCAAAGAGGTCCGCATGGGCACTCCCCTCTGCCCCCGGGAACTCGAAAATTCGAGCCCCGGCTTGGGTCCGCCGGCAGGAGACACTGCTGATCCCCAGTTGGGTGGGATCGGCATTTGGACGCGCCCGCATCAGAAGGGACGCGTACGTCTCCCCTCGCCCCGCGGCCTCCGCGGTGAGCGTCACTACGACGGCCGCGGTTTTTGGGGGGACTAGCTTCCCCTTTCCCCTCGCTTGTCCCTTCCCCTTCCCCTTGCCAGTCATTTGTGACTGGCTGGGAGCGGTGGGAGCGGTAGTGGCCGGGACGGCAGGGACGACCGTCGCCGACTTTTTACCCTTGCTCTTCCCCTTGCGGCCCACTACCGTCCACTCGTTGGTCGGTGTGGTCGAAGGGAGAAGGGCATCTTTTGCCTGAGATGAGGACGGCTCCGGCTCGCACTGCCGTTTATCCGCCGCAAGCGGCGGCCGGAGGCGTTTCTCCGGCAGGAGCCGGTCCTCTATCCCTGCTAAGCAGGACCTTGTGAAGGCCCTCTCCTCCATCACAACCTTGCGGATAATATCCTCAAGGTTGGAGGTGGGGCCCTCTCTCGCGGGGCTCGCCTCGGCTTGTTGAGGCCGGCCCGTGGCTTCGGCCAGCTTCTTGTGAAGCTGGCTGACCTCTGACTGCAGGCGATCAACCTTCGCCTGCAGTTGCCTCGTCTCATCGGTGGCCTTACGCCGGACCAACTCCGCGACGACACCGCGAAGGCTCGTGGCCCGGCACTTGAGGGCCTTTTGGAAGGTCCCCTTCAGGTGAGACGACTTCGTGGCGACCTCCACGATCTCCCCCTCGTCCTCCTCCGCCAATCTCTCCAACTCTACGAGGGAGAGGTCCGCGTACACAACGCGGGACGCGCCGTACCCGGACTTGGCACGTGCGGCGTGCGCCCGTTCCTCACTCGCCGCAACCCGCTCCTCCAGCTCTTGTTGGAGCTGCTCCCGCCGAGCCAGATCCAGCCGGCGTTGGGCGTCCGTGAGCCCAACGGCATGGGTGTCCGCTACGGCCGTCGGCTTTTTAGCCTTCGGCTTCGCCCTACCCGAGGCCGAGGAGCCCCCGGACCCACCGCTCGGATAGACCCGCTTTCGCGAACGACGAGAGTCGTCCGTGTCCGACACTCGGACAAGAGAGTCGTCTGACGACTCGTCCGCCTCTCCGAAGAAGCTAGCCGCAGACGGCGCGCGGCTAGCCTCTGACGCCACAGCGTCGGAGTGGCCCTGAGAAGGGCCTTTGGGTTGGCCCTGAGAAGGGCCTTTGGGTTGGCCCTGAGAAGGGCCTTTGGGTTGGCCCTGAGAAGGGCCGTGGGGTTGGCCCTGAGAAGGGCCGTGGGGTTGGCCCTGAGAAGGGCCTTTTTGTTTAAAAAATCGCCCGCAGGCATCCCGCTCAGGTTTTTTAGACATAATCCGCAGTTCTCAGCAACAAGGCAAGATAAAAGAGCTTCGAGCACAGTGTTCTTTGGCCAACCCAGTCTGCCACTCCGTTACGGTGGTCAGAACTGGGTCGTTTCCAGGGGACGCGACGTGGACGCAAACACTGTGGGGTGGTCCCCCAACCTAACCTAACCTAACCTAACCTAACCTAACCTAACCTAACCTAACCTAACCTT
This sequence comes from Agrotis exclamationis, assembly GCA_950005045.1. NCBI lineage: Eukaryota > Metazoa > Arthropoda > Insecta > Lepidoptera > Noctuidae > Agrotis > Agrotis exclamationis. The sequence goes on from OX465430.1 coordinate 62,393, forward strand.
TTTTTTTTTTTTTTTTTTTTTTTTTTTTTGTTTGCGCTGGGAAAAAATGCATTACGCATACCCTCCCATCGGGGGGATGGGAAGGTTATGTGGGACTCCCCGGTCTGACCCGGTATACCCACTAAAATAACCCAGCGGCATTCCCGCTTCGTCTGAGTGGCGGGAACTGGGAAATCACTGGCACAGCCATCACTTCCAGTCCTCCGCCGACGAGTGCCCTTCAGGCCGGGCCCTCACGCGGGCCCGGGAATGTCTGACGAAGGTGGTGACGGGTGCAATGCAGGCGAAGGCACCCCCGCGCCTGTCGCCCGCCCGTCGCCACCATGAGGAGGGAGAGGACGGCGCCTTCTCCGACCTCTTCTTCGTCTGCGGAGCGGCGCCGCGAAAGGATCGTCCGCCCGCACGCGCTCCGCCTCCTCCTTTTGCGAGATTACGTCCTCGCAAAAGGAGGCAACCGCTGACCAGGCCTCCTCACTCTCTAGCATGGCTTCGACCACAGCGGGAAGCGAGAGGTCCTGCCCAACCTCCGCGGTCAGACCGCGGCGCAGTTCGGACCATGCCGGACACACCTCGAGGGTGTGCTGCGCCGTGTCCTCCGCTGCGCCGCAGTACTGGCACACCGGGGTCTCCTCCCTCCCGATCCGGTGCAGGTGCGATCCGAAACAGCCATGGCCGGACAACACCTGCACCAGACGGAACGAGAGGAAACCGTGGGACCGCTCGAGCCAGCTCTGCAGAACCGGACCGAGCGCGTCCAACGTCCGGCGGCCAAAGGCGGCGAACCTAACCTAACCTAACCTAACCTAACCAGTTGCACTCGGTCTGCCGAGCGGTAAGCAGCAAAACCCCATGCGCTCCGCACTAAAAAATTCGAAATAATTGGTTTTTGTTAAGTTATCGAACAGTGAAAAGTGTCGTTGGATGCGGAAAATCGAGCCGCACAAAGTACCGCTCTGAAAAAGTGTCTGTGTTCAGTGCCTAAGCCAGTATACCTGAAAAACTGGTTTTAAAGAGGTTAAGTGAAACGTGCTTAAGTTAAAAACTTGTACGCTGCGAAAACGAGATCGACGACCCCCAAATTTTATTTTGCATCTTTGTGGGCATCCTGGTCCCCCATCATCTGGACCACTCCAAGACATCCGGACGCGTCGTCTCGTGAAGATATTCGCGAAAAACTGAAAACCACGTGTGCTGAAAAAGCGGAAGCAGTGGAGCTACAGACACAAAATTTGACACCGTGCGAGAGCATCACAAACTGAGGCGAGTGCAACTTATTTTAGAATTTTATCCCCATCGACTGATTTTACAAAGCAGTTCAAAAGTTGCAAATTTGCACTGCTATAACTTCTGAACGGAGCGGAAATCTGAAGATCTGCGACTGCAGCCTGCTGCGCGCTACTTAGAGGACCCTAAGTTCTTAGTTTTAGATTTTTTAGACTTGCCATTTGTGCTAAATCCTTAAAAAATCGATAAAACCATAAATCTGTATTTTTTCATAATAAGATATATTTTTAAAATTAGTAAAATATTGTTGTTCTAAAGAACCCAAATTACCACACATTTTAACATTTTTTTCAAAATTTTCGGACATACGGTCTTAAAGTTATCGATTTTTTAATCAATTTAGCTCATAAATCGTAAATAATAGGAAAAAATCAATTTTTTATAGTGTATATGTGTTTAGAATAGGTAACGCGACTTGTTTAAGCCGAAACTTGGGCCAGGTAGCCCCAAAACTGCCGTTTTTGATAAAATCGTCCAATTTATCAAAATAGGATAATTTTTTAATTTTGCAATAGCTCCTAAACCGTTTGTCCTACGGACTTGCGGTTTTCAAAGTCAGAAGGAGCATAGCGGGCTTAACAATATCGGCTCAAATTCGAGCCTTTTCGGGCTGAAGGATTTTTCGGGCCTGAAAACCCCCCTAGCAGCTAGACAGAGTGGTGCCGACCTGTCCAGTGAAAACCCGGTAACGCTGCGACTTGTAGTTATCGAGTTATCACAGGTTGAAGTTGGCATTTGACAGCTCGGCGGCCATTTTGAAAAAATTCAACCTGCCGTATCTCCTGAACCCGTTGTGGTATTTAAGTTCTGTTTTCAGATTCACGTTTAGGGGCACAACGCCTTCCCCCTCCCACCGGTCTCAGGAGATTTGGCCGCTGAAAATTTCAGGTTTTCAAAATTGATTTGGGTGACTAGAAGGGGTCACGCTGAACCAGAAGAGTCCAAACTCGGGCTCTCTGCGACGGATACGACCGGAGTTATCGCAGGTCAAAAACTTACTTTGACAGCTACGGCGGCCATTTTGAAAACACGAAAACACCTATAACTCCGGAACGGTGGGTCGCAGAGAGCTGGGGTTTCCTCTGGGGCACTTGGCCCGACATCGGCGACCCCCGAAAGCCACTTTCAGGACCTTTCAGCACCGAAAATTTTTTCAGGCCTGAAAATCTTCTCATCGGATAGAGCTCACCGAGCGCATCATTTCGAACCCAAGCACGAGGCAATTCGGCCGGGGGATTCGGAAGATACAGCAAATATCCCTTTATAGGCGGACAACTGGGAAATTATCCCTAAAATTTTGATCAGCTGTATCTTGTGAACCCTTAGGGCTATTGGTGTCGTGTTTGGGGTCATTTTGAAGGGCTCGGGGAGACCTATCGGGTGGGATCAATAAATCGTCTCTACATAGAGCAACTTTTTATTTCGCTTGTCAAACTGGTACTTTTTAACCTAGAGACGACTTCTTTTAAGAAGTGACCTATTTTGACCTCGAGCACTCGGCTCTTACTGATTTTAACGGTTTTGACAGCCAAAGAGTGGCTCTATGCAGCGACATTAGATAGTTTTCGCATTGTGGTTTTTGTATGACACACTACGGAGGCTTTATTGAGCCCAACTTATTTTATTGTTTTTGTTTTTCTCTGTGACCGCTAATTAGTGAGTACGGCCAAGTTTTTCTTGTGCCTATATTTTTACTTCTATTTCTGTTGTCTGTTTTTGTTTTATTGTTTTATTTTATTTTATTGTTTTATTTTGTTATCGTATTATATTTGAGTGCGCGCACCCTTTATACTGTGCGCAAGCCGTAGTGACATATATTTTATTTTACCTATTGTTGACGCACTCCACCACCATGATGCCGAGAACCCCAGCTAGGCCCGCTGACGAAATGGGGAAAAAGTCCCCTCCAAGGACTCAAACTATTACGCCTAACACTAGGACCAGTGCTGAGAAGCCGAAATCCCCACCGAAAACGCAAACGTTAACGACCAACGTTAGGCGTAGCGTGGAGAAGCTGGAGGCCTCGGGATCAGAAACCCATAACTCGACCCCTTCAACCAGTAAGATGGAAATCCAGGTACTCCCCAGACAGGCAATAAACAACCGCCTAGCAGAAGCCAAATCTTGCTATTTCAAAGCCAGAACAAATATAGGCAATTCTCGGAACTTAAAGACCGATATAAAAACCAGCGTACTGGAAGCAGTAGAAAAGCTTTTTCAGCTTATCAAAGAGGCGGAAGCTGACATCAAAAAACTAAAAAAGTCTGGAGAGATGCCGGATAAAGCCGAAAAACCGCTAGATATGCCAGAGAGCGCGCTCCAAGAGGAACACAGCGGAAACAACGGCCAGATCATGGAGCAGCTCAAGGAGCAGAACAAGCTTCTCTCGGAGAACAGCAGAAAACTGGACGAGATGAAGGTTCTAATGGACCAGCAGCACCAAATTATGAGCTCCAAGACATACGCGGAGGCAGCCTCAGTCCGATTCGGCTCTCAGCCATCCCCACCGAATGCACTGCACTCTGTGGTCGTCACGTCGCAAGACGCTGACGACACAGGAGATCAAGTTCTGACAAAGGTCAGGGAAGCGTTTAAGGCAAAAGAGGGATGGGTGAAAGTGGAAAGGACAAGAAAGGCAAGGGATAGGAAAATAATCATGAGCTGTAAATCAGTGGAGGACAGGCAGGAGCTGAAGCAAAGATTGGAAGGCTCCGGCAAAAACCTTGTCGTTGAAGAGGTTAAAAACAGAGACCCCCTCCTAAAACTATCAGATGTCCTCTCAATGAACACCGACGAGGAGGTATTAAGGGCGTTCCGAAACCAAAATCGGGACATCTTTTGCGGTCTCACGGAGAAAGAGGACAGAATGCAGATCAAATACAAAAGGAAAGCCCGAAACCCACATACAAACCATGTTATCCTTAGCGTATCTCCGACGTTGTGGAAAAGAGCAACCGAGGCTGGGGCGGTCTATATAGATCTCCAAAGGATACGAGTGACCGATCAATCGCCCCTAGTGCAGTGCTCACGTTGCCTTGGGTACGGCCACAGTAAGAGATACTGCACAGATCCAGTGGATCTCTGCAGTCACTGTGGTGGGCCGCACCTCAGGGCACAGTGTCCAGATTGGATGGCAGGTAGCGAACCTACATGTCGGAACTGCACTGCAGCTAAACTAGCCCGGAAAGATCACAACGCTTTCAGCTCAGAATGTCCGATTCGCAAAAAGCGAGACGCAATAGCCAGGATGTCTATTGCATACTGCTAAAGTTGTCCCAAGAGATACTCCAGCGTCATCAGCAAGACCATACTGGGTGGCCCAAGCAAACTTACAAAGGAAGGAACTGGCAACCACCGAACTCTTTCTAGAGGCCAGTGAGCGCAAGATCGCATGGGCTCTGATTCAGGAGCCATATGTGGGGGGGGCAAGAGGTATGAAGAGCTACCGAGGTTCGCGAATCTACCAGAGCGAGGTTGATGGAAGTGGGAGGGTAAAAGCGGCAATCGCCGTCTTTGACGATGACCTAGATGTTATCCCCTACCCGAAACTCACCACGAATAACATCGTTGTGGTGGGGATCCGGACCAAAGCCTGGGAAATTGCAGTAGTCTCTTACTACTTCGAGCCAGACCAACCCATAGGGCCCTACCTGGACCAGTTGACCCAGATCAAACAAGAAGTGGCCACCAGTAGATTGCTGATAGGGGGCGACGCCAACGCGAAAAGCAGCTGGTGGGGTAGCACAACAGAGGACCCCAGGGGTGAGGACATGTTCGGGACTCTGGTAGAGTTGGAGCTTCAGGTACTGAACACTGGTGATACGCCCACCTTTGATACAATCAGAGGTGGAAGAGCGTTGAAGAGCCATGTAGACGTCACGGCATGTTCGCTCGACCTTTTTGACCTGGTGGATGGCTGGCGGGTTGACACCGGCGCAACGAGCTCCGACCACAACACTATATTCTTTAAAATTAATATACAGAGAGAAAAAGGGATTAGTATAACTAGGACAACCAGAATCTTCAATACGAAAAAGGCAGACTGGGAAAAATTTAGCCAATCAATAATAAACTTCAAATTAGAAAACAACGTAAATTCAGAAAATATAAATAACATAGTCTCCGACAGTGGGGGGCCACAGGGGCGTAGTTGGTTCCGCGCCGCCCTGTATGGCCTTCCAAAAGGATCCCTGTCGAGACCCTCCAGCATCTCGGCCCTCCCCGAGTCCTTGGCGGCCCCCATTGCGGACTTGAACACCGTCGTCGCTTCCCGGTATGAGGCGTATAGGCGGTCCTCTTCGGCCTGGTTGCGGGTGCTGCGCCGTCGGCTCCGCGCAAAGGCCCGTCTGGCCGCCACGCAGGCGGCCCGGAGCCCCGCAAGCTCCTCCGTCCACCAATAGACGGCACGACGGGGAGGCGGACGGCGAGACCGGGGCATGCTGGAGTTGCACACCTCGGTCAGGGACTCCCTCAGCCGAACCGCTGCGGCGTCCACGTCCCGGACCTCGCCAGGGGGCGACAGCCAGTCCTGGAGGAAGGCCGCCTCCTTGGCTGCCTCCCGGTCCAGGCGGGTGAGAGCCCAACGCGGGAAGGGGGATTGCCTAGCGCGGGTCACCGCTCCCCCCCGGGTAGACATGTCGAACCGCACATATCGGTGGTCCGACAACGTCTCCACCATCTCTACCCACCAGTTTACGACGCGGGCGGCCAGCGCGGGGGTGGCAAACGAGACGTCCACCACCGACCCACCCTGTTGCCGCACACACGTGTGGACCGCCCCCCTGTTGAGGAGGGACACACCGCATGAGGCCGCCCAAAACTCGACGGCGCGTCCCCGGACGTTGCAGCTGGTGGCTGGGTTGCCCCAGGCCACCGACTTGGCGTTCAGGTCGCCCAACACCATGGCCTGGCGTGGCGCCGCCCTCCCTACGACTGCGGTGAGGACCTCGAGGAAATCCTCAAAGTCCGAGAGAGGGCGGTTTGGGGAGAAATAGACCCCCACCACCGCTATGTCTCCCCACGCGGCGGCCACGTATCCCGGTCCCCTCTCTAAGAGCGAGAGGGGAGGGGAGTCTGTGGAAGACCGCGTCATCACTGCCACGAGGCCGTCCCGGTCGCCCAGCCAACGACCAGGGACCGAGTAAGGCTCGGCGACCACCGCCAAGTCCACCAACCACTCAGCCATGGTCTGCATCAGCAGATCCTGGGCTGCCCTGCAGTGGTTGGCGTTCGCCTGAAGGATGCGATGTTCGACCCTATCCATCAGTCGGACATCGCACCCCCCTCCACAGCCGCCGCAGGAACGACGGCGCCAGCAGCAGTAGCAGACCCGGTCGGTGCCTGCGCTTTGCCCCGCTTAGGGGGAGGATTGCAGTTCCTCCCCTTCATGACGTGGGCCGCCGGGCGGCCACTGGCGGCACAGACCGCGCAGTGCGGCGTGGCGACCTTGCAGGAGGCGGCTTTGTGGCCCTCCTTGCCGCAGCGGTAGCACGTGTCCGTCCTGTCTGCCGTGGACGGACACAGGGGCCGGGTGTGTCCGATGCCGAAGCACCGGAAACACCGCAGTGGCTGTTCCTCGAGTGCCCGTACTGCACCCGAGCTGAACCCTACTGTAAGCCGTCCCTTCGCAAGGACGGCTTTGGCAGCGGCGATTGGGCACTCGAGGCGAATGGTGCCCATGCCGCCGCGGCCGGGTCTTATGTCCCGGCCTTGGACCGCCGCGACGCCACAGCCCCCTATCGCTGCGACCGCCGCCACTACCTCCTCCTTGGTGACGGAGTCGTCGAGGTCCGTCACCTCTATGGCTGCCAACTTCACCGGCCGAGCCACCTTGGCCGAATCTGCGATGACCTCTTGCAGCTTGGCTGCAAAGAGGTCCGCATGGGCACTCCCCTCTGCCCCCGGGAACTCGAAAATTCGAGCCCCGGCTTGGGTCCGCCGGCAGGAGACACTGCCGATCCCCAGTTGGGCGGGATCGGCATTTGGACGCGCCCGCACCAGAAGGGACGCGTACGTCTCCCCTCGCCCCGCGGCCTCCGCGGTGAGCGTCACTACGACGGCCGCGGTTTTTGGGGGGACTAGCTTCCCCTTTCCCCTCGCTTGTCCCTTCCCCTTCCCCTTGCCGGTCATTTGTGACTGGCTGGGAGCGGTGGGAGCGGTAGTGGCCGGGACGGCAGGGACGACTGTCGCCGACTTTTTACCCTTGCCCTTCCCCTTGCGGCCCACTACCGTCCACTCGTTGGTCGGTGTGGTCGAAGGGAGAAGGGCATCTTCTGCCTGAGATGAGGACGGCTCCGGCTCGCACTGCCGTTTATCCGCCGCAAGCGGCGGCCGGAGGCGTTTCTCCGGCAGGAGCCGGTCCTCTATCCCTGCTAAGCAGGACCTTGTGAAGGCCCTCTCCTCCATCACAACCTTGCGGATAATATCCTCAAGGTTGGAGGTGGGGCCCTCTCTCGCGGGGCTCGCCTCGGCTTGTTGAGGCCGGCCCGTGGCTTCGGCCAGCTTCTTGTGAAGCTGGCTGACCTCTGACTGCAGGCGATCAACCTTCGCCTGCAGTTGCCTCGTCTCATCGGTGGCCTTACGCCGGACCAACTCCGCGACGACACCGCGAAGGCTCGTGGCCCGGCACTTGAGGGCCTTTTGGAAGGTCCCCTTCAGGTGAGACGACTTCGTGGCGACCTCCACGATCTCCCCCTCGTCCTCCTCCGCCAATCTCTCCAACTCTACGAGGGAGAGGTCCGCGTACACAACGCGGGACGCGCCGTACCCGGACTTGGCACGTGCGGCGTGCGCCCGTTCCTCACTCGCCGCAACCCGCTCCTCCAGCTCTTGTTGGAGCTGCTCCCGCCGAGCCAGATCCAGCCGGCGTTGGGCGTCCGCGAGCCCAACGGCATGGGTGTCCGCTACGGCCGTCGGCTTTTTAGCCTTAGGCTTCGCCCTACCCGAGGCCGAGGAGCCCCCGGACCCACCGCTCGGATAGACCCGCTTTCGCGAACGACGAGAGTCGTCCGTGTCCGACACTCGGACAAGAGAGTCGTCTGACGACTCGTCCGCCTCTCCGAAGAAGCTAGCCGCAGACGGCGCGCGGCTAGCCTCTGACGCCACAGCGTCGGAGTGGCCCTGAGAAGGGCCTTTGGGTTGGCCCTGAGAAGGGCCTTTGGGTTGGCCCTGAGAAGGGCCTTTGGGTTGGCCCTGAGAAGGGCCGTGGGGTTGGCCCTGAGAAGGGCCGTGGGGTTGGCCCTGAGAAGGGCCGTGGGGTTGGCCCTGAGAAGGGCCTTTTTGTTTAAAAAATCGCCCGCAGGCATCCCGCTCAGGTTTTTTAGACATAATCCGCAGTTCTCAGCAACAAGGCAAGATAAAAGAGCTTCGAGCACAGTGTTCTTTGGCCAACCCAGTCTGCCACTCCGTTACGGTGGTCAGAACTGGGTCGTTTCCAGGGGACGCGACGTGGACGCAAACACTGTGGGGTGGTCCCCCAACCTAACCTAACCTAACCTAACCTAACCTAACCTAACCCCAGCGCGATGGTTATTACCCGCAAGCTAAAATTCGACACCCCACGCCTGGGCATGGGCGGGATCGACATTGCCATGTCACGCCACATGAAGATTTTGGGGGTGACGCTTGATGACAAGCTCACCTTCAAAAAGCATATATCAAGTGTCTGCCAAAAAGCCGTGAATGTGTACAAACAGCTTGCAAGAGCGGCCAAGACAAGCTGGGGTCTCCACCCTGAGGTGATACGCACAATTTACGTGGCGACCGTCGAGCCCATAATCCTGTACGCGGCGAGTATTTGGGCGCCGGCAGCTGAAAAGCTTGGGGTGCAGAGACAGCTCGGTATCGTGCAAAGAGGTTTTGCGCAAAAAATATGCAAGGCTTACCGCACGGTCTCCCTGAACTCGGCGCTGGTTCTTGCGGGGCTACTCCCCCTTGATCTTCGTGTACGCGAGGTAGCCTCGCTTTACAGGATCAAGGGGGGGGAGGCCCTGCCAGAGCTGGGGGACAGGGAGATCGAGCGGTTAACGCCGGCAACAGAGGCGCCCCACCCCGCAGCGATTGCGGATCTAGAAATAACCTGCCTCAGAGGCCAGAGCGACTTAGAGGCGAACAGCAGCTGTGCATTTAAAATCTTTACCGATGGCAGCAAAGTCGAGGGAAAGGTCGGAGCAGCGCTCTCTATCTGGGAAGGTACTGCAGAGATCCGGACCATCAAACTTTGTCTGCCAACTTACTGTACGGTATACCAAGCAGAGTTGCTGGCCATCTGCGAAGCGTCGAGGTGGATCAAAAAGCAGAAAGCAGCCACATTCGGGATATATAGCGACTCCATGGCGGCACTCCAGACTGTCACTAATCCCGGTTCTCCCCATCCGTTAGCCGTTGAAACACGCGAGAACATAAATCACGCATCTCGACAGAACAAAGTGGTAAATTTGTTCTGGATCAAAGCACACGCAGGTTTGGAGGGGAACGAAAGGGCAGACCAATTGGCTAAGGAAGCCGCCTTAGCACCGTCAAAAAGGAGACCAAACTATGACGTGTTTCCCGTCTCATTCGCCAAGCGACAGCTTCGACAGCAGTCGATTCGCGAGTGGGACGCGAGATACAAATCAGGAGTAGTCGCTGGCGTTACAAAAATTGTAACGGGAATAAAATGAATTATTGGAAATATTGGAGACGGGTAACGCCCTCTATTGACAAAGGCGCGAACTAATGGGAAATAGTTGCAGTTGATTCTGAAAAAATAAAATAGGTGGCGTTAGAGAGTAATTCTTTTGATACTTTAAATAATTCTAAATAAAATATAATAATTACATAGATAAAATTCAAATAATTAATTGTAATAGATTTCAGTTGAATTAAGTTTAATTATAAATACAGCATGTTCTAAAACACGAAAGCCTAGCAGCTGATCTGAAAAAAAATTAAAAGGTTGACGTATAACTTGAAGGTTAGTTTTTCTTCTTAGAACCGGAACACGCGATTAAGACGCTAATTAGACAAAGAATATTTTAATTAAATAATTAATGTCGCGGACAAGGCGTGGAAGAGCACCTAAAATGAAAGTGCATTAATATAAGGGAACCGCATAAGCGTATGTATTGATAATTATTTCCTGTTTTGTTGCAATTGCATAACATCATTTTTCACCATGATTTTGTGTTGAAATGCTCATAGATTTCTTTTCTGATACTTTCAGGGTTTCAAACATTAATTTAAACTTAATTATTTGATTAATTAAAAAACGTCTTCTCAACTCGTGGCACATAATATGAAGTAATCTAGAACAAGCTCTGGTTCCAAACCACGTGTTATATTCTGCAAGACACACACAGGCTACAATGCCGTCTTCGTTGCACATCAACTGATCGACCTGGATAGATGGTAGTATGTCCTACCTAAAGTAAGTGTTATTTCCATAACCAAACATTATAAGGAAGATTGACAAATGCTATGTTCCTGTATCATTGAAGTGTGCACCAACATATTAAATAGCTGAGAAGACGGAAGTATCTCTTTTATTTCAATCAACACCTCATGCGAACAGAACCCATAGTCTCATGGCAATCTACGCTGGCAGCTGGTGGTAAGAGACGAAAGGACCTTACAATTGGCGCCCAACGTGGGGCATGAGGTCAGATTGGAATCTTCACTTCAAGATTAAGAGCTTGATCTGACTTAATTTGATTTAACTTATTGATTAGTAATTAGAGTCATTTAACTTAGTACATTTTTGTGAATTTGAGTTTTCAAAATTAGTTGATAGCACATGTTAACATTTTTTTTAATAGGTAAATCTTTCCACATTATTGATGTAATAAAGCTTAAATGTATAGACTCCTCTTAATTTAAATAAAGTCATACAACTTGAAACATCAACACTTTGTGTTAAAAATTAAGGTTATGCCACATGTCATGTTAACATTGTAAACTTGTAAACTACTTGAATGGATTGACTCTAATTTAATTTAATTCACCTTGATTAATGTAAAATTACTATTTACATTCACTTAACTTAAAAATTAGATTTAAAATACTTATCAAAGACTGTTTAAATATTTTAAATTCAATATGGATAAGACAATTTGGATTGACTATCTTCGTAAAGAAGAATTATTACATGAGCTTAAATATTTTAATATATCCACAGATGTAAAGGCGACCAGGGATGTGCTTCGCAAGCGGTATCGCGGTCTGTGTGGTCTTGTTACGATGAGGCAGCATTAAACCTGAGGATGATGCAACGCCAGCAAGTGCAGAGGAGGTACGCTTATGCTTGGAACCTATAGAAGAGCTGTGCCTATTAAATAGGGATTTAACCGAGGGAGATAGCTCCACTGTTAAGCGAATATTAGCTCGTTCGCAATATTACTTGATTAGAATTTCAAGCGTGAAAGATAAATCACCGGAATTAACTAATCTCAAGAATTAAAATTGAATCGTTAGACATATCTGAAAATATTCAAGATAAATGGTATTTAAAAATGGTAGAATATTGTGAAAAGTTTCCCCATGGATTTCCAAATTATTCTCTTAAAGATGCTGAGTTATTTTGACATTCAAAAAAAAAAAAAAAAAAAATAATTTAACATCACAATCCACTTGAAAACAAGTGATTCCCAGTGATGATGTGGGACCTCTATTAAAACAATTTCATGATGATCCCACAGGCGCCCACTTTGGTATATTTAAAACTCATAAAAAAAAAAAAAAATTAGCATTTGATTTGTTAGGACCCTTTCCTGTGTCCACTAAAAGGAACACAAATCTCTTAGTATGTTCAGATTATTTTAGTAAGTATGTTATGTTGTTTCCTATACGGAACGCAACAGGCAATGCTATTGTTAAAATTCTGGAAGAAAAAGTGTTTCTGGTGCATGGGATACCGAAATTTGTCTATGTAGACAATGGTCCGCAATTTATTTCAAAACAATTTAGAGATTTAATGTGCAAATATAATGTGCCTAATATTTACTATAATCCTAGGTATCACCCGCAGGTTAATCAGGCAGAAAGAGCCATTAGAAATGTTCTGTATGCGATTGCCTCATATGTGAAAACAAATCACAGGAAGTGGGACGATCACATTCCAGAAATTCAGTGTGCACTGAACACCTCAGTGAACGAGTCAACTAAATTCTCACCTTACTTTCTCGTACATGGGAGAGAGATGTTTGTAGATGGTAAATTACATAAAGACTCTGAAGTGCCACAGCCTGATTCAGATCTATCAACTGTAGACCCTAGAATTCATGGTGATGACTTAAAAGAACTTAAATCAATTTTCCAGGAGGTTAGTAAAAACTTGAAACTTGTGCACGATAAAAATAAAAAGCACTATGACTTAAGAAAGCGACCTTTAGAATTTAAAGTAGGTCAAATAGTCTATAAAAGAACATTTACTTTGTCGGACGCTAGTAAAAACTTTACTTCAAAGCTAGCACCGCGCTTTATAAGATGTGTTATTTCAAAGAAACACTCACCTGTAGTGTATAGTTTAAAAGACATGCAGGACAAAGACTTAGGTAAATTTCACATTAAAGACATCTTAAAATATGAAGACTCCTAGTTTTTATACATTGTTGTTGTTAATCCAATATTTGCACGAAATTAGCAATAGACGTGCAAATATTTAACTTGAAGAGGGATGGATGCATGTTGGTAGGGTAAAAGGTTTTTTTTTCAAAATTAAATAGGTATACCAATTTTATTAATAAGGAATGTTTGCAGATGTATGAAAGAAAACACAATGATTGTTAAACTTAGTAGTATTCGAATGGGACTTAAAAGTGTCACCACTCAACACTTAATAAAACACATATCTACATTAATTAAAGATAGTGTTTACTTAAAAACTTACCAAGTATAATAACCTATACTTTGTAACTTAATACTTAATAAAACACCTATCTACATCAATTGGAGATAGGGTTTACTTAATAATTTTAAAAACTTAAATAAGTATTTGCCTATACTTTGGCTTGATACTTTCTAGATAACACTTATCTAGGTTTCAAGGATAGTGTTTATTTAACTTAAAACTTAACTTAATTAGTAAATTAATTAGACTAAGGCATGATTAGTCAATAAAAAAATTAGTTAATTAGTTGATGTCTGCAAAGAGTAGCTACGTGCTATATGTAGATAGGCAGACATGCGCTTATTATTATATTTAGTTTAGTGCTTAGATAGTTTAAGGCAGGAGCAATCAATGTACGAATTTGCCAAATAGGTTTTGTTTCGGAATTGTGCTACTAGCCATTAACATTTAGTAATTTAGTCTGTAAGTCTAAGGCATTTGGTTTCAGACTGTCTCAGTTTTCAATAGAATGATTTCGAGCTTTCAACACACATGAAAAAAAAAAAAAATTTTTGTCAGCAAAAATTTTTTTACTGGGGAAAGGTGTACTGTAACGGGAATAAAATGAATTATTGGAAATATTGGAGACGGGTAACGCCCTCTATTGACAAAGGCGCGAACTAATGGGAAATAGTTGCAGTTGATTCTGAAAAAATAAAATAGGTGGCGTTAGAGAGTAATTCTTTTGATACTTTAAATAATTCTAAATAAAATATAATAATTACATAGATAAAATTCAAATAATTAATTGTAATAGATTTCAGTTGAATTAAGTTTAATTATAAATACAGCATGTTCTAAAACACGAAAGCCTAGCAGCTGATCTGAAAAAAAATTAAAAGGTTGACGTATAACTTGAAGGTTAGTTTTTCTTCTTAGAACCGGAACACGCGATTAAGACGCTAATTAGACAAAGAATATTTTAATTAAATAATTAATGTCGCGGACAAGGCGTGGAAGAGCACCTAAAATGAAAGTGCATTAATATAAGGGAACCGCATAAGCGTATGTATTGATAATTATTTCCTGTTTTGTTGCAATTGCATAACATCATTTTTCACCATGATTTTGTGTTGAAATGCTCATAGATTTCTTTTCTGATACTTTCAGGGTTTCAAACATTAATTTAAACTTAATTATTTGATTAATTAAAAAACGTCTTCTCAACTCGTGGCACATAATATGAAGTAATCTAGAACAAGCTCTGGTTCCAAACCACGTGTTATATTCTGCAAGACACACACAGGCTACAATGCCGTCTTCGTTGCACATCAACTGATCGACCTGGATAGATGGTAGTATGTCCTACCTAAAGTAAGTGTTATTTCCATAACCAAACATTATAAGGAAGATTGACAAATGCTATGTTCCTGTATCATTGAAGTGTGCACCAACATATTAAATAGCTGAGAAGACGGAAGTATCTCTTTTATTTCAATCAACACCTCATGCGAACAGAACCCATAGTCTCATGGCAATCTACGCTGGCAGCTGGTGGTAAGAGACGAAAGGACCTTACAAAATCTTCTTCCCGGATGTGACTTCGGCATATAGTATCGTCCGTAAACTGGAACCGAGCTGTCTTGGTACTCAGCTGTTCACCGGCCATGGGGGATTCTCCGAATACTTAAGCCGCTTTAAGTGTAAGGACAGTCCCTCATGTACCTGCGACCCAGGCGTAAGTGAGTCCGTTCCACATATTATATTGGAATGCCCAGAGTTTGCATATCAGAGATATGAAATAGAACAAGCACTGAATACAAATTTAACATTAGATAATATTAAAACTATCATGGCTAGTAAACAAAGAAAGGAATTCATAGACTATTGCTTGAAAATCATAGGAACGGTCGTAAAACGAAACAAGAAATAAATAGTATGATGCCGCAATATTGTGTTAAAATATAGTGTACATCATACAACAGTAAAAATAGTGTAAAATGTAACCTGGAATAGTATAAGCATAGTTTAAGATTTAAAATTGGATAAGAAATGCAAAAAGTAGAATAAGAACGTGTAGTATAATATCGGAGCACAAACTGGGCGCCAATAATTTTGTAATAAGATGTTTTATTATAAAAGTAGTATAAATTTAATATAATAAGAAAATTTGTATACTAGATCATAAGAAAACTTTGTATTAGTTTGTAAAAAAAAAAAAAAATGTGTTTATCCTTTTTGTAAATAAAAATAGACTGTGTAAGCGTTATCCCTAACCCTAATAAAGAAAATAAATAAATAGTAAAGTATATAGCATAGATTAGCGAGTAGACCGGCATCCCACCGGCATAAAGCCTGAAAGAGAAGTAAGAAAGAAAGATACAGTATGCGGAATAAAAGTGCGAGAGGAATAAATGATAGAACTGGAGTGAAAGTGAAACCTAGCGAATATGGTCTTTGACCCTAGGTCAGAGGAATAAGATATTAAAAAAAAAAAATAAATAAAAAAAAAAAAAAAACCTAACCTAACCTAACCTAACCTAACCTAACCTAACCTAACCTAACCGAGTATCCGACAAACTTTCAACATAGAAACATCGCGCTCCGCGTTAAAAATTCTTTAAAATTCAACGCGTTGTTATAAGTGCGAAAGAAAGTTACCAGTGGAATTGTGCGGCGTCAACTCACCGGGAAACGTGTGGGCAAGTGTCTGACACTACGGGTTTCGGAGCAAGAACCAAGAAACTTTGGTGGACAATAACCTATTACAGGTCAGTGTGGTCACTCTAAGACATATAACATCAGCGAACAGCGGCAGAGACCTGTCCATTGACACCTGGATCGACCAAATCGGAGAAAGGGTCTGGGAGATATTAAGTGTCGAAAACCGCCAAAACACGCGGTCACAGCCATCAAAGTAACCTCAAATTGGCTACACGTGTAACCGCGCGGCACGAGGCATACAAAACACCAACCATCCCAGCCTTCACTGGAGACTTCGAAGCCGGACGAGGAATCTGCCTGCATACCAGCCATCGTAGTGACCATTCCACGGCCCATCATCAGGTGAGCCCGAGAGAACTCCTCAACCCCTTGTCCCTGCCCCCCCAAGTTTGGGCTCATTCATCTTGGTATTCCAAGATCTTGCCTGAGCCATCAAGGGTCCCTCACCCTCCTTCGACCCCCCCCCCCTTCCATTTCCTCACCCCCCTCAAGAGTCTCCCCACGAGACCCCCCTCCCCCCCCCGCCTTCACACCCCCGCAAAAGTCGCCCCACAAAAGTCCCCTCCCCCCTCCCCCTCTCAGGGCTACCTCACCCCCCCGCGTTCTAACTTCGTACCCGTTGGAGCTAGAAGGCCGAGATTGGGCTCATTTGAAAGGGCACAATACACCCTACAATTTGGCCCCAACAGAAACTCAAATTTCGGCGCCCTCACACAAAGAGATCCGGAGGCGCAGCGAGATCCGGAGGCGCAGCGGTCACAGGGGCGTAGTTGGTTCCGCGCCGCCCTGTATGGCCTTCCAAAAGGATCCCTGTCGAGACCCTCCAGCATCTTGGCCCTCGCCGAGTCCTTGGCGGCCCCCATTGCGGACTTGAAGACCGTCGTCGCCTCCCGGTAAGAGGCGTATAGGCGGTCTTCTTCTTCCTGGTTTCGGGTGGCGCGCCGTCGGCTCCGCGCAAATGCCCTTCTGGCCGCCACGCAGGCGGCCCGGAGCCCCGCAAGCTCCTCCGTCCACCAAAAGACGGCACGACGGGGAGGCGGACGGCGAGACCGGGGCATGCTGGAGTTGCACACCTCGGTCAGGGACTCTCTCAGCCGAACCGCTGCGGCGTCCACGTCCCGGACCTCGCCAGGGGGCGACAGCCAGTCCTGGAGGAAGGCCGCCTCCTTGGCCGCCTCCCGGTCCAGGCGGGTGAGAGCCCAACGCGGGAAGGGGGATTGCCTAGCACGGGTCACCGCTCCCCCCCGGGTAGACATGTCGAACCGCACATATCGGTGGTCCGACAACGTCTCCACCATCTCTACCCGCCAGTTTACGACGCGGGCGGCCAGCGCGGGGGTGGCAAACGAGACGTCCACCACCGACCCACCCTGTTGCCGCACACACGTGTGGACCGCCCCCCTGTTGAGGAGGGACACACCGCATGAGGCCGCCCAAAACTCGACGGCGCGACCCCGGACGTTGCAGCTGGTGGCTGGGTTGCCCCAGGCCACCGACTTGGCGTTCAGGTCGCCCAACACCATGGCCTGGCGTGGCGCCGCCCTCCCTACAACTGCGGTGAGGACCTCGAGGAAATCCTCAAAGTCCGAGAGAGGGCGGTTTGGGGAGAAATAGACCCCCACCACCGCTATGTCTCCCCACGCGGCGGCCACTTATCCCGGTCCCCTCTCTAAGAGCGAGAGGGGAGGGGAGTCTGTGGAAGACCGCGTCATCAGTGCCACGAGGCCGTCCCGGTCGCCCAGCCAACGACCAGGGACCGAGTAAGGCTCGGCGACCACCGCCAAGTCCACCAACCACTCAGCCATGGTCTGCATCAGCAGATCCTGGGCTGCCCTGCAGTGGTTGGCGTTCGCCTGAAGGATGCGATGTTCGACCCTATCCATCAGTCGGACATCGCACCCCCCTCCACAGCCGCCGCAGGAACGACGGCGCCAGCAGCAATAGCAGGCCCGGTCGGTGCCTGCGCTTTGCCCCGCTTAGGGGGAGGATTGCAGTTCCTCCCCTTCATGACGTGGGCCGCCGGGCGGCCACTGGCGGCACAGACCGCGCAGTGCGGCGTGGCGACCTTGTCCTTGCCGCAGCGGTAGCACGTGTCCGTCCTGTCTGCCGTGGACGGACACAGGGGCCGGGTGTGTCCGATGCCGAAGCACCGGAAACACCGCAGTGCCTGTTCCTCGAGTGCCCGTACTGCACCCGAGCTGAACCCTACTAAAAGCCGTCCCTTCGCAAGGACGGCTTTGGCAGCGGCGATTGGGCACTCGAGGCGAATGGTGCCCATGCCGCCGCGGCCGGGTCTTATGTCCCGGCCTTGGACCGCCGCGACGCCACAGCCCCCTATCGCTGCGACCGCCGCCACCACCTCCTCCTTGGTGACGGAGTCGTCAAGGTCCGTCACCTCTATGGCTGCCAACTTCACCGGCCGAGCCACCTTGGCCGAATCTGCGATGACCTCTTGCAGCTTGGCTGCAAAGAGGTCCGCATGGGCACTCCCTTCTGCCCCCGGGAACTCGAAAATTCGAGCCCCGGCTTGGGTCCGCCGGCAGGAGACACTGCCGATCCCCAGTTGGGTGGGATCGGCATTTGGACGCGCCCGCATCAGAAGGGACGCGTACGTCTCCCCTCGCCCCGCGGCCTCCGCGGTGAGCGTCACTACGACGGCCGCGGTTTTTGGGGGGACTAGCTTCCCCTTTCCCCTCGCTTGTCCCTTCCCCTTCCCCTTGCCGGTCATTTGTGACTGGCTGGGAGCGGTGGGAGCGGTAGTGGCCGGGACGGCAGGGACGACAGTCGCCGACTTTTTACCCTTGCCCTTCCCCTTGCGGCCCACTACCGTCCACTCGTTGGTCGGTGTGGTCGAAGGGAGAAGGGCATCTTCCGCCTGAGATGAGGACGGCTCCGGCTCGCACTGCCGTTTATCCGCCGCAAGTGGCGGTCGGAGGCGCTTCTCCGGCAGGAGCCGGTCCTCAGTACCTGCTAAGCAGGACCTTGTGAAGGCCCTCTCCTCCATCACAACCTTGCGGATAATATCCTCAAGGTTGGAGGTGGGGCCCTCTCTCGAAGGGCTCGTCTCGGCTTGTTGAGGCCGACCTTCGCCTGCAGTTGCCGCGTCTCGTCGGTGGCCTTACGCCGGACCAACTCCGCGACGACACCGCGAAGGCTCGTGGCCCGGCACTTGAGGGCCTTTTGGAAGGTCCCCTTTAGGTGAGACGACTTCGTGGCGACCTCCACGATCTCCCCCTCGTCCTCCTCCGCCAATCTCTCCAACTCTACGAGGGAGAGGTCTGCGTATACAACGCGGGACGCGCCGTACCCGGATTTGGCACGTGCGGCGTGTGCCCGTTCCTCACTCGCCGCAACCCGCTCCTCCAGCTCTTGTTGGAGCTGCTCCCGCCGAGCCAGATCTAGCCGGCGTTGGGCGCACTGCTGAAGCCAGAGCAAGTTTAATAAAGGCCAGAACAAATATCGGCAACTCTAGGAACATAAGGACGGACATAAAGGCGAACGTCCTGGAAGCTGTGGAAAAACTCTTCCAACTAGTGAAGGATACGGAGGCCGAAGTAAAGAGACTGAAGAAGACCGGGGACACCACTGCATCCCCACCTAGACCGGTTACCCCTTTAACAACGACCTTGGAGGAGACTGGCGAGGACCCTATAATGAAACAACTCCAAGAGCAGAGCCGGCTACTCATCGAGAAGGGGAAGAAACTAGATGAACTGAAGGACAAGATAGGACGTACGCGGAAACAACAGCGGTCAGATCCACCCTGCACCAGCCCCAACAGAGCGCACTGCACTCTGTGGTGGTGACGTCAAAAGACGAAAATGACACCGGAGACCAAGTGCTCACTAAGGTCCGGGAGGCAGTCAACGCAAAGGAGGGCTGGATCAGGGTGGAGAGGACCCGCAAGGGAAAAGACCGGAAGGTGATTATGAGTTGTCAAACAGAGGAAGATAGAGCAAAGGTCAAACAAAGGCTCGAAAAATCGGGGAAGAACCTAATCGTGGAGGAGGTTAAAAACCGGGACCCACTCCTGAGACTTGCGGACGTCCTCTCAGTAAATACTGATGAGGAGGTCCTCAAGGCGTTCAGACGACAAAATCAGGGTCTATTCCACGACATTGGGGAAAATGAAATCAGGATCGCCATTAAATATAAGAGGAAAGCTCGAAACCCCCATACGAACCATGTCATCTTATGCGTCTCGCCAGGCATCTGGAGAAGAGCGATGGACGCCGGCGCGGTCTACATTGACCTCCAGCGCATCCGGGTGTTTGACCAATCGCCCTTGGTCCAATGTTCGAGATGTCTAGGCTACGGACACAGTAAAAAGTTCTGCGTGGGCGAAGTAGACCTTTGCAGCCATTGTGGGGGACCTCACCTCAGGGCGCAATGCCCAGAGTGGCTCGCAGGACGAGAGCCCACATGCAGAAACTGCACCGCAGCCGACCTCGACCGAAATGACCACAATGCGTTCAACCCGGAATGCCCAATACGCAAAAAGCGAGAAGCAATAGCCCGCATGTCGGTGGCGTATTGCTGAGGGCACCCAGGATGGCAGACATAAATACAGAATCCTCCAATGCAACCTCCAGAGAAAGAAGCTTGCCACGGAAGAACTCATGATAGAAGCGACCAAAGACAAGGTGGCCATAGCATTGATCCAGGAACCTTACGTGGGCGGGTCTGAGAATATGAGGTCTTATCGTGGTGTCAGAATATACCAAAATACCAGAGGAGGCGTGGTCAAAGCAGCAATTGCTGTTTTTGATGACAATCTAAACGTCACGCAACATCCAGAGCTCACCACGAACAACATCATAGTGGTGAGCGTAAGTACAAAGCAATGGAAACTGACTCTGACCTCCTATTATTTTGAACCGGACCGGCCCATAGATCCGTACCTGGATCAACTCAGAAAAGTCGCTACCCAAAACACGAGGAGGCTAGTCATTGGAGGAGATGCAAACGCAAAGAGCACCTGGTGGGGGAGCTCCGAGATAGACCAAAGAGGATACGACATGGCTGGAACGCTTCACGAGCTGGGCCTCCACATACTGAACAGAGGCGACACACCTACTTTCGATACCATCCGAGGCGGCAAACGTTACTCCAGCTTCGTAGACATGTCGGCCTGCACTCCTGATATGCTGGACCTAGTGGAGGACTGGAGAACCAATGAAAACCTCACGAGTGCTGACCACAATGGGATAAGCTTCAGCGTCATGCTCAAAAAATCAGCCGGGGTAAGTGTCAAACGAACTACGCGAATCTACAACACGAAAAAAGCAAATTGGGATAGATTTCACGAGAATTTTATAAAATTCAAAACAGAGTACAATATAAAAATAGAACAAGTTAAAGAAATCAACACAGTAGAGCAATTAGAAAAAATCATAATAAACTACAATAAAGCCATTACAGAATCCAGCAACATTTCAATTCCACTTAAAAAGAACACGGAGACAACACAACCTTGCCCTGGTGGTCAGAGGAGCTCGAGAAGTTGAAACGGGAGGTCACCACTAGGAAACGCAGAATCAGGAACGCCGCACCGATACGAAGACAATTTGTGATAAATGCCTACATAGAAGCCAGGGATGCGTACGAAAAGAGAGCAAAGGAGGCCCAGATCGAAAGCTGGAAGAACTTCTGCCAAAAACAAGATAAAGAAAATGTCTGGGAGGGGATTTATCGGGTTATCGGAAGAACTGCAAAGAGAGAAGAGGACTTGCCCCTGGAACACGGCAATGTCACCCTCAGCGCTAAAGACTCCGTGAAGCTACTGGCCAATACCTTCTACCCAGAAGATCTACGGGAGGAAGATAACCCAGAGCACCGGGAAACAAGGGACCTAGCGATGGTAGTGAACGGTCAATCAGTCGAAGGAAACAACGACCCACCTTTCACAATCACAGAAATGTTTGCCGCGATTGACTCCCTAAACCCAAAGAAAGCGCCCGGCGCCGATGGCTTCACAGCCGACATCTGCAGGCACGCCATCAAGGACGACGCGGAACTTTTCCTGGGAGTACTCAATAAATGCCTAGAGCTCCACTATTTCCCAATAGTTTGGAAGGAGGCCACAGTAATAGTATTGAGGAAACCAGGAAAAGAATCTTATACGACCCCAAAATCATACCGTCCAATAGGGCTACTGCCAGTAATGGGAAAGGTTTTCGAAAAACTGTTGGTCAGTCGTCTCAATCACCACATCCTGCCGAAACTGAACCCCAGCCAGTTCGGGTTTATGCCCCAAAAAAGCTGCGAAGACGCCCTCTATACACTGATGAAACACATCAATTCCAAACTCAAGGAAAAGAAAATTATCACCGTTGTCTCCTTGGATATAGAGGGCGCCTTCGACAGCGCTTGGTGGCCAGCAATTAAGGTCCAACTGGCTAACCTAAACTGTCCTCTAAATATCAGGAGAGTGATGGACAGTTACCTGGACCAGAGGCAAGTTACTGTGCGGTATAGCGGCGAGAACTATACCAAGGCGACCAATAAAGGCTGCGTCCAGGGGTCTATAGGAGGGCCCATTTTGTGGAACGTATTATTGGACCCATTACTCAACGCACTCACAGCGGGAAATCACTACATACAAGCGTTCGCCGACGACGTCGTCATGGTCTTCGATGGTGATACGGCATTGCAGGTGGAAGGACAGGCCAATGCCGCTCTCGAACTTGTCCGGGCGTGGGGTGTCAGAAATAAGCTCAGATTCGCGCCGCATAAGACCAGCGCAATGGTGATCACGCGCAAGCTTAAATTTGACACGCCGCGCCTGAGCATGGGCGGGATCGACATTGGCATGTCCAAACAAATTAAGATGTTGGGTGTCACGTTTGATGACAAACTGACATTTAACGCACACGTCACAAACACCTGCAAAAAGGCCATAGGCGTATATAAGCAGCTTGCAAGAGCGGCTAAAGTAAGCTGGGGCCTCCACCCAGAGGTTATACGAACGATATACACGGCGACCGTCGAGCCCATCATACTATACGCGGCGAGCGTCTGGGCACCAGCGGCCGGGAAAATAGGCGTACAAAAACAGCTAGGAGCAGTACAGAGGGGCTTTGCACAAAAAATGTGCAAAGCCTACCGCACGGTTTCCCTGAACTCGGCGCTAGTCTTGGCAGGGTTACTCCCACTTGATCTTCGTGTACGCGAGGTAGCCTCGCTATACAGGATCAAGAAGGGGGAGGCCCTGCCCGAACTGGGAGACAGGGAAATCGAGCGGCAAGTACCGGCGACGGAGGCGCCACACCCGGCAGCAATCGCAAGTCTCCAGCTGACCTGCCTAAAAGACCAAAGGGACGTGGACGCAAGCGGGGACTGTGCAGTGAAAATTTTCACGGACGGCAGCAAAGTAGGCGGGAGGGTCGGAGCAGCGTTGTCCATGTGGGAGAACGAAGCGGAAACCAAAACCGTCAAGCTTTGTCTGCCGAGTTACTGCACAGTCTACCAGGCAGAATTGCTGGCCGTTTGCGAAGCCACGAGGCGAATTAAGAGACACAACGCATCCACATTCGGAATCTACAGCGACTCGATGGCAGCACTACAAACGGTAACTAACCTCGGCTCCCTCCATCCCCTAGCAGTAGAAACCCGCGAGAACATAGCAAACCTGTCTCGAAAGAACAAAGTTATAACTTTGTTCTGGATTAAAGCACACGCGGGGTTGGAGGGAAACGAGAGAGCAGACCAACTCGCAAAAGAAGCCGCCGCTGCATCGAGCAAACGAAAGCCCGACTACGACCTGTACCCCGTCTCATTCGCGAAGCGACAACTCCGACAGGACACGGTTCGCGAATGGGACGAGAGATACAGAGCGGGAGACGTGGCCGGAGTCACAAAGCTCTTTTTTCCGGATGTGGTTGCAGCGTTTAAGGTGACTCGAAAATTCGAATCGACCGCCCTGAGCACCCAGCTGCTGACCGGCCATGGGGGATTCTCCGAATACTTATACCGCTTTAGGTGCAAGGAGAGTCCCTCATGCATCTGTGATCCCGCTGTGGGAGAATCCGTTCCCCACATCGTTTTGGAATGCCCATTATATGCAGTTGAAAGATACAAGGTAGAACAACAGCTGAACATAAAACTGACGAAGGAAAGTATCGGAAAAATAATGATAAGTAAAGAAAGAGAAGAGTTTCTAAACTATTGCCTAAAAATAATTAAACCTGTAATAAAGAGAAATAAGATATAAAAGGTATGATGACCGTGTATTATAAGAATATACAGCACATCATACACGAAGACTCATTAGGTAAATAATGTAATTAGTTAAAATAAGCTTAGTCTAAGAAACCACAGATTGTATACACCTTAAATAGTTACTTTGTAATGAATTCTTTTCTTCATATAATATATTGTGTTGTGTAAAGTTAAAACCTCTGCAAACTAGTGTAGATATAAAGAAACCCTCTAATAAAGGGGAAATGTATAAAAACTGTATCTTAGTGTTATTAAGAAATAGAGATAAGCACCCCAATAGTAACTAAGTAAAAGTAGAAGATAAGAGTAAATGTAAATTTAACTGGGCACTCCATCGAATAAATGGAACATGCATGTATTAATCCGAACCCAAGAAAATTAAATAAGGATAAAAGTAAGAGAAAAATTGGCATGTAAAAGTAGAAATTAAGAAAGTAGTTTAAGCTCATTTAGAAAAATAAAACAAAAGAAATGTGTACGTGTAAACCCCCGATCCCTATAAATAAAGATAATAAATAAAAAGATAGACTAGAGTAGACAGACAAAGTATAAGACCGGAATCCCACCGGGTAAAGCATGAAAAAGATGAATGCAAGAAAGACCAAAGTATGAAGAATAAAAGTGCGAGAGGCATAAATGATAGAACTGGAATGAAAGAGTAGTTTAGATAGAATAGGCTCTGACGATTGTGTCGGAGGACGTATCAAAAAAAAAAAAACCCATCGATATTTTCATTGTTATAGGTGCGATTTTGAAGCTGTTTTCACCTAATTAGACCTAAAAAGGCGGACGCCTATCTTTTGACACAAATCGCAACCCCTCAAAACCAACCCTTATCCGTATTTTGCATTTTTTGTATTTTCTTCAAAATTTCAACATATTTAATTCAATAACTTCGCCATTTTCAGATCAATTTTAACAGTTTTAACTTTATATTAGTCTCAGCAACCGTCCCCTACTAATCCCGTGATTTGGTCCGCGTTCCGCGGCCCGATTTCCGGAGTAGGGATAAAAAACACCAATTTTCACTTAAAATAACTGGTTTTTCGGCCATAACTCAAAATTTTGCTTCCTGTCGTGGGAAATTTTATTGCATATTCGACTAGCCCGCGCGGAGCCCGATCTTTCGACACCCCGCACGTGCGTCTAGCTCGCAAAAAAATATATTGTATTTTCTTCTTTGTCTCATGATGTTAGAGTTTAGTGTTGATAATGTAGTAAGTATACGTCTATTTGGTATAATATCTCAAGAAGAAAATTGGTCCTGTGGCCTTGCGGAGGCGTGGGACCCTACAAACAGTCGAGTTTCGATTCCTGGAAAAGGGAGAAAAAAAAAACCCTTTTTTACTTTCTTAGCTCTTTTTGTTTTTTTTTCTAGTATTTTTTTCTGTTTTTTGTTCTATTTCTTCTCCTTTTTTTTTTTCAAATAAATTTTGAAATTTTTTTTTTCGGGTTAGACGCACGTGTGTGGTATCGTTGGATCGGGCTCGGCGCGGGCTAGCCAAATATGTAATTCTTTTTTCGCAAAAAAAAAAAATAAATTTGCGAGCTACACGCTCGTGCGTGGTATCGTTGGATCGGGCTCGGCGCGGGCTAGCCGAATATGTAATTCTTTTTTCGCAAAAAAAAAAAAAAAAATTTTTTGCGAGCTACACGCTCGTGCGTGGTATCGTTGGATCGGGCTCGGCGCGGGCTAGCTAGCGGCTATTAATACTTGAGTATCGATAAGTAAGTAGATACAAGTCTCCCAAGACGATACTTATCTAAACTATTTGAATTGACCCACTGTTTATATTTTTTGAGTTTTGTTTTGTATACATGAATTACGAGTTCTGCTTTAAAATCAAAAGAACCGCCGGCCGCGCCACTTTTGTTATGATAGCCGACTATTATTATTAGTATATTTATCTATGTATTTTATTACAAAGGCTGTGCCGTGGATTAGTTTATAAACGTAATCCGATGCGAACCGACGGGGATGCCCCACAACAATTACAAACATTCTATCGAAATGGGTATTAGGCTGCTTTTCCACCAGAGATGCGCTATGCTACGTTGCTGCGGATGCGTTTGATATCCACCAATCATATTCACTGGTTTACATAGCACAGCACTGGTGGAAACGGATTCTTGTGACAGCACATCTTCGTAGCGCAGCTACGCATCTTCATAGCGCAGCTACCTTGTGACAGCACATCTTCGTAGCGCAGCTACGCATCTTCATAGCGCAGCTACCTTGTGGCGGCGCATCTTCATAGCGCAGCTACCTTGTGACAGCGCATCTTCGTAGCGCAGCTACCCATCTTCACAGCACAGCTACATAGCGTAGCATCAGTGGAAACGGTCACACAGTTTCGTAGCTCAGCTTTTACATCCTCGCAGCACAGCTACATAGCGCATCTCTGGTGGAAAAGCAGCCTTAGGCCCATTATGTCACCCTATGTTTAAGTTAAAATTTGTAATGTAATTACCTGTTGTATGGTGTGCATAATAAAGAGTATTCTATCTATTAGCTAGTGGAGTCGCGAGTACGGCGCGTACTGGCGGAAAACTGATAAATTGATAAAACTGATGAAATAATTTCAGCAAAAATTTGAATTTATGAAAAAAAGAAAGACAACTACATAAAAGGCGCTTCAAAGGTTTTGCACACAGGCGCTTCATAGGTTTTGCACACAGGCGCTGCAAGGGGTCGGCGATTTTTTCTGTTTGTTTGTGCCCACATCACGTAAAATCTACGAATTCAATGCTGACAATGTTTATATACAAAAATTATACGCAACTTGAGGTTCAACTTAGTTTTTGTTTCATCGAAATCGGTTCACTCTATCAAAAGATATGATTAATTTAGTGAGTTCAAGAAGTAAAATATTACGTTATTACGCAATTCAGTATAGTACTTGCAACGACATCTATACATATAATAAATTTGTGTAAAAGTGGTGTCTGTACAATGTAAATATAAAAAAAAGTAGCAGGGGTTGTTATTTTATCGATGCCGAACCCGAAATTGTAATTAATTTTTTTTTTGTCTGTTTTCTGTTTGTCTGTGTGTTTGTGCACGCTAATCTTCGGAACTACTGGACGGATTTGAACGATTTTTTTTGTTGTATAGGTATTAAGTCCGATTAACATATAGGCTATAATTTATCTTGGAAACTTGAACACCTGATGCAGAACCGCAACAGACCTGCTAAACTATAAGAGATACAAAAATGGTGCCATAGCAAAAATTGTTCCACGTGTGACGTGACGAGCATTTTCTGCTGAGAGAATAAATTTGAAGATCTGGAACACCTGATGTGGAACACCAAGAGCCCAGCTACACTATAACATATAAAGGAATGACGTCTTAGCAAGAGTTGTTCAGCCTGATGAGCCCTCTCTGTTGACGTATAAAAATTGAAGACCTGGAACACCTGATGTGGAACTCCAAGAGCCCAGCTAAACTATAACATTTATAGGAATGACGTCTTAGCAAGAGTTATTCAGCCTGATGAGCACTCTCTGTTGAGGTATAAAAATTGAATATCTGGAACACCCGTTGCGGAACTCCAAGCGCCCCGCTACACCACAACACATATAGGAATAACGTCTTAGCAAATGTTGTCGGTCTGATGGGCATTTCCTGTTGAGTTATAAAAATCGAAGATCAGAAACATCTGATGTGGAAATCAAAGCTATCGCTAATTTCACTACCTATACCTACAGGGTGAATTTTTCAACTGGGCGTGGATGGCTATTTCCGAAACTATGAGGAATATCAAAAAACGTTGAAAGGAGTCTCGAGGCCGATTTTGATTAAAACTAAAACTGCATCATTGGATTTTAGAAAAATTAATAATCCTGTCCAGGAATCGAATCGAACCCGCTGATTTTGGAAAAAAAAATCACATCCTGTATTATTACACTATTCGATATTGTTGCTAATAAGGATCAAATTCTGGGAAGTAATCATATACGGCAAACTAACAAAAAAAAGTTTCGGAAATAGCCATCCACGCCCCGTTGAAAAATTCACCCTGTATAATTAATTATAAAATAACATAAACTGGGAGTACCTCCACGCGGTGAAGGCGGTAAGACTTTAGGACTGATTTTCGATGACGATGGTATATCATTAAAAATCTGACTCTACTGGCCAGAACTCCCATTTATTATTTACCCGGGCTCTATTGGACATCAGACGTTTCAGATCTTCGATTTTGACGACTCCGTTGTCGCTGGCTTAAGCAACAGGATCCGCGTACGAAGTCGCGGGCAGAAGCTAGTTATAGATAAATTACACCCAGACACAGAACAAACGATCGTGCTCATCACACAAACATTTGTCCTGGGTGGGAATCGAACCCACGACCTCCGGCATAGCAGTCAGGGTCACTAACCACTAGACCAACAGGCCTGTCAAAAAAAATGTCATCAAGTTTTGTGTTTGTCTTCTTCATCTAATTTTACATCTATTTTATAGATTGGAGCAATATGATAAGAATTTTAACTTCCTAACACCACAACTATCACAAATCTCGGTCCCGGTGATAATTCTTCCACCAGACGAACCATTTCATGATTTATAGAGCGATGCAATACTTAACCTCCAATAGAAAAGTAGATATTATTTTGAAAGGTGTATTCGATTGTTTAGTTATGGTATAATAAATTCAACTAACGGCCTGTCCCGGCTTCGCAAGGGTAGATATTTGTTTATTATATAGCTTTTCTTTATTGATAATATTTTTTTGTCTCACAGCAGTCATAGCAGCTACCCATTATTAAAATTTCTTGATAGTGTGAATTGTCGGAAATTTATATGTTCCATCATTATTACAGCCTTTTACACAACATCTAGTCATTTTACATCAATAAAACGCTTTTTTTTTAGAAAATTCCTTTGATTTGACAGTTCTTTTGGGACATTAATGTCATTTTTCACTTTGACATTTGCCTTCCCCATTTTAGGCAGCTATTGCGCAGTCCATACTTTAAGTCTATGGTGTAAAGTAGCCCTTACGCTACACAGTTCCGTACTGAGACAGAGCGGAGAGCGATTTACCAATCACATGGGTTGAGTTGAGAAGAGATGTGGATTTTAAGCGATTATAGTTGGGATTCACCAAGTACATACAATCGCTTAAAATCCACATCTCTCGCTGCGCAGGGCTATTGGCTAAATTGATTGTAACTGTAACTGACCAGCAGTTGTCCACTGAACTTGAATGGCTTACCTGTTATGAGGCTAAGTTGTGGAGTGGAGTGCGTTAGAATAGTTGGTTTAGGGAACATTTACATTTATCAGTTTCATTGCAAATGTAAAAGCCAATACGAAATTTACCTTTTGACAGCTATTTGATAGTCTAAATTTAAAATGTCACTTACGGGATATCTTCCGTGATTATATTTTTGTTTGAGTTTAAATTTAGAGACAAACCGTGAAAGTTTAAAACAGTGTTTATTTGATAGTCACCACATAGACACCGAGATACGCAATAGCCCCGCTGCTCGCCGCTCTGCTCCGCTCTGCTTCAGTGGAACCGCAGCCTTACGATGAAAGTGCCAGTAGCAAAGGGAAAACCGTTGGAAACTTAAAAAAAAATCATTGTATTTCTTTTCTTATATAGCGTATTTGAATAATATTTTGCGGTTAAATGTAATAAAATCATGGCTTTTTTTGTATACACCTTTTCTTCAAATGTTCTGCGAAATTATTAATTGACCTTTAAAGATTGAAAGAACCCCTTCCTGTTGACAGATTGATTTTATATACTTTTCGTTCTGAAGGCAATACAATTTTACAAAACGGTCAAACAGTACTAACTACTACTATTGTAAATTCAAGAGAACAGCAGGTCAATTTGTTTGGATTGAGTATGTATTGAGTTGAGGAGTTTGATTGCAACAAATCGTCAGGAATTAAAGCTTGAAATTTAATATTAACTTTAATAAAAAACTTTAATAATTTAGCGGTGTGTGATGGGTGTGTGTGTATCCGATTTGTTCGTAAAAATAGCATTGATAGCATTGCAACATTTTTGACATGAAACGTCACGTCATACGTCACGTTGAGCCAAGAGAGACGGACATAGGGTGATTTTCAGTCAAAATAATATCTACCATCGATTTCAGAAAACAGATGCGCTCACTACTGTATCTACGAAGCCGATAGACGATAATGTAAACGACATGAGGAGTGCTAGAGACGGCATAGGTCGGTGAGCGAAATGTCGATAGAGTACGTGCCGGTTAGTGAGGGGGAGCAGGACGAGCCCATCGAACTGCCGACCGAAGAAGACGGCTCGCTACTGCTCAGCACTGTAGCGGCGCAGTTCGCGGGCGCCAGCGGGCTCAAGTACCGCGCCGCCGGGCGCCTCCGTGGCCTGCGACTCGTGGACGAGCGCTTGTCACCGCCGGCCGAGGGCTGGGGCGCGCACCGCTACTGGTGTGCCTTTCCGCGCGCCTCGCCCGAGCCCACGCCACGCCCGCGGTGTTCCGACCTCATCGTGCTCGGCCTGCCTTGGAAAACAGGTGAAGACGCCGTGCGCGATTACTTCGCTGCCTTCGGCGAGCTTCTAATGGTGCAGGTGAAACGTGACGCCAAGACCGGACTGTCCAAAGGTTTCGGGTTCATAAAGTTCGCGGAGTATGAGTCGCAACTGCGTGCGCTGGGCCGGCGACACATGATCGACGGTCGCTGGTGCGACGTACGCATTCCCAACGGCAAAGACGGCGGTGCCAGCGCGCACCGCAAGGTGTTCGTGGGCCGCTGCACCGAAAGCCTAACAGCAGACGATCTGCGCGAGTACTTTGGGGCATTCGGCCAGGTGACGGACGTGTTCGTGCCGCGCCCGTTCCGCGCGTTCAGTTTCGTGACGTTCCTGGAGCCCGAGGTGGCACAGTCGCTGTGCGGGCAGGATCACATCATCAAGGGCGTGTCGGTGAACATCTCGACGGCGTCACCCAAGCGCGAGCGCGGCGCGCGTAGCTCGCAGCTGCTGGGCTGGGGGCTGGTGGAAGGCGGCGGGCGCGTGTTCAACTGGGCGGGCGACGCGTGGCCGCCGCAGGCCGCGCCCGCGCCCCCCGCGCCTCCGCTCGACAAAGCCTACCTCAAGTATGAGTGACAGCGCTGTGTACATAACCTCACCTTCGGACCTGGCTCATGCCCGCTATGCTCTTTGTTGATCACTGTCAAATTTTATATGAAATGTGTAAATAATATTATAATATAGTATGACGTTGTCCTGATGTTTCAATTACCGGAGTATAGTTTGTAATGGACATGTACAATTGTTTACCTTCAATGCATATTGCTTGGATGTAATTGTATTCATTTGTTGTTGGCAGATTTTATATAAAAAAATAGTAGATAATTAAGTTTTATTTCATAGTGAAGTTATTAGAAATATTCACACTTTATTGAACAAAACTAGCCATATCAATTAGATGCTCTTTAGTGCAACTATTAAAAAAAGCCAACCAAGTGCGAGCTGTTCTCGCACAGAAGGGTTTCCTTTTAGGGTTCCATAGCCAAATGGCAAAAACGGAACCCTTATAGATGCGTCATGTCTGTCTGTCTGTCCGTCCGTATGTCACAGCCACTTTTTGTCGAAAGTATAAGAGCTATCCTGTTAAAACTTGGTAGGTAGATGTATTATGTGAACCGCATTAGGATTTTCACACAAAAATAAAAACAAAACAAATTCTGGAGGTGCCCCTCATACTTAGAATTGAAACTCAAAAGTTTATTTTTCACCAAACCTATATCTGTGGGGTATCTATGGATAGGTCTTTAAAAATTATTTTGAGCTGAACAGTTTGCACGAGAGACACTTCCAAAGTGGTAAAATGTGAGTCCCCCCCCTGTAACTTCTAAAATAAGAGAATGATAAAACTAAAAAAAAATATATAATGTAGACCTCAACAAAAATCAAAAACAATCATCAATCAATTTTCAAAAACCGCAAATATAACTTTGCCATTCATACAAACACTATGAAAAACAAAGTTATTTTTATTGTTTGTGTATATTACTGTCTAATCTCAATATAATTAAATCCCTAATCTATGCTTGCTACTACGGAACCCTTCATGGGCGAGTCCAACTCGCACTTGGCCGGTTTTTTTACCATTATCTTTAAAAATCATGTCTGTTGTATCCCCTGGGTGGCCCCTTAGCAGATGGGTTGTAGAATAAATAGGTAAATGATGTGTAGGGTTGAACTAAACATTCAGTGAAAATTTTAAGCATCTCTCTGTTGCCATTATCAATATTGAGCAAAAAAATCATGTATGCGGAATGGGAGCCCCCTTAAACATTTTTTTTATTCTGATTTTTAGTATTTATTGTTACATATAGAAAAACATCTGTAAAAATTTTCAACTAGGTACCTAACTAGCAAGGTTCATGAGATAAGCCTGATGACCATAGGTCGGAATTAGGTAGAGTTATTTTGGTACTCGCATCGAAATGTTGATATGAATATGGATCTTCCCGGGATTTATAATAGACAATCTCGTGTGGAAAACAGTATTACAAATAATAATAATAAAAACATCAGAGATAGATTAAATAAATAAGTTGTGTGAAAGTAAAAACTTTTTAATTTAATAAATCACGGAATTTTTCTGCTTATTAAAAGTAGGTAATTCTGGGTTTTCGGGCATATTCACTTTATTCTTTCGCTGTATAAGTACATGAATAACTACCTAATTCCGACCTATGCTGATGACAGACAGGCAGACAGTGGAGTATTAGTAATAGGGTCCTGTTTTTTTACTGTTTGGGTACAGAAACCTAAATATATTTTTTAAACAATATTTTATTCAACCCATCATGGACTCGCCCATGAAGGGTTCCGTAGCAGCAAGCATAGATTAGAGATAAAATTATATTGAGATTAGTAAGTAATATACACAAACAATAAAAATAACTTTGTTTTTCATAGTATTTGTATGAATGGCAAAGTTATATTTGCGGTTTTTGAAAATGTACTATATCTCAAAAACTGCTAACTGTATCTCATCCAAACCAATTTTCGTTGGTAGTTTTGGTTGAGGTCTACATTATATATTTTTTTTAGTTTTATCATTCTCTTATTTTAGAAGTTACGGGGGGGGGGGACACACTTTTTACCACTTTAGAAGTGTCTCTCGCGCAAACTGTTCAGTTTAGAAAAAATGATGTTAGTATCACCTCAATATCATTTTTAAAGACCTATTCATAGATACCCCACACGTATGGGTTTGGTGAAAAAAAATTTTTTGAGTTTTAATTCTAAGTATGGGGGGCACCCCCAAAATTTGTTTTGTTTTGATTTTTGTGTGAAAATCCTAATGCGGTTCACATAATACATCTTTCTACCAAGTTTCAACAGGATAGCTCTTATACTTTCGACAAAAAGTGCCTGTGACATACACGGACAGACAGACAGACATGACGAATCTATAAGGGTTCCGTTTTTGCCATTTGGCTACGGAACCCTAAAAACCGGCCAAGTGCGAGTTGGACTCGCCCATGAAGGGTTCCATAGTAGCAAGCATAGATTAGGTATATAATTATGTTGAGATTAGTAAGTAATATACACAAACAATAAAAATATCTTTGTTTTTCATAGTGTTTGTATGAATGGAAAAGTTATATTTGCGGTTTTTGAAAATGTACTATATCTCAAAAACTGCTAACTATATCTCATCCAATTTTCGTTGGAAGTTTTTGTTGAGGTCTACATTATATATTTTTTTTAGTTTTATCATTCTCTTATTTTAGAAGTTACGGTTAGGTAAAATGTGTCCCCCCCCCCCTGGGGGGACACATTTTACCACTTTGGAAGTGTCTCTCGCGCAAACTGTTCGGTTTAGAAAAACTCTATATTAGTAACCTCAATATCATTTTTAAAGACCTATCCATAGATACCCCACACGTATGAGTTTAGGGAAAAAAATTTTTTTGAGTTTCAATTCTAAGTATGGGGGTCCCCCAAAACTGGTAGGTATTGTTTTTATTTTTGTGTAAAAATCCTAATGCGGTTCACATAATTAAGGATTAAACCAAAGACATTAAACTATATACGAGCAATAGACGGGACATCACGAAGAAAGTTGTGATCCACAAATTTTTACCACTCGGAAAAAACTCGACCAGTCTAGTTTGTGACGTCCGCCTGACAGGTCGTGTGACCGTGCGTCAAAATTCAAACTTCGTTGGACGATTATAGGAAAATATGCCTAGTTGCGCTTTCCGTAACTACAAATCAAGATATAAGAAAACATGTGGACTTGAAATCAATTTATTTTCGTAAATATTTTTTTTATTTTTACCTGGTTTTTAAGAGTTTGTCGGATATTATTCTAGAACTCTTGCATTTTTTAAATAAACGCCATCTGTTGCTCAGTAGCTGTACGAAGTATACGACAACTTTACTAAAGAATTAGAGTTGTCTGTTTATCGATATTTATTAAGTCGATGAGTAATTAAAATACCAAATGATTAATTTCGTACACTCACTTGTTTATGAATGAAAGAGATACTTACGGAAAAACTTTTTTAGGAGACTAGCTCCCTTTTGAAACATTTTTATTTTGTTCAAGGGCGAGCTGTCCACAAAAATTAATTAAAACATTTATTTTCATGCCGTTTGACACATTTAATGTTAGGATCATTTTATGACATTTTTTTTTTTTGCGTGGTAAAATCATCAAATGAGTCCTCCCATCCCGGGCAGGGCGGGAGGGACTGTCAGACTTGTACTGACTAAAATCCACGGTGTCCTTTGATAGCCCTTTATGTTCCGGGGTCACGGTAATGGTATAAGTCCCGCGACCCAGGCAGGCTTTGGCCCTCTAGAGAGGGGGCCCCGTCATTATGCTGACGCTCTTTGAGGCGCGCGTGGAACACAACGCGCCGTCGACCCGGGCATGGTCCATGGTCGGGCTGCGAGTTGCCCTTTACTCGCCGCCCGCATGCCCGATCATTTTATGACATGGGAAAAATAAAATCGAGACGGTGGAAGTTGGTCAAAAGAAAAAGACGTTTTCATCAAATCATACGAGCGAAAAAAAAAACTTTTTTTATGTTGTTCATTGACTAAGTTAATGACGATAGATTAATAACAATACTGTTGAACATAATCGTCAAATTGATAATATAGGATTGTATTAATAACTAATAATTTAATTTCTGTTCTGCCCTTAGACACTTTTTAATTTTTATCTAATATTTAAATCCTAGTTAACTTTATCGATGTTTATGTATCGATAATTGTGCCATTCTAAAATGTTGCACCCCTATCACAAGATGCTCAGTTCTGCCATCTATTGTGTAATGGCTGAAATATATTCTGATGAATTATTTTAATACAACTATCGGCACGGTTCTTGAGCGCTCGGCGTAAGAGTGGGGATCGCTTTGCGCATCGTACACTTGTCGACAAATGAAACGCAAAATACAACAAATAAAACGCACAAAACAACGAATCCCGAGTGGCTGCTATGACGCGATGCGCTACGGCACGCTACGCGGGCCAATCACTACACTTTCCCCGCCCCCGCGCCTCACTTCATCTACCAAAGGGACCTAATAACTTACTTCTGCGCAGATGAAGGTCAGCGCTCAAGATCCATGCCGGTAACTGTACGTGGTTTTGCTATACAACGCTAGATAGCGCTACTGACGCCCGACATCAACATTTTTGTATGACAATATTCCCAATGCCCGCTCTATAGTTCTTTTAAATCTCTTTGGATTAAACGAACTTACCTGTAAGTGAAGTTCTATCCTAATTATATGAAGGCTTCGTCCGAAGAGATCAGCATAACACCATGTAGTTACGCCTACTAGTACATGCCATTCCACACTATTTTGAGAGTATTTGATTTGATTTTTTTTTTCTGTTGGTAGTTTAGTCTACTTGGATACAGCTCTCGCAATAATTCGTGTCATTAGTTTAGAGTCCAACCCGTGATTAA
The DNA here is from genome assembly GCA_950005045.1 of Agrotis exclamationis. NCBI lineage: Eukaryota > Metazoa > Arthropoda > Insecta > Lepidoptera > Noctuidae > Agrotis > Agrotis exclamationis. The sequence goes on from OX465430.1 coordinate 98,379, forward strand.
CTTCATATTTTACGATTGATAGGGGTACACCGCTCGTTCGGTCTCTACCGGGTGGGAGGGTTGCTAAGCTCTTCGGACGAAGCCTTCATATAATTAGGATAGAACTTCACTTACAGGTAAGTTCGTTTAATCCTTAATTATATTGTGGCTTCGTCCTCGAGATTAGCATAACACCATGTAGATTTTTAGAGATATGAATCGTAAAATATAGTTGGATGAAATACAAGGCTTGAGAATTTTATGAATAAGGTCAATAACTTTAAGGTAGCTGTTTCTGTATTGCTTGTGCAGCTGTGCAAGGGCAAATTTCTTAATCAAAACCCGGAATAACTAGCATACGTTTCATTATTAGTCATTTTTATTTATTACTAGCTGACCGGGCAAACTTCGTACCGCCTCACCTTTTAAACCTTCCCTGGACTTCCAGAAGTAATTCAAGACCAAAATCAGCCAAATCGGTCCAGCCGTTCTCGAGTTTTAGCGAGACTAACGAACAGCAATTGATTTTTATATATAAGATAATGCTTGTTTGCATCCTATGTATACTTATATAGTGACTGGGGCTAGCTGGGTAGCAATACTTTTTTTTTTGTTTTTAATTTAAATACAATATTATATCTTATTATTATTATTTTTTAAGTCATAAATGTTCTTCTGGGTATCATTTATCAAGATTAAGTACCAAAAACATCTCAAGGCTGTTCACAGACAGAGAGGGTTCGGAACTAAAAACCTTTTAAAGGGTTTTTAATGTTTTCATTCCTGGGAATGTTTTCTTTAGTAATTAAACTTACGAGCAGAGCGGTTTGAATTTAAGGTTCTTTATTGGGCACTATTATTATACATTCAAAGAATTTCATAATATTTGGAATTGATACCTCAAACATGTTATAAATAAATAATTAATGAACCACCCTTTTATCGCATCGTTTTATAGATGACGGTGGGATACCTCTGTTTGTCATCACCTCGCGGATGAGTTCCCTGCCACTGAGCTACGGTAATGGTGTTGCACCTGTGGCGCCGACTGAAATCAGTACATAAAAAATAAATTTTTAGTTACCCGATAATTATCACGATTTTTAGACACCACAAATCCTTTAAATAACCACGGCTATGTTGACCAGTGTGGGTCAACCATTGAAACCTTGGCATAGTCAGACTGTTTTTATATCATAGTAAAGAATTAACTGCATGCAAATAAAAACTCTGAACAAGAAATTGTAAACCATTTACAGCATTCGGATTTCTATGCCAGGAAATATATCTTGGATATTTAATATTATTTAATCGGCTAGCGAATTTAAATCTATGTTTGTGGGATTATCAATATTATTACAATTTTTACAAAGACATAGTTTGCAAGTTGCACTCAACATTTGAATGGATACATCTTAACTCCTGATATGCTTCAAAGTTCTCGGGGCCCCGTATAAAAATTTAGCGGGGCCCCGTATAAAAATTTGTTTGGGGGCCCCTTAGGTAGGGTAAAGATTTATCACTCTGGAGAAAAAAAATGCAGTTCTCTGTATCTACACCGAAATATAAACAAAAAATTGGACAAAGGTCATCAAAAAAATTCAAGATGCGACTGATCAGTCCAGAGGTCGGAATCAGGTAGAGTTATTTTAATACTTGCATCGAAATGTTGATATTAATATGGATCTTCCCAGGATTTCTAATAGACAATATCGTGCTTAAAACAGTATTACATATAAATAATTATAATAAAAACACCAGAGATAGATTAGTAAAATAAAATATGTAAAAGTAAATAAACTATTTTATTTAATAAATCATTAAGTTTTTAATAAATTTTGTTTACGCTCGTTGGGGGCCCCTGTGGCCCGGGGGCCCCGTATAATTGATACGGCAGATACGGCGGTAGCTACGCCCCTGGCTAAAGTTATGTCAAATGTAACTAGATAACATGTATATATAACAGATACAATATTGTTAATCTGAAGAATTATCTTGGCAAATATTTTAAGGCTTATATTATAAGCAGCCATTATTTCCAGATACCTATAATTGATACCTCTGTCATCACCACACACATTCCCATCCCGTTGTTGAGATTCAAGATCATACTTATCTCCTTTAATTTTACAAACAGAATGCTTGTTAGCTTGATTCCACTATTCAGTTTTTTTTTAATTCCGGTATTTTGAACCTTCAAATTTTGTATACTTACAGCCTGTCATACTTATGTACTTCGCAGCTGGGCAGGCAAGTACTAAGATATCAATAAAATGTGCATAAGTCTTTAACCTTGCATTGAATAAGATTTTTCTTTTTGTGATTTTTTAAAATTTATTTTGTTTATTTTATTTTTTGGTAGTGTGACCTGAAACTTTCTCTAAAACATATCCTAGATATTTGCAAAAGTGGAAAAGGATTGAAATGACCTTTTTCCCTGAGTATGATAAAACCAAGGCTCGTGGGGAGATCTTTGGTTACTTACAGATTTTTATGAAAGTGGTCATATATGAGGATTATCTCTAATCCTCATCCATAAAGCTAATGACGTCTAAATATTCATTGTAAATATAAGTGTTTACCTTAATATTTTCATGACTGGTTTCATTACCTTTGTGAATACAAAACGGAGCAGTATTTTGGGCGAAAGGTAAGGTATTAAATTCAAAAATAGAATGCTCAAATGGAACCGGAGATATTTTCTATCCAGTTTATCAATGTTATCCTTTATGTCAATAGAACATAACTCTTGATATCAGTTTTAGTACTGTTTTCGAGTCTTCCAATGAAAAGTGGTTAGTACCTATCAATAAATCTATTCACAGATTTTAATTCTATATTCATGTAATAATTTTAAATATATATTTAGGTATGTAATATTATAAACCTGAAGAGTTTATTTGATAATGATAACCATTTATCGATGGCTTCAAGTAATTGAGCTCTTTTTGAAAAGAATTATTTCCGAATACTCGCAGGTATTGCGTGAATTTATGTCCGACAAAAAAAGGGAGTTTTTAACTCTTTTTATGTATATGAAAGGATCTTTGGATCCTGATTGATTATCAAGCATTCTTTACAAAAGCAAGACAATCGAACAGCAGGCTTTCACCTGGTTTGGTCTGAAGTTTCACCGCTGCTGTTGATGCTGAGGCTGCTTGAACGAGCTGGCTAGCTGATTGGCAGTCGATGTCCACAAGCTGCTTCATCCTTGGTGCAGGTCAAAACCTGCACTGTGCTCTTGAATTGTTTTATTGCGTAAGCGTAATCAATAGTATTAAGACAGCTGCTTTCATTTTTACCTTTAATTTAAAGGATTGGACCTGGTTCCTGGTCCACCTCAGGCTGCGTGAAGTCTACATCTGTTTGTAGATCAGGAGAATCGGTTGATATGGCTGATATAGGTCTGACGTAACAATTTCATTGTTTTATAATTTTATTATATTCTCCATCTAAGAAAGGAGACAAAGTCCCCTGAAGCCTGACAATGCGAGTCAATATTTGATTGTAAGAGACAGTCCCCAATTTTGATAACACGTACTGTCCGCAAACAATTTGATTGTAAGAGACAGTCCCCAGTTTTGATAACACGTACTGTCCGCAAACCATTTGGTTGTAAGAGACAGTCCCCAGTTTTGATAACACGTACTGTCCGCAAACAATTTCACCAAACACCATGCAACAGTCCCAATGTACTGCTCGTTGGGCTGGAAAGTGACTGCATCAGATTTTTATGGCTGATATAGGTCTGACATCACCGTTAGATTGTGTAAAAGGGGACATAACGTCCCCTGTAGCCTTGCAAATCAGTATTATATTGTAAGAGACAGTCCCAAGTTGTAATAACAAGTACTGCCCGCAAACAATTTTGTAAGAGACAGTCCCGAGTTGTAATAACAAGTACTGCCCGCAAACAATTTTACCAAGCGCCATGCAACAGTCCCAATGTACTGCTCGTTGGGCTGGAAAGTGACTGCATTAGATTTTTAAAGCAGATATAAGTCTGACATGGCCCTTTTATTGTGTAAAAGGAGACATCAAATCTCCTGTACCTTAGCCTTGCAATACGAGTCGATTTTTTATTGTAAGAGACAGTCCCAAGTTGTGATAACAAGTACTGTCCGCAAACACATTTATCAAGCAACATACCACAGTCCCAATGTACTGCTTGGGCTGGAAAGTGACTGCATTAGATTTATAGGGCTGATATAGGTCTGACCTGACCGTTGCATTGTGTAAAAGGAGACAAGGTAGTGCAATGTTATTTAATATTCGATTGTAAGAGACAGTCCCCAGTTATGATAACACGTACTGTCCGCAAACAATTTTATCAAGCACCACTTAACAGTCCCAATTTATGCAAATCAATATTATATTTTAAGTTACGGTCCCAAGTTGTGCTAAAGCATACTTAGGTATATGTAGTTGAAAAATAACAGAACGGAACAGTCTCAATGCAAGCAGATACTGTCCGCAGACTATTATTCCCTAATTAGGAATAACATCTTAAAAGTATGAAATTGTGAATTATTTTTAATAATTAAATTTTAAGAAACACTTTGCCAACATTAGTATAAAACTATAAAGAAAACATCATGTAAGCAATAATGTAAAGATATTTGCATGCTCTATATAAGCGGGCAAAAAATGGTTTGTGCTTGAATTACCAACTATAAAGTAGGTAAATGCAATTATCATAGGCAAATACATTATTCTTAGATTATTCTGGCCCTTATTAGTGTCGGTCGCACTAATTTCTTGAGCAAAAGTAAAACCACAGGTATATGATATTCTTTTGTATTTAAAAACTAAACAAGACGTATATATCGTCCGTTTTCATATTAATGGATCTAACAGATCATTAATTTAAAAATAGAAAGAATATAAAATGTTTAATTAGGTACTTATTATAGGATGGAAAAAAGAAAACATACCTTGTGATGGTGACGGGCAGCGCAAACTTGTTGACGAAAACTCGTAGTTTTCCGTGTAATGACGATCACGCGATCGACGCCACGTGTTCTTCTAATTTTTCGCTATTAAACGATCAAATTTTTTCTTTTATGCATTATTTTAATTTTAACAATAACACTACACTATCACATTTTTATAATAACTTTTTTGAACGAGCGCGTGTGGAACGGCGGAGCGCTAAAAAGCGAATGACACGAATTGCGAGAGCTGTATCCAAGTAGACTAAACTACCCACAGAAAAAAAAAATCAAATCAAATACTCTCAAAATAGTGTGGAATGGCATGTACTAGTAGGCGTAACTACATGGTGTTATGCTAATCTCGAGGACGAAGCCACAATATAGTACATCTACTTATCTACCAAGTTTCAACAGGATAGCTTTCATACTTTCGACAAAAAGTGGCTATGACATACGGACGGACAGACAGACAGACAGACATAGACGAATCTATAAGGGTTCCGTTTTTGCCATTTGGCTACGGAACCCTAAAAACAATTTAGTGAAAAGTTAAATATCTAAGAACTTTCCTTTCTAGGACCGCTCTATATCACCTAGAATATTCTTTCAGAAACGATTTTAAGACTTATTTTTACTAAAAATACAATTTTACATCGGTCGGGGTTTGGTGGCACAAATTTGTGCCGCTGAGGCTCTAGAGGTAAGTTAAAAAGTTATGGTGCTACAGTTCCAATCACAAGACATAATAACTGTGGAAGTACTGTAGGTGCCCATTACAAAGCGTAGATCTCTATGAAGAAGAACGAGCAAGACGCCTCCTTCTGTGAAACACTCATGCTAGCGAAGGCGGAAGCAGGACGAGTGAGGGAGAGGATAGTCTACACCTCCCGATCCAGCCGCCGTGGGATACATCCACGGAAACGGACGTTGCGAGGGGATTTCCGGCCATCGTAGGCTCGGGCGTGCCGATGGCGAGTAAAGGTCCTAGCCCACTTACACGACTCTGCTCCAACACCGCTCCGACCCAACACCGCCCTGAACTAAGGCGACAGCTAGCTGGCACCCATCAGTCCACGCGGCGACAGCTAGCAGACACCTAGCTGTCCACGCGCCGACCGCTTTCGCTTTTCGCGATTGACTCAGTTCGTGGTTAGTTTCATTGAAGCAACTCGTACTTTTTCGCGGGTCCTACCTAGGGTTACCAACTTTTTTTCTGTAAAATATAGTATTTTTCCCACGTTTTTATACACTCACTTTTCTTGTTTGTTTGTTTATTTGTTTGTTTGTTTGTTTGTCGTTCCGGTTGGACTTTTGCAACTCAATTTTGAGGCACTTCCCGATAAGCTAGCAGGCTGAAATTTTGTACACGCTTTGAGTTCTGATGACAATACATGACTAGCTAAGAAACGTCATAACAAATCCAATATGGCGGCCTCCCCAAGATGGCGGACTGGCTGTTTGAAACCCACCCCCATGATATGGGTATCAAATGAAAGGGTTTGCCGTCAGGAATACGAAAAAAATAGTCACGGGACTTAAATCCAATATGGCGGACGTCCAAGATGGCAGACAGGCTATTTGAAATGCACCCCTGTGATATGGATATCAAATGAAGGGGTTTGCTATCAGGAGTACGAAAAAAATAGTCACGTGACTTAAATCCAATATGGCGGACGTCCAAGATGGTAGACTGGCTGTTTAAAATCCACCCCCGTGATATGGGTATCAAATGAAAGGGTTTGCTGTCAGGAATACGAAAAAAATAGTCATGTGGCTTATGCTAGGCTAGGCTATTAATCCAATATGGCGGACGTCCAAGATGGCGGACAGGCTTTGAGGCACTTCCCGATAAGCTAATAGGCTGAAATTTTCAGGGTAGCTTCAAACCCGATGAACAATGATAAAAATAATTAATAGATTTAAAAAATCTAAAAACCCACGTTTTTAAATGTCCTAAAAAGAAGAAAATAACCCTACGGGGCTGAGAGAGGGGCCACTCAAAACGTGGGGGCGTATCTTTGCAAGTTACACCTACGATCTCACGTCATGTAAATATATCCCATAAATAATCCCTTATATAATATACGCCCCCACGTTATGAGTGGCCCCTCTCTCAGCCCCGTAGGGTTATTTTCTTCTTTTTAGGACATTTAAAAACGTGGGTTTTTAGATTTTTTAAATCTATTAATTATTTTTGAAGATAATACCTTAAAAATATAGTAGATGGCAAAAAAATTGAACAAAATATAGTATTACGGGGTGGGGTAGAAACAGATGATGCTTTGCAAAGTGGGGCTTCCACGCCTATTGAACACTCTGCCGGCTCATCTGGGGAGACCATTCAAGAAATTAATTCAGATAGACGGAGAAAATGGTCGACAGAGGAATTGAGGGAGTTAATGTTTTGTTTCTTCAAAGCAAAATCCGAAGGGCCTTGTTATATTAACAGATTATACACATTATTTAGAGACAGAAATCCTAACAATCCAAAGATACACAAATTTAACGGCAATACACTATCAAATCAGGCACGTAGAATAATAAACCAAAATGTATTATCGCAAGAACTACTCAATTGCATAAGAGATGAAGCTGAGGGTAGGTTAATAGAAAACACTGAAAACACAAATGACACGACAGAACTAAACTCAGCAACAGACCAGTTCAATACACAACATAACATAAGGGATACAATAGAAACAAATTCAAATACACAACCTACACTGGAACAAACAGAATTAATAGACCAACTTACTAGAAATATTATAGTTACTGAAGATCAAGATCCATTAATATTGAACTTTTTACAAGTATTAGCTGAAACTAGAGAAACTCTAATAAAGGACAGACACTCATTACCCAAAGCAAAAATAAATAGGCATTTTTTACAAAACCTACATAAACTCAACAATTATTTACCAAATTTATTAGTAACTACAGATACACTTACAGAATTAAATAATGTTATTTATGCTACTGCCAAAACTTTAATAATGAACAATAAGCAAATACCGTTTATACCTAAAAATACAATTAAATCAAACACAGAGCCACCTTGGAAGAAAAGAATAAAAAATAGAATAGAAATAATTAGAAAAGAACTAGGTCAGATTGTAGAAATAGGAAGAGGCATATATACACGTAGAATGAACAATATAAAAACTAAGTTATACAGTAAATACAATATACGAAGTGAAAATGAACGAAATAACACCGAAGAGATATTGAAGCAAAAGATTAAAGCACTAGCTGGTAGAGTAAAAAGGTATGAGGAAATAAACAATAGAAGAGAACAAAATAGGTTATTTTATGAAAATGAACACAGATTATATAGAAGCTTAGGTAAATCTAGCACCACTAATGACATAAAACTACCCAGTAAAGAAAGTGTAGAAGAATTTTGGAAATCGATACTGTCTAAGCCCATGCAATACAATAAAGACGCAAAGTGGATAGAGGAAATAGAAGTTTCATCAGACAAAATAATCACAGAAGAATCACAAGAAATTACAGAAGAGCAAGTTAAAACAGCCATTAGGAAATTGCATAACTGGAAGACACCAGGAATTGACAAAATACATAATTATTATCTAAAATATCTCACTACTACTCATAAATATTTAGCTTCAGTATTCATAAATATTATAGGGGGCAGGGAGCAATTAGAAGAATGGTTTACTACAGGACAGGTAATTTTAATTCCAAAGAACGAAAACACTGAAAATCCTAAAAACTGGAGACCAATAGCCTGTTTACCTAGCATTTACAAATTATTAACATCTGTACTAGCCAACCAACTTTATAAACATTGTCAGGAGAACAACATCATGGCGATAGAACAGAGAGGGTGCAGACGCGGAGCCCGAGGTTGTAAGGATCATCTCATGGTCAACAAGGCGATTTTAGAGGACGCACATCAGAACCAAAAGGATTTGAGCATGGCATGGATAGATTATCAAAAGGCATTCGATAGTGTGTCCCACGAATGGCTTCTGAGAATCTTAGATATTTACAAATGTCCACCCATGATCAAGGCTTTCCTTAAAATGTCTATGCCCACATGGAAAGTGATCATGTCAGCTCGCGGAACCAATGAGTCTTTAACAACTGAACCGATTTCCATCAAACGTGGCATATTCCAGGGAGACTCTCTGTCGCCGTTGTTGTTCTGTCTGGCAATTAATCCAGTCTCATTTATCTTAAGCAAATATGAAATGAAAGGGTACAAACTTAAAGACAGCTACTGGGTCAATCATTTATTGTACATGGATGACTTGAAGATATACGCCAACAATAAAAATAATTTAAAAACTTTACTAGATAGTGTAGAAATATTCACAAAAGACATAGGTATGAGTTTTGGTTTGAATAAATGTAATACAATACACATTAAATCAGGATGTAGAAAAAATACAATAGGAGAAGGACATATACTACTAAACGGAGAAGCATTTGAACAACTAGGAATAGATAGCACATATAAATATTTAGGAATACACGAATCAGGAAAAATAGAACACAGCAAGATTAGGGAACAGGTTACTAAAGAATATTTTAAGAGGACTAAAAAGCTACTGCATACACATTTGAATTCGCGAAATATCATTAAAGGGATAAATACCTATGCAATACCAGTTCTATTGTACTCATTTGGAATAATTAATTACAAGAATAGTGATCTAAAATCAATAGATACAAAAACCAGGAAATTATTATCAATTAACAAAGCACACCGACAAAAAGCAGATATAGAAAGATTGTACTTACCTATAATAGAGGGGGGTAGGGGGTTAATTAATGTAGAAGATATGTATAAAACACAGATACTTAAATATAAACAATATTTAGAAAGAGAATATGACGATTTAATTAAAATTATAGTACAGCATGATAAAAATAGGAATAAATATTCAATATTCAAAGAAGCACAGGAAATAGAAAGGGAACTACAACTACCACAAAATAATATATATACCGATAGTGAAATTAAACAAGCAATAGTCAAGAAGCATAATGATAAATGGCACAATAAGCAACTACATGGACAGTTTCCAAAAGCAGTTTTGGATCAAACTAACATAGATAAAGAAAACTCGTTCAAATGGACAAAGAAACAACAAATATCACCCTCCATAGAATCAGCAATATTCGCCATACAGGACCAAGCTGTTATGACACGCCAGCATCAGCGCGACATTTTAAAAGAAAACATCGATGGTAAATGCCGCCTATGCGAAAGCAAGGATGAAACCACCCAACATATTATATCGGGGTGCGAAAAGTTAGCAGGCGCCTACTATGTCAAGCGACATAATAGCTTGGTTCAGTATGTACATTGGTGTCTGGCAAAGAAACATAACTTTGAGGTATCGAATCTGTGGTGGAAAGAAGCATTGACACAGCCACAAGTTAAAGAAAATGAACAGGCTAAACTCATGTGGGAAATACCGATACAGACAGATGTTACTGTAACGCACAATAGACCAGACTTGATATATGTAGATAAAACCAATAACATAACCCACTTGATAGACATTTCTGTACCTTCAGATTACAATATAGGAGCCAAAGAAATAGAAAAGCTAAGCAAATACCACTTATTAAAGACCGAGATTCGACGCCTATGGGGCACGCAAACCACTGTGATCCCAATAGTAGTGGGAGCGACCGGAATAGTAAGCAAAAGCTTACAAAGATACATAGACCAATTAAACACAACAATAGATATAACAATTTTGCAAAAACAAGCAGCCATACACACAACAATCATACTAAATAAAGTAATGGGAAACACAGTGTTTGTGAACAGCGCATCAAACTCACAGGAGCCCACGCCAGACACACAGCAAACATCACACACGTCATTAGCAGGCACACAACAAACATCACTCGTAATAACCTCACAGCAATCATCTATCACACAGCATTCATCTACCTTATATACATCAAACACACAAAATCAACCAACAACTAGCACAAGCAATAGACGAAGAAGAGGAAGAAGAAACAGGTAGTGGGGAAATGGATATCTTTTTTCTTGCGGGCTGCGGGACGGGATATCTATTCAACCGACCGACACAAGGTCGAGAATCGGAAGACCGAAAAGAATACAATAGTATGTGGTTAAAATATGTACTATATTTAAAACCGACAAAAAAGAAAAAAAAAAACTACAAAATAACTTTTCTTTCGGAAGTCGGTGGCAAAAAAGACAATGATTTAAAAAAACAAAGCCACCGACTTCCGAAAGAAAAGTTAGGTATTTTGTAGTTTTTTTGGAGGCGGTTAATTTTTTTTAAAGTTTTTTTTCACAATGACATACCAAAAACTGGAAAAATTACCGCAATACAAGCAAGCGTATTACGGCGCAGCGCAAAACAAGCAGGCAAATGATAGATAATTGACATTGACAGTTAACATGACAGATGAATGTTTAAGCGCGCAATCCACGCCACGGCACCGTGTACACACAGAAAGAGGCCCTACCGCGAAACGTTACGAAACGTTTCGTTAGTCATTGGAATAAGATTCATTTTAGCTTGGATGCTATCGTCGCGATCGCGTGCGTTTCGCCGTAGACCCACAGAGAGAGAGCTTTAGTTAAGGTTGCATTCCGCTTTACGCAAAATATAGTAGTTTCGCCTACTATATTTATTTTTTAGAAATATAGTAGTTGATCCCTTAATATAGTAGGATACTATATTATATAGTAGGGTTGGCAACCCTAGTCCTACCTGCCGACAGGCGGCGCAGCGCGGCGACCGCTACAGTCAGCGCGTGGACTGGCGTGGACGGACGCCGCGCAGACCGCTCGCTTGCAACGCGCGGTCTACAAGGCGTCGACTACCGAGCACTCCTGGCTGTTAGCGAGCTGTCTGCTAATTTATGCTGCCAGTGTAAAAAATAAACAAATCCCTTTACATAAATCCCCTTACAAGTCACGAATCCAAAAAGAAAGTTAGGCTCTGGCTAATGGCAATGGACTACAATGAAACTGAAGCTTTACTGTACTGACTAGTGTTGCCAGGTGTCCCGATTTGCGCGGGACGTCCCGATTTTTAGGGGTCTGGGGACGCGTCCCGATTTGTACCTGGTCGGGACGCTAAATGTCCCGATTAATCAGGCTAACTTCATTTGGTCTGAGAGGCGAAACCGTTTAACACTCGAGCATGTGAAAGCAGAATTTCAAATTAAAACCAACTTTAATATGACGTACAATGAATTTAATAAAACAAGGCCATTCTAAAGGCGGCAAAGTCCAATAAAAATATAAATTTATAAAAACAAATAATTTACATTAAAACTTAGGTACTATAATCTTCTGAAAAGCGTCAATTACATTTAAAGTACGATTTTATTTCATAATTTCTACTAGTCTAGCAGGACTGATTACTTGCTATGTAATATTATACATACTTTAAACCCCTCGCTTTTTTTTGTTTACTGTCCCGATCTGCAACCCTAAGTCCCGATTTTTTTGACCTCATGTACCGATTTACAACAAATCGGACCTGGCAACACTAGTACTGACTGACAATAATTAAAAATATAATACAAACTAAGATCCAGGTTACACACACACACACATACACACACACACACACATTCCTCATACTCGCTCATTCGCTCAACGCATCATTACTAATAATAATTTGTTAATACTAGAATACTACTCGTATTTTATAGTACATTGTTATCCAAGGCGTGAAAGTTACTTATTTACGTCCCGAGACGGGGTTTGGCGCCCGTAACGTAGTGAGGGCGCTAATAGTTCGAGGGACTAAATAAGTAATTTACCCGAGGTAAACACTGTGCTTTTCATTACGAATACGAGGAAAGTAAAATTAACAACATAATTATATTTTAGCTAAAGAAAAAATGAGTGTAGATCGGATTGTCACTTTGCCGTTTTTTTTTTTAAATTTTTGTGCTGTGGTCGTCCCGCTATACAGCCAGGATTTTTCATGTTCATTATTTAAAAAATGGCAAAGATTTTGTCGAAATCTGTGATATTTTAGAGAAATAGTTGAAACTAAATTATTTTAAAGTCTTTATTTATATTCTTAACTAGCTTCCGCCCGCGACTCCGTTCGCGCGGATGTCGGTCTTCGCGTGGATGGTTTATTTCTCCATTTTGAGTAACTCTGACAATGACATCTTATAAATATCTATTGGACCCAAATACGGCTAAGAGATAATTAAGGAGATCCCTCTATTGAGCTACTGCTGTTGAGCTCGGGTTCTGTAGTAAGTATTTTTTTCATAGTAATTCCGACCTTGTATTTACAAATAACTGATCGGAACAGTAATCAAAAAGGTCGCGCTGAAAAGCGCGGTTTAAAATGACACGCATACAATATTAATTCCACGGACGACCGCTCGCCACATTGGACACGTCCGCTCGCATCAAAATTCAGAATTTATATGCATCGCGCGGCGCGGAACGCGGCTCCTTATATAGGAGTCGGGGAGGCGTGGCCCGCGTGTGCCGCAAACGGTTCAAGCCAAATCCGACTTTCGGCGCTACAGGTTACGGCGCTGAATCCACTGCGGGTAATGCAACGTGTGTTCGCGGTTCTACAGAACAACGTCTATGAATAAAACTGAAAAATAAGATTTTATTTCTACGTATTTTTCCAGGATAAAAAGTATCCTATTTTATGCCCAGGATAATAAGGTATAATTCTACCAAGTTTCATCGAAATCGAACCGTTAGTTTTCACGTGATGCCTGCACATACAGACAGACAGACAGACAGACAGACAGACAGACAAAAATTTTTTTAATCACATATTTGGGTTTGGTATCGATCCAGCAACACCCCCCGCTATTTATTTTTTCAATATTTTCAATGTACAGAATTGACCCTTCTACAGATTTATTATATATGTATCTTAATACTAAACTTTATGTTATTTTAATTTTAAATCGCTCTGTAATTTCATGGCTGAATAGAAGGTTTGAACATGATTCAATACAAATGTCAAAATAGAACTAGTTTTTTTTCTTAAATATGGTAGCTGTCAGTTGAAAGCGATTTTCCCTAGGGCGGCAATGGATAACTTTCAAACGGCTAATCAGACATGTAATGACCTACTTTCAGAGTATGAGTAATGAAATAGTACATTGTTATCCAAGGCGTGAAAGTTACTTATTTACGTCCCGAGACGGGGTTTGGCGCCCGTAACGTAGTGAGGGCGCCAATAGTTCGAGGGACTAAATAAGTAATTTACCCGAGGTAAACACTGTGCTTTTCATTACGAATACGAAGAAAGTTAAATTAACTACATAAATAAATTAATAGCGAATGAAAAAATGATTAGATCGGATTGTCACTGTGCCGCTTATTTTGTTTTTTTTTTTAATTTTTGTGCTGTGGTCGTCCAGCTATACAGCCAGGATTTTTCATGTTCATTATTTTAAAAAATGCCAAAAGATTTTGTCCAAATCTGTGATATTTTAGAGAAATAGTTGAAACTAAATTATTTTAAAGTCATTATTTATATTCGTAATACTTAACTTTATGTTATTTTAATTTTAAATCGCTCTGTAATTTAGTGGCTGTATAAAAAGTTTGAACATGGTTCAATAGAAATGTCAAAATAGGACTAGTTTTTTTTTCTTAAATTTGGCAGCTGTCAGTTGAAAGCGATTTTCCCTAGGGCGGCAATGGATAACTTTCATACGGCTAATCAGACATGTAATGACCTACTTTCAGAGTATGAGTAATGAAAATGTTATTTACGTATACATCAAAATCTTCAATTTAACCCTCTACTGCATGAATTATGAAAAACATGAAAAAAAATATTTGATGGTTGTTTAGGCTTTATTTGGGGATAAAAAATATGACAAAAATGAAAATTAAAAAAAATCTAATTACATAAACTGAAAAAAATAAGGAGGTCATATATGGGTTCGTATGCACTCAAACAAATTTTAATAAAAAAAGTCCATACATATATGGGTTCGTATGAAGAATAAAGGAACAAATATGTGTTTAATATAAAATAAAAAAATACAGCAATTTTAATCATGAAACGCGGATAAACAGTTTCGTTTGTCATTTTATCACAAGAGTGCCATGCATTTTTACACTTTGTGTAAGTTTTTTGGCCACAAAATTGACATTTTTGACGGTTTTTCATCCATTCAGGCCTATGGGTCTACTTTGTCAGTTCTCACGGAGTTTAAAGGTACATCTTTATGTCTGGTAGGTACTTTCCTTATTTTCTTCCATTCTGAACACATGGCTGGAACGCTTCACGAACGTGATGAAGTTCTATTGAGCATTTAGAGATGAGTTAAAGAAGAGTGAAAAAGAAAGTAAAACTCCCATCAACACGCAGCTGGATCTCTTAAATAGTCTGAAAACTTGCTGGTAGAGTATCGCAAAAGAAAATGTTCGGCATTTAATCCAGACCATTCCACCTCCCATAAAATGAGCAGAACAGAGAGAATAGAGTTAAAAGAGAAGCTTAAATGACACTTTGGAACATTAAAGACGTTGTTTTTCGATTTTTTTATGTTTTATGTAACTTGATACATTCCTGCTATTCCTCACTTTTCATTCAACTTGGTTTATTTTAACGATTTATTGGAATAAATATTTAATTTTTGTGTATTTCCATCTAAAACCATTAATATTAATCAGATTCAGTCATTGTACCTAGTAATATTTAAACATTATTTAATAAATCGATAAAAACCAGGTGGCCCTTATTTTGTTTTGAGTAGTATATATTTATTTTTGCTTGTCAGTATGTTTAATTGGTTCTTTTTAAATGATTATGTTCTTTTGTACAGACCAATAACTTGTATGTGTGGTTTTAAACTGTAAATTCAAGTTGGTTATTAGAAATAAAAAAAATAAATAAAAATATTTTCATATGAACATGTGTCACTGAGCTGAAAGTGAAATTAAAATTTGACCATATGAATCAGTCAAAGAATCGAATTTCGAAGAACTACCCTAAGAATAAGTAATGTTTGTTGCAAAACCAAAGATATTAATCACTTTTTCAAGAATTAAATCCAAGTAAACCAATAAAAGCAAGTTTTCTTAGTATTCGATTGTTTGATATCAACAAACAGGCTCCAAATTGTCTTTTGTTTCTTTAAATTCTGTGTTCGAAATTCAAAAAAAGACTATTGAATGAAATTGTGAATGTGCCAGGTGCCAGGTTCAAAACTGCATAAAAACTTTTAGCTAGGACCAAACGAAACTGAAAATACAAGGTGGGCCAATAGATGCGTCCAGAAGTGTATTAAGATATCGAAATGTTCACTACATAAAACTTATGGGGAATTTATTCAGCTTTTATTTCGTTCATACATGTTATTGCCGCATGGTTTCCGAAATATAAGCGAAAAGCCAAAATATGGTATTTTCAAACCCCCCCCCCCTCCCCCACAGCTCAAGGTCTAGGGGCGGGGACTTTTGATATGTTCCCATAGATATACATTAAAGAAGTATGTTCCCCTCCTAACTAGTCCAAACAAAGTTGCGTAGTCAAAAAAAATGTGTTCCAAGACTTTCCCTCTATAACTATTCATAAAAACAACACTTGAATGCTTCTTTGTACGCCGAGCGACCGGCAAAACTTGTTTATCTTATCGGGACCACCTGGCGCGCGGCTCCCGCCCTTTTTTCTTCGATGAGTGTGCACTTGGCGTGACCGACGTGAATTGCATGCGAGTGAACAGCGGATAATAATAGTTCGTTGACTGGGCTTGGACTATAACACCACACATAGGTACGAGTACCTACCAGTTAGGCTGCGGTAATGCGGTTCCACTGAGGCGGAGCGGAGACGAGGTGTGCCGCGATTCACCAATCACATGGGTGGAAATCCACATCTCTTCTCCACTCCGCTTCAAAGGAAACAGTGTTGGCGGAGAGGAGAGGAATTGTTAAAAATATCGGGGAACCAGGGCCTTTAGCCATGTAAAAAACGATAAATGCAAACGCTGAGTAGGCTTTAATAGATTTTCAATTTTCTGTGCTTGGGTATAAAGTTGAAGATCTAGTGAAGATTGCATAGCGTTTTCGTTCTTTCCAGTCGCTAACGCTTACTCGTAGCAGTCTTTAATAGGTTTTCAACTTTACGCTCTGGGGTATAAAGTTGAAAATCTATTGGTGAGTACCGAGCGTTACGATTATCGTTTGCGACTTGGCTAGGGGGCAGGCCAGGCTAGATTAGGCTAGCGCACTAGCGCCGAGAGAGAGGCGACGTGGAGCGGAGAGGGGCGGGTGGGGGAAGTGTGGAGCGGGGTGGCTCACTCACGCGCATAATTTATTCATTTTATAGTTAGCAATTAATAGAATAGGCAAAGCAGCTCCGCTCTACCCATCTAGGCAGCGGCTCCAATAAGGTGGAGTGGAGCGGTCCGCAGCAGAGCGGAGCTGAGAAAAGAGGTAGGTGTTCCCACTGAAGTGGGGCGCAGCCGAGCGGAGCGGAGCTGTGAAAAGAGGTAGGTGTTTTCACTGAAGTGGGGTGGGGTGAAGCGGAGCGGAGCTGTGAAAAGAGCTTGGTGTTTCCACTGGAGCGGGGCGGGGTGGAGCAAAGCGGCGCTGTGAAAAGAGGAAGGTGTTCCCACTGAAGCGGGGCGGGGTGGAGTGGAGCGGAGCTGTGAAAAGAGGTAGGTGTTTCCACTAAAGTGGGGTGGGGTGAAGCGGAGCGGAGCTGTGAAAAGAGCTTGGTGTTTCCACTGAAGCGGGGCGAGGTGGAGCAAAGCGGAGCTGTGAAAACAGGTAGGTGTTTCTACTGAAGCGGGGCGGGGTGGAGCGGAGCGGAGCTGTGAAAAATGGTAGGTGTTTCCACTGAAGCGGGGTGGGGTGGAGCGGAGCGGAGCTGTGAAAAGAGGTAGGTGTTTTTACTGAAGCGGGGCGGGGTGGAGCGGAGCGGAGCTGTGAAAAGAGGTAAGTGTTTCTACTGAAGCGGGGCGGGGTTGAGCGCGGAGCGGAGCTGCTTTGCTTATCCTCTTGCTAACTAAAATCTTCGATCATTAATTTTTTCTTGTTTTTAATGATAGATAATTAAGATAAATATGCGCGTAAGCATGCCGCCCCGCTCCTCACATTATTCAATGAAATATTGTCTTGTCGTGGTCTATGAAGGTTGCTTTGCTTCATAGACCACGACAAGACAATATTTAGGTACCCTGTATAGTATACTCGTATTAATGTTAATTATCCGATGGATATATATATATATATATATATATATATATATATATCCGATGGATGCAAGTGGCGAATTGTCGTTCGGCGTGGCGGTCTAAGGGGGAGGCCTATGTTCAGCAGTGGACGTCTTCCGGCTGATGATGAAGATGAATGTTAATTAATACGAGTATAAAGGGTAATTTTTTTTTAACTGGTCGTGGATGGCTTATCCGAAACTATAAGGAATACCGTAAAACGGGGTTACTTTAACAGTAAGGGTAACTTTGACAGTATATGGGGCTACTTTAACAGCGCGCCAAATACAGGTTTAAACGCCAGATTTCTTCAGATGACGATGTTCCTTTAAGAGATTTTTCTCGTAATTGAAGAGATTAAAGGACAAGCAGAAGAATAAGGAGAAGGGCAATAGGAATACCAATCTCTTTTTTCACATCACATTTGTAAATGTAATTTCCAATTCTATTATCATCATGCTGACTGGATTTGTTGCATCACTTGCAAAAATTGGATTTGTGGCATATGTAACAAAGGCTCAACCAATCCGTCCTATGAATGTATGGTGTGCGAGGACACAGATTAATAATTATTTTTAGATTTTCTATTGTTATTAAAATGTTAAAAAGAGATGTTGTTTGTTGTGATGTGAATGTTTAAAGATGATTGTATGATGTCAATTTGTGTTGATTCCAAAGATAATAATTACAAGACTGATTATAATCATTACAAGACTGATTAAGTGCCTATATTTTTGTAACCCAAGTGATGATAAAAATCACTGATTGATCTCAATAGCTCGTTGTTTTTATTTCTATTTCCCCTAAAATGCATAAAATATAAATATTTTTTTATCAAAATGATGTCAAAGTAATCCTTACACTTTAGATCTTTGACGTGGGTTGTATTTTAATGCCTTGTCAAAGAAACCCCACTTCGGGGTTACGTTGACACATGAAAAAAAAATATATATATAATTGTGGGGGGCCTGTAGGGCTTGATATTGGTATGGGATTGAGAGTCAAAGGACACATTGTTCTGTTGGAACAAAAACATCATTAATTTTGGTTGTTAAAAAAAAGTTATTCCCAAAAAACTATCAAAATATGTGCATAGTAGCCCCGTTTTACGGTAACGAAAAACATAGAAAGAACTCTCGAGGCCGATTTTGACAAAAACCATAACTGCATCACATTGAGCTATTATCTGCATCATTGGATTTTAGAGAATTCAGTAATGCTGGCCAGGAATCGAACCAGTTGATTTTGGCAAAAAAACACACTAATTGATACCTAAGTATGTGAGGTACACAGAGATAAATAATAAATGTGCGATTCATCATGGCAAAAACATAAAATTAAACGCTGATATCATTCATAAATTTTTGTTCAATTAAAAAACACTTTCACACTCTTGTTTTTGACTCTGTTTCTTAAATTATTATACCTAGGTAGGTACTTAGAAGAAGTGTCCTCATTAGGTATCTTTCATAAGTCAACAGTCCACAGTCTCTGGTAGTACTTCATCGTAAATATTTAGCGGCCCAGTCAACTCGCGCAGCCCCGCTGCCTACTGTCGTTGTTTCTGAAACAAACCAAAATGAGTTTGCACTTGGATGAACTTCGGCTCCAGCTGTAGGTATAATAAAGGATGAAATTCAAATCCAATCAATTTTACCGCGATGTGCTCGCAAGGGCAGTGGCCGAAAAAGAGAAGTGTCTATTCTTGAACCAGTGACGTAGCGCGCCGCGCTGAGGTAGGCGTGCGCAGCGCCGCCGGCCAGCGCGCGCGCTTGGCGCGGCGGGGGCGGGGCGAGCGCGGGGAGCGGCGCGGCCGCCTGCAGCGCGCCCAGCACGCTGCGCCCGCGCGCATGCTCGGCGCCGCGCGCGCCTGACACGCGTCTCAGCGGCGGCTCCCCGCCTGCTTCGTGCACCACTTCACCCCTGCTCCGTAAAATATCGCTTAGTCCATGTAGGTACTTAAATCAAAACCGGAACGCGAAAATAGCGCTGCCATGTATGAAAACCATAACGACGTTTTTCTCATTTGATTTCTGTATTCGGAAACCTGACTGCACATATTTCATACAAAGTGCTGTACTTATGTGGCCCACTTGCGTATATTTTCCAAATGGAAGAAATCTAACATTCAATGATTCAAAAGGAATAGATTTAGGAGAAAAAAAAAATACATTTTTGATTTTGAAGAAAACTAAAACTTCATCACTGGATTTTATAAAAATCAACAATCCTGGCCAGGAATCGAACTTGCTGATTTTGGAAAAAAGTCGCACCCTGTATTATTTAAACGCCATTCGATAGTGTCGCTAATACGGATCAAATACTGGAAAGTAATGTTATACGGCAAACTTAAGGAAAACATCTAAAAAAAAAGAACTGATGAATCTTCAAGGCATATAACTGTGTATTCTAAACATGAATTAACCGTTCTACGAGTGTCTTTTTTTTTTTAGCGTAGTAAAATCGTCAAATGAGTCCTCCCACCCCGGGCAGGGCGGGAGGGACTGTCAGACTTGTACTGACTAAAATCCACGGTGTCCTTCAATAGCCCTTTATGTTCCGGGGTCAATGAGATAAGTCCCGCGACCCCCGCAGGCTTTGGCCCTCTAGAGAGGGGGCCCCGTCATTATGCTGATGCTCTTTGAGGCGCGCGTGGAACACAACGCGCCGTCGACCCGGGCATGGTCCATGGTCGGGCAGCGAGTTGCCCTTTACTCGCCGCCCGCATGCCCGCGCCTACGGTGGCCAGAGATCGTCTTGCAACGTCCGTCGCCGTGGGCGTCCACCATCGCGGGTGGGGCGGAGGGAGGACATTGTCCTCTCCCTCACGCGGCCCGCCTCCTCCTTCGCGAGCATGACTGCTTCGCAGAAAGAGGCGACCGCTTCCCACTCCGTCTCGCCCCGCAGCATGGTCTCAACCAATGCCGGGCGCGAGAGGTCTCCGTACTACGAGTGTCTTTGAAATAATGTTTTTTTTTTTAACCGACTCAAAAGAAGTAGGTTCTCAGACTGAGAACCTACTTTTGTTGAAGTCGGTTATATAGTTATAGTCGACATATACATACATACAAACATACGTAAAGTATGACATTGAGAGGTACTGTCTGTACTATTAAGAATTTCAGGACTTCATAGGCGTGATTTTACTGACAGCTGTCGCAGAGATCAAGCTATATTTTATGAAGTGTAACAAAACGTGTAGAGAGACAAAATAAAAGGATATAATTAAGGAGGCGATATTAGCGAACTTTAAATGTCATTTCTTTGTATTTTCAGAGAAACAATTTGTGGTTTAATTTGAAAATCCTCAATAATATAATATATCTTATATTTATATTGTGGAAATCACTGTATTTTTTTATAAAAAGATTAATATTTTTATGTGCGTACAAGAGGTTTTCATAGATAAACTGTACCGGGCATAGTCATTATTATTAATCTCTTTAAACTTTTCTCTGAGGGAGTATCTGGGATTTAATTTATAGATGGACCGAATTGCCATTTTTACAAAATGAAAATTGTTTGAATTTCCGCGGCACTGCCCCTTATCAGAATGCCGTACGACATTGCACTGTAGAAATAACTAAAGTAAACAACACATTGCATGTTTGTCTTGTCCGCGATTATCTCGCGTTTGGCTGAACCAATTTTGATGCGGTTTTCAAAAAAAGTGTTCGTTACTTCTGGGGAAGGTTTTAGTATATAAAATTAATAGATATCTCGTGAAGTTGCCCGCATAGATCCGTTTTTAGGGTTCCGTAGCCAAATGGCAAAAACGGAACCCTTATAGATTCGTCATGTCTGTCTGTCTGTCAATCTGTCTGTCTGTCCGTCCGTATGTCACAGCCACTTTTTGTCGAAAGTATAAGAGCTATCCTGTTGAAACTTGGTAGGTAGATGTATTATGTGAACCGCATTAGGATTTTCACACAAAAACAAAACCAAAACAAATTTTGGGGGTGCCCCCCATACTTAGAATTGAAACTCAAAAATTTTTTTTTCACCAAACCCATACGTGCGGGATATCTATGGATAGGTCTTTAAAAATGATATTAAAATGATATTAAAATATGATATTAAAATGATATTAAAAAGTTTTTATTTTCTTTGCAACGGGTAGGTACATCAGTAGAAGTAATCCCACCATAAACATTCGGTAAAAAACTAGCCAAGTCTCGATGGAGCTACTTGTTTATCTCTAAAAAGTAATGAAATCTAGACAAAGTCGTGCCAAGTCTAAGGTTCTTTACTGCGATTTCTATAATTATTATTATAGTTAATGTTGTGTGACTTGGCCGTTGAACATTCTTTATACCAGGGGTCACCAATTAGTTTCCTTCGTCATTAAATGACGATCGCGGTCCGCAAAATTTTTTTAGAAAAAAAAATTGTTAAACAATTATGTAAGTTTTAAGACTGACATGGTCACTACAACTATTGTTTAGATTTAAAATGGGATATTTACCATGTTTACTATTTGTTTTGAGATTCCGATATTTCGGCACTGTTGCAAGCACCAGGATCACGGATGAACTGAAGATATTGCGGGTGGATGTTTATGAGCAGACAAATCGGTCTACCCTCCTTCTCGTTCGTTTTTTGACACCTATTGTCACTCGTCTTACTCACAACACGATTTTGTTCCCCACACACAAAAATCACTGTATCCGCTCGCGAACTAGTTACCGTGCTTATTCGGTTTTTACATAATTGAACCACTGGGTTCCAGGCCCTCAACAGTTGAAACTAGGATGGGTTTGGTTGAAATTTTTATATTTTGTGATTTCAATCGCTTCACGTACCAATCTCGATATACACCGTGTTCTTCACGTTATCCATAAACTTTAGCAAATACTTCTATGGCTTTTACAAATCAAATCCAACAAAGGAAGTAGTACTTAAAAAGGCTTCGTTACAAAGATATTTGTAATTTCATTTAATGAAATTTAATTGAGCTATGCAGTGAGAAAGTATCTTAATTTGAAATCTATCAAATACTATTTGCATTTCATTTGTTTCAGCCCGCCAAATGTTATGAATGACGTTGCCAATTCGGATAAAGAGGCATGCATATCGGGTTATTTACGTCTAGGTATTTAGTTTGTATGAAAATTAACAAAAAATAAAAAATAAGAATTTATTAATGTGTCCATAATGAAAAATGCTTACTTCCGTGGTTTGAACATCTGGTCGAAGTTTATGTATATCGTCCGGAACACGGTGTATAGTGTTCTGTCGATATGACCTGAGGGTTATGTAACTCGATCCAGTGGTTGGGTCCCGATTCTAACAGATGTTGAGCTATTCCGAATTTTTGGATATCGTTGTTTTTCACGGCCCAAATATGTTCAGAAATTCTGCAAGCTACAGTTCGCTTGGGGTGCTAAGACCTCCACGTGCGCCCGTGGACTGGAGTTCCCTCTCGGATACGTCCGGGGGGAAGACCAGTTTTTCGGGCCGGTGCACCCTGGGATGCGGGCAAAAACTCTTCCTTAGGCACTGTGTGCCTAAGGGGTTTCTTTGCCCGTATGCGAATAGCCTGTCGGGTGGACGCTCCAACGCGTGTCCCTCTGAACAGCAGAGGGCACAGCGGCGGAGCGGGCTTGCGGACGGTGAGTAACCGTCCGACCAAGGACCAAGCCCGGGTCGGTAGCGCGTCGTGTTTCACGCGTCACCGACGGGGCCCCTTATGGGGCCAAATGCCTGCCGGGGTCGCGGATTTTTCTTAATCCAGGATACCGTGGCCCCGGAACGTAAAGGGCATCCGACGGAACACGGGTGGATTTTAGTCAGTAAGAGTCTGACAGTCCCTTCCGCCCCACCCAGGGCGGGAGGACTCATTTGATGATTTTGCCACCCTAAAAAAAAAAAAAGGTACAGTTCGCTTAGTCTGTCCGATATATGCCTTTCCACAGCTGCAATCTACTTTATAAACACTGGGTTTTTCCAACGGGAAGTTGTCCTTCGGCGAACGCAACATTTGAGATAGATTCTTGAATGGAGTGAAGATAGTTTTTACCGACTTCCAAAAGGAGGAGGTTCTCAATTCGGATGTTTATATATCTGTCGAAGAATCAACACAGAAGCACAACAATTTAGAATAACGCCATCTATTATCGTTAGTGTGGAATCAAAATAGAAACGCAATTTAGAATCTTTATTGATTAGTGTTAATTTAGAATAACGCCATCTATCTCTCATTGGAGGAACTATGAAGTTAGATTTGACAGATAACGCTTAGAAACGTCAAGTTATTACACTTGGGGATGGTTAGCGTGGAGTAATAGCAACACCGAGCGAATAGTCGAGTTGAATATCGATTCGGAAGTCTAATCGAGTATTCGACGTTGACAGGTACTGACATTGACAGATATGTTGGCAAACCTGTGTGCGGTAGGCCACTTAGACGGACAGTTGAGTGAAGTGAACACTTTTGAATCGGTCCGTCAAGCTGTGTAGACATCTTGGTCACGCCACGTCGTCCACGATAAACTTCCCGCGTTCCTAAGTTTTTAATCGAGCCATATCTCGGATATCCTTGATTATTTTGTATTCAGTGTGTGTTAGCAAGTAATTAAAAGTGTCAAAGAAGGTTTTGTGAGTGTTATTTCCGATATCGCTCCCCTTCTGATAACGATTCTTCGACATATATATATTTTTTTATGTTTGTTCGGGCATAACTCCGTCGTTTACAAACCGATTTGAAAAATTCTTTTTTCTTGGAAAAATGCTTCCCGAATGGTCCCATTAAAATCTTATCGAAATCGGACTAGCACTTTTTGAAAAATCATCAAAAATCAACAAAAACCTAAAAAGTATTCAACATTGTCTTCACCGATTACTCCGAGGTTTCTGGTCAGATTTCGATGAATCTTTTTTTGTTCGATACAACAAAAAAAGAATTACTTAAATCGGACTTGTAGTTCCAGAGATATGCGAACTCAAACTAAATCAGTCGATGCCTACTCCTTACTATTAAGGAGTTCTACCTTCCATCATCAGCTCAGCTACATGAAATTATGATTACCATACGCAAGTACTTAAATTACTTCATAAAATTTGCGAAAAACGGTGTGTCGGCCTATAAAATTCGAGGGTTGCCCTCGATTTCTCCAGGATCCAATTATCAGATCCCAACTTGGTGACTATGAGACCACCTCAGAAGTACCTCCTTTCGAACAAAAAAGAATTTTAAAAATTGGTCCACAATTGGCGGAGTATTCGCGTAACAAATATATAAAAAAAAACATACCGGCGAATTGTTAACCTCCTCCTTTTTGAAGTCGGTTAAAAAACTTTTCTTTCTAAAGTCGGTGACAAAAAGTCAATGAAAAAAAGAAAATGAAAGAAGCCTCATCACCGATGCGTAGAGTGCGGGTCAGTGACAATAGCATCCTGAAGACAGTAGCCGAAAGCCCTTATGCGCCTATTTTGAGGCACTATGTGGAGAGAATGACCAGATAGCTTATAAATATCCTTCTCTGCACATCGCACCTCTGACATTTCTTTCTTTTTGTATTTGTGTTTGTACTACTAACACTAGTTATAAGGTATCCTACTAACAAAATGGACCAAGTGTGTTGTTGTCCGATTTAATTAAATAAATATTATTATTATACTTACGAAGAATGTTTGCAACCTTATCTGTCACTCCCTTCACGTATGGCATGAACGCCGGTTGCCTCTCAACCTCGCACTTCCGATGTTTATGCCCAGTTTTTAGCTTACGCTGTTCGATGTTCACCGTATAGTCATTCCTCTGTAGGACCTTCTGTACGTGTGCTAGCTCACCTCGTAAATGTTCTTCGTCACATAAATCATAGGCGCGGTTTGCGGGAAACCCAAAACAAATAGTAAACATGGTAAATATCCCGTTTTAAATCTAAACAATAAACATATGTACACTCGGTTCCAAAAATAACGGGTCAGTCACATAAACCCGAATATCTCCCGAACTACGTATGCCATCTTAATGAAATGAAGACTGTTCAATTGAGAATTTAATTATACAGATAAAAAATAAAATAAAACTTAGTTGCACCCACAATATCAATCTCTAATTTAAAAAAAAACTAAAGTAGTTGGTGGAAAATGCTAGAAGCTGGTTCACTTTCTGTTTACACACCACAAGTGGGTATGGACAATAGGTTCATACGGAGATTCTTACGATGGTTCAGGGGAATGGTAGTGGACTGTATATGCGTAACTATTCGAAAAGTACGTATGTCTAGATATAATACCTAACAACACTTGTAACGATCTTCAAATAGCGGTAGGACTAACGACTGCTGCAGGTGGAATAAACACAGGATAAAATACAGCAGCCTTATAGGGAAGGAGCATGCACGTACCTGTGTTTCTGGAACTTCAGAGCGAGGGTAACCAGGGTTTGGCGCCAAGGTCTGCGTGGCCTGACGCCGGCACCACGCCACGTTGCAGGGTCAGAGTTTAGGTGCGACACTTATCTATTAGTCTTATTAAAGTTATTATAACACGTTATTTCATTTCACACACACGTTAATGTTAGTCTGATAGCAATTACAGCGAATTACACCAGGATTTTTGATTTCTTGAGTTTTCTTGCACTCTAATTGCGAGAGATGCTACGACCAGCCACGACTAGCTACGATTGGTCGTCCTCTTTTCTTTTTGTCTTTACCCGAACGTGTAGTTCGGGTCAGAGGGCGCGCGAGGCGCGGCGCTTGCTCATCAGAAAAGGACGGCGATATGCCGCGCGTGCATGCGGAAAGGAGAAGAGGATAGGAAGGGATCGTTACAAGTGTCCTGCTAAATAAATGAACTAATGCGATTGGATCAATATCCACCATCTTCCCCCCTTTGAAGGTTTCCCTTCGAAACAATAATAAAACAGCGGAGAGAAAAAAAAATAAACAAAAAGAAATTAGCGGAGATAATAAATTTATAATTAAAAAATAGAAACTAATGTAGAGGCATGGTCACCCTACTGTATTGGGAGAGGCGACAACTTGGTCGCTGGTCTGACGTAGGAGCTACCGCCGCTTTCAACACGCGCACAGCGGACTATTCCGTCCTTGCCAGGGAAAATCTCAGAAATTTTTCCGATTTTCCACGACAAGGGAGGTGAGTTCTCATTATTGAGAAGAACTATTGTGCCTACCGTGAGTGGGTTACTAGCGGTGTTCCACTTTTCACGCATTTGCAAGTTATGGAGGTATTCATTCTTAAACCGTTTCCAGAACGTTTGGACTAGCGAGTCCATTAAAGAATGCCGTGACAAAAGGTTTGCCCGTTCTCCACTTACGTCAGCCGCGGGTAAAAAGGTGAGAGGCTTAGTTGATAGGAAATGCGCCGGGGTTAAGGCAGTAGGTTCCGAAGGGTCGGAACTCAGAACGTACAGAGGTCGGCTGTTCAGTACAGCTTCGACTTGATTAAGCACCGTAAGCATCTCCTCGTAAGTGAGGATCTGTTTTCCTATCACGCGGAAAAGAAGAGACTTTATACTTTTAATGTTTGCTTCCCAAATTCCACCAAAATGGCTTCCTAAGGGCGGCGATCTCTTCCATATGATCCTTTGTTTAGCAAGTTCGTTACTGAAAACTTCATAATATTTATCAGATTTTAAAAAATCAAATAACTCCTTTAAGAAGGATTGCGATGAAATAAAATTCGTACCATTGTCGCTGTACAGAAAGTTGCACGGGCCGCGCCTAGATAAGAAGCGCTTGAAGGCGTTCATGAAGGTAGCGGAACTGAGATCAGACGCTAGTTCTACGTGAACGGCTTTGGTGACAAGGCAAACAAAGACACAGAGATAAGCCTTTTGACTACGTACACCTCGTTTCCTAGACGTCGTGATATATAGCGGACCAGCGTAATCGACACCCGTATGTGTAAAAGCTTTACAAGGTTCTACGCGACAACTGGGCAGATCTGACATAGAGGGAAAGGTAGGCTTAGGATTCAGCCTAAAGCAACGAACGCACTTGTGAATACGGTTGCGCACTAAGCGCCTAGCGGATAAAAACCAGTATTTCTGACGCAATATTGACATGAGTAACTGTGGACCAGCGTGGCTATTTTCGCGGTGGTACCAATCGACAATAAGGTCAGCGATGTGCCCATTCTTAGGCAGAAGAGCGGGATGCTTCTGACTATAATCCAAACTGGAATATGAGAGTCGCCCTCCGACTCGTATAATTTCGTTAGAAATGAATGGAGATAACTTCCGTAAAGCGGTAGAACAAGACTTGTTGTTTTTAATATTTTGTATATCATTAGCGAAACAGCTGTGCTGAACAGCTTGAATAATTTTATTCTCAGCTGTAGTTAGATCCTCGGCAGTGATGACTTCATTGCGAGGAAGCAACTTTAAAAAGCGAAGCACGAAAACTGTGGAACGGACAAACTTATGCCATGAAGAAAACTTGGAGCCTAAAGATATGAGGACGTTTTCCTCTTTAGCGACAGTAACAAGAGAGATGTTTTTCTCTTCAGGCAGTTGATTTTTAGCGGAAGAGAAAGCTTCAACTGGCCACTCTGTCAGCGGCGATGACATCCAAGGAGGCCCACGGAACCATAAATCATTATTTAATATCTGCGAAGGTAATAAGCCGCGAGAAACAAAATCTGCAGGGTTTTCCACTCCTGCGACATGATATACGTTTTGCGATGGCGAGGTAGACTGAAAGTCTGAAATACGATTAGCGACGTAAGTATGAAACTTATGCGGGGAGGAAGTTATCCAACATAGGGCGACTGTCGAATCAGAAAATATAAATAAGTTATCAATGTGACAACGCGCGGATAGTGAATCATAAACAGTGCGTAACAACTTAGCGAGAAGCACTAAGCCATTCAACTCAAGCCGGGCCAACGTAATTGTCGGTTTGGCTGATGCGACGCGGGACTTGGAACACAGAAGCGAGATCAAAGGTGGCTGATCACCATTAGATACATGTAAGTAAATTACACACCCGTAGGCTTTTTCGCTTGCGTCCGAAAACCCGATAAGCGAGATTTTAGAATCATTTTCCTCAATTCCCACATGGCGGGGAAACTTGAGGTGCGAGATAAGCGGTAGCTCCGATAAGTATCTTTGCCATAAACTAGTGATATCACTAGGAAGCTTGTCATCCCAATTAATGTGTAGAAGCCACAGTTCCCTGATTATCAGTTTTGCGTAAAGGATCACGGGTCCGACTAGTCCTAAGACATCGTACAGACGAGCGGTCATTGATAAAATGGCACGCTTTGTAACAGCGGATGGTGGGACCGAAGTCAAAAATGTGAAATTATCTGATGCTGGGAGCCAGCGTAGCCCCAAGATCTTGAACGTGTCATCGTCATCGAACGAAATTGATTCAGACTGTCGATGTGATACGGGTATGTGGCTCAGCAACTCAGACGAGTTACTAGTCCACTTTACTAAATCGAACCCACCAGCCTTGAACATCTGAATCAACTCCTGGGCCGTCTTAACTGCTTTATCTACAGACGAAGCAGAAGAAGCCAAATCGTCCATATAGATATCTCTTTCGATGACGTCAGCAGCAATAGGCCACCTTTGTCTTTCATCTTGTGCCAGCTGGCGCAAGGTACGCATAGCCAGCATTGGAGAAGATCGAAGACCAAAGGTAACACGTTCAAACTGAAAGGTTTCCAGTGTATCGTGCGGAGAGAACCGATATAAGATCCGTTGATAACATCGGTGAGCGGGGTGAGTATAAATACATAAATACATCTGCCTAACATCAGCGAAAAAGGCGATTCGATGTATGCGAACACTTAATAAAATGTTAAATATATCAGCTTGCAAGTTGCAGCCTTTATACAAAATATCGTTTAGAGATAGGCCGGAATCAGTCGAAGCGCTGCCGTCTAAAACGATGCGAACCTTAGTCGTGGACTTGTCTTCACGAACTACAGGATGGTGCGGTAGGTAATAACCAGGCGAAGTACAGTCGACTGGAGAAACGCGCATCAAAATACCTTTATCGAGATAGTCATTGATTATCTCATTATATTTTTCATGTAAGTCCGGTGATCGTAAGAACTTTCTTTCAAGGCATGAAAACCTTTTCTTCGCGGTTATGTAGGAGTTACCTAACTTACGCGGGTCTTCCTTAAATGGAAGCTGAACTACATAACTGCCATCTTTATTTCGCGTGGTAGTCGAAGTATAAATTTCTTCACAGCGTTGATCGTCAGGACTTAAAAACAACCGAAAAGGTAGTTCCTCAGTGGACCAGAACCTTTCCACGAGTTGGTGTAGCGGGTCAGCGGTAAATGCACATAAGGTATATGAAGAAGAGCGCGGCGATATGACGGGTGCGTTTCCCATGACGATGTAACCTAAAGTGGTTTCCAAGGCAGCGGGTAAATTATTATCAGCGGTTATTTTGTTAAATAAGAGTATTTGACAGTATAAGTTCACTCCTAGCAGGAGGTCGATTGGACCGGGTTCAGAATAGTCATCATCAGCCATGGGTAGATTACGTATGTGGCCAAGAGAGCTGACGTCAATACGCGAGTCAGGTAACTGCGAGGTAATACTATCCACAACCATGGGCTGGATGTGGTACTCATGTCCGTCGTCAAAGCGAGAAGTGAATATGAGTGAGGTCACTCCTAAAATCTTTTGAGAGGCCCCACCTATACCTTGAACCTTAGAAAAACGGCTTTGTGTTGAGATAGGAAGCGATAGGCGCTTACTACACGAAGCGGAAATATACTCACTTTGAGAGCCGGGGTCAATCAGGCATCTCAAAAAATGAGGACGGTGAAAGTTATCTAAAACCTTTATTTTAGCGGTTGCCAATAATGCAGTCGTTATTGTGTGCGAATCATGATCATAAGAAACAGTACAAACCGATGTGTCACTGTTAGGTTCAGTAGCGGGCAACGAAGAATCGACCTTATGCACATGGGCCGTAGGGCCTTTAGCGGGGGCACGAGTGTGAAACTCTGAAGATTTTGAATGCTCGGGCGCAGCACTGTGTGAGTCATGAGCGGTAGCGGACGCGTTAGCGGGTGAACCCGATGATGCGGGTTTTGTTTCAACATTTTTGCGATTGTTAGCGGGCGGGTTAAAATGGAGTAGCGAATGGTGTTTGGCCGAGCAGTGGGAACAAGTGTGTTTGGATTCACAATCCATTGTTTTATGTTTTACACTTAAACAGTTGTTACAAAAATGTTTATTCTTGATGAATTTATACCGGTCAGAAGGCGTTAATTTCATAAAAGCGGAGCAGCGATACAAATGGTCATGTTTTTCACGGTGACACAAACAACACTTGTTATCACCGCTTGCACCACTCACCTGCTGATCAGTGTTTACAAAGGATTTTGTTTGACCTTGCCTACTAGGCGTAGGTATTTGAACAGTGCGAGCCTTGTGCTGCGCTTGTGAGTTTATTAACGGGCCCGCTGATCTTGATAACACTTTACTCTGTTCCTTTACAAATTCAATTAAATCCGAATAGGTAGGAATTTTAACTTTGCGGTAAGTTAACTCGAATAACTTGACAGTCTCGGAATCAAGCCTCTGAAGAGCGAGGTGCAGCAGCATGAAATCGGTCGAGTCGCCAATTTTCAGTTGCCTAAAGGCTTCTACAGACGTGTCAAAATTATTTAAAAATGACTCAAGACCAGAAGCATTATTAGCGGTTAGCGGTTTAAAACTTAACAACTGATTAAGGTAGGAACTAGCGAGTAGCCTGGAGTCCTCGTACTTTTGCACTAGTGCCTCCCAAATAATGGGGTAATTCTCCGCAGTCGGGGGCAACCGGGCGCAAACGGACGCAGCGGGTCCAGACAGTTTACCAACCAAATAATACACCCTATCACTATCTGACAATGATGAATTTTCGTGAACAGTGCTTTTGAACTGTTGGTAAAATAGCGGCCAAGAACGGACGTCACCATTAAAGGACAATAACTCCATCTGCGGGAGCCTAGGCCTTGGCTTTTCTATCTGCGGGAGTGATTCATGTTGTTTAGAAGATGAATGAGACTCAATGGTCTTCTTGACAAGGCAATACATGATATCAAAGTTCGTCCACTCTTGATACCTAACAGCGTGCTTAGGATTTATCTTAAGAGAAATAGTGTTGTATGAATCTAATACCGTTTCGAAATCTTTATGCAATTGATCTATATTAAACGCGGTGTGTAGCAAAGCCTTAATCATGGTAGAATCGGTTTCCACCTTTTTAGCAATATCATAAATGCCTTGCATGCGCGCAAATAGCATTTCGCGTTTGGATTCTAGAATAACTTGCTGACCTTTCTCCTGGTCATACGTTTCGTACACCTCAGGAATATTATCCTTTTTCGTATTACTCATTGTGAATAAACTAGGTGCGAAACAGAAATAAAAACTTCAAAAACCTTGATAGAACGACGTTAAACATAAACGCATAAACTATCTTTCAGCGTAGCGCGTTAGGGTAAGACAAACCCAGAACACCACAGATCAGTTGCGAGCGTAAAGAGTTATTAAGATAAACAAGTTGAGACTGCGATAGTTACAAACTAATACTTAATCTGCATTGACCATTACAGATTAGCAAACAGTACGCGAAATCTGCGTTTCAATAAAAAATGCGACAAATGGAATCGTAGCGGGGACGCGGGGGGTGCGGCGGCCGGCCTAGCAATGTAGCAACAGCGAGCGGGCGCTGGAAACGTCGGGTTCGCGAACTGAGCGAGCGAGCGGAGAACGGAGAACACACAAAACGAAATAGCGCGGGTATATGAATAAATCAAAATGAATACCTACATAAAACTTGATTCGTAACTTTAAACTAAAATAAGTAGGTAGGTAATAGCTATACGAATTATGAATAGGTATATAAGCGGAGGGAACAGTTATAAGTACCTTAAAATTAAAAGTATGTAGGTACGTGTATGTTATAGAAATAACGTGCGGCCGATAGCGGGATAGCGGCGGTAGGTAACCTAGAAACTTAAGTACTACCTATACTGATTTAGCGGGTAAATAATACATAAACAAGAAGTTCGTGCGGGCGGTATGCGAATAACAAAAGAATTCGAACAACTTGTTCAAGTAATCAGCAGGATTTACGTATAGGTTTATTATTACCGTAAAAGTAGGTACCTAGGGTAAGTAGGTATGACGCTAAGTTAGACAAATATCTAAGTGTAATTACGATATTTTAGAAGAATCTTCGGCTCGACGGACCAAATTATGGTGGAAAATGCTAGAAGCTGGTTCACTTTCTGTTTACACACCACAAGTGGGTATGGACAATAGGTTCATACGGAGATTCTTACGATGGTTCAGGGGAATGGTAGTGGACTGTATATGCGTAACTATTCGAAAAGTACGTATGTCTAGATATAATACCTAACAACACTTGTAACGATCTTCAAATAGCGGTAGGACTAACGACTGCTGCAGGTGGAATAAACACAGGATAAAATACAGCAGCCTTATAGGGAAGGAGCATGCACGTACCTGTGTTTCTGGAACTTCAGAGCGAGGGTAACCAGGGTTTGGCGCCAAGGTCTGCGTGGCCTGACGCCGGCACCACGCCACGTTGCAGGGTCAGAGTTTAGGTGCGACACTTATCTATTAGTCTTATTAAAGTTATTATAACACGTTATTTCATTTCACACACACGTTAATGTTAGTCTGATAGCAATTACAGCGAATTACACCAGGATTTTTGATTTCTTGAGTTTTCTTGCACTCTAATTGCGAGAGATGCTACGACCAGCCACGACTAGCTACGATTGGTCGTCCTCTTTTCTTTTTGTCTTTACCCGAACGTGTAGTTCGGGTCAGAGGGCGCGCGAGGCGCGGCGCTTGCTCATCAGAAAAGGACGGCGATATGCCGCGCGTGCATGCGGAAAGGAGAAGAGGATAGGAAGGGATCGTTACAAGTGTCCTGCTAAATAAATGAACTAATGCGATTGGATCAATATCCACCAGTAGTCATATTTTTATTAAGATTACATTTTTTTATGATTCTTTTTTTGCTGTTTTTCATCACTTTCTTCATTTAATACTTTGTTTTGCCTCCACGAGCTCTTCTGACAGCTTCCAGGCGATTAGGCATGCTGTACACCAAATTTCGGAGCCGGTGCTGAGAAATACCTTCCCATTCCTCCACCAGTGCTTGTTTGAGCTCGGGAAGCGTGATTGGTGATTGTTTCGACCTTTCACGCATCTCTGAAGCTCGTCCTAGGCGTGCTCGATGGGGTTTAAGTCCGGGCTTCGCGCTGGCCACTGCATGAGTTCGATACCGACCTCTTCAAGGTCATGTACAATTCTGGCGGTATGGGGACGCGCATTATCATGCATTAATATGCCATGCCGGTCCATCCTGGCCATGAAAGGACCTACATGTTCATTGAGGATCTCTTCCACGTACCTCTCTGCATTTAGAGTTCCATTTTGAATGAGTACCAGCTCGGTGCGGGCCTCATCAGAAATCCCAGCCCAAACTTGTACGGAGCCTCCACCGTACGCCACTTTTTTCTCCACACACGCTTGATGGAAGCGCTCCCCTGGTCTTCTGTACACCAACTGCCTACCATCATGCTTATAAAGCATGAATTTAGACTCGTCCGTGAACATTACCCTAGACCAATCGTCTAGTGTCCAGTTTAGGTGCTCGCGCACGTATCTCTGTCTTGCAATTCGATGTCCCCGTTCCAGTTTGGGGCCTCAATGGTTTCAAATTTGCTTCAGCAAGACGTCTTCTTACTGTTTGAGCGCTTAAATTGCCACCTCCAAAGCGAATAAAATGAGTTTTTAGACCAACAGCAGTTTGAAAACGATTTCGGAGCATTGTAGCCACCAGTTGTCTGTCTTCCCTGGCCGTTGTGCATCTTGGTCTGCCATTTCCTGGTCTTCTAAGGTGTGATCCGTTCTCTTGGTACCGCTGGACTACCCGCTGTACAGTCGACAAAGATACACCAATGTTTCTGGCTGTTTCACGCTGGCTCCGCCCAAGTTCCAAAAAAGTTAGGATTCTGGTACATTCCTCTAGCGTGACTGCCATGCTTCACTTCACAGAATAATAATTATGCACGTGGAAGACGTTCACGATATTTTTTTTGTGACAGAATAGAAATGGAAAGCATCCATAATGGAAAGCATCAACGTGAAACAAAAATATTGTTTTTAAAAATAGTCATTTTTTTAATTTTGTTTTTCTAATGAAGTTTTTTTCATCAACCCGTTTAAATAATATGCTATTAGAAGCGCAACTAAAAAGTCTTTATTCTGTTTTTTATTTCATTGATCTAACTTTTACAGTTCTAGAGGTATTTCAATTTTTGTGACTGACCTGTAATTTTTGGAACCAGTTGTTTGTATTATAATTATATAATTATTTGTATTATAATTATAACAAAGGTATTTTTTCACATATCGATGAGCAAATTTCATGTTTTATTTCGTTTGTTTGATATTAAATCCAGATGTTCATCAGTAAGTCGAGATCGAAATGTATTCTTAACTAATAAAAGTTCATCTTCGAAAATGATGCTTCAAAAGTATTATGATGACCCAAACAAAGTAAAAAGTTTCAAAGCAAATTTTTGTAGTTCTGGATATTTATTACCACACACAAAGTGTTTTAAATTTTTTTTTCTATGAAATCGATCATAAGATCGTACTCTGTAGTGCAAGTTGCTGTGTTCTCGCGGTCCGCACAAAATGAGTCGGCGGTTCAGATGCGGACCGCGGTCCGCCATTTGATGAACCCTGCTTTATACGTTAGTGGGTACAAGTCAATTTTACACGTAATGTTATATCCTGTTGTGACTACCTTCGTCAATGGGTAGCGGTTTTGGTGACAGATTGGTGCAATGGTGTCATGAAGCACCTGGTTTTGTACCCTTCAACGGCCAAGTCGATGAGTATCAAGATGGTACGGCAGTGTTTGCTTCGCGCTCGTCTTGGCGGGGGCACTGCCGTGCCCCCCGATAAAATAAAGTAACATAGAAAAATAGCAAATTCATAAAATCTGCTATTTCCTTAAGTTTGCCGTATATCATTACTTCCACTAGCAATGCTATCGAAAGGTATAATAAATTAATAATACAGGATTGTATTTTTTTCCAAAATCAGCGGGGTCAATTTCCAGCCTTAGAGAAATAGAGAGAGAGAGAGAATAAAGAATAAAGCGTGGCACACAACATACCCGAGTATATCAGCGAATCTGTCACGGAGTGGCGGCGGCTGGACTATAGCGTGGTGCGGCAATGGCAGCACTGAGACTGGCGATCGAGGATGTTCCTGTACATTTTCAGTTTCTCCTCGTGCAGCGCTTCTGTAAATCGTAAAGTCGTAGTTCTTAAAAATAAAATAATTCGATAACTTGTAGGTACCTATCTACCCTACATGTAATTGATTTATTCTTTGTCAGATTTTTTAAAATTTTGTCTTTAGATAACCTAATCCACAGTTACTTATCCAAATAATTTAGCAAATTGTTGACTTATGATTGATTTAAGGGTATCTCATTCAGAAAATCAATTTTTTAGATATTATTTAGTGTTATTTTACATTTTTCTTTTCAGAAAATAACAATTGGACGGGTATTTCCCAGAAAATAAAAATAGGTATTACTCAGAATAAAAATAAAAGAAAGTCTTGATTTTTAACAAAAAAAAACTTTTTCAAAAAAGTAACCGACTTCAAAAACAACAACAAAAAAAAACTTTAAAAAAAAATGTAACCGCCTTCAAAAACAACCATAAAAAACGGTAAAAAAACCTACAAAATAACTTTTCTTTCGGAAGTCGGTGTCTTTGTTTTCTTTATTTCATTGTCTTTTTTTTTGCCACCGACTTCCGAAAGAAAAGTTATTTTGTAGGTTTTTTTACCGTTTTTTATGGTTGTTTTTGAAGGCGGTTACATTTTTTTTTTAAAGTTTTTATTTTATACTCTTTTTATTTTAAATATTCAACCCGAATTCTTGTCAAATACAACATGTGCACTAGAATTTTGTAATCCATAACACCGGTAATAACATCGCTCATGTACACAATAAGCTAATAAAATTCCCTATCTCAAAAACTACTGAACCGATTTTGATGAAACTTGCAATATTCCCTAAGTTAAATGATACCTAGTACAACAAAAAAAGAATTACTTAAATCGGACTTGTAGTTCCAGTAGAGATATGCGAACTCAAACTAAATCAGTAGATGCCTACTCCTTACTATTAAGGAGTTCTACCTTCCATCATCAGCCAGCTACATGAAATTATGATTACCATACGCAAGTACTTAAATTACTTCATAATATTTGCGAAAAACGGTGTGTCGGCCTATAAAATTCGAGGGTTGCCCTCGATTTCTCCAGGATCCAGTCATCAGATCCCAACTTGGTGACTATGGGACCACCTCAGAAGTACCTCCTTTCGAACAAAAAAAGAATTTAAAAAATCGGTCCACAATTGGCGGAGTAATCGCGTAACAAATATACAAAAAAAAAAAAAACATACCGCCGAATTGATAACCTTCTCCTTTTTGAAGTCGGTTAAAAAAGGGTGAAATAACCTAATTAATAACTTCTTTCGGATGTCGGTGGCTTTATTTTTACCCGACTGCGCGACGCAAAGGAGGGTAATGTGTTTATCAGTCTATGTATGTATGTATGTTTGTTTCTAATTTTCTTACTTATTGATTTAAGTTTTTATTTCAAGTATAAACGATATACAAACAAAAAAAACAGTGACCAATGATTCGTAACTAAAAAGTGTAAAATAAAAAAATAAAAAATTATTTGAGAAAGAGAGAGAGGTTTTTTGTTTTTCTTTAAATTTTTTTTTTTTTTTGTTTTGATGTTGTTTTTGAAGTCGGTTACTTTTTTGAAAAAGTTTTTATTTTACCCTTTTTAGTTTATTTAATAAATAGTCAACCCAAATTCTTGTAAAATACAAAATTTTCTTACATATGCACTAATCTTGTAATCCATGTTGTGACAACATAAAAAAATCCATATCTCTAAAACTACAGAACCGATTTTGATGAAACTTGTGTACCCTAAGTTGAACAATACCTAGTACAACAAAAAAATAATTACTTAAATCGAACTTGTAGTTCCGGAGATATGCGTGCACAAACATAAAAACATACATACATACAGTTGTGAAATTTGGCATACATACGGGTCGAATTGATAACCTCCTTTTTTTTGAAGTCGGTAAAAAGACGGCCTGTCCCCTTCGATCATGATCGAAGCCTGTCCCGCATTTAAACCTGAAATCCCGCATTTTCAATGCTGTTGTCTCAAAATACCCGAAAATCGACTTTGGCGCCACCATTGAGTCCAAAGCTCAACTTGCTGCCAAAAAGCTGGGCATCCTAAATAGAGTGAAGCGGTACTTCACGCCTGGACAGCTTTTAACTCTTTACAAAGCACAAGTCCGATCCTGTATAGAGTATTGGTGGCTACCTTTGGGATGGCTCAGCTAAATACCAACTTGCCGCACTTGACTCAGTGGAACGCAGAGCTAAGAGGATCGTTGGCGACGTAAAACTGGTGAATGCCAAGCTCCATAGCTTGACTCATCACCGCAAGGTTGCCTGCCTGTCGATCTTCTACAGATTGTACTTCGGAGAGTGTGCCCAAGAACTCCACGACCTCATCCCACCAGCCCCCTTATATCATCGCACATTTAGACGCACGGCAAATTACCATCCTTACCTCATTGCTATACCACCAATTCGCACTAAGCGTTTCCAAACGTCTTTTATAATGCGGACAGCGAAGGAGTGGAACTCTCTGCCTGCGTCTGTGTTTCCGAATACATACAACCCTAATCTCTTCAAAGTTAGAGTGAACAGGCTTCTCCTGGGTAAGCTCGCTCCATCGTCGACCTTGTCTTAGTCACTCCTGACCTAGACTGAGGTCAAGAGCAAACCCATCAAACATTAAAAAAAAATAAGATACAACATACAATTATAGAGTTTTTGCGTATTAAAGAGTATTCCGGTAACAAATGAAACAAACCTTCTCGCCCGTGATGCAGGCGGGGGCAGAACGAGCGCAGCACCCACAGCAAAGTAAGGAAATCTATGGGCAAAAAATGAAACTACATCATTACAGAGTATAAGTATAAAAACTAAAGGCCGCTGCAGACGTAACGGGTTTTTTCACGGACGGTAAATTTTGGAAATATATTTTCCTACAAAATGTATATGGAAGCGCATATTATGTCACGGAGACACGACGGGACGGGAACGTGGCTCTGACGGGGCGGGAAAAATATCGTCACCAACAATGTTTAGCACGTCCCGTCCGTGTTTCCGCTACGTATGCACAGTCACTCCGTTCGTTCCCGAAAGAAAAGTAGTGTTGTTCAATAATATACACCTGGAATGTGTCGATTCTTTTAAATTACTGGGACTAAATATAGATACCAATCTGAACTGAATATCACGTCTAAGATACATACATATACCCATACCTATAATCATCATCATCAGCCGGAAAACGTCCACTGCTGAACATAGGCCTCCCCCTTAGACCGGCACGCTGAACGACAATTCGCCACTTGCATCCATCGGTTGCCCGCGACCCTCACGATGTCGTCGGTCCACCTAGTGGGAGGCCTACCTACGCTGCGTCTTCCGGTCCGTGGTCGCCACTCGAGAACTTTTCTTCCCCATCGGTTGTCAGTTCTACGAGCGATGTGGCCTGCCCATTGCCACTTCAACTTGCAAATTTTATGAGCTATGTCGGTGACTTTGGTTCTTCGTCGAATATCCATGTTCCGGATTTTATCCCGCAAAGAAACTCCGAGCATAGCTCTTTCCAT
The DNA here is from genome assembly GCA_950005045.1 of Agrotis exclamationis. Lineage (NCBI taxonomy): Eukaryota > Metazoa > Arthropoda > Insecta > Lepidoptera > Noctuidae > Agrotis > Agrotis exclamationis. The sequence continues at coordinate 138,277 of OX465430.1, forward strand.
TGCTCGTTGAGTGACTCTTAGTCTCTCTAAAAGGCCAGCAGTCAAAGACCACGTTTCAGAGCCATATGTCATCACTGGCAACACACACTACCTACCTATAATAAAAGTGTAGAAAAGTCGTTTTTGTACATCAAAATAAAATCCAAAAAAATAGCCAGGGTGTTAAAAGACAACCAATAGAACCCATTTCCAGCATTTCTTGAATTTTTGTCTGTTTGTCTGTTTATTTGTTCCATCATCACGTAAAATGTACGAAAGCAATATAGATAACTTTTTATAAGATAAGATTGAGCGTAACTTGAGGTTATATTTAGTTTTTGTTTCATAGCAATCGGGTCAGTCTATCAAAAGTTAATTGAATTTAAGGGTAGTTCTTCGAAATTCGATTCTTTGACTGATTCATATGGTCAAAGGACATGGCCAAGTTTTGTATGGGCGTTTGCATAGTTATTGAATTCCAATGTACACCAATGATTTTTGGTGTTTTATATTCGTGAACATTCGTACATTAAAATTGCAGTAAATATAACACATAAAGAACTTGTCATTACAACAGACTAGACCAAAACAGTTTCACTAATCCTGTAGTCAGATTGCTGGCAATAAGTGCATAGAATAGGATTTGCTATAATAGAAAGGCGCTTTATTGAATTATATATTAAAATCTGACAATAATAACAAAGTACCTATAATAGAATTTAACGTTTTTCTTTAAAGTGTATTTTTATGGGTTGCCTAAAAATATACTTTTAAGAATTATTGACCGAAAAAGGTTATTGACCAATTAACAAGGAAAATACAAATTAAACAAAAGAGTATAAATAATTATTTATTTTTTACAGAAAATAAATAAAATTATTTTGTTACATTATAATATACCTGTCCTAGATGCCTACCTAGATAACTCTTACGTTAAATGATGAGTTAGTGTTAAACGAGTCACAGGTCAACTTTAGATAAAACTATATTTTTATTTCATACTCTTATCAGCATTAAGTTTAAGGATTTGTAATGATTCAGTTATATTATAAATAACTGCTTTGAACATAGTAAAACAAATACAAGCATAAATGAGTACATTATTTCATAATTGTGATTCCGGGACAAAGATTTGCCTTTTTATACATTTTCCTAATACTCTTGAATTGTTAACAATATGTTATCCAAAACTCCTGCTGGTGGAGCTTGGATATTGGTTGTTCTTAGTTTCATTAAATAAAAAGCTAAAGCACGTTTAGGTTGCCTATCATTTGCAAGAGGTAAAAAATTATGCAGAACTAAAAACTGAGGTACTGTAAGACCAGTCCAATGATGGCAAAAATGGTTTGGCATTTCGTTGATATTTTCGAAATTAAAAAAAATAGCTTTTGACTTCATAATATTAATTATGTCTTCTATATGGACAGAACTAAATGCAGAATGTGTCCCATTTATTTGAGATAATAAATGCACCTGAGCGCTATACAAATGTGTTTCACACACTCTACAGCTGCGAGGAACATAGAAACCATGCTCTTGCAATAATATTCTTTTTTAAGGAACATCGGCACCAAATGTAACAGGCCTTCCCTTTAGATCTCTACATATAGCGGTTGGAAGCGACCTGCATCCAGCGTCTTCCGGCGACCTTTATAAGGTCGTCTGTCCATCTTGTTGGTGGACGTCTTACGCTGCTCTTGCTAGTCCGTGGTCTCCACTCTAGCACTTTTCGACCCCATCGGCCATCTGCTCAAAAAATATACAGTGAACAGATGAGATTGAAGCTCACTTGTAATTGGGTAATAATGTGGTATTACTTTCTATTCGAAGTGAATCACTTTGAATAGGCGGTAATGGTGGTGGCTCTAGTGGGGTAACTACTTGAACGTTAGAGGCTGCCGCATTGTTGTCGGAAGCCAATTATGCTCGTTGTCTAAAGCCAATTCCTGCATGATGTCTGAAACAAATTCCTGCATCTTGTCCGAAGCTAATGCACTGCTTGTCTATTTGCTTGCATCCAACACACATGACAAACATAGTTGTTTCTTGAGGGCTGAAAATAAACCCAGTTAGAATAAACACATATAAAAGCTTGTTTTCAAGTTTTATGTTTTTGTACAATGAGAAGTATTATGTTACAACATGCACTTTAAAAAAGTTTATGGAAAATACATAACGATATACACCGTGTTCCGGACGATATACATAAACTTCGACCAGATGTTCAAACCACGGAAGTAAGCATTTTTCATTATGGACACATTAATAAATTCTTATTTTTTATTTTTTGTTAATTTTCATACAAACTAAACACCTAGACGTAAATAACCCGATATGCATGCCTCTTTATCCGAATTGGCAACGTCATTCATAACATTTGGCGGGCTGAAACAAATGAAATGCAAATAGTATTTGATAGATTTCAAATTAAGATACTTTCTCACTGCATAGCTCAATTAAATTTCATTAAATGAAATTACAAATATCTTTGTAACGAAGCCTTTTTAAGTACTACTTCCTTTGTTGGATTTGATTTGTAAAAGCCATAGAAGTATTTGCTAAAGTTTATGGATAACGTGAAGAACACGGTGTATATTATAATCACATAAACATACTATGAAAAATATTTTTTTATAGATTAATACTAAACTAGATATTTAAAATAATGAATAAAAAACAAAACGCTTACCACATTAATGGTATTTTGTGATATTAGGACAGCGAGCAATGGACACTCCATACTGACATTATATTTTCTTATTTTTCTGACTGAGTCTCTCATGTCATCACCAGTTTCAGTATTCAGTAATGAGAAGCATGGTCGACAAATGATCTAGAGACAACTGAAAAAAAAATGCACTATTTAAAATAGAAAATATTAAAAAAAAAACTTTTTATGTATTTTACTATTCCAACTTCATACCTGGGTTTGAGCATTGGTTAACCAACGCGAAAGTTTTGATGATGGTGTGCAGAAAGCGAGGATATGAGATGCCTCTGCAGGGTTTGTATGGCCATTCCGCAGTTTATGCCCCTCATAGTAATCCACTAAACAAAACAAATCCAAAACGCAAAGCAAATCAGAATCCAGTATTATTAGCAAGGTATATATCAGTCTGTAGGGGGTCAACAATATCAGAAAATAGCCGCAAAACACAAACACAATAGATGTTGAATCTGCAATCACAGAGCGTCTGCACTGATATTAAAATTAAATTGACATTTGACGTAAACAAAACACTTTGCACTAAACTCGTTACATTGTAAAGCTTTTATGGGTGAATTGGATAAAACTACTATTAAAATATATCATTACGATACGAGTATTTTATAAAACGTAACAAATACCAATGAATACAGTTTCTATCAATGAATACATGATGAATTAAATGTTCCTAATATAACGCATTTGTCGACCATATCACAGATTTTGTACAAGTACTTCACGTGGTTTGGAACATCCTTTATTATATTTATCTTTCTCTAAGATCCATTAGGGCGAAACTCGACAAACGGTATTTAGAATTCATCTTGCATTACTCAATAATGTTTGAACTTAAATACAAATAACTTTTCTTTCGGAAGTCGGTGGCTTGGTTTTTTATTTCATTGATCATGGCCACCGACTTGCGAAAGAAAAGTTATTTTACACTTTTTTTGTTTCGTTTTGAAGTCAGTTCCTTTTTTAAAAAAAGTTTTTTATTTTACCCTTTTTATTGGTTTAGATATTCAACAGAAATCTTCACACTAATCGGCGTCTTTGATAATCTACAATCCTAGTATGCAACAAAAACTGAAAACCGCATCAAAATCCGTTCAGCCAAACGCGAGAAAATCACGGGCAAACATGCAATGGTCACTGAAAATCTACAATTGAAGTAAGCAAAAACGGATCCACGCGGGCAACGTCACAGAATATCCATTAGTGTTATATCTAAAAACCTTTTTAAGAATGTAATGAACACTTTCCTGGAAACTGCATCAAAATCGTTTCAGCCAAACGCGAGATAATCGCGGACAAACATGTAATGGTCGCTGAAAATCTACAATCCAAGTAAGCAAAGACGGATCCACGCGGGCAATGTCACGGGATATCCATCAGTATTATATACTAAAACTTTCTCCAGAATGTAATGAACACTTTCCTGAAAACCGCATCAAAATCGATTGAGCCAAACGCGAGATAATCGCGGACAAACATACATACAGATTGAACTGAGAACCTACTTACTTACTAAGACTGACCTTCCGTGATACAGTCTTCACTAGTACGGAGGTCAGTGTGAACCTGAATCAAACAACCGCTCGTACCTACTCAGGTTCGTAAAATAAATAATTCATAGTATATTATAAGTGCATTTCAACACTGTTAAATCTAAAAAAAAAAAAAAAAATTATGTAAGGTTTGTCCTTTTACGTTACCAATAAAGTTTTTTATTACTTTTTTTTTTAAGTTGGTTAAAAACTGACAAGCTCAGAGAGGCTAAAACCTACGCAGTAATTTATTTTTATATTTTTACTTTATAATGGTATTTACTATGTACGTGTACATGGAATTGTGATGGAATGCAATTTTTGGCCATGTCTTTTTAATTTCACTTTCAGCTCAGTAACACATGTTCATATGAAAATAGATATTCCAAATAACATATATTTGTATGAGGGACTCGTTTTTACAAAGTAGTTTTTAAGATATTTACGTTTAAAAATTTTGTGTCCAGATGAATCAGAATTTTATACAGAAGAATCAGGAACAGAAATAAAAATGAAAAACTTTAAATAAAAATGGGCTCTGTATTAAGAAAATAATCAAAATATTATAACAACAATAATATTTTTTATAAAAACAATTATTAGTGATCATATCAAGGAAAAAATCTGGTCAATTCAACAAAAAAATTCTTGTTTTTCAGAATAATATTTATACCTACAGAAATAAATACAGAAAAGCGAGAATTTTGTTATACTCGTAAATAGGTACCAGATAGTCATTTTAATGCTACATTATAATAGTCTCTCAGTTTACTTTGGCTTTTTCTCCCTTTCTTTTTTTTCAAATAGGTATAATTATTTTAATTTCCACGCAGCATACTCGTCTGGATCTTTTCTTATTTTCCAATTTCCATCCAAGAAGGATAAAAAATTCGTACGTTCTATGAGTCTCTTTTTCTCCTTCTTTTCTACTGTTGATAGTGGCATTGTTGTGAACTACAATATCAAAATAAAAACAAAAAAAAATAGAGTTTGAATTATGAATAAATACCGAAGAATAATGTCAAAATTGTCTCACACACACTCTACTGACTTGGAAAAGTAAAATAACGTAACAAAAGTGTTCCTTTCTTGCTGGAAAATGGGAAAACTAATTTATTTTCAGATTCATATGGGCTTTTGAACATATCAATCAGGCACAGATGAATCATGATTTTGCCTAAAATTATGCTTAACTCATAATTCATACAGACTTCAGTATTGTCATTTTTCTACACGAATCTATAACCCAAAAGCATCACATGAAACTCAGATTAAAGTCTTAAAACAGCAAAATAAAATTAATAAATTAGGCATTGTAATCAGCAAGGTACCTAAACCAAGCACAGATGAATCAGATATTTACCTTTGTTTCACCGGGTTCTAAGCCAACCAGCCTCTCGTCCGCTTTCTAGCATGTCCGTTGTACGACAGGCTTCCCCCCATGCGGGATCCCAGACTCTCATTATCATTCCTCGACCAAGTACGGTCAAGCAAAGCTTACTCCATATTAATCAGTATTTTACGCCGGACACTTCTTATTTACTTAATTATAAACACACTAACGTAGTTACAACTATTACATATTTTTTTTTGTAAGAGGCCAATTCATTACCTTTCGATATAACTTTAATTTATATTGATGAATCAAAGGGAAAATGCGACATCGACCATTTTGTTCCGGAAAATGGGAAACGGACGCCCCATATGAATCAGGAGAACAGACTTCAAAATTTTTTATTTTGTATCTAGATAGCTACTATTAAATAGTAGATTATGCACCGAGGGGCTAAAGTTGTGTCTTATGTCACGGGCGTCATATTGAATCTCGAGCGCAATGAAGGATTCGGGATTTAACTCCCGAGCGTAGCGAGGGAGTTAAGAGTTTAACTCACGAGCGAAGCGAGGGAGTTAATACAAGAATCCTGAATGCAGCGAGGGATTCAAGCTAGCCCAAGGCAAAGACACCTTTAGCCCAGAGGAGGATACTCTACTTTTTACACCTACTGTGAGAAAATAATAGCCATAGTACGAAAAACAAAGTATTTATTAAATAAAAAAACAGTAAGAATAACATTTAGAACTAGTTATATAGGTACACTTATATATTAATTCAAGTTAATTGTAACATTTGAGACATTAGTCCAGTTGTGCAAAGATATAGTTATGTTTTTATTTGGTACGTTTATAGATGTTGATGTGGAATTTATTTGAGTATTGCTCGTCAATGCTTCAGAATCTTGTATTTGCAGAGAAGCATTTTGGGTGGTGAAAGTTGGTGAAGGTGGTGAATGAGGCTCAGGGAAAGATGGAATGTGATGGTGTGATGTTGAAGGTTGTGGTGAAAAAGAATCAGATGACGTTTTTAAAGTGATGCTGTTACCAATTTGACAGCTTATTTTATTTTTGTTTTGTACAGAATTTTCAACGTATCCTTCTGCTACTGTATCCGATTTCCAGCCACCATGTCGTTTTATTTGGGTTATATCTACTCCCGCATCCGCCAACAGTGTAGCTGACGTTCGACGAAAAGAATGACCCGTATAGAGCTCGATATTTGGTAATCCTAAGTATTTGGCAATTTCCTTCGGCATGGCACTCATTTTGTTCTTCCCAATCACTTGACGGGTGCATTTTCCACTACTGAATGCTACAAAAAATCGGTTAGTGTTTATGTTAGGAGGCCGCAGAGCTTGATACTTTTCCACAACCTTTACATATGCTCCGCGGATGACAAATGACCTTTCCTTTTTGGTTTTAGTGTCTGGCAACTTAATCAATAACAACTCTTCTGAGTGTTTTTCTATATCTTGGACCTTCATGTCAGCGTTGCCGGCGCGGAACTTTTGTTCCGAATTCGGAACTTTGCAGCCCTTGGTGGAACTTTTGCGGAACCTCCGCTTTGGCGGAACTTTTCGGAACTTTAGCACAAACCAACCAACAAAAAGCGACATTGGAATTACATTGTCATAATTTTATTACAATTGTTACCCATCATCATATTTGTCGTAGACTTGGCTGTATGGACTCAGTTTCCTTTGCTTAAATTAATATATAAAATAAACTCGACTGACAGGATTAGCTATAGATATTTTCGTTGTTCACTTACATGTATACCCCTACATAGATGTAAAATACTTTGTCGGAGTGTACCCATAGATATAATAATAAAGAAGAGTGTACCCCTAGAAATCAATGTTGCCGTTTGTTTTTTCTGGTTTGGTGCATATCATTGGTTTGGTCAGTTTGGTGTTACGTTACGCTGGTCTGTAGTCTACTACATACCTACTACATACTCTAAGTCTAAGGTATCATTTTAATACACTTATTTGTAAAAAATATTGTAAAATGTTGTAATAAATAAATACTGAATATTACTACAAGTACACGTAAATCGTTGATCTGATTATACAAAATGATCTGCGCTAGATTCACGATGCAAACTGCAAACATACTGGCGATAAAATCGCGGCGATTTAGGGCTAGTTCAGACTTGCGGGAACCGCGCGTTCACGAATCGCGCGGTTTGAAACCGCAAAATTGTAATGCTATTCAGACTCCGGCGGTTATTAAGCGATTATCGTGCGGAGATAACGTCAGTTTGAAAATGGAGGTCGACGAATAACTGTGTTTACTGTGGTTGCTCTTTAAAAGAAAAAGGCGGTATTGGGAGCATCCAATATTAAGTGACCGATAAGTACATGGTCAGTTCGTAATATCTCCACTTACTCTTGCCAAGCTTGGTTCTTGATAGTTTTATTTGAGTAATCCTCACACTGAATATCCCATATTGCAGGTCTCTTCTCCACTTCATCAATAAATAGTTCAGTGTCGAAACGATCCATGGCAAATTCACGAGCTGTGATGTGCGAACCACGCGGTATCCGCAACGCAACTGAACGCGAAGTAAAGACTCCATAGTAATAGAAACGCGCGAGAGAAGCGCGATTCTATTTTCTGGCGGTTGGGTTGCGGTAACCGCGCGGCTTGATTAACCGCGCGGTTAAGTCTGAACGATTACTTAATAACTCATACATATAAGACTCGCGCGATTTCCATGCGATTCTGAAATCGCGCGGTTCCCGCCGTGTCTGAACTAGCCCTTAACTCGCGCGGTACCTATTTTATTTCCGTTTCGACCAATCGTAAGTAGCGATACCTCAGAATATAATATGAGATACGCACTTTTGACTGTTTCGCACGAAAAAGAATGATCGCGCGTGTTAAATCGCCGCGATTTTATCGTGAAACGTTTATTCGGGTATAACGCTTACTCTTTGATACTATGTCAAAACGCCATAGTATTTTGACATTATTATCCGAGGCCATAGACCGTAGACATGACATACAGCTTGGCAAAAACAGTAGAAAACCGGAAGTCGCCACTGTCTTCTCGCTACCAGCACTTTGAATGATTTTATTTTATTTATTTTCAGTTATTACGTTAGTTTTATGGCACAATAATAAATCTAACAAACATGCGTCTTTGTTTACATCAAATATCAAATATTTTAAAACGTCAGCAAATAAAAAGATTAGTTCCGTTTCAAGACGTTCTGGCCAAGCAGCTGTACATATCACAAATGTTTTTAGAGCATTTTTCTTCTCAGATCGTCTGGACTAAATTGATGGTTGCAAAGAATTAATGTATAATGATAAAAAAAAGTTGTGTTTTATTATCGTTTTTTTTTTATTTTACTCGGGCGGAACTTATCGGAACTTTTGAGATGAGGAATCGGAATAAATTGAAACTTGCTGCCGGCAACACTGCTTCATGTTTTCCATTTCTTGACAACGACAAGCCCCATTCACTCCAATAATTAAAGCCACCTGTAACAAAAATAAAAATAAATTTTACTAACAACATACGTAAATTCAGTAAGTATACTTATGTGTTCTTGTTGCTATTTGCTACCATGTGGTATTTTATTTAGTTATAAATAAAATGATGTACTTACTTTTACGGCAAGATAGCTATGATCAGGAGTAGGGTTGCCAACCCTACTATATAATATAGTATCCTACTATTTTAAGGCATCAAATACTATATTTCTAAAAAATAAATATAGTAGGCGAAACTACTATATTTTGCAAAAGCGGAACGCAGCCTTAACTAAAGCCCGCTCTGGGGGTCTAACGCACGCAATCGCGACGATAGCAGCCAAATGTGGCAAAAATATTCATTTAAAAATTAAAGTACTACCTAAGTAGGTACATATTTTAACCACATACTATTTTCTTTTTAATTTTTTTGTCATCTACTATATTTTTAAGCTAATAACTTCAAAAATACTATATTCGATTGAAAAAAAGTTGGTAACCCTAATCAGGAGCTTCATTTAAAAAAGTTTCAATATTCATAGGTGTGAAAACTTTCGATTTCTTTGATTGGTGACCTTCCGATTTCCTCTTTAGAAATGCTAATAGCTTAGCGTATGTCTTGATATTTATATTGTGTTTCATGCTTATTGTTGACCTAAGCATTGAATAAGTACACCATAGGCTACTTGACTTCTGAGTACAAGATAAATGCTGAAAATACACTAATAGAACTGGTTCCGAAATGGACTTGACGCCTTTCGTACTTTTCCATTTTTGGAAATTGTCATAGGCTTTTATATAAGTTTCCTTTGACTTTTCCGGCAGTAAATCATTGGAAATATTATAAGCTTCGGTTGTAATGAATTCAGGAGTACAATCACTTTCATCACTCGACATTTTATAATACTTTGTTGATAAATTTAAAATTTAAATGCCAAAAATTCGCGCCTTTATTGCGTCTACCAATAAGTAGCCAAGACACGATCAATTCGATTTTCGAAAAAAAAAAGTATCTTCTATGGTTTTGTCGTGTTTGTCCTAATGATATCACTCTCATGGATGTGGCGTTTGTGTAAACTAAGTTTTATACAGGGCTGGTAGAATGGTTTTGGATGATTGGCTGTACCTATGCATTTTGAATTTAGAACGTCATTGGAGACGCTCGTGAAAATAGAGTATTTTTGATAAAATGTGATAAATCGACTATATTATAGATAGGTTTTATTATTTATTTATTTATTTACAAAATCCACAGCAATCTTAGTGCAGTTTATTTAAAATAAATTAACTAATGTTACAGCCAATTACTATTACCTACGGTATTACGGCGCGGTACGGTATTTGTTATTATTAATGCCAGTTTTAATGTTATTTCATTCCTTTTAAAAATGGTTCGTAGGTAGTTATCTAATTATTCTTACAATATTATGTCTTCGAAAACATGGCAACGATATGAAGAAGCAATCGTTATGATTTTTTAGGAAATCGAGAATATCATCCACGCGTAGTAAGGGTTTCGAGAATAGCTTTCCTCTTTCTGGCACACTAAGTCAGACTTGGCTGTATGGGCTCAGCTCCCTTTGCCTGCCCCAAAGAGGGACGAAAAGAACCAAAAAAAAAAATCAGGGCTGCATGGGCTAGATAGATCCCTTTGTCTTCCCAAAAGGGAAAAGAAAATTAAAAAAAATAGTAGATTATGCACCGAGGGGCTAAAGTTGTGTCTTATGTCACGGGCGTCATATTGAATCTCGAGCGCAATGAAGGATTCGGGATTTAACTCCCGAGCGTAGCGAGGGAGTTAAGAGTTTAACTCACGAGCGAAGCGAGGGAGTTAATACAAGAATCCTGAATGCAGCGAGGGATTCAAGCTAGCCCAAGGCAAAGACACCTTTAGCCCAGAGGAGGATACTCTACTTTTTACACCTACTGTGAGAAAATAATAGCCATAGTACGAAAAACAAAGACAAGACAAGACACGATCAATTCGATTTTCGAAAAAAAAAGTATCTTCTATGGTTTTGTCGTGTTTGTCCTAATGATATCACTCTCATGGATGTGGCGTTTGTGTAAACTAAGTTTTATACAGGGCTGGTAGAATGGTTTTGGATGATTGGCTGTATGCATTTTGAATTTAGAACGTCATTGGAGACGCTCGTGAAAATAGAGTATTTTTGATAAAATGTGATAAATCGACTATATTATAGATAGGTTTTATTATTTATTTATTTATTTACAAAATCCACAGCAATCTTAGTGCAGTTTATTTAAAATAAATTAACTAATGTTACAGCCAATTACTATTACCTACGGTATTACGGCGCGGTACGGTATTTGTTATTATTAATGCCAGTTTTAATGTTATTTCATTCCTTTTAAAAAATGGTTCGTAGGTAGTTATCTAATTATTCTTACAATATTATGTTTTCGAAAACATGGCAACGATATGAAGAAGCAATCGTTATGATTTTTTAGGAAATCGAGAATATCATCCACGCGTAGTAAGGGTTTCGAGAATAGCTTTCCTCTTTCTGGCACACTAAATCAGACTTGGCTGTATGGGCTCAGCTCCCTTTGCCTGCCCCAAAGAGGGACGAAAAGAACCAAAAAAAAAAATCTAGGCTGCATGGGCTAGATAGATCCCTTTGTCTTCCCAAAAGGGAAAAGAAAATTAAAAAAAAAAATCTTTCTGGCACCAAAGGGTGTTTGTTGTTTATAAACATATTCCAAATTCAAATCACATTATTGACCAGCGGGTAATAATGAAATCCAGTACAACATTATTGACCGGCTGTGCCCTCGGCCACTAATGACTCACTTTAGGTTAAGGTTGCTTGACATATAATTTGACATTTTCGAGCAGGTGGTGTGAAAAAAATATTATTTGTAGGACAAATAATATTTTTTTATAGTTAGATGTAAAGCTAAAGTATACAGAAAAAAATATTACATGCCGTTTTGTTACTTGGTTACGGAAATATACCCACAGACATCGAAAATTTTGTCTCTGAAGAACTACACTTAAAGTGTTGCAGAAGTAAAATAACGGTCAGTTCACACTAAGACGCGCAGTTGAGTCGCGCGATCTAGCTTCGAATAGAATACATATTCAAATAATTCATCTAAAAATATTATAGGATATGCCCATATCCCATTATAGAAGAAAACTAGGATGGGATAGGATGGGATAGGATGGGGTAGGATGGGATAGGATGGGGTAGGATGGGATAGGATGGGATAGGATATTTATGTACGTTGATGAATAAATTATGTTGTTAATAAAGAAGAATAAATTATGTTGTTAATAAAAAAAATTGTATCTTTATCCTCCAACAGCGCTTCGCACTAAAAAATACATTGTTAAGTTCCGACATCCACGCGAACGAAGTCGCGGGCACAGCTAGTATTCAAATAATTAGCGGAAAACTATCCAGATTTACATACGCGTTATACGAATTAAAAAAATCTACCGATATTAAATCAGCTACCAATGCCTACTACGCTTACGCTCACATGGCTTCGCTATGGTATTACACTATTATATGTTTAATGATAGAAGATTATATGGGGTAATAGTACCGATACATGCAGATATTACCTATACTTTTTAAACTGCAAAAAAAATTGCGTAATAATCCTCGCAAATATAGATGGCATGGGAAGTTGCAGAGCACATTTCATTAATTACAATATTCTAACTCTCGCCTCTATATATTCTTGAAATCAGTATATTCGTCAAAAAGCACCACTACCTTTTCTCCCTTTCTCAAGACCACCATACACAACCTCGTAATTTACGGTACAAAAATAAACTGGCACTACCCACCTCTAGTTTAACCCTGTTTCATTCTGGCCCCCATGCCATGTATATAAAATATACCTATAACAAATTACCAAAAAATCAAATCAAATCATTTATATCAAGTACCTAGGCCTGTTACAGGCACTTTTGAATTGTAAAAAGACAAAAATTAAATTGGTACTTAATATAATAAAAACCGGCCAAGTGCGAGTTGGACTCGCCCATGAAGGGTTCCGTAGCAGCAAGCATAGATTAGAGATATAATTATATTGAGATTAGTAAGTAATATACACAAACAATAAAAATAACTTTGTTTTTTCATAGTATTTGTATGAATGGCAAAGTTATATTTGCGGTTTTTGAAAATGTACTATATCTCAAAAACTGCTAACTGTATCTCATCCAAACCAATTTTCGTTGGTAGTTTTGGTTGAGGTCTACATTATATATTTTTTTTAGTTTTATCATTCTCTTATTTTAGAAGTTACGGGGGGGGGGGGGACACACTTTTTACCACTTTGGAAGTGTCTCTCGCGCAAACTGTTCAGTTTAGAAAAAAATGATGTTAGTAACCTCAATATAATTTTTAAAGACCTATTCATAGATAATCCACACGTATGGGTTTGGTGAAAAAATTTTTTTTGAGTTTCAATTCTAAGTATGGGGGGCACCCCCAAAATTTGTTTTGTTTTGATTTTTGTGTGAAAATCCTAATGCGGTTCACATAATACATCTTTCTACCAAGTTTCAACAGGATAGCTCTTATACTTTCGACAAAAAGTGGCTGTGACATACACGGACAGACAGACAGACAGACATGACGAATCTATAAGGGTTCCGTTTTTGCCATTTGGCTACGGAACCCTAAAAACGTGGGAAAAATAGTTATGGTGCTACAGTCCCAGTCACAAGACATAAAAACTGTGAAAGTACCGTAGGTGCTCATTCCAAACCGTAGATCTCTATGGAGAAGAATGAGCAAGAAACTCCATGGACACTCTTTTTCAATCAATCAAAAAATTATTACAGAATCTTTGTTACATCATTCATCTTGAGATGGTACATTATGTGAGAACGATGTAGCAAGTAAAAAAGTGCCCATAGGAAAATATAAAATAGACAATGCAAGAGAATTATAAATCATTAAAATAGACCGTGGCAGCTAAGAGATGACCAGCCACAACTGACGGCGCCCGTTCACGAACATGACACATGTATCAGCACAATTCAGCTCAACCATTTTGAAGGGAACTAAATGATCCGACACACACGCCACCGTCAGCGAGACATTTGAGTGAGCATGACATAATTATTAGTGTGTGCGGTGCAGATATGAAAGTGTGCGTTTAGCTCCGCCCAGATGCTCAAGGTTATTGAGGCTACTATGCGCCTTAAGAAGTGGCATACCATTTTGGGATCCAGACTAAACGCGCCATGTTTTATAGTTACTTGCCAAAATAGTGTAGTACATTTTGTTTTACACCACACGCGGTTATAATTGGATGATGTAATAATTTTGAATTCAATGTTGGGCAAAAATCTAACATTTAATTTAAAACTGAGGTAGTTATGTTTTAACTTATAACTGTAATTTACAGAAGGGTTATTCATGGTTACGTCGCAGAAAAAAAACTGACGAAAAGTTAATATTTGTAGTCACAGGACTTGAAAGATCACCACAGGGTGTCACTTTTTGAACAACATTTTTTTTTCTAATAACTGTCACGACTTAGCCTATTGCCCGTTTTCGGCTAGACGTTGATTTCTGGGACACGTTGTATATAATTAAAAGGTTTAGCCCAGAATCCGGCAGTTAGTGATGTTGGCTGCACTGTACGTGGTAGCCAATCACAGATCAGCCTCAACGACGACAATCAGGTGCGTTGAACGTTGGCGCCAGAAACACGCCACTCGCAGAGCCCTCGCGCGTCACGGCCCGCCAGTCGTTACAATATCTCTGTGCGCCGCGACACGTTTCGACTCGCGCTCGCAGAGCACCCCTAAGCTTAATTTAAAAGGTTAAAATAAAAACTTTTTGAAAAAAAAGAAACCGACTCCAAATAGAATAACGTAATCCATGCCATGACATCACGGGATAGGTATCTATTTTTATGGTATACTTTCTCTTCTCCAGAATGTAACGAACACTTTTCCGAAAACCGCATCAAAATCGGTTCCAACAAACGCAAAATAATTGTGGACAAACAAACACATTTATTTATTATTAGCCTGAACTGTCCCACTGCTGGGCAAAGGCCTCCCTCCATTCCTTCCACCTTTCACGACTTTGCGCCACCTCTTTCCAATTCTCAAGGAAGACATCCAGTTCCTCCCGCCATCTCCTTCGAGGTCTACCGCGGCCCCGCGTCACTGTTTCAGGGCACCAATCATGAGCTTTGCGTGCCCACATCTCGTTCGGCATGCGGCAGACATGTCCTGCCCAGTCCCATTTAAGTTGGGCAGCCTTTTGAGCCAAACAAACACATGGCTCGAATTTAGAACCCTAAGGTTGTGGGTCTGTCTAAAAAGGTAACTGAGCCTGGAACGAAAACGCTGTTGAAAGAACACTGTAGATTTATTCAGTACGAGTCTAACAGTCCCTCCCGCCCCTCCCTGGGTGGGAAGACCCATTTGATAAAGGGGGGGTATGTACACTCATGTCTTCCAAACAACTGCACCACATCGGAATATTCTTCTTTTTGTTGTGATCGTTATTATCAGCACAAGGTTTGTATAACATACTAGCAAACCCGGCGAACTCCGTTTCGCCACCAGATGGCTTCGTTTTATGTAACATTTCGTTTGGTGATTAAAAGAAGAAGAATTTTTTTTTCTGAATTTTCTTTGCTATAAACCTCACGGAGCCCGAGACCTTTCCAACGAATGCAAAACCGTGGAAATCGGTTCGTGCGTTCTGGAGTTATAGCGTCAGGAAGGAAAACCCGACTTATTTTTATATAGTAGATTATTTGGAATGTCCACTGTAGTCAGTCAGTATTTAGTATAGAAAAATAAAATACCTAAGCGCCTGTGGGGCAGTAGGACGATCTCGTGGAGGGTACCGCATAAACGCGGCAAGCAGGGCCAAGGCGGGCGGCGATGCAGAGGGTACCACGCGGGCCAGCGGCACGCCCGCGCTCGATGGAAATCTGAAGCGCAGCGCGTCCGCGAGCGCGTACCCCTCCGGCCAGTCGTCTCGGTCAGGAGTGCCCAGCACCGCGCATATCTTGTGCAATTGGTCGATCTCTGAGTTCCCAGGGAACAGAGGTCGACATGTATACAATTCTGCCATGATGCAACCGAGAGCCCAAAGGTCGATCGGCGCACCGTAGCGCGTGTCATGCAGCAACACCTCCGGCGCGCGGTACCAGCGCGTGGACACATAGTCGGTGTAGGGCGGGCGCGAGCGCACCTCGCGCGCTAGCCCCAGATCGGCGATTTTTACGAGTTCAGGTCCTGCACACAGCAAGTTTTCTGGTTTGAGATCCCGGTGGAAGAAGCCGTGCCGATGCATATGTGCCAGTCCCTGCAATACTTGGTACACAATGTTCCTCAACACGGGTTCGGGAAAGGCGCGCTCAGCATCACGTATCAACTGGTACAAGTTGCCCCGCATGTACTCGAACACGAAGTACAATGTATCGTTTTCCCGTATAACTTCGCGTAGCTTGACAATGTTGGCATGATTCAGCTTCTTGAGCGACTTGACCTCGCGCAGATTCATTGCCTCGTCCCATGAGTAGTACTTGCGCTTCATGCGCTTGATGGCCACCTTCTCGCCCGAGTCGCGGCGCTGCGCCAGCACCACGGAGCCGTACGTGCCATCGCCCAGTTGCTGCAGCACCACGTAACGGTTCATGGTGCCCACTTGCCAAACTCTATATAACTCGACCACACATTATCTCACAGTAAGTATTTTGCTTGATTTCTATAGGTAAGCGGATAGGAATTTACTGTGAGTGGGAGATATATTCAATGTTTATCCTTAAGAACATTGGTTCTGTGGTTTTTATTATGTGAACAGCGGACGGCACCAACATCTGGAAGCGGTACAATAGGGTCAACTTTTTGTCACTCCTCAAGACACGACTGAAATCACTTTTTAGGTATATTAATGTTCGAACAAAATCACAGTTTATTTTAACCGACCTCTTTATGTACACATTTGATATCCCTTAAATGCACCGAACTTTTAATAGGTATCCAATTTAACTTACTATTACAATATAGCGTACATGTTATTTACAATTCGTTTCTATGGTTACCTTGACAACCATTGCCTATTTAGATTGTTTACAGAGAGAGTCAGGGCCCCTTTTTTTTTCTTTTTTTAGCGTAGTAAAAATCACCAAAATTAAATGAGTCCTTCCACCCAGTAACGGCGTTAGGGTAAGGCGCGGTTGGGCGACCGCCCAGGGCGCCGGATATATAAGAGCGCCAGAGGCCTACTTAATTCTCGTAAAGGGCATCCTTTAGCGAAAACATTGTTATGGTGGCAAGATCAGTGTCAAATTCGGACCATTGCACTGCATGCATAGCAGTTTACGTTACCGAAAATCTTGGACCATAGAAAAAACATTATCAATCTCTAAATAAAAACTGGTTGAATTTTGACAAACTTGGCAACTTTGTCAATCGAAAATCGAAATGAAATTGCTGATAACCTCGACCTCGAAGGCTAGAAATGCCGTAGAAATCTCGCCCAGGGCGCGGGCTAGTGCTAAAACCGGCACTGCTTCCACCGAGAGCGGGAGGGACTGTCAGACTTGTGCTGACTAAAATCCACGGTGTCCTTCAGTAGCCCTTTACGTTCCGCTCAAAGAGGGATCTTACCTGCACCGCAATCGCGGCGTGCCCGAGAGCCAGGGCCTGCTGTCTCAATACAGAGAGCGATCGCTTTAAGACAAAAATCGGTCGCAATTGTGACGATATTTGAGAGTCTAATGGTCTCTACTTACTCCCAAAACTATCGAGTGTCATTGCAAACCTATTGAATATTTTTGCTAAGATAACGATTTATCATAATGTTATCGGATTAACTTGCGACCGTTTTTCCAAGGCTTTTATCTCTATATGGTTAATTTTATAGTGTACAGTGCAGTACCTACCAGATGTTCAGTCCATCTTCTATATCTATGGGTGATTCCAAGCCGCCATTCGCACGAGCGCATTTGATTTCCGAACGCACCTTAGATAAAGAAACCCTAGATTCATGTATGGCGTAGCCACATGAGATAGAGAATCTTGACGTCACGAATGGCGAGTGTTCTCATACTGCAAACTTACCCGACTAGCGGGTACATTATTATCACGCGTGATCGTGATCGGTCGATATGGGTAATAATAATATGTCAAAAGGATAACCTGTATGCGATTTGTGGATTTGTTTTTCTTTCTTGAGGGAAAGAGAAGGAAGTATCACGAGTTCTATACTTTTTCTATTTCTACGGAACGCACCGACTCGAGATGGCAACACTGCCGCCATGTTCGTGAAGAAGACGTTTCTGTTTATGAGCTCTGCTATTTTGTGATCTGTAATACCTAATCTGTACTAAAAGAACTCTGGACGCCTAGCTGTTGTGAACCGTATACGGTATACCTGCTTAACTGATAACCAACGGCCTGTATTGTTAACAATAAACTGTGCAGTATTCCAACGGGTTAAGTTTTTGTTGATTTTTCAAAAAGTGCTGGTCCGATTTCGATAAAATTTTAATGGGACCAGAATTTTTCAAATCGGTTGGTAAACGACGGAGTTATGCCCGAACAAACAAAAAAAAATATAAACATACGAATTGAGAACCTCCTCCTTTTGGAAGTCGGTTAAAAAATAATAAAATAACCTTACGGGGCTGAGAGAGGGGCCACTCAAAACGTGGGGGCGTATATTATTTAAGGGATTATTTATGGGATATATTTACCTAAGTAGGTACATGACGTGTATAGATCGTGGGTGTAACTTGCAAAGATACGCCCCCACGTTTTGAGTGCACCCTCTCTCAGCCCCGTAGGGTTATTTTTAGGACATTTAAAAACGTGGGTTTTTAGATTTTTTTTTATCTATTAATTATTTTATTATTTTTGTCTTTATTCATCGGGTTTGAAGTTACCCTGAACATTTCAGACTGCTAGTGTATGTATGTATGTTCCCCGATTTCTCGAAGACGCCTGGACCGATTTGGAAAATTTTTCTTTTGTTTGAAAGGGTATACTTTCCAATTGGTCCCATGATCATCAGGTCAGGATCTGATGATGGAATCCCAGGGAAATCGAGGGCAACCTTCAAATTTTATAGGCACATAGTACCATTTTCATATATTTTCTAAAGCTGTTCAAGTATTTGCATCTGATAATCATCATCTCAGGTGGATGAGCTGATGATGGAAGGTACAACTCCTCAACGGCTTGGAGAAGGCATCGACTGATTTAGTTTGTGTTCGCATATCTCTGGAACTACAAGTCCGATTTAAGTAATTCTTTTTTTGTTGTACTAAGTATTGTTTAACTTACGGAATACTGCAAGTTTCATCAAAATCGGTTCAGTAGTTTTTGAGATAGGGAATTTTTCGTATTCCTGACAGCAAACCCTTTCATTTGATACCCATGGATCTACCTACTAAAAATCTATATGACTGCTGAACAAATCCCGCGCTCTGTTCAGCAACTAATGGGAAATGTAGGTACAAACATTTTTACCCATTTATAACTTCATTATCAATACAATCAAGGTAAAGGACTTTATCGATAAAACACTTGACTGGAACTGAAATTGACAGAAGAATTTTAATTAGAAAAAAAATTGAACGAAGAATTACTGAACCTCGGTTCTTCATTTTTACGATGATATTGAAGTAAACTGTTTATAGCGGTATGAACGAGAGTTAGCGGAGTTTTAGAACTGGCGTACATCGCACTCGTATGCTTTCTAACTAACGATACGACGGCCTTGCATACTTCGCTCCAGTGAACTTTCGAACTGGCGTACATCGAGATCCTGTACTTTAGAACTAACATACGTCGACATTTCAAACTTCGACATCGGAGTCAATGGGGATGGTAACTCAAAGCTATTCGTAGATGTCGCTGCGATCGTTGTCCCATATGTCAGATTACTGTATAGCTTAGTACAAAAAACCAACACGTATTTTGTTATAAAAATTGAGTTTATTTTAAAAAACAAATATGGATAATTATTCGTCAATGCAAGTGCATACACTAAAACAAGAACTAAGACGCCGCGGTGCATCTACAAGAGGAAAAAAAAGTGATTTAGTTGAAAGGCTAGAAATTTGATTCTACTACATTAAACACACATTTACTTGTAGTTAGGATTTAAAATTGTATTTTTTAAGTAGGTATTACATGTGCTAGCCTCTACAAAGAATATAGTACTGCTTCTGACATTCTATATTGAGAAACATGGCATCAAGTTTTGGGTTTGTCTTCTTCATCTAATTTTACATCTATTTTATAGATTGGAGCAATATGATAAGAATTTTAACTTTCTAACACCACAACTATCACAAAACTCAGTCCCGGTGATAATTCTTCCACCAGAAGAACCATTTCATGATATAAAGAGCGATGCAATACTAAACCTCCAATAGAAAAGTAGATATTATTTTGAAACGTGTATTCGATTGTTTAGTTATGGTATAATCATAGAATTTCATTAATAAATTCAACTAACGGCCTGTCTCGGCTTCGCAAGGGTAGATTTTTGTTTATTGTATAGCTTTTCCTTAGTGATAATACAATTTTTGTTCTTACAGCAGTCTCAGCAGCTACCCATTATTTCTTGATAGTCTGAATTGTCGGAAAGTATGTTCCATCATTTTTACAGCCTATTACACAACATCGATAAAAGGGTTTTTTTCAGAAAATTCCTTTGATTTGACAGTTCTTTTGGGACACTAATGTCAGTTGTCACTTTGACACTTGCCTTCCCCGAGCACTTATAGTCGTGACATAGCGTGACAAAGTCTGCATTTGTTTTGATTATGGTTTGAATACAGAACTTTTTTTGTGTATTAATTATAGAAAGAGTATATTACCGAATACTGCTGTGCTGTATCTAATTTTCGATCAAATCTTAATGCTTCCATTTTGTGTGATCCTTGCAACCGACAGCAAGAAGAATAAGAAGTGAATGATATGCTAGCTTATTCTGTTCGGCTAAGTTCTATTCATACCGGGCCACGAGTGCCTAGGTTTGTAATAAGATTGTGGATGTTAATTAAAGTTTTATAAACTTGCGGATATGTATGACAGACATGAGTGCCGTGTTAACTAGATGTAGAGTGAGTCCGGAGCAACTTGACCTATTGCTGTCTTTTATGGAAGAACACCCAGACTTCGCAGCCGGCAAACAATCAATATACTCCAGGTTCAGTTCAAGCAAGCTGTGGCGCCTATTGGCGGAGCGCCTTAACGCGGCGGCGGTGGACAGCGGCGGCGCACGGAAGTCGCCCGACAAGTGGTGCCGGGTCAGTGTGTGGCATGTGCATCCTGTGCATGTGGTGCAGTGTCAACTGCGTGTGTCATTGTTAAGTTTTAAACTTGCCTACTTCAATATTTGGAACCTAACTGACCATATTATTGATTGTTGGCGCACCACACACTCACTACATGCATTTGTTGCTAGAGTCCAACCAGAACTTGATTTTCTGTTGAAACTGAGCATTTGGCTCTGGTCCTAGTTTCAGCTGGGACTAAAGTTTTTAGACATAAGAACTGGGGATAAGACAGAGGTTTTGCCTTACCGGTGCAGTAGTTTTTTTTAATTGGTGTTTTTTCAACCTGTCTGTGTTAGCTTAAGGATATGTGTCATGTACCAATTCTGCACTGGCTCCGATGGTGGATTATGGCCCACTCCCTCTCATAGACAGGCAGGAGGTGGTTATGGATGGCAAAATCCAAAACTATGAGGAATCTAGCGAAAAATGCTCGAAGGAGTCTCGAAGCCGATTTTGATGAAAATTGAATACTTATAGATTATTGGACTATTGAGAGATCAATTTTCTTGCTTTAGTCCTACTGCTGCTATAGTCTGGTCAAAATAGACATTTCAATTAACAAAAACTCTGACACAGCTGATTTTTGGTAGACCCCTAGGATACACAAGATAATGTGCCCAAAATCCCCAATGATCCTGTGAAAATACCGAAAAAAAATCGTAGATAATAAATAATTTGAAGCGGTCCCCCAACGCGAAATATGTTTTTTTATAATTATTAATACTGTGTATTTAGGTACTTTAAGATTGAGTTGTTTTTAACCGACTTCAAAAAAAAAAGTAGGTTCTCAGTTCAACCTGTATGTATGTATGTATGTATGTTTGTCCGCGATTATCTCGCGTTTGGCTGAACCGATTTTGATGCGGTTTTCAGGAAAGTGTTCATTACATTCTGGAGAAGGTTTTAGTATATAACACTAATGGATATCCCATGACGTTGCCCGCGTGGATCCGTTTTTGCTTTCTTGGATTGTAGATTTTCAGTGACCATTGCATGTTTGTCCGCGATTATCTCGCGTTTGGCTGAACCGATTTTGATGCGGTTTTCAGAAAAGTATTTGTTACATTCTGGGGAAGGTTTTAGTATATAACAATAATAGATATCTCGTGAAGTTGCCCGTACAGATCCGTTTTTGTTGCTTACTAGGATTGTAGATTTTCAAAGACGCCGATTATATGAAAATTTTTGTTGAATTTATAAACTAAAAAGCGAAAAATAAAAAAACTTTTTGAAAAACAGGGAACCGACTTCAAAACCAAACACAAAAAACTGTAAAATAACTTTTCTTTCGGAAGTCGGTGGCCATAGTCAATGAAATAAAAAACAAAGCCACCGACTTCCGAAAGAAAAGTTATTTTACAGTTTTTTGTGTTTGGTTTTGAAGTCGGTTCCCTTTTTTTTAAAAAGTTTTTTATTATTTATTACTTTTTAAAGGAACTTGGTTTTTGTGTCGGGTGTTTTAATTTTTTTTTTATTTAATACTTTTTTAGGTACATACCTACTTATTTAATATCATTTTTTGTTGGGCGTTTACAGCACATTGATAAATCATCTTCTTGTGAACAACCCGCATGCCCAAAAAAAAATCCACCTAAATTAACATAAAAAGAGACTCCGCCTCTGAATGTCGAAGTTTGAAATATCGACGTATGTTAGTTCTAAAGTACAGGATCTCGATGTACGCCAGTTCGAAAGTTCACTGGAGCGAAGTATGCAAGGCCGACGTATTGTAACATTAATTGTTACATGTCTTAATTCTGAATAATATAATAATAATAATAAAAACTAAACAAAAGGAAATTATTTACAATAACATTATTTCTAAAAAAAAACTATATACAATATAAAGATAAATAAACTAATAATGAACGCATCAAATCAGATTTCTGGCCAGCTAAATTTTATCACCACGCACGTATTAAAACAAGCGACATAATTATTAGGCACCTGGAAACGAGTTCCTTAGTTCTCGGCGCGGGAGCAAGGTCGATGGTGTCACAACGCTTCCACGTCGCCGCTGACAGAACGATTCTGGTTGTCGAGGCCAGCGCACGTCAGTCTTTTTCACGGTCGACGGTCCCTAATACGAATACATCGTAATCGCGACTAAGATTCTTTTTAAGGCGTCCCTGCCGTTCCCTCGACATTTAATTTCATTTTCAAACTTATTCTGTGTGTGAATTAAACCCCGATTGGGTAAGTGTTGCACAATTTAAATTAGCCAGTAGCTTAGCAGGCCGTAACGGTATCTTTCGCTTTGCTGAACTAGTGATCTTTCATGTGTGTTTTTTGCTTATCTTTGTTACTATTAGACGCTCATTACTTGTTTTCTCTGTAGTTCTATCTCACATTTTCAAAATAATATCATTCTTGCATATTATAAACTTAGTTTCCGTTGCCGTCGTACCACAAAAACGTTTAAACGTCTGTTGAACACTTGTCTAAAAAAATGTCAGATTATGACGTTGAAATAAGGTCCGTTTTGCAGTCACACTTTTTTTAGACAAGTGTTCAACAGATGTTTAAGTTTTTGTAGTAAGGCTGATGTTTAAATTAACGGCTAAGTAACCGAAATTATTGTCATCTCCGTATCTGATAGCGAACATCCACAGCAACACACCTACATATTAGTGCTTCCCTATTAAACGTTGCTGTGGGTGCTCACCGTCTACGGCCAGTGTGTAATGCTTTCGCGTATTGCGCATTACAGGGTTTCACGTACACCTTGAAATACTTTGCTTCCCCGCGGTGGACAGTAGCCGAGCATCCTGCGAACCCTGCAGAAGCCTTTGGACCTGGCGATCGACGCGCGAGCACACTTCTCCTGCAGCGGCCAGTCACGTCAGGGAAGTGCTAGACCAGGGGGAGGTTAATCACTGTATAAGCCCTAACCCAATCTATAAGTATATCGACCCTCGTCTACCGACCTATTGAATAAATGTCCAATTTACTGCGTACCTACATTTTTATTTAATATCCTCCTAGGAATACCTGTGGCTAGGTTAGGTAGGATAAAGTAGTAGCGTAGCGGTAACTTACGGTAACCGGGACAGTATCTTTAGTTAGAAAGCATACGAGTGCGATGTACGCCAGTTCGAAATTACGCTGTTACGAAGTATGAAATGCCTCCGTACTGTTCTGGTACTCCTACAACATTATAATTAGCAAAGGGGTATGACAAGTTTTAGGCCCGATTCATGTTGTGTCAAAAAATTGAATGATGTGAATTTCTAAATAACAAAAAAAAATAAAACAAAATAATAAATAAGAAAAAAAATGTTTGTATGGAGTTGACCACTCAATATGTCTACATTTTTTTTGGTGTACTTATGTAAAACTAATAATAAGTACTATATTAAACAAATTCTATGATATTGTTTTCCTATTTAATGATTTATAGTTCATCTTTGTTGGGTTTATGGGCCGAGGCTTCAAGGGAAACTTGGCAATATCTTTTATGTAAAAATAAATTTACTTAATCTTAATATAAAAATCTACTAACTACTAACCTATTGTTACGTCGATCGGATCGCGAGACCAATCTACAGGCTTCTCGAAAGTTCCACAAGGTTCTCGACAATTCTACCGAAGATTGGTCTGGAAGTTTCTAGAAAATTCTACCCTGTTCTAGATGTTTCGAGATGGGTCTGGAATGTTCTAGAAGGTATGGGACTATGTCGAAGTCTATGGATGTTTCCAGAACATTCGACCACCTTCCAGACATCTAGTGGGTCCGGCGGTAGGTATAAAAAGGGCGCCGATCGGCGGCCTGAGTCACCCCACCCCTCTGCAGGTGCGTCGTAAGTCTGTGCCCCTGTCGCTGGTCGTTTCCTGCCGAGCCTCCCCCAGGTAACTGGGGGTCTCACTTGGCAGGGACGGACCGCCGGGGTACAGTGAAGCAAGCGGTTATTGTTCGACAATGCCGTGGCGCGCCTGCAGAAACAAACATTGCAACCACTCTCACAGGCGCGCGCACAGGAGCGCGCGCCCTAAGGCGAAAAGGCCTATATGGCCGCCCTAATGAGTGTGCCCGTAGCTACGGGCACAACACTGATCCTGCGGGAAAAAGGACGAAGTCCACACCCGCCAGCCGCGCCCCCTTGCGGGGACGCAGCGACTACTACAACGCCTGAGTCAGTCTGGTTTTGACTACGATCGAGGCAACTCGAAGTGAACTGGAAGCGATCTCCAAGTGATTTTTACGTGTGATTAAGTGAGTTTATAAGTGTTTAATTGTTGAGTAGTGTTAAGTGTTTGTTTTGATTAGTGATTCGTGTGTGAATAAAGTTTATTTGGTTTTAATTAATTTATCCCAATACCCAGCTCGTAACATTTGGTGTCAGAAGTGAGGGATAAAATGCCAATTTTACCAAAAGACGACACGGACGGTATTCGTACCAGAAGTCAGCGGCAACAGGACATGGATCAGAGGCGGTTTGGAGGGTCCCCGATACAGACGCCGGGTGGTGCTCAGCCTACGACGGAACCAGCCGCTGGTCCATCGGCAGTCTCTTCAGCACCCGCGGTTCCAGACCTGTCTGCGCTTATGGCGCTGCTGCAGGAGCAAGCCCGCCGCCAGGAGGAGCAGGCTCGCCGCCTGGAAGAGCAGCTACAGAAGGATAAAGAGGAGCAGGCCCGCCACCAGGAGGAGCAGGCTTGCCGCCAGGAAGAGCAGGCCCGCCGTCAAGAGGAACAGGCCCGCCTGTTGCAAGAGCAGCTGCAGAAGGACAAGGAGGAGCAGGTCCGCCTGCTGCAAGAGCAGCTACAGAAGGACAAAGAGGAGCAGGCCCGCCGCCAAGAAGAGCAGATGTTCCTCATCAAGGACTTGCACTCAATATTTGCTAAGGAGCTCAAGTTTATGAAAGAGCAAGTTTACCAGCTAGAGAGTCGTATCTCAGAAGCTGAAGTTCAGATTGCTGAGATGAAGAAGACTTTGGGTGAACTTAGGAATGGAGACGGAGTTGTGTGTCCAGTGGTTGCTGCACCTTCGGTACGAAGATTTAAGGTGCCGCCATTCGACGGAACATCAGCATGGTCTGCATACAGGATACAGTTTAAGACCGTTATGAAGGCAAATGGGTGGACCAAGGAGCAAGCTACGACCGGGCTCATCTTGGGTCTGCGAGACCAGGCCCTGACTGTACTTGAGGCTCTTGGCAAGGATGTGACATATGAGCAGCTGCTGGAAGCGCTAGAGTCCAGATACGGCGACGCGCACCTGGAGCACGTATATCGCGCTAAGCTAAGGGATCGTGTTCAACGTAGTGCCGAGAGCCTACAACAGTGGGCCCTAGAAATTGAGAAGATGGTTCGGAAAGCATATCGGTCCGTCCCGGCTCTCATCGATTGCAATCTGGTACAGGCTTTTATTGACGGAATACGCGACTTGGAAGTTAGAGCAGCTGTAAGACTTGGGCATCACGAGACCTTGAAGGGCGCCTTGGCCATGCTTTGGAAGTGGAGGCAGTGAGGCAAGACCATCGAACTCAGCGTAGCAGGGAGGTTGTGCCATCTTCTGTACGCGACCGTTCGAGAGGGTACAGCCCTAGGTGCTATACTTGCGGAGAAAAGGGTCATCTTCGGTCAAGCTGTCCAAAGCTAAGGGCAGCTGATATGACTGCACAGCATCGCAATTGGAGAGCGCATGGTAACGCTGATACACCATCTAGAAGACCTTGTTCTGAAGACAGTAGGCACAGCATCAAGCAAGAGCCTAAGGAAGTAGTGCTCGTGAGGACGCTAAGAGGAACCACAGATATCGGTAATGAACGGAAGGAAACCCTACAGCCTGCGCAGGAAAATGACATGGATAACTGTGTGAAAAGACCTCAGACAAACAGTAGTGGTTTTGACGAAGCGTCACTTGTTGTGCATAGCCCAGTGCGAAGGAAAAGGAAGTCCCGTAAATTAAAAGTGAAACGGGATGGACCATACCGAGTTGCGACCAGGAGCAGTGATGTTCCCTACCGCATACAGAGTGCTCAAGGCGGTGCGCCTAAGTTTGACTTCGTTAACTGGTTGCGGCGATACAATGACGACTACGACGGACTGTGCATGCTCGGGACTAACGATGCTCGGGACGAGCATGTCTAAGGAGGGGGCAGTGTTACGTCGATCGGATCGCGAGACCAATCTACAGGCTTCTCGAAAGTTCCACAAGGTTCTCGACAATTCTACCGAAGATTGGTCTGGAAGTTTCTAGAAAATTCTACCCTGTTCTAGATGTTTCGAGATGGGTCTGGAATGTTCTAGAAGGTATGGGACTATGTCGAAGTCTATGGATGTTTCCAGAACATTCGACCACCTTCCAGAAACATCTAGTGGGTCCGGCGGTAGTATAAAAAGGGCGCCGATCGGCGGCCTGAGTCAGTCTGGTTTTGACTACGATCGAGGCAACTCGAAGTGAACTGGAAGCGATCTCCAAGTGATTTTTACGTGTGATTAAGTGAGTTTATAAGTGTTTAATTGTTGAGTAGTGTTAAGTGTTTGTTTTGATTAGTGATTCGTGTGTGAATAAAGTTTATTTGGTTTTAATTGGTGTTAATTAATTTATCCCAATACCCAGCTCGTAACACTATCCAAACCAAATGTTTAGGCTTTGTTCAAACTACACACATCAACACGGTCTAGGGATATTTCATACTCAATTAAATAACTCGAAAAGTACTGGCCGCATTGGAATCTTTTATACACCGAATGTTTGTAATTTATCTCAGACTAATTCCAAATTCAAATTTTTGAAAATTCTTTTGTTTCGGTGGCATAAAAATGTCTTGATGTATAGGAGAGGGAATTTTCATTTGTGCGAAATTTAGAAAACAATACGAATTACGTTTAGTTACAGTTTTTTTTCATTTTTAACGCCGACATTTGACGAGGGCGGAGATGTTACGAGCTGTGGGAATGCTGGAAGCTGGATCTGTTCAACGTAATGTTGCTGAGGCCATAGGGACCCATCAAAATGTAATTTCAAGATTGTGGACACGCTATCGTGCCACAGGTGAAGTAGCGGAGAGGCACCGGGGGCCAAGTCGCATCACTACCCCCAGACAAGACAGATTTTTGCAAATTACTGCGCGAGCACAACCAAATGCAACGGCGACTCAATTGGTCCAAAGGCTGCGAGTGGAACACCAAGTGCTTGTGAGTGACCATACTGTAAGAAGGCGACTGCATGAAAGCAATCTACGCTCTCGTAGACCACTCCGGGTCCCACCTTTACGGAGAGACAATCGTGAACGACGATTAGAATGGGTTCGGAACCACGTGGACTGGGGCCGTGAGCAATGGTCCAATGTGCTGTTCACGGATGAATCCAGGTTCGGCTTCCATCCAGATTCACGAAGGACGCGTGTTTGGCGAGTTCCTGGACGATGGAGCCGTCTCCAGAACCCTCAGGAAGTTCACCCATACCAAGGAGGAACAATTATGGTTTGGGCAGGAATTCGACTTGGAGGACGGACGGATCTCGTTTGGGTGCGGGGCAATATGACGGCAGAACGATACGTCCAACAGGTGCTGGGGCCCGTAATCTTGTCCCACAGAACACAAATGGGGCAAGATTTCCTGCTCATGCACGACAATGCCCGGGCACACACGGCGAGAACGGTAGCAGCTTGGTTACATACACATAATGTTTGGGGCCTTAGACTGGCCTGCTCAATCGCCAGATCTAAATCCCATTGAGCATGCGTGGGATATGCTGCAAAGAAGAGCTCTGAAGGAAGTTCCTGAAAATCTGGCTACAGAAGATCAACTTTTTGCGCACCTCAGAAGGACATGGGACAATATTCCGCAGCAAGACATTGACAACCTTGTTCTGAGCATGCCGAATCGTTGCCGATGTGTTATGAACATCATGGGCGCTTTCTCAGACTACTAACTTCAAGTTTATAAACACAAATTAAATGATTTTTCTATTTTTTTTTCAGTTTTTACTCACAAATTAAAAGTTCATTCATATACGGTTTCCCTCTATGCTTCATTTTTTTTCCATAAAATCCTGTAATCTATACCTTAACCATTATTAAAAAATGGTAGAATATTAAATAACGTATCTTTTAAATATACAGTGTGTCCGGACACGAGTTAGCGATACTTGAAGGGAATATTATAGACTCATTTTCATCGACAAAACTGCTTTTAAAAAAATTCTTACTCCAACACCTCGCGAATGGCGGCCATTTTAGTTTTTTGATTTGTCGAACTGGGGTACGTACAATAAAATGCAAATATCTTTGAATCCAAGAGACCTACATACATGCAAATGACTTTATTGCAAAGCTTAATGTTAAGGCTTTTCAAAAACTTTCAAAAGTTTTCTAAATAATATGTCGAAAGAACCAAAAAACGTGGGCAAAAATGAAATTGTACACAAAAATTACTGAATATTTTCACATTTCATACTCTAGCTCGAAAAGTACCCCTGAATTTTGCTTAGGTTTTTGCATTAAGTTAAAAGTATTTGAGTCAGGCTATAAAATAATATCAAAATTATCACTCTACGTTAAGTATTTTAGGAGTTATTCTCACTTGAACATAACCCTTCCTTAGCGCATGTACCACCAATGTTACAGAAGCTGCATTCTTTGGGCGAGCTAAATCGTTTCAACGTGAATTTATAAGCTGGCATTATTAACCACCATGTAAATGATCCCAACGAATCACCATTAAACTGAAATAATATTTTTTTTGTTTACTCTATGAAAAAAAATCTTTGAATAAATTCAAAAAATGGGCCATTTCAGTTTATGGGTGATTCGTTGGGATCATTTACATGGTGGTTAATAATGACAGGTCATAAATTTACACTGAAACGATTTAGCTCGCCCGAAGAATGCGACACCTGTATTATTGGGTACATTCGGTAAGGAAGGGTTATGTTCAAGTAAGAATAACTCCTAAAGTACTTGACGTAGAGAAATAATTTTGATACCATTTTATAGCCTAACTCAAATACTTTTAACTTAATGCAAACACCTAAGCAAAATATAGGGGTACTTTTCGTGCTAGAGTATAAAATGTGAAAATATTCAGTAATTTTTGTGTACAATTTCATTTTTGCCCACGTTTTTTGGTACATATTATTTAGAAAACTTTTGAAAGTTTTTGAAAAGCCTTAACATTTAGCTTTGCAATAAAGTCATTTGCATGTATGTAGGTCTCTTGGATTCAAAGATATTTGCATTTTATTGTACGTACCCCAATTCGACAAATCAAAAAACTAAAATGGCCGCCATTCGCGAGGTGTTGGAGTAAGAATTTTTTTAAAAGCAGTTTTGTCGATGAAAATGAATCTATAATATCCCCTTCAAGTATCGCTAACTCGTGTCCGGACACACTGTATACATGTCATATAAATAATTAACACATTGATAGTAATTCGCTTTTTTAAAAATATCCCTAGACCGTGTTGATGTGTGTATTTAGTAGATGCTTTATGTGAAGTTTGCACAAAATCGGACGATCGGTTCTTAAAATTGTACATAACAATTTTAATAAAATTAATAAACAACATTAGTCATATAAAACACATAAACTTCGATCCCTAATGTCGAATTTGATCCTTTTTAGGCTCTAGACAGACGGACCGCATTTCAACTGCAATCCAACTGTAAATTGCAGTTCGGATGCAGTTTGAATGCAGTTGACACCACTGCAATAGAACTGCAAACCAAGCGTGCTGCAATTGAACTGCAATCGGACTGCTCGTTTGGTTTGCAGTCGTGTCAACTGCACTCAAACTGCAATTTGCAGTTGTAATGCGGTCCGTCTGTCTAGACTCTAGAATAAATAGGAATGGAATCGAATCCGCTGATTTTGGAAAACAAATCACACCTTAATAAGGCTAAGGCTCTAGAATCACACCTTAATGGCCAGGATTGTTGAATTTTCTAAAATCCAATTATGCAGTTTATGAGTTCGCCATAATCGGCCTCTAGACTTCTTTCAACGTTTTTCGATATTCCTCATAGTATCGGATATAGCCATACGCCATTACGCCCAGTTGAAAAATTCACCAGATTTTGTTCATTTTGTTTGATAGTAGGTATTGGGTGTATTATGCATCCAACGGAAGAAATATTATTACATTGTTACAGTATTGGGCTGACATAAAATATAAAGCTCGCAAGAAGTCGGCTGCCGGCGGTGCCCTGGGGGACCTGTCCAGTGCCGAGGAACGCTTGCAGAGTATATTCAACAGCAGCGGCCGAGAATGTGAGTCATGCATGAGGAACAATCCACTATGTCATCTTGCTCAAACTGTACAACAATGCAAAAACCAAGTGCGTGTCGGACCAAGAAATAATAAAGTGTGTTGTTAAAATTGACATAGTCAGAAGTTTTTAAATGCTGTAGACAGCATTCAAGTATCAATAATACACTACACTCATACAAGTCGTCAACAAAAGCATTTAATTTTGAACAAAATTGCTCTTGCAATCATTTGATTTAAATGAATATCTTATTAGGAGATATCATGTCATAGTTTCAAAATACGAGTAATACCGCAAAAAAAATAATTACGTGCTGGGCATGTCACAATGAGGGCGATCGCGTGTGAATTCGCCGCTAGAGGCGCTAGTGTAGCGTGTGGTCCCGAAATGTTTGTTTATTGGCGGGCTGCACGATTTTATTTCTTTTTAGTTTACTTTCTGAGGTATTACGAAATATTTAATGAAATATTATTCTTATTACGGCAAATACAAGTTACGAGTCAATGAATATCAGTGCTTTAAAAGCGGAACTAAGAAAAAGAGGTGCAAAGTTAAGCGGACTGAAAGACCAGCTAATTCAGAGGTTAGCTAATTCAGAGTTGTTTACAAGCATATTTTATTATTTAATGTTTTGACGCCACAGTCCAGAATAATAATAAACTTTCAATAACAAACTGATAGCCATACAGGACCTCACACGCCAGTGGAGCCATCTGGTGAGAACAAAAACGGTAGCCCTCATTGCGACGGTAAGATCCCTCTATAAGAAGTGGTTGGAGAGGCGCTACGGCGTCGCCACATTCCGCCTAACGCGTCTTCACCGGACACGGTTGTTCCGGGAGGTACCTCAGGGATTAATGGCAAGCGGTCGGAACAGAGGCGTAGCGTGCCTCGTAGGATTATTTTTTCTTGAGTGATTTGTCAATCAAGAAAAAAAATGCATTTCTCTGTATCTACGCCGAAATATAAACAAAAAATTGGACAAAGGCAACGACCATTTATATCTAGACGCCTCATGCACGATCTGACTAACGAAAATTATTCTGCCAAGTCGCTGAGGTACGACGTAAGCGAGGGGGACGGGGTACTGCGTTCTGATTGGCTAACGGAACGGGGTACTGCGTTCTGATTGGCTAACTCAATACCAGTGCGACGAGGGGACTCACAGGAGTGGTCGAGTCACGACGGTTATAAGACTTTTTTACCTAATGTGTTGACAGACATCGGTCGTCTGTGATTAGGAGTCTAGATATAAATGGTCGTTGGACAAAGGTCATCAAAAAAATTCAAGATGCAACTGATCAGTCCAGAGGTCGGAATTAGGTATTTTAATACCTACTTGCGTCGAAATGTTGATATTAATATGGATCTTCTCGGGATTCCTAATAGACAATCTCGTGCTTAAAACAGTATTACATATAAATAATAATAATAATAAAAACACCAGAGATAGATTAGACAAATTGTGTAAAAGTAAATAACTATTTTATTTAATAATTCATTAAGTTTTTACTAATTTTTTTTTACGCTCGTTGGGGGCCCCTGTGGCCCGGGGGCCTCGTATAATTGATACGGCAGATACAGCGGTAGCTACGCCCCTGGGTCGGAACGCGTGCGGGAAAGGACACCCTCTACTTTTATGTGGTTATAGTAGCCATAAGATACGTATATGTGTAACATATTATCAGCATACACCCGCGGTTCTGAACGTCGGCCCCTTATAATACGAATTGCAATTAGCTCTTGATTGGGAGATCCACTTTCAAAGTGAATGATACTCGTTAATATTAAAGCATGTTCTAGATCAGCGGTTCTCAAACTTTTTTGGTGGCGGAACCCTTCTCAAAAGCAAAATTTTTGACGAACCCCAAAATAAAACAAAAAAATACGTGCGTACTTCAAAAACAGGGAATCACACTCAGTGGCGTATTTTAAGATTCAGCGAAGTTAAAGAAAAAAAAAATCAAGTGCGAGTCGAATTCGCGCCCCCACTTTTAAAAGTCTTGAGCATTACAAAATATACTTAATAAGTGATAAAAAACATAGAGATGTGCGTGTTTTTTATTTTTCATTAATCGGTTTATATTAGGTTTGATCGAAGAGAGTTGAATTTTTTTATGAGGTTCAGCATCAAGTCTATTGCGATATTTTGTTTTGGTAGCTGTATTTTCGCGGAGCCCCCAGAAAGGCTTCGCGGAGCCCCAGGGCCCCGCGGAGCACACTTTGAGTATCGCTGTAGATTCTAGACGAAGCAATCCAGCATCCCATCCAAGGTGACCTTCCGTGATGCCATCATAGATTGTGGATGTAGCCTAAATTGACATCTAATTCGCAAGAGACCAAGCTCCCTCCAAGGTCACCTTGGATGGGAACGCTGGATTACATGCGTCTCGAACATGCTGGAATGCTTAGGTTTGTCAGAGCCGTAATACAAGATATCGCCACGTTAGGACTAACACATGTCGCACACAGCGGGCGGAGCGCGACGCGCGAGCCACTCGGACGACGAGCGCAAGCCGGCGCTGGACGACGACATGTGCAGCGAGGGATCGGCCGCGCCGGCCTTCGCGCCCGGCCTCAGCACTGAGGAGGTGCTGGCCGAGGCCGCCATGCGCAGCGCGCTGGCCGCCGAGAAGCAGGCCGAGGCCGTCGCGCAGGCCGTCGACCTGCTGCGCGACCTGCTGGCACTCATGCGCGAGCGCCAGGCACCGCCCCCGCCCCCGCCCCCGCTGCCGCACGAGCACCTGCCCATGCAGCACCACCACCACCGCATGTGAGCCCCGCCAGCGCGGCCGCGCGCGCCCAGCCCTCGTCGGCCCGCACGCGCGCGCGCGCGGCGCCGTGCCGCAGCACGTCCCGCAGCAGCTGCGGGCGCGCGCGCAGGTCGGCGGCGCGCGCTCGCACGGGCGCCAGCGCGCGCTGCAGCGCCGCCGCCACCACGCGCTTGTACTGCGCCGTGCTCAGGCCCTCGGCCTCCAGCACGGCCTCCTCGGGCAGCTTGTCGTCGGCGAGGCAGTGGATGGTCACCAGGTTGGACACGCCGGGCCTCGTCTCCGGATCGAAGCTCACCTGCAGTGTTTCACAGTTTACATTCGAGCTGCACTAGGTTTAATAAGCACATAATTATGATCGTAGCGATAGCGAAACCATAGAATTTGTACCACAGAGAATTATCAAACAAAATTAAATTCTATTGCAAACTTTTCCGTGACCAATAATTATGTTTTTTATGTATTTGTATGTTTACCACGGATCGCTACTGATCGC
Organism: Agrotis exclamationis; assembly: GCA_950005045.1. Taxonomy (NCBI): domain Eukaryota; kingdom Metazoa; phylum Arthropoda; class Insecta; order Lepidoptera; family Noctuidae; genus Agrotis; species Agrotis exclamationis. The sequence goes on from OX465430.1 coordinate 173,127, forward strand.
ATACTTGTATTGCACTCACATTTAATTTTAGCAAAGTGAAGTAACTTGCTCAGATTGATAAGAAAATAGAATTTAAACAATTGAATAAGAAATAAATGAAAAGCATTTATTCTCTATAATATCAGTTATTTACAACATTTGTTCGTTTAAATCAGCTGCTAGCTTCCTTCTTCAGTTAGGTACTTCATTGACATAGGCCTCCTCCAGAGATCCATAAATGTACTTACTTTACGGTCTTTACGATTTGTAGCGCCAGCCTTGTGGCCAGCCAGCAATCATAATATATCACCGTGGCCATGCCGTCACTTCAGCGGGCCTAATACGGCCACTTTAACAATGTTGCATAACGAAATTGCGACAAAATTCGTAAAATGGAATATTCTATTGTAGTTCTCAAGAAAGAGAGTAGATATTGATAAAGAACAATTTGAAAAATTGTAAGTAGCAGCTATAGACCCGCAGCTTTTGTGAGAACATGATGTTCTTAGTTTCTTTTGTTAATAGTTTTCTTTTAATTACGTACCTATTAATATTACTTTTTTATTTTTTTTATATTGGTACACACAGCTAGCACATCAAGCTACCACAATCTGTTGGGCTTTTGAATGAAACGACGTGTGATGATCTTCTCTTAAGGCCGCATAACCAGAAAGTTGGCAACATCGCAAATGGCTGTCAAATATTTGCAAGTTATAATTAATTTGGTAAATTTACTGTATAAGGTGCTATATTATTATCTGCCACCGCTTTAATGGGGGGTAGTATTGTGTTTAAAGATTACAATAGTGAAGAAATTTCGTACCTTGGAACAGTTGATTCAATTTGAGAAAATAAACAAGTTTAATTAACATTGGCTCTATTCTGCATAACGTGGTTCACAAATTACGCGCGATGTGTCGTGGGGGCGACCGACGAGTCGCCAGCGCGCAGTGGTATCGTTTAATAAGTATGGCAACAGTGTATGAAAGGCGCGCCGGCGTTTTGCGAAATGATTTCAATGAATTCAGTGCAGAGCGGCAACAGCTTAAGTCTACTGGATAGTTTTATACTAATAAATCCAGTCAAATTTATACGTAATCATTTTTGTATGAAAAAAAAATATTAAATGTTATGTTAAATGTTATCAAGGTATTTATCTTTACTATTGTAATCTATACACGCAATACGATCTCCCATTAAAGCGGTGGCAGATAATAATATTGCACCTTTTAAGTAAATAAGAAATATTGCTTTGTAGTGCACTAAAACATTGATTAGGGAATACAATAATTAATATCGTTAATCGGATGCATCACCCACGGTCGTCGGTGATGAGGCTGTATATCCCGCGGAAGTGTGGGGGTCGTGGCTTCTTAAATGCTAAGACCCTGCACAACCGTGAGGTATGCAGTCTCAGGGAATATTTCCTAGAAACCGACGTGGGGATGCACCGAGATGTGGTCATAGTGGACAAGGGTCTTACTCCGCTCTCCTTGGCTAACGAGAACTGGCGCAAACCTAAAGTATTAAACACTAATGATCGAAAGGAGGTATGGCAGAGCAAGGAGCTTCACGGACGCTTTTACCGGGCATTACATGGTCCCGATGTAGACTTTTTAGCGTCCGTATCCTGGTTGCGCTTTGGTGACCTGTTTGGGGAAACCGAAGGTTTTGTCTGTGCAATTATGGACGAAGTTATGATGACGAATAACTACCGGAAATACATTGTGAAGGATGGCACGGTTGACATATGTCGGGCATGCCACCGTCCGGGAGAATCGATCCGACACATTATTTCTGGGTGTTCTCGTCTGGCTAACGGAGAATATTTGCATAGACACAACCTCGTCGCCAGGATTATCCACCAGCAACTTGCTTTGAAGTACAATCTTGTGGAATCGGAAGTGCCGTACTATAAGTATGCGCCCGACCCAGTTCTCGAAAATGGCAATATCTCGTTGTATTGGGATCGACCTATCATCACTGACAGGACTATTGTTGCCAATAAGCCTGACATTGTGGTGATAGATCGATCGGAGCGTCGCGCAATGATTGTTGATATAACGGTCCCGCATGATGAGAACCTCGTGAAGGCAGAAAAGGATAAACAATTCAAGTATCTTGATCTGGCCCGCGAGGTTGTTGACATGTGGGACGTGAATACAGCAGTCATTGTGCCGATAGTCGTGTCTGCCAATGGCTTAATTGCCAAGAGCCTCGAACAACATCTGAGGAGGCTCTCGCTTGGCAGCTGGATCAGGCGCCTGATTCAGAAGGCAGTACTTCTGGACACGGCGCGTATTGTTAGGAGGTTCCTCTCTCAGGAGCCCTGACCACCGGCGGCCCGGACCCTGTTCCCGGTGCTGGTGAACTGCTATTTTTTATATTTTTAAATGTTTTTTATTTGTTTTTTGTAAAAATATTTAAAAATGTAATTTATAAGTAAAAAAAAATGAATAAAGAAATAATAATATCGTTACACCGAATATACACCGTGTTCTTCACGTTATCCATAAACTTTAGCAAATACTTCTATGGCTTTTACAAATCAAATCCAGCAAAGGAAGTAGTACTTAAAAAGGCTTCGTTACAAAGATATTTGTAATTTCATTTAATGAAATTTAATTGAGCTATGCAGTGAGAAAGTATCTTAATTTGAAATCTATCAAATACTATTTGCATTTCATTTGTTTCAGCCCGCCAAATGTTATGAATGACGTTGCCAATTCGGATAAAGAGGCATGCATATCGGGTTATTTACGTCTAGGTATTTAGTTTGTATGAAAATTAACAAAAAATAAAAAATAAGAATTTATTAATGTGTCCATAATGAAAAATGCTTACTTCCGTGGTTTGAACATCTGGTCGAAGTTTATGTATATCGTCCGGAACACGGTGTATAGTTTGAGATGTAAAAAACGTATTTGGAAACCTTCCAAATGCTTTTTTTATACCTGAAACGGTTACAACATCAAATTCAGTGTTTTAATTGCATTCCTATAACAATGCTTTAGTGCACTACAGAGCCATATTTCTTATTTCCATACAGTAACATTGCTAAATTAATTAAAACTTGTAAATATTTGACAACTATTTGCGACGTTGCCAACTTTCAGAATATGCGCTCTTAACCCTTTTTAACCGACTTCAAAAAGAAAGAGGAAGGAATCAATAGAGGAAGTTATCAATTCGACGGTATGTTTTTTTTTGTGTGTATGTTACGCGATTACCGATTTTCAAAATTATTTTTTGTTCGAAAGGAGATACTTCTGAAGTGGTCCCATAGTCACCAAGTCAGGATCTGATGATTGGATCTTGGAGAAATCGAGGGCAACCCTCAGATTTTATTGGCTCACACATAGTTTTTCGCAAATCTTATGAATTAGTACTTGCGTATAGAAATCATCATCTCATGTAGCTGAGCTGATGATGGAAGGTACAACTCCTCTAGCAAGGAGTCGGCATCGACTGATTTAGTAAATTATGTTTGTGTTCGCATATCTCCGGAACTACAAGTCCAACTACAAGTTTTAACTTAGGTATGGAATACTGCATTTTCATCAAAATCGGTTCAGTAGTTTTTGAGATAGGGAATGAATGAAAGAGATGTTAACGATGTTATTACCGGTGCTACGGATTACAAAACTATAGTGCACAATATGTAAGAAAATTATGTATTTGACAAGAATTTTGGTTAAATATTTAAAGTAAAAAGAGTAAAATAAAAACTTTCAAAGAAAATGTGGTGTGGTGTGGTGGCAAAAAAGACAATGAAATTAATAAAAAAAAGCCCCCGACTTCCGAAAGAAAAGTTTTGTAGGTTATTTTACCCTTTTTTTGTGGTTGTTTTTGAAGGCGGTTACATTTTTTTTGAAAAAGTTTTCTTGACAACGTATCATATAAGATACATCATTAAAAAAAATATATCTCTTTTACAATGCATGTAAAACGGAATTTTTTAATTATTTTTCTATAAACTATACGTTTCTACGCAACACGGTAACATTCGGCAACATTCGGTAACTTTTGTGGCTCCTTGTTACTATTTGTTGATTGTTACTCATCCACACCGCAGTAACATCCGACAACAAATGTTGCCGTGTTACTGTATGTCGAGTAACGTTGCTCGACAATCGGCAACATTGTTAGATAATGGGGTAACATTGTTACCGAATGTTGAGCAACGTAACTCGACTTACAGTAACACGTCAACACTTAGTAACATTAAATAACATTTTGTTGGCGGATGTTACCGAATGTTGAGCAACGTTACTCGACTTACAGTAACACGTCAACACTTAGTAACATTTTGTTGGCGGATGTTACCGAGCAACATTTGGAAACGTTGAGCTACAAATGTTACCGGCGGTGTGGATGCACCGTTTGTGACACAATGTCAACTTAAGTCAACTACTTTTTCAAAATTAGTCAAAATAGCGAACCGGTCGAGTGCAATTCCGCGGAAGAAGATAAAAATTCATTACTTTTAATGAATTTTCTTTAAAAATTGCATGAGTAATTGGTGTTATAATTTATGATTAAACGAACTTACCTGTACGTGAAGTTCTATCATAATTATACGAGCGCCGAGTCCGAAGAGATTAGTAATTTACACAGTAGTTCCGAAGATTAGCGTGTACAAACTAACAGACAGACAGACAGAATTTTTAGGATTCGTGCTCTCTTATTGTCTTTCTAAACCCCCCCTCAATTTTTATTTTTTTAATATATTCAATGTACAGACACAGCGTTTTTACTGTTTTATTATATGTATAGATGTTCGCGTTCTTGGGTTAAAACGACTGTACGGATTTGAATGGGCACATCAGTATACCATGGCCGAAAAGGAGTAGATAACTACTAACATAGGATAACTTTATCCGGTCAATACGTCCCCGTGGGATTATAATGTGCCCACCACACCGGTGAAGCCATGGGCAGACACGTCTTGTTTGTGATATAGATGAAATCTATAAAAGTTTGACAGCTTGGGGTAGATTAATGTGCTGGCGTCTGTACATTTGCGTCGGACGAGTTGGGAAAGAGACGAAATAGAGCATGAGACGAGTCAATGAAAATGACCAGATGCACAAGGTGACGTATTAGTGAATGTGACGTAATAGGGAAAGAGACGAAATAGCTAATGAGACGAGTTGTCAGCGCAACCATTTACACATGCAGTTACGCTAGGTGTCACCACTCATGCACTTAGTTGAGAAAAAAAATATCTATGGCAATTTAATTTGACATACACAAATCTCTTTTTATTTTTATTAACCTGTGGGTACCTCGTCCAGTTCCGCTCTCATACGATGCCGCTAATCTTTTAGTTCAGAGAAAAAAACTCTTATGATTTATTGATAAATTTCCAAGACATTTATCCTATTTTGGGATATGTATATACTTGTACAGCACTGGGAGGGTGATTACTAATCTCTTCGGACTCGGCGCTCGTATAATTATGATAGAACTTCACGTACAGGTAAGTTCGTTTAATCATAAATTATACTCGCGAGTCGCGCCTCGTCCTCGAGATTAGTAATTTACACATGTAGACTTTGAGAGTAGGTATTTTGGGTATTGGTATGTTGGGAATATTATCAATGAATAGTCATTTATAAATATCAAAATAACTTTTTATTTTGGTACAATCAATAAACAGAAATAATAACTTAAAATTCTTAGGATTAACAATAATATCAATTTCAGACATAAGAATATTTGTAATTAGGTACTAACTAAGGAATAAGTATTCTTATAATAGCTATCATACTTAGTTGTAGACAATTACGTATAATTGAAATCTTAATGTCAGCTTTGTGTGAGACTTAACTTGTCGTAATCAATTATAATTAATGTTGATTGATTCTGCTAAGGCAGTACTATCATCCTCAATAATAATTATCTGATAAAATTTTGCAAAAGTTGTAGAATTCCTACTCCAGCCTGTCGTTTTACGGATAGTATCTAAGCTAACGCCCAGTGAGCTCGTGAGTGCGCACGCGACGATGCTGCATGTCTCGTGCTGTGTGCACTGAACACACTCGTTGAGAGTTTGTCTTATCCAGCGGCTCAGTGTTTGCGTTCCAACTGGTTTATGGGGTTTCCTAATACGCTAATACCAACAAATAAATCGTCAGAATGTTCTTAATAATGAGGTTCGTTCTATGTAACACAGCAGGGCCGTCTTTACCAGGGGGTGCAAGGGGTGCGGTGCACCCGGGCGCGGAGCGCTCGGGGGCGCCTGTCAAGCGCTGAATTTTTGGATATTTCATTGAAAATTGAGAATAATGTATGTTATGTATGTACGTTTGACATGTTGCCGCCCGGTCGCCCGCACTTGAAGCAAAATGATCTCTAAGTCAATAGAGTGTAAGTTCATTTGAAATGGGCGCGCGGCGCGGCACCTAATGAGGCACTAGCACGAATTCTACGTATTAGATCGTACTTCCTACTAGAATCAGTGCGTCTGTCATAGGCGAGTAATTGCGCCCTTTGACATTGTTACCCGGACACCCGCACTTGAAGTAAAACGATGTCTAAGTCAATAAAGTGTATCGAGGTTCGGGCACGCCGCAATCGCGGCGGTAAGACCCCTCTTTGAGTAGTGGCTGGATAGGCGTCACAGCGTCCTGACCTACCGCATGACGCAGGTCCTCACCGGACACGGAAGTTTCGGGAGGTACCTGTGTCGGATAGGGAGGGAATACACGCCTGGGTGTCACCACTGCGTAGATCGCCCGGAGGACACAGTAGAGCATACGGTGCAGGACTGCCGCTCTTGGGCAGAGCACCGCCCTGTCCTCATGGCAGCGATAGGCGGAGACCTCTTGCGCCCGGCATTGTTCGAGGCCATGCTGCGGGGCGAGACGGAGTGGAAAGCGGTCGCCTCCTTCTGCGAAGCAGTCATGCTCGCGAAGGAGGAGGCGGGCCGTGAGAGGGAGAGGACAGAGTCTTTCCTCCGCCTCAACCGCACCGTAGGCGCGGGCATGCGGGCGGCGAGTAATGGGCAACTCGCCGTGCGACCATGGACCATGCCGAGTAATAGAATTCGTTAGCTCATTTCATTGTAAAAAAAACGAGGGCGCGGGCTGAGTCCCGCACCCCGGCGCAGAATATATTTAAGACGGCCCTGTAACACAGTAATGTAGTGGCTGGGCAAATGGCTGTTTTACAGTAAAGACGGGTAAATGAATAATTGGTTGTTGAAATCCTGGTCTAGTACTTTTAAACCGACTTCAAAAAAAGGAGGAGGTTCTCAATTCGTCGGAATCTTTTTTTTAAAGTATGTTCCCCGATTTCTCGAAGACGCCTGGACCGATTTGGAAAATTTTTCTTTTGTTTGAAAGGGTATACTTCCCAAGTGGTCCCATGATCGACAGGTCAGGATCTGATGATGGGATCCCAGGGAAATCGAGGGCAACCTTCAAATTTTATAGGCACATAGTACCATTTTCATATATTTTCTAAAGCTGTTCAAGTATTTGCATCTGATAATCATCATCTCAGGTGGATGAGCTGATGATGGAAGGTACAACTCCTCAATGGCTTGGAGTAGGCATCGACTGATTTAGTTTGTGTTCGCATATCTCCGGAACTACAAGTCCGATTTAAGTAATTCTTTTTTTGTTGTACTAAGTATTGTTTAACTTACGGAATACTGCAAGTTTCATCAAAATCGTTTCGGTAGTTTTTGAGATAGGGAATTCTATTAGCTTATTGTGCACTTGAGCGATGTTGTTACCGGTGCTACGGATTACAAAATGTTAGTGCACATGTAAGAGAATGATTTATTTGACAAGAATTGGGTTGAATATTTAAACTAAAAAGAGTAAAATAAAAAACTTTTTCAAAAAAATGTAACCGCCTTCAAAAACAACCACAAAGAAGGGTAAAATAACCTACAAAACTGTTCTTTCAGAAGTCGGTGGCAAAAAAGACAATGAAATGAAAAAAATAAAGGCACCGACTTCTGAAAGAACAGTTATTTTGTAGGTTATTTTACCCTTGTTTGTGGTTGTTTTTGAAGGCGGTTACATTTTTTTGAAAAAGTTTTTATGATATCTGGAACTTTAATTGTGATACGCTGAGGAAGGTTATGAATGTTGTTCATTTTAATCTTTGAGAGAGTTTGAACTCTGTGTGCGGTTGACAAAGCCAGTAAGGTAATAGTTTTATATTGTGAGCTTTTCTTATGTTAAATCCTCATTAGGATACCATGTACTCAATTTATCTAGTACTAGGTTGGTATCCCAAGTAACTTCATATTTAGGTCTGGGTGGCTTTAGTCTAAAAACTCATTTGAGGAATCTCTTTATTCTATCGTCACTAATAAGTACCGGGCTCAGCACCAGGGAAAGAGCAGATCTGCATGAATTTAGTGTACCATACTGGCAACCGTCATTAAACAATTGGGTGAAAAAGGAAATTACTGTGGGTACAGAGGCATCATAAACATTTAACAAATTAATTTTACAGAAATCCCACCATTTCTTCAAATAAACGTCGTATTGTTTCATGGTATTAGGTGCTAATGATGCTAACTGTAGAGGAATTTTCGTGTTGGGTCGTCGGCGTTGTCGGTTATTTTTCAAAATAAGGCTGCGGTTGTGCTCGTAACAATTTGTATTGACTAAAGATGGTTTACAGTGATATTTTGGTGTTGTCGTCGCCGCGTCACAAAGGTCAAGAACGGTCGCGCGCTGTGGGTCTCGCAATGACCATACCCTCCCCTCCCCGGCCGTCCCGGCCCCCGCACTGCTTGTCACCGCCGCGGTTAACAGATGGCGCGGTGGTCGTCAACATGCCCCCGGCCTTGGAAGCACCAGGTTCCAATGGAGTTGAGCTGCTGCGGTCATCGTCCGGATGCAGAAGTGGGCAGATTTTCGGAAATGATCGCCGAATAACTCCCGTCGCTGTTTTGATGGTAGCCACGCGTGATATGCCATCTTTGCCGGTGAATGTTTGCAGCACTCGTCCGAGGCGCCACTTCAGGGGTGGTAAGTTGTCGTCTTTGATTACGACTAGGGTATCAGGAGTAAGTGTGTCCCGGTTAAGCTGCCATTTCGTCCTCTTCTGAAGCTCAGAGATATACTCGGTTGACCAACGTTGCCAGAAATGCTGTCTCATCTGTTCTACGCGATCGTATCGAGATAAGCGCTGCGTGGTTGCTGCGGTGAGGTCCTGGCTAGCTGGAGCGGTGAGCGATCGGCCAATCAGGAAGTGGGCAGGACTTAAAGGAAGCAGGTCATTCGGGTCTGTGGACATTGGGTACATAGGTCGGGAGTTGAGTACAGCCTCAATTTGTGCCAATATCGTTGTCAACTCCTCATATGTGAAATGTGCATTGCCTACAATGCGACACAAATGAAACTTACAGGACTTGACCCCCGCCTCCCACAAACCACCAAAATGAGGCGAATATGGAGGGACAAATGTGAATTTTATGTTATTATCAGTTGTAAAATCTATGATATCAGATTGTGATGACTCTAAAAAAGTTGTAAATTCTTTTAAAGCTCCAACAAAGGTTGTGCCATTGTCGGAATAAATTTGCAATGGTTTGCCTCGTCGAGAGATGAAACGCTTCAGTGCCAGCAAGTATGCTTTGGTTGTAAGACTTGTGACCAATTCTAAATGTATTGCGCGCGTTGCAAAACATACAAAAAGACAGATGTAGCATTTCGTTAGTTTTGCCCCTCGACCTTCGTGGTTCAGCATGAACAATGGCCCAGCGTAGTCCACGCCACTACGTATGAATGGGTACCCTGGCTCCAAACGTTCAGCTGGTAAATTACCCATTTGTATGTTCAACGGTTTAGCTCGCATGCGCTTGCACTTCATGCAGGCGTGAACCACTTGTTTGGCCAAGTTACGCCCTCTAGTAGGCCACCAAGTGTCTCTAATTGTGGCCAATAATAGCTGAGGCCCTGCATGTAATAATTCTACATGTTGATGCTCAAATATAAGGCGAGTGAATTTATGTTTACCGCACAACAACAAAGGATGTTTTTTATCATAAGAGAATGTGTCTGAAGATGATAATCTGCCACCTACTCTAATTAAATCGTGTTCATCTAAGAAGACATTTAAACTTGAAATACTACGTGGGCTTGTTACTTGACGATCATTTTTTAAAGTCTCATAAACATTTAAAAAACTTTGGTGTTGTGCGACTCGAGTTAAAATTCTAATAGAATTATTCAATTCGTCTACGGATAGGCAACCTGTGAGACGTTGTTGTTTTAATTTTGTACGGCTGTTATTGATAAAACGCATCATATACGCCACTACACGCCGCAAGCGGTTAAAACGTGAGAACCTATCGAATAGAAACGAATCTGATTTTATTTGAACAAGTAATGACATTTTATTTGGTTTCAATTCCGGTAATTCATCATGATTCATATTATTATAATTAACTTCATGTTCCCATTGCGCGTTAGGACAACTTAAAAATGATGGGCCGTGCCACCATAAGTCATTATTGATAAGTGAATCGAGATGTACACCGCGCGATAACAGGTCGGCTGGGTTTTGTTTCCCGGCTACGTGAAGCCAAGGCTTGTCGCCTGTGAGTTCATTAATTTGCACAACTCGGTTCTGTACAAATGTCTTTAATAAATTAGGCGACATCTTAAGCCATCCTAAAACAATTGTTGAGTCCGACCAAAAGTATACGTTATCAAAACCCAATCTTAATGTGTTACAAATTTTAGTAAACAACTTTGCAGCTACTACCGCGCCACATAGTTCCAAGCGCGGTACGCTAACCGGTTTCACAGGTGCGACCTTACTCTTCGCACATAACAACTTAACCGATATCAGCTGTGCATCTGTATAACTACGTACATATGCGCAGGCGCCATATGCGTCTTGCGAAGCGTCACAAAAAATATGTAACTCAATAATGTTCGAGTTCTCTCCGATGACGTAACGTGGAATACGTATATCTTTTAAATGTGATAATTTTTTAATAAAGTTGTGCCAATTCGAGAGTATATTTACTGGAACTGAGTCATCCCACCCTATCTTACATAACCACAGTTTTTGCAAAATGATTTTAGCAATAATTATAGTTGGTGCGAGTAAACCCAAGGGATCATAAATCTGTGCGATTACTGAGAGGATGTTGCGTTTGGTGACGTGAGTTGTGACGTCATGATCACATTTGGTGCTAAAATGCAATTCATCAGATGAATTGAACCATCCCATGCCAAGTGTTTTGGTATGACAGTTTTCCCCTAGTGTGAATTCCTTAGACGTAGACAATTGTTCAAATTGTGAAGATGGTGAATTAAATACCCATTTTCTCAGAGAAAAACAACCAGATTCTAAAACTTTAGAAACGTCTTTACATATCTGTAGTAACCTTTGTTGATCCTGATGACCTGTTATCAAGTCATCAACATAGAAATCGTCATTGATTATCTGTGCGATGACGTCATCATTACATTCTAAAGCAAGTTGTTTCAAGCACCTAATACTCAGGTATGGCGCGGAAGCCGTTCCATAAGTAACAGTGTTAAGTTGAAATACACCGAGCGGCTCCGACGGATCTTCCCTCCAAAGTATTAGTTGCAAATTTCTCTGATCAGGCTGAATTAATATTTGCCGATACATCTTTTCAATGTCCGCGCATGCAACATATTTAAATTGCCTAAAACGAAGCAAGATCGAAAACAAATCATTTTGTAACGTAGGTCCAATGTGTTGTATATCGTTTAATGATTTGCCCGAAGTGGACTTTGCACTTGCGTCAAAGACAACTCTAAGTTTGGTTGTTGAACTATGTTCCCTATAAACACCGTGGTGTGGTAAAAAATAACAAGGTGAATTGTATTCTGTTATGCGACTCATGTGTCCCAGACCTAAATATTCACTCATAAAATCGTTGTACATTTGTCTATAGCTAGGTGCGCTCCTTATCAGTTTACGTTCGAGTGCGAGAAACCTGTTTTTGGCCATAGAAAATGTGTCATTTAAAACATCAGCTGATTGACTAAGTGGAATGCGTACAGAAAAACGGCCCTTATCGCTGCGTAAAGTCGTGTCTCTGAATAAATTTTCGCATGCACTTTCATCCTCAGTTAAATAATTATTTGTTGAAGGTATTTCTTCCAGTTCCCAAAATCGTTTGAGTTCTGAATCTAATGTTTGCGTGAGATTACAATGAGTTAGGTTAACGCGTGAAACCTTTTCATGTACAGCTCCCGATATGATCCATCCTAGTTGTGTGTTTTGCAGGTATGGACCATTCGGCAACCGTATGAGACCATCTTTAAGCAAGTCCCAGAACCTATCTGCTCCTATCAACAAATCAATGTCGCTAGACAGATAGAAGTCGGGATCGGCAAGCTGAATATGGTCTGGTATTGAAATATTGTGATAATTTCTAAGTGAAGGTAATTGTGCCGTTACACGATGTAAAACTAAACAGTTAAAGCGCGTGATATACTTGTTTGTTTTGGATCGTATTTGAACACTACATGATTGTGTGGATTGAGATATAGTATTACCGACACCTATAACTTGAACAGTGGACTGTATCAATGGAAGGTTAAGTTTTTTGCAAAGCGATTCGGATATGAAGCAATGTTGACTCCCGTTATCCAAAAGAATGCGCGTTGTGTGATAATTGTTTTGTGCGTCTGCTATTTCCACTAATGCGGTCGATAATAATACTGTATTTGGAACATAATGCGCGGTGTTATTATTATCTTCCTTGCGAATTGTGTGTGATTTGCATGAAGTGGTTAGCGACGTTTGAATGTGTGAGGCACTCGTATTATTTGAATCAGACAGTGGCACTATTTGCGTGGTTTGAGCAACAGCTGATAATGTACGAGCGTCTGCATCTGTGTGAATTAAAGTATTATGTTTTTTGTTACAAAGCCTGCACGGTCCATACCAACAATCGTTTAAAGCGTGATCTGATCGTAAACAATTACGACATAACTTTTTATTCTCAATGAAGCCTATTTTATCTTTAAGAGATAGATTTAGGAAATCTTCACACGAGTACACTGGGTGATTGGAACCGCACTGAGCGCATTTGTAACGTGGTGATTGAGATGATTTTTTATTATTATTAGTGTTATCTTTGCGTGCTATAACATGACTATGTGATTTTGTGACTGACTGCGACTGTTTCTTTGTGTGTGAGTCTGACGATTGTTTGCTTTGAGGTCTAATAGATTCCAAAAAATCAGCACGATCCGTGAGGAACTTCATCAATTGAGACAATTTTAATTTTCCTGTTTTCGGTAGGGTACTTTTGTGACTTTCCCATTCGCGATCGGTTGAAGAATCTAACTTCGAAGTGACAATATGAATAATTAATGTATCCCACGAGTCTGTAGGTTCATCCAACGTTTTTAACGCCCGAATGTTTCTTAAAACTGTATCTATTAGCCTACGGATTTGTGCAGCTGATTCTTTATTCATTGATTGTGCATAGAATAAAGCCTTGACGTGATTACTAACTAGCAAATTATCATTATTAAATCTATTTTCTAAGAGGCTCCAAGCAACTAAATAATTATCAGATGAAAATTCGAGTGCTTTTACTACTTGTAATGCATCACCTGTGAGCACTGAACGTAAGTAGTGGAACTTCTGAACATTATCTAGACCGTCACTATTGTGAATCATGGATAAGTAGGTGTCGCGAAACTCAAGCCATTGGTCATACGAACCGTCGAATTTGGGTAGCGAAATTGTGGGTAACTTCATATAGTTAGAAGTTCGACTTTGAACCCCAGAATTTTGATTGATATTATCCTTTAGAATACATTTAGCTTTGCCCACAATAGCATAAAACTGATTCTGAAACGTTTCTCTCTCTAGCAATTCCGCATCTAGATCACAATCTGTTACATAGCAGTCTAATTCATCTTGTAAAGTAGAAAATTGATCGATAAGAAATTTAAAAGATTCATAACGCTCTTCTAATTCCGCTTTCTGAGGGCCCGTTAGTTGCGATTCATCCAAAGAATTAATGTATTTTGAGAATAAAGTTAATTTTCGCTTAACGGTACCTCGTTTTTTGACTAAATCGCGAATAATATCATCATTATTTTCTATTTCTACAATCGAATGCCTTTTGTCATTCATATTGGTGGTTTGCAAGAGAAAAGAGTCAAGTACTTACAGTTAACCGGTAATCGACGTGCGTTCGAATCCGATGTAGGTAGACCGCACAATTGTACACCGTACACTGGAATTTTGCGAAAAATAACGATATTAGCACAAATTGAACTGAGCTCTGGGTTTGGGTAATAAATTGGATGGATTGACCTGACCGTTGCTCCAGAAGTCGTTGACCTGACCGTTGCTCCGGAACGTGGTGTTCTGGCCGCTGTGCCGGAAACTGTTGATCTGGCCGTAGTTGCGCCGGAAGCCGTTGATCTGGCCGTTGTTGCGCAGGAACTGTTGATCTGTCCGTTGCTTCAGGTGTTGATCTGGCCTTTGCTCCAGGTGTTGATCTGGCCGTTCTACCGTTTGATTTTGATCCAATCGTTGCGCCGGAAGGTTGATTCAGATTATTGTCGGGCTTGAAGGTCCAAATTATGTAGAGGAATTTTCGTGTTGGGTCGTCGGCGTTGTCGGATATTTTTCACAATAAGGCTGCGGTTGTGCTCGTAACAATTTGTATTGACTAAAGATGGTTTACAGTGATATTTTGGTGTTGTCGTCGCCGCGTCACAAAGGTCAAGAACGGTCGCGCGCTGTGGGTCTCGCAATGACCATACCCTCCCCTCCCCGGCCGTCCCGGCCCCCGCACTGCTTGTCACCGCCGCGGTTAACAGATGGCGCGGTGGTCGTCAACACTAACATTATATCAAGTGATGATTCTGGTATGCTTCGCCTTGAAAATGCGTCCCGGATAATACGCCTGCCACCAGGGTAATCGACTCGTGTATCCGTCAGGTGCTGGAATGAGACAGTAAGGCATGGCTTTGAGGTGGAAAATTAACAGTTTCCGAAATAAGGAGAGATCTAAACATGGGGTACCATGGCTGTGTTGGCCAAAATGGTACAATCATGATACCCCGTGCCTTATCTGTTATTATTTTCCTAAGAGTTTTCAGTATGACTGAAAATGGTGGGAATGCATAGAAATCATAGTTTTCCCATGAAACCGTAAACGCGTCTATCGCGAATGCGTCGGGGTCTCGGTGCCAGGATATATATTTGGCACATTTGTTATTGATGCGACTAGCAAACAAATCAATTTTTGGATGACCAAATGTGCGTGTGAGGCTGTCAAAGGCCCAATCAGACAGCTCCCATTCTATGTCCGGATGAGTTCTTCGTGATTCGTAATCAGCAATAGTATTGTCACTAGATTTAATGTACGAGGCAAATACGAACAGCTTTTTGTTTTCACACCAATTCCAAATATCGCGAGTTATTTTTGTGAGATGAGGGTATTGTATACCCCCCATTTTATTTATATACTAGCTTCCGCCCGCGACTCCGTCCGCGCGGATGTCGGTCTTCGCGTGGATGGTTTATTTCTCCATTTTGAGTAACTCTGACAATGACATCTTATAAATATCTATTGGACCCAAATACGGCTAAGCCTATAATAATTAAGGAGATCTATTGAGCTACTGCTGTTGAGCTCGCGTTCTGTAGTAAGTATTTTTTTCATAGTAATTCCGACCTTGTATTTACAATAACTGATCGGAACAGTAATCAAAAATAACTGATCGGAACAGTAATCAAAAAGGTCGCGCTGAAAAGCACGGTTTGAAATAACACGCATACAATATTAATTCCACGGACTACCGCTCGCCACACTGGACACGTCCGCTCGCATCAAAATTCAGAATTTATATGCATCGCGCGGCGCGGAACGCGGCTCCTTATATAGGAGTCGGGGAGGCGTGGCCCGCGTGTGCCGCAAACGGTTCAAGCCAAATCCGACTTTCGGCGCTACAGGTTACGGCGCTGAATCCACTGCGGGTAATGCAACGTGTGTTCGCGGTTCTACAGAACAACGTCTATGAATAAAACTGAAAAATAAGATTTTTAAGGGATGTTAGTCACCGTTGCCGGCACGAAGAGAAGTTCGGTTTCTTGACAAAGATTTATTGTCCACAACGTACAAATTATTTATATAAAATAGGACAACTCCCGACCACCTTTTCCCAGGGAGGACGAAGGCATGGGTTTTTGGTCCTCTAAACCAAAAATAACAGAATTGAATTACTGTTTAACTTTATGATAAAACTTAGTAGCCGAGTCTTGTAGCTATTCCAATTAGGACGTAGCCCGCAAGTGCACTGCTAGTTAAGTCACACAGAAAAATAATAAAGTCGCGGTAGTCATTAACTCTCGGAGAATCTTAACACCGCGATTCAGAAATGCGCGTCATAGGCACAACGCCATCTAGTGGTGAGTGGTGGAACCTTTTTAGAAATCAATGGAGGCAGGCGTGGCGTAATGTTCTACTTGATAATAGGTGTCGCCAGTGGTTCCATAATAAGGTTTGTTACAGATTTTTTTTTCTACGTATTTTTCCAGGATAAAAAGTATCCTATTTTATGCCCAGGATAATAAGGTATAATTATACCAAGTTTCATCGAAATCGAACCGTTAGTTTTCACGTGATGCCTGCATATACAGACAGACAGACAGACAAAAATTTTTTTAATCACATATTTGGGTTTGGTATCGATCCAGCAACACCCCCCGCTATTTATTTTTTCAATATTTTCAATGTACAGAATTGACCCTTCTACAGATTTATTATATGTATAGATGCCACTGCTGTTGAATTATCAACGCGTAATAATATTTGGCAATTAGAAAGATTTTTGCAAAAACTTTTAAGGCAATAAATGCGGCGAGCAGTTCTAAATAATTTATGTGATGTTCTCGTTCGGTACTGGACCACTGCCCGCTCGCAGACCTTCCATCACAGGCCGCCCCCCCCACCCCGTTGAGGCGTCAGAGAATATCTCAACTTTGTAAACATCGAATCTTATTCGATGGACAGAATGATCTATTTTACTTATCCACCAGTCAAAGTCAGGTTGTAGTGATTCAGGTAAAATCATTATTATAATCATCATAATCTTTCAAGTTGAGATATTTACATCTTTCCATTTCTTTAGTGCGCAGCCATCCGTATTCGATGGCTGGACATGAAGAAACTAATAATCCTAATAACTGAGCAAAACTCCTAATTTTACAACGATTTAATTTCGAAAACATTATAAGTACTAATTTGAAACTCCTCTGAATTTATGATCATACCTAAGAATCTGCATTTTGTCGAAGGAAGAAGTGTGCTTTTTTCCTCGTTTATAAAACCAAGTGAGGTTAATAATCCTTTGGTTAGATTTATATTAGTTAGGCATTCCTGACGGGAATGTCCCAACAGAAACCAATCGTCTAAATAAACCGTGGACAGAAGGCCTGCGGAGCGCAACAATTTAGCTATAGGTTTACATATTTTTGTAAAAACGTACGGGGCTGTACTTAATCCAAATGGTAATACATTAAATTCAAACAATTTACCCTCAAAATAAAATCTCAGATATTTACGAGATTCTTTATGCACATTGATTAAGAAATATGCGTCCTTTAAGTCGATTGACGCCATTTCGCAATTTTGTGTTTTTTTTTTTTTTTTTTTTTTTTTTTTTAGGGTGGCAAAATCATCAAATGAGTCCTCCCGCCCTGGGTGGGGCAGAAGGGACTGTCAGACTCTTACTGACTAAAATCCACCCGTGTTCCTTCGGATGCCCTTTACGTTCCGGGGCCACGGTATCCTGGATTAAGAAAAAATCCGCGACCCCGGTAGGCATTTGGCCCCATAAGGGGCCCCGTCGGTGACGCGCGAAACACGACACGCCACCGACCCGGGCTTGGTCCTTGGTCGGACGGCGAGCTTACCCATTACTCACCGTCCGCAAGCCCGCTCCGCTGCTGTGCCCTCTGCTAATCAGAGGGACACGCATTGGAGCTTCCACCCGACAGGCTATTCGCATACGGGCAAAGAAACCCCCTTAGGCACACAGTGCCTAAGGAAGAGTTTTTGCCCGCATCCCAGGGCGCACCGGCCCGAAAAACTGGTCTTCCCCCCGGACGTATCCGTGAGGGAACTCCAGTCCACGGACGCACGTGGAGGTTACCTGTCTTAGCACCCCGCAATTTTGTGTTACCATTTTTAATGCTGTTCTCAAATCCTCTAACTTAAAATGATCTGTTTTAACGAATTTATTAAGATTTTTTAAGTTTAAAATTAAGCGCATCTTGCCATTTGGTTTGGAAACCAAGAAAATACTCGAGATAAAATGATTTATATATACAAGGAGAACATTCTGTTATTGCGCCTATTTTTAGTAGATTATTAATTGCTTCTAAATAATGAGGTCTTTCATTAACCGAATAAGTTGTTCTAGCAACCTTGTACAACTGGTGCTACAAATGGTATTTTATAGCCCTTTATCCAAGATAGTACAGTCTGATCGTTTGTAATTACAGCCCATTTATGAAAAAAGTTAGATAAGCGGCCTGCGTACTTAACTGTACTTAGAAGCGGCGACGGGCAGGCTCGCGGCTCCTCGGCGCGGGCGGCCGGCGCGATGTTGGTCCTCTAAAGTTGGTATGCGCAGCCTTGTTGCTGGATTCGACTTTCAGCTCGATCCCTGATTTATTGACAGCCTTCGCTGATCTTAAAGTTTCTGCTAAATTTTCACCGAACAGGAACGTGTCTATCTTGGTGTTTTTGAGATGTTCCTTCATGTCGTTTTTGAGGGCAAATAAAATGAAATTTCGACGTGTAATGGAGTCTGCGTGTTGTAAATCGCATAAGATTTTGCTTACATCCATTAATTTTTCCAGCACAACTTTGGTTATTGTTTTTGAATTTAATTGTGAATTAATGATGTTGGCCAG
Organism: Agrotis exclamationis; assembly: GCA_950005045.1. Taxonomy (NCBI): domain Eukaryota; kingdom Metazoa; phylum Arthropoda; class Insecta; order Lepidoptera; family Noctuidae; genus Agrotis; species Agrotis exclamationis. The sequence continues at coordinate 192,021 of OX465430.1, forward strand.
ACTAGCAATTGCACTAGTCATTTGTTTTTGTTTATTTTCTATGCCTTTGTCGCGTTTAACGGCAGTATCAGCAATGGCCGCCTTAATTTCTAGATTTATTTGAGGGGCATCAAGTTGAATACAATTTTTAGGCAATATGAATTTTGAGATCAAATTTTTACGATTTTCCTTATTGAGACCGTCTTTTACAATGTGTAATAAACGATTTGCCAGTTCGTTGCGTATTTCAGGCCCATATTTGCCAGTGTTAGTAGGATCATCGCCTAAAATTTCTAATATTTCCATGTCCAGATCAGGAATATTGACATCATGAGTAGTCTCCTCGGGGGGTACATCCGTCGAAGTACTAGGGCCTGGCTGGGGTTCACAGGTTTCATTTGAATCCTGAACTGTTTCATAATCAGGTGGCAATCTAATAACCAATCATCTGGTCGCAGTGCGGGCGTGTCTGAAAATTGAAACTGAACTGAAAATGTAAGCTAAATTTATTTATTTATATTCAGGCTACTCTGGCCCATAGACATATACCTTACAAACTAACATACATATTTTTTTTAAAACAACTTGTGTTAGTATTATATAGAAACTTAAGCCTATGTTAGTAAACACTTCACTTCACTGTGCATTAGTCATCGTGCGTTCTGGTGGCACTTGTCCGCGGAAGCGTCGGAACACCACATCCTTCGGCCAAAAGTCCTCCTCCATGACGAGGTGCAGAAAACACGTTGGTACACGCACCACGAACGCCTTAAAGTTGACGTTGCGGCGCGACTCCAGTAGCTGCACTCTCGGCGTGTTCTTGGTCTTCTGGCGCACGTACTCGACGATGTCCTCTGCCTTAGTGGTGTAGTGTAGGCGGGAGATATACACCGGAGTGTTCGGCATGGCAGCACGTATAGTGTTGGGCTCCACAGGAGCCTTGCCGCAGCGGTTCTTGTTGGCTCGCTGACGGCGCTTTCTCCTTTGCACCGTCACGAAACCATCATCATCAACTGCCTGTTTCGGTGCCTTTTCAAGCACGGGCTTACGATGAGCGCCAGGCGCACTTGCGGTGACGCTAGCAAAATCCCTTTGAGGGAGATTCAGCCGGACTGCAGACACTGGTAGCGGGATGGGGCCAGAGGTACGTGCGACGCTGTTCGGAGGAGCCGCGGTGAGTCGCGCGGGGCTGCGGGGCACGCGGGGCTGCGGGGCACGCGGGCGGGGTGCACCGCAAGCTCAGCAATCAACGGATGCGCCGGCGACGAAACTGCTGACGCGGAATTCGACGACGATAAATCGAGGCCGGCTCCGCGACACGTGTTTACGTTTGACGCATCGGCAGGTGCTCTAATTACCGCCACACTGTTGCGCAATTCGCTAACTTCTTTCCGCAAATCAGCGACGGTGTTGTGGGATGCTTCTAATTTCGTTAGCACACCCGCCAGGCGAGCCTTCAGAAAGACAATGTCCTTCAAAAGGCTGGTTACGTCGACGTGGTCGAAGGTGACGGGAGGCAGCTTGTGTAGCTCCTTCGCCACAAAGGTCGGCACGTCGTCAGGTCTCCTTGAAAAGCGTGATAATATCCTGCAGGCTCTTCTTAGTCCCGTCACGCCGGCGGGACACCATCTGGTCGCGCTTGTTAAGCACATTGAACAATAACAGCTTGCGCTGCGCTAATCGAAATACAGAAAATGCAAACACGTCCGCATCGGAACGCGGCACAAGCGAGACTCGAATAACTTACGAACATAAAAAGGTGGACTTAAAAAGTCCATGACTATGTTTTATTAAAAGGGTACCTAGGTATTCTTTTATCTAAAGCACAGAATAATTAATAGTACTATACGTACAGAAGGACTACTCCAAAAAAAAATCAAACAAATGTAAAATCTATATACGAGAGAATAAAGTACATTTTAACTGGCAGCCGTACCGCCCACCTACTTTTATAATAGCCTAAACTTCCCGTGCGCAAGCAAAAATGTACTGAATGGTTACGCCCGAGAGTTTATTTTGGTTTATCTGACGCCAACGACATTAAAAGGTTACTATGGGTCAAGCTCAATAGGGTTGCGACTTGCGAGTTTAGGCACAAATAGGTAGGTACCTATGCGTATTTTATGCATTTGCTAAATTACATTATTACCATAAATACCTATGTTCCTCAAGGAATTTTGTTTTTATCATCAGCCTATATCTTTTTGGTTTCGTCATCGATTACTACATACATTATTGATTGTTAGCACAGAATGATAATAGTAGGTACCTACGGCACCTTACGTGAGGAATAATATTTATAATAATATTATCTTTTCTACCTATTATTGTTATATTTTTGAACATTTATCTTACAAAAAAAAAGAATAATATTTAAAAGATTTTTATCGTCTATGGCAAAATAGCCAGTCCTTATTATTTGGCACTCAACCTAGTTACCGACCAATTACTATCACATACTGTCACAGGCCCCGCGTTGCGTGTCTTTGTAGGTAGGTAAAAAAGTGGCGCAGCGAATTACGACCGCTGACCTTGAATGCGTAGTGTGGCCATTTTCTGAGTTAGAACTTTTAAACAACAACGCAAACATCTTTCTACCGATCTTAATTCTTAGTACTCAGCTTAAGGTGAGTGAGAGTGTCGTCTTTTTATCTTGGTCACAGAATAATTAATAGTACTATACGTACAGAAGGACTACTCCAAAAAAAAATCAAACAAATGTAAAATCTATGAACGAGAGAATAAAGTACATTTTAACTGGCAGCCGTACCGCCCACCTACTTTTATAATAGCCTAAACTTCCCGTGCGCAAGCAAAAATGTACTGAATGGTTACGCCCGAGAGTTTATTTTGGTTTATCTGACGCCAACGACATTAAAAGGTTACTATGGGTCAAGCTCAATAGGGTTGCGACTTGCGAGTTTAGGCACAAATAGGTAGGTACCTATGCGTATTTTATGCATTTGTTAAATTACATTATTACCATAAATACCTATGTTCCTCAAGGAATTTTGTATTTATCATCACGGCACCTTACGTGAGGAATAATATTTATAATAATATTAGCTTTTCTACCTATTATTGTTATATTTTTGAAAATGACATCTTACAAAAAAAGAAGAATAATATTTAAAAGATTGTTATCGTCTATGGCAAAATAGCCAGTCCTTGTTATTTTGCACTCAACCCAGTAACCGACCAATTACTATCGCATACTGTCACAGGCCCCGCGTTGCGTGTCTTTGTAGGTAGGTAAAAAAGTGGCGCAGCGAATTACGACCGCTGACCTTGAATGCGTAGTGTGGCCATTTTCTGAGTTAGAACTTTTAAACAACAACGCAAACATCTTTCTACTTTCTACCGATCTTAATTCTTAGTACTCAGCTTAAGGTGAGTGCAGTGGCGGTTCCTTCATACAAGCCCAAAAGCCCGGCATGCCTTATTAAAAATGCTCGACAGAGAATCATAATCAAACCCGAACTATTTAAAAGTTCGCGCGCTTAATTGTTATCAAAATAACACAAACTATCCACGCCACACACTTTACATCGCAATTGTTCGCGCGCAGTTTCGTATTTGCAACATCTATATACTATAGCTATCTCGCTTACACGTACCGGCTTTTACCGGGCTTTCAAATACTATCTCTGTCCCTTTCGCGCCTAAAGCGTTGTGCCGTATAACGAGTTAGAACCTTGTGCGTCTACAAATCGATCAGTATGGAAGATTTAAGCCGTGCATGCGTATGAAGTTGCACGCGTATGCGTGACCTTTAGCTCACTTCAGTTCTATTTGCTTGAGTGGGGAAAGCTTTGTTGTTAAAGTTTTTTGTGTGTTTTGTTAGATTTTCTCAGTGATACAATTGTTTTGGTGACTTACCTGCAACAATGGAGGTAATTGTACCTTGTGAGGATTTAAAATGCGTTCAAGTTTTGATTGGCGAAGATAAGGTAAAATCTTTAAACTTTGCTCAGAAAAAAAAAACACTTTATTTCTTCCCGACGCCGACGCCTAATCTGTGTATTTCTCAGACTAGTAAATCGCATAAAAGAATATTTCATATGTGTATAAATCATGCAATAGAATTCAAGAGGTTAGTTTATTTTTTTCAGCCCTTCAGGCTTTGTGTAATTTTTTTTGTACCTAATAGTACAAAACGAGCTGCTTTTTACGATACTCATTGCAGCAAAAAATTCGTTGGACATAATTACATGTCGCGAGTCGTAAACACGGTTTTTAAACAAAAAAGTAAACTTATTGAGTTGTTTTCTGATCTGTGCGACAACCCACAGAACTGGGACGGGGATACGATTTTAGCTATTGAATAACAGTAATTGTTGGTAGAATTAAAACGATCACCAACATTTTACTCTGATGTAATTAAATCATTTCTTAAGAAAGATAGACGATTCCAATTAGAATATAAATAATTTATTTAAATTCCTTATTACATTCTATCTAGCTATTTTTTAACTTTCGTTTTGTAACTTTCTGTTTTGTTTTTTTTTGTCTGTAACCTGTTAGTCCTGTTACAAAACAAGCAACTACTTACCATAACTTTGAATTCACTTTTAATTTATTGTACCTAACCAGTAGTTTATGAGAAAATTGCGATGATACATACGTAGACCGTACCTACATACTCAGTCGAAAACTGAACTTTCTTTTTTTGAAATCGGTTTAAATTTTATTGGGCTTGCCTTATTTTGAAACCCTAGGCCCGCCACTGGGTGAGTGAGAGTGTCGTCTTTTTATCTTGGTCGTCCAGTAGGCTCACCCCCCCCCCAATTAGTATCTCGCCTCATTTCCAAACTTGTAACCTCATGATTAGGTATCATGATCTGTTAAGCCCATACTTCACAAGCAGGGAGATAATTTTGTTGATCATTACTAAATATGTACTATATATTTTTTTTCTTCATAATAATATTGTGTTATTAATTTACCAAAAGCACCTAAAGTAAGAAACTTGTGCGTAACTACACGTAACGTAACAAAAATATTAAGGAGACGGAGCGCGTGCGTAACGGGTGGCGCGTGGCAGCCGTAGTGAATGGGCCACGACATAATGGCCCCGCAACTACTTGCAGTTTTATGCGGCCTACACCGCGGAGTGAGACAGGCCTGTCTAAAGACAAAGAATACAATTTCGACTGTGTAGGTACATAATTATTGTTTGTCAATTAGTCATAGTCATGATAATTACTAGGTTAGGTTACAATCCCCAGCGGAAGGAACGCCAACCGTATTTTAAATGCTTTGAAGCAGCCCCAGTGACTGCTCAGGTTGCACAAGTAACTTAAATACGTAGATACCTACGTAAAAAGAGCACTAAGAAAATGCTTATCACTTAATATGAGAAAGAGGGTAAATACCTGCACCAATATCCTCATCTTGTAGAACAACCGCTTCCTCCAAGTCCGATGTACTTTCCGAAGAACTAATTTGTCTGGCGCGAATTTTGCGTTCTAACTTTCTAATTTTATTTTTGTGTCTTCTTCACGAGACCTAGAAGTCTTACGTTTCGGCATTTCTATTAAAAAAAACCGGCCAAGAGCGAGTCGGACTCGCCCATAAAGGGTTCCGTAGCAGCAAGTAATAACATACTATAAAAGTTCTTGTAGTTGGTTCCAACTTTGAAAGGTTTACGATTTATGACGTATTAAAAAAAAAAACTTGAGAGGTGTCAAGCCACGTCGAAAATCGCTATGAACCTGTTAAAAAGGTTCAAGCGATTTTCGACCCTCCACCCCACACTACCCCACTCCACTCCGCTCCACTCCGCTCCACTCCGCTCCACTCCGCTCCACTCCGCTCCACTCCGCTCCACTCCGCTCCACTCCGCTCCACTCCGCTCCACTCCGCTCCACTCCACTCCGCTCCACTCCGCTCTACTCCACTCCGCTCCGCTCCGCTCCGCTCCGCTCCCTTCCACTCCACTCCACTCCGCTCCGCTCCACTCCACTCCGCTCCACTCCACTCCGCTCCGCTCCACTCCACTCCACTCCACTCCACTCCGCTCCACTCCACTCCACTCCACTCCACTCCACTCCACTCCACTGCACTGCACTCCACTCCACTCCACTACCTATTATAGCTGTAAAAATGAAGTTGACAAACTTACATTTGCAGTTGTTCTCCGATACATTTTGTTTAGGAAAATGTTATCCCAGTACGTTTTATAAGTTGGTCAACTATTACTCGTAAACTTGTAAAGCCCACTTAGTCATGATAATTTTCTTTTAAACTTCGTTATATATGTATACTACTATGGTAAATTTTTTCACACCCCCAAACATAACCGTTTAGCTGGTAGAGGGGGGGGACACTCGAGTAGGGCAAAAATTAGCACTTTAAAGCTTAATATTTCACAAACGAATCTTTTTATCAAAAAATTGTTGATGGAAACTACCAATATTTTTTAAAGGCCTATTTAATGATACCCCACACTAAGGGGTACGCGAGAAAGAAAAAAACATCCCCGCTTTACGTGTACAGGAGGTACCCTAAAAAAAAATATTTTACGAGATTTTATTTTACCACTTTTTTGACGCAACAAATCCGTATATTTACACCAAATTACAGCTTTCTAGTGCTGGGCGTCTCTGAGCTAAGCTGCGGACAGACGGACGGACGGACGGACATGGCGAAACTATAAGGGTTCCTTGTTGACTACGGAACCCTAAAAACTGTGCGTAGACGCGAAATAAATTAATAATGTTGAGTGGTTGAGCACAAAAATGCGTATGATTAGCAGCATCGTATGAGAGCGGAACTGGACGAGGTACCCACAGGTTAATAAAAATAAAAAGAGATTTGTGTATGTCAAATTAAATTGCCATAGATATTTTTTTTTCTCAACTAAGTGCATGAGTGGTGACACCTAGCGTAACTACATGACATGTGTAAATTACTAATCTCGAGGACGAGGCGCGAGTATAATATTTAATATGTTTGTACTTAAGCTGGAAAGTAATTAAACAGGAGAAATAATTACGCTTGGCTTCGCAAACTAACAAATAAAGTGAATGTATCCTACAGGATACGTTGTCAAGTTCGCTAATTATATTTTGAAACGTGTTTTGGGAAAAAGGCATTGTAAGATTGGCGTGAGAGTGAGGGAGGGCTTTTTTTTCAAGGTAAGACGCAGAGTGTAGTACATAAGTTCGTCACACAGATGTGCGATTGGCGCTTGTGCGACCAAACTCTACTGCGACTCCTGTCCGTCAGGTAATCCTCGAATGTATCGACATGCTTGTAAATAAAATATTTCAACTAGTGTAATAAATGTATTTTTCAACACATTTGCTCGAAAAATGCATTTACAAAGCCTGTAGGTATACATTGTTCGAAAGTAAAAAATTACGCACACTATACAACGGAACGTGCGGTAAAATAGGTACTCTCACCTATGTACCTATTTTACGGCATACCCCGTTGTATAGCACCGTGCGTTTTGTTTACGGTTTTTTTTTTTTTATTTCCATAAAAAAATATAAGAATTCCACCAAAGAGTTTCACATTATGAGAATAAACAGCCTGACTGATCGAACCTCCTTGGAAGCGCTTTTGCTCAATACGTTGTCTCACTTTAATACTAAAGAGTAAATGAGACGAAAGATGTAGTTCTAATTTTCACCACATGCATGTGGCGCCATTTGCAAATTCGCGCCATTTTCATACGCGACTTTCCCACTGCTAAATATAGTTTGTTTAATTACATATTGCACTGTTTTCTCGCAAATGTGTTGAAAAACATTGTATGACACACGTGCAGAAATTGGTATTTACAAACTCGTGACTATGGTAAGCCCTCGGCTTCGTCTCGGGCTTACATTCGTCTACTCGTTTGTAAAAACCGCACTAGTATCATAAATAACTATTTCGTAAAGAGAAGGGACTGTAAGAAACATTGAAGTTGAAGATATGAAATACATAAAAGTTATTAGGTTTTCAATAATTTCGCGGTAGTGGCGCCAACTGGTGGCGGTGTCGTCAAACTTTCCGCACTCATCAAACGACTTTTCTCTCCACCATAGGCCCTTAGGGTCAGTTCAGACCGAGACGCGAAGCGACGCGACGATGCGTGAAGAGGCCTGTCATTTCAGGCTGCGTCGCGCTACGCCTCGCGGCGCCGCGATGCGCCTCGCTGCGCCGCGAGACGCATCGCAACGTCGCGAGTCGCGAGGCGCATCCAGACGCCGCGCGGTGCAGCAGAACGTGTCTAGATTTTCCACGTGCTGCCGCCCCGCTCCGCGTCGTCCCGCAGTCCCATTTGCAAATGGCGGCCTCAGCTACATAGTCCAGGGGCTAGAGGTAGTTGAGTATGCAAAATCCGAGTGATGGGAACTATGACCGAATTCATCATAATAATATTATTATGCGCTTTATCTGTCCCGCAAAAAGGTGATCTGATTTTTCTATAAATTATTACGGAAATAATCATTAAAATGATTTTAAATCATGTACTCAATACATTCCGTTTACGTTTATGAGTAGAGGGCGAAAAAAATGAACGAAAAAATTGACCGGCAAGTTCTACATTGTTATTCTTTGACCTGAAATTCGTTACTCACAATTATGCATACTCAGTCACCTCTAGCTCCCGATCTTCACCTCGCATTGTGGAGCGGCCGCGAGCAGCGTCAAGCGGCGCCGCGCTGCGTCATGAGGCCTTGAGAGGCGCAGCGCAGCACCGCTGCATTGAGATGCGTCGCGCTGCGTCACGCTGCGCCGCGAGGCGTCGCGCGGCGCATCGCGGCGCATCGCTGCGCATCTCAACGTATTCTAAATTCTCACAACGAAATGTGTATCTTTTGGTGTAGAAAATAAAGTCGTATTTTGAATGGCTCTTAAAAGTGTGCGCGCATCGTCGCGTCGCTTCGCGTCTCGGTCTGAACTGACCCTTAATACTATTGTTAGAACTGCTGAAGATTGCACAACTGTATTTGCATTGTATAAATTCAATATTCCTAGTATTATCCAGTTTGTCAGCCAGCATTGTATGAGTACTATATTATGTATCTCGGAGCTATCATTCACTGAGTACCTACGTCTCTTCGTGACTTCAATGACTCTGGCGGTTGAGTGTATGTTACACTTACTGAAATGTCTAGTTCCCATCAAAATGGTTTTCACTCTTTATTGAATTAGTCATTAGTCTTTCACTATCGGCCTCATCTCAAAGCTCAAAGTCGCTCAACGGGATATGGATCTACGTGATCGAATCCGAAATGAGGAGATCCGTAGACGAACTAAAGTCACCGATATAGCCCACCGGATTAGCAAGCTGAAGTGGCAATGGGCAGGCCATATTGCTCGCAGAGCAGATGGCCGATTGGGGCGAAAAGTACTAGAGTGGAGACCAAGGACTAGCAAGTGCAGTGTAGGACGTCCACCAACACGACCTTATAAGTTTGCGTTATCATGTCCCTGACACCCTGTATATGTGCTATCGTATGTACAGTGTATACGTCGCGTCGGCCTGGCTGATTAAAGAAGTTATTGATTGTGGCCACTCACGCAATTGGGCGCTTGCCGTAGGTGTTGATACAGCAGCTTTACAAGGTGGTTAGTGGCGTTTGCGGTCGGTTGATTTATTTGCGAGTATGAGTGTTACCTGTGGTGTAAAGTCTGTGACGGCTTTTCGGATTTTCAGCTCAATAAGGTCATCGGGGTCGGTCAGCAGGATACGTGACTTGGGATCGGTGTCTGATTTTGACATCTTCTTATTCGGGTCACGAAGACTCCGCAGTCGATCGCTGCCGTCGTCTGAAACGAGAACGAGCGGCATCAAGAGCACGAACACGTCGCCGTCTTCCCGAGTACTTGGAGCACGGCTCAGGGCGAGTTACCTGCGAGCAGCGGGCGCGGCGTGGGGAAGGCGCGGCCGTAGCGGTGCGAGAAGGTGCGCACGAGCTGCGAGGCCACCTGCAGGTGCTGCAGCTGGTCGGCACCCACGGGCACGTGCGTGCCGCCGTACAGCAGCACGTCGGCCGCCTGCAGCACCGGGTACAGCAGCAGGCCCAGCGGCACCTCCCGCAGCGCCGCCGCCCTCTCCTTGTACTGCGGCAGGTGCGCCAGGCGCGCGTGCGTGGCCAGGCACGTGAGCAGCCAGCACAGCTCGGCGTGCCGCGCCACGCTGGACTGTGTGAACAGTACGCTGCGCTCGGGGTCCACGCCGGCCGCCAGCAGACACGCCGTCAGCTCCAGCACGTTGGCTTGCAGCTGCTGCGGATCCTGTACAAGATTACTCCATATTTTATTTCATGTAATGGCAAGCCCATTTATTTAAAACTCCAGTCTCTATGCAATCGTTTAGATTGTCGTTCGAGAAATGATGTCTCAACATAAAGGTTTCGCACTGCCAATATTTTGAGCTTATTGGCACTGTGCAGTGTGCACAACTTAAGCGTTTGGCTTTGTTTTTTATTTCACTGACTATGGGCACGGACTTCCGAAAGAAAAGTTATTTAACCCTTTTTTTGTATTTGGTTTTGAAGTCGGTTCCTTTTTTTAAAAAACGTTTTTTATACTACCCTTTTTAGTTAAGACTAGCGTTTGCCCGCGGCTTCGCTTGCGTTAATTTAGAATTTGAGAAACAATACGGATCGTGTAAGTGCCGCTATCTGAAATATGAACGTAATTGTTTTTAGGGTTCCGTAGCCAAATTGCAAAAACGGAACCCTTATAGATTCGTCATGTCTGTCTGTCTTCCTGTCTGTCCGTCCGTATGTCACAGCCACTTTTCTTCGAAAGTATGAGAGCCATCCTGTTGAAACTTGGTAAGTAGATGTATTATGTGAACCGCATTAGGATATTTACTCAAAAATAGAAACAAAACAAATTTTTTGGGGTACCCCCCATACTTAGAATTGAAACTCAAAAAAATTTTTTTCTCCAAACCCATACGTGTGGGGTATCTATGGATAGGTCTTTGAAAATGATATTGAGGTTACTCATATCATTTTTTTCTAAACTGAACAGTTTGCGCGAGAGACACTTCCAAAGTGGTAAAATGTGTCCCCCCCCCCCGTAACTTCTAAAATAAGAGAATGATAAAACTAAAAAAAATATATAATGTAGACCTCAACCGTACAAACACTATGAAAAACAAAGTTATTTTTATAGTTTGTGTATATTACTTAGTAATCTCAATATAATTATATCCCTAATCTATGCTTGCTACGGAACCCTTCATGGGCGAGTCCAACTCGCACTTGGCCGGTTTTTAGTTTAGTTATTCAACAAATATCTTCATATAATCGGCGACTTTGAAAATCTACAATCCTAGTAAGCAACAAAAACGAATCTATGCGAGCAATTTATATACTAAAACCTTCCCCAGAATGTAATGAACACTTTTCTAAAAACCGCATCAAAATCAGTTCAGCCAAACGCGAGACAATCGCGGACAAACATGCAATGGTCACTGAAAATCTACAATCCAATTAAGCAAAAACGGATCCACGCGGGCAACGTCACGGGATATCTATTAGTGTTATATTAGATATACTAAAACCTTTTCCAAAATGTAATGAACACTTTGCTGAAAACCGCAACAAAATCCGTTCAGCCAAACGCGAGATAATCGCGGACATACATACATACAAACATACATACAGGTCGAACTGAGAACCTCCTTTTTTTTTGAAGTCGGTAAAAAAAAGAAGAAACGCATAAAGTGAAAAAGAAAAAAAAAGATTTGATCCTGAGACCCATTGCACAAAAGGCAAGCAGGATACTAACCAGACTGGCTGGTACGCTGACAGTTGATTTCAAATAGCGGTTCTTAATTCTTATACAAATGTCAACAATGACTGAAAATCAACATATTATAACATTGCTAATCCCCCAAGAGGAATAGCGTAATTATACATACCCTATTAATTGAAGAGCAGTTTAAATGCACTTCTAATTTGCAGAACCGTCTGATTTTTTTAAACAAAAATCATAAGCACTTAAAATAAAGGTTATATTAAAGAATTTTTTATTTTAAAAGTAATTAAAAAATCATGAAACATTAAAAGTGGTGATATTTCTAAATTTGAAAAAAAAAAACATATCTTGCAAGCAGGTGACAAGCAAGTCACTAACCCGGCTACCTGACAAAAATTTTATATCCATCTGGCCTGGACCAACCTGTATAATACCAAAAATTTATTTCAAAAAATAATTTTGTTTTTTGAAGCACTTTTCTTTTGGCCTATTAATATGGCCAGTAAAATAAGTTATTTGTAAGTATTTCGATGAATTGCCAGTCCAAACTCTGCAGAATGTGACGGGAAATTTGGAATCAGCTGTGAACGCAACACACGGGTGAAAGAACTCAAAGAGTAATCAAATTCATTAATATGGTAAAAAAAATTGTAAAACATGCTCGACTATGAAATGATGACCTTTGTAGTTTTATTTTAAAAAGAATATAATTATCAGTATCATGGACTGAATTGTCTAGTCCTGTAATTGTTTGATCTCTGACCAAAGAAGCTCTCAAAACGAATCATTGCAATGCAGTAGACATGGGTAGTTCGCGAACGATTGAAGGAAATGAACTACTTCATTTCCCAAAATTAACTTATCATTCATTCAGTGGCCATTCAAATGTGTCTCTACTTCATTTAGTTCAGTGTTTCTTTTCGCTCGCGCATGGCTGAGTGCACCATGGACGATACGCCAGCTTTACTCACATACATTCAGCCAAGGCACTCTCTCACTCGTACATGTTCGAGTTACTTCGTCGGCTGATCGGATAACGTCGGCTGATGAAGACTCCTAAGCTTGTTTAAAGTATGAAGGAAAATCGACATACCAGATTTAAAACTGAACTTTACTGATTTAATGAAATGCATCATGGTCCAGGTTGAGGACTAAGTGCGGAAACCTAAACCTCCCATGGTTCCAATGGGGGGCCTTCTAAAATAGAATAGAATGCATCATTTCACTAAATCACTAGTTCAGTGAACTAGTCGCAGTGAACTAGTTCAGTGAACTAGTGATTTAGTGAAATGCATCAATATATCACTAGTTCAGTCAATCATCTCAGTCAGTTCTCGTTCTGATTTGCCGAACTAATTGAAGTACTGAACTAACTGAAGTACTGAACTAAATGAGTGGACTACTTCATCAAGTGAAAAGATATACTTCATTCATTTCTTTTTACTGACACATTTTGCGCATCTCTACAATGCAGACAACTTATCTCCTATGACAACAGAGCATGTTGCAGCGCTGACACACAGCTGTTACTTAAACAGAATGCGAACCTGAGGCGTAGTGAGCGAGTGCAAGTCAGCGATGAATATCATGAGGTCCTCGCCCTGCTCCTGTAGGCGCACGCACCGCCGCACGGCGCCGAAGTAGTTACCGATGTGCAAAGCGCCTGTGGGCTGCAGCCCCGACACCACGCGCCGCGGCCATTCCTCGCCACTTCCGGACCCCTTCTCCGCTTCATCACTTCCTGTCTAATGTCCAACATCATCATATATTTTCTGCACCACTCTTCCGTTTATTCTCAACTATCCTACGTACCTTTATAGAATATTTACTACTACTGTTTATATTATTTTTCGTACACACGGCACTCTTCAATGTATTTCTAATAAAACTTGATGCTATAATCCCACGCATAATTTAATATTCAGTTCTAACGAAACATTAAATTAACAAATAGATCCGAATCTGATAAAACTCCATTAGAAACCTAACCTGTATTCTTCAATTTCACATTTCAGACAATAACACTATTGATTTGACATCATATTGACATTGACATTTTTTTTTGGTTTTTCGCCTCATTGAGGACAGGCAAAACTATTCGTAGATGTCGCTGCGATCGTTGTCCCATAAGTCAGATTACTGTATAGCTTGTACAAAAAACAAACACGTATTTTGTTATAAAAATTGAGTTTATTCTAAAAAACAAATATGGGAAATTATTCGTCAATGCAAGTGCATATACTAAAACCAGAACTCAGACGCCGCGGTGCATCTACAAGAGGAAAACAAAGTGATTTAGTTGAGAGGCTAGAAATTTTATTCTACTACATTAAACACACATTTACTTGTAGTTGGGATTTAAAATTGTAATTTTTAAGTCGGTATTACATGTGCTAGCCTCCACAAAGAATATGTATATATATATATTGAGAAAAATGTCATCAAGTTTTGTGTTTGTCTTCTTCATCTAATTTTGCATCTATTTTATAGATTGGAGCAATATGATAAGAATTTTAACTTTCTAACACCACCACTATCACAAATCTCGGTCCCGGTGATAATTCTTCCACCAGACGAACCATTTCATGATATAAAGAGCGATGCAATACTTAACCTCCAATAGAAAAGTAGATATTATTTTGAAAGGTGTATTCGATTGTTTAGTTATGGTATAATCATAGAATTTCATTAATAAATTCAACTAACGGCCTGTCCCGGCTTCGCAAGGGTAGATATTTGTTTATTGTATAGCTTTTCCTTATTGATAATACAATTTTTGTTCTCACAGCAGTCATAGCAGCTATCCATTATTTCTTGATAGTGTGAACTGTCGGAAATTTGTATGTTCCATCATTTTTATTACACAACATCTAGTCATTTTACATCAATAAAACGATTTTTTTTTCAGAAAATTCCTTTGATTTGACAGTTCTTTTGGGACACAAATGTCACTTTTCACTTTGACACTTGCCTTCCCCATTGACATTGACAAAACAAATGTCATCTTACTTTTTTTATACTGTTTGCCATGGCTTCGAGGGCTTTATGCCTTACTGCTTAATGCTCTTATTGTCATTTTCATCATTTTACAAATAATGTTGCCATCTCTTTTGTGTAGTGTTGTACCCCTATACAGGGTGTAAGAGACATAGACGCACAAACGGATACCATGGGTCCAGGACATGATTCTGGACCCTCCCGTGTTGGAATTTTTCGTCGGATTTTTCCTAATTTTCTAAATTCAAAAAAAAAATGTGGATTTTGTTTGACTTTAGACTGTTCATAATAGTTATTCTTACCTAACATAATAATGAGATTTTTAATAAAAAAATAATTAAACTAGAAATGGTGTCTTCTTAGATGTTTATATTGAAAGGTTACTCTAAATATTCAATACTTGTGTTTTGTTATAACTTCTATGTTCATTTTGAAGTTGCTGTGCCCTTGCAGGGTTCATGTCGGGTTCTGGCAAAATTGTTTAACATCTTGTAACACCACATGAATGCAATAAATGTTTGAGTTTGAGTTTGAAGGTCATCGTATACCTAAAAACCGATGAAAAATTCCAACATGGGGGGTCCAGAATCATGTCCTGGACCCATGGCGTTTGTGCGTCGATGTCTCTTACAACCTGTATACACTCTATAGTTTGTGTGTTGTACCCACGATAACGGTGTGTTGAATCGTAAATTTTATTTTTATTAGACGGTGAAAATGAAAAATCATAGATGCTATCTGTGTTGCTCTAGCACACTATAATAATAGTCCTCCTGACTTATTATTTATAGTGTACACAGAAGTGTGTGCGTAGGCACAGGTGCACTCTCTGTTCCTTTACTCTAGTACTTTTTGCCCGACCCGGGAATCGAATACAGGACCCCACGCTCAGCAATCGCGCTTACGACCACGAAACCAACGGGGAAGTCAGTACACTGTAATACTGATATGTTAACCATTTTCTCTAACAATAATGGCAGAACTTTAAAAAAATACAAAAATTATAACATACAATAAATACAATTTGACAAAATAATTGTGACATTTCTACCAATGTTTATCTACTGGCAATTGTCGAAAAGAGATAGCATCCCCCAAAGTTAACCTCTCATTTCCCTCGCTATTATTGCCAGACAATAGTTGATGAATACGGTTCATTTTTGTTTGGTAAAAAACTCCAAGAACGCGGTCTAGATTATTATAATATGTCTATGGTAGAGACCCATAGATTCCGATAGACAAACTATAGGATGATATTCTCTATTATGGTTTTTTTTTCTTATACGCCACTGCCTGTGCCTGGGAAGACCATTGACATATAATCCTATGGACTGGAAATACCTACACCAAAAACGTGGATACCTACAAGTTCGCCGGGCACATAAAATGGCGGCCAATGCTAGGGTTGTGCCAATCAAGAAACATAGTGTTACTGTAACGAGTATGGATATTAGTATCCCTAGTACTTTTAGGATTACATAATAGTATTAAGACTAGATACCATGATTGAATTATAATCCATGTAGTTACGTAAAAAAAATGTAAATTTTCACATTTGCGCTATTGCTTGTAATTAAATATTATACATATATTTATGTGTTAGCGTTAATTTAAAATTCGGATTGTACAGGTAAACCTTTGGACTTGTTAATTTGTCTTTTTTAAAAGTCTTTTGGTCCCGCCAAGTCTTCTATCACAACAGCCTTCAAATCAGCAATTTTTTTTTCCTTCGTATTCTTTCATTGTGGCGTTTAATTGTTTTCTGTTGATTGACATATTTTTCTTGAAAGGCTTTAATTTTTCCAGTTTGTAAAACCTATAATAGAAAAGATAAATAGTTAAATCAAATCAAATTTATTTCAACTAGGCCAATAATTACAGGCACTTTTGAATGGTCAAAAGACATAAAAATAAATCAGTACAAAATTGTTATGGTGCTACAGTTCTAGTCACAAGACAAAATAACTGTGAAAGTACCGTAGGTGCCCATTCCAGAGCGAAGATTTCTATGCAAAAGAACGGACAAGAAACTCCATGGACACTCTTTTTACACTCAACGTAGCAAGTTAAGTGTACAGTTAATATAAAAAAAAAATAATGAAAATTAAAATAGACCGTGGCAGCTAAGAGATGACCAGTCCCATCTCACAGCGCCTTTTCACATGCGAAATGTATCAGCACTATTAACCAATAACTTATTATGCACTGTTAAAAAATAATTTGCATATTGCATTTTATTGCTAAAAGTTAATTTCAAGTGACAGTTGACAAGTCTTTGACAGATTGTGGCGCTTGATGTGCTGCCGTCTGTTTGTCAGAAAACGGTTAAAAATTCAACATCTACATACCTCTTTGGGCACTGTTCCCACAAATTGATGGGTCAACTGCAATCGTGCCTCCATTACACTAGATGGTTCATCTATTACGGTAGATGGTTCCTTTATTACAGTAGATGTACAAGAAACATCAGATTCTTGAGTGTTGCTTGTTTCACAGAATACAAATGACTCTGGAAGTTGTTTTTTGTTGGATGTCTGAAAAAAAAATGAAATATGCATTACTATCCATATAACTTAGGCTAAAAAACCAGGCTGTTATTTAACAATCATTAAAATACACACTTACCGAAAATATTGTAGGTACAGAGTTCTCATGTAACCTAATAACATCAAGGTGTTCTGTTAAAACATTTTTCTTCAAAGTGAAGTGAACACATAAGCCAGTCTTTACTTCGAGAACAAATTTTTTCGTCACCGATAGAGTCCAACCATTTTTTCTTCAATCTTTCATTTTTGGGAAACCTATAAATGATTAGTATTTTTTTATCCATACATCATTTGGTAACAGTTTCAGTGTAACGAAGGACTAGTATCGTGAACTATTACAGCAACGGTACAACACTATTATTATTGTAAACAAACGAACGAAAATAAGAAATGAAAAATATTGTCTGTAGGACGGAAATAAACCCAAATATTAATACTCTAACAATGAAAACAAGGTCACATAGCGATTTCTTTACCGAAATTGTTCTATTTCATGTAGTTTTTCATGAAAACCTGTTACTAACCTGTACAAAGTCAATTCAGGCTGATTTTTCTTTGGATGGAACATCCAGGCATGTTGAATTACTGTTTCTTAATGGTAACACGCACTTTTAAAAGGAAACACTCCGTAATTTACTCAAAAATCTAAATTCAATAAAAAGTAAACAACTGTTTGACAGCAGAACTACCACGAAACACAAAATGGCGAAATGGGCACGTTTCTGTAACTGCGGGAAATATCCCAACAAAATATTCCATTTTGAGCAACAACCGAAATATTGTTGTCTCTTTTGTCAAATATGATTACTGCATTAGAAAGAAAGAGACAAACCAATATTTCACTCTCTGTCTCATGTTTGACTCATATTTGTATAAGCAAAATGTATGTATAGAACATTGGGGCATCTCTTAACTTCATCTCAATGGGGAAGACAGTGCGACCATAGTGCGCCCAGTGGCTTTTATTTTGACACTAAAGGTGAAACCGCACTAGGCGGAACTGCACTGCAGCGGAACTACGCGTTATAGTTGAGCTGAAGTGAAACTGACCAAAAGTGTCGCGACGTGTAGTTCTGCTGCCGCGGAGTGCGGTTCGACTAAGGGCCAGGCCATTTCGTCGTCCGTCTTGCTCAGAGGTTGCGAGGTTGCCTAGCAACTGAATATATTTTCGTAGCGCCGCTGCAGTTCAAGTGCATTTACTAAAAAATGACGCGTTGTGTCGCGTAGTCCCGTTGCTGTGCAGTTCCACTTATGCTGGGTCTACATAAGCGGGCTACGGCGAATATTCGGGCTACGGCGATGTATGTGGCCGGGTAGATCGTTGCAACGCGATGTATTCGCGTGCAGACGATGTAGCATCGGGGCACTGTTGGTAAACTGGCGCGCTTCAAAGGACTTGTCGCGACAATATTCGCTTGAGTGGCCACACCTACGTCATTTCAGTGTCGTCAAGACTTTGAAGCAGGAATGACGCTCTTATTTTTTCTCTTTTTTTATATTATTTGGTACCTGATATTCGTACAAATGTAATAAATAATAATTTACTGAAGAAGAAGAAGAATAATTGTTTATTTGCACAGAAAGTAGGTACAATATTGAGATGTTAAGTAACAGATGATCCTTATACTTTCTACCTTAACTAAGGCATGCAAAACAGTTTAACACTACAAATACAGGCATAAGAATACAGACACAAAATACAAACACAATGTCAAAATAAATTGCTGCTCTGCACTGCTTCTTCCATCGTCTCGGCCGCACAACTAAACAACGAATATTCGCCGTATGCCGCTTTCTGAATCTTCGCCCGCCAATGTAGACAAGAACATCGTGTATGTCCGACAACGGATGTTTTGCGCGCCAACGCGATACGAATCTTCGCCCACTAATGTAGACCCAGCACTAGTGCGGTTTCACCCAAGAAGTTTATCCATGGTTTCACCTTAACACTACACTAATGACAGTTTAATGACAGTTAATGACAGTTTGGGACTTTGGGTACGTACGTTGTTGGGATTATTATTTTTGTCATGTGTGAGGATCATATGGATGATTGAAGATTGAAGACACAGATGACAATGAAGCTGATACCTGTGAAGACTTACTAATTTAATTTATCTGTAATAAATTGGAAGTTTCAATTCCTTATCTTACCAACGGGATTCTGAACATGTATGTGACCTCAGCTTATTTATTGTACCTATGTATGTAGTAACTAAACTAACCGGCAAACCTCTTTTTTCCAAACAAGTTGTGAAGTTCCACAAACTCTTGGACCGAGCTGCGGAAGATCCCAGTGGATGTGTATTGGACCATAACCTGAAGCACAATAAAAATAATTATCTGTCGTCGGCTCCAATTACCTACCGCATTATGTCTACGTTAACCAGGGGCGGATTTGCCCCAAGGCCCAGTAGGCCCGGGCCTAGGGCGGCCGGATATTTGGGGCGGCCAAACATGTAAAAAATCACTGATGATTACAATATTAACCAGAAATAACTGAAATACAAATCTTAACATATAATATAAAGGCTCCCGTACCTTATTTTTCTAAATCTCATCACTAGGTACCTATTACGTATGATCATTTCGTACATTTAAATAGTTCGTACGTTTAGTTTAACTAAGTTAAACAAAACTTCCCGCGGTGGTGGACGTGGCGGATGCGGGCGGCGAGAAAAGGGCAACTCGCTGCCCAACCATGGACCATGCTTGGGTCGATGGCGCATTAAAAAAAAAGTTAAACAAAACTTAAAACGGTTTTAAGTGTTTTCTTTAAATGTCCATTAATCCTTAAAATCTCTGCTAATATTAAAAAGTAGCAGCTTTAAGTGTAATTTTTTTTTAAATATTTATTTGCAAACATGCGATCGGTTCTTGAACCATAAGCAGTTGTTTTAAAAGAGTGTTTGGCATGTTAGGCTTGCCCTCCCATTGTTAGGCTGCCTTTGAATATTGCTTTACTCAGAGTATATTATCCCAAGTGTGCAGTCTTTTAAGACATCTTGTTGGCAGCGATTACTTAGTGCCTGAGCAAGTCGGTTTTCGTGATTTGTTATCCTCTCTCTGTAAGCTTTTGTCATAATTCTGATTTCCTCTTTGATGGTGTGAACTTTCAGATAATCGTGAATTTCATCCATTCTTGTGTACCATGGGGCATTCACTATGGCTTTAAGCACGCCATTTTGAAACCGCTGGAGTATTTCAGTGTTTGAGGTTTTTGCTGATCCCCACAGCTGTATGCCGTAAGTCCAGACTGGTTTTATAACTGCTTTGTAAATCAAGACTTTGTTATTGACAGAGAGTCGAGATTTTCTTCCCAATAACCACTCCAGTGTTCTCCATCTGTGATTGAGTTCATCGTGCTTTATTTGGATGTGGGTCTTCCACATTTGTTTGCAATCGAGGTAGAATCCCAGGTACTTTACTACAGTATTGTGCGATAGCTGCTCATTACCCAGTTTCACAGCAGGGCAGTCTCCCTGTTTAAGGGTAAATGTGATGTGGTTGGATTTAGCTGCACTAGCTTTGATGCGCTAGCTCTTCATCCAGGTATAAAGCTTATCCACGTGCGACTGTAGCTTACTGGAAGCTACTTCTGGGTTGGCGTCAGATGTCAGCACTGCAGTATCATCGGCAAAAGTGGCTGTCATTACAGTTTCCGATTCAGGGACATCTGCTGTGTATATCAGATACAGGAGGGGCCCTAGGACAGAGCCTTGTGGGACTCCAGCTCTTATGTCGTAAAAGTCTGAGGCGGCATCATTAATTTTAACAAAGAATATACGATTTTCCAGGTAAGATTTCAATATCAGGAACAGGTTGTGTGGTAATGTTCTTTTCAGTTTATACAGCAGCCCAGGGTGCCAAACCTTATCAAAAGCTTGCTGTACGTCGAGAAACACCCCTGAGCAGTATTTTTTGCTTTCGAGAGTATTTCTAATATGTTCACACACTCTATGGACTTGTTCTACTGTCGCATGTCGTCTTCGAAATCCGAACTGGTGCTCTGGGATAGTAGCGATTTCGTTTAAGTATTTACTAAGCAGTTTAGAGATTATTTTTTCAAAGACCTTTGACAGTACAGGGAGCAGGCTTATTGGTCTGTATGAAGATGTAAGGTGCGGTGGCTTTCCCGGTTTAGGGATCATAGTTATTTGAGAAACTTTCCAGATGTTGGGGTAGTACGAGGTTCTTAGAATAGCGTTAAATAGCGAGGTGATGAACATTATTCCTTTTTTCGGCAAGTTTCGCAATATTTCTGCTGTCACAAGGTCAAAACCTGGAGCTTTTTTGAGTTCCAAATCAAGGATGGTGCGACGCACTTCTGCAGGCGTGCAGCATTGGAGAGGGGGGCTTAGTTGGAGGTCACTTTCAAGATAAGAGCTCACTTCGCGGTCAGTCATTTCAGTTCCTAGGTTCTCATTTGGGGTGAAGACGCTGCTAAGAAACTCCCCGTACGCTTCTGCTCTCTCTTCATCCGTTTTAGCCCATTCACCATTTACTTTTTTGAGCGGGTGCTGTGCTAGTTGCGGTTTTCTGTTGGATTTTACAATTTTCCACAGTGAGTACTCATTTTTTGCAGGAGCTGATGGCGTTAAGTTTTCAAGATGTAGTTGCATTGTTTCATTCTCCATCTAACCAGATATTTTTTAAGTTCAGCTGCTGCTTTGTTGAACGCTCTTTTGTCAGCAGGGTGTCGACTACAGTGCCAAACCCTTCTAAGTCGTCTTTTTTCTAGGACTTGGCATTTGACTTTCTGCGGCAAGTTGCGATGAGTTTTAATTTCGGTAGATTTTTTGTCAAATGGAGTACAATTTAGTTATGTAGGAAGTAGCACTTCTTCGTCGGTTTTAAGAGGTATCTTCAGGTCTAGATTGTCATTGAGGTATTGCTGAAAGGCTTCCCAGTCTGTATGGTTGTTATATAAGTATTGATTTCTTGACCGATTTATTACATATGTGCTCATTGTAACAATTACTGGCGAGTGATCTGAAGAGCTGTCGTGGCAGCTAGAAACTTCCAAGAAGTAGGATGGTACCCCTTTGTAGACGAAGAAATCTAAAAGGTCAGGCAGTCTATTTGGGTCTGCGGGCCAATATGTTGGTTGACATGTTGTGAGAATATTTATATGGTGTTTGTCGATGCTATTCTTAAGGTTGCGGCCTCTAGTCAATGTCAGCCTTGATCCCCATTGAAAATTTTTAGCGTTCCAGTCTCCACCAACAATAAATCTGTTGCCTAGAGTTTTGAAAAAGTCGTTGAAATCCTCCTCACTGGTTTCGTGTCCTCTTCTGTTTTTTGGCGGACAATAAATCGATGATATTAGGATAGAGCCTTGGCTATCATGCACCATGATTGTAGTAGATTGTATTTTTGAAGTTCTGTATTCGGGTATTAGTTTATGTTTAATGCAGCTTCTTACTATGACTGCAGTGCCAGCGTGTGCTGTGTTGCCTGGGTTATTTGTAACGTATGTACAGTATCCATCTAGGTTGAATGTTTTTTCATCTGTAAGGTGTGTTTCGGATATAAGCACTATATCAAGGTTCTGCACTGTAAAAAGTATTTTAAGTCCTTGTTTTCTGTCCAGCAGACCATTTATGTTCCAGCTTGCTATCCTTAGAGCCATTTTAACGAACAAGTTTATGGACGATTGTTGTCAAGAGGGACATAAGCGTACCCATTTGGTCAATTAGACGGTCTAGCTTTTCCGCTTGCTTTGAAATATTTTTTTCTAGGATAGTCGAGTCTCCTGTTATGGCTTGTGCATATGTTTTGGCTGATTCAGTGTTGGTAGATGGTTTTTCTGACAGGGTTGGTATGTTTCCGATAGTTGGAAAGTCTTTTTCTTCAACTTCTATCAATGGTCTTGTTTGCACTCTTGAATTAGACTTCCTTTTCTGAATTTCATGAAATACTTTGCATCCCTTGTAGCTGGCCGCATGGTCCCCAAGGCATAGTGCACATTTTGCTGGTTCATCTTTGGTCTTAGGGCATTCTAGCGTGTTATGATTTTCTGCGCACTTAACGCATCTATATGGATGCATGCAATTATTTTTCGTATGCCCATACTGCTGACACCTCTTGCATTGAGGGATGGTTTTCTTACGTTTGGGGTCTTCAATATTGACAGATGTTTTGTAGATGTATTTCAGGTTTTTTATTTCACTGTTGTTGGGGTCTGGCTCAATATTAACGAACCAGGTTGACATTGGTGCTTTTGTTTGCCCATGTCTGGCGTTTATAATTTCACCTTTCACTATATTGGCAGTACTTTCTATTGCCTCTTTTATAGCTTCCATGGGTGTCGAAGGATGAAGGTTCTTGATGACGATGCGGTATGGTCGTTCGTCTTTTGGGGTGAACGTGTGCCCTATCAATTTCTTCTCTCGGACTAGTACCATAAGTTTTTTGTAAGCATCAATGCTGTCAGCTGTCACACGAAGTTGATTCTTGGTTACTATTTTGAAGGAAAAGTGTGTTATGTTTAGAACCCCTTCAATCAAATCTTTGAGTTTAGTGAAGTCTTTAATGCCATAAAGCATTAGTGGTGGAGGCTTGTTAGCTCTTGCTTTTGGTATCGTTTCTTGATTTTCATCCACTTTAAGTTCCGAGTATCTATTTTGTCATCATCATCCGAAGTTTGGTTCAGAGGATTTAAGTTGACTTTCGCTACCTTATGATGTCTATCTAGATGATGGTTGGACGAATCTTTGATTTGGTTATTGCTTGAATTTTTTCCACCAGTAGCATTATTTTCACCGAGAGAGCCTGGTCAGCCACTCTCGTTATTTTATTTCCCTCGGGGGAGTTTATGATTTTGGTTTGGCAACACTGATCGATGTGTCATCTGTCATACTGACAGCTTAGTAAATAATCAAAATGTTGGAGGTAGAACAATAAAAATTTTGGAAATGTGGAATGTCTTCCGCGGTTTTTATGCACTATTTTCGGTCGAAAACCAGTGATTCCCGCAAAAATAACACTATCACTTGTTCCACAGGTGTTTATCTTCACTTTGGTAGTATTTTTAACCGACTTCAAAAAAAGGAGGAGGTTCTCAATTCGTCGGAATCTTTTTTTTTTTTTTATGTATGTTCCCCGATTTCTCGAAGACGCCTGGACCGATTTTTTTTTTTTTTATCGTGGTAAAATCATCAAATGAGTCCTCCCACCCCGGGCAGGGCGGGAGGGACTGTCAGACTTGTACTGACTAAAATCCACGGTGTCCTTCGATAGCCCTTTATGTTCCGGGGTCACGGTAATGAGATAAGTCCCGCGACCCCGGCAGGCTTTGGCCCTCTAGAGAGGGGGCCCCGTCATTATGCTGACGCTCTTTGAGGCGCGCGTGGAACACAACGCGCCGTCGACCCGGGCATGGTCCATGGTCGGGCAGCGAGTTGCCCTTTACTCGCCGCCCGCATGCCCGCGCCTACGGTGGCCGGAGATCGTCTTGCGACGTCCGTCGCCGTGGGCCTGGACCGATTTGGAAAATTTTTGTTTTGTTTGAAAGGGTATACTTTCCAATTGGTCCCATGATCATCAGGTCAGGATCTGATGATGGAATCCCAGGGAAATCGAGGGCAACCTTCAAATTTTATAGGCACATAGTACCATTTTCATATAATGTTCTAAAGCTGTTCAAGTATTTGCATCTGATAATCATCATCTCAGGTGGATGAGCTGATGATGGAAGGTACAACTCCTCAACGGCTTGGAGTAGGCATCGACTGATTTAGTTTGTGTTCGCATATCTCTGGAACTACAAGTCCGATTTAAGTAATTCTTTTTTTGTTGTACTAAGTTAACTTACGGAATACTGCAAGTTTCATCAAAATCGGTTCAGTAGTTTTTGAGATAGGGAATTTTATTAGCTTATTGTGCACTTGAGAGAGAATGATTTATTTGACAAGAATTTGAGTTGAATATTTAAACTAAAAAGAGTAAAATAAAAAACTTTTTCAAAAAAAAATGTAACCGCCTTCAAAAACAACCACAAAAAGGGTAAAATAACCTACAAAATAACTTTTCTATCAGAAGTCGGTGGCAAAAAAAACAATGAAATGAAAAAAAACAAAGGCACCGACTTCTGATAGAAAAGTTATTTTGTAGGTTATTTTACCCTTTTTGTGGTTGTTTTTGAAGGCGGTTACATTTTTTTTTTGAAAAAGTTTTTTAGTTCACAATATCACTGAAGAATAAAAATTTTGGAAATGTGGAATGTCTTCCGCGGTTTTTATGCACTATTTTCGGTCGAAAACCTTCGATCATTAATAACAACTAGATACACAATCCCGTACAAAAACGAACTAAAAACTGGCCTCACGTAGGTCGTAAAATAGAAAGAGAAAGAAAACAGAAAGAAACATAACTGGCCAACATATTATACCAAAAGAAATTAAACCTTATTCAAATGAGTTAAAGTTGGATTTAGAACGGTCATAAAAACTTATTAAATTCTACGACCGCGACTCGAATCAACACATGTTACCCGACTAAATCAAGTAGCCATGCGACACTACGAACTGTACGTTTAGTAAAAGTCTTTTCAATTTAGGTGCTTTATAAACCCGGCTGATAATTTCGTCAATTTTAAAATGTTTTACGGCGATTTCTTAACGAAATATCAGTATTTATAGTACATTGATAGTTATTATATATTGGTAATGTTAGTACTTACTGAAAAAATGAAATTACATCCTTTTTTTCGGTCCTGGAAGAATGATTTTTGCACTTTTTAAACGAGCACAGAGGCATGTTTACGTTCCGAGCGTTAGAACAGTACTAAACCAAAAGGATGACCGATCTCTGATTTGGTCATTCTTTTGGTGAGGACGTTTTTTGTCGCTGATTGTGTATCTAGTTGTTTTATATGATCGAAGTCGAAAACCAGTGATTCTCGCAAAAATAACACTATCACTTGTTCCACAGGTGTTTATCTTCACTTTGGTAGTATTTTTAGTTCACAATATCACTGATAAGTCACTAAAACTGCTAAATTTTTAGGAGCACTTTTGCTTCCTGTCAGAGTTTGACACCAAGTTTTAAGTGTAATAATAATAAATTATTTTTATGATGGTTGCTGAGAAAGGGGCAAACGCGAATCGACCGTAATGCACGATGAGCATGTCCTCAACCCTTTTTTTTTTTTTAGCGTGGTAAAATCATCAAATGAGTCCTCCCACCCCGGGCAGGGCGGGAGGGACTGTCAGACTCGTACTGACTAAAATCCACGGTGTCCTTCAATAGCCCTTTGTGTTCCGGGGTCACGGTAATGAGATAAGTCCCGCGACCCCGGCAGGCTTTGGCCCTCTAGAGGAGGGGCCCCGTCATCATGCTGACACTCTTTGGGGCGCGCATGGAACACAACGCGCCGTCGACCCGGGCATGGTCCATGGTCGGGTGGCGAGTTGCCCATTACTCGCCGCCCGCATGCCCGCGCCTACGGTGGCCGGAGATCGCCCCGCGACGTCCGCCGTGGGCGTCTACCACTGTGGCTGGGGCGAAGGGAGGACGCTGTCCTCTCTCTCTCGTGGCTCGCCTCCTCCTTCGCTATCATAACTGCTTTGCAGAAGGAGGCGACCGCTTCCCACTCCGTCTCGCCCCGCAGCATGGCCTCGACCAATGCCGGGCGCGAGAGGTCTCCGCCTATCGCTGCCGTGAGGACATGGCGGTGCTCTGCCCAAGCGGGGCAGTCCTGCACCGTATGCTCCACCGTGTCCTCCGGGCGATCTTTGCAGTGGTGACACCCAGGCGTTTCTTCCCTCACTATCAGACACAGGAACCTCCCGAAAGTTCCGTGTCCGGTGAGGACCTGCGTCATGCGGAAGTTCAGGACGCCGTGACGCCTTTCCAGCCACTCCTCAAAGAGGGGTCTTACCGAAGCGATTGCGGCGTGCCCGGATCTCGGTTGCCACAGTCGTCCCCTCCATACTGCCCTGAGATCGCGCCGGAGCTCTTCCTGCCGCGCCTCGACTTCTCGGGGCAGCGGGGTTACACCCCGGCGCTGCTCCTCCACGTGCCAGTCATAGACGCGCTGGAGGGCAGTCGCCTCCAGATCCCAGGGCAGCAATCCGGCAAGGAGGTTGGCTGATTCGCCGGCGATCGTGCAGTATCCCCGGATCATCCGGATAGCCATGACCCTCTGGCATGCGACCAACTTTAGTGGTCGCGTCCGGATGCTATGCCCTCAACCCTAAGGCCAGAAACGCACAGGCCGGTGGCTTGCTTAGCGCCTAGAGCCTAGCGAGTCACGAACAATCGAAAATGTTCGTGAACGGCACTTGACGACTAGCTAGGTGTCAAGCGCGCAATGCGGCCGTTCACGAACATTTTCGAACGTTCGTTATACTAAGGTGACTCGCTAGGCTCTGGGCGCTAAGCAAGCCACCGGCCTGTGCGTTTCCGGCTTAATAGATATGTAAGGCGTTATTTTGTTCCAATATGCTCAATGAATTCCAGTTGGCTTCAATCATCATCATCATCATCATCATCTCAGGCATAGGACATCCACTGCTGAACATACTCGTAGGCCTCCCCTTTAGATCTCCACATATACCGGTTGGAAGCGACCTGCATCCAGCGTCTTCCGACGACCTTTATAAGGTCGTCTGTCCATCTCGTTGGTGGACGTCTTACGCTGCGCTTGCTAGTCCGGGGTCTCCACTCTAGCACTTTTCGACCCCATCGGCCATCTGCTCTACGAGCAATATGGGCTGCCCATTGCCACTTCAGCTTGCTGATCCGGTGAGCTATATTGGTGACTTCAGTTCGTCTACGGATCTCCTCATTTCTGATTCGATCACGTGGATAAACACCCATCTCAGCCATAGGACGTCCACTGCTGAACATAGGCCTCCCCTTTAGATCTCCACATATACCGGTTGGAAGCGACAGGTCGCTTCCAACAGACGCTGGATGCAGGCATCCAGCGTCTTCCGGCGACCTTTATAAGGTCGTCTGTCCATCTCGTTGGTGGACGTCCTACGCTGCGCTTGCTAGTCCGCGGTCTCCACTCTAGCACTTTTCGACCCCATCGGCCATCTGCTCTGCGAGCAATATGGCCTGCCCATTGCCACTTCAGCTTGCTAATCCGGTGTGCTATATCGGTGACTTCAGTTCGTCTAGGGATCTCCTCATTTCTGATTCGATCACGTAGAGAAACACCGAGCATAGCCCTCTCCATAGCTCGCCGAGCGACTTTGAGCTTTAACCGTACATCTTGGCGGGGCAAAAAGGCAGTAATTACTTAAGATAACTTATTACAGAATATTCTATCAATGTAAATAAATTCATGGAATAATAAAAAAAATGAAAATAAAATGATTAAAATGTAAATAAAGTTAAATGTTAAAAGAATGAGGTGTCGCGTATGTGGATGCTGTAGCTCTTGGTGGCTTCTGTGGCGGTAATCTGGTTGACGCGTCGGCGGCGCTGACGACGAACTTGCCGCAGCGTTTGCAGTACACGTAGGCTCCTCCCGCGACTAATATTGACAAGATCAAAAGTCCCATCGTAGAATATGAAATGCTGTTTGGTCTGATCTTCCAATTCTTTCAACGAATTATGAAGTTTTTCATAATCGTTTCTCACAAAATGCGTGTTATGTTGGCTTGTTGATAAATCAAGCGGTCACCTACCGATGTTTAGTTGTTGATGTCATCCAGGTCTATCAATGGTATTTCCGGGTTGACATAAATTTTGTTCGTGTAATAAACTTGTGTGTAATATGTTTCTTCATTGTTTCTAATTATGCATTCTTCTTTGGCTTCTAAAATTCCCGTTGAACGTATTGCCTTAGTGGTCATACGACCTTCGGGTGGGTTTTTAAAAACTACGCCGATTCACGTGATGGAGAGCGAGTTATGTTTACCACCCTTACATTTACGTCGACGATTCTTGGCTAGTAAATTCTGGCTTAAAACAAAAGCCTTGCAGGCAAATACTGGAGGTATGAACCTACTTTCAGAGTTATCTATACTGTGTAAGAATGCGCTTCATTGGAAAAACAAAAGAATCCCTCTCTTAATTTTATTGTTGTTCATGACTCGCTACACCATTTAAAAGTTCATAGTAGCAATAAATTAGATATGTTTTCCCTGAACACATGGGTTAGTAGTATAGATAGTAACACTTTTATTAAACACGATGTAAATTTTATGACCAGGCCGAAGAGGCAATACAATCCTGTTAGCTTTTTTTTTTTTTTTTATCGTGGTAAAATCATCAAATGAGTCCTCCCACCCCGGGCAGGGCGGGAGGGACTGTCAGACTTGTACTGACTAAAATCCACGGTGTCCTTCAGTAGCCCTTTATGTCCCGGGGTCACGGTAATGGTATAAGTCCCGCGACCCCGGCAGGCTTTGGCCCTCTATAATATTATTATATAAATATATTCCGTATAAACATTAAAATAGCCTGATATTTGTTAAAACATGACCCACACATTATCATCGTATCAAACAAAATAATCTTACTTAAAAACAACAGTCTGGATATGTCCAGTGCTCTGCGCACGAGATCTGTTGCGTAATGAAGGCCTAGCTACGAGTTTAGGTGACTGTAGGCACGTAAACAAGAAGTCTGGCAACGTGCGAAACAGGTTTCTTTGTTAAATTATCATAAGTTTTATCGTCCTGCGTCTGTCCTATATTTGTTTATGTTTTTAGTTTATTTTTACTTACTACCCTTTATTTATTATCTTGTAGGTACATGTATATTATTTAATTTATTTTAACACGTATATATTTGTTTCCTAAGTTAATATAAGTATTTATATATTTCACAAACACACACATAACACGTTGGGATGTTTTAAGACTGCTTTGCGTCCGTCACGTCAGCGTCCAGGTCCAGTTGAAAACCAGCGTCGAGCACTTAGCTGCTCGACAAATTGCTGAACTGGACCCATTTGGCGTAGCCGTGAGACACACAATGTTATTTTATTTTTTTATTTCGTTGTTGTTTTTTTAACTTATAATTTATTCTTGTTTATTTTTTTTTTTCATTTATTTGTTTATGTTGTGTGTACCGGGTACCCAAATAAACGTTTTTTCTTTCTTTTCTTTCTTTCTTTCTTTCTCTAGAGAGGGGGCCCCGTCATTATGCTGACGCTCTTTGAGGCGCGCGTGGAACACAACGCGCCGTCGACCCGGGCATGGTCCATGGTCGGGCTGCGAGTTGCCCTTTACTCGCCGCCCGCATGCCCGCGCCTACGGTGGCCGGAGATCGTCTTGCGACGTCCGTCGCCGTGGGCGTCCACCACCGCGGGTGGGGCGGAGGGAGGACATTGTCCTCTCTCTCACGCGGCCCGCCTCCTCCTTCGCGAGCATTACTGCTTCGCAGAAGGAGGCGACCGCTTCCCACTCCGTCTCGCCCCGCAGCATGGCCGCAACCAATGCCGGGCGCGAGAGGTCTCCGCCTATCGCCGCCGTGAGGACACGTCGGTGCTCTGCCCAAGCTGGGCAGTCTTGCACCGTATGCTCTACTGTGTCCTCCGGGCGATCTTCGCAGTGGTGACACCCAGGCGTTTCCTCCTTTCTCCTTAGACACAGGTACCTCCCGAAACTTCCGTGTCCGGTGAGGACCTGCGTCATGCGGTAGGTCAGGACGCCGTGACTCCTATCCAGCCACTCCTCAAAGAGGGGTCTTACCGCCGCGATTGCGGCGTGCCCAATCCTGTTAGCTTAAGAAATTTATTCATTGATAACATAACTTCTGAATACTTAACTTATTTTAAAATATTTACAGACGGGTCGAAAGACGATAATGGTGTGGGTGCCGCGTTTTATGAATCTAAAGGAGACTCAATGAGATTTAAAATTAATGTCAGTGTGTGTATTATGGAGGCGGAACTGATCGCGATCGCAGAAGCTCTGTCGTATGTAGAATCAATCCAACAAAACAATATTGTTATTTTCACCGATTCCAGAAGCTCGCTCCAGCACTTGGCTCGTTGTACCTCGACATTTCGAGGAACACCGATAGCCTACACTATACTGAAAAGTATTTTGAATCTACAATCTAACGGAAAACACATAGTTCTTCAATGGATTCCATCACATATCGGAATAAAAGGTAACGATGTTGTAGATCTACTAGCTAAACAGGCCATATGTGATGGAATTCCTGTTAATTTCTCTCCTTACTTTACTAACTTTATACCTAAAATTAAACAGGATTGTTATTTGCTTTGGAAGGAGTACTTCAATGAGAGATCAAAAGAAAAAGGAATCTGGTACAAAACGATCCAACCGCATCCCTTGGGCTCACCGTGGATAGATAATCAACTTTTGAACAGATGTGATACTGTTACTGCACTGAGACTTCGTTCCTGCCACATTCCGTGTAATAAGTTCTTATATCTAATGGCTAAATCAACATCAACTAATTGTGAGTTTTGCATTGATTCCGTTGATGACGTCCATCACATATTGACAGAGTGTGTCCGCAACGAGGAATTTAGAAATAGCCTAGGTTGTATGATTGGGGAAATAGGGTACTGTAATAGTGTTCTAGCTGTACCACTTTCTGATGCAGCTAAAGCACTTTACAAACTAGCTAAGCTACGACTCTGTTAAATTGAAATAAGTATTTTGTAAACCTAAACTTTGTAAACCCAACCAGGGTGGCATAATCGCATGTGCGACAAAACCCTTTCAAAATTGAATAAAAAAAAAAATACCTTTCATTTGATATGTCACACGATGTAGTTTTCAAATATATTTTTTTTAATTTTCCCCTTCCCCCCAAAAATTACCTCCCATATACAGATATGGACTTCTTATAGGTTAAAGATTTTCTTCGGAAAGAAAAATTCGAACCACGGACAGGATTCGAACCTGCGACGTCATCTGTTACAACATTGATTTAACTGTAATGTTAACATGTTTTGTAGTAGTTGAAATGCTATGCAATAGATCACGTCACCTTGAGACGTTAGAAATGGAAGGAAGAATTCGCCGCGGCAGGTGAGAAACTCGGTGGCTCGGTTGGAAATGAGCGTCGGATGTACTGAATCCGAAGGTCGCAGGTTCGAATCCTGTCCGTGGTTCGAATTTTTCTTTCCGAAGAAAATCTTTGAAAATCGCTACGCATGCGTTAATGCGTTTAATATTTATAAAATATTCTTATAGGTTATCCTATAATGTATAAGTAGAAAACTAATTTCTGTATTTTTTTCAAAATTTTAGGCAGTGGCGTAGCGTGCCCTGGCGGGGCCCCGTATAAAAAATTGTTTGGGGGCCCCTTAGGTAGGGTAAAGATTTATCTGTATCTACGCCGAAATATAAACAAAAAATAGGTCAAAAAAGGTCATCAATAAATTCAAGATGCGACTGATCAGTCCAAAGGTCGGAATTAGGTAGGTAGAATTATTTTAATACTTGCATCAAAATGTTGATATTAATAAGGATCTTCCCGGGATTTCAAATAGACAATCTCATGCTTAAAACAGTATTACATACAGGGTGATTTGTAATTCGATGCAGTCCTTGAAATGGGTGATACTAGACCTTATGTGCAACAATTTTAACCCCGACAATATGGGGTCTAAACTGACTAGTTTTAAAGATATCGAACTTAAGATTTTTCGAAAAATTTCCACCTCTCCCTCATTAAGTGCTTATTGTTAGAAAGTAACGATAGTCAACACTTAGAATTTATGCTTTTCTGATAGAATATGAACGACTGAATCTAGTGAATACAAGTTTGTTATAAAAATAATCATATCTTGGGAAATTAAGTGTCATAAAGTTTCTGTTTTGAAGATTTCTAAAAACTTTAGTTGTCTTGCAAAGCATACTTTTCAAAATAAATGTATGACACTTGATGTACAAATTACAGAAAAAACTTCCTTGTCTCATTACCTTTCTAAAATGGTGCCACAGTATCCACTTTTAGTTAGTGTCTTACCAGAAAATTAGGGGTGTTAATGACAAAGTAGTAAATCAATGAAAATCGGTTATAATGTTTTTTCGACCCAACATTTTTTTTCTGTGGTTTTTGTCCAAACTTTTAACTGATATTAGCTTTATGAGTCAATGCGCTAAATGTTGGTCGATCACATCAGGTAAAATCGGTTTTTATCTGGAGTATTTTTACCTGTCCTACCAGTAGGTCGACCCAACTTTTATGGACGCCAGTTTAGTTTTTTTTTTTGTGAAACCAGAGCTTATAAGCATTCCGTCATTGTACATGTGTTTCAAATAGCTTTTTCAAATGGAAGAAAATTGATGGTTTGATTATCTGGTCCATAGGTAAAAATACTCCAGATAAAGACCGATTTTGCCTGATATGATCGACCAGGATTTAGAGCACTGACTCAAAAAGATAACATCAGATAGCAGTTCGGACAAAAGCCACAGAAAAAAAAAGTTGGGTTGAAAAAACATTATAACCGATTTTCGTTGATTTACTACTTTGTCAGTAACAACCCTAATTTTCTGGTAAGACACTAACTAAAAGTGGGTACTGTGGCACTATTTTAGAAAGGTAATGAGACAAGGAAGTTTTTTCTGTAATTTGTACACCAAGTGTTTTACATTTATTTTGAAAAATTTGCTTTGCAAGACAAGGAAAGTTTTCAGAAAACTTCAAAACAGAAACTTTATGACACTTTATTTCCCAAGATATGATTATTTTTAAAACAAACTTGTATTCACTAGATTCAGTCGTTCATATTCTATCAGAAAAGCATAAATTCTAAGTGGTGACTATGGTTACTTTCTAACAATAAGCTTTTAATGAGGAAGAGGTGGAAATTTTTCGAAAAATCTTTAAAGTTCGATATCTCTATAACCAGTCAGTTTAGACCCCATATTGTCGGGGTTAAAATTGTTGCAAATAAGGTGTAGTATCACCCATTTCAAGGACCGCATCGAATAACAAATCACCCTGTATAAATAATAATAATAAAAACACCAGAGATAGATTAGACAAATTGTGTAAAAGTAAATAACTTTTTTATTTAATAAATCATTAAGAGTTTATTAATTTATGTTTACGCACGTTGGGGGCCCCTGTGGCCCGGGGGCCCCGTATAATTGATACGGCAGATACGGCGGTAGCTACGCCCCTGATTTTAGGTTTAGTAGTTTCGGAGATAAAGGGGGGGAATGGTCAAATTTCGTCTATTTTTCTTGAATAACTTGGAAACCATTTATTTTAAAATTACAAAAAAAAAATACGTTTAAGTTTGTCTCAACAAGACCTTTCATTTGATATGTCACACGATGCAGTTTTCAAATATTTTTTTAAATTTTCCCCTTCCCCCCAAAAATTACCTCCCTTAAACAGATATGGACTTCTTATAGGTTTCCCTATAATCTATTAGTAGAAAACTAATTTCTGTATTTTTTTCAGAATTTTAGGTTCAGTAGTTTCGGAGATAAGGGGGGGGGGAATGGTCAAATTACGTCTATTTTCTTGAATAACTTGGAAACTATTTATTTTAAAATTACAAAAAAATATATATTTAAGATTGTCTCAACAATACCTTTCATTTGATATGTTACACGATGCAGTTTTCAAATATTTTTTTTAATTTTCCCCTTCCCCTTACCCAAAAATTACCTCCCATATACAGATATGGACTTCTTATAGGTTTCCCTATAATCTATTTGTAGAAAACTAATTACTGTATGTTTTTCAAAATTTTAGGTTCAGTAGTTTCGGAGATAAGGGGGGAGGGGAATGGTCAAATTTCGTCTATTTTCTTGAATAACTTGGAAACTATTTATTTTAAAATTACATTTAAGATTGTCTCAACAAGACCTTTCATTTGATATGTCACACGATGCAGTTTTCAAAACTTTGTTTTTCATTTTCCCCTTCCCCCCCAAAAATTACCTCCCACATACAGATTTCATCTATTCACGTCACACCTCTGTGCTTGGGTCACAGGAATTGATATGTGTACCAAATTTCAACCCAATCGGTCTAGTAGATTCGGAGGTAATTGACTGTAAGCGACAGACGGACACACGAGTGATCCTATAAGGGTTCCGTTTTTGTATTCGGACGTACGGAACCCTAAAAAAATGTAAGATTAATATCTGTGCGACCAGCTGTTTGCCAGTAGGTATGTGCTGCATGAAAAATATAGCTTCGGACTATTATCAGATTGGCACTATCATGTTTAGGCATAATTTTATGAATATACTCTTTTGTAGAGCATGCGGGAACAGCGCACTCTCGCGGCAGCGGCCCAGCTGACGGCGGCGGCGCTGGCGGCGCGGGAGCCGAGCGCTCACCGCATGCGCGCGTGGCGCCTGCACGCGTACGGCGCGCTGCACGAGCTGCGGCTGGAGGAGGCGCGCGTGCCGGCGCTGCGCTCGCCGCACGACGTGCTGGTGCGCGTGCGCGCCGCCTCGCTCAACCCCATCGATGTTGCGATGATCGGTAAGGCGCTTCGCCTGACGCAGCCAGGCCGCGCATGCCGGGCGTACGCACTCAGTGGCGGTGTCGGTTGCAGGCGGGTACGGCGCGCGCGCGCTCAACGTGCTGCGCGCGCTGGACGGCGCGGAGGGCGTGGAGTTCCCGCTGGTGCCGGGGCGCGACTTCGTGGGCGACGTGGAGCGCGCGGGCCCGGCGGCGCGCCTGCGGCCCGGCCAGCGCGTGTGGGGAGTGGTGCCACCGCACCGCCAGGGTTCACATGCTGACTTCGTCGTTGTTAAAGATGAATGGGTATAAAACATCTACGCCGCTAAAGCCGGATCCAGACTGGTGTAACGCGTAATGTAATCCACCGTGTAATGTAACGCGATTTCTTAGTGTGGACGGCACACGAGCGTTACATGTAATGCTCGTAGTGCCGTCCACACCTGAATTCGCGTTACATTACTCGGTGGATGACATTACACATTACACCAGTCTGGACCCGGCTTAAGACAAATTATATTATTTATTTACTAGCTGTGCCGGTTTCACGCGTTATGTTAGACGTTTGCCATATCTAAATACAACAGATTAGAATACGTAAACGGGATTGTATACACGAAGCTGCGCGGGCGTGCGTTAGTAGTTTCCTTTCTTTTCTTTTCTTTATATTGTTATTTACTGCGATGGTTCTAGTCACGGTTGGGATGTAATTTCTAATTGATGTATGATGTGAATGTTCTATTAAATTGTATAAAATCTTGGTTCTTCTAACCGTACAGACAGATGTGTTGCTGGGGAGTTTGTTCCGCCACTTCTTCTTCCCAGCCAAAACACTAGGAAGTGTCGCTTTGGGTTGCTGTCTTATGTAAAAAATTGACCTTCAAAAAGTGCTGATAAATCAGCCTAATTTGAATAAATGACTTTTGATTTTGTGAATAACCGTTTGTACTGCGCAGCGGATTTCGGGCGACTAAAGTGTGCGGAGACGGTTAGGCTGCGTTTCTACTGAGGCGGAGCGGAGTGCGATTCACCAATCACAAGGCTTGAAATCCACTCTCTCCTATCTCACTCTTCTCCACTCAAGCAATGTGATTGGTGAATCGCACTCCGCTCCGCCTCAGTGGAAACGCAGCATTAGCGGGACGCCAGGAGTGGCTGCGCGCGCGGCACGACCCGGAAGCGAGCTGCGAACGAAGCCCTACGTGCAGTGAACATTAAATGTCTTACTAAATAGTTTTTTATTTCATGTAATAACTAAAAATGCTTTTGTAATTTTTTTTTTCAACACATTTGCTCGAAAAATGCATTTACAAAGTCTGTATACATTGTTCGAAAGTTAAAAATTACGCACCATACAACGGAACGTGCGGTAAAATAGGTACTCTCACCTAAGTACTATCGGCCAACGTAGTCTCTTTATATTCATAAACCAAAATCGCTTGCACCCTGAGGCGTCTCTAGCTCTTGTAGCGCCCGTGTGCAACCAGTACCCTGGCGCCCTCCAGTCTAGTAGGAGCGGGGTCAAAATGGAATACCTACTAACAGTTATATTTTCAATCGGAAATTCGGATGCAAATGGTGCAATTTTAAAATGGCTCAGGCGCAAAATGTCGCTTTCGCAAAACATCTCCTGGTAGTAAAATGTCTCTTTCGCAAAATGTCGCTTTCTCATAACATCGCTTTCGCGGAATGACTCCTCAAAAGGTCGCTTTTGTCACAATGCCTCTCTCGCAGAATATCTCTTTCGCAAAATGTCGCGTTAGTAACTTAGAAAAATGTAGCCAGGTCAGGTGTTAAACATCTATGTTTCACATTTAAGTTTATTTTAATTTCACGCGGAAAAACAAATTTACAACGTTGCCATACAATATTAACAAAAACCAGAACAGAATCAACAAAGAATAAGAATATTTTTTGAAAAAAAAAAACATTTCTTTTAAACCTGGCTAACTTTTTTCTAAGTTACTAACGCGACATTTTGCGAAAGAGATGTTATGAGAAAGCGACATTTTGCGAAAGAGACATTTTACCACCCGGAGACATTTTGCGAAAGCGACTATGGCGCCTGAGCCCTTAAAAGGGCTCAGGCTTTAAATGTCGCTTCCCCAAAATGTCTCCTGGTAGTCAAATGCCCCTTTCGCAAAAGTCGCTTTCTCATAAATAATCTTTCTTAAAAGATCACTTTCTCACAAAGCCTCTTTCGCACGGGCACGCCGTAATCGCGGCGGTAAAACCCCTCTTTGAGGAGTGGCTGGATAGGAGTCACGGCGTCCTGACCTACCGCATGACGCAGGTCCTCACCGGACACGGAAGTTTCGGAAGGTCGTCTGAGGAGAAAGGAGGAAACGTCTGGTTGTCACCACTGCGAAGATCGCCCGGAGGACACAGTAGAGCATACGGTGCAAGACTGCCCCGCTTGGGCAGAGCACCGACGTGTCCTCACGGCGGCGATAGGCGGAGATCTCTCGCGCCCGGCATTGGTCGCGGCCATGCTGTGGGGCGAGACGGAGTGGGAAGCGGTCGCCTCCTTCTGCGAAGCAGTCATGCTCGCGAAGGAGGAAGCGGGCCGCGTGAGAGAGAGGACAATGTCCTCCCTCCGCCCCACCCGCGGTGGTGGACGCCCACGGCGACGGACGTCGCAAGACGATCTCCGGCCACCGTAGGCGCGGGCATGCGGGCGGCGAGTAAAGGGCAACTCGCAGCCCGACCATGGACCATGCCCGGGTCGACGGCGCGTTGTGTTCCACGCGCGCCTCAAAGAGCGTCAGCATAATGACGGGGCCCCCTCTCTAGAGGGCTAAAGCCTGCCGGGGTCGCGGGGCTTATCTCATTACCGTGACCCCGGAACATAAAGGGCTATTGAAGGACACCGTGGATTTTAGTCAGTACAAGTCTGACAGTCCCTCCCGCCCTGCCCGGGGTGGGAGGACTCATTTGATGATTTTACCACGCAAAAAAAAAAAGCCTCTTTCGCAGGGGTGCTAAGACAGGAAACCTCCACGTGCGCCCGTGGACTGGAGTTCCCTCTCGGATACGTCCGGGGGGAAGACCAGTTTTTCGGGACGGTGCACCCTGGGATGCGGGCAAAAACTCTTCCTTAGGCACTGTGTGCCTAAGGGGTCTCTTTGCCCGTATGCTAATAGCCTGTCGGGTGGACGCTCCAACGCGTGCCCCTCTGAATAGCAGAGGGCACAGCGGCGGAGCGGGCTTGCGGACGGTGAGTAATGGGTATGCTCGCCGTCCGACCAAGGACCAAACCGGGTCGGTGGCGCGTCGTGTTTCACGCGTCAACGACGGGGCCCCATATGGGGCCAAAAGGCCTGATGGGGTCGCGGGTTTTTCTTAACACAGGATACCTTGGCCCCGGAACGTAAAGGGCATCCGAAGGAACACGGGTGGATTTTAGTCAGTAAGAGTCTGAGAGTCCTTTCCGCCCCACCCAGGGCGGGAGGACTCACTTGATGATTTTACCACCAAAAAAAAAAGTTACTAACGCGACATTTTGCGAATCAGATAGTCTGCGAAAGAGGCATTGTGCAGAAAGCGACCTTTTGAGAAGGAGTCATTCTGCGAAAGCGATATTATGAGAAAGCGACATTTTGCGAAAGAAACATTTTACTACCAGGAGACATTTTGAGAAAGCAACATTTTGCGCCTGAGCCCTTTTAAGAAGGAGTCATTCTGGGAAAGCGACATTATGAGAAAGATACATTTTGCGCAAGCGACGTTTTGCGCTTGAGCCGTCGATCGACGCATCTTTGGAGATGGCGCATTAGAGCGCGCTCGCGGCGCCCCCTTAGACCCGGCGCCCGCGTGCGCCGCACACCCTGCACTATAGGTAAAGACGCCTCTGCTTGCACCGATGACAACATCTGCGAACCGCCCACTTTTGTGAGAACCAATAGTAGTCAAAACAAAACAAAACGAGAAAAATGGGACCAACAGCTGTTACAATGAAAAAATAACGGACGATAAGTAAACGTTTTTGTATAAAATATGGTAAAAAAAATTATGTTAAAAAAAAATAACTGGCACATCTGTTATTTTTAACAATGGTCACAGATGTCTGACCACCCTTTTTTACGAAAAGAACAAAGAAAGAGAATTTTGTATTTTTCTACGTAAGTCATACTTACAATTCAATTACGTGTTGGCCACGAAGACGGACTAGGCGCGGTTGCGGGTGGCGGCGGCGGTTGGCTAATTGAACAAATGCATGAGAACGTATAAAACATGGCACGATGCGCGCGCGGCGGGCTAGAGCGGCTGCGGCTGGCGGCGGCGGTCGGCGGCAGCGGTGGCGGGCGAGGCGGGCGGGTGGAAACAATACTATGAGTCAGTTTGAGCCTGGCCACGGTGCACAGCGGTTTTTCGAGCGGTTGAAAAGGGCTAGCGCGGGACGGATCGAGTGAAACAATTTTGTTTAGACGAATTGACGAGCGGCGGGATTTTATAATGGACACTGAGGCATTTATTACAAAAAAATATTATGTAGGTATGTAGATCTGCAGAACACTAAGTACATTGTTCGATATGGCACCCAGGATCCTACTTATTAGTAAATTAAGTATTATTATGT
Source organism: Agrotis exclamationis (assembly GCA_950005045.1). Lineage (NCBI taxonomy): Eukaryota > Metazoa > Arthropoda > Insecta > Lepidoptera > Noctuidae > Agrotis > Agrotis exclamationis. The sequence continues at coordinate 232,221 of OX465430.1, forward strand.
AACTTACTGTCCTGATCTGGAAAAAGCTGTTTGATTTCTTCCCATAGTATTCCACTGTTGTCCACTTTGTTCACCCAGGTGATATCACCCAGGTGAACAAAGTGGACAACATTGGTGTCCTCAATTCACCTCGGAAAAATATCACCTGACCCAAAAAAGTTTTTACATTCTATTCTATTGAAGACAGCGCGGGACAAGAACATCTTCTTCATGATCCTGTTCTCCTAGTACTTTTGTTCAGATTCCACATTGAATTTCGGCACTAACACCTTTTCATGGTCCTGTTCTCCTAGTACAAGTTAATACTAAGTTGTCTGTTGTTTTTTACATAGGTGGTAGATGACCACACGATTGTAGAAGAAAAGTCGCCTTTGTTCACGCAGGTGATATTTTTCCGAGGTGAATTGAGGACACCAATGTTGTCCACTTTGTTCACCCAGGTGATATCACCCAGGTGAACAAAGTGGAATAAACCATTGAGGATGCCTACCTACCTACTTTTCTCGTAATTATTATGTAGGTATGTAGATCTGCAGAACACTGAGTACATTGTACGATATGGCACCTAGGATCCTACTTATTAGTAAATTAAGCATTATTATATAACTTACTGTCCTGTCCTGTAGGGTATGCCGTAAAATAGTCTTTAAAAATTATATTGAGGTTACTAATATCATTTTTTTCTAAACTGAACAGTTTGCACGAGAGACACTTCCAAAGTGGTAAAATGAGTCCCCCCCCCTGTAACTTCTAAAATAAGAGAATGATAAAACTAAAAAAAATATATAATGTAGACCTCAACAAAAACTTCCAACGAAAATTGGTTTGGATGAGATACAGTTAGCAGTTTTTGAGATATAGTACTTACATTTTCAAAAACCGCAAATATAACTTTGCCATTCATTACAAACACTATGAAAAACAAAGTTATTTTTAACACGCTTATATTAGCTTCACTTCTAACAATGTAAGAAAATCTTGGAATCTTAATTTGACCCACTTCCCGGTCTTCGATTAGGATGAAATTTTGCACACGCACTGATTTCTGGAGACAATACATGACTAGCTAAGAAACGTCATTACAAATCCAATATGGCGGCCTCCCCAAGATGGCGGACTGGCTATTTGAAATCCACCCCCATGATATGGGTATCTCAATTCAAGCTCTTGGAATGGAACGGATTCGGCATCAACATCAATGGCGAATACATCACTCACCTTCGTTTTGCCGATGATATAGTCATCATGGCAGAATCGTTGGAGCACCTCAATGCTATGCTCAGCGACCTCAGTATCGTATCCCAACGGGTCGGCCTTAAAATGAACATGGACAAGACGAAAGTCATGTCGAATGTCCATGTGGCACCCGTACCGGTTGTTGTTGGGAATGATACTCTCGAAGTTGTAGACCATTACACTTACCTTGGACAGATTGTTCAGTTAGGTAGGTCCAACTTCGAGAAAGAGGTCGCCCGAAGAATCCAACTCGGATGGGCAGCGTTTGGGAAGCTACGTGATATCTTCTCATCGAAAATCCCACAGTGTCTCAAGACAAGGGTGTTTAACCAGTGTGTGTTGCCAGTGATGACATATGGCTCTGAAACGTGGTCTCTAACTGCTAGCCTTTTAGAGAGACTAAGAGTCACTCAACGAGCGATGGAAAGAGCTATGCTCGGAGTTTCTTTGCGGGATAAAATCCGGAACATGGATATCCGGCGAAGAACCAAAGTCACCGACATAGCTCATAAAGTTTGCAAGTTGAAGTGGCAATGGGCAGGCCACATCGCTCGTAGAACTGACAACCGATGGGGAAGAAAAGTTCTCGAGTGGCGACCACGGACCGGAAGACGCAGCGTAGGTAGGCCTCCCACTAGGTGGACCGACGACATCGTGAGGGTCGCGGGCAACCGATGGATGCAAGTGGCGAATTGTCGTTCGGCGTGGCGGTCTAAGGGGGAGGCCTATGTTCAGCAGTGGACGTTTTCCGGCTGATGATGATGATGATGATGATGATATGGGTATCAAATGAAAGGGTTTGCTGTCAGGTACAGGTATATGAAAAAAATAGTCACGTGACATAAATCCAATATGGCGGACAGGCTATATGAAATGCACCCCGATGAAATATGGATATCAAATGAAAGGGTTTGCTGTCGGGAATACGAAAAAAATTATCACGTGACTTAAATCCAATATGGCGGACGTCCAAGATGGCAGACTGGCGGTTTGAAATGCACCCCCATGTTATGGGTATTAAATGAATGGGTTTGCTAAATGACATACGAATAAAATTATCACGTTAGCTAAATCCAACATGGCGGCCGTCCCAAGGCGGTGGATTGGCTAATTGAAATGTAGCCATATGATTTTAGGTATAAAATGAAAGGGTTTGCTGAAAATAATGCGAAATGACATTTTCTTACTAAATTCTTACTATGCCATGGGTATCAATCAATAAGGTTCGACGAAAGGAATACGAAGATTGTAATTTTTTATGCGTGCTAAAAGCGTGTTTACTAGTTCTTTAAACTAATAGCAATTATTATTGTTTGTGTATATTACTTACTAATCTCATATAATTATATCCCTAATCTATGCTTGCTACTACGGAACCCTTCATGGGCGAGTCCAACTCGCACTTGGCCGGTTTTGTTATTTCTAAAGACGCCGATTATACGAAGATTTTTGTTGAATATCTGAACTAAAAAGGGTAAAATAAAAACTTTTTTTTTAAAAAGTACCGACTTCGAATCAAATACAAAAAAGTTTAAAATAACTTTTCTTTCGGAAGTCGTTGGCAATAGTCAGTTAAATAAAAAACAAAGCTGCCGACTTCCGAAAGAAAAGTTATTTTAACACACGCTATTGTCTCGCGTTTGGCTGAACCGATTTTGATGCGGTTTTCACAAAAGTATTTGTTACATTCTAGGGAAGGTTTAAGTATATGTATAACAATCATGGATATCTCGTGACGTTGACCGCATAGATCCGTTTTTGTTGCTGACTTTGATTAAATATTTCTAAAGACGCCGATAATACGAAGATTTTTGTTGATTATCTGAACTAAAAACCGGCCAAGTGCGAGTTGGACTCACCCATGAAGGGTTCCGTAGTAGCAAGCATAGATTAGGGATATAATTATATTGAAATTAAAAAGTAATATACACAAACAATAAAAATAACTTTGTTTTTCATAGTGTTTATAATATGTATGAGTGGCAAAGTTATATTTGCGGTTTTTGAAAATGTACTATATTTCAAAAACTGCTAAGTGTATCTCATCCAAACCAATTTTCGTTGGAAGTTTTGGTTGAGGTCTACATTATATTTTTTTTTTAGTTTAATCATTCTCTTATTTTAGTAGTGTTAGTTACAGGGGGGGGGGACACACATTTTGCCACTTTGGAAGTGTCTCTCGTGCAAACTGTTCAGTTTAGAAAAAAATGATATTAATAACCTCAATATCATTTTTAAAGACCTATCCATAGATACCCCACACGTATGGGTTTGGTGAAAAAAAAATTTGAGTATCAATTCAAAGTATGGGGGGCACCTCCAAAATTTGTTTTGTTTTTATTTATGTGTGAAAATCCTAATGCGGTTCACATAATACATCTACCTACCAAGTTTCAACAGGATAGCTCTTATACTTTCGACAAAAAGTGGCTGTGACATACGGACGGACAGACAGACAGACATGACGAATCTATAAGGGTTCCGTTTTTGCCATTTGGCTACGGAACCCTAAAAAGGGTAAAATAAAAACTTTTTTTTAAAAAAAGATCCGACTTCAAATCAAATACAAAAAGTTTAAAATATCTTTTCTTTCGGAAGTCGGTGGCAATGGGCACCTCCAAAATTTGTTTTGTTTTTATTTTTGTGTGAAAATCCTAATGCGGTTCACATAATACATCTACCTACCAAGTTTCAACAGGATAGCTCTTATACTTTCGACAAAAAGTGGCTGTGACATACGGACGGACAGACAGTCAGACAGACATGACGAATCTATAAGGGTTCCGTTTTTGCCATTTGGCTACGGAACCCTAAAAAGGGTAAAATAAAAACTTAAAAAAAAGAACCGACTTCAAATCAAATACAAAAAGTTTAAAATATCTTTTCTTTCGGAAGTCGGTGACAATAGTCAATGAAATAAAAAAACAAAGCCACGGACTTCCGAAAGAAAAGTTATTTAAAACTTTTTTGTATTTAAATTTAAAATGTCACTTACGGGATCCGTGATTATATTTTTGTTAGAGTTCCCGATATTTCGACGCTGTTGCAAGCGCCATGATCGCGGGATGACTGGAGATTGCGGGTGGATGAAAATAAATTGTTAAGAGCAGACAAATCTGTCTACCCTCTTTCTTTGTCTCTTGCTACGCGCACTAGTGGAACTCGACACTAAGTCACGGCAGAACATACTCACTGTATCAACAAGTTTTTTGGAGTCTTTATTACGATGCCGGCTGCCACTTAGGAGCATGTTTATAACTGGATTCCACGTACTCGACAATTTGAAGCCATCCTCTCGATTGAAATTCTTGTGTTTTCTTATTTCAATTGCTTCTCTTGTCAGTCTATACAGGTATGTAATGTTTGTCCGTGGACAAAATACTTGGCTTGTGGAATCCAGTGATTGGGCCCCGACTGCAGCAGATGTTCAGCTATGGCAGATTTTTGCTCATCGTTGTTTTTGACAGCCTTGATGTGCTCTTTGATGCGGCATGAGACAGTTCGCTTCGTCTGACCTATGTATGAGCTACCACAGCTGCAATCAATTTTATAAACCCCAGGATGTTCATATGGGATTTTATCCTTAGGGGAACGCAGACTTTGTGCAATTTTCCTATGAGGAGTAAACACGGTCTTTATTGAGTATTTACTCAATAAACGACCTATCTTGTCCGTTACTCCTCTCAGATAAGGCAAGAAAATTGTTTGGCGCTCCACTGTAGATCTGGTGGCTCGCTTCTTTTCTGGTCTTACTGCTCCATCATTTGTTTTGTAGCCATTCATGAGTAACACCTTCTGCACATGGGACAATTCACCAGTAAGGTGTTCAGTATCACAAAGCTCAAATGCGCGACCTGTAAGTGAGGTGACTACAGAATTGAGGTGATAGGGGTGATGATGTGAGGTGGCGTGCAAATATCGGTCTGTGTGAGTCGGCTTCCTGTAAACTGAATGGCTTAGGGTCCCATCACTCCTTGCAATGACCTTGACGTCAAGAAAAGCTAAAGACCGATCCTTTTCCAATTCCACTGTGAAACGCATGGCCGTGTGGATATTATTCAAATGGTTCAAACATCTCTCAACTTCCGGTACTCCACCTCTGAGGATGCAGAATACGTCATCCACATACCGCTTCCAAACCTTGATAGGCACAGGACAAGTAGAAATAGCCAAGACTTCGATGTGTTCCATCCACAGGTTAGCAACCACAGGTGCCACTGGACTACCCATAGCAACCCCATCAATTTGCTGATAAAACTGGCCTTTGTATAAGAAGAAATTGGTGGACAAACAGTGCTCCAGCAACTTAGCATACTCCATGGGGATATCTTTTTCTGGAAGCTTTCTTCTTATAATTTCTATACATTCCAGTACGGGAACATTGGTGAAAAGGGATTCGACGTCAAAACTAACCATAATCTCATCATTCTCGACCCTGATTTGTTTCAACAAACTCGCAAAATGACGGGAGTCTTTGACCTACGATGTTGTGTGGCCCACCATTTTCTGTAGCGTGTCTGAAACATGTCTAAATAAGTGACATTTTAAAAGAGACAAACCGTGAAAGTTTAAAACAGTGTTTTTTGTATTTGATTTGAAGTCGGTTCTTTAATAAAAAAAAAGTTTTTTTTTTTAATATAATGTATTCACACACACATAATATAATACACATATAATTGAATATAATTATATTCGTACACGAAATTCCTGCAGTTAATTTTTTAACGCCCTATATAATGTTTTAGTTACATTCTCCAATGTTTATTTTATCTCCTAAAAACATATCCACTTGCAACATGTTCAGTCACAAGCAATAGTATGTATACACTAAGCAGTATTCAAAAGCGATTTTTTGCTACCATATTGATTAAACTTTTGCCTTCTCATTAGACTTGTATTTTGGAAGCCATACTATTACAGAATAGGTATTATTTCAAAGTGGAAACCTGTATTTCACGAGTAATTTGCGTTTGAATTTTGTTAAGTGTATACATGTTATTGCTCGTGACTGTTCATTGGTTTGTGTTGTAAAAGAAGCTCGGAAAATGCGTAAAAGATCAATAATTGAGTATCTTACCCTAAGTCGGATTGTGAAAATTCCGTCAGGCGGGGCTCGCACCGTCGGCGCTGGACGACGCGGCGGCCGGCGGCGCGCTGTACGCCGCGCTCACTGCGTGCGCCGCGCTGAGGGCGGCCGGGGGGCCGGGCGAGGGCGGCCGCGTGCTGCTGCTGGGGCTGGGCGGCGTGGGGCAGGCGGCGCTGCAGCTGCTGGCGCGGCGCGGCGCGCACGTCACCGTGGGCTGCGCCGCCGAGCTGCGCGACCTCGCCGCGGAGCTCGGCGCCGCCGCCGCGCTGGACCGGCACGCCGCCGACTACGACGCCGCGCTGGAGGCGGCCGGACCGTGAGCACACTTTACAACATAATTCACCATTTTGAAAGCGTGCAGGTGTTAATATGGCGTTAGTAACACGCTTTCTTAGTTGAATTGTATAGTACTACTTTTAGACCCCGCCATCCCCTTTGAATCTAACCTATCCTACATTTTTGTCCGATCTGTACCCTTAGCACGAGTTTTCAGTATTTGAGACATAAACTGGAACTTTGACAACTTCAAATTGACAATTTTCAAGGTAAAAATTAGTTCCTTCTTCGTACACCAGAGGCGCTGTTCCATTTTTTCATACAAGAATCACTGTAAATACTGGAAAGACGCTGTAAAGTAAAAGAGTGAAAACTCGTGCTAAGGGTACTGTATTAGCGGCGGCGTAGTCGACACAATTTTTTCCGTAGGATTAAAACTGGCCATGCAACCGGGAAAATCCGGTACTGAAAATACCGGGAAATCCCAGGACTTTTTAAGCATTCCGGTACCGGTTCTTAATCCCGTACTTTCGGTACTTTATTATTTTCCTTCTTTTTTTCAACACAAAATAACAAATCATATCCAATAAACAATTTTGGAACGACGTTCCTTATGGCGCGTTGCAAAAAGGGGGCTAGGCGGAAAAAAAATTCACGACACTTTTTACCGACTGTGCGACGCAAAGGAGGGTAATGTGTGTATTACCATGTAATGGAATGAACTGGAATGGAGTGGAGTGTAGTGTAGTGGAATGGAGAGGAGGGTCGAAAATCGCCTGAACCTTTTTTTAACTTCGCTATCGTTACTAAAACTACCAAGTTTAAAAAACAGGTTCAAGTGATTTTCGACCTTATTAACATTTAAAATTTAGTTTGTTTTTTCTCACATTCTCGTTAGCTAACATTGCTCCTTCATTAAAATCCGGTGTTTGCATAATGTCAATAAGCTCGAAAATCACTTGGGGAGCGTTCAAGTACGTAACGCAATTTGGGGGGAGGGGGAGTCTCTTAAAACGTTACGATGCGTTACAGGGGCGGGAGGGGGTCATTCTTACAACACGTTACGTAACATGATTTCTTTTTTTAAATAAAAAATTAGAGAATTAAAACAAAGGCAATTAAAACTATACCAAGGATAAAAACTATTTACATTTATACATATTTAACTATTTACATACGTAACTTTTTGCGACTTTAGGGTAAAAATTATCACTTGAGTGTTACGTAACGTTTGGAGAGGGGGAGGGGCGGTATAGAAAAACGTTACGATGCGTTACAAGGGGGGGAGGGGGGGTCCAAAATCTTCAAAAATTGCGTTACGTATTTACTTGAACGCTCCCTTGAAGGTCGGAAAACATTTGCTTAACGATAAGCAAATGTTTTCCGACCTTCACTTGTATTTCCAACTGATTCCCACCAGTAGGATAAATCGGTAAAAAAACAAGACAACCATTTTAATTCAAATTCAATTTTATTTGCATTCCACAATGTGTACTTAGGTGGTAGGTTAAAAATAATAGATCATTATGGACCCTGTCGGGCACAGCAAAATATAAAAAGTATAAAAATTCGGTCGCATTGAACAGTGTGGTGTCGCGACGATTATTTTTATTGAGTGTATACAGTAACTTCGTTCCATCCGGGTGTCCCTTGACACCTCTCAAGTTTTTTTTTTACAATATTCTTAATATAAAACATTTTAAATTGAAAATCATGTCAATTTTATAAATAAAACTAGTATTTGCCCGCGGCTTCGCTTGCGTTAATTTAGAATTTGAGAAACAATACGGATCGTGTAAGTGGCGCCATTTGGAATATGAACGGCATTGTTTTTTTTCTCGGCAGCAGCTCTTTTCTGTTTTTCGGGATGAAAGATACTCTATATCCGTGTCTATACTCCTGACAACGTATATGCAAAATTTTGGGACGATCAATTCAGTAGGTAGTTTGTGTCAAAAGGCAAACAAACAAACATAATTATTGCTTGCATTTATAATATTAGTTTAGATCAATAATGTTATAGGTACACATACTTTGCATAGGAAACGTCCTTGTTTTTTATCTTAAACATAAGACTATCATTTTTTGGTCGATTTACAGCATCGCTGCAATTTGTTAACGCAATTGAACGTACAATAGCATTGCTCTTCCCGCTTTAGCATACCGCGTGATACCTTAAAAATAGCTAGTTATTTGACTCGATGTTCGAAATCTTGTTGTCGCTTAAAACAGAATCTATGCACTGGTTTGAGCACCAATTCAAAACATAAATAAACACAAAATAATAGAAAGATTTGATTGTTTTCGAATCTTTGAAATTCCTACACCTCGAAACAATAAATTACGGTTTAAATAATATCCAACTTACCTACCTATAATTTAAATCAGCGCAGATTTATCCTAGAGAGACCTCTCGCGTCCGGCATTGGTCGCGCCCATGCTGCGGGGCGAGACGGAGTGGGAAGCGGTCGCCTCCTTCTGCGAAGCAGTCATGCTCGCGAAGGAGGAGGCGGGCCGCGTGAGGGAGAGGACGCCCACGGCGACGGACGTCGCAAGACGATCTCCGGCCACCGTAGGCGCGGGCATGCGGGCGGCGAGTAAAGTGCAACTCGCTGCCCGACCATGGACCATGCCCGGGTCGACGGCGCGTTGTGTTCCACGCGCGCCTCAAAGAGCATCAGCATAATGACGGGGCCCCCTCTCTAGAGGGCCAAAGCCTGCCGGGGTCGCGGGACTTATCTCATTACCGTGACCCCGGAACATAAAGGGCTATTGAAGGACACCGTGGATTTTAGTCAGTACAAGTCTGACAGTCCCTCCCGCCCTGCCTGGGGTGGGAGGACTCATTTGATGATTTTACCACGCAAAGATTTATCATAGAGAACTACAGAAAAATATTAGAAAAAAAAAAGAATTTTAAATAATATAGGAGTAAAAATATGCATAAAATTATTTTTAATTATTTGAACTCTCACATGATAAATAAAAACAAAAAAAGAAACACAAAAAGTGAAAAAGAAAGGAACCAAGATTTGATCCAGAGACTCGTGTCTCGTGAGGCAGCTATGTTACTAACACGACCAGCTGGCTTGCTGACAGTGATTTTCAAAATAGTGGTTCATAAAGAAATGTCAACAATGTCTGAAAACCGACAAAAATTAACATTGCTAATCCCCCAAGGGGAATAGCGAAATTATAAATACCCTATTAATTGAAGAACAGTTTAAGGAATATTATTTATAGTTTTTATATTAAGTCATTTTTGCACCTACCATTTATTCATTAAATATTTATTTACACACAACCAATTTGACATTATCGTATTTACTATACATTATACTAATACAAAGACTATTTACAATCAATTGATATCAAAATTATATTGTTTAGTGAAATTTTTATTGATTATTATTAGTTGATTGTTTTTTTTTGTGTTAATTTATACTAGTTATTGTTTTACCGACTTAAAAAAAAGGAGGTTATCAATTCGACCCGTATGTATGTAATATTTCCAGAACTGCCCAGTTTTCATATATGTTAGTCTATATCAGCGTCTGAACAAATGTGCCAAATTTCAAAAGTGTATGTATGTATGTATGTTTTTATGTTTTTGTTCGCATATCTCCGGAACTACAAGTCCGATTTAAGTATTTATTTTTTTGTTGTACTAGATATTGTCTTAGGGTACACTGCAAGTTTCATCAAAATCGGTTCAGTAGTTTTTAAGAGAGGGAGTTTTTTGCCTACTTGGGTTATAGATTTTCAATGTAGATTGTATGTTTTTTGGTCGCAATTATCTCGCGTTTGACTGAACCGATTTTTCGTTTAGACCGAACGCAAGTTGCTGGTGGATGATTCTGGCTACTAGGTTGTGCCTGTGCAAGTATTCGCCGTTAGCAAGACGAGAACAACCAGAGATAATATGTCTAATGGATTCACCTGGACGATGGCATGCCCGACACACGTCAATCGTCCCATCCTTTATAATATGTCTCCGGTAGTTGTTCGTCAAGATAACTTCGTCCATAATCACACAGACAAAACCTTCAGTTTCCCCGAAGAGGTCACCGAAACGTAGCCAGGACACGGACGCTAGAATATCTACATCGGGCCCATGAAGGGCCCGGTAGAAGCGCCCGTGTAGCTCCTTGCTTTGCCATACCTCCTTGCGGTCTTCGGTACTGAGTATCACAGGTTTGTGCCAGTTCTCTTTAGCCATGGACAGCGGGGTGAGTCCCTCGTCCACTGTGACCACATCTCGGTGCATACCCACTTCCATTTTCAAAAAATATTATTATTATTAATGAGTTCATTTTTCAACCGATTCAGATAATTATATGTAGCACGCTCACGTGCCTTTCATACTATAAACTTATACTTAGCAACATTTGTACGTGAGTACCGAAAGTACCGAATTTCCCGGGTAATCCCGGGTTCAAATCCAGTACCGAAAATCCGGTACCGGTTAAGAAGGATACTGGTACTGGTACCGGTACTGTGCATCCCCTAATTAAAAGTTACCCTTTCGTGCCAAACCTGTCTCAAACGTGGTACCCCAATTCCCATCCACGAGGTGGGCAGACGATCTTACGAAGGCCACAGGATCACGCTGGATGCATGCCGCTTACAACCGGTCCTATTGAAAGTCTAACCCTTATTAAATTAAAGGTATAATGCTTACCACTTGGGTTTTTAGCTTAAAAAAGTATTTTTCTTGCACCGGCAACACTTGAATTTGATATTAAGTAAAACGTTGTCTTTTTTTAAATCCAATTACTAGCAACATTTCATTCATAAACGTCATCCATCCATATACGCCAATGTCAAAGTGAGCCAGTCGGCAGTTTGGTGAAAAATTTTTGAAATTTTTGTGACGTTACTCAAAAATTTTTAGTTTTGTTCAACCAAAAATCTGGTAAGTGTTTTTTGCGTTCAGATTCATAAACTATGTTATATTCTTGTAGTTTTGCATCCATTAGGTTGAAGAATCCGGTACTATATGCATGTTTTTTGATCGTGTGAAGTTATGGGTAATAGTGGTAAATTATATGCCATTGTGCATTCGTGCCTAACTGTAAATTGAAAAATAATAATATAATAATAATAATAATCGTTGAAGGAGCGTTTCTTTGGCCGCCTGAAAAAAGTATTTAATAGCCTTTTATCAGGTGGTAATAAGGTGCGCGCCTTCAACGGCTGGGTCATGCCAGTATTGATGTACTCTTTTGGCATACTCAAATGGACTCAAACAGAACTTGATGCCCTGGATAGGAGGGTCCGTACATTGCTGACTGCATATCGAATGCATCACCCACGGTCTTCAGTTATGAGATTGTATATCCCGCGAAAATGTGGAGGTCGAGGCTTTCTAAACGCTAAGACTCTCCACAATCGCGAGATATGCAATCTCAGGGAATATTTCCTAAAAGCCGACGTGGGAATGCATCGAGATGTAGTAGCGGTGGACAAGGGCCTCACCCCGCTCTCCTTGGCTAAAGAGAACTGGCGCAAACCTGCGGTGCTTGACACTAATGATCGCATGGAGGTATGGCAGAGCAAAGAGCTTCACGGACGCTTTTTCCGGGCTCTACATGGGCCTGATGTAGATTTGTCAGCGTCCGTGGCCTGGCTACGATCCGGGGACCTGTTTGGTGAAACCGAGGGTTTTGTCTGTGCAATTATGGATGAAGTTATGATGACGAATAACTACCGGAGATTTATTGTGAAGGATGGCACGGTTGACATATGTCGGGCATGCCACCGTCCTGGCGAATCAATCCGTCACATTATTTCCGGGTGTTCTCGTCTGGCTAACGGAGAATACTTGCATAGACATAACCTTGTAGCCAGGATAATCCATCAGCAACTTGCTCTGAAATACGGCCTTGTGGAATCGGAAGTGCCGTACTACAGGTATGAGCCCGACCCAGTTCTTGAAAGTGGCGATATCACACTGTACTGGGATCAATCCATCATCACTGACAGGACTATTGTAGCCAATAGACCTGATATAGTGGTGGTGGATCGATCAGAGCGGCGCACAATGATTGTTGACATAACCGTCCCGCATGATGAGAACCTCGTGAAAGCTGAAAAAGATAAGCAAATCAAGTATCTTGATTTGGCTCGCGAGGTTGTCGATATGTGGGATGTGGATTCAGCGATCATTGTGCCGATAGTCGTGTCGGCCCATGGCTTAATTGCCAAGAGCCTCGACCAACATCTAAGGAGGCTCTCTTTAGGCAGCTGGATCAAGGGCCTGATTCAGAGAGCAGTTCTTCTGGACACGGCGCGCATTGTCAGGAGGTTCCTTTCTCTGGAGCCCTGACCGTCGGTAGCTTGGACCCTGTTCCCGATACCGGTGGGCCACTATTATTTATATTTTTAAATGTTTTTTATTATATTTCTTTTAATTTTGTGAAAATATTTAAAAATGTACATAATGAGGTAAAAAAATGAATAAAGAGAATAATAATAATATTCCACAACTATCACACAACGCCATCTAGTCCCAAGCTAAGCAGAGCTTGTGTTATGGGTACTAGACAACTGATAAACATACTTATATATTTCTAAATACATACATATTATAGATAAATTACACCCAGACACAGAACAAATGATCGTGCTCATCACACAAACATTTGTCCTGGGTGGGAATCGAACCCACGACCTCCGGCATAGCAGTCAGGGTCACTAACCACTAGACCAACAGGCCAGTCAAAATATGTTGTTCTATGTGTAAAGTGACTCTGTGTGCCAAGTCATGTTTCAGGCTTTTTCACACTGCGGAGGAAACTCAAGGAGAATAATAACACACCAACTTTTTATAATTAATAAACCTCTCTTTTTATTACGAACACAAGTATATTTTATTTACCTACCTACTAAAAATACACATTACATTCATATTTACATTCGAAAAAATGTTAATGCCTATATATTTTTTTTTTCAAACAAATTACACAAGCAAATCCAGGGAAAACAACTAGTATAGGAATTTGTTCAAATCGTATTGGATAATGGTAACTATAATACCACCATCGTAATATTTTACAAGTCGGTAATGGATAATGGTAAGATATTTACCACCCAAAAAACCCCCCTTTCCCTCCCCTTTTTCGTTTTTTTTCCATCAAAAATGAAATCTGTGGCCCCTAATTACCTAGAAACAAACCTCGTTTTTTTCTAAATGTCCACAGGGGCTCGCGTTTGTTTAAGGGCTAAAGGGGAGGCCTATGTTCAACAGTGGACGTCTTACGGCTGATATGATGATGAATTTTTATACCATGTTATATACACTTCTGGACACATATATTGGCCCACCTTAGAGTTTAGGTTTCGATGGCCCCTACCGAAATATTATTGCTAGATTGAACAAAAACTGTTAATGCAGTTTTAAACCTGATACATTTTACCATCTTTTTCGATCGTATTGTTTTAAATTTGAATTCAGAATACCATGCGACATGGAGCTACGCCTGACAAGTCGGATATGTGCCTTGTTAAAGGCAATTGATTTTTGAATAAAAAACATGTTTTATCAAGTAAAGGTTTAATTTAATAACGCGCGTTGCCTCCATGGGCATCTACCACAGTTCTCATACGATTAGGCATAGAGTTTATCAACCGCTCTATGAAATTTTGAGGGATCATCTCCCATTCCTCTTCTATGGCAGTTTTCAACTCCTGCATTGTCTGGGCAACTGGCTGACGAGCCCTAACACGTCTTTTTAGGTCGTCCCACATGTGCTCAATGGGGTTTATGTCTGGGCTTCTGGCTGGCCAGTCCATAACTGTGATGTTCACATCCCGAAGATATTCCCTGACGATGCCGGCCGCATGGGCTCTTGCATTATCATGCATAAAAAGGAAATTTGGGCCCACATAGTCCGCGTATGGTATCACGTGAGGTTCTAAGCACTCACGAATGTATCTTTCAGCATTGAATGTTGGCAGCCGTGGTCCTGTAACAACCTCAAGTTGAGTTTTGCCGCTCGCGGATATACCGCCCCAGACAGTCCATGAGCCACCGCCATAAGCAACCCTCTCTTCAAAGCAGCATTGTGCGAAACGCTCTCCCTTACGTCGGTAGACCTTCTTCCTTCCATCATTGCCATGTAACACAATTTTAGACTCATCAGAAAAGAGTACACGGCTCCAATCTTGCTGTGTCCAATTTAAATGACTGCGTGCGAAATGAATGCGCGCTGTTCGGTGGGCTCGCGTTAGTTTGGGCCCATTAGCTGGCTTGTGGTACCATATCGCGTTCTTTTAACCTTCTCCGAACAGTTCGAGCGCTCACAGATACTCCGTGGAAGTCGCGAAGTTGGTTTTGTATCTCAATGGAGGTAAGGTGACGATTTCTCAAGCTGGTCGTCACGATAAATCGATCCTGCCATTGTGACCCGAGATCGTGGCCTTCCTTGGCGACGAACAAAGCCGCCAGTCTCTAGGTACCTACCTCCGATAAACATTTCGGACCGCAGATCGACTTAAATTAAGTTGAGTACTTACGTTTCTTTGGCTGTGTCCGGCCTGAATAAGTGCCACAGCTTGGGCGGCGACTTCAGGTGAAGTATCCATAGATTATTGATAGAACCTCACCTTAATGTTAAGAATAAGTAATGTTTGTTGCATAACCAAAGATATCAATCGCTTTTTCAAGAATTAAATCCAAGTAAACCAATAAAACCAAGTTTTCTTAGTATTCGATTGTTTGATATCAACAAACATCCAAATTGTCTTTTATTTCTTTAAATTCTGTGTTCGAAATTCAAAACAAGACTATTGAATGAAATTGTGAATGTGCCAGGTTCAAAACTGCATAAAAACTTTTTGCTCGACCTAATATAAAATTTTAGCTAGGACCAAACGAAACTGAAAATACAAGGTGGGCTAATAGATGTGTCCAGAAGTGTATATTTTTACCAAATAATTATAATGACAATACAATCATGAGTGTACGACACAGGAGGCGAGGGTTGCGCGAGGGTACCACGTACACGGTACACTCCGCCGCGAAATAAGCATTTTTTTGAACGGACAACCAGGTCAAAACAACAAGCTTAAAACTTTGTGATTTTTCATGATACTGTTTAAATTTTGTACAGACGCCAGCACATCAAGCTACCACAATCTGTCAAATTTCTTTTATAGATTTTCAAACTTTGGTAAAATTTGACAGATTCGGGTAGGTTGACCTGCTGGCGTCTGTACATAGATTCTTTATATAAAAATACTAGTCAGGTCTATCGGGCTTAAATAACGTACAAATATTGGACAAATCAAACTAATTAACTTCCACCGTTCGAAAAATGACACATTTTGTCGCATTTAATTGGCAAAAATATTCTAATAAAACGATTTATTTGGTAATCTGTGCGTCGAGTGTCGCCGCTGATCCTGGTGTGCCGCCAGGTACGACGTGGTGCTGGACTGCGCCGGCCTGGGCGGCGACGCAGCGGCCGCGCGTCGCTGGCAGTTCTCGCGCTACGTGACGCTCACCACGCCGCTGTTGCGGCACGTGGACGCGCGCGGCGTGGCGGCGGGCGCACTGTGCGCGGGCGCGGCGCTGTTGGCGCAGAGCGCGGCGCTGCTGGCGCCAGGCGCGCGCGCGGGCCGCGCCGGCGCCGCGTCGCTGCCGCCGCACGTGCGCTGGGCGTTCTTCTCGCCGTCGGCGCCGGACATCGAGCAGCTGCGCCGCCTGGCGGAGCGCGGCCAGGTACTCTGTCCGCTGTCGGCCCTCTCCGCTGTTGCTGCGCGTGCCTCACGTGTCGCTCTGTTGCAGTTCCACGTGGCGGTGGAGCAGGTGTTCGGCTGGTGGCGCGCGGAGGAGGCGTACAGGCGGGCGGCGCGGGGGGGGGCGCGGGGCAAGCTGCTGCTGGACTTCACGGCCGCGCCGCCCTCTCCCGCTTAGAAGACAGGCCGACGCGCGACGGTGTGCTGAACAGATAAAATGTCACAATCGTCTTCGTTCCCAATTAATATTAGTTAGTAGTAATAATTAGTATCTTAAAGGACATTCGTTTTGTTTTTGTTGTAATAATCTTAACTGACGTAACACTGGCATCTTAATAAAAAGTCAAATTAGTATTAAGAAATAATTTTTTTTTTATCATGTTGAAATCATCAAATGAATCCTCCCACCCAGAACTAGACGAGAGGGACAATGAAACTTGTACTGACTAAATCCACGGTGATTCTCAATAGCCCTTTACATTACGGAGTCACGTTTATCTGATGAGACAGTTCCGCGACCCCGGAGGAGGCGGACGCCATGAGTTAGAAGGACAGCCAGTCCACCTCACAACCCAATCACCGCGGGTGACTTCCACTGCTTCCGTCTGATGCGTAGCGAAGCGATTTTATTTATTTATTTCATGGAGGACTTACAGCTAACAAAATCATAACAAAAAAGGGGTAATAGGCATCAGACAGCCAATTACCAGTCCTCGCGTATAGAATAAAGCTGCGAACAAATTACCGGACGCGTCCGTCAGCCGCGGCTGAAAGACGCGGCTTATCGAGCCAGTACATTTAATACTACACTGTGCAAACTGTCCGTCGTAAGACGCGGACGTGACCTTGAGCGTTCGGACGTCCGAACAGAATCTCGCCGGCTGGATGTTTGTGCATCCGAAGAGGGTCGTCCGAACTACCGTGCACACTGCTAAGCCGCGTCCCTCAGCCGCGGCTGACGGACGCGTCCGATAATATGTTCTCAGCTTTATAATAGAAATATCTAAGTATGATGCGAGCACAGACAGCAGCACACGACTTAAATTAAAGTTGTCACGTTAAAAATTAAAACAGAAAAATGCAGACATCTGCTTGGCAGCAAAAACATAAAAAATACAGACAAAAGTAGAATGAAAAAAGCTAAAGGTACTCTCACTTAAAAAATTGCAGGCTCAAGCACCTTCTGGCTGAATTCACACTAGTTTCAAAAGGATCCAGATCATGTCGCTTACATATTAAAAGTTTTGCTTGCACGCACAATTTAGCTGTTCTGCCTATAATTCAATGACGAATGAGGAACAAAAATGGGAGGATTGGAGCGCAAAGTCTTATTAGGCACTTTAAAACAAAATTTAGATAATAGTTCAGGACTCATCACTATAATAGCTCAGGAATATTGTTGTGGAAGATTTTGAACAAAAACAGTCCGCAATATTACGTCGATGTACTAGTGGCAATAGGTGGTATTTCCTACAGAGTCGAAGATATTCTGCTGAGTTATATGGAACCTTTTGGTGAAAACAAAGATATTTTATGAAGCGTTTTTGTATATTTTCTATGCGGTCTATAATTATATTTGTGATACCGTGGATTCCATATCTGAGACGCATACTCGAGCTGACTCCTTACATAAGTACAGTACAATATTTTGAGCGTTTTAGCCTCTGTGAAACACTTAGAAAGTCGCATTATAAAACCAAGTAGTTTAGATGCTTTTTAGGGTTCCGTAGCCAAATGGCAAAAACGGAACCCTTATAGATTCGTCATGTCTGTCTGTCCGTGTATGTCACAGCCACTTTTTGTCGAAAGTATAAGAGCTATCCTGTTGAAACTTGGTAGAAAGATGTATTATGTGAACCGCATTAGGATTTTCACACAAAAATCAAAACAAAACAAATTTTGGGGGTGCCCCCCATACTTAGAATTGAAACTCAAAAAAAACTTTTTCACCAAACCCATACGTGTGGGGTATCTATGAATATATTATCAGCCTATTGCCGTCCACTGCTGAACGTAAGCCTCCCCCAAAGAGCGCCAACTCTCCCGGTCCTGGGCAGCCCGCATCCATCCGCTGCCAGCCACATTCTTCAAATCATCGACCCATCTTGCCGCAGGGCGTCCTACACTACGTTTGCCTATTCGCGGTCTCCACTCTAGCACCTGTCTGCTCCATCTACCATCGGTCCGTCTACAGACGTGGCCGGCCCACTTCCACTTCAACGTGCTTATTCTACGCGCAATGTCGATCACTTTGGTTCTCTGGCGAATGACTTCGTTCCGAATTCTATCCGCCAGAGAGACTCCGAGCATTGCTCTCTCCATTGCACGCTGAGCAACCTTGAATTTGTGGACCAGGCCTATGGTAAGTGTCCACGTTTCGGCTCCGTAAGTCATTACGGGTAGGACGCACTGGTTATAAACCCTGGTTTTAAGGGATTGTGGGATCGATGATTCGAAGATATGACGCAGCTTCCCGAATGCCGCCCAGCCCAAGCGTATCCTTCTGATTGTTTCCTTCTCGAAGTTGTGCCGCCGGCCC
This sequence comes from Agrotis exclamationis, assembly GCA_950005045.1. Classification (NCBI taxonomy): domain Eukaryota; kingdom Metazoa; phylum Arthropoda; class Insecta; order Lepidoptera; family Noctuidae; genus Agrotis; species Agrotis exclamationis. The sequence goes on from OX465430.1 coordinate 251,099, forward strand.
AGTTGTATAGTTTGGCCTAGATAAATGTATTCTTGCACAACCTCGAGGGCAGCACCTTTCACGATTACAGGTCTCGGATTGACATGACCATTGAACATGACTTTGGTTTTGTCTAAATTCATTCCGAGACCCACACGCCTTGAAGAATCGCTTAGGCTGTTCAGCATTACTTCCAGCTCCTGCAGAGATTCCGCCATGATGACAATGTCATCCGCAAATCGAAGGTGCGAGATGTACTGACCGTTGATATTTATGCCCCGTCCTTTCCAATCAAGCGTCTTGAAAACTCTATCTATTATGATCTATGAATAGGTCTTTAAAAATGATATTGAGGTTACTAACATCATTTTTTTCTAAACTGAACAGTTTGCGCGAGAGACACTTCCAAAGTGGTAAAAAGTGTGTCCCCCCCCCCCGTAACTTCTAAAATAAGAGAATGATAAAACTAAAAAAATATATAATGTAGACCTCAACCAAAACTACCAACGAAAATTGGTTTGGATGAGATACAGTTAGCAGTTTTTGAGATATAGTACATTTTCAAAAACCGCAAATATAACTTTGCCATTCATACAAATACTATGAAAAACAAAGTTATTTTTATTGTTTGTGTATATTACTTACTAATCTCAATATAATTATATCTCTAATCTATGCTTGCTGCTACGGAACCCTTCATGGGCGAGTCCAACTCGCACTCGGCCGGTTTTTTTGACAATAGCGTCAATGTGTGAGTCGAACACTAGTTTACTATCTTGATAAACGCCCAAGTCACGAATAGTACTGCACCTAGGCAAGTTTTCGCCCGCCAAAGTATAGGTAGTGACCAGGACCACACGTTTCCTGGTGTAGGTAATAACGGAACACTTAGATGGATTGAGGTCTAGTTTATTAACCCGAGAATACTCTTCAAGCCGACATAAATCAGCCTGTAGTGCAAGCATGTCATCATGCGATGCAATAGTGGCAAAGATTTTCATGTCATCGGCAAAGCATAATAGTTTGGATGAATGGAGGCACTGATCGATGTCGTTCACATAAACGACAAACAAGAAAGGACCAAGTAACGAACCTTGAGGGACTCCACTGGGTACGTTTACCCAGCTAGACACATAGTTATTAATTACTACTGCTTGTGACCTGTTATCAATGTAAGAAGAGAACCACCTTAGCAAGTCTCCACGGATGCCTATTTGTATTAACTTTCTTTATTAGGGTAACGTGCTCGATCCGATCAAATGCTTTACTATAGTCTGTGTAAACCACATCGACCTGTTTACCATTATCCATGGCCTCAGTGATAAAATCATTAAACAAAATCAGGTTGGAAGTTGTAGACCGTTATTTTAAAAACCCATGCTGAAAAGAGCTTAATGAGTTAGCAAGGGCAGGGTATAACTGGTTAATAGATAATCCTTTCAAATATTTAGCCCGTGTTTTTGGCTTCAATTCTCGTGGCCTACTATCAATCTGGACATTTTTCATCTAAGACCAATGATATTATAAGTAAAAAAGGTGTAGATACGTTATACGCGCTCAAAAACAGACCCGCTCAAATGTGGTTGATTCACAAACCTTGACCTCAGTCCGACGTTGCCAGCGACAACGGATGCACTTCATGTACTACAGAGTGAGTCAAAAGTAAAAGTGACTCAAAACCACCGAAAATGCCGTCGTGTGTGATGAGATATTGTACAAATTATACAAGCAAGACTTCTAAAAGTCAAAGAATCACTTATTATTCGTAAATATATTATTTATCTTAATATTTTCACAAATAAAACATTACGTTTCTATAATATGGCGTCGTAAAAGAAAGAGTGCGAGTGAGATAAAAGAGAGAGCGTCACCATCTAGCTGTCACTTTTTTTCATATTGGTTTTATCAAGCTATCCTTTTTACTTGTAGTGAAATGTAATGTGTGTGAATAAAAAGTGTGTATGTGTGCTGCCTCTCTGCGCGGTACGCTTTTTTTCTGTTGTTTTGTACGTGTATAACATATCTATGACTTATAATATCATTGTCTAAGACTATATAATAATGCGGCGACGGACGTCGCAAGACGATCTCCGGCCACCGTAGGCGCGGGCATGCGGGCGGCGAGTAAAGGGCAATTCGCTGCCCGACCATGGACCATGCCCGGGTCGACGGCGCGTTGTGTTCCACGCGCGCCTCAAAGAGCGTCAGCATAATGACGGGGCCCCCTCTCTAGAGGGCCAAAGCCTGCCGGGGTCGCGGGACTTATCTCATTACCGTGACCCCGGAACATAAAGGGCTATTGAAGGACACCGTGGATTTTAGTCAGTACAAGTCTGACAGTCCCTCCCGCCCTGCCCGGGGTGGGAGGACTCATTTGATGATTTTACCACGATAAAAAAAAAAAAAAAGACTATATAATAATAACTCTACAGCTTAATACGTAAACATTTTCATATTTCTAATGTACGGTCTATTTATTAATAATATTTTTTTTTATTAACGATTAAAAAAAAACTCGCCAAGATGTATTTTAGGTCGGGTACATTAAGTGGACCACTTTTGTAAGACGACTAAAAAGTCACGGTGTATAATATTAACATTAAATAACACTGTTGTGTTTTACCTACATTTACAAGCTCCAACAATTTGATACCAACATGAATGTTTTATTTTGATTCTGATTTATTTACAATGTCAGTGGCCTGCAAGCCACTAATAACTTCTTCTTGTGCTGACTTCCGCTGTTAAAGTATAGCGTTATACTTTCCATTTTTTTTTAAATTGCTGGATCAAGGTCGATGTCAAAAATATAAAAAGCACCACTTACAAATCCACTTAAATAAAAAATGTATATTATGAGACACGGATGTTTTGAGACTTGACTATTTTGCAACTTGGAGGTTTCGAGACTTGTATCTTATGAGATTTGAACTTTTTTTTCCATGTGGTTATTTTGCAACTTGAACGTTATGAGACTAAACGGACACTTTTTACCGACTGCGCGACGCAAAGGAGGGCAATGTGTGTAACTGTGTATTAACATGGAATGGAGTGGAGTGGAGTGGAGTGGGCCGGAGTGGAGTAGAGTGGATCGGAGCGGATCAGAGCGGATCGGAGCTTTATTTGATTGAAAGAGTACACCTTCCAATTGGTCCCATGATCATCAAGTCAGGATCTGATGATGGAATCCTGGAGAAAACGTGGGAACTCTTTAAATTTTAAATCATTCTTGAAGCGATGTATTCGAATTATTACGTAACGCTGGTTTTAAATCTTTGTTACAGCCGCTTTCCTCTACACGCGGTGGTACTCAAATAGACAACATCTTTTCCAACTTTACCTGTGAAGTTGGTTTTTATAACTCCTTCTACAGTTACCATCGTCCTATGTGGGCCCGTTTAGACGTTATGAGTTGGCTACTGAATCACTTACGTACCTAATAAATGTTAATGTACGTAAATTAAAATTAAATTCAGCGAATCAGTTTAGTTAGTTCGCATAAGTATTTTGATGGGCAACTACGGAACCCTACACTGTGCGTGGCCCGACTCGCACTTGGCCGGTTTTTGTTGCCTACTAGGATTGTAGATTTTCAAAGACGCCGATAATATGAAGATTTTTGGTGAATATCTAAACTATAAAAAAACTTTTTTTAAAAAAAAAGTACCGACTTCAAAACAAATACAAAAAAGTTTAAAATAACTTTTCTTTCGGAAGTCGGTGGCAATAGTCAATGACACAACAAAACAAAGCCACCGACTTCCGAAAGAAAAGTTATTTTAAACTTTTTTGTATTTTTTGTTTTGAAGTCGGTACTTTTTTTTAAAAATCAAAATCAAAAATCAAAATCAAAGCGTTTATTTCAAGTAGGCCAGTTACAGGCACTTTTGAATTGTCATAGACAAAAATATTATTAAACACTAAAAAGTTATGGTGCTACAGTCCCAGTCACAAGACATAAAAACTGTGAAAGTACCGTAGATGCCCATTCCAAGAAGTAGATCTCTATGGAGAAGAACGGGCAAGAAACTCCATGGACACTCTTTTTAAATCGCCAAAATTATTACAAACCCTTTGTTACATCATTCATTTTGAGATGATACATTATGTGAGAACGATGTAGCAAGTTAAAAGTGTCCATAGTAGAAAATTAAAACAAAGACAATTCAGAAACAAACAAAATGATCAATAGATAGTTAAAATAAACCGTGGCAACTAAGAGATGACCAGTCCCAACTGACAGCGCCCGTTCACGAACATGACACATGTATCAGCACCATTCAGCTCAACCATTTTGAAGGGAGCTAAATGATCCGACACACGCGCCACCATCAGCGGGACATTTGAGTGAGCATGACATACTCTCAACCGCCAGGGTTATTCAAGTCAATAAGAGACGTAGGTACTCAGTGAATGATAGCTCCGAGGTACATAGCACTCACACAATGCTGGCTATGAAACTATATAATACTAGGATGATTGAATCTATACAATGCAAAATACAGTTGAACAATCTTCATCAGCTCCAACAAGAATATTAAATAAACGCTATCAATATTTATCCTACACTGTCAGGTGGAGCAGGACCAGCATGGAGCCAAGCATTATCATCAGCAATATAATCACTTAGTTTATAATAAGCCAGCTTACATAGTGTGCGTTTAATACATGATTTAAATTTAGTCTCATTCAATTCAAGAACATTTTGTGGTATTTTATTATAGCACTTTAAACAGTATCCCATGAAAGAATAGTCCACTTTGGCGAGTCTGAAGCCCGGCTGAACTAACTGATCCCTATTTCTAGTGTGATAATTGTGTCTGTCACCTCTCTTACTAAAAAGATGCAGATTTTTCCTAACGTACATTATATTTTCATAGATGTATTGACAAGGTACTGTCATAATGTTAATTTCCTTAAACAGTTCTCTTAGAGAATCGCGTCTACGGAGATTGTATATGGCCCTGATGGCTCTCTTTTGCAGGATGAAAATAGATTCGATGTCGGCAGCCCGTCCCCACAATAAAATGCCATAAGACATGATACTGTGAAAGTAACTAAAATAGACGATTCTAGCAGTATCTACATCGGTAAATTGACGGATTTTTCGCACAGCGTATGCTGCTGAACTTAGCCGCCCCGCAAGAGTTGTTAAATGGGGACTCCATTGAAGCCGTGCATCAAGCGTAATCCCCAGGAAAACTGTTTTATCGACAAATTCAAGTATTTCTTGATTCAATACTATATCATAATTTGTGCTTTTAACATTTGGTAAAGCAAATCTTATACATTTGGTCTTTTTTCCATTTAATACTAAATTGTTTGCAGTAAACCAGTCATGTACCTGCCGTAAGGCATCATTTACGTTGTCTAGATTTTGGGCCCGTCTATTTATCTTAAAAATTAGGGAAGTGTCATCAGCAAATAACACCATATTGTGAGGTTGGTTTTTTAATAAATAGGGTAAATCATTAATATATACAAGAAAGAGAAAAGGACCCAATATTGAGCCTTGCGGAACCCCCATTTTTACCTTTAAACCTTGTGAATTCACACCATTTATCTGAACTTGCTGCTGTCTATCACACAAATAAGATTTTACCAAACTAATTGCAAGTTTACTTAGACCGTAGTGCTCAAGTTTAAAAAGCAAAGTATCGTGATTTACGCAATCAAATGCTTTGGAGAGGTCACAGAATATTCCTATAGCGTCTTGTGCCTCTTCCCATGCAGTAAATATGTGCTTCAATAAGGTGACACCGGCGTCAGTTGTACAACGTCCCTTGGTGAAACCATACTGTTGATCATGTAAAATTTTATTGGTGTTAAAATGGTTAAGCATCTGATCAAGCATTACCTTTTCAAAAACCTTGCTAAAAACGGGCAACACGGATACTGGTCTATAATTATTAGTGTCTTTAGTGTCTCCGGATTTAAAAAGAGGTATGACTTTACTGAATTTCATTAAATCCGGGAAAACTCCTTGATCTACACACAAATTAAATATTAAAGCCAAGTATGGTGCTATAGTCTCTACTATGGAAGTACAAACTTTTATCGACATTCCCCAAAGATCTTCTGTTAGCTTAATTTTGATTTGTTTAAAAGCTTTAATAACCGTCATGGGGTTTATGTGCTTAAATACAAATTCAGCCGAGCAGCCAGACACGTTTGCCTTCAATAAAGAAATTGCGATATCGGGAGAGGAGTTTAGAGCCTCCGTGGTCTTTAATGGTATATCAGTAAAGAATTTCACAAATTCTTGGGCTACATCCCGATTTGAACTTATAGTACCATGTGGTGTCTCCAACGTATACTTGGTGCTACGTGTTTTTTTCCTGCCAGTCTCGTCATTTATTACTTTCCAGACTGTTTTGATTTTATTATCTGATGTTTTGATTTTATTACTTATGTACATGGCTTTAGCAGCTTTGCAAGTATTTCTGAACACTTTCGAGTATGTAGAAACAAACTTGTTAAAAGTTTCAGTGTTGATGTAAGGCTTAAGGCCATAGAGCTCAAATAGTCTTTCCCTACTTTTTCTTATACCAGCAGTCGCCCAGTCACTAAACACAAATTTAGGGCAAATAGTTTTAGTCTTCTTTTCAAAAGATTTATTGAATTCGGTGTGAACTATTGAAAAGAAACTGTCGTAAAATTTATTAACTCTAATGTCGTCCACACTAGGGCTCATAACACTTAATCTGTTGAATAGGGAATTATTAAACTTATTTAATTTGTTAGTCGTTATTTGTCTATATGAAATCTGAACTTGTTGTTTAATTGTTTTACACCTAAACGTTACCGTTTGTCCACTATGATCAGACGGCAGACAACTAACTATTGCTTTATCGGAATAATCACAATTGCAGAAAACATTATCAATACAAGTAGCAGAAGTTGGAGTCACCCTAGTAGGTTCCATAAAAATATTGGTCAAATCAAATGACTTAAAAAGATTTAATAATCTATTGCTATTTAAATTTTCTTCTAAAATATTGATATTAAAATCTCCACAAATAACTGCGGATTTATTACTGTCTGCAAGCTTTACTAGGACGTCTTCCATTATTGATTCGAATAAGGAGAAATTTTGATAGTTTGGGGGTCTGTACACACACACTATTACATGCCTATCTAGCTCGACACAGGACAGTTCGATACAATGTTCAACAGAGAGACCTACTATGTCATTACGTTCTTTACATTTTATACATTTTTTTATTAATATTAAGGAACCTCCACGCAGCATAGATTTACGGGTAAAACAACTGCCCACAGTGTAATTATTATAATTAATTAACATTTGATAATCCTTCAACCAATGCTCGGTAAAACAGATGACGTCAAACATGGTTTTTTCTAAAAATATTTCGATTTCCAATAATTTCGAAGAAATACCTTGAATGTTCTGATGGAGTAATTTCAAGGTATTCTGAGGCCCTTTTTTTAAACTAAATAATTGATTGCAAGAAGATATATTGTCTTTAGGAGATGCTATATTGCTAATGGTACCTTCTGTTGTCTTACTTAAAAGTTTAAAGAATGAAGACTATCCGGAGGGAGCCCCGGGACTCCCATGCCATCACCAGGCAAAAACATCCTACTACTAGTAGTCCCACCTTGAGATTGGGAATCTTCCATGGTGACACATGGATCCTCCTTCGTACAACTAATACTATTACTAAAACTACTACTAATATGTACACAACAAGACGAAGACATACTATTTATGTCTGAGTGAATATTAAAACTTAATAGACTAGCTATTATATGTCTAGGTATATCTAATAGGCAGATATGCAGAATCCTGGGTCGATCTAAGTTTATCAACAACAGTGTTGATGTCTAAACATAAAAGTTTGTTACTATAATGGGTTGCTAAGAACTGTAAATGCTTGTTCAGCCTATGTATATGATTGTTTTGTCTATTAGATAACTTCTCAAAATAGGGAAATGCACACAAAATAATTTTCTTACAATCTAATTTTAACAACTCTGCTACACTGTCAGTGATGTCTTTTTTTCCAATCTTAGAACTATTACCAATAAATATAGTAATGGTAGTATTAGGATAACACACATTTTTAGTGACTGATGCCATTATCTCTTTGTAGTTAGAATGTGGCATGCAATGATTTAGAGTACAATAACTTAGATTATTACTCAATAAATTACCTAGCCCTCTGCCTATACCATCGGAGAACATAACTGAATGATACTCACTATGACTATTTGGAGATATTAAACTATTCATCTCAGGCTGATTATTGTGAACAATATCAGATATTCTGCTCTGACTAGTGATACTGTCCGGGGCCCTCACAGCTTGAGACGGGTCCTCCGTTGCTTCAGGCTGGAGGGCATCCGGAGTGGGTTCTATCTGACAGGAACACCGATTATTGCTGAGAGTCAGCAAGTCTACTTTGTCCACCAACTGATTAGTGGCAAGAATATGCTCTTTGATTTGATTTTTTGAGCATTCATACTTATTAGTTAAAGATTTTAATGACTGATTCAAAACCTGTATATTAGATTGTAAGCGCTGAGTGTCTATTTCATAAATATTTATACTATCTTCCAATTTAATCTGATAGTTATTTAATTTACTAACCAATGAAACACGCTCTTTTCTTAATTGAATATTTTTAGAAAAGTAATTTTGTTGTTTCTTATATTTATTACATTTTTTAATTATTTTATTTAATCTAGCATATTTCTTTATTCTATTTTGACTAGTTTTATGAGAATAGTTTTGTTTCAATATAGTATCTTCAGTCAGATCTATAGTAATTAAGGAAGAGGGGTTACAATTACTATTTAATATTTCATTGTACAAGTTACCTATTTGTTTGATTAAGTTGAGAAAAAAGTTTTTGTTTTACACTTTTTAGTTTATTTATTACATATTCAACCCAAATTCTTGTAAAATACAAAATTTTCTTACATATGCACTAATCTTGTAATCCGTCACAACATAAAAAAATCCATATCTCTAAAACTACTGAACCGATTTTGATGAAACTTGCAGTGTACCCTAAGCTGAACAATACCTAGTACAACAAAAAAAAGAATTACTTAAATCGAACTTATAGTTCCGGAGATATGCCTGCACAAACAAAAACATACATACCTACATACATACATAAGGTAAACGCTCCTAATACGGCGGTAGTCAAAATCGCTTCCTATTACGGTGGTATTTCTATTTTCGCGGTTTATTCCCGTTTTATTCAGTGTAGGTACCTACACCAAAACCGAAACTATTTATTCTAAATCTATTACTTTATGACTTAACTGACGTTTGCAAGTATATCACATAGACAACACAACAAGATCAATCAGTCTGTGTAACGACATCGACGTGAGAGGTGTTTCCATAAAAACGCGCAACAACAAAAGTAAGTACACAAATATTTAGAAACTAAGTTTTTCGTATTAAGATGCCGTTCGAGTTTGTTCATTTGTTATTTATAGCATTTTCTTATTATTACACTCACTATTTAAATAGCTTATTTTATATATTTGTAAGTCATTTTTTACCAAAAAAATAAAATATCGCCGTAATACGATACAATTTTTTTAGATTAATCCTAATACGGTGGTATGACTCCGAAATAGGAAAAGTACTGGACATGTTTAATTGTTTGTAACTTTCAATTGATTAACTTATTGAATTAGTTTCAAGTTTAGTTGAAATAATTATTAATCACACATAACTTAGAAACCATATTCTGTGGTATGTGTTCTTAATTAGAAATCTAGTTAAATATGAAAACTATCGAGTACAAAATGTTAGTTTCTTAGAAGAGGCAAAAATGGGAAGTTGTATTTTAATTTATCACAAAACATTTATTTTGTATAAATTTTGACTTGAGTTTTACAAATCTGAGCCAAAAAACTGTTAATGTTTGATTAGGCATTTTTAGGGTAGTTCTTCGAAATTCGATTCTTTGACTGATTCATATGGTCAAATTTTAATTTCACTTTCAGCTCAGTAACACATGTTCATATGAAAATAGATATTCCAAATAACATATATTTGTATGAGGGACTCATTTTTACAAAGTAGTTTTTAAGATATTTACGTTTAAAAATTTAGTGCCCAGATGAATCAGAATTTTATACAGATGAATCAGGAACAGAAATAAAAATGCAAAACTTTAAATAAAAATGGGCTCTGTATTAAGAAAATAATCGAAATATTATAACAACAATAATATTTTTTTATAAAAACAATTATCAGTGATCATATCAAGGAAAAAATCTGGTCGATTCAACAATACTTGTTTTTCAGAATAATATTTATACAGAATAAATACTTACAGAAAAGCGAGAATTTTGTTATAAATAGGTACCAGATAGTCATTTTAATGCTACATTATAATATTCTCTCAGTTTACTTTGGTTTTTTCTCCCTTTCTTTTCAAATATAATTATTTTAATTTCCACGCAGCATATCTACTCGTCTGGATCTTTTCTTATTTTCCAATTTCCATCCTAGAAGGATAAAAAATTCGTACGTTCTAAGAGTCTCTTTTTCTCCTTTTCTATTGTTGATAGTGGCATTGTTGTGAACTGCAATATCAAAATAAAAACAAACAGATAGAGTTTGACTTCTGAATAAATACCGAAGAATAATGTCAAAATTGTCTCACACACACTCTACTGACTTGGAAAAGTAAAATAACGTAACAAAAGTGTTCCTTTCTTGCTGGAAAATGGGAAAACTAATTTATTTTCAGATTCATATGGGCTTTTGAACATATCAATCAGGCACAGATGAATCATGATTTTGCCTAAATTCATGCTTAACTCATAATTCATACAGACTTCAGTATTGTCATTTTTCTACACGAATCTATAACCCAAAAGCATCACACAAAACTCAGATTAAAGTCTTAAAACAGCAAAATTAAATTAATAAATTAGGCATTGTAATCAGCAAGGTACCTAAACCAAACACAGATGAATCAGATATTTACCTTTGTTTCACCGGGTTCTAAGCCAACCAGCCTCACGTCCGCTTTCTAGCATGTCCGTTGTACGACAGGCTTCCCCCCATGCGGGATCCCAGACTCTCATTATCATTCCTCGACCAAGTACGGTCAAGCAAAGCTTACTCCATATTAATCAGTATTTTACGCCGGACACTTCTTATTTACTTAATTATAAACACACTAACGTAGTTACAACTATTACATATTTTTTTTGTAAGAGGTCAATTCATTACCTTTCGATATAACTTGAATTTATATTGATGAATCAAAGGGAAAATGCGACACTGACCATTTTGTTCCGGAAAATGGGAAACGGACGCCCCATATGAATCAGGAGAACAGACTTCAAAATTTTTTATTTTGCATCTAGATAGCTACTATTAAAAAAAAAAAAATTGTCCTAGTTAGATCTAAAGCTAAAGTATACAGAAAAAAATATTACATGCCGTTTTGTTAGTTGGTTACGGAAATATACCCACAGACATCGAAAATTTTGTCTCTGAAGAACTACCCTTTACTCTTTTGTTTATCGAAATATTTATGGGTCAGAATTAGGATTATCGAAAACATGAGTAGTTTTCCTATTACGGCGGTAATTATTTCCAGGTAACTCCGTGTAGGGTTCTAAGATCTCCTATTACGGCTCTATTCATACAACATAAAATTACAAGTTTTTAGGGTTCCGTAAAAGTTTTGTATCTTTTTTTGTGGATTCTTATTTGACATGCATGTTTTTTTTTTATAAAATCAAAAGCGATGAAAACTTTTAAATTTATGTAATTGTTTTATTTAAATTTATGCAATCTACATAATTTTTATTTTTGTTTTTCACAACGTAAAGTTTTTTTTTAATTTTATTTAAGTTTCGTATAATTAATATTTATTAAATAATATAAATGTGACTAAAGTAATTCTAAAAATAATTCATTCACCATTAATTTGATTACGCAATGTAATAAAATCAATGGTCAATAAATGAAAAACTTACGAATTACGTTACTAACACATAATAATATTATTTAATAAATATTATTTGTACGAAACTTTAATGAATATAAGACTGGCCTGTTGGTCTAGTGGTTAGTGACCCTGACTGCTATGCCGGAGGTCGTGGGTTCGATTCCCACCCAGGACAAATGTTTGTGTGATGAGCACGATCATTTGTTCTGTGTCTGGGTGTAATTTATCTATAATATGTATGTATTTAGAAATATATAAGTATGTTTATCAGTTGTCTAGTACCCATAACACAAGCTCTGCTTAGCTTGGGACTAGATGGCGTTGTGTGATAGTTGTGTAATATATATAATATATTATTATTAATTTCTGACCCTCCGTATTAGGAGCCGTCTACCGCAGTAATAGTATCAGACCAAAATTGTACCTCCGTATTAGGGAAAATCGACCTGACTATTTAAATATTTCTTTAAAATAAGAAATATCATCAACAGAAACATTGTCTCAACAGCAATACAAAATATAAATTCCACTTTTAACGATAGAATTTTTTTCCACCTTTAGAAATACCTACAAATGCTTATTTTTGTTTCTTACTTTCAAATGATGCGAAATACCTCCGTAATAGGTGCTTTTACCTTACATACACTTATGAAATTTGGCACATTTGTTCAGACGCTGATATAGACTAACATATATGAAAACTGGGCAGTTCTGATAATATTACATACATACGGGTCGAATTGATAACCTCCTTTTTTTTGAAGTCGGTAAAAAGGGAAAAATAAAAAAAATGAATAAAAAAATAAGTTAAAAATAACTAAAACCCGACTATGAAAAAAATGCGCACTCAAAAGTATAAAACAAGAACAATTTTTTCATTTGACCGATATCTAATAGCCGTGGTCGTATGCCACCTAGCCAATAAAGATTGTGTAGAAAAACCGTAGGTGGCATACGAATACGACCATGGCTATTAGATATCGGTCAATGAAAATTGTTCTTGTTTTATACTTTTGAGTGCGCATTTTCTTCGTAGTCGGGTTTTAGTTATTTTTAACTTATTAACTTATTTTTTTTATATGGAAGGATGCGTGCTATGGCTGGGTGCTATGATGGATGCGTGCTATGGGTCGTCTTCCCTACTATCGATATATCGCATAGCTCGAGCTGCGCATCTTCGTAGCACATCTTACTCGCACAGCTACATAGCGTAGCATCAGTGGAAACGGTCACCCAGTTTCGTAGCTCAGCTTTTACATCCTCGCAGCACAGCTACATAGCACATATCTGGTGGAAAGGCACCCTGAGGCGTTAACTTCCTCCGCCCGTGAAACATGGAGTGGCATGTTAGACTCGACCTCAAACCATTCTGATGTTTCCAAACAGAAGTTCCCTTCTGAGGGAACAAGACACAAAAACAACAAAAAGTCCATGCTATCAGTGTATTTTCAGATTTCAACGAAGAATTGACGCTACCTACGTAAGCACACACTTCCGGTTGAAACGCACACTTTTTACATACAGTTGCACGTATTATTTATGAGATTTATTTTCAGTAAGTAGGTAAACATTATTTTCATAAATACATTATTTAATTTGACTTAAATATATATTACGTTGAAAATAGACATTAATTTTAATGATCCATGTGACCCTCAAAGATCATTTTGAATAATTATATTTATATATTTAGGTCTTTTTATAATTCCCTGAAAATGTCGTGGAACTTTGACATTTCAAGGAAAAAGTTAGTTCCTTCTTCGCACACTAGAGGCGCTGTTCCATTTTTCCATACAATATCGCAGTCAATACTTCAAGTAGATACGCTGTAAATAAAATACTGAAATCTTGTGATCGAGCTATATATGTATAGTTCAATGCAAACGATGGAGTACTTACCTACGTAAAGTTATTTTTTTCTAGGTACGGTACCTAATTAGTTTTATTTATTTAAACTTTAACGTACAATTGTGGTCTATAAGGTGGACTTTAGGTTAGAAGAGGATGGCGGGGTCTGAAAGACCCCGCCTTAATGCCGTATTCTGTTACACGACGAGAACACGAAAACAAAACTTAGTGATTTAATTAAATACCTAATACATAAATGACATATGAGATTTACCTACCTACTACCTATATAGTATTTATGTATACTTACGTCATCCATAATACTATAACATTTATCATCCTTTTATTTATTTATTTACACCCAGCTAATCGGTTTAAATGCGATTCATTGGCGTAAAACATAGATGAAATAAAATATTTTTACTTGATAATTTTCTTGTGACACTTAGGTATGTCAAATGTCAAACTGTCAGTTTCTTTTTATTTTTCTGTGATGCTATTTTTTGGTTTATATGTATAATAAAAAACCCTGTTCTTTTATATATACATATAGATTTAAATATTTTTTATCAAATTGATTTCGCTGAAATATTGTATTGATGCTAATTTAATATTTATATTATGTATGATTGTACTGAATAACTTAATTCTAAATTTTACTTATGAAATTTACGCACACGATGGAGGTCTGATATGTCCGGATCCACTTGGACATTTGAAGAAACTAATATTTGAAAAAACTTAAAAAAAACCAACCGACTTCAAATCAAACACAAAAAAGTTTAAAATAACTTTTCTTTCGGAAGTCGGTGGCTTAGTTTTTTATTTCATTGAATATTGCGCCACCGACTTCCGAAAGAAAAGTTATTTTAAACTTTTTTGTGTTTGATTTGAATACGGTTCTTTTTTTTTAAGTTTTTATTTTACCCTTTTTAGTTCAGATATTCAACAAAAATCTTCGTATAATCGGCGTCAAATTTGGGCAGAGGTGTGTCTGATTAAAATGAATTATAATCTCTTTATTGTTATTTTTTTATTAAAAGGAATAAATGTGGAGTGACAAGAATGGATAAAATAAGGAATGAGTTTATAAGGGGAAGTTTGAAAGTGACGCCTGTTACAGAAAAAATGAAAGGGAATCGTGTGGGTATGAATGTTGATGGATGGACATGAATAGGAAGGCCAAAGAAAAGATGGATGGATTGTCTAAGGAATGATATGAATGAAAAAATGAGTAAAATGATACGGTGATGTCTGATAGGGGAGAATGGAAGAAAAAAACGTGTTGCGCCGACCCCAAGTAAAATGGGTTAAGGGCAGGACGATGATGGAAAAGGAATAAAAACATTGAAAGATATTAAAATCTACCACCAGCAGGTCAGCAGGTCTTGAGAGAGGAAGCTCCTAACAATACGAGTCGTGACCAGAACTACTGCTTTCTGAATCAGCCCCTTTTTTTGGGTAATATAATCATCAGTCCTCTCGCTCTAGGTCGAGCTGAAGAGACTGTCAGACTCTTGCTGACTAAAAGTCCACCCTATTCATTCGGTTATCCTTTGCGTTCCAGGGATAATGTATCCTACTAAGATAGTCCGGCGACCCGGTACATTTCATTATGTCGATTTTTTGTCAACGTCCTCATCCTCGACAGCCCGTAGTACTTTATGGAGCATTTCCATCGTTCGGGCCGAACTTGCCTTCAAGCTTCTACCCAATCTTGAGGGCAAACGCCTTATTTCGAAAGTTCTATGCGGAAGTCGTGTGGCTTATGGCCCTCTACGGGAACTCTGCTGTGACCAGTCAAGCTGGTCGCGTATCAGAGGATCATAGCTATTCGGGTGATCTATCACTCATAGACGTGCTGCAGGGCCTTTGCTTCTAGATCCTGTCCCCAGTATAATTATATCCCCAGAAAAGGCGGTAGTCCTTCAAAGGACGCTGCCGCGACTAATTTCCGCACTGCAAACACCCGGTTGTTTCAAGAGGTCTTAGTTACGGATTCAGGAGGACGATTCACCCAGTCGTTACCGCTGTGTGGATCGCCCGGAAGACACGCTCACGCTGGAGTAATGGTGGAGGTCTGGCTGTCTTGGTTACAGAAGTGTTAGGTAGCGGCGACCACTCGTTTCCGGCACTGGTACAGGCTGTTATGGAGTGAGTTGAATGGCAAGCAGTCACCTTCTTCTGCAGCAGTAATGCCAGCGAAGGAGGGGGCAGAAGAGGTTAAGGAGAAGACACCCTCGACTTCACATCCCAGCCGCTGCGAGAGACGACCAGATCGTTACGTCACGACGACACCTTGGGTGCGAACTTGCGAACGGTGACTGATGGAGAGGTACATGAGCTATGGGGTCCTATCAAGGATCAGGTGTGTCTGAAGGAGCTGTCAGTGGCCCTATAGAGACAAACGCCTACCGGGTTGTTTTATTACCCGGAAAAAGAGCCTGATTCAGAAAGCAATAGTTCTGGTCACGACTTGTATTGTTAGGAGGTTCCTCTCTCAAGACCCCGGATCTACTGGTGGTAGATTTTCATATTTTTCAATGTTTTTATTCCTTTTAATAAATAATAAAGAGATTATAATTCATTTTAATCAGACACACCTCTGCGCAACCCTTCGGGGATTACAGGCGTGATGTTATGTTATGTTTAATTGCTTGAGGCCGTTAATTCTAGCAATACTTATCATTATTTTGTGTTTCTTAGCACTTTCAGAAATCAACAAATGTATGAAAATGACGAATCTTTGAACCTGTATAACGTGGCCGAGAGTAATCCTACAACTTTTGTGCCATAATCACTATTACTCCAAATGAGTAGTACTACCCATAGGTACCTACCATTTTTTTTCTTTGGCCGGCACTTTCAGAAAAGGGCCAAAAATGTATGGAGCGTGAATGTTCTCCTTTGTTCAGACGTTGATATAGACTAACATATTATGAAAAATGGGCAGTTCTGGAAATATTACATACGGGTCGAATTGATAACCTCCTTTTTAGGGTTCCGTAGCCAAATTGCAAAAACGGAACCCTTGTAGATTCGTCATGTCTGTCTGTCTGTCCGTCTGTCTGTCTGTCCGTCCGTATGTCACAGCCACTTTTCTTCGAAAGTATAAGTACTATCCTGTTGAAACTTGGTAAGTACCTAGATGTATTATGTGAACCGCATTAGGATTTTCACACAAAAATAAAAACAAAACTTTTAGGGGTGCCCCCCATACTTAGAATTGAAAGTCAAAAATTTTTTTTCACCAATCCCATACACGTGGGGTATCATCTATGGATAGGTCTTTAAAAATGATATTGTATTATCATTTTTTTCTAAACTGAACAGTTTGCGCGAGAGACACTTCCAAAGTGGTAAAATGTGTGTAACTTCTAAAATAAGAGAATGATAAAACTAAAAAATCGATATAATGTAGACCTCAACAAAAACTTCCAGCGAAAATTGGTTTGGATGAGATAAGCAGTTTTCGAGATATAGTACATTTTCAAAAACCGAAAATATAACTTTGCCATTCATACAAACACTATGAAAAACAAACTTATTTTTATTGTTTGTGTATATTACTAATCTCAATATAATTATATCCCTTATCTATGCTTGCTACTACGGAACCAAACTGGAACGAATCCAACTCGCACTTGGCCGGTTTTTTTTCTTTGAAGTCGGTAAAATAGAAAAGAAGACTGATTTTGAAAACGAGCTGATGGATATAAAAGCGGAGGCCGTCAGAAGAATGATGATTCTATCGCAGTCTTTTGTGCAGTGAACAGTCTCATCTCAGCTTTTTGTGGAATTGGCAGTCTAACTCAGCCCTTTGTGCAGTCGACAGTCTACTTTTGTCTTCTCCCTGCCATCAAGTCTATGAACCACTACATGTTGAGGCCACTACCTGCTGAGGCTACTACCTGTTAAGGCCCCTACCTGCTGAGGCCACTACCTGCTGAGGCCCCTACCTGTGGAGGCCCCTACCTGCTGAGGTCACTACCTGTTAAGGCCCCTACCTGCTGAGGCCACTACCTGCTGAGGCCCCTACCTGCTGAGGCCACTACCTGCTGAGGCCCCTACCTGTGGAGGCCCCTACCTGCTGAGACCACTACCTGTTGAGGCCCCTACCTGCTGAGGCCACTACTGAGGCCAATCCTACAGTGCGTGACAAGTGCTGAACTGTGTTTTTCTGAACTGTGTTTTTATTTGACTTTCTTGTATTTTTTTATCTAAAATAAAATTTATGTGTCAACAAGTCTGTTTACATTTAAATCGAGCAGGACGTTGTCTGCTTACATTTCAATGTAAGCAGAACTGTTACACTACCCAAATAAATATTTAAAGCAAGAGAAACTTTGTGATGACCAAATACATTAAACTATACAGGGTGATTTGCTATTCGATGCGGTCCTTGAAATGGGTGATACTAGACCTTATTTGCAACAATTTTAACCCCGACAACATGGGGTCTAAACTGACTGGTTTTGGAGATATCGAACTTTAAAGGTTTTCCGAAAAATTTCTACCTCTCCATCATTAAGTGCTTATTGTTAGAAAGTAACGATAGTCACCACTTAGAATTTATACTTTTCTGATAGAATATGAACGACTGAATCTATTGAATACAAGTTTGTTATAAAAGTAATCATATCTTGGGAAATTAAGTGTCATAAAGTTCCTGCTTTGAAGTTTTCTGAAAACTTCCCTTGTGTTTCAAAGCATATTTAAAAAAATTAAATGTATGACACTTGGTTTACAAATTACCTATAGCTGTTTCAAATGAAAGAAAATTGATGGTTTGACTATCTGGTCCATAGGTAAAAATACTCCAGATAAAGCGCGATTTTGCCTGATGTCATCGACCAAGATTTAGCGCATTGACTCAAAAAGCTAATATCAGATAACAGTTTGGACAAAAACCACAGAAAAAAATGTTGGGTCGAAAAAACTTTACAACCAATTTTCGTTGATTTACTACCTTGTCAGTAACAACCCTAATTTTCTGGTCAGACACTAACTAAAAGTGGGTATTGTGGCACCATTTTAGAAAGGTAATGAGACAAGAAAGTTTTTCCTGTAATTTGTAAACCAAGTGTCATACATTTATTTTTTTAAATATGCTTTGAAACACAAGGGAAGTTTTCAGAAAACTTCAAAACAGAAACTTTATGACACTTAATTTCCCAAGATATGATTAGTTTTATAACAAACTTGTATTCACTAGATTCAGTCGTTCATATTCTATCAGAAAAGTATAAATTCTAAGTGGTGACTATCGTTACTTTCTAACAATAAGCACCTAATGATGGAGAGGTAGAAATTTTTCGAAAAACCTTTAAAGTTCGATATCTCCAAAACCAGTCAGTTTAGACCCCATGTTGTCGGGGTTAAAATTGTTGCAAATTAGGTCTAGTATCACCTATTTCAAGAACCGCATCGAATAACAAATCACCCTGTATACGAGCAATAGACGGGACATCACGAAGAAAGTTGTGATCCACAAATTTTTACCACTCGGTAAAAACTCGACCAGTCTAGCAGTCTAGTTTGAGACGTCCGCCTGACAGGTCGTGTGACCGTGCGTCAAAATTCAAACTTCGTTGGACGATTATAGGAAAATATGCCTAGTTGCGCTTTGCGTAACTGCAAATCAAGATATAAGAAAACATGTGGACTTGAAATCAATTTGTTTTCCTAAATATTTTTTTATTTTTACCTGGTTTTTAAGAGTTTGTCTGATATTATTCTAGAACTCTTGCATTTTTTAAATAAACGCCATCTGTTGCTCAGTAGCTGTACGACAATATTATGCTAAAGAATTAGTTGTCTGTTTATCGATATGTGTTATCGATATTTATTAAGTCGAAGAGTAATTAAAATACCAAATGATTAATTTCGTATACTGACTTGTTTATGAATGAAAGAGATACTTACGGAAAAACTTTTTTAGGAGACTAGCTCCCTTTTGAAACATTTTTATTTTGTTCAAGGGCGAGCTTCCACAAATATTAATTAAAACATTTATTTTCATGCCGTTTGACAAATTTAATGTTAGGATCATTTTATGACATGGGAAGAATAAAATCGAGACGGTGGAAGTTGGTCAAAAGAAAAAGACGTTTTCATCAAATCATACGAGCGAAAAAAAAAAACATTTTTTTATGTTGTTCATTGACTAAGTTAATGACGATAGATTGATAATATAGGATTGTATTAATAACTAATAATTTAATTTCTGTTCTGCCCTTACACACTTTTTAATTTTTTTCTAATATTTAAATCCTAGTTAACTTTATCGATGTTTATGTATCGATAATTGTGCCATTCTAAAATGTTGCACCCCTATCACACACAAGATGCTCAGTTCTGCCATCTATTGTGTAATGGCTGAAATATATTCTGATGAATTATTTTAATACGTGGTTTTGCTATACAACGCTAGATACCGCTACTGACGCCCGACATCAACATTTTTGTATGACAATATTCCCAATGCCCGCTCTATAGTTCTTTTAAATCTCTTTGGTGATGACGTATATACTGATCAGTGACAGTGACGTTCCGTGATCACTGAACGTCACTGGCACTGATCAGTACGGATAGCGTCGTACAAAATGTATGCAACGATACCATATTAATCACTGACACTGATCGATACGTTACTGATCGGCACGTGTCGGCACTATGCGGCACTGTTGTGTGCGGATCGGCCTTAAGGCGTCTGGAGTACCTACCTACTTATCCAGAAGACGCGGGTTCGAATCCCACTTGCAACTGAATTTTTCTTTCCTCAAAAATCATTACTACATTATAGTTGTTTCGGGTCTGGGTGTTTATGTTTGTGAGTTTTTATGTTTGTAAACGCACTCACGATACAGGAAGAAATTCCTAGTGCGGCTCAATGTTTTTAAAACAAGGCCCCCAAGGGATGAAAGTGACTTATTTAGTCCCGAAACGGGTTTTGGCGCCTGTAACCTAGTGAGGGAACTTAATAAGCTCGAGGGACTTAATAAGTCGAGGTAAAACTGTGCTTTTCATTACTAATACGAGGAAAGTTAAATAAGAGAACATTGATATTTGTTAGCTAAAAAAAAATGAGTGTAAAATTGTAGATAGGATTGCCGCATTCCCGCTTATTTCCGACTTCAAAAAAAGGAGGTTATCAATTCGACCCGTATGTATGTAATATTTCCAGAACTGCCCAGTTTTCATATTTATGTTAATCTATATCAGCGTCTGAACAAATGTGACCAAATTTCAAAAGTGTATGTATGTATGTATGTTTTTATGTTTGTGTATCATACGCATATCTCCGGAACAACAAGTCCGATTTATGTAATTATTTTTTGTTGTACTAGGTATTGTTCAACTGAGGGTACACTGCAAGTTTCATCAAAATTGGTTCAGTAGTTTTTGAGATAGGGAATTTTTTGCCTACTTGGGTTGTAGATTTTCAAAATCGATTGTATGTTTGGTCGCGATTATCTCGCGTTTGGCTGAACCGATTTTGATGCGGTTCTCACAAAAGTATTTGTTACATTCTAGATAAGGTTTAGTATATAACAATCATAGATATCTCGTGACGTTGACCGCATAGATCCGTTTTTGTGGCTGACTTGGAGTAAAGATTTCTAAAGACGCCGATTATACGAAGATTTTTGTTGAATATCTGAACTAATAAAAACCGGCCAAGTGCGAGTTGGACTCGCCCATGAAGGGTTCCGTAGTAGCAAGCATAGATTAGGGATATAATTATATTGAGATTAGTAAGTAATATACACAAACAATAAAAATAACTTTGTTTTTCATAGTGTTTGTATGAATGGCAAAGTTATATATGCGGTTTTTGAAAATGTACTATATCCCAACTGTATCTCATTCAAACTAATTTTGGTTGGAAGTTTTTGTTGAGGTCTACATTATATATTTTTATAGTTTTATCATTCTCTTATTTTAGAAGTCACATTTTACCACTTTGGAAGTGTCTCTCGTGCAAACTGTTCAGTTTAGAAAAAAATGATATTAGTAACCTCAATATTATTTTTAAAGACCTATCCATCCATAGATACCCCACACGTACGGGTCTGGTGAAAAATTTTTTTTTGAGTTTCAATTCTAAGTATGGGGGGCACCCCCAAAATTTGTTTTGTTTTTATTTTTGTGTGAAAATCCTAATGCGGTTCACATAATACATCTACTTATCAAGTTTCAACAGGATAGCTCTTATACTTTCGAAGAAAAGTGGCTGTGACCGGACGGACGGACAGACAGACAGACATGACGAATCTATAAAGGTTCCGTTTTTGCCATTTGGCTACGGAACCCTAAAAAGTCACAATGATCCGCCAAAACCTCCATGAGACGCCAATATTTATTATTTTATTTATTTATTTATTTCAATAACACATACAATTGCTATTACAGGTAATACCCAAGCTAACAAAAGTAGTCATAGATTAGTTGTCTGCCCAGTCCCAAGTAACGGGTCTGGTATTGTTCCAATTATGTAATTAATTAGTGAATTTAGTGTGTGGTGTAGGTCAGTACTTGTGTGTAGCGGGCCGTGTGCGCCGTCAGGTGTGTAGTATAATAATAATATTCCACAACTATCACACAACGCCATCTAGTCCCAAGCTAAGCCACCAGAGCTTGTGTTACTGATAAACATACATTCCTAAATACATAAATATTATAAGTAGATAAATTACACCCAGACACAGAAAAAATGATTGTGCTCATTACACAAACATTTGTCCTGGGTGGGAATCGAACCCACGACCTCCGGCATAGCAGTCATGGTCACTAACCACTAGACCAACAGTACCTACTTCTAATTATATTGCCTTTTAGGCACTTCAGTTCAGGCTTCAGGCAGGGGTAGCGAGCTAGCCAGCGCGCGGCGCAGAGTGGCGCGGCGCGCGGCGGCGGCGCGGCACGACGGCGCAGCGTGCTCCGCGAGGCCCGCGGGCCGGCCGCGTCCTGCCATTGGTCGCGTGCACGTGGCCTGATCTCGCACCATGGCAACGCTGCCGTCCCGCGCGCCCCGCTCACACCGCAATTAGATATCGCGCTAGCAGCCGCCTCTTCGCATTTTGCATTCACAGTCGCGCTAAAAACGAAGACGCGTCGCGACGTACTTGACGTCCGCAGATTGCGCGCCGGTCGATACTCGTGAACTCATAATATTACGAAGAACGTTCACGTTACAAATAA
Source organism: Agrotis exclamationis (assembly GCA_950005045.1). Taxonomy (NCBI): domain Eukaryota; kingdom Metazoa; phylum Arthropoda; class Insecta; order Lepidoptera; family Noctuidae; genus Agrotis; species Agrotis exclamationis. The sequence goes on from OX465430.1 coordinate 274,090, forward strand.
CGCGCAGTGTTCGAGATTTGTGTTTTTTTGTAATTATATTTCACGGGATCAATGCTCGCCACTTTATAGGACTGAATCAGAATAAAACATTAATATTAGAGGCACTACAAACAGTTACGAGGTTCGGTGTTTGCAGTTCAATTGGGATACAATACATACACTGTAAGTTACACACATTCCTAAATACCTACTCCGAACTTTTGATCCTCAAGAGCTTTGAAAGGTTCAAACTTGGATACTGAGCTTGGATATGATTAAGTTTTAACCTAGGTACTGAGCTTAGGTAGGTACATTATTTTCTGCGTAATATTTTAATTAAACAAAATCCACAAGGAAGAAATCTAAGTCTTGGAACCTACCTAGGTAGGTACTGTAGGTTGGTACCAGTATTTTATTCCTCAATCCCTGAGCCTCGGTTTTCCTTACACACGTTTCCCTAATATCTTTCATAACGTTATTTTCGCAAGAAGTGTTCTGTGCCAGGATCAGTGCGCATTATAAAACTCATTATGCGCTGTTTATAACTGCACGCATACGTATGGGCATTGATGTATTGGAGCGACACTGGAGTGCGGCGGGGAGGCTCAGTTGTACTACTATTGATTGGGTGGCTGGCAGCGCGAAGGCCGCAGGGACAGTAGTGGTACTAGTGAACAGCACTGGCCGCACGGGAGACGGGCGCGCCGCGCGGTGGCGCTGAGCCGGTGACGTCACGCGCCGCCGGTCAGCTGTTCATGATGTGACGCACCGCCTGCAACTGCGCGAGTACACCGCTGGCTGCATGGCAGCATGGCCTGCAAGTTACATCTTGTGTGTAGACACCACAGATGATGTACCTATAGACGCCAGCATATTATCAACCTACCTCAATCTGTAAAATTTTTTTAACCTCTCGAGCGCTTTTTGAACACCATTTGTACATAGCAAAATGTGGAGGATTTTTAGCCGGGTGCTAGGGGCATTTAGCCAATTTTAGCCAATCGCTTGTTAATAGGTTTTCACCCTTATCACAATGATGAAAGGTAAATATTCGATTGGTAAAATTAGGTAAAATTTTACAGATTCGGGAAGGTTGACCTGCTGGCGTCTGTACCTATTTCTATTGCCGCTACAACAAATAATAAAAGCGAGAATAAAGTAAATATTTAAGGGGACTCATTCATCATCTCATTTTTTTTAACATTGCCCCATACCACACCCATACCTGTGACCATACTAGTTTCTCCCGTGTCGTCAGTGTCGTGACGTTGCGTTGTGGATCACAACTTTCTTCGTGATGTCCCGTCTATTGCTGGTACAGTCTATAGGTAGGTACCTACAGAGTGAATTTAAAGAAGATATGAGAGAGAGAGAGAGAAAGAAATTATGAGGAATATCGAAAAACGTTGAAAGGAGTCTCGAGGCCGATTTGCCGATTAGAAGAAAAAAATCACACCCTGTGATATTAGGGAGGTACATATATCCATTCGATAGTGTTGCTAATAAGGATCAAATTCTGGGAAGTAATCATATACGGCAAATTTAAAGAAACCGTATAATTAAATAAAAACTGATCAATTTTCAAGGCAATGACTGTTTTCGAAATATAAGTTAACCATTGCTTATTAGAAATAATGCTATTTTATGTTCAACTGAATATTTCGATTTGCTGAATTCAGTGCGATAGTTGAGACGTTAAATACAAAAAGTTAAATTGGTTATAAAAAAAAATAGCTTTCATTTGACATTTTGAACGCCTGTTTTGGATCACTCACTGTACGCTACACTTTAAACAATAATAATTAGCTTATTTCTCCTGTAAAAATCGAATTTGATATTACCGCTTTGTTGGCCAGGGCCAGCGATATGTTAATCTATTATTCAGCAGCTCTTTCCTGGTGACTGCTAGTCAGATGTTCCAGTAATAATATCTTACAATTAAGCCAAGTGTCATAGAATATAATATTTCGTATCATTATTCAGGTAAACTTGACATCTGTTAGACAGTTAGAGGAATAGGTAAAAAAAGAAAGTGCCCCAGGAAAATTACCTTGTTTAATGAAAAAACGAGGTAATTTTTTTTTATCCCTTTATTTCAATATGATGCAGCATTAATTGATAATATTTGAGTTATGTAACCTACTGTTTATTATTTTCAGTTGCAAGAAGATTATTTTTTATCACAGTCAGCTATAAATTCCAAAGAAACCAAAAAACAAAAATGGCTACCATTCAAGAGGGGTTGGTTTCCGACCCTACATCTACACTTCTACACTAATATACTTATTATAAAGAGGAAAAATTTGTTTGTTTATTTATTTGTAATGGATAAAGTCAAAAACTACTAGAGCGATTTTAAAAATTCTTTCACCATTAGAAAGCTACATTATCTGCGTGTAACATAGGCTATATAACATCACGCTATTCCTAATAGGAGCGGAGCAGTAATGAAAAATGTTTCAAAATCGGGAAAATGTATTCCTTTTCGAAAGCTTCCGTTGCGTGCGCTGCGTAAGCGGTTACAGTTACGTAAAAAATATTTATAACGGAATTATTCCTCATAAAACGACCTAAAATAAAGTCCGCGAGAGAATATATCTTTCTTTTAAGGTTGTCACTATAACCTTTTTTATGAAAATTTTATGAAAAAATGCTGGAAATGGGTTCTATTGGTTGTTCTTCAACACCCTGGCTATATTTTAGTTTTTTTTTTTTTTGATGTACAAAAATAACTTTTCTACAGTTTTATTATACGAGTATGTATAGATAGAAGATAATTTTAATTACTTATTTTGACAAATTAGCTTTTAATAATAATCACAATACATCTGAGTACATAAAAATAAATAATTACTGTACAATTAGTGGTTTATTTCTCTTATTCATCACATCACATAGGTCTTTTCGGTGAGGTATGCGCGCCCGCTTTAAGGTTAAATAGCGTTGTCTCTTCTCACCAAAAACTTTTCAAATGACTTTGTTTCTTTGGTTAGCCTGTAGCGCCTAATGAATTCGGCATCATCGTTATTGAAATGGTCCAACAGCGCGAAACTGGGGCCTCTTGCGTTCTACGCCATAGAGTGAGGCAAAATTTTCCTCAAAAAACTCAATAAAAATAGATCATCAGACTATTAGAGAAAAACAAATGCAGTTAATAAAATGTATGTAGGATAGGTATTTTAAACTTTAAAAGAAAGATTAAAGTACACTTACGTTGGTTTTTGTAAAAATTCCACTAAAAATTTTATATTCGTAAATAATTCACCAAACGTTTCAGTTTATGTTAAAGACATAGTAACTTTTATTTAATCGCTTATTTTGACAGTTGAGCGTTTCAGTTGAGCTGCTTTAAGACGTTATGGTGCCAAACCAGTACAAAATTGAATGAATGAAACCAAAACTTGCGACTCAGTAGGTATGGCCTACTAGATTTAATAAGAAGAACAGCAAGCCTACCATGAACTAATTAAAAACGATTAAAAAGCAAGACATTTCAGTTTGAGTTCATAAACTGCATCGCTGAAAGTCGTACCCTGACGTCCAATACGCTCAGCGATATTTGGATTGTTATAAATGAATGAAAGATCGCAATTTGTAGCTGAAACGTTTTAGGGAGAAAAAGACAACGCTATTATTAAATATCGTTGTCTCTTTTTCACACAAAAACGTTTCAAATGACTTTGACAGACTGTTTCTTTGGATAGCTTATGTAGCGCCTAATGAATTCGGCATCATCGTTATTGAAGGGTTCCAACTGACCGCGAAACTGGAGCCTCTTACGTTCAAAAACTCAATAAAAATAAATCATTAGACTATTAGAGAAAACCAAAAGCGGTTGAAAAAATGTATGTAGAATAAGTTATGTAGAGGATTTTTTACACAAACCAACGTAACTGTACTTTAATCTTTCCTTTAAAGTTATATTTAAAGGAAAGATTAAAGTACAGTTACGTTGGTTTTTGTAAAAAATCCTCTACAAAACTTGATATTCATCAATAATTCACCAAACGTTTCAGCTTATGTTAAAGAAATAGTAACTTTTATTGGATTGTTTAATTGACAGTTTGAGCGTTTCAGTTGAGCTGCTATAAGATGTCATGGTACTAAACCAGTTCAAAATTGAATGAATGAAACCAAAACTTGCGACTCAGTTTGTCACAATCGCTGTCAGATGGCATGGCCTACTAGATTGAACGTTAAGCTCATACGCTGGTGTCATGGTACGATTGAGAAGAACAGTTCAGTTTAGGTCCTAAACTGGATCGCTTTAAGAGCACGGGGTAAGGCTCCTGATCTGCGAAAGAATAGAGTACCTACTATGCGGTCCAAGTCCAACTAAGGAGAGCTTCTTATGACGTCACACTTGTCAAATCGTAATAATAGTTGTTTATGGACAGCAAAAAAGTTTCCAGAATAATAAAACACCACTGTTCAGTTTGTATTATTGTGTCTTTTTAACCGAATTCACAGTGAATTCAAAAAGAGGAGTTCTCAATTCGGATCTTAAGATTTTTTTTTTGTTTGTTCGCGCTAGACATGGGCGCCGCCTTGAAAATTCTCGGCGGCGGCGCGTTGACCAATTTCAATCGGCGGCGGCGTGGCGCCGGCGGCGTAGGTTTTTACTACCTTCAACTAAAACTCAAAATCTACTCCCTATCTTCTTTAAGCCGGGACGACAGGAAAATGTCAGTCCTATACATACAGTACAGTAAATACTTAATACAGATCAGGTCATCAGGTACAAAAAAAAACCATTTTTCCAAAGGGACACTTTAATAACATCGTAAAAATTTTTTCAACATAAACACAGATTATCTAAACATTAAACAACTAATTCAAGTTACACCTTCAGAGAAGCGAGGACTCAATAAGAAAATAAGCAAGTTGGTACGACGTGACCTCGAAACTACCAGTACAAACCGAATTGAAAATGCAATACAAGAAAATCAGGGTGCTAAAGTGTTCGCCCAACAGCTGAAACGCTCGTATCTGACGAAGCTGAGATCACCTATTGGCCAAACCATAACCTCAAAGCTGGAGATCCTAGCTGAGATAGAAGACTTATGGCAGGTTGTTCGACAGTCGTGGTTCACAAGCCACCTCTTCAGAGGTTAGCCGAGCCACTCTGACCCGCCAATACACCGATGAACTGCTGGAAATAAGCCTAGATGAGGTTGTGTTGGCCGTCAGGCAGCTTAAACATGGAAAAGCCCCGGGTGAAGACGGAGTCACTTCGGAGCTTCTGAAATCAGGTGGAAAGCCCGTACTTCGGGAGCTCCAAAAGCTATTCAACTCTGTTTTAGACACCGGGAGAACTCCAAAGGCATGGAAGAGGACTGTTGTGATCTTTTTTTCAAGAAGAGCGACAAATCCCTATTGAAAAACTATCATACTTATCGTATCGCAACTCTTTTCCTGCTGCACATCAATTACCTACTTCAATCTGGTGTTGTTGGGTACGCAGATGACAGTACAGTTTCAGAGAGATACGTGACCATCGGGGATGAAGTTTGTTCCTTGTGAGAGGCCATGGTTGAGCGGACAAATTATGCCTTAACCTTGTTTATCAGTGGGGTGATGACAATATTTTGGTCTCTTTTAACGACACCAAAACACAGGCTTGTCTTTTTTTTTTACCGCAAAATGGAGTCGTTTGGACCAAATTCCTACTTTTCAGGGTGCATCTGTACCTCTGAATGACCGACTCGAGCTCCTAGGCATGGAGTTGACTTCTAGTCTCAACTTTGGAGCCACCATTGTGTTCAAAGCCCGACTTGCGGCCAAAAAGCTGGACATCCTAAATAGAGTGAAGCGGTACTTCACGACGGGACTTATCAAATTACCGTGACCCTGGAACGTAAAGGGCTATTGAAAGACACCGTGGATTTTAGTCAGTACAAGTCTGACAGTCCCTCCCGCTCTGCTCTGGGTGGGAGGACTCATTTGATGATTTTACCACGCTAAAAAAAAAGCGGTACTTCACGCCTGGACAGCTTTAAACTTTTTACAAAGCACAAGTCCGATCCTGCATGGAGTATTAAAGCCACCTTTGGGATGGCTCAGCTAAATACCAACTTGCCGCTCTTGACTCAGTGGAATGCAGAGTTAAGAGGCTCATTGGCGACGTAAAATTGGTGAATGCCAAGCTCCATGGCTTGACTCATCGCCGCAAGGTTGCCTGCCTGTCCCAAGTGTACCCAAGAACTCCACGATCTCATCTCAACAGGCCCCTTCTATCATCGCACATCTAGACGCACGGCAAATTACCACCCTTACCTTATTGTTATACCACCAATTCGCATTAAGCGTTTCCAAGCGTCTTTTAAAATGCGGACAGCGAAGGAGTGGAACTCTCTGCCTGCGTCTGTGTTTCCGAACACATACATTAACCCTAATCTCTTCAAAGATAGAGTGAACAGGCTTCTTCTGGGTAAGCTCACTCCATTGTCAACCTTGTCTTAGTTACTCCTGACCTAGACTGAGGTCAAAAGCAAACCCATCGCACATAAAATAATCGTCCCATATCACTCCAGAGCCACGTCTATAAACTGTTTTCGAGGGTCATCACAAATCGTCTCGCAAGAAGACTTGACGAGTTTCAGCCTCCGGAGCAGTCTGGGTCTCGCGGAGGATTTAGCACCACACAATGAGTCAGGTTATACAGAAGTCCGAAGAGCATAACCAGCCCCTGTACTTAGCATTTGTGGATTATGAAAAGGCCTTTGACTCCGTTGAAACCTGGGCTGGTTCTGCAATCACTGCAGCGATGTCAAGTGGACTGGCGGTACATCGAAGTGCTGAAATGTCTCTATGACGCAGCGACTATGAGTGTCCAAGTACAGAACCAGCAGTCTAAACATACCCTGCTGCGCAGGGGGGTGAGACAGGGGGATGTTACTCGTATATCCCCAAAACTATTCACCAATGATTGTTGGAATATTAAGTCAGTCATTTTGGATGAGTCGATCACGAAAGCAAATACACGTCATTACGCCACTCACGCCGCGCGGTGAATGTCGGCGGCGGCGGCGGCGTGCGGAGTGCACACGGCGGCGCCGCGCCGGCGCGGCGCCCATATCTAGTTCGCGCACAACTCTTTACCAACCGATTTTAATACTTAGGTAATTATTTTTTTGTTGGACAGGGTACTTCCCAAATCGTAAATATATCGTAAAAATATCGAAATCGGACAAGTGGTTTTTGAATAATCAACAAAAATATATAATGTATCTACACCGTATACCTACTCCGAGGTTTCTGGTCCGATTTGTGTGATTATTTTTTTGTTCGATGCAGTATAACTGCTATTATTTTGGTCCTTGATAAGAATTTCATTTAGTTTGGTTCAGTAGTTTTTAACCGACTTCAAAAAAAGGAGGAGGTTCTCAATTCGGCCGGTTGGTTTTTTTTTATGTTTGTACACCGATTACTCCGAGGTTTCTAGTCCGATTAGTCTAATTCCTTTTTCGTTCGATGCAGTATACTTTCCATTGGTCCCATTTCATCCAATTTGGTTCAGTACTTTTTATTTTGTGAGCATTTTTATTGATGGATGATGTGATGATCTTTACTTTTTGAGTGTTTGTTACGCGATTACTCCGCCAATTGTGAACCGATTTTCAATTTTTTTTTTGAAAATGTACTATTTCTCAAAAACTGCTAACTGTATCTCATCCAAACCAATTTTCGTTGGAAGTTTTTGTTGAGGTCTACATTATATATTTTTTTTTAGTTTTATCATCCTCTTATTTTAGAAGTTACAGGGGGGGGGGGAACACACATTTTACCACTTTGGAAGTGTCTCTCGTGCAAACGATATTAGTAACCTCAATATAATTTTTAAAGACCTGTCCATAGATACCCCACACGTATGGGTTTGGTGAAAAAATTTTTTTTGAGTTTCAATTCAGGATAGCTCTTATACTTTCGATAAAAAGTGGCTGTGACATACGGACGGACAGACAGACAGACAGACAGACATGACGAATCTATAAGGGTTCCGTTTTTGCCATTTGGCTACGGAACCCTAAAAAGGGTAAAATAACCTACAAAATAACTTTTCTTTCGGAAGTCGGTGGCATAAAAGACAACGACATAAAAAAACAAAGCCACCGACTTCCGAAAGAAAAGTTATTTTGTAGGTTATTTTACCCTTTCTATGTGGTTGTTTTTGAAGGCGGTTAATTTTTTTTTAAGTTTTTTATTTTATGAGCAATCTTCTTACCAGTGCTACGGATTACATAATTCTAGTACACATGTAAGAAAATTATGTATTTGACAAGAATTTGGGTTGAACCATATGTTACATATGTAACCGACTTCAAAAACAACACAACCACAAAAAAGGGTAAAATAATCTACAAAATAACTTTACTTTCAGAAGTCGGTGGCAAAAAATTCAATAAAATAAAAAACAAATCCATTGACTTCCGAAAGAAAAGTAATAATTGTCTTCAAATAACATTATCTAAGTGAACGAAAAGCGAAAAGTTTATAAAATAAAAACTACTACCAAACTTGCGTGCGAGAGGAAATTTCCTTTACAGAAGTGACGATGTTCTAACGCTAAGCAAAACTATTAAAATAAAACGTAACATGATTTACATACCTAATACGACAAGTCGTGGATGATAATCACATCGCAGCGACGGAAGCTGGCGGTCAAGCATTGTCGCTGGAAATCATTTCAGTTGCGAAAACCGGCCAAGTGTCGAGCCGACTCACGCGTGGAGTGGACGGTTCCGTATTTTGATTAGGTTTGTTCAAGGTCAAGAACTTATTTTCCTGTAATCTATAGGCAAAGGACCATTATCTGTGTTTTTTTTTTTCAAAATTGTAGACTCAGTAATTTCAGAGATAAAGGAGGGAATGGTATATTTTCCTGAATAACTCTGAAACTGATCATTTTAAAATTACTGTCTATGACCCACAGGAATTAATATGCTTAACCAAATTTAATCTGAATTTGTGAAGTAGCTTCAGAGGAAACTGACTGTGAAGGGCGGACAGACGGACACAGATTTGATTAGGGTTCCAGTTTTTAATTAAAAAAAACACCAAGTGCGAGTTGGACTCGCGCACGAATGCACCTATCTATAAAATCGGCAGAAAAATACATCAATGTTTAATTCTGTTTATTTTGTACCCTAAAAATGTAGATATTGCTTTTGGTTGTTTTTGCCTATACGACATAATTATGTTATTATTTCTTTATAAAACCAGAATTGTCGTCCTTAATGTCGGCTGACGAAAGAAAGTATTCAATGGAATAGTGGTTATTCCCTTCATGTTTTAAATACATAATGTATGTATTGGTGTTTTCCCTATTCATAGAATAAAATTCATAGTTCATAGGTAATTCCCCGCGCCGCGCCGGTTCCGCTAGGAAAGTTCAAGATAAACATTGCCCCACATTAGGAATTTCTTCCTGTATTGTGGGTGGTGCGTTTACAAACATATAAACTCACATATACAAACACCCAGACCTGGAACAACTACTTGTAGATCATACAAATATACAATATAAAAGTCAAACAGCATAATAAAAAAAATATGGTAATTTTTCGTTCATACAATTTGTATTTTTTTAGTTCGTATAAGAAAAAGAGTTTGCGACCTTGATGTTGGATTAAAAAATAAAATAATTACTCCTACTATTCATGTATATTTTAAATTAAAAGATTCATAATAAATTATTTTTCCCGTTTTTTTCTTCGGATATAATGAAATGCTACTTACATGTAACAGAGAAGAACGGCATTAAAAAAATGGTCAATATATCACTAATTTTTGTGGACAACTCACACTTGACAAAAAAAAAATGCCAAAATTGTCAACATCAAAAAAGAGCTAAAGGTTCCTACTACTGAAGACGAGGCTTCGGCCCTACTTATTTGTGAAATAAGAGGTCTTAGACCATACCGCCTCGTCTTCAGTATTCTCTATACTGAAGACGAGGCGGTATGGTCTAAGACCTTAGCCTGTCCTAAAGGACGATGGAAAAAAAAAACTAAAGGTTCCTCAGAAAGTTTTCCCGTATCTCTTAAGGATGCGGATTCCTCCCTTTTGGCCAGTTTAAAAGAAATACCCTGTATATAAATAGATGGTTTATTAAAAAACATTAAAGGTCGAATTAATTTGAAATAATGCCCAAAACTAAAAAGAACAAAAAAAAAACACTTGTTTACAACAATTTGAAGTGTTTGTATTTTAAACTTTAAAAATAAATCAGTTTTTTTTCCAATCCTGCTCACCACCACTAATCAACGACGCTGAACTTTTACAAGTTTTTTCGATAGTAGTGTATTTTTAGAATACAACTAATGTGAACGTCGTAGGCAGTGGCTCTAACAGGTTTCCGCGACGTTTTAAGTGAACATTAACATTCACTATTATCGTATCAAAACATTTGAAACCACCAGAAATAAAACAACTAACCTATAATATTATGTTTATTATAATACTAGTACTGATTTACGTAGTTATTCTACTTCTAAGGAAAAGCGTAGATTTCTATGAGGAAGAAGCAAGAAACTCCATGGACAGTTGGACACTCTTCTTCAATCGCCAAAACTATTACAGATCCTTTGTTACATCAGTCATCTTGAGATGAGAACGATAAAGCAAGCAAAAAATATCCACAGGAAATATAAAAAACACAATTCAATAAAATTATCAATACCTAACTAGCACTCCGCTCGCGACTTTTTCTGCGTTATTTTCGAACTTTGCCATTGTGAATTTCTACTCCCGGCCACCCCCTTTATGGGATACTTTTGGAAAATCTAAATCATTATCCAACATAACTTCTATCTCAACCTGCAATATCCCGTCTTAGGTAGCACTTACGTCCTAAAAATAACCCCTATGCAAACTTTGGTACTGCTATCAACCACATAACAACCCCTTAGGGGTCGAATTTCGCAAGATCCTCCCTTAGTAAGAACCTATGTCCTAAATAGAATCTCCCTGCAAATACAACCCCTTACGGCTCGAATTGCGTAAAATCCCGTCTTTGTAAGCACCTACGTCCTCAAAAAAATTATAAACTCCTAGCATTCATAGCAATAAAGTTTCATATAAACTATTAACCCCAAAAACAACCCATCAAGGGTCGAATTTCGCAAAATATCGTCTTGGTGAGCATTCACGTCTTGAAATGAAATCTCTTGCAAAAGTTTAAAGGTACCTACTCCTAGCACTTGTTGAAACGAAGTTTCATACAAAATATCAACACCCGAAAACATCCCCTTAGGGGTCGAATTTCGTAAAATCTGTTCTTATTGCACGCTGACGTCATATAAGGGTGAAACATTACTGTACTTAACGCCGATCATCTGTAGGCGAACGGCTCGTTTCGCCGTCGGCCGGGGCGTCGCGACGCGTCGTCCGAGTCGAGCCAATGCGAATGGTATTAGTTACACCCTTATTACGTAGAGATAAAGGCTTTTTTGACCGGTGTTTGCCGATTCCGCGTCGATAAATGTGTGTGCACCCTAACGCGACGCAGGGAGTTGCGACAGTCGTTGGAAAGTTGGCACTCGAAGTGGCGCTGCACAAAACAGAGGCCATGTGTCACCCGCCACGGTCAGAGTCCCAAATAAAGGTGGTAGGGGATCGCATCGGCGGGCGGCGTCGAGTCGACGATGAAGTAACTGGGACTGGTCCTTGATAGCCGTTCGAACTTCCTTCGTTTGCCGCTTGAAGGCGGCTCCTAGCTACCCAATCTCGGCGGGCTAAACTCCTCCTGTACGCTGAAGTCGTGGATCTCATTGCAAGGCCCAATGGCCTTTTACGGGGCCCCAGTGTGGGCCGTGTGCAAGCGGAGGTGCTCTGCTATTTCCTTAAGTTTTCCGTATCAATGTAATTACTTCCCAGAATTTGATCCTTATTAGCTACACTATCGAATGGTGTAATAATACAGGGTGTGTGTTTTTTCCAAAATCAGCTGGTTCGATTCCTGGCCAGGATTATTGATTTTTCTAAAATCTAATGATGCAGTTTTAGTTTCCGTCAAAATCGGCCTCGAGACTCCTGTCAACGTTTTGCGATATTCCTCATCGTTTCGGATATAGCCATCCACGGCCAGTTGAAAAATTCATTCTGTATAAAAGTTTCAAAGGATTCGACGTCTCAACAACGTCGCTGTATTTTCAGCGATACGAATTTAAGTTATTGTTATAATTATTATGTGTAGCGAGACAGATGAATTGATAACGCACGATACTGACGATACATAACATTATGCTGTAAGCGAGATAGTTTTTTTTGTAAAATTATCAAATGAGTCCTCCATCCTGGGTGGAGTGGAAGGGACTGTCACAATATTACTAAGTGCCTAAACACACTATGCCGAAGTTACGCGACGGAAGTTCGGCGGCTGATTTCACGTTGCGACGTATTCGGCTGATATGACACACCATAAGTGCCGAACTTACGGGGCGGAAATTCGGCGCGGGTGGCGCGGGCGGCTCCCTGCTGCTCCCCGCCCCCGGATTTTCGTCGGTAATCGAACCGAACTTCGGTCGCGTATAATGTGTGGTCACAGAATAAGTTCCCGCCGAACTTACGCCCGACCGAAGCCGAAGTTACGCTGTACGCTATGACGCGACGTAATTTCGGCATAAGTGTGTCGTCAGTCAGTAATTCAAATAGCATTGCAGGCGTAATTGCGCGGAACTTCGGTCGCGTAACTTCGGCATAGTGTGTTTAGACACTAAACATCCACCCTGTTCCGTCAGTTACGTTCCACCGTCGCGGTTACCTTGAATGAGTTTGCCAAAACTTTCTTACTACTAAAATTGTCGGATGTCGAATAAAAAGCACAACAAAAACAGAATTTTCCAATTAGGTGCAATCGTTCGGTGGTTATGCGCGTACAGACAGACTTAAAAGAGACTTTATTTTACAATACAAATAATAAAGATAACATGAGTAATGAACGACAAGACAATAACATTATGTATAATGATAACACTAAGGTATGGCCTGTAGCTTGCGGTACTGCTGCTGATGCTGAGCTAGGAGCGAGCTCGTCCGCGCCGAGAGCTGGTAGCGTCCAGCGGGCTCCGGCCGTTCATTAGATGAACGAGACATGTGAGGTGATCCGATGTGTAGATCGACGTCGCCAATTGACGCACAAAGAGCCCCATTGTTGTCAAAAGATGGGGCGTCGCCACCTTGCGCCTGCCAGGCAGCCCGACACTCTTCCGCCGAACGACGCTGTGAGGCGCACGGCTGATTCAATGACAAGTTAGTGTGTCGAATTAGGACCGAACTTACTTGGGGTTAAGTTCACTCAACGAAAAAACCCGTTTCGGTAAAATAAAAATTAAGTTTTCGGCACGATGCACACCACCGCGGTCTGCGGGTGCGACGATTCGGCGCGTGATTTGCACTTTAGATTATGATTAATTGCGTATTTAATCGAGGGGTCACTAGATCGACCTCTCTAGATAGAGGGAACACTCGGAGGTCGAAGCGGACTCCGAATAAACCGGCCCATCCACGTCCCATCAGAGAATACACGCGGTCCGTTGGGCTCGACGATGAGCGCGCACGGCGGACGCGCGGTTCGCGGCCTGGCGGGCCACATTGGCAACTTTCTTGAAGAGGAAGAACACAACGACCTTGTCCGTCCTTGCGGTGCGATAACGCGGGTTCGGGGTCTCGTGGAAACGTGACGCTTCGGGCCGCGACCCCGCTATCGCGCCCTTTTAACCGCGTGTCGCATCGCCGCCGCATCACTCGGCTCGCACGCTCCTCGCGCGTATCACGCACCTTCCGATTCGACCGCGCGTTAGTCATAAATATCCAAAACTAAACATTTCGGATTCAAACGGCGGTCAAACCCGTACCGGAACGGAACATTAACAAGAATTGTTTGAGGTGAGCGAAGAGACAGATTTGCTTCCTCGTTTGAGCTGTCAATCTGCGCGCTGCATCCCTGACTGAAGGTGCTCTGGTTGCAGATACGTGCCACACCTGAGCAGACATGCCGAGTGCCGTGACCAACGGGGCCCGAGGGTCGGAGGACGACATCGTGCTGACGGGGCTGTCGGGTCGCCTGCCCGAGTCTGACACCATCGAGGAGTTCGCACAACAGCTGTTTGATGGCGTTGACCTGGTCACCGCAGATGATAGAAGATGGACCCCAGGTAATGAGTGACTGTATTACTTGTTCTACCTGACATTAGAAAATCTTTTTTTTAATATGCGATCACACCACAGCGAAATATTTATACTTCTTATTTAAGACGTTTTCATTGATGAACCTGGCCTACCTGAAAGATAAACCTGAATGTTACAATGATAACATTCAGGTTTATCTTTTCCAGCATTGTCAAAACCCAAGATTTTTTTTTTTAAATCATACAATTTTGAAGTAACGTTGGTAATAATGTGGTTTCACCACCCTGCCCCACGGCCGTGAGTGTGACTGCTGGGGAACACGCGCCCGCCTCGCTGTGGAGTAGCTTGGTGAGTGGCTCTTTAACACAGATCCTATAGATAAAGGTCTATCTATATCTGTGCTCTTTAACCACTGACCGTTAAAAGGGGTCAGGATCATAAATAAATAAAAAACAACGATTTGGAACCTGAAAACAGAAAACTTGGTTTGACTTTTAAGTTAAGGAAGAATTGATCTTTCCAAAGTTATTGCTGTACTGTATCTGTCAAGACAATTTTATTATTTGAGAACAATGATCACTCATCATCTTCAGATAAATCGACAACTATTATCAGTGGCCTGTGATGAGAATATTATTGTGTTTACGTGAATCTTACATAATTTGTTTTTGTGACATATCGTCACATTGTGACATTGCAGTAATCTGTAGTTATTTATTGTATTTTTGGAATAAAGAGCTGAAAATGAAAACATTATGTAATGTGGTCTGTGGCGCGGTAATGTGGTGTGGGTACAAAATTTATTTCAAGTTCAAGTTGGAAGTTCACAATCACAACAGTCGTAATTCACATTTTAACGGCACGATGGGCGCAGTGGTTGAACGATTGACTGCTGCGCAGCGTGTCACGGGTTCGATTACCTACCGCACGGAACAAAAATTTTATGATCTACGAGCAGTTGTTCCGGGGCTGGGTGGTCGTATATGTGAGTTTGGCACACCCACGAAACAAGAGAAATTTCTAGTGGGATAAGTACTTTGTATAAGAATTTGAAGGTATAGCAATTTATAAATGAGGTAACGTGGAATTTATGTTCTCTTTAAAATAATATATTTAAATAAAGGAATGTAATACTATCGAAGTGTACATTGTGCAATAAATAAATAAATAAACAATAGGCACAGGCACTAGGCAGGCGGCGCCGCGCCGGAGCCATGCGGCCGCCAGCCCGCGAGCGCATGTCTCCGGCGCTGCGCGGCTGATACGCTCTGCGCGAGCGCACGCGACTCCTACTTGACCTTCAGCGCCGCGCACCCACTCACCGACTGACCACAACAACACTTGATTTACAACAAGGTACCATAAAATACAGGTAAATTTTTCAAGTGTGCGTAGAATCAGTGGTTGGCGATAACAGATATAGCAGAGACCCAAAGGAATTGGTAAAGGGGTTGGTGAACCCTTCCAATGACGTAGGCACGGTTTCTGTGCGTAAAGTTTGTGAATACTTAGCTAGTTGGCAGTACGAAGGCAAACACCCTGTTCCTTCACCTGCCCTTCCGTTCCAGGACCATGGTATCCTGCTTAGACCGTCCCAGTGGCCCCAATCAGCCACGCGACCCCTTGTGATAACTCCACTGATATTCATTTAAATTGAATTGTGCTTAGGGTAAATAGAAGTATATACATTCGAGAGTACATACCCAGGTTTTGAAAATAATCGATTTATCATAAAGCTGAAAAAGGTAAAAATAGTAAATTACGCACCAAGGGAGTAAGCTATTGCCTTACGCCACGGGCGTATTGAATCCCGAAGCGACACTAAGGATGCTGGGGGTCAACCTCCGTAGCGCAGCGAGGAGGTTCAAGTGTTAATTCCCGAGTGTTAAGAATCCTTAGTGTAGCGAGGGATTCAAGTTAGCCCAAGACAAGGCAGTTTTACTCCCGAGGCGCAGCGTACTCTGCTTTTCACACCTACTGCGAGGAAATAAATTCAATTTATGGAATTTGATGTGGTACGACAACCTTCGAACGTGAAGTTGGCACCACAGAAAGTGATCAGCTGTTGCGGTCACCGGCCGCCATTACTGCTAAAACTCCTTGGTAAAAGTTTTCATACATTTTCGCGGACGGGCGAAAATGTATGAGAGTCGCGCCCGCGACGCGTCTCTTCTGTGTGTTCACGTTCGCGACGCTTCTATACATTTTGTATGAAAGAGACATAATGTCTCCGCCCCGTCTGCGTCTTTTCTATGTGGCCCGCGCCTTATGTTATTTAATTTTAAATCGCGCTGTAATTTAGTGGCTGTACCTATAAAAAGTTACAACATGGTTCAATAGAAATGTCAAAATTTTACTAGTTTTTATTTTTCTTAAATTTGGCAGCTGTCAGTTGAAAGCGATTCTCCCTAGGCCTGCAATGGATAACTTTCAAACGGCTAATCAGATAAGTAACGATCTACTTTCAGAGTATGAGTAATGAAAAAAAAAATCACCTCACACGCTCGGAAAGATTCTATTTCTCATTCAAAATCTGAGCGCAAAACTCCATTTTGCGCGCTAGGGCGCAAAGTGTCTTTCAAAATTCGAACACGTCTCGTGTTCAATTATTTCTACACTGTCAGGCGAGGCGGCCCCACTGCATTTCCTCGCTTAGTTAGGTGAAAAGTTGTGTGTCGCACTCGGCAGCAAAGTTTTTCTGCGTCTCCTACCTTTGAAAACTTCGCTACGCTCAGGATTCAATAACGCTACGCTCAGGATTCAATAAAAGTACTCGCGCCAAAAATCAACTTTGCAGCCTTGCATAACAAATAACTATTTTAAAACAGGGCATTACTTTTTACAGTTTTTACATTGTTTTTACGAAGAACTTATCTTAGGTAAGATAAAAATGGTTTACTTTATTAAAAATAGCCAACCGTTAGAGCCCCGTAACCCGATAACAGTAGCGTTTTTACTGCATACTTGTAGATCATTTCGTGCGAGGATCGAACCCGCGACATACTGCGCAGCAGTCGATCGCTGAGTCACTGCACCAACTGTGCAGTGACTGTTAAATAATTCATTTCAATAATATTCTGTAAAGGACAATAATTTTAATCTATATTAAATTATCGAGACAATGACGAACACGCATAGTTGGATATAAGGATTAATTTTACCTAAATAAAACGGGTTTTCAAAATAAAAAAATATTTACTGTGGCTCTACCTCAAGAGATAATTATGTCATCGCGGACTTTAGGTACTCTTTTTAAAAGCACAAATTCTTTAAGACATAATTTTGCTATACCTACATATTATTATCAGTTATGGTTTAGCCAGCTTACGCCATGAAAGCTCCCGGAACTTGATATTTTTGAAGAAATAAGTAAGTACCTATAGTATTTCCTCTAATAAAAAAAATATGTATTATAAAAACATGTATATCTTTTTCAATCACTCAGTCGATTAATGAACATAACTCAACGACCAATTTTATATTTAATTTAGTTTCTTTTTTCCTGCAAAAGAGGGCGTGGAATTTTCCAAGATGTTGAAACAGACAATAACGCGTTATTCTCAGGCTGCACTGTTGACAGAGTGCTCGTGATCGTCACATCAGGAGTGTTGCCTCGCTCCGCTTCAAGTTATTAATCTTGGGTTTTATATTAAAGGGGTGCGCCATCCACAACTTTGTTTTTTTTTTTCAAAATGTCGGCCACTTATGAAACCTTCGTAAATCAATACAAACATTCAATGGAGAGTAACAAAATTTCGTAAACGTCAGGTTTCCGAGTTATAAGCTGAAAGTGACATGGTGCCAGAAAGGGACCAAAGCAGCTTTCAACTGGTGAAACATTTTTTGAAATCTGTCCATTAGCGGTAGCGGATCCTATTCAGACAAACAAACAATCAAATCTTTCCTCTTTATAATATTTATGTAGATGTAGTACCTATAAACTACCTAATGTAGGTACTTATGCTTAGGTACGTCATAATTTAAATATTTATTCAAAAAATTAAGCACGTAGGTACTTAACTTGTTTCGTAAGACTCAGATTACTACTGTCACAAGCTGATTATTTAAATCGTCAAACGTTAAAAATCGTCGTCTCATGGTCAATTGATGGCTGTTAAGAGTAAGGTGACCAGTTCTTACCAATAGTGAAGGATGATAAGATTCACGGAAGTGGGCTAGGCTCACAGAGCTAGGCTCTCTCGCATCAAGTGATTTCTTTGTTTCAATAATGTGCCTGTTGCGTGCGAATGCCGCGCCGCTCCACCGCGATCTGCGGACAGCTAGGTTATCTGTGTGTGATCGTTTGACTCACCCGCTATTACCGCCTTTTAACCACGATAACGTCTCATATCTGGCATCAGCTCATCATGGACACCCGTCACTCTATCTCTCATAATCTACAAATTATGTTCATTGAGTTTTTTTTCCCATTTTTTATTTCCTGCGCCGTCTGTGGCCATCATTATTTCAAAAGATACGTCTAACGTACTGGGTAACTATAATATGTTTCAAACAAATAAATTGCCTTGAAATATGTTTCAGTTTTTTTGATTCGTAATTTTCATAAGTTTGCCGTATATCATTCAGAATTTGGTCCTCCAAATATGTAGCTACACGATCGATTGACGTACTTAATAATGGATTTGAACTTCCTCCTGTTGCCTAACTTAAATGAATCACCCTGTATATACCTAACAATAAATTGAAATGATGAAATTAAAATTAACTAGACCTTGACGACGGTATAAATGTGGTTGAACCAGGCAGGGTGGCTCAGCAGTAACGTGCTCGACCGTATCCTCCTGTAAATAAACACATGCGGTGAATCAAACGTGACAGATCTTCCGCCATCGCGACTGGCGTATAAACTTGGAATAGTATAGTTCTGGACTACATGAGTAATGTTATAATGTCGACTGTCGCCCACATATTGGCACGTTTATCCAATTGTGGTCGAATGAATGAGCCTGCAGTGTCAACGGCTCCGGCGCGTCCATTGTGAGGCTTTCACCGTTAGAGAGCGCACGACCGGCGCGCGCCCCTTGCGCCGCGCCACTGCCGAGTGCCGAGTGCCGAGTGCCGGGTGGCGTGATCCGCGTGATGCGACGTGCGTCACCGCCTCACCGGCTCACCGGCCAGGCGCTCGCTCGCGATACCTATCTCTGCTAAGCTAACAATGATCTGACTCGTCAAACCTGTCATAAATTATGTCATCGTGTTACCAGGAAATATAGTAAATATTAGTATAAGTTAGGTTTCCGCGTGCGACTGTGTCGACTGACGTGCAGCCGTGTGTAGATAGCCCGCTGATAAACAAACATTCGGCTAAATTTAATGATTTCACATCCGCCCGTTGGCGCATATCATGCATCTAGTAATGAAATAACCCTGAAAGTGATTCATGTTTGTTATGGAGCGATACTTGAGTTGTTTCCACGAACTTGGAATGTTTTCGTCAGTTCTTAAAAAAAATAGCGTGATATGAGCTGTAGTGTGACGAGCAAGACACGTCAATAGCAGGCCGGCGCGCGGCGGAGGGCGGACACAGACGAGCCGCGTCCGTCTGCACTGCACGACAGACACTCATTCAAAAATCATTTATTTCAAGTAACCCACTCACAGGCACTATTCAATCGACAAAACTAAAAAAAAACAATTATTATAAAAATAGTTTGATGCTACAGTTCTGTAGGTGCGCATTCCAAAGCGTAGATTTTATGAAGCAGAACGGACAAGAAACACCATACACTCTATTTAAAATTCCAAAATTATAGCAGAACCTTTGTTACATCATTCATCTTGAGATGATACATTATGTGAGAACGATGTAGCAAGCAGTGCCCTTTTTTACCATGGATTCATTTGATGATATTACATCATCAAATGAGTCCTCCCACCCAGGGCAGGGCAGGATGGACTGTTAGACTCGTACTGACTAAAATCCGCGGTGTCCTTCAATAGCCCTTTTGCGTTCCGTGGTCACGGTATTCGTTAGTCCCGCGACCCCGGCAGGCTTTGGCCCTCTAAGCCTCTCTCTCAGTAGCACAATGACGGGGCCGGTAGGCCCCGTCATTGTGCTGGCACTCTTTGGAGTTAACTCTTAGGAAATATAAAGAAAAAAACAACTCGTCACAAATCGTGCCTGCGCTCGTTCACGAACATGACATATGTTTCAGTGATAGTGTGGGAGCTACGAATAATGCGAAAAAATCTGGTTAATTACACAATGTAACATCAAGTCAGTGCTTTTAATGAATTGTTATGTTATGGCAGGATTGCACGGGCTCCCGGAACGCAATGGCAAGCTTAAAGACCTGGCGCACTTCGACGCGACGTTCTTCGGCGTGCACGCCAAGCAGGCGCACCTCATGGACCCGCAGCTGCGGCTGCTGCTGGAGCTCACGCACGAGACCATCGTGGACGCCGGCCTCAACCCCGGAGAGCTGCGCGGCTCGCGCACCGGCGTCTACGTGGGCGTGTCCAACTCGGAGACGGAGGAGATGTGGACCGTGGACCCCGACAAGATCAACGGCTACGCGCTCACGGGCTGCTGCCGCGCCATGTTCCCCAACCGCATCTCCTACACCTTCGACCTCAAGGGGCCGTCCTTCGCCGTGGACACGGCCTGCTCCAGCTCCATGTTCGCGCTGGCGCAGGCGGCCACGGCCATCCGCGCGGGCCACTGCGACGCCGCCATCGTGGCCGGCACCAACCTGTGCCTGAAGCCCGCCAACTCGCTCAACTTCCACCGCCTCAGCATGCTGTCGCCCGAGGGCCGCTGTGCCGCCTTCGACGCCAGCGGGCGCGGCTACGTGCGCTCGGAGGCGGCCGTGGCCGTGCTGCTGCAGCGGCGCGGCGCGGCGCGGCGCGTCTACGCCACGCTGCGCGGTCTGCGCGTCAACACGGACGGCGCCAAGGACCAGGGCATCACGTTCCCGTCCGGCGACATGCAGCGCCGCCTGGCCGAGGAGACCTTCGCCGAGGCCAAGCTGCGGCCCGCGGACGTGGCCTACGTCGAGGCGCACGGCACCGGCACCAAGGTACGCCACCGCACCACGTTGCTCATCGAACTAAAGTTCATTGTTCACTTTAGTGAAGTGCTGACGACGCCCTGTGTGCCGGCAGGTGGGAGACCCTCAGGAGGTGAACGCCATCGCGGAGCTGTTCTGCAAGGGACGCAAGGGGCCGCTGCTGCTGGGCTCGGTCAAGTCCAACATGGGCCACTCGGAGCCCGCATCTGGCCTGTGCTCCGTCGCCAAGGTGGTGGTGGCCATGGAGCGCGGCATCATCCCCGCCAACCTGCACTACAAGAATGCTAACCCTGACATCCCGGCCCTCAGTGACGGCCGCATCAAGGTAAACTACATTCATGTACAGAGTGTACCTCCTCGTTTTATGAATAGTCACGTATGGAGGATACAGCAGAGTGTGTGTTCGGCAGGTGGTGGACCGCAACACGCCGTGGGATGGAGGGCTGGTGGCCATCAACTCCTTCGGCTTCGGCGGCGCCAACGCGCACGTCATATTCGAGTCGGAGGCGGGCGGCGGCGCCGCACGCACGCCGGCGCGGTACGCGGCGCCGCGCCTGGTGCTGGCCTCGGGCCGCACGGAGGAGGCCGTCCTCGAGCTGACGCAGCTGGCGGCGCAGCACCGCGACGACGCCGGCCTGCACGCGCTCCTGGACGCCGTGCACCGCCACAACATCCCCGGCCACTCGTACCGCGGCTTCGCCGTGCTCACCGACCCGCCCGTGCAGGAGTGCATCGTGAGTGTCCAGCGCGCCGACCT
Source organism: Agrotis exclamationis (assembly GCA_950005045.1). NCBI lineage: Eukaryota > Metazoa > Arthropoda > Insecta > Lepidoptera > Noctuidae > Agrotis > Agrotis exclamationis. The sequence goes on from OX465430.1 coordinate 295,987, forward strand.
TCATACTCCCTCCAATGACTTCCGTGTGACCACTCCCTTCGTTCGCAGGAGATAGAGAGCGGCGATCCTCGGCCCGTGTGGTTCGTGTTCTCGGGCATGGGCTCGCAGTGGCCCGGCATGGCCAAGACTCTGATGCAGCTGCCGGTGTTCGCCGCCAGCATCAACCGCTCGGCGGCGGCGCTGCGGCCGCACAAGATGGACCTCATCGACATCATCACGGAGGCGCCGGCGGCGGCGTTCGACGACGTCATCAACTCGTTCGTGTCCATCGCGGCCGTACAGGTGGCACTCGTGGACGTGCTGCGCGCGCTCGAGATCCGGCCCGACGGCATCGTGGGCCACTCGGTCGGCGAGATCGGTGAGTGTCGCTGCGGGGCCGTCGTGTGCGGCACGCGAGCCACGTGACTGAGCGAGGTCTCTCCCGCAGGCTGCGCGTACGCCGACGAGACGCTGACGGCGGAGCAAGCCGTGCTGGCCGCGTACTGGCGCGGCCGCAGCATCGTGGACGCCAAGCTGGCGCCGGGCGCCATGGCGGCAGTGGGCCTGTCGTGGGAGCAGTGCGAGGCGCGCTGTCCGCCCGACGTGGTGCCGGCCTGCCACAACGCCAACGACAGCGTCACGGTGAGTGCGCGCGACACGCGGCCGAGCGCGGCGCTGCTGGTCGGCGGAGTCAGTACACGGCTCGATTCAGATTTCAGGGCCGGTGGACTCGCTGGAGAAGTTCGTGGCGGAGCTGTCGGCGGAGGGCACGTTCGCGCGGCGCGTCAACAGCTCGGGCGTGGCGTTCCACAGCAAGTACATCGCCACCGCCGCGCCGCTGCTGCGCCGCAGCCTGGAGAAGGTCATCACCGCGCCCAAGCCGCGCAGCAGCCGCTGGGTGTCGTCCTCGCTGCCGCGCGACCAGTGGGACTCCGACCTCGGTGACTATCACTTCATATCATACAGTGTGCCCGCACATGGACTAGGAATGTTCTAAATACTTAAATAACAACTATACAATTAATTCACTCTAAACTTCCAAAAACGAAGTATTTCGCCATGTCCATGTCCAGCCATCTTCCATGCCTCCCTCCTAGACCCGCGTTGGTTGGTATTAATTGGTGAGTGTTGTGTACTCGCAGCCAAGTTGAGCGACGCCAACTACCACGTGAACAACCTGCTGTCGCCGGTGAGGTTCGCGGACGCACTGCGCGAGGTGCCGGCGCGGGCCATCGTGGTGGAGGTGGCGCCGCACGCGCTGCTGCAGGCCGTGCTCAAGAGAGCGCTGCCCGCGCCCGCTGCCGCGCACGTACCGCTCGTGCGGCGGGACGCGGCCTGCGCCTGCACACACCTGCTAGCCGCGGCCGGGCGACTGTACGCGGCGGGCGCGCAGCCGGCCGCGGGCCGCCTGTACCCGGCCGTGGCCTGGCCTGTGCCGCGCGGCACGCCGGGCCTGGCCTCGCGCGTGCGCTGGGACCACCGCCTGGAGTGGCAGGTGGCGCACTTCGGCAGCGCCTCCCGCTCGGGCGAGAACGTCATCGAGTACGACGTGTCGCGCAACGACGACAGCTTCATCACCGGACACAACATCGACGGCCGCGTCCTGTTCCCCGCCACCGGCTACCTGGTGAGTGCCGCGAGCGAGCGAGCGAGCTGACCAGTTGGACGAGCGCTCTTAATGTAATCTCGGTCATTTACAGACTCTCGTGTGGAGAACTATGGCGAAGCTGAACAACCGCAAGCCTGAGGAGACCCCCATCGTCATGGAGAACATTCAGTTCCGACGAGCCACCATCGTGTCGCGCGACACGCCCGTGCGCTTCCTCATCAACGTGCTGGACGGCACGGGAGAATTCGACGTGTGCGAGGGCGGCGCCGTGGTGGTGACGGGCACGGTGCGCCTGGTCGAGGACCCGGCCGGCGAGCGCCTGCGGGACCTGGACTGCTCGCCGCCACGCCGCGAGGACGGGCTCCTGCCGCTCGTCACCGACGACATCTACAAGGAGCTGCGCCTGCGCGGCTACAACTACGGCGGCATCTTCCGCGGCATTCGCGCCTCCGACCCGCGCGGCACCTGCGGCGAGCTGGCTTGGGACGACAACTGGATCTCGTTCATGGACACCATGCTGCAGTTCGGCATCATCGGCGTGGACACGCGCGAGCTGTACCTGCCCACGCGGCTGCAGCGCGCGCTCATCGACCCGGCGGCACAGCTGGCGGCAGTGGCGGCGCTGGGCGAGGGCGGCACGCTGCCCGTGCGCATGCACCGCGACATCGACGTCATCAGCGCCGGCGGCATCGAGTTCCGCGGCGTCAAGACCAGCCTGGCGCCGCGCCGCGCCAACCCGCAGAACGCGCCCAAGCTGGAGAAGTACGTGTTCCTGCCGTACGACAACGCCGCTGTGGCCACCGAGGACACCTCGCGCTCCAAGCGCGATGCGCTAACCGTCAGCCTGCAGCTGGTTCTGGAGAACGCGGGCGCGCTCAAGCTGAAGCTGGCCGAGGCGGCGCTGGACCGGCCGGCCGAGGCGCTGCTGACGCCGCAGGCCATGGCCGTGCTGGAGGCCGAGCCGCAGGTGCGCGTGGACGCCACGCTGGCGGCCGGGCCCGCGCCCGCGCCCTACGCCGCCGCTGTCAAGGACCTGGGCGTCAAGGTGCTGCCCAAGGACGGCCGGAGCGCGCCCATCGAGAGCGACTGTCACCTGGTGATGGCGGCCGACGTGCTGAGTCGACACGGAGCAGCCACGCTGGAACAGCTGGTGGCGGCGCTGGCCGAGGGCGGTATGCTGCTGCTGGAGGAGCCGCACAAGGCGCTGGACGACCGCGCGGCGCAGGAGCTGCTGCAGCGTGCCGGCCTGGGCCTGGTGTCGCGCCAGGTGGCCGCCAGCTGCGAGTACGTGCTGCTGCGGCGCACGCCCGCCCTGCCCGCGCAGCACGTGGTGGTGGACGTGGCCGACGACTCCTCGTTCGCCTGGGTGGAGACGTTGCGTGACGCCCTGGCGCGAGCCGAGGGCGAGGACATGCGGGTGTACTGTGTGGCGCGCACGCCCAACTCCGGCGTGCTGGGGCTGTGCACGTGCCTGCGCGGCGAGGCCGGCGGACGCGCGTTGCGCTGCTACTTCCTGCCGGGCGCGCGCGAGCCCTTCCGGCCGGACGCGGCGCCGTACGCGGCGCAGGTGCGGCGCGACCTGGCCGTCAACGTGCTGCGCGCGGGCGTGTGGGGCTGCTACCGGCACCTGCCGCTGGGCGACGCCGAGGCGCAGCTGCAGGTGGAGCACGCCTACGTCAACACGCTGACGCGCGGCGATCTGTCCTCGCTACGCTGGATCGAGAGCCCTCTGCGGTACGCGCGCGACGTGCCGCAGCCGGCGCGCACGGACCTGTGCCGCGTGTACTGCGCGCCGCTCAACTTCCGCGACATCATGCTGGCTACCGGCAAGCTGCCGCCGGACGCGCTGCCCGGGAACCTCGCCGGACAGGTCGGTACTGCCGCACGCCGCTCGCGGTCACTAGTCTTACATAATAAAACTTGTCATAATATTATGATATCTCTCCTCAGGAATGTATTCTCGGATTGGAGTTCAGCGGACGATCATCTGACGGCAAGCGTGTGATGGGCATGGTCGCGGCGTGCGGGCTGGCCAGCACGGTGTTGGCCGACAAAGGGTTCCTGTGGGAGGTGCCGGCCAAGTGGTCGCTGGAGGAGGCGTCCACGGTGCCGGTGGCGTACGCCACGGCGTACTACGCGCTGGTCGTGCGCGGGCGCATGCGGCGCGGCGAGTCCGTGCTGGTGCACGCGGGCACGGGCGGCGTGGGGCAGGCGGCCGTGGCCATCGCACTGCACGCCGGCTGCACGGTGTTCACGACCGTGGGCACGCCCGACAAGCGTGCCTTCCTGCGCGAGCGCTTCCCCACGCTGCCGCCCGAGAACATCGGCAACTCGCGCGACACGTCGTTCGAGCAGCTAATCAAGAGGCGCACCCGCGGCCGCGGTGTGGACCTGGTGCTGAACTCTCTAGCCGCCGACAAGCTGCAGGCGTCTGTGCGCTGCCTGGCCGAGGGCGGCCGCTTCCTGGAGATCGGCAAGCTGGACCTGTCCAACGACACGGCGCTGGGTATGTCGGTGTTCCTCAAGAACACCACGTTCCACGGCATCCTGCTGGACGCGCTGTTCGACGCCGACTCTGAGAACAGCGACAAGGCGGCCGTGGTGCGCTGTGTCACCGACGGTATCGCGTGCGGCGCCGTGCGCCCGCTGCCTGCCACCGTGTTCTCTGACCACCAGCTGGAGCAGGCCTTCAGGTACTAATACACTATACAAATATGCGGAAAGCTTTCTACTAAACCACTGGATTGCTGTTTTTTTTTTTCTATTCTTGTTTGAATCGCACTGTAATGTTGACGACCGTGTGACAGGTATATGGCGACGGGCAAGCACATCGGCAAGGTCGTGCTGCGCGTGCGCGACGAGGAGGCAGCAGGAGCGCGGCCTGCCAGCAAGCTGGTGTCGGCCACCCCCCGCACCTACATGCACCCCGCCAAGAGCTACGTGCTCGTCGGTCAGTGACCCCATCACCCCGTCTCGTTCACCCTGTCACCCCACCAGCCCACCCACCTGCCAGCAAGCTGGTGTCGGCCACCCCCCGCACCTACATGCACCCCGCCAAGAGTTACGTGCTCGTCGGTCAGTGACCCCATCACCCCGTCTCGTTCACCCTGTCACCCCACCAGCCCACCCACCTGCCAGCAAGCTGGTGTCGGCCACCCCCCGCACCTACATGCACCCCGCCAAGAGCTACGTGCTCGTCGGTCAGTGACCCCATCACCCCGTCTCGTTCACCCTGTCACCCCACCAGCCCACCCACCTGCCAGCAAGCTGGTGTCGGCCACCCCCCGCACCTACATGCACCCCGCCAAGAGCTACGTGCTCGTCGGTCAGTGACCCCATCACCCAGTCTCGTTCACCCTGTCACCCCACCAGCCCACCCACCTGCCAGCAAGCTGGTGTCGGCCACCCCCCGCACCTACATGCACCCCGCCAAGAGCTACGTGCTCGTCGGTCAGTGACCCCATCACCCCGTCTCGTTCACCCTGTCACCCCACCAGCCCACCCACCTGCCAGCAAGCTGGTGTCGGCCACCCCCCGCACCTACATGCACCCCGCCAAGAGCTACGTGCTCGTCGGTCAGTGACCCCATCACCCCGTCTCGTTCACCCTGTCACCCCACCAGCCCACCCACCTGCCAGCAAGCTGGTGTCGGCCACCCCCCGCACCTACATGCACCCCGCCAAGAGCTACGTGCTCGTCGGTCAGTGACCCCATCACCCCGTCTCGTTCACCCTGTCACCCCACCAGCCCACCCACCTGCCAGCAAGCTGGTGTCGGCCACCCCCCGCACCTACATGCACCCCGCCAAGAGCTACGTGCTCGTCGGTCAGTGACCCCATCACCCCGTCTCGTTCACCCTGTCACCCCACCAGCCCGCCCACAAATATTCTAAAGTTCCATTATTTTCTACTACACTTCAAATGTTTGTGATTGTCATAATCTTAACGAGAGCGAGTGTAAACTGACAGAAAAATATGGTTGTCATAACCATATTTTTCTGTCAGTTTACACTCGCTCTCGTTAAGTTTAAACGTAAACAAGGAAGTTAAGTTAATTTTGTGGACTATAATTGAATACGAGTAAGTGTAGTAAGTGTATATTCACATTTACCAAATCATGAGGTAATTTTTATTAGCATTGATAATGTTCGATGAATGACTGTTATCGCAACACATACATAATATGTTTGAACAAAGAGCTCTCGTGCTGGTGTGTAAGAGTGGTACGTCCGACAGGCGGCATGGGCGGCTTCGGGCTGGAGCTGGCGCAGTGGATGGTGAAGCGCGGCTGCACGCGGCTGGTGCTGAACTCGCGCAGCGGCGTGCGCACGGGCTACCAGGCGTGGTGCGTGCGGCGCTGGCGTGAGGCGGGCGTGCGCGTGCTGGTGTCCACGGCCGACGTGTGCTCGCCGGCCGGCGCGCGAGCACTGCTGCGGGAGGCGGCGGCGCTGGGCGCGGTGGGCGGCGTCTTCAACCTGGCCGCCGTGCTGCGGGACGCTTTCCTCGACAAGCAGACGCCCGCCGACTTCCAGGCCGTCGCCAAGCCCAAGATTGACGGTGAGTCACTCACTCTAACATAAAGTCACAAAAGAGATCTAAAAAAAATCGCTAACTTCGCAAAGCATGATGTATATCTGATTATTAGAGTTTCGTTGTAAAGAAGGAACCCTAGTTGTGCCATGTCTGTCTGTCTGTTTGATCGCAGCTTAACCCAAAGACGCTCGGTATTAGAAAGCTGTATTGCTAGCATGAATATACAGATTAGTTACGTCGACAAAGAGGTTGAATTAAATGTTGTTTGTTTTATTTTTTGGGGAACCTTCTCTACACAATATATAGTCTGTATATCATTACTTGCCAGAATTTAATCTCTATTTGCAACACTATCGAATAGTGTAATAACATAGGTTGGAATTAGGCAGAGTTATTTTGGTACTTTCATCGAAATGTTGATATTAATATGGAGGATTTCTAATAGACAATCTCGTGTGGAAAACAGTATTTCAAATAAATAATAATAAAAAAGATCAGAGATATAATATTATATAAATAAATTGTGTGAAAGTAAAAACATTTTCACCTATTTATAAATCACAAAAATTTTCTATTTTCAAGTAATTCCGGGATTTCGGGCATATCCACTTTATTCTTTCGCTGTGTAAATACATGAATAACTACCTAATTCCGACCTATGGTAATAACTAATAATACAAGGTGTGGTTCTTTTTTCCTAAATCAGTGGGTTCGATTCTCGGCTAAAATTAGAGATTTTCTCAAAACCAATAATACAATTTAAGTTTTCGTTAAAATCGGCCTCGAGACTCTTTTCGATATTCGTCATAGTTTCGGATATAGCCATCCACGCCCAGTTGAAAAATTCAACCTGTGTACGAGTATGTGGGTACAAAACAAAACGATGGACACTTTCATCTCATTTTACGAGACCATTTCCACAGATGCGAAAGAAAAGATTAATAATCCACCATCAGAAATTGATATTTGTAGCTTATATGAGTGCATATTTGATGATGTTCGGTGTGCGCAGCTACGAAGATCCTGGACGCGGCCACGCGCGAGCTGGCGCCGGAGCTGGAGTACTTCGTGGTGTTCTCGTCCGTGTCCTGCGGCCGCGGGAACCCTGGACAGAGCAACTACGGCCTCGCCAACTCCGCCATGGAGCGTATCATGGAGCAGCGCCAGGCAGACGGACTGCCGGGCCTGGCCGTGCAGTGGGGAGCCATCGGAGAGGTCGGCCTCATCGTGGAGACCATGGGCGGCGACGACACCGTGGTGGGCGGCACCGTGCCGCAGCGCATCGCGTCCTGCATGGAGGCACTGGGCGCGCTGCTGGCGCTGCCGCACGCCGTGGCGGCGTCCATGGTGCTGGCCGACAAGCGGCGCTCGGCCGCGGCGCCGCAGCAGGACCTGCTGCACGCCGTCGCCAACATCCTCGGCATCAAGGACCCCACGAAGGTGTCGGACTCCGCCAACCTGGCCGAGCTGGGCATGGACTCCCTCATGGGCGCCGAGATCAAGCAGACGCTGGAGCGCGGCTACGACGTGGTGCTGGGCGTGCAGGAGATCCGCGGCCTCACCTTCTCCAAGCTGCGCGGCATGGCCGGCGGAGAGGACGCGGCGGCCGGCGAGGCGGCCGCGCCCGCCGCCGAGTCCGCGGACCAGGTGCAGTTCGCGGCCCTGGGCGAACTCATGCCCAAGCAGGTGCTGGTGAAGCTGCCCAGCGCCGCGCCGGCCGGCTCCGAGCTGCGGCCAGTGTTCATGGTGCATCCCATCGAGGGTGTGGTGGAGCTGCTGCGAGGAGTGGCCGCGGCCGTGCGCGCGCCCGTGTACGGGCTGCAGTGCACGCAGGCCGCGCCGCTGGACGACATGGCCGCGCTGGCACGTCACTACGTCACACACGTGCGCGCCATGCAGCCCTCCGCGCCCTACACTATCCTCGGCTACTCCTTCGGCGCCGGCGTCGCCTTCGAGATGGCGCTGCAGTTAGAGCAGGTACGTGTGTTGACCACGCTCGGGCTCGGCCGCCCGCTCCGGTACTGACGAGCGCTCGTGTTGCAGGCGGGCTGTGAGACGCGGCTGGTGCTGGTGGACGGCTCCCCGGCGTACGTCGCCACGCACACGACGCGCGGCAAGAAGAAGCGAACCACGCGCTCCGCCGAGACCGACGAGGCCGACGCGCTCGCCTACTTCGTGCAGCTGTTCAAGGACGTGGACGCCGCCAAGGTGAGTGCCAGCCTTAGTCGGTGTCCTGCGTGAACGACGAATACGACGCGACCCAATACGACCTAACTACTGTTATAAATGTACTTCGTGTTGCGTCGCGTCGAATTTGTCGCTCACGCAGGACACAGTGTCAGTCCGGACCGCGCTCGCGGCCGACCTGACCCTCGCTCCGTGCAGGTGTCGGCCGAGCTGGAGCGGCTGCCCAGCTGGGAGGCGCGGCTGGCGCACACCACGGCGCTGGTGGGGCCGGCGGCAGGCCCGCACGGTGCGGAGGCGCTGGCGGCCGCGGCCAACTCCTTCTACCGCAAGCTGGTGATCGCCGACACGTACCAGCCGGCCGGCCGCCTGCGCGCGCCCGTGACGCTGTTCACGGCGCGCGACAACTACGTGACGCTGGGCGAGGACTACGGCCTGCGCGAGGTGTGCGCGGGCGAGCTGCACACGCAGCAGCTGGCCGGCACACACCGCACCATCCTGGCGGGAGACGCGGCCGCGGCCATCGCGCAGCACCTGTCACAGCTGCTGGCACACTAGCGCGTGCGCGGCCCGCGCCGCCGCCGGCGACGGGCCCGCCGCTAGAGGACGTCGCGGCACGCCGCAGCGCGTCGCGTCACGCCGCAGCAAGTCGCGGCACGCCGCACACCGCAGCCCTCCGACGCACGGTGACGGGGTGACGGCCGCTCTCTATTTATTTCTGCGGGGTAGCGTATAAGTAGTGCGAGGAGTATAATTGTGTATATAGCTATAACATGATACTCTATTTATTGTACGTATGTTAGTATTGACGAGCCCGGCTCGCCGATTGTGATACAATACATTCCGTCGTGCCGACCCGAGTCGTGCACGCGACGTACATATACGTATGTATGTGTGGTTAGTTTGTAGTCTACTATTACATGAAGCATGTAATCCTGACTATTACGTAGAGTGTAATACGGGGCGCTGGCGCTAGTCACGGACTATATCAATGTTTAAACTATTATTAGCATTTTGTATTTTCGATATTTTTCTTAAGGAATTTAGTAAATTGTTTACTAGATTAGTAATGACGGGCAATACTGGACGTATTGCGACTCGACTCGAGCCCGCGACCCTGGCACGCAGCACGCAGCACGCAGCGTGCCGCGGTCGCGAGCGGTCCGTGGCGGCGCGCGTCGCCGGTAGCGATAAGTAGGTAGTACCAGTGTATGGTTGTTGCGGTATTTATTTTGTTAATAATAAGGAGCCTGTGCCCTGTGATTAAAAGTGCATTATTTTTTAAAGGTTCGTTTTATTTTTCCGAGGAATAGTTTTTTTGTACTTTAAGAATTTTTTATATTATAAGCAGTTTGGTCGTGAAAATGAGTCTATAATATTCCCTTCAATTATCGATAATCGGAAACCAATCCATTGTATAGTTCATCTTTGTTGGGTTTAGGCTGAGGCTTCAAGGGAAACGTAGCAATATCCTTTTCAATAGTATATCAAAGGACATCATTCTCTTTTGGGCCTTTTCTGGCCAACGAAAACAAAATGGTACCTATGCTTAGTAGGTATTAGTCATTTGGATCAGTAGAAACTATGACACTTAAGGTGTAAAGTCAGCATCAAAAGTTGATGACCACATTTAGATTTTCAATATCGCTATACACCGTATTATACCTAAATTGCTCAACATGACAAGCGCCATAAATGAATGATTATCATAAAAGGGCTTAAGTAGGTGACCATCACTTTTCAAAAGTCACTAAACAAAGTTATAGTTAAAAAAGCTTAACATTCTTCGTCTCCAAAGTTTCTGAACTTTTTGTCAAAAATAGCATACCATCGTTTACCTCTAAAGTCCATGAACAAAATTAAAAGTTTTTGGGTTTAAACGCGTGTGTATTAGACACATGCACATGTAAATTACCACCCTTTTAATTATTAACAAAATTAAATTAAGTGGTTCGATAAATCAACAGTCCGGTTAATAATTATTATTATATTATCCATAGGTCGCTGGTTCAAATCCGGCTCGAAGGACCAAAAATGTAGGGTCGCGACCTAAGTGGTACCTGATGGGTTGGCTATGCTATTAAGTTAAACACTCGGATAACTATTAAAAGTTTATTGCGAGACAGTTTAGGCTAAGCTATCGCTAAATTGATGGAAATGAATGCACCCGGTTGCTTTCCGTGATACACTGAGCTCGCGGCGCACTGAGTGCGGCCGCATTATATCGCTAAGTCAGCAAACGTGGTCGATTGCAAAATATTGCATCGAAAAATAAATATTGCTAGAACTAGCGACCTCACGCAATTTTAATCTCTTTATTTTTTTATTATACAAACCTGCTGGTGGGACCAACATCGGGAACAAAATCGAAGCTGCCTGTGGTCAGGGGTCTTGGGAGAGGATTTTTTTTTCATCGAATGAAGCCTCGCATAACATTCATAATAAATAATCTTTAAAATTCTTGTAGTACAGGGGGTCAATAAATTGTTCATTTGCATAACGATAATTGGTATAAGCATGTCGAATCAATAATAACGTCAAATGGCCCGTTATTGCTAAATTCGAGAATAAAATACTTTTTTTTTCTTTGAATTACTGCAATGGGCTCTTGGAGTTCCAAATCAGTTGTTCCAGATCTTTAAATTTTATACGTCAACGGAGAGTGCTCATCAGGCTGAACAACTCTTGCTAAGACGTCATTCCTATATATGTTATAGTGTAGCTGGGCTCTTCGAGTTCCACATCAGCTGTTCCAGATCTTCAAATTTTATACGTCATCAGAGACTGCTCATCAGGCTGAACAACTCTTGCTAAGACGTCATTCCTATATACACCGTGTTCTTCACGTTATCCATAAACTTTAGCAAATACTTCTATGGCTTTTACAAATCAAATCCAACAAAGGAAGTAGTACTTAAAAAGGCTTCGTTACAAAGATATTTGTAATTTCATTTAATGAAATTTAATTGAGCTATGCAGTGAGAAAGTATCTTAATTTGAAATCTATCAAATACTATTTGCATTTCATTTGTTTCAGCCCGCCAAATGTTATGAATGACGTTGCCAATTCGGATAAAGAGGCATGCATATCGGGTTATTTACGTCTAGGTATTTAGTTTGTATGAAAATTAACAAAAAATAAAAAATAAGAATTTATTAATGTGTCCATAATGAAAAATGCTTACTTCCGTGGTTTGAACATCTGGTCGAAGTTTATGTATATCGTCCGGAACACGGTGTATATGTTATAGTGTAGCTGGGCTCTTGGAGTTCCACATCATATGTTCCAGATCTACAATTTTTATTCGTCAACAGAGAGTGCTCCTTAGGCTGAACAACTCTTGCTAAGACGTCATTGCTATATATCTTATAGTGTAGCTGGGCTCTTGGAGTTCCACAACAGGTGTTCCAGATCTTCAATTTTTATTCGTCAACAGAGAGTGCTCCTTAGGCTGAACAACTCTTGCTAAGACGTCATTGCTATATATCTTATAGTGTAGCTGGGCTCTTGGAGTTCCACAACAGGTGTTCCAGATCCGCATTAAAAAGTAGCCTATGTCCTTTCTCAGGCTCTAAAATATCTGTTTACCAAATTTCATTTAAATCGGTTCAGTAGTTTTAGCAGGAAAGCGAGACAGACAGACAGAGTTACTTTCGCATTTATAATATTAGTAGGGATTTGTCTTAAAACAAAAAGTATGTCATCTTAAGCACAATCCCCTATGGAAACTCCTTGCATTTATGTTTTTAGTGTTTTTTGTTACAGCGGCAACGGAAATACATCATCAGTGAAATCATCATCATCAGTCCCCTTTGTAACTTTTGGGACATGGGAGTAATGGGTAGCTTGCCATAAAGATTAGGGATTTTATTTTTATTTTATTTTATTTTATTTGTTAGGGACAAAAAACAGTTACATGCCAAGCTTAACTAGATATTCTAAAACTAGCATAATACATCTTTTTTTTAAATACATCAATTCCTTATATGTTTAAATATACATGTAACCCACACTATTGTCCACGAATTTACAAAAAGAAAAATAGAAGAAAACAGACATTGAGTGTGCATCATAAAACAAGATTAAAACAAAAAAAAATTGAAATAATTAAGATTTTAGTAGCTCTATTGCTCCCGCCTTAAAACGGTTTTTGGATAAAGTAAATATGTCAAGCTCCATAAAGTAAGTATTGTACGCATCAACGAGGCGACGAAGAGGCACGCGCACTCCAGCGTTAGTCCTGCACGAATTTGTGTGGAATAGTCGAGGCACACGTACCCCACGAAGCATGACAGATCTAGGTACTATATAATGTAGACTATTTGATAATGGAATGCAGTCGAACCTATTGTTACATAAAGCATGCAGCATCATTACACCTAGAAGAAATCGTCTAGATTCCAAACTAAGAACATTGTAACGTTTCAGTGATTGTTCATATGAGACTTTAGGATGGTTACATTTATAATTCATCGTACGTAAGAATTTTTTCTGAACACTTTCTAGCCTATCTTTGTACTTATCATAGAAAGGATCCCAAATCTGAACAGCATATTCCAATTGCGACCGAATCAGAGTTTTATATAATACCAAGAATGTAGAGGGTCGCACAGGGATGCATTGATCAGGCGCGGTCGCAGCCTCGAATTTTGGAGGGGTTCGCTATATCATTGCGGGGTCACTCACTACACTTAAAAAAACGTATCTGGAATAAAATAAACATTATTGCGCAAGACTTTAGTTCATAAAAACACCACTAGATGTCACCAAACTATTTTATCGCTGTTAGGGGATAGCTAGAAATTTCCTTTTATTATTTGACAATTATTTGAGATTTTCATTTTGCCCTTAGATTTTTGGGGGGTCATGCTCATGTCCCCTACTGTGACCCCCCCCCCCCTTCGGACCGCTCCTGGCATCGATACGCCTTTTCGCCGATACGATACCGATACCGATACTCTTATAAAAATATCGGCGATACTGATACCGATACGCTTATTGTGAATTAAAAAATTAAGAAGTGACATAGGTTGATATTAGATAATTATAAATTTTAGTAATTACAATTAACATTAATAAGATATGTGTTTAAAAACAAATTAATATTAAATTTTTCGGAGAAGGGCGTTTTCGCAAGTCTGTTTGGAAACTTTTCTGGAATTATTTAGCCGTATCGGATGTATCGCTAATGAAGATCAAATGTCAAAGTATCACGTTTCTTATGATACAGCCTGGAACAGACCAACAGAAGGACGGACAGCGGAGTCTTAGTCAGTAATAGGGTCCGTTATTCAAGCAGGCACAAGACAACCCGATAAAATGTAATTGCTTGTATTGTTATGTGTATATTACTGGTATAGCTACGCAAAAAACTGTCCACATGCTTCATACAACGACAAGCTAACATTACGGAAACTAGTGTACCGATGTCAGCGAGGGTCGGATTGGACAGTGGCGCGTCTCACTCAAGTGTGCGCACCGAGTGTAAGCTGTGCGCGCTCAACTGAAAGCGAAACCGGCGCAGTGCGCACGCACGCGCAGTGCGCCGCGACCGGCCGGTGCGCGCGCCCGCGCCCCAAACATGCACGCAACACACTGCGCACGCGCGTCTCTTTACAGCTTTGCGATTTCAGCAGCATTGTAGGTATATAAACGTGTTTGCAGGTTGAGCGATGAAATAAACAAGATTTACAAGAACTTAAAACATGTTTTTCCTTTAAATGGTGTGATGCGAGAACATTTTCATTATTATAATCCCGGGGTGTATGACAGTGTGTCCATTCGAGCAATACTTGCGGCAGTAATTGAAAGTGACGAGTGACTAAAAAGTGGTAATCAATAGTCCCGGTACTACGATTTTTTCTAACCGGGTTAAAATGTTGATAGTGGCGCCACCTTTCCAATTAATGAACAGTACCTCAAAAACATAGGATGGTATGGGATAACATGTACATATTTTTTTTCTTTAGACCGGTAGAAAGAAACGCTTTAATAAAAACCGGGCAAGTACGACTCGGACTCAAACACCCAGGTTCCGTTTCAACTTTGACGGCATGTTGACGCAGTGGCCGAGCAATCGCCTGCTGCGCGGTGTGTCGCGGGTTCGATTCCCGCACGGAACAACAAATATTATACGATATCTACAAGTAGTTTTTCCCCGTCTGGGTGTTTGTGCATGTGAGTTTAAATGTTTCTAAAGGCATATGATACAAGAGAAACCACGGACTAATCTATAAAAAAAACTCCTCCTTTTTGAAGTCGATTAGAAAGAAATAATTGTAATAATTGAGCAGTGGTGGCCCAGTGGTATCGGCCTCGAAGTGAACCTGCGGGTTCACAATTCACATGACCAAAGAGTTAGACGCATTGTATACAATCAATCAGTAATCTGTAACTCCACACTTGACGGAACAGAAGATTGTTTTGAAATTTTTAGTCGAGGCCGTTCTTCTTGAAATATTGTTGAGCCAACCGCTGAAGAACCTGAAGTGTATAACATCGAAAATATTGTCCTTTTAACTGTCGACACAACGTTCCTTCCTACTTTCTTCAAACCCTCAAAAAGGGCGTGAAGAAGTTGCAGGTCGGTAACGCGCAAGCGATACCACTGGTGTTGCAGACGTCTATAGGCACCGTAACCACTTTCTATCAGGCGGCCGTATGCTGTGGCTTGTCACCCTCATGGTAGAAAATAAACAATTGGTAGCGTGTCTCATGTAGAATTGTGTTGTGTTTGCAGCGCGCCGCGACATGTTGCTGCCCGACCAGAAGTACGAGGGGGCGACGCGGGGCGCGGGCCGCAGCTGCGGCGCCCCCCTGTTGGCTCTGCTGCGCTCGCGGCAACTACCGCCGGACTTCTTCTGCGCCAACAGACAAGCCGACGTGCGTTCGCAGCAGAACACCTATGGCATACTCCCCGCAAGGTGTGTAGGTATGCCACCTGCCAAGAGATCTGAATAACCCTATCGGGACTATCGATGACGAGTTGACGACGTGTGGCATGTCCCGCAGGCTGAGCCCGGCAGGGGCGTGCGCTGAGGCCCGGCAGCGGCGCCGGCGGACGCGCCGCGCAACACCACAATCAGGTCAGTAAAATTAAACTATACAATTAGGGTCCCCACATACATCAGTTTTTTTTCCGAACGGAATTCGAAATGATGAATGAAATGCGATGTAACAACATAAAAAAATGTGAACAACACACACAAAACATGCACACACACTTGTAAGAATTAATATTCCACAACTATCACACAACGCCATCTAGTCCCAAGCTAAGCAGAGCTTGTGTTACGGGTACTAGACAACTGATAAACATACTTATATATTTCTAAATACATACATATTATAGATAAATTACACCCAGACACAGAACAAATGATCATGCTCATCACACAAACATTTGTCCTGGGTGGGAATCGAACCCACGACCTCCGGCATAGCAGTCAGGGTCACTAACCACTAGATAGAAAACGAATCAGGATTCCTAATCAGGAAAACTGATGTACTCGTATGTGGGGACCCTTAAATTTCCAAAACCTATCATCGATTGAAAGAGAAACAGCCAAGTCATGATATGATTTTGATAGGCTACAGAACCAAGTTCTGCACTCATTGGCAGAACGGGATTCTTAATTAATTCATTACGCGGCGACCTAGCCTAAAAGACTAATAAGTACTTAATTTAACTCTAACTTAATATGCTACGTTATATACCTACATATATAACATAATCTATGTTAAAACTAAGAATAGTGTCCATTTGCATTTTCATACGAGTCCATTGCACTTTCTTAGAGTCTGATACATTAAAAAAAAAAACACCTGTTCATGTGTAATTGTTAGCACAAAACTGTTACTATTATTCACTCACTTTGATTTTTAATAAAGTATAGGTATTTATGACCGCGCTTGTTCGGCGCTTGAACCACGGTGCACCAAAAAAAAAAGTTAATTTGTCATCAGAATCGATCCCTTATCTAAAAAAAAAAAACAAAAAGAAAAAAATATTCAATCATGGTATAATAATATATGTTTTCAATGTACAGGAATTACAGCTCTACGATTTCATTAAGTATATGTAATTATGTATAGATTGATAGACAACATTTCCTTCCAAGTAACCAATATGTCGAAGAATCGATATCAGAAGGGGCGCGATATCGGAAATAACACTCACAAAACCTTCGTTAACACTTTTAATTACTTGCTAACACACACTGAGTACAAAATAATCAAGGATGTCCGAGATATGGCTCGATTAAAAACTTAGGAACGCGGGAAGATTATCGTGGACGACGTGGCGTAACCAAGATGTCTACACAGCTTGACGGACCGATTCAAAGTGTTCACTTCACTCAACTGTCCGTCCAAGTGGCCTACCCCACACAGGTTTGCCAACATATCTGTCAACGTCAGTACCTGTCAACGTCGAATACCTGATTAAACTTCTGAATCGATATTCGCTCGGTGTTGCCATTACTCCACGCTAAGCATCCCCAAGTGTTATTACACTTGGCATTCCTAAACGTTATCTGTCAAATCTAACTTCATAGTTCCTCCAATGAGAGACAGATGGCGTTATTCTAAATTAACACTAATCAATAAAGATTCTAAATTGCGTTTCTGTTTTGATTCCACGCCAACGATAATAGATGGCGTTATTCTAAATTAACAATAATCCATAGAGATTCCAAATTGAGCTTCTGTTTTGATTCCTCGGCAATGACAATAGATGGCGTTATTCTAAATTATTGTGCTTCTGTGTTGGTTCTGCGACACGGCCATTCTGACAATTCACACGTCCTCGTGTGTGACATCTGGAATGAGAGAAAATTCTCGAACAGTAACCATTCTAACCGTTCGGCCATTCCGGACCCAAATGGAAAAGGTATTCTCATCAAAATAATTACAGGGTCTAATGAAAATCACAACAAACTCTTACTCTCAAAGCTGACATGTCGAACAATACCCATACTCATTCAAGTAATAGGAAACTCATCAAAATATTGCAGTGCTCATACTCTGACCTTCATCCGGTCTTCATCATCACACATTATAACCTCCATCGGGTCATAAGCATGAAATTAATCGACCTCCACCCGGTCTTCAACATGTAACCTCCATCCGGTTACCAACACAAGACCATCAACATAATCATTTAGAGCCTTTATCAAAATAATTCTTAAAGTAGGTTTGTTCAACATGTTACCTTATTTTTCCTATAACGTTACAGATTATAAATTCCATAAAGAAAAATATCACATGAACTACTCAAAGTCAAACACAAAAGACATCACAATTTAGACTGACCGAAAATCCCAGAGGAATCAAGTACCTTTGCAATTGTATCATCACAATGCAGCAATCTTATAATCAAAACAGTAGGAATCAAATTCTTGGCCTGTGGCTAACACTAGCCCCACCAACAAACCTCTGTTTGTTGCACACCGTTCAACATGAACGCACAATACACGACCTCCGACAGTGCCATTCGCACACCGCGCATCCATGGACACCAGGATGTCAAAAATTTTCGGAAATACGGACTGGCTACGAAATGGCTACTGGTACGGTCTGACCAGCCGATCTAAGATTCCACACTGTCATTCAACTCAACACCTCTACTTAAAAAAAAATTGTACTTGAACCTCAGGCATTCTCCCTCAAATCCACAGCACTTGACCAGCACCATGCATCACTACTTACCCAGCAGTGTAAATCACTGAAGTACTTAACCAGTACCTACTTTACATTGTAGCGCTTAACCAGCGTTACAAATCTTACTCAGTGATACTACCCAGTGATAATAATAACGCTTAAGCAGCAATATTAACCCACTAACGCTTAACCAGCGAAAGCTCACATCATAACATGCACCAGCGATTCAACAGTTAGCTGCCGAATTTACGTTGGTTTTCGCTTAACCAGCTCAGCCAACGCAATCCGCTTAACCAGCGATTACACTACTAACGCTTAACCAGCGAAAGTCGACATAACTCGCTTAACCAGCGATTCAACAGCCAACGCCCAACCAGCAAAAGCACACATTATGACACGCTTAACCAGCGATTCAACAGTTAGCTGTTGAATTTACGTTGGTTTTCGCTTAACCAGCTCAGCCAACGCAATCCGCTTAACCAGCGATTACACTACTAACGCTTAACCAGCGATAGTCGACATAACTCGCTTAACCAGCGATTACACTACTAACGCTTAACCAGCGATAGTCGACATAACTCGCTTAACCAGCGATTCAACAGCCAACGCCCAACCAGCGAAAGCACACATTATGACACGCTTAACCAGCGATTCAACAGTTAGCTGTTGAATTTACGTTGGCTTTCGCTTAACCAGCTCAGACAACGCAATCCGCTTACCCAGCGATTACACTACTAACGCTTAACCAGCGATAGTCGACATAACTCGCTTTACCAGCGATTCAACAGCTAACGCTTAACCAGCGAAAGCACACACTAACACACTTAACCAGCGATTACACTACTAGCGCTTAACCAGCGATAGTCAACATAACTCGCTTAACCAGCGATAAAACAGCCAACGCTTAACCAGCGAAAGCCCACATCATAACACGCTTAACCAGCGAGTTAACAGCTAACGCTTAACCAGCGAAAGCCCAAGTAATCCGCTTAACCAGCGATTACACTACTAACGCTTAACCAGCGATAGTCAACACAACTCGCTTAACCAGCGATTCAACAGCTAACGCTTAACCAGCGAAAGCCCAAGTAATCCGCTTAACCAGCGATAGTCAACACAACTCGCTTAACCAGCGATTCAACAGCTAACGCTTAACCAGCGAAAGCCCAAGTAATCCGCTTAACCAGCGATTACACTACTAACGCTTAACCAGCGATAGTCAACATAAAGAACACAAGGACCAGAGTCGTAAACAAAATGAAAATTGCTCACCGGATAGCGTCCCAGTCGACGCGCTCAGGAGGCACAGGTCAACCCTCTTTTCATTAATAAGCTTTGATGACCCGGAGTCGGCGTTGCTCCTCTCACTGCGCCGCAGCAGGTAAAACACTTCAGAGGCTTCACAGCACTTTTCAGGGGCATCGCAGTCATCGCTAGGTAGCTTTCTCTTCATAAAAGAAACCGCTTGCAGCTCTTGTTGTAGCTGGCCACGTGTCTGGATATCCCACTGAAACACAAAACAGTCCACGACAGAATACTGTTTCACTCGGTCATTCCTGACCAAACTCTAGATTCAGTTCGTCGGCGAAAATAAGGAAATTCCAGAACTCTACTGTATCATTAAAACCTTCAATTACATGAAAAATCGGGAAAAGGTAATTGAAAATACAACAATCACTACCCTAGGCCACTAACAATTACCCTAGGGCACTAAAAACCCTAGGCCACTAACTACTAACCTAGGCCACTAACAATTACCCTAGGCCACTTAAAACCCTAGGCCACTAACTACTAACCTAGGCAACTAACAATTACCCTAGGCCACTAACAATAACCCTAGGCCACTAATAACTACCCTAGGCCACTAACAACTACCCTTGGCCACTAACAACCCTAGGCCACTAACAACTACCCTAGGCCACTAACAATTACTCTAGGCCACTAACAATTACCCTAGGCCACTAACATCTACCCTAGGCCACTAACAACTATCCTAGGCCATGTACCGCAGTCGTTCGAATCAACCTTCACACGGTCGCACACAACTCTACGTTCGTCTACTGACATCCTATACAGTTGCCGCTGCACTGAGCTGGCCTGTAGTCACTCGCGCAGTAGACAAAACGGTAATGAAAAACTTAGAAAATTCTTAAGTGTTTGCAAAAGCCTAGACTTGTCATACCCGTTATAGCCGTCACGATAACAGTTAAATCCAATTGAAATGCGTTGTCACTATTATGCCTCACTGAATTTACACAAAGGACTTTCGTTAACCTAAAAAGCTCAGTTGGCATACAAACATGTTTACAGAAAAACCCTGATTTAAAATCTCGCTACCTAACATGACATCACATTGCAAATAATTGTCGGGCAAAAATTTTAAAACAAAATTTCAAGAGGATGATCACCCGTTAATCACTACACAACATAAAATCTGTTCTGGACTGAATACTCGTGTCTGACCTATACCAGTCTTAACAACAACATTACAAACACGTTTACCACAAAATTTCGATGCAATACTTTCTTTAACCAACGAGCATTCAGCACCAGAATCGTAAGTAAAAATGAAACAATTCACCTGTGTTGTATCCTGCCTGATGGTGGTTGCACAACTCAGACATCGACGCGTCGCGTCGCGCCGTGCCGTTGACTGATCCGCTGCCACAGCCGCCACCACTGCTCGTACAGCGCACGGCTATGTGACCTGGCTTTCCACATTTGAAGCACACCAAGGTCCCTGATGCCGGCTGCTGCGTCACTTAACTCGACTATGCTGCAGGTGTTGTAGGTCTTCCCCTCGTGTCCATCGTCTTACTTCCCAAATTCGGCCCATGTCATCCCAGGAAACGACACGGTAGACAGCCAGGTAGAAGTTCCTCCCCTCAAGGCGCGGCCTATAGCGACCATAAGCGGGGCGCCACGTTGGTCCTGGTCTATCAAGCACATCTCTGCAGTCGTCACCCAAGCACGCGCATCCACATCCCGTTTCTCAGGATTGAAATCCGGTAAACGAAAGCCATGTGACGACGTAGTAGATTTTTTTCACGGCTTGAATCAGTGTCAGAAAATTGCGGTTCTGTTTTCCCAACAAACGCATCCATTTTTCATCACTATAGTCTTTATTTCGAACACGTGGGTCGTCGTGGTCCATATCCCACTTCTGATGTCGAAGAATCGATATCAGAAGGGGCGCGATATCGGAAATAACACTCACAAAACCTTCGTTAACACTTTTAATTACTTGCTAACACACACTGAGTACAAAATAATCAAGGATGTCCGAGATATGGCTCGATTAAAAACTTAGGAACGCGGGAAGATTATCGTGGACGACGTGGCGTGACCAAGATGTCTACACAGCTCAACGACCATTTATAACTAGACGCCTCATGCACGATCTGACTAACGAAAATTATTCTGTCAAGTCGCTGAGGTACGACGTAAGCGAGGGAGACGGGGTACTGCGTTCTGATTGGCTAATACTGCGTTCTGATTGGCTAACTCAAGGTCAGTGCGACACGGGGACTCACAGGAGTGGTCGAGTCACGACGGTTATAAGATTTTTTTACCTAATGTGTTGACAGACATCGGTCGCCGGTGATTAGGAGTCTAGTTATATATGGTCGTTGACACAGCTTGACGGACCGATTCAAAGTGTTCACTTCACTCAACTGTCCGTCCAAGTGGCCTACCCCACACAGGTTTGCCAACATATCTGTCAACGTCAGTACCTGTCAACGTCGAATACCTGATTAAACTTCTGAATCGATATTCGACTCGACTATTCGCTCGGTGTTGCCATTACTCCACGCTAAGCATCCCCAAGTGTTATTACACTTGGCATTCCTAAACGTTATCTGTCAAATCTAACTTCATAGTTCCTCCAATGAGAGACAGATGGCGTTATTCTAAATTAACACTAATCAATAAAGATTCTAAATTGCGTTTCTGTTTTGATTCCACGCCAACGATAATAGATGGCGTTATTCTAAATTAACAATAATCCATAGAGATTCCAAATTGAGCTTCTGTTTTGATTCCTCGGCAATGACAATAGATGGCGTTATTCTAAATTATTGTGCTTCTGTGTTGGTTCTGCGACAAATACATACTTTTAAAACGTATGTCGAGTTCCTGTCTTTTCTTTTTGACATGAGCTTTCCATCGCAACTTGGTGTCGAGAGCCATGCCAAGGTATTTGGCTGGATTAGCATAAGGCACTTGCTTGCTATGGCATTTATGTTACACTAGGTGATAGTCCAAGTGTTTGTGTCAATGGTGTTTGGTCGTAATGGTGTTGTTTTACAGTCCTGGAATGTCGCATGTGTATAACAAGTAATAATAATATTCCACAACTATTACACAACGCCATCTAGTCCCAGGCTAATAAAATAAATAAATTACACCCACACAGAACAAATGATCGTGTTCACAAACATTTGTCCTGGGTGGGAAGTACAAAGTTAGGCCCAGAACACTCCCTTGGTAGCCCAGCTTATTGTTTTTAGCTCAGAATATGCGTCTTCTTTCCGTATTCTGAACATTCTATGAGTTATTTATGTATAAGATTCTATAATATCTGCGAATGCCAAACTTTATCAAAAGCTTGCGCGACATCTAAATTATGGTGGCGTGATTTTCTAGTGGTGGGGAGGCATCACATCTATAGCTACCCAAGTCAACCTCTCCTGCACGCAGTGCCCCTGCTGAATGACGAACGAGGCTCTGACGAAACACTCACCAAGACACACTGGCCAGCGTGGTGTTTAAAGGCTTAACCCCTCTTTATGAATAGTGCTAATAAACCACGGCCCTCAGTTCCCAGCAGCCCCGCTATTCCGGGTTCTGACAGCGACTCTGGTAACGGCGGGGCAGTGTGTGCTAAGAATCTCTGGATGTCGCCTCGCTGTCACTATCCAACGACTCTGACCCTGGCGTCTTACAATGCCAGGACGCTGCGAACGGACGACCGATTTCGAGAAGAATTCAGCTAGGGTGGGCTGCATTCAGCAAATTGGACGACATCCATCTTTAATCAGTGTTCAGCCCACCATGACATACGGTACTGAGACGGAGGTACCTAGAGACTGGCGGCTTTGTTCGTCGCCAAGGAAGGCCACGATCTTGGGTCACAACTGAAAGGCAGGATCGATTCATCGTGACGACCAGCTTGAGAAATCGTCACCTTACCTCCATTGAGATACAAAAACAACTTCGCGACTTCCACGGAGTATCTGTGAGCGCTCGAACTGTTCGGAGAAGGTTAAAAGAACGCGATATGGTACCACACAAGCCAGCTAATGGGCCCAAACTAACGCGAGCCCACCGAACAGCGCGCCTTCATTTCGCACGCAGTCATTTAAATTGGACACAGCAAGATTGGAGCCGTGTACTCTTTTCTGATGAGTCTAAAATTGTTACATGGCAATGATGGAAGGAAGAAGGTCTACCGACGTAAGGGAGAGCGTTTCGCACAATGCTGCTTTGAAGAGAGGGTTGCTTATGGCGGTGGCTCATGGACTGTCTGGCAGAGGCGTCTCTAGCCCTTGTGGCGCCCGTGTGCAACCAGTACCCTGGCGCCCTCTAGTCTAGTAGGAGCGGGGTCAAAATGGAAAACTAACATTTACATTTTCAAACGGAAATTCGGATGCAAATGGTGCAATTTTAAATGGCTCAGGCGCAAAATGTCGCTTTCGCAAAATGTCTCCTGGTGAAGCTCCTGGTAGTAAAATGTCTCTTTCTCATAATGTCGCTTTCACAGAATGACTCCTTCTTAAAAGGTCGCTTTCTCACAATGCCTCTTTCGTAGAATATCTCTTTCGCAAAATGTGTGTGAAAGTGAAATAAATAAATAAACAAAAAAATGAAATAAAAAAAGTCCTTTACAAGATCTGCTAGAGTGGTATTATTTTTTTTATACATTCAATGTACAGACACAGTTTTTTTCTGTTTTATTATTTGTATAGATGTTTCAAATACAATACCACTTTATCAGATCTTGTAAAGGACTCATATTAAAAGTATTTTTTTTATTATTATTAATTTCACTCGAAAAATCAAATTTACAACGTTGCCATACAATATTAACAAGTACCAGAACAGAATCAATCAACAAGACTAAGAAATTGAAAAAAAATAACCTTTCTTTTAAACCTGGCTAACTTTTTAGGGTTCCGTAGTCAACAAGGAACCCTTATAGTTTCGCCATGTCCGTCCGTCTGTCTGTCCGCAGCTTAGCTCAGAGACGCCCAGTACTAGAAAGCTGTAATTTGGTGTAAATATACGGATTTGTTGCGTCGAAAAAGTGGTAAAATAAAATCTACCTCCTGTACACGTAAAGTGGGGATGTTTTTTTTTTTTCACGCGTACCTCTTAGTGTGGGGTATCATTAAATAGGCCTTTAAAAAATATTGATAGTTTCCATTAACAATTTTTTGATAGAAAGATTCGTTTGTGAAATATTAAGCTTTAAAGTGCTAATTTTTGCTCGACTCGAGAGTCCCCCTACCAGCTAAACGGTTACGTTTGGGGGTGTGAAAAAATTCACAATAGTAGTATATACAGTGGCGGTTCCTTCATACAAGCCCAAAAGCCCGGCATGCCTTATTAAAAATGCTCGACAGAGAATCATAATCAAACCCGAACTATTTAAAAGTTCGCGCGCTTAATTGTTATCAAAATAACACAAACTATCCACGCCACACACTTTACATCGCAATTGTTCGCGCGCAGTTTCGTATTTGCAACATCTATATATAGCTATCTCGCTTACACGTACCGGCTTTTACCGGGCTTTCAAATACTATCTCTGTCCCTTTCGCGCCTAAAGCGTTGTGCCGTATAACGAGTTAGAACCTTGTGCGTCTACAAATCGATCAGTATGGAAGATTTAAGCCGTGCATGCGTATGAAGTTGCACGCGTATGCGTGACCTTTAGCTCACTTCAGTTTTATTTGCTTGAGTGGGGAAAGCTTTGTTGTTAAAGTTTTTTGTGTGTTTTGTTAGATTTTCTCAGTGATACAATTGTTTTGGTGACTTACCTGCAACAATGGAGGTAATTGTACCTTGTGAGGATTTAAAATGCGTTCAAGTTTTGATTGGCGAAGATAAGGTAAAATCTTTAAACTTTGCTCAGAAAAAAAAAACACTTTATTTCTTCCCGACGCCGACGCCTAATCCATCCTAATCTGTGTATTTCTCAGACTAGTAAATCGCATAAAAGAATATTTCATATGTGTATAAATCATGCAATAGAATTCAAGAGGTTAGTTTATTTTTTTCAGCCCTTCAGGCTTTGTGTAATTTTTTTAGTACCTAATAGTACAAAACGAGCTGCTTTTTACGATACTCATTGCAGCAAAAAATTCGTTGGACATAATTACATGTCGCGAGTCGTAAACACGGTTTTTAAACAAAAAAGTAAACTTATTGAGTTGTTTTCTGATCTGTGCGACAACCCACAGAACTGGGACGGGGATACGATTTTAGTTATTGAAAAACAGTAATTGTTGGTAGAATTAAAACGATCACCAACATTTTACTCTGATGTAATTAAATCATTTCTTAAGAAAGATAGACGATTCCAATTAGAATATAAATAATTTATTTAAATTCCTTATTACATTCTATCTAGCTATTTTTTAACTTTCGTTTTGTAACTTTCTGTTTTGTTTTTTTTTGTCTGTAACCTGTTAGTCCTGTTACAAAACAAGCAACTACTTACCATAACTTTGAATTCACTTTTAATTTATTGTACCTAACCAGTAGTTTATGAGAAAATTGCGATGATACATACGTAGGTACCTACATACTCAGTCGAAAACTGAACTTTCTTTTTTTGAAATCGGTTTAAATTTTATTGGGCTTGCCTTATTTTGAAACCCTAGGCCCGCCACTGAGTATATATAACGAAGTTTAAAAGAAAATTATCATGACTAAGTGTAGGCTTTACAAGTTTACGATTAATAGTCGACCAACTTATAAAACGTACTTGGATAACATATTTTCCTAAACAAAATGTATCGGAGAACATGTTCTTCAACTGCAAATGTAAGTTTGTCAACTTTATTTTTACAGCTATAATAGGTGGGTATGTTTTGGGGATAGGTAGGTTTTTATTGTCTACTATTTTAACTAACTTCAAAAAAGGAGGAGGTACTCAATTCGTCGTAATCTTTTTATGTATTTTCCCCGATTTCTCCAAGACGAGACGCCTGGACCGATTTTGAAAATTCTTCTTTTGATTGAAAGAGTACACCTTCCAATTGGTCCCATGATCATCAAGTCAGGATCTGATGATGGAATTCTGGAGAAATCGTGGGAACTCTTTAAATTTTAAATCATTCTTGAAGCGATTTAATAACAACTCAATCCCGTCGAGTTTCGGCTCGTTAGAGTCGTCTTTATTACATAGACATTGATGCTGGATGATGTCCATGGTCTGATGATAGAGCTGGAAGGTAACCATGAGTTCTTTCTTATACAACAACTCAATCCTATTGAGCTTAGGCTGCGTTTCCACTGAGGCGGAGCGGAGTGCGATTCACCAATCACATTGCTTGAGTGGAGAAGAGTGAGATAGGAGAGAGTGGATTTCAAAACTTGTGATTGGTGAATCGCACTCCGCTCCGCCTCAGTGGAAACGCAGCATTAGGGTCATTTGATTCGTCTTTACATGGGCTTTTGTACTGGATGTTTTCCAGGCTCTTATGATGGAGCTGGAAGGTAGCCATGAGATCTTTGTAATACAATAACGCAATCCCATCGAGTTTGGGCTCATTTGATTTGTCTTTACGACTTTGGTGCTGGATATTATTGTACCTAATAAATGTTAATGTACGTAAATTAAAATTAAATTCAGCGAATCAGTTTAGTTAGTTCGCATAAGTATTTTGATGGGCAACTACGGAACCCTACACTGTGCGTGGCCCGACACGCACTTGGCCGGTTTTTCTAAGTTACTAACGCGACATTTTGCGAATGAGATATTCTGCAAAAGAGGCTTTGTGAGAAAGCGAACTTTTAAGAAGGAGTTATTCTGGGAAAGCGACATTATGAGAAAGAGACATTTTAATACCAGGAGACATTTTGCGACATTTAACGCCTAAGCCCTTTTAAGAAGAAGTCATTATAGGAAAGCGACATTATGAGAAAGCGATATTTTGCGAAAAAGACATTTTACTACCAGGAGACATTTTGCGAAAGCAACATTTTGCGCCTGAGCCATCGATCGACGCATCTTTGGAGGTGTCGCATCAGAGGGCGCTCGGCGCCCCCTTAGCACCGGCGCCCGTGTGCGCCGCACACCCTGCACTATAGGTAAAGACGCCTCTGCTGTCTGGGGCGGTATTTCCGCGAGCGGCAAAACTCAACTTGAGGTTGTTACAGGACCACGGCTGCCAACATTAAATGCTGAAAGGTACATTCGTGAGTGCTTAGAACCTCACGTGATACCATACGCGGACTATGTGGGCCCAAATTTCCTTTTTATGCATGATAATGCAAGCCATGCGGCCGGCATCGTCAGGGAATATCTTCGGGATGTGATCATCACAGTTATGGACTGGCCAGCCAGAAGCCCAGACATGAACCCCATTGAGCACATGTGGGACGAGCTAAAAAGACGTGTTAGGGCTCGTCAGCCAGTTGCCCAGACGACGCAGGAGTTGAAAACTGCCATAGAAGAGGAATGGGAGATGATCCCTCAAAATTTCATAGAGGTTGATAAACTCTATGCCTAATCGTATGAGAGCTGTGGTAGATGCCCATGGAGGCAATACGCGTTATTAAATTAAACCTTTATTTGATAAAACATGTTTTTTTTTTCAAAAATCAATTGCCTTTAACAAGGCGCATATCCGACTTGTTAGGAGTAGCTCCATGTCGTATGGTATTCTGAATTCAAATTTAAAACAATACGATCGAAAAAGATGGTAAAATGTATCAGGTTTAAAACTGCATCAACAGTTTTTGTTCAATCTAGCAATCATATTTCGGTAGGGGCCATCGAAACCTAAACTCTAAGGTGGGCCAATAGATGTGTCCAGAAGTGTAGTTGGAAATATCCTTTTCATTACTCATACTCTGAAAGTAGGTCTGATTAGCCGTTTGAAATTTATCCATTGCCGCCCTAGGGAAAATCGTTTTCAACTGACAGCTGCCAAATTTAAGAAAAAAAAATCTAGTTCTATTTTGACATTTCTATTGAATCATGTTCAAACTTTTTATACAGCCACGAAATTACAGAGCGATTTAAAATTATAATAACATAAAGTTAAGCATTAAGAATATAAATAATGACTTTTCAACTATTTCTCTAAAATAGTACAGATTTCTACAAAATCTTTGCCATTTTTTAAATAATGAACATGGAAAATCCTGGCTGTATAGCTGGACGACCACAGCACAAAAATTAAAAAAAAAACAAGCGGCAAAGTGGCAATCCGATCTACACAAATTTTTTGTTTAGCTAAAATTTATGTTGTTAATTTTACTTTCCTCGTATTCGTAATGAAAAGCACAGTGTTTACCTCGGGTAAATTACTTATTTAGTCCCTCGAACTATTAGCGCCCTCACTACGTTACGGGCGCCAAACCCCGTCTCGGGACGTAAATAAGTAACTTTCACGCCTTGGATAACAATGTATACATATGTAACAAATATGAGCGCAGCTCCATTTTGCGCGCTAGGGCGCAAAGTGTCTTTAAAAATTCGAACACGCCTTGTATTCAATTATTTTCTACACTGACAGGCAAGCCGGCCCCACTGCATTTCCTCGCTTAGTGAGGTGAAAAGTTGTGTGTTTCGCTGGGCAGCAAAGTTAATCAGCGTCTCTCGCGCCAAAAAACAACTTTGCAGCCTGGCATAACAAATAACTATGTATTATACTGTAGTTGATCGTTTTTAGGGTTCCGTACGTCCGAATACAAAAACGGAACCCTTATAGGATCACTCGTGTGTCCGTCTGTCTGTCGCTTACAGTCAATTATCTCCGAATCTACTAGACCGATTGGGTTGTAATTTGGTACACATATCAATTCCTGTGACCCAAGCACACAGGTGTGACGTGAATAGATGAAATCTGTATGTGGGAGGTAATTTTTGGGGGGGAAGGGGAAAATGAAAAAAAAGTTTTGAAAACTGCATCGTGTGACATATCAAATGAAATGTCTTGTTGAGGCAATCTTAAATGTATTTTTTTGTAATTTTAAAATAAATAGTTTCCAAGTTATTCAAGAAAATAGACGAAATTTGACCATTCCCCCTCCTCTCTTATCTCCGGAACTACTGAACCTAAAATTTTGAAAAAAATACAGAAATTAGTTTTCTACTTATAGATTATAGGATAACCTATGAGAAGTCCATATCTGTATATGGGAGGTAATTTTTGGGGGGGGAAAGGGGAAATTAAAAAAAAAAAATTGAAAACTGCATCGTGTGACATATCAAATGAAAGGTATTGTTGAGACAAACTTAAAAGTATTTTTTTTGTAATTTTAAAATAAATGGTTTCCAAGTTATTCAAAAAAAAATAGACGAAGCGTGACCATTCCCCCCCCCCCTTATCTCCGAAACTACTTCACCTAAAATTTTGAAAAAAATACAGGAATTAGTTTTCTACTTATAGATTATAGGATAACCTATGAGAAGTCCATATCTGTATATGGGAGGTAATTTTTGGGGGGGGAAGGGGAAAATTTTTCAATAAAAATAATTGAAAAGTGCATCGTGTGACATATCAAATGACAGGTATTGCTGAGACAAACTTAAAAGTATTTTTTTTGTAATTTTAAAATAAATGGTTTCCAAGTTATTCAAAAAAATAGACGAAGCTTGACCATTCCCCCCCCCCCCTCATCTTCAACTAATTTCTGTATTTTTTTCCAAATTTTTGGTTCAGTAGTTTCGGAGATAAGGGGGGGGGAATGGTCAAATTTCGTCTATTTTCTTGAATAACTTGGAAACTATTTATTTTAAAATTACAAAAAAAATACTTTTAAGTTTGTCTCAACAAGACCTTTCATTTGATATGTCACACGATGCACTTTTCAAATTTTTTTTTTTAATTTTCCCCTTCCCCCCCAAAAATTACCTCCCATATACAGATATGGACTTCTTATAGGTTATCCTATAATCTATAAGTAGAAAACTAATTCCTGTATTTTTTTCAAAATTTTAGGTTCAGTAGTTTCGGAGATAAGAGGGGTGGGGGAATGGTCAAATTTCGTCTATTTTCTTGAATAACTTGGAAACTATTTATTTTAAAATTACAAAAAAAATACATTTAAGATTGTCTCAACAAGACATTTCATTTGATATGTCACACGATGCAGTTGTCAAAACTTTTTTTTTTCATTTTCCCCTTCCCCCCAAAAATTACCTCCCACATACAGATTTCATCTATTCACGTCACACCTCTGTGCTTGGGTCACAGAAATTGATATGTGTACCAAATGTCAACCCAATCGGTCTAGTAGATTCGGAGATAATTGACTGTAAGCGACAGACAGACGGACACACGAGTGATCCTATAAGGGTTCCGTTTTTGTATTCGGACGTACGGAACCCTAAAAAGTGATGATGTTACATCGTACGGAACCCTCTTCACGCGAGTTCAACTCGCACTTGGCCGGTTTTTTTATAAACTAGGTTTAGGCGCAAAAATATCGACGCATCGAAATCTATTACGCAAATATGACTCGATTACATTAAAGTGCTTCATTTTGAACACCGTAATGACGTAGTTTTCGCAAAAGAGTATCGTGTTGCATACGATCGAGATTAGAGTAGTGATTCCTAAACGGTTGCACCAGAAAGCATCCCAAGTAGTCCGCGGAGTCGTCCTATTATTTACATTACATTACTCGGGCGGTTTTGCTGAGATTAATGAAGGAATACAGAAGGACAATGTAAACAATAATCCGTTGGAAAAATTCAAAGTTAATTCAATTGCTATTTTCCTGGCTGGCGAGGACAATTAGGTATAAGTCTTCAGAAATTGTTCTGCGATCCTTAATTTGAAATGATGAAGTTCAAGAAGAAGTGATTGAAATATAAATCAACACGTAAGTTATAATGTTATAGATACATTCGAATCAGGAATAAATCGTCGTCGTATACCTTGTAGTAGAATAGTTGTCTTGTGTGGAGTTTTTTTCGCCTCGACGTCTATAGTCTCGCAAAGAGCCATTACATCCAACGACCATATTATATCCTATCTTGATCTTGTTGAGAACTACGGACTCAAGCTATTCGAAGCGTGTAATAGTGAGTAAAGTTCTAAAATTATACGTCGTAGCCATATATTTATTGTTTAGGCAGCCGGATCCGTTCCCCCAGTGATTTTTAGCACCCCTTGAGGTTGCCCAACCGCTGCCGTAGCCAGACCTGTCAGGAGAACTGCATGGGGGCTGAGGGCCATCGTTTCTACTTCGGTGCAGGTTGACGGGTCCATCCTTTTCGGGGGTATTTCTGAGCCGTGGAAGCCTAGTTTAAGGGTTATTTAACAACCGCCCGATGCTCGGTGTTAGTGAGATTACGGGTGTTTATATCGTCTCTCCGCCCACCGTGTTCCTTACACATGCTGGCTTGAGGCCGACAAAAGTTCTGCGACCTCATTGTTGGGCGCCATAAATTCAGCCAATTCTTTCCGACTAGATATTTTGATAAAAAAAAATCGGTAAAAAAGTTAAAAAGGTGGTGACGTGTATTAAAGTTGACAAGTAACAGTTGCGCCCATTGATTTACATCTCTGTGACATTTCGCGCTGCATTGATAGTCCCCACCACCGACTTCGCACATAGCGCATATCGGCTAGAATTTCAATACCTGTTTTTATTGGGAGATGAATTGTCAGTTTCGAGGAATCAATCGAGCTGGCAGTATTATTCAGGTATGTACATATTTCGTGGTCGACCAAGCGGTGGAAGCGGTCAGTGTCGTCATTGCCAAATTAAGGAATCTGAATCGGCTGGAAAAACTGCATCGTGTGACGAGCAAGCTTCGTCAGCTAGTCAGCGTCCCCTGTCGGCGGCGATCGGCGCTGCGGCGACTGCACACGACCGGCTATGTTCCCCGCTCGCCTGCACTCGTCACTATGTGCATAGTTAGTCTGCCACGCAATAGAGGGCGACTGTTTGGCTAAACTGAGGATAATTTATTCAAATAAAAGCAATTTATTTGACCTAAGCCTTGGTACAATAATTCAGGTCTTAACATATTACAGATCTATAACACTTAGTCGTAATAATGTGAAATGCAAACATTTTTGTTTTTAACCGACTTCAAAAAAAGGAGGACTTTTTTTCTCTTTTATGTATACGGCTGGAACTCTTCAATAAATTACAGCAAATCAACGGCGATTCCTGCTTATAAACAGCGTCTTTCTCTTAAATTGGCCAAAAGGGAGAAATCCGCATCGAAAAGAGATTACGAGGAAACTTTCTTAAGAACCTTTAGCTCTTTTTTGATGTTGACAATTTTGGCTTTTTTATTTTTTTGGTCAGGTATGAGTTGTCCACAAAAATTAGTGAAATTGGCCAAAATATTTTTAATGTCGTTTGACTCTGTTTCATGTAAGGATCATTTCATTGTACCTATGTACCTATATACAGTAGGAGTTGGTCAAAAGTACAGTAATGTTTCTTCTAGCAGCATAAATTCGTATTAGTTGTAATCAGTATTTCATTAGATTTGACCCACTTCTGTAGGCCAGACATTTTCCTTCCCATACAATAAAATGATCCTTACATGATCAATGCGATAACATTTAAATGTATAAGATTAAAAAACATGTTTCTACTTTGTACCTTCTAATACTGTGGAGGAAATTGTACTGTACTTACTATTATGCTTATACTCTGTATCTCATTATAAGTGGACTGTAAGTTCTTATTATTATTATTGATTGATTGATTGATAAATCAAATATTATCATTCAAAAAACTGATATTTTTTTCGTTCTTAATAATATAATTTGTATGATTTTGCAAAAGACCAACTTCCGATGTGCCGATTTTTTTCTTCCGATACAATGAAATAATCCTTACATGAAACAGTCGAACGGTAATAAAAAATATTCTGGCCAATTTCACTCATTTTTGTGGATGAAAAAAAAAAACACCAATACTGATAATATCAAAAAAGAGCTACATTCCTTACAAAGTTTTTCCGTATCTCTTATGGATGCGGATGTCTACCTTTTGGCTAATTTAAAAGAAAATGCGATGCGGATGCGAATATTCAATTTTAATATTCGTGAATACGAATATTGACTTTCAAATAAAACGCACGCGTAATGATAGACATTTCATGTCAGACAAATTTAAACCGAACATTGCCAAGTCGATATAGTTGAATGAATGTAACTTAGTTCAATCATCAGTTCATCACATAAAATTCAACAAGTTTAGATTGGAGGTGGATTTATATAAACAATTCACCGGAACAGACATGGACAAAGAACTTATAAAAATAGTTGATGTTTTCTGAAAAAAAAAATTGATGCAACGTCGCGCCAGTTATTCCTGAAGGGTTAGGTAGAGAGGTGTACCTAATTGTACACCCACATTCCGCCAGTAATGTTTCTACATACCATGTGATAATGGGTGAGCCTATTGCCATCAACTGAGCATATCTCCAGGGCCGTTTACTGTTACTAAAAAAATCCTGAAGGAAACCCAATAAGACTGATCGACCTGCATAGATGGACCAACAAGGCAAACAAAATAAAATCTTGTTTTTTTTTTACTTTGCCTTTTTTTAAACCTAAAAGATTCTCAAAAGAAAAATAGAAATAAAAGGAATAAAAAAAACCAAAGAACCAAAAACCAAAAATGCATTTAGTGTAATAAAACTTGTTTGCCTTAGATATGCCTTTGAATAGACATTTCAAGCTCATTTTTTTCATATTTATGCATAATTATGTAGTAGATTTTTTAATGTAACTGGGTGGTAGGACTCATTTGATGATTTTATCACGATAAAAACTTTTTCAAAAAAAAATGTAACCGACTTAAAAACGACCACGAAAAAGGGTAAAATAACATACCAAATAACTTTTCTTTCGGACGTCGGTGGCTTTGCTTTTTTATTTCAATAAATTTGTTGCCACCGACTTCCGAAAGAAAAGTTATTTGGTAGGTAGGTTATTTTACCCTTTTTCGTAATCGTTTTTGAAGTCGGTTACATTTTTTTAAACGTTTTATTTTACCCTTTTTAGTTTCAATATTCAACCAAAATGCACTAGAATTTTATTATCCGTAACACCGGTTATAACATCGCCCGTGCACACAATAAGCTAAAAATGCTCATAAAATATAAACTACTGAACGAAACTAAATGATTTTTTTTTATGGGACCAAACGGCAGGTAGGTATATTGCATCGAACAATAACCCATATGGGTGCAAAGTTCTCATCAATTTAAATAAAGTCCAAATATAAGGTAACTGCTGTAAACCGTTGAGGAGTTCCCTGAACAGTTCTTCATCTTCATCATCAGACCCCTAATGACAGTTACAACCCATCTAGGTGTAAATTTCTTATCAATACAAATTAATCAAGTTCAAATACAAGATAGGTGCTGTGAATCGTTGAGGAGTTCCCTCGACTGTCTCTCGGCTCCATCATCAGATCAACTCCAGACCTTTATTAAATTGTAGTGCTTTAAAATTCTTAATTAAACAACTTACAAACGCACTAGTCCCTACGATTTTTGAAAGTTCCCCTCGATTTCTCTGGTCTTCCATCACCAAACCTTGATTTCCTTATAATGGGACCACCACCTCTGAAATATCTTCTTTCCAACAAAAAAAAAGAATCATCAAAATCGGTTCATTAACGACGAAGTTATCCCACAAACAAAGACATACATACGGACGAATTCAGTAACCTCCTTTTTTACCTTTTTTGTAGTCGCTTTCAAATTATTGAAACATAAAAAAGCATATTTATATTATATACGGTCGAATTGAGTAACCTCCTTTTTTATAAGTCGGTTAAAAAGGAATGTTGTCATTTTTGTTGCGATTGTTTAATTGGACTAACAGAACTATTACAATTTGGTTGTCTACTTCAAAACATACCTATTAGTAAATTTAAAAATAGTTTTTCATTTAGCAAACATTCGCATCGATTCATGCGGATGCGAATGCGAATCAAAAAAAATAAATAAAGGAAATTCTAAAAAACACAAAAAAGTGTAGCATAACTTTTAAATGAAACGTTATCATGTGTTAGAACTCGGTGGCAAAAGTCAATGAAATAAGAATCAAACCGACTTGAATCAGACACGGCAATACTTTCATAATAATCCAATACAATATTGCATTCAGGGTGCTGTTGGGGCTGCCTCGCTTCTGTAGCGCGGCGGGGATGTTTGCCGAAGCGCGCATGGATTGTTTTCACACCACCATGCGCAAGCGGTGCACATCCCTGGTGTGCAGGGTGCGGGTCAACCCGAACAGTATCCTGAAAGCCTTCGCCCAGCGCTTCGACTGCCAGTACGTGTATCACTGTGACATGATACACGTGCGGGCTAAGGTAGAAATATTATTTTAATTATTTTGAATTGTATTTTATATTATATTGTGACTGTGATTGATTGTATGTATTATTTTATGATTTGTAATTGGTCCTTTGTTGGCTTAAATATAAATAAAATTAATTTAATTAATTAATTTAATAAGAACTCTTTTTTGTTCATAAAAATGAGATAAATTATAGAATCAGGCGTTACTTTGCGGAAATTAATGACAATAAAAATATCTAGCTTTAATTCGATCGGATGCGGGATGCAGCCCCACGTGTCGTATATAGGTTTAATTGCATGACATGTTTTTCCGCTTTTCTTGCACGTGTGCATAAGCATTTGAGGGCGGGAGGGTGGGTCCTTTCCTGCATGTGCATGAGGGCGGGAGGGTGGCACTGCATCCTGCATCCAAGCTTGGGTTTTAGTCGTGGAGTTCTTTAACTCCTAAATCCTCTCTGTAAAATGTTTTACATAAACATTAACATAAAATGGGCAAAATAGAGCATTTTTTTAATGCAGTGCAGTTTTGTACCATACAGGTTTCATTCTATCGGAAGACAAAAATCGGGTTGGCGGAAGTTGGTAATCTGAATAAAATATCTGCATTATATATATTTTTTTAATATCAAATTAGATTGATATACAATCCTTTTGCTTTGTGACGCGCCTTCATCCTGGGCATGTACCATGATCGGATGTCGAGTCACCCATACTCGCCGTCCGCATGCCCGCGCTTTCGGTGGGCGGAAATTGCCTCGCGACGTCCTATGCCGTGGGCGTCTCCCGCGGCGGCTGGGTTGTGAGATGGAGGCTGTTCTCTACCTCACGGCACGGCGCCCGCCTCCTCTTTCGCTAGTATGACTGCGTCGCAGAAGGAGGCGACCACTTCCCATTCCGTCTCGCCCCGCAAGCATGGCCTCGAAAAATGCCGGGCGCGAGACATCGTCGCCTATCACCTCCTCGGGGCCAATGATATTATAAGTAAAAAAGGTGTAGATACGTTATACGCGCTCAAAAACAGACGCGCTCAAATGTGGTTGATTCACAAACCTTGACCTCAGTCCGACGTTGCCAGCGACAACGGATGCACTTCACGTACTACAGAGTGAGTCAAAAGTAAAAGTGACTCAAAACCACCGAAAATGCCGTCGTGTGTGATGAGATATTGTACAAATTATACAAGCAAGCCTTCTAAAGGTCAAAGAATCACTTATCATTCGTAAATACATTATTTATCTTAATATTTTCACAAATAAAACATTACGTTTCTATAATATGGCGTCGTAAAAGAAAGAGTGCGAGTGAGCGTGCGAGTGAGATAAAAGAGAGAGCGACACCATCCAGCTGTCACTTTTTATCATATTGGTTTTATCAAGCTATCCTTTTCACTTGTAGTGAAATGTAATGTGTGTGAATAAAAAGTGTGTATGTGTGCTGCCTCTCTGCGCGGTACGCTTTTTTCTGTTGTTTTGTACGTGTATAACATATCTATGACTTATAATATCATTGCTCGGGGCAGACCTGCACCAGGGCCGCGCCGCCCCTGTGTGCGATGTGTGCGGCGCACACAGGCGCCAGGGTTATAGGGGCGCCGGATGAGACGCCAAAGCCCATTAATGAAATTATTTTTTACATATAACATACATAAAACCTCAGTATCGATAAGTAAGTAGATACAAGTCTCCAAGACACAAGCACTATTTGAATTGACCCACTGTTTATATTTCGGGTATGAGTTTACACGAACTTCAAGCGCTGCGTCTGCGTTTTAAAATCAAAAGAAGTGCCGCTGTCAATACAATAGATAAAGCCGAGCCGTGGATCATCAGTTTATATTAAAGGAATATGATGCGACCCGGAGACAGCGGAGGCGAGAGAATAAGTATAAATAAACAATTTTAAAATAAAATATTTCATCCAAAGTGGGTGCTAGGTGCGCATTGAATGAACGTCCCGTTCTTTATGTAATATTAAAAATAAGTTTAAGTTCTAACACTAATGACAATAATATTAAGTGTGTGTTACGGATTTTTAATGTGTTTTCATGATGAGTGGTAGTGAACAAGAAAAAAAAAAGAAATTATCGGGTACCAGAATTTGTTGAGGAAAAGAAGACTAGAGGAAGAATGGGATAAAAATACTTCTAAAATAATTCAATATTTTACGGCTCTAAAAAAACTGGTAAAAGTGATAAAAATAATGCTTTAAGCAGGGGTATGTACATTTTATGTAATTTCCTATACAATATGTTACAAAAACCCTGAAGATTATTTTTTATTAAATTAAAACGTTGCCCCACACTAGGAATTTCTCATAAGTCGTGGGTGCGTTTACAAATATAGAAACTCACAAACACAGACACCCAGAACAGAAACAACGATTTGTAGGTCATACGAATATTAATTGTTCCGTGCGGGATTCGAACCCACGACACGCTGCGCATCAGTCCAATCGCTCAGCCACTTCGCTAACCGTTCTTTCTGCGTTTTAAATACAATAGTAATAAAGCTGTTATCCTTTATAAAATTATACGAGCAACATTTAATATAGCCAACAAGGTTGGCGTACTATAGTGGCTGGATCGCTGATGATCAATAGAGCGAGCGATCGGCTGCTGCGCTGCGTGTCACGGGGATTCCCGCACGGAACAAAAAATTGTGATCTGCAAGTAATT
This sequence comes from Agrotis exclamationis, assembly GCA_950005045.1. Taxonomy (NCBI): domain Eukaryota; kingdom Metazoa; phylum Arthropoda; class Insecta; order Lepidoptera; family Noctuidae; genus Agrotis; species Agrotis exclamationis. Next base: position 334,159 of record OX465430.1, read on the forward strand.
GTTTCGGGTCTGGGTGTTTGTGTATGTGAATTTCAATGATTGTAAATGCACCCATGATAAAGTGTGGGGCAACGTTAAAAAAATATACATGTATTAAGTTTATAAAATCAAATAATATTAGGAAAAATATTTAAAATATTAGGGGTGGGGTGTCTGCGGTCAACAGTTACTATTAAATAAAACTGGAGAAAATATAAAAAAATGTCGAAACGCGACCAAAAAAGAGGCGCCACAAAGAATTTGCACACAGGCGCTGCCAGGGCTCGGCGCGGCCCTGACCTGCACCTTATGTTCCACAGTGTCTTCCTTTCCAATCAGACACGCGAACCTCCCGACTATGACCATTCGTGTCCGGTGAGAACCTCGGAAGGCGAGGACGCCGTGGCACCTCCCTAGCAGTGGCTAAAAAAGGAGGAGTGCCTCAAAAGGGGTCTTACGGTCGCGATTGCGCCATGCCCGTTGTAGAGTACATCGTCAGTTTTCTTGGCGTACCTATATCAAGATAGTGTTAGAGTATTCGTTCTTTTCGAAATTGATGTAAAAAAAATATTTTAAATAAAATGCACCGAAACACAATTTTTGCGTTTGATTTTGACTGAGCTCTTAGCTCCCAAATAATTTTATGTAGAGTCGTATCATCGTAAATATTCATTTGGCATAACTCACGGTTATTTGGAGTAATAGTTCTATAAGGTATACGAAACATTATTATATGTAAATTACCATTTTTTACGCTTTATTCAAGCTCAGCTAAGCTCTTCATAAGCTATGAGATAGGTATCAAATTCCAATAACGAGACAAGTGAAACTACCTAAATATTAAAAAGTTTGTAAAATGAGTTGGATTGCCCGTTCACTTGGATGAAGTGAGCTTGTGAACAAAATCAAAAATCAAAATCAAATCATTTATTTCAAATAAGCCAGTTACAGGCACTTTTGAATTGTCAAAAGTAAAATAAAATAGTTTAAAAAATAGTTACGGTGCTACAGTCCCAGTCACAAGACATAAAAACTGTGAAAGTACTGTAGGTGCCCATTCCAAAGCGTAGATCTCATGGAGAAGAAAGGGCAAGAAACTCCATGGACACTCTTTTTCAATCGCCAAAATGATTACAGAACCTTTGTTACATCATTCAACTTGAGATGTTACATTATGTGAGAACGATGTAGCAAGTAAAAAGTGTCCATAGGAAATATAAAAAAGACAATTCAAAGACAAAATTATTGATAATTAAAATAAACCATGGCAGCTAAGAGATGACCAGTCTCAACTGACAGCGCCCGTTCACGAACATGACGCATGATATCAGCACCATTCAGCTCAACCATTTTGAAGGGAACTAAATGATCCGACACACGCGCCACCATCAGCGAGACATTTAAGTGAGCATGACATACTCCCAACTGCCAGAGCACATTCATGTCAAAAAAAAAATAATTAAGAAGTAGGTATCTGGTGAATAGCTTTGTGCACATAGAACTCACACAATATAATGCAGCTATATAATTCAAAGAAATATGAATTTATACAATGCAATTATAGTTTTACAATCTTCTGCAGCTCCGAAAATAGTACCTATTAAATACGCTATCAATGAATATATCCCTGTCCTATGGAGCAGGACCAGCATGGAGCCAAGCATTATTATCAGCGATATAGTCGCCCAATTTGTAATATGCCTGCTTACATAGTGTGCGTTTAATGCATGATTTAAATTTTGTCTCATTTAGTTCAAGAATACTTTGTGGAATTTTATTATAGCATTTTAAACAGTACCCCATAAAAGATGAGTCTACTTTAGCGAGTCTGAAGCCCGGCTGAACTAATTGGTCCCTACTTCTAGTATTATAATTGTGTCTGTCACCTCTTTTACCAAAAAGATGCAGATTCTTTCTAACGTACATTATGTTTTCATAGATATATTGACAAGCTACCGTCATGATGTTAATATCCTTAAACAGTTCTCTTAGAGAGTCGCGTCTTCGGAGATTGTATATAGCTCGGATGGCTCTCTTTTGCAGAATAAAAATAGATTCGATGTCTGCAGCCCGTCCCCACAATAAAATTCCATATGACATTATACTGTGAAAGTAACTAAAATATACAAGTCTCGCAGTATCTACGTCAGTATACTGACGAATCTTTCTGACGGCATATGCTGCTGAGCTTAAGCGCCCTGCTAGAGATGTTAAATGAGGACCCCATTGTAACCTTGAGTCAAGCGTAATCCCTAAGAAAACCGTTTTATCGACGTATTCTAGTGTCTCATTATTCAATACTATGACATTATTAGTACTTTTGACATTTGGAAGAGCGAATCGTATACATTTAGTCTTTTTTTCATTCAATACCAAGTTATTTGCTGTAAACCAGTTGTGGATCTGACATAAGGTTTTATTTAGGTCATCTAGATTTTGAGCCCGTCTATTAATCTTAAAAATTAAGGAAGTATCATCCGCAAATAACACCATTTTGTGAGGTTGGTTATCCAATAGATAGGGTAGGTCATTAATATATACCAAAAAGAGGAAAGGACCTAATATTGAGCCTTGCGGAACCCCGATGTTGACCATTGAGCTCTGTGAATTTACGCCGTTTATTTGAACTTGCTGTTGCCTATTGCACAAATATGACTTTACCAAACTAAGTGCAAGTTTACCTAGTCCGTAATGCTCTAGTTTCAAAAGTAATGTATCATGGTTTACGCAATCAAATGCTTTGGAGAGGTCACAAAATATTCCTATCGCGTCTTGAGCCTCTTCCCAAGCAGTAAATATGTGCTTTAATAAGGTGACACCGGCGTCAATTGTACAACGTCCCTTGGTGAAACCATACTGCTGATCGTGTAAGATTCTGTTGGTGTTAAAGTGATTGAGCATCTGATTTAGCATTACTTTTTCAAATACCTTGCTAAAGACAGGCAACACGGATACTGGTCTATAATTGTTAGTATCTTTAGAGTCCCCAGATTTAAAAAGAGGCACGACTTTACTGAACTTCATCAAATCCGGGAAAACTCCTTGATCTACACACATATTAAAAATTAGAGCTAGGTAAGGTGCTACAGTCTCCACTATGGATGTACAAACTTTAACAGACATTCCCCATAAATCTTCTGTCTGTTTAATTTTGATTTCCCGGAATGCTTTGATAACTGTCGCCGGGCTTATGTGTTTAAATTTAAAATCAGCCGGGCAGCCAGATACGTTCGCCTTTAAAAAGCAATTGATTTATCGGGTGAGGAATTTAGAGTCTCCGTAGTCTTAAACGGTATATCTGTAAAGAAATTTACAAATTCTTGAGCTACTTCTAGATTAGAACTTATAGTACCACAATCTGTATCTAACGTATAGTTACTGCTACGCATTGTTTTTCTGCCAGTCTCGTTATTTATGACTTTCCAAACTGTCTTTATTTTATTTTCAGCTGTTTTTATCTTGTTACTAATGTGCATGGCTTTAGCAGCCTTGCAAGTATTTCTGAAAATTTTGGAATAAGTGGCGACATGCTTGCTAAAAGTTACAGTATTAATGTAAGGCTTAAGGCCATAAAGTTCAAAAAGTCTTTCCCTACTTTTCCTAATACCTCTAGTTGCCCAGTCACTAAATATAAATTTCGGGCAAATATTCTTTATTTTCTTTTCAAAATGTTTATTGAATTCACTATGAACTATTGAAAAGAAATGTTCATAGAATTGATTGGCATTCATTTCGTCTATATTAGGACTCATTACACTTAACATGTTGTCTAAGGAACTATTAAATTTATTTAATTTATTTGTCGTTATAGGTCTAAATTTAATCTGAACTTGTTGTTCAATTGTACTACACCTAAAAGTTACCGTCTGTCCACTGTGATCAGACGGCAGACAACTAACTATGGCTTTTTCAAAATAATCACAATTGCAGAAAATATTATCAATACAAGTAGCAGATGTTGGAGTTACTCTAGTAGGTTCTGCAAATATGTTGGTTAAATCAAAAGATTTAAAAAGATTTAATAACCTACTGCTATTACAATTTTCTTCCAAAATATTGATATTGAAATCACCACAAATAATTGCTGTTTTATTGCTTTCTGAAAGCTTCGCCGAACGTTACAGAACAGCACTTCTACTGTTCCCAAACACACAGTTAGGAGCATGTAGAGCGGCGGGGACTTCGGGAGGCTCGAGCGGCGCGGGCGCATAGCTTTCGGCGCACAAATAAACAAACCAGTTCCAGCGCCCCCCGCCCCCCGCTATCTATAGCAGGCCCCGCACACACCTGCAGCCTCCGTGCCGTGCCCGTTTAATGCATGAAATGAACTTTTGGTAGGTAAGTATATCTTACGTGTACTTATCTGCGCCGTTGTACGAAGCTCTCGTTTACAGTGCTAGCAACCCGAACGAGTGTCGTCTACTAATGTGGCGAGCGAGACGTATCAAAACGAGATGCTAATTTGACATCAAAATAGTAATAAACACTATCTACAGAGTTTAAAAAGATGATGATGAAAACTACAACCGAAGAAAAGAGAGACACAAAAAAGTGACTCTGATTGACAATCTCGATGTTTCGATTTCTCGAAGATATACCTAGATGCCTCTACACTGTTAACTTACGAACCTATTGTACTGCTTGAAAAATTTCACATTCCTAGAGTAGGTACCTACCTTAAAAATCCAGCTAAATGTTAGATTCCATCAAGTGATGCAGGTCTTAAATGATTCTAAGGAGGTCTTTTTCCAAATACTCGGGATTTAACATTTCTTGTCCAAAAGTAGGTGTCGCTCGTGCCGGTGCACGGTGGGGTAGGAGGCAAGCGGGACGGGAGGCGCGGGCGGCGGCAGTACGCGGGTGTACGCGAGCGCGACTGGTCGCCGCTTTGAGTCAAGAGCGGCGCGGCCGCGGAGTGTGATGCGAGCGCGCCGCCCGCCATGGCCACGCTCGGCCTCTCCAAGGTGTTCATTCTCGACAAGTACTTCACTGAGCTGCAGCGGTTCTGGGAGACGGAGAAGAAGCTGCAAGGTGAGCGCGCGCCCCCTGCCCGCGCGCGGCCCTGCGCCCGCGGCCACGGGACTGTGATCATTATTACTTTTTGTGTCGTGTTCGGCGCTCGAAAGCTCCGCGCCGTAGTTGTGTGCGTGCGTGTGAGAGTGTCTGTCTGTGAATGTGTCCAATTGTTTTAAGCTGTTAGAGGATCCGGCTCGAGGGCTTGCTGCTCCGTCGCTGTCCTCGGAGTCTCGCGCAACTACTTGTTCTTGTACAGAGTTGTACACTATGCTAAGAACTTCACAATTAAATTACCTACTGATGCTGAAGACTCAACTCAAACATGCCTTTAAACTGAGACGTCAATACTTTCACCAACATTTCCATTGAAGTTTAATAAATGTAATATAGTATGTACAGATAAGTACTTATCTTACATTACTACATTATAACTTAAGAACTTTAAACAGCACTTGATACATTATTTATGATTACAAATAGAAAGCTACTAAAGATTATGATTGCGTACAGTTCCCTATATTGTATATTATGTAAGGTGTATATCGTACAGCGGTGGGGTGTCGCTACCTGTCCGTGGTGATCGCTCCCTTCAGCCCCCCCCCCACCCCTCTCCCCCGCTGGAGGCTCCACTCAAGGTCCCCGAGGCGCAGTCACTAATAGCTTAAAAAACAAAGGTTCGATCTTACATCTTTAGCTAAGCTCCTCGTCATGTCGCACGCCAGTCGCCGATGACTAGTTCGTAAAATTTAAATAGTATCTTATCATCCCGAGAACGAAGAGAATCGCACCACGAACATTTTGACTGAACTAAGTATATTTGTATAGTGATGTTTCCAATGTCTGATTTTTCACATTCGCGAATGCGAATGCGGATGCGAATATTCAATTTCAATATTCGCGAATGCAAATATTGACTTTCAAATAAAACGCACGCAAAATGATAGACAGGTTTGATATTTCATGTCAAACATATTTAAACCGAACATTGGTCAACTCGGTATAGTTGAATGAATGTAACTTCATTCATTCAACACATAACATTTATTCTTTTTTTTTTTAGCGTGGCAAAATCGTCAAATGAGCACCTCCCGCCCTGCCCGGGGTGGGAGGGACTGTCAGACTTGTACTGACTAAAATCCACGGTGTCCTTCAATAACCCTTTATGTTCCGGGGTCACGGTGATGAGATGAGTCCCGCGAGGGACTTGAGATGAGTCCCTCGCGGGACTCATCTCATCACTGTAACCCCATACATGTTATGTGTAGTCGCCCCTGGCAGGCTACACATAACATGTATTCAACAAGTTTAGATTGGAGCTGGATTTTTTTATACACTTCACCGGAACAGACATGGACAAAGAACTTAAAAAAAATAATTTTAAATATTTTATTGTTTTCTAAAAAAAATAAATTGATACAGCGTCGCACAGTGGGCAGGAACCCGCAAAACATGGCAGGAATTCAAAAATTAAAAAGTTATTTAGGTAAACCAACTTGTAGCAGGCATGTTAACCACATATCAATGCACTGTTATACATTTTTTTTTAATATTCGGGGGGCCTTCTATAGAGGGCCAAAGCCTGCCGGGGTCGCGGGAGTAACGAATTACCTTGACCCCGGAACGCAAAGGACTATTGAAGGACACCGTGGATTTTAGTCAATACGAGTCTGACAGTCCCTGCCGCTCTGCCCTGGGTGGGAGGTAAGGAATAAAAAACCAAAGATTACTTTTACTTACAATTGCAATTTGTTAAGCATAAAAATGCATTTAGTATAATAAAACTTATTTGACTTTGATAAGGTTGTTTATATGTTTTTGATTTGAATAGACCTTCAAGTTCCTTTTTTCTCACAAATGCATATTTTTGTAGTAGATTTTTTAATGTAACTGGGTGGTAGGACTCATCTGATGATTTTATCACGATAAAAAGGAATTTTGTCATTTATGTCGCAATTCTGTTAATATTTTAATTGGAATAACAGAACTATCTCAATTTAGTTGTCTACTTCAAAACTATTTTTTCGTTACATGTAGTTTCCATATTCAAATCATAGTAGTAAATTAAAAAAAAATAGTTTTTTGAAATATTCGCAAACATTCGCATCGATTCATGCGGATGCGAATGCGAATATCGAAAAACATGCGAATATTTACGAATGCGAATATTCGCAACATCACTAATTTGTACGGACCGAGGCTATTGAATCTTATTTGGAAATATCGCGGCAATTGGCAAAGTTAGAAAACAACTAAATAAGTTAGGTACAGCATCATGCATAAGTAAGTAATGACCTTTTGGAAATTAACGAGTAATAACTTAATTACAAAGTGGCTAGTCCTTTATGTTTGATATTCCAATGTGAAGACGATGGTGTGAGCGTGAGGAGCAGCGGGTCGGCGGGTGGCACGCGGGTTTCTCTATGTAATGTCATGCGCTCGAGTGCGGCACTCAGCGGCTGCGCCGACTTGCCTGGGACGCGGCCGCCCTACGCTCAATTTCCCTGACATCCGAAGAGTACACTTCGTTCGTATCTTATGGCTCCGAGGTTGGCATTCCATTTATTGAGTTCGAGTGAATAGTGTTATGCAAAACTACATCTGCACTAAGTCAGGCAGACCTGACTCGCCCCGCGCTGCCCTCACCGCATAACAGCATGTATACAAGCGCGCCGGCCACACGGAGGGCCACCGGACGAATACAAGCAAACAGCGCGTGAAAAACATTACTATATCTTCGATGTCATGGTAAAATGAAACAATTACGACAAAAAGCGACCAAAGGTCTCGAACACTGTAAGCAGTAACAGGAAAACGCGCGAGAAAACCCCGCTGTCAGCCTACCGCATTACCTGCTAGCCGTGCGGCCGTGGACACGTTAGCACAGCCGCCGTCAGACGCGGCACTTGGCAAAACGAAGCACTCAGGTGATTGCTCGTTATTGTTTCATTTCACGTTCATAGTATAAGCAAATAAAAAAGCCATGAAAGGTTGAATATTTCGTCCCATGGCGTTGTATAACGTTAAACCTCGGATTTACTTAGTAATTAAACAATTTTCCACTTCTGATACATTTTTCATTCAGTGAGTAACAAATAGGGAATGAAAAACAAAAGTGAACAGAAGTGAAGAGTCTATAGATATACAAAATAAATCGGCACTCGCAATGGGAACGCGGATGTGTGTAACGCTAACGTTCAAATCACAACAGCCCGGCAGTGATACGCTAGAAGTAACGGTCACGTCTTATCATAGTGTTTTTGTTTATTCTGGTAGTTTTTAAGTACTAACAATAGTTTATAAGTTGTTTGTGTACTAACCAAATGGATTAATTTGTCCGAAAATAAAGAATTATTATTATTATTATTATCAGACTGGCTATGATATGCTAGATGGCAACGCTCACATCATATCAACCCGGGAGTGGTATGCTAGATGTAACGCTCACATCACAACGGCCTGGCAGTGATACGCTAGATGGAGCTCTCACATCACATGCACCCGGCAGTAGTACGCTAGATGGAACACTCACTCATCAGCCTCGCAGTGATATGCTAGAGCTAGATGCAACGCTCGCATCACATCGACCCGGGAGTGGTATGCTAGATGTAACGCTCACATCACAACAGCTCGACAGTGATATGCTAGCTATAACGCTCACATCACATCGACTCGGCAGTGATATGCTAGATGCTGATATCATAATGGCCCGGGGCAGTGGTATGCAAGATGTAACGCTCATATCATAACGGCCCGGGGCAGTGGTATGCAAGATGTAACGCTCATATCATAACGGCCCGGGGCAGTGGTATGCAAGATGTAACGCTCATATCATAACGGCCCGGGGCAGTGGTATGCTAGATGTAACGCTCATATCATAACGGCCCGGGGCAGTGGTATGCAAGATGTAACGCTCATATCATAACGGCCCGGGGCAGTGGTATGCAAGATGTAACGCTCATATCATAACGGCCCGGGGCAGTGGTATGCTAGATGTAACGCTCATATCGTAACGGCCCGGGGCAGTGGTATGCAAGATGTAACGCTCATATCATAACGGCCCGGGGCAGTGGTATGCAAGATGTAACGCTCATATCATAACGGCCCGGGGCAGTGGTATGCAAGATGTAACGCTCATATCATAACGGCCCGGGTATGCTAGATGGTCGACTCTACAGGTGCTGATGACTTGAGCATTGCCTTGCAACAGAACATTGAGTATTCGCCGTTCTGAATTTTGGCGAACTGAACAAAGAACAGAGCCGAGCATAGAGCCAAACATCGCTACAAACATTTTCACGATCTTTCTAGCGAACGCTTTTAGTCGGTCGTCAAAATTGTTTGAATGCTCATTACAAGTGAATGCTCAAGTTTATCAGCACCTTTACATTCAAACGGTTGTTTCTACTTTATCAATCTATGACACGTACAAATTATTAGGTCCAGGTCTTAGGCGACCGAGACAAAGCATACGATGGAGCGCGCTTAACCAGAAGCCTGTTCAATCTAACATTGAAAAAGTTTCAACATAATTATGTTCCGCAAAAAGTTCAAGCTTCGACTAATAAAATATATCATACTTATAATATCGCATTTTAAAGTAGTTTTGGGCTGGCTCAGAACTAGGGGCACCCCGGTTCGGTTAGGTTACTTTAAACACTGGAGGCAAAAAAGGAGCCTTGCGCAGCGGGATTCCGACGACTTTTAATAACGTCGTATAAGAATTTACTTAATTAGATTAGATAAAAATATGGATTCATTTCATATAACCCGTATGAACTTGCAGGTAAAATCCCCAGTGTTGAAGTTTTTCGGCGATTGCTAAAAATGAATTCAGGTCAGATATAGGAATGGAGGAATAGCTCACCCATCTGCCATGTTGTTGTTGTTTCTTGAGACTCGCTCGAGATGCGATGACGGCGGCCGGCGAGCGAGGCGTCCTCCACCTGTTAGTGGACGTTCTCATTAACATACATACAACATGCGTGTGAGGAAGTGGACAGACGACCTTTTGAATGCCAACGAGAGCGGTGAACGCACCGAGCGGTCCTCCGCTAGATACATACGTGCCGGCCAACATCTATGCTGTGTCTTACCAGCTAAAAATTAAATTTAGGGTATGACCACATTTCTTCAGCTGTGTTCAGCTTTTGTATATAAATACTAAAGACAACAACGACGTATGGAAATGCGGACAAAAATGAGTACAAATAATGTGTTTTTATCATGAGAATACTAATAAATATAGAGTTAAGCTCTGTACCGCTGCGTTCAGTGTTGGCCCGTCATCGTCACGAACAGCTTTGTTGTTCTCAATGTGTAGGACTCTACGACGAGCTCGTTCAATCTCAGAAGATCCATTGGCCGCACTTTTATAATTTCCAATTGATTATGGCTCGGTAGAAGAAAAGGGTAAAGTACCTAACATAGAAAAATGGAATAAGCCTATCCATTGCCACGTTCAAGCAGAAATTATTTAAAAAAATATTTTAAAACTTAATTGCAGTGGAGTGCATGTCTGTGCAACTAGTCAATTAGAGTTCCCTTCGCGTGAGTGTGTGGCTCAGTCCTGCCGACGACGCGTCGGTGGTCGCGGCCGATGTTCGTGCAGTGGCGTGGCGCGGCTCGCTCCTCCGCGGCTGCGTCAGGTGCGCGCTACCCGCGGTACCGTTACCGCTGATCGCTGCTCTATCCGCCACATAAGCCATGAAAAATGAATAGTGGTCGTGCGAGTGTGCACTGTGCGGCGCGTGTGTGCGGGTGATCGGCATCCGGCGCAATTATCGTCGGCGGGCGGCGCACGCGCACTCCGCCCTGTTTTTGTGCGCGCCGCGCTATGCGCTCACTGTCACTCTATGTGGCTAACATTGTTTTATGAACTGATAATAATGTTTAGAATACCTTATAAAACCCGACTGATGTAATACTTATGCGGTTTATGTAAACCATTTTATTTAAAAACGTCATTTTTAGGTTGTGTTTTGTTTGCAATTCGCAGTATTTACCTAAACATAACATAAGTACAACAGATTACTTGCCCGTCAACAGCCGGCCCCGCGCACGCTCGTTCCGCCTACAAAAGACTTCAACGCGCTCACGAAAACAGACATCCTTGATATCGAGATCATTATTATCTGTTCTCCGTCCAAAGAGAAAAACGGGACCCTATTACAAAGATTTTGCTGTCTGTCCGTCTGTCACCTGGCTATATCTCATGAACCGTGATGGTTGAAATTTTCACAGATGATGTACTTATGTTGCCGCTATAACAACAAATACTTAAAACGAAAATAAAATAAATATTTAAGAGGGCTCTGATACAATAAACTAGATTTTTAGGGTTCCGTACGTCCGAATGAAAAATCGGATATGATAACTCCTGTGTCCGTCTGTCCGTCCTTCACAGTCAATTTTATCCGACTTACTTCAAATTAGGAAAACATCTTAATCGGTACCACAGGTCGGTACTAAGATGTTAGGCTTGAAATATTTACAGAAGATTTAGCTGTTATACCGGGTTTCTTTTAAGTTGGCCAACAGGGGGAAATCAAAATCCATAAAAAATACGAAAAACTTTTTAGAAGATTTTATTTTATGATGTTTGGTCAAGTGTGATTTGTCCGCAAAAATGAGTAAAATAGGTAGGCAAAAAATTCTTTAAGTTTCATTCGACTTTGTTTCATGAGAGGATCCTTTCATAGTACCGGAAAAAAATATCGGGACAGCGGAAGTTAGTCAAAGGAGAATGCTCGCGGATGTATGGAGTCACGTACCATGTGGCATCAAAATCAAGCTTTGTTTTTAGGGTTCCGTAGCCAAATGCCAAAAACGGAACCCTTATAGATTCGTCATGTCTGTCTGTCTGTCCGTCCGTATGTCACAGCCACTTTTTGTCGAAAGTATAAGAGCTATCCTGTTGAAACTTGGTAGGTAGATGTATTATATGAACCGCATTAGGATTTTCACATACGTGTGGGGTATCTATGGATAGGTCTTTAAAAATTATATTGAGGTTACTAACATCATTTTTTTCTAAACTGAACAGTTTGCACGAGAGACACTTCCAAAGTGGTAAAATGTGTGTCCCCCCCCCTGTAACTTTATAATAAGAGAATGATAAAACTAAAAAAAATATATAATGTAGACCTCAACCAAAACTTCCAACGAAAATTGGTTTGGATGAGATACAGTTAGCAGTTTTTGAGATATAGTACATTTTCAAAAACCGCAAATATAACTTTGCCATTCTTACAAACACTATGAAAAACAAAGTTATTTTTATTGTTTGTGTATTTTATTAAGTAATCTCAATATAATTATATCCCTAATCTATGCTTGCTACTACGGAACCCTTCATGGGCGAGTCCAACTCGCACTTGGCCGGTTTTTTTATTTATTTAAAGACTGCATTTATCACATGAACTTCTACAAAAGTTACTTTAAAAAAAACCCGGGTTGCTGTGATATTTTGTAAAATCGAAAATAACCTTAAAACTAGGTCTATTTTGTTCGACCCTACTCGTCCGTCGTTAGGGTCGTTACATGTTTTATAAAGACACGTCATACAAACATTGTTACTCTAAACAACGTTATCCACTAATATTCGTAATAATTACTTACGAGTTATAATAACATAAAACAATTACAAAATTTACAAAATATCGGAAAGTTCTTCAATTCTGTGAAATGGTAATGTAATGTAACAGAATATAGATCCGATATACTAGTACTTGAATATGTCGAATATTATTGCTAGGTATTTATTACCTTTACATTTGTGGCGCTAGTGTCTATTATTTTTAACCGACTTCAAAAAGGAGGAGGTTATCAATTCGACTGTATTTTTTTTTTTTTTTTTTTTATGTTTGTTACCTCATAACTTGCGACTGGGTGAACCGATTTTGATGATTCTTTTTTTATTTGAAAGCTGGTGCTTCCCGTGTGGTCCCATTGTCACCATTTCAATATCTGATGATTGGATCCTGGAGAAATCGAGGGCAACCCTCAAATTTTATAGGCTCACACATCGTTTTTCGCAAATATTGTGAAGTAATTTAAGTACTTGCGTATAGTAATCATCATCTCATGTAGCTGAGCTGATGATGGAAGGTTCAACAACTCCTTAACAGTAAGGAGTAGGCGTCGACTGATTTAGTAAATTTTTTTTTTTTTCATTAAGTATTTCAAGCACTACAATTTAATAAAGGTCTGGAGTATATCTGATGATGGAGCCGAGAGACAGTCGAGGGAACTCCTCAACGATTCACAGCAGCTACTTTGTGTTTGAGCTTGATTAATTTGTATTGATAAGAACTTTACACCTAGATGGGTTGTAACTGTCATTAGGGTTCTGATGATGAAGACGAAGAACAGTTCAGGGACCTCGGTTTATTCGGTTGAATATTTAAACTAAAAAGGATAAAATAAAAAAGTTTTTAAAAAAAAATGTAACCGACTTCTAAAAAAAACAACCACTAAAAAGGGTAAAATAACCTACCAAAAAACTTTTTTTCGGAAGTCGGTGGCAAAAAAATCAATGAAATAAAAAAGCAAAGCCACCGACTTCCGAAAAAAAGTTTTTTGGTAGGTTATTTTACCCTTTTTAGTGGTTGTTTTTTTTAGAAGTCGGTTACATTTTTTTTAAAAAACTTTTTTATTCATTACATCAAACTGCATAAAAAAAGTAGTACCTCGATTTTTTTTTTGTCGCGGGCTAACGAATACCGTGACCCCGGAACGTAAAGGGCTACTGAAGGACACCGTGGATTTTAGTCAGTACAAGTCTGACAGTCCCTCCTGTCCTGCCCGGGGTGGGAGGACTCATTTGACGATTACCACGATAAAAAAGTAACTCAAATTTTCCGCAAGTCATGAGTGATGACAAATGCTCATTGCCCTTTAGCAAAATATTTTTGCATAAAAATTGTAAACGAGTGAAAAATATATATTGCCTATTTTTTTAATGATGCTATTTTGTTGAGTGTCATGTAAGAATAATTTTATTGTTTAGAAGGAAAATATCTGGGCAACATAAGTGGGTCGATCGAATCGAATCTTACCCTTAGTTCTTACCGTTGAAGCCTACAGTGGCAGAAAATCGCGACAGCGGCTGGGTCATGAGGTGGAGGCTGTCTTCTCCCTCACGAGTTCCACCTTCTCCTTCGCTAGCATATCTGCTTCGCAGAAGGAGGTGACGGCTTCCCATTCCGTCTCGCCCTGCAGCATGGCCTCAACCAACAGCGACTGGTCGCCGCCGCTTATCGCCTTCGTGAGAACACGGCGCGGGCGGTGCTCCACCGTGTACTCTGGGCAATCCTCACAGTAGTGACATCCAAGAGTTCCTTCTCGCTCATTCCGACACAGGAACCTCCCGTAACACCCGTGTCCGGTGAAGACCTGAATGAAGCGGAAGGTGAGGACGCCGTGGCGCCTCTCCAGCCTCTCCTCAAAGAGGAGTCGTACCGCTGCGATTGCGGCGTGCCGCAACCTCGCCTCGGTTGCGACAGTCGTTACCTCCATACCGCGCCTAATCTACTGAATGTTTTAAATTGAGTAGTTATATAATGCCTGGATAATAGTATGCAATTTATTTTGATTTTTACTTTGAATTAAACAAATATTTTGATCGTCAATTTTCGCGGTGTCATGATTGCATAAGTCTCCAAACATTAGACACGAGGAAGTCTTTAATTTCTGATATTATCGATCGCACGTCCACACTTCCCACCCGCCACGAGCTACTCACGCGGTCCATCTGCTCCCATGAGCGATGCTCTTCCATTACGACTACACTTTTTTTTAAACCTATATCGTACATTCCATGTAAATCTGTTTCAGTGTGCTCAATTTCTCAACTTAAGAATTTTGATCTGCGAACTGGTTTGTGAGTCAGAGCGGCGCGCGGCGCGCGGCGGAAGGGGCGGCGGCGTAGCGTTGGTTTAGGATTCCTTTGTCAAAGCTACTTTCTGTAGTGGTCGTTGTCAGTGCACGAGAGGCACAGCGAGCCGTGGCGACCTCTAGCCGCCATTATGATCGCTGCAGCCTGCCCTGCATTGTGAACTAACGGCAAGGCTTTGTTAATATTGCACCTACATGTCTGTGCACTATTTTTCCTTTTATTTTCACTTTTCAAATTTTAATTTATTTATTATTAAATTCATGCTCGATCTAAAACAATAAGTTGAAAATCCACTGAAGACAGAAGACCCAAGCTTCAGCGCTGCTCCAACGCTGAGTCTTTAGAAAATAGCATTACAGGTGTCGTTGTCGGATCAAAGGTGAGGTAGGCTGTTTTGTAGGGTTTCTGTATGGGTAGGCAATGTGTCGTCGGCATCAGCCTCAACATGCGACTCTCCATAATGCTCCTCCTGTCTGAGGCGGGTCCGCTTGTTGAACAAGCTAGCTATCTCGCATATAACGAACAATAAATCTGACAAACTGATAGTGATAATCCCTTTATGATATCATTGATCATTTCATTGGGTACATTACAGTATCAACTTAAAGTCGATAGGCTCAAGTGCGACTTATTGACACGACAACTGGAGTAATCTAAAAGATATGAGTATAATAGTATCAGCACGGCATAGGTATGACATACAAGCAGCCCTGCCCCAGACACGGCGGAGAGCGCGGCGCGTGCTAATGTTGGTGTTTTTGCGGCGAGCGGCATACTCGCGTCATTAGATACGTGCGTGCCTCAACTAATGGCCGACCACTGCGCGACAAGCAACAATAACTTATCTACTTTTTGTCATTCATTCTGCTCAATACCACTGAGCTGATCTCTCAATGTTGTATTCGGTAACATTATTAATTACTTCTTCAGATTAGTTTGTACTAGGTATGGTGTGAGATCTGTTTTTAGCAGTGCATTAAGTTTTGATGAGTGTATGAATCAAATCGAATAGGGACATCGGCAAGGTCATTTCCCCGAATTTGTCCAAAACCCTTATCCTGGGGCAACCTGTGTAGTTCAGTGAGTTGGTGACCGTGTGCGTCGCTTGTCACTCGTGTCACGGCTGGTTAGTGCGCGCCCAGCCGCCCACTGCGAATGACCGTGCCACGATTTTTTTGTGTTCTGACTCAGCAGCCAGCGCTGATCGTTCTCACGGTTGAGGCTGACGTAAAGGATTCTTATTCATCTTCAAATTGTTTTTAGGTAACTTACTAGCGAACCGCCCCGGCTTCGTTCACTCGAGACCAATTTAGACAAAAACAAGAAATACACTTACTGAACATTATTTTTGTTACGCGGGTGTTTTTACCGACTTCAAAAAAAAGGAGGTTATCAATTCGACCCGTATGTATGTAATATTTCCAGAACTGCCCAGTTTTCGTATATGTTAATCTATATCAGCGTCTGAACAAATGTGCCAAATTTCATAAGTGTATGTATGTATGTATGTATGTATGTTTTTATGTTTGTGCACGCGTACGTAATTCTTTTTTTGTTGAACTAGGTATTGTTCAACTTAGGGTACACTGCAAGTTTCATCAAAATCGGTTCAGTAGTTTTAGAGATATGAATTTTTTTGCTTACTTGGATTGTGGATTTTCTAAAGTCGATTGAATGTTTGCTCGCAATTATCTCGCGTTTGGCTGAACCGATTTTGATGCGGTTTTCAGAAAAGTGTTTGTTACATTCTGGGGAAGTTTTTAGTATATAACAGTAATGAATATTTCGTGCCCTTGCCCGCATAGATCCGTTTTTGTTGCTCACTTGGATTATAGATTTCTAAAGACCCGATTATACGGAGATCTTTGTTGAATATCTGAACTAAAAAGGGTAAAATAAAAACTTTTTTTAAAAAAGAACCGACTTCAAAACCAAACAAAAAAGTGTAAAATAACTTTTCTTTCGGAAGTCGGTGGCCATAGTCAATGAAATAAAAAACACAGCCACCGACTTCCGAAAGAAAAGTTATTTTACACTTTTTGTGTTTGGTTTTGAAGTCGGTTCTTTTTTTAAAAAAGTTTTTTGTAAGTAGGTATTGCGATTTTTGAGGTGTAAGGTTACCACCCTGCTCCTTCTTATACCCTTTGCGTTCCAGGGCCGTGGTATCCAGCTTAGATAGTCTCACGACCACAGAGTCGCGTGACCCCAAATAGTCCCGCAACCCTTTGCGATAACTGTTAAGAAATTCATTTAAATTGAACTGTATTAAGGGCAAATTACCTTCTAAGTAGAATGGTGATCTGGGGTCGAAAATTGAAAAATCCTAAAATATATTTTGGAACAAAATAAAAAAGATTTTTCAAATTGATATTTAGTAGGTAATCGACCCAGTGAATCTATAATTCCGTAGAAAATTGTGGGTCGATTTTTTTCATACTTACACAAATGTTTTCCGCATTCGTTTTTCTAATGTGTAATTCCGATTCGAAATTGCGTGAGACTAACGCAAACTTTAGGTTTTTGTATCGAACTAGGAGATTTTCGATATTTCACAAATTTAGAATAACTCAAAATTTGTAGTTGCCATACAATAGGAATTTCTGCTGGGTGGGTGCGTTTACAACACAGACACTCACATTTACAAACGCCCGGAACAACTACTTGCACATGCACATCAATTCACATCATACAAATATTTGTTCGGTGTGGGGATCCACACGTTTGCGCATCAATCGATCACTCAGCCACTGCACACCTACAGTGCCGAATAATTTATCTACTAAAGCACTGACACGCTATACGTTCTATTTTATAAAGACTACTCAAATTGGAATAACTAACAATACTTTGTAATGCTATTTTCAAATCTGCAATTACAATCTTACACGAATTTTGCGTACTGCTCGTGTATATTTTGTAACATGGATGCGAACGTACTGGTTCCAAACTATACTACATCAATTTTATTACGCCTAACAAAAATCATTGTTTTTGAGCTTTTGAACGGGAAGAAGCCGGCCAACACACGTCAGCATCATGGGGCTCGCGTCGACCTGACTGAGATATAGCTAGATTGGTCGACCTGATCAGGAATAGATCAGGATCTTGAGTTTGCCGTGCTTATTCCAAACCATACACGATTTGTTCGTATGCGTACTGGCACTATAATGTTTTGGAGTAAGGTAGTTGACGAGGTTTCTACGAAGTATAATAATAATATTCCACAACTATCACACAATGCCATCTAGTCCCAAGCTAAGCAGAGCTTGTGTTATGGGTACTAGACAACTGATAAACGTACTTATATATTTCTAAATACATACATATTATAGATAAATTACACCCAGACACAGAACAAATGATCGTGCTCATCACACAAACATTTGTCCTGGGTGGGAATCGAACCCACGACCTCCGGCATAGCAGTCAGGGCACAGATGCAAATTAGTCAGGGTCACTAACCACTAGACCAACAGGCCTGTCAGTATACGCGAGTATTTGCGTACTAGTCTTGTATGGATTACGTTGCCTTACGTTTTGGCCTTGTATAGAATATAAAGACGCAGCGGGGCGAGGTACGCCGCAGTCCTCGCGGACTCGCGGCTAGTGCAGATCAGATACATCCTGAGACCAACGCGTGATTGCTTCGTAGGTACAGTACGATTCAAACTTAATGGCGGCTCGGAACATCGTGCGTTCCGATGCGCAAAACGCAATTTTGGGTATCAGCGGGGTGAAGACGGGCGGGGCACATCCCGCGCACCCTCTGTCTCACTCGCACTCGCGCGACGCGGTATATGTTTGTTGTCAACTTGACTGTACCTGCGCGCAACTGCACTCGCAGCTAACTTCCGAACCGCCATTAAGTTTGAATCGAACTCTACTCATATACGTTTAGCAGTTCATATTTTCCGGTTTAACGGCTCGAAAGCTGTTTAATTTTGTTTTGGCCGTTTTTCCTGTTTTCGTTTAGTTGACTGGTACTATCACCGCTTAGAACCGCCTTGGTTAGCGGTAACCATGCTGATCAGAATTCATTACTACATACTGAAACTAGCAAACGGCTCACTTTTGTTATTTCTATGTAATACAAATTATGTTTGTTTATGCAAATGGGTAGGTTAAAAACATCTATTAAAAAGACAAGTTTTTTTTTAACGGGAGATCGGTGGACACTCTTTAGACTAGACTTCTCATAATCTAGGGTTATTAGGTTATTATATTACAGATCATATCTAATTATAATAACAAACGATTTCTGCAATTAAAAAAAACAACTTGTAGGTGAAACTGCATTGATTTTCAACATATTGTACCTACTTGATAAGGTTCGGTCACTTAACTAAGAAACGTTTAGTTATTTTAGTAGGCAGATGAGAGCTTAATATACTGAGCTATGAAGGTGATACGAGCTACTTGAACGAACATTACTATACCTTTCATCATAGTCCGATGAGAAGACAATCGCCAGTCTGGCACGCACAACCGACCTGAGAGAGATCAGGCGCACGCAGGAATACAGCTTAACGAGCTCCGAGACACGAGGATCTCAACATCCAAACTCCAGGCTGCTGCAAAAAACAAAATTGCACATTTTAAGAATCGTGAATTGAACCCAGGACCCCACGCTCAGCAGTCGCGCTTGCGGCCAAAAAACTAGCGGGGTAAACTGAAATAATAAAAACCGGCCAAGTGAGAGTCGGACTCGCGCACAAAGGGTTCCGTACGATTATGTACTGTCTGTTCGGCTCTACCAATTTAAATTGACCTAAAAATAAAGTGCTTAAAAGATGTAAAGACATAAAACCGAGTTATCTCACTTAACACCAGAAATACTTTCTTGAAAACCATTACGTAAACTTAGTAAATAACTTACGACCATTTTAAAACAAAGTAAGCAGCTGGACTTACTAGCTTTCAAAACGGTCGGAAGGTTTTTGAAATCGGCACTGTAGTTTATGAGTTTATACATTACAAACATGCACACACACAAAAATACAAATCTTTCCTCTTTATAATATTAGTGTAGATGAATGCGTGCCGCGAGGTAAAAAAAACGGCGGGAATTAAGCAGGACAGGCTTTTTACAAATATCTTCTAAGTCAAAGCAAAAAAAAAGTCAAAGCAAAAAGTTGCAAAGATGGGGGCAGTGGCCGAGCGATCAGACTGCTATGCTGCATGTCCACTAAGCAAAATTCTTGATAACTCTAAATTATTCATCAGAGCTTCTACAGAGTTCAGAGCTTCGAACCAACAATATAGGCATGGGCGGGAGCGAGAGCGGATTATCTCTCGCGCCTGCCATGTTTATTGTGTTCACTTAATGCCACATTCATCCACATTGGCATTTCGTTTCAAGAGTCCAAATGATTTAATTGGCATTTCTCTTTTATAACCGTGCGAACGTAAATCTTTTCCATTCAAACAGCACCAAATCGTCCGAATGAAGTCTCTATGAATCACGTTTCTGTTGGGTGTATTAAGTAAATTACCAACAAATATTTTTTTTAAGGTTCCGTATAGTAAACAAGGAACCCGTAAAGCTTCACATTCTGAACACTTCGCTGTACTATTATTGTTCGCGTGCTCGTCGTCGTCGTAACTCACTTGCTTGTTTACATAATATAATTCAAAATCAGCGCCGTGATTAATTTAACAAAGCGATAACCAGCAAACATTGGCATGCCATTAAACTTATGCGTGACAAGCAAATTGTTGCTTCACCACAAACTTAGAAAAGCTAATACATAGTTAATTTCGCGAATAATGAACGTCGTGTGTCGCGCGGTGTCCGGCTACTGGCCTCGGAATGTAGCGAGATCGGCATCGTCGGCGAGCGTAGCCGTGCCATTATTATCACATCAAATGTACCAGATATCGATACCGTAAACGCCAACCCATGTACCCACATTTGTAAATAATAATAAAGACAAGGGGACACTTGCATCAATAAGCTAAGATCCTTTAACAAATACTAGACTGAAAGGAAATAGGCGTGGCGTCCGATGTACTCTGAATGACCTCCTCTAGACAGTGTGGACTGGGACCGATCTGCCTCAAGACTGCTCTTTGTGAAAGCACTTGATGCCGTAACAGCCGGCTCACCATCATAATGTGGATTGCACATTTTTCACCGAACGCCAACGGCGACACTGAGACAAATACTCAAGTATTCTTTAATACCTACGTTGTATGTACTTACTAAAAACAATATCAGTTCGGTTTTCTTTATTAAATACCATACTGTCTGGCGATAAACAAGCATACGGCTCAACAAATGGTGCGCGCTCACCAGAGCCTTATGAATGCCTGCAACACAAGATACAGAGCTATCACCTGCACGTTGCCGACCATGCAGAAACTTTATCACGGCCATTAGGAAAACGTCAGAAGGGAGGGACGTTCATTCCACAACCTGATTGCTTGATGCAACGAGGTCGTTGGCTTGATGTAATGCAGGCAATGTGTTCAGTAATTCAGTTGAAACTGTGCTAATACCGCCCTACCGCTACCTCTACAAATATATGGACAAGATTAGCCAAACATTGTAAGAAGCAATGTTGGAAGTCACGATAGAACAATACATTATTCGTAGCTTTGTAAGGTTGATCTCACACTTATGAACCCGTCCTTTTATTTCTGAGAAAGTTGCTTTGTTCGTATTTTGTAATTGATGATCGTAGTTACGTGTATTGGATAAATATTTCGAAGATATGTGTGACTTTATTACTAGGTACCTGTAATTCGGATTAGACGGCACTGCTGCAAGTTTAGATCAGCGAACGATGTCGCGTCCATGGTCCGCTAGCCCTACAGTAAGGATTTTGTGTTCCAGACGCGTCGTCGTCCAACGAGGCGGTCCACCTGCAGCGGCGGCTGCTGTGCCTGAGCTCGGACCTGGTGTCACTGCGCAACCACCTGCTAGTGGGAGCGGGAGCGGGTTCGGGAGCGAGCGCAGGCGCGGGAGCGGGCGCGGGGCAGCCGGCCGTGCCACCCCGCGCGCCGCACCTGCTGCCGCCGGCCGCACAGCCGCCCGCGCCTCCGCCCGCTCCACATCATCCTCTGCCACCACCTCCAGGTCAGTATCCAGAATACCCTGCACGTTCTTTCATAAAGCATTTCATTTGTCAGAAGATCGAAACCTACAGCAACATTGTATCTGTACACAAAGCCAGCTTTTAATTTATGTGGATCTACTAGTTGTCAAAAGAATTTCTAGTTTCAATTTGTGTACCTATGCTTTACTGTGTCTATGTGCGTAGAGAGCCGCTGGTCGCAGCCGAAGCCAGGCGCGGCGGGCGCGGGGCCGGCGGCGGGGGCGGGCGCGGGCGCGGGGGCGGCGGGCGCCGACGTGGAGGACCTCATCCACCTTCGCGGCCCGCTCACCGAGGACGCCGTGGTGCGCGCGCTGCAGGCTCGCTTCTACCACAACAAGTTCTACGTGAGTGCCTGCCTCGCGAGCTACACGTAGCGCGCGGGCGGGCGGTGCATTATGTGTGTGTTTCAGACGATGATCGGGCCCATCCTGGTGGCGGTGAACCCGTACACGGACGCGAGCAACGCGCTGACGCTGACGGCGGCGCGCGCACAGCGGCCCGAGCTGGCGCGGCTGGTGCACGACGCCGTGCGCCACCAGGCCGACACCGGCTATCCGCAGGCCATCATCCTCTCAGGTACACAAACATCACATATTATAGATAGTGTTTACCATACTTGCATCGTGGTTCCTATTTTTTTGCGGAAGTTTAGAAGTCAAAAAAAAACATCCACTAAAAAGGGTAAAATAACCTACCAAAAAACTTTTTTTTCGGAAGTCGGTGGCTTTGCTTTTTTACTTCATTGATTTTTTTGCCACCGACTTCCGAAAAATACCCTTTTTAGTGGTTGTTTTTTTTAGAAGTCGGTTACATTTAAAAAAAAAACTTTTTTATTTTACCCTTTCAAGTTTAAATATTCAGCCGAAATTCTTGTCAAAAACATAATTTTCTTACTTATGCACTAGACTTTTATTATCCTTAGCACCGGTTATAACATCGCCCATGTACACAATAAACAAGAACACCAAAATAAATTATTTTTTTATGCGACCAAATGGCAGGTATACTGCATCGAACAATAACCCATATGGGTCATTAGTATAAATGAATTAAGTCCAAATACAAGATAGCTGCTATAAACCGTTGAGGAGTTCCCTGAACTGTTTTTCGTCTTCATCATCAGAACCCTAATGACAGTTACAACACTTACAACCCATCTAGGTGTAAAGTTCTCATCAATATATATGAATTAAGTCCAAAGACAAGGTAGCTACTATAAACCGTTGAGGAATTCCCTGAACTGTCCTTCGTCTTCGTCATCAGACCCCTAATAACAGTTACAACTCGTCTAGGTGTAAAATTCTTATCAATACAAATTAATCAAGCTCAAACACAAGGTAGCTGCTGTGAATCGTTGAGGAGTTCCCTCGACTGTCTCTCGGCTCCATCATCAGATATACTCCAGTCCAGACCTTTATTAAATTGTAGTGCTTTTTTTTTTTTTTTTTTTGCGTGGTAAAATCATCAAATGAGTCCTCCCACCCCGGGCAGGGCGGGAGGGACTGTCAGACTTGTACTGACTAAAATCCACGGTGTCCTTCAATAGCCCTTTATGTTCCGGGGTCACGGTAATGGTATAAGTCCCGCGACCCCGGCAGGCTTTGGCCCTCTAGAGAGGGGGCCCCGTCATTATGCTGACGCTCTTTGAGGCGCGCGTGGAACACAACGCGCCGTCGACCCGGGCATGGTCCATGGTCGGGCAGCGAGTTGCCCTTTACTCGCCGCCCGCATGCCCGCGCCTACGGTGGCCGGAGATCGTCTGGCGACGTCCGTCGCCGTGGGCGTCCACCACTGCGGGTGGGGCGGAGGGAGGACACTGTCCTCTCTCTCACGCGGCCCGCCTCCTCCTTCGCGAGCATGACTGCTTCGCAGAAGGAGGCGACCGCTTCCCACTCCGTCTCGCCCCGCAGCATGGCCGCAACCAATGCCGGGCGCGAGAGGTCTCCGCCTATCGCCGCCGTGAGGACACGTCGGTGCTGCCTGAAATACTTAATGAAAAAAAATAATTTACTAAATCAGTCGACGTCTACTCCTTACTGTTAAGGAGCTGTTGAACCTTCCATCATCAGCTCAGCTACATGAGATGATGATTACTATACGCAAATACTTAAATTACTTCATAATATTTGCGAAAAACGATGTGTGGGCCTATAAAATTCGAGGGTTGCCCTCGATTTCTCCAGGATCCAATCACCAGATATTGAAATGGTGACAATGGGACCACACGGGAAGCACCAGCTTTCAAATAAAAAAAGAATCATGAAAATCGGTTCACCCAGTCGCAAGTTATGAGGTAACAAACATAAAAAAAAATACAGTCGAATTGATAACCTCCTCCTTTTTGAAGTCGGTTAAAAAACTGGATAATAACAATTCTAGTATGTTTGATGAATTTATCTATGATTTAGTGTAACGTGAATATTATTGTGAAAGACGTTACGTAAGTGACAGAGATGTGCTACTTATAATCTATATTAATAATTTCGTCAAGGGGTACGGTAGACTCGATCGAAAACTTACCTGAAAAATAAAACGTTAAAAAATAAAGATTTCGAGTCGACAACATATATCCGCAAAATTCGGATTGTCGAGTATTTTGTAAAATTCTAATGGTTTTGACCAGACAGATTGCAGCCGCCATAATGGCGACTCACGCAAAACGTCACTGACATCGTCTATCATGTTGAGAAGAAAAAAAAAAAAAGTTTTTATTATTTTTCTTTCTTTTTGGCAACCGAATCGATAGCACTGTTAGCATGCCAGTGTCATGTGGTGTATTAAGTAGTTATTAAACCTCCTCAACACGTTTCTGCTCTACGCTATACATTAAAAAAAAACAATATGTCAGTGTCACGACGACGACACTTATGTCAGTGTCAAACAAAACGTCTTGCCGTAAACAATGATGACAGTGCATGGCAACTGGTTGTAACCACGAATAATATCTCAATCAGCGGCAGATAAAGTAATTGCAAGAATTTCCCTTTCTGATCGAGAACGATATTACCTCCGGTACTACCTACTTCTTCACGTGAGAGGGCCGACTTGCTTCAGAGAGGAAAGAACCTATGAAAATATTATTTACTAGCTTCCAGTTCCGGCTTCGCACGGGTGGACATGATATTATAGCCTATGTTACTCAGGGTGAACGTAGCTTTCTCATGCTGAAAAATTTTTTAAAGTCGGCACAGTCAGTAGTAGCACAGAATACTCAATAGTACGTAGTAGTTAATTCATTCCATAC
This sequence comes from Agrotis exclamationis, assembly GCA_950005045.1. NCBI lineage: Eukaryota > Metazoa > Arthropoda > Insecta > Lepidoptera > Noctuidae > Agrotis > Agrotis exclamationis. The sequence continues at coordinate 359,390 of OX465430.1, forward strand.
TAACAAATACATTAAAAACATACACAGACACACACACACACGGATTCTGAAACGTTTTACCAACAGTCGTTTGGTCCGTGAACTGTTGGTACGGCGAATCCCCACTGCCTCGACAATTTTAGTGTGGCGGGAAGAGATTTTTCGGGAGGTACCTGTGTCAGATGGGGAAGGAGGAAATGCCTGTCACCATTGGGAGGATCGCCCGGAGGACACGGTGGAGCATAAGGTGCAGGACTGTCTTGCTTGGGCGAAGCATCGCCATGTCCTCACAACGGCGATAGGCGGCAACCTCTCGCGCCCGGCATTTGTCGAGGCCATGCTGCGGGGCGAGAGAGTGGGAAGCGGTCGCCTTCTTTTGCGAAGCAGTGATTTTAGCGAAGGAGGAGGTGGGAGGCGCGAGGGACTGGACAGCATGCACCTCACGACCCAGCCGCAGTGGCCCACGGCGACAGACGTCGCAGATCGATCTCCGGCCAACAGGCGCGGGCATGCGGACGGCGAGTAATGGGCGACTCGCTGCCTGATCATTGACCATGCCCGGGTCAACGGCCCGTTGTGTTCCACGCGCGCCTCAAAACGTGTCAGCACAATGACGAGGCCCCCCTTTAAGGGCCAAAGCCTGCCGCGGTCGTAGACTTATGAGTAACCGTGACCCCGAAACGTAAAGGGCCATTGAAGGACACCGAGGAATTAAGTCAGTACGAGTCTGACAGTCCCTCCTTCCCTGCTCTAGGTGAGGATTCATTTGACGATTTTACGACAAAAAAAAAATGTATCGGTATCCTCCAACAGCGCTTCGCACTAAAAAATACATTGTTAAGTTCCGACATCCACGCGAACAAAGTCACGACATAGTTAGATTTCGTAATTGTGTACCTAGATGTGTATTATGACTTTATGACTACCGTTTTACCCGAGCGAAGCCGGGTTTTCATCTAGTAATGAATAATGTTGGTTGTCGGACAGGCGTGTCGGGGTCCGGCAAGACGTACGCGTCCATGGTGCTGCTGCGGCGGCTGTTCGATGTGGCGGGCGGCGGGCCAGAGACCGACGCCTTCAAGCACCTCGCGGCCGCCTTCACCGTGCTGCGAGCGCTCGGCACTGCCGCCACGCCCGCCAACACGCACTCCAGCAGGATCGTGAGTACCGCCCGCCCCCCGCCCCGCTCGCAGTGCCGCCCGCCTCTACCGCCGCCTTCCTCCGCAGGGGCACTTCATCGAGGTGCAGGTGACGGACGGCGCGCTGTACCGCACCAAGATCCACTGCTACTTCCTGGACCAGACGCGCGTCGTGCGCCCGCCGGCCGGCGAGCGCAACTACCACATCTTCTACCAGATGCTCGCCGGCCTCACCGCCGACGAGCGCGCACAACTCCACTTGGAGGGATACTCGCCACAAGACCTGAGGTAAGTGCGGCACGCGACAAGCCAAGGTACGATTTCGATTTACTATCGAGACGGCCTGATCTTATTGCGCTCCCTGTGCGGCAGGTACCTCGCGTCGGCGTACCATCGGCGGCCGGAGCCGGAAGACGCCTCGCGCTTCCACGCGTGGAAGACTTGCCTCGTCATCCTCGGCATTCCCTTCCTGGACGTGGTACGCGTGCTGGCGGCCGTGCTGCTGCTGGGCAACGTGCAGTTCGCGGAGGGCGGCGACGGCTCGGCCGAGCCCGCCAGCGAGGCCGAGCTGGCGGCGGCCGCGGCGCTGCTGGGCGTGGCCGCGCCCGCCCTGCTGCGAGGACTGGTGTCACGCGCCGCCCCGCGCAGCCGCGCCGCGCCCGCCCGCGCGCCCGCCACCGCCCCGGCCGCGGCCGCCGCCCGCGACGCTCTCGCCAAAGCGCTGTACTGTCGCACCGTGGCCACCATAGTTCGGCGCGCCAACTCCCTCAAGCGCCTCGGCTCCACACTCGGCACGCTATCGTCGGACTCGAACGAGTCGGTGCACAACCAGGACGCGGCGTCGAGGCGCGCGTCGTCGGCGGGCGGCAGCGGGGGCGGGGGCGCGCGGGGCCGTGCGGGCGCGCGCTCCATGGCGGCGCTCAACGACGCCGTGCGGCACGCCACGGACGGGTTCGTGGGCATCCTGGATATGTTCGGGTTCGAGGACGCGGCGCCGAGCCGCCTGGAGCACCTGTGCGCCAACCTGTGCGCGGAGACCATGCAGCACTTCTACAACACGCACGTGTTCAAGTCGTCGGCGGAGTCGTGTCGCGAGGAGGGCGTGTCGTGCGCGCTGGAGGTGGACTACGTGGACAACGTGCCGTGCATCGACCTGGTGTCGTCGCTGCGCGGCGGCCTGCTGGCGGCGCTGGACGCCGAGTGCGCGGCGCGGGGCTCGCCCGAGCAGTACGTCGTGCGGATCAAGGCGGCGCACAGGTACCACGTCACACCACCGCCACATCATTATTAGTATGACATAACCGGCAGACCATACAAACTTTACGAATGTTAAGTAGAAAGTCAAAGTCGGTCTAGATCAGAGTAAAGAATTTGTGTCTTCAGAGTAAAAAACAGGACACAACTATAAGCTCCTTTCCTAGTGGGATCGCACTTCGTTGAACTGCGAATCTACACTTGAGCAGAGCAGTTTCTTTGTATCGGTGTACCCGAACCCGGAGTATGTTTAATTGAAATACAAAACGCTGATTTCAGAGGGCACCCTCGTCTGGCGGAGGCGCGGCCTCCACACCCGCGCCGCTTCGCCGTGCGGCACTACGCCGGCGAGGTGTCCTACGACGCCGCAGACTTCCTCGAGGCCAACCGCGACGCCGTGCCCGACGACTTGCTCGCTGCTTTTGACAGTAGAACATGCGAGTTCGGATTTGCAACACATCTTTTTGGCGCCGAGCTCAAGGTTCGTTCGATTACAATATATTTAAAAACTTGTCGTTCATGTCTGAACGTATTAAAATATTGCGTATAGACCATTTAAATATAAGTATGACAGTTATAGTAGGTGACCTATTCTGTTCTGCCGCAGGCGCTGGCGGCGGCGGGCGGTCCGACGGGCGGTCAGTTCCGCGCGTCGCCGACGGTGGCGGCGGCGCTGGACGCGGCGGCGTCGTCGTCGCTGACGCAGGACTTCCACACGCGGCTGGACAACCTGCTGCGCACGCTGGTGCACGCGCGGCCTCACTTCGTGCGCTGTGTGCGCGCCAACGCCACAGAGACACCCATGTTGTTCGAGCGCGCCACTGTCGCCCGCCAGGTCAGTCCACACCCATCAAACTTTCGAACAAACGTGTGAATTGAAATCGACAGTGAACGCGACCTCATGACCGAGAGCATCCACAACAAAAGATACAGATATTAACCGTAATAACTACACCTTAGGTTTATTCTTGTTTGGCTATCATAAGCGAGACGAAAGAGTGTCAACTTGGAGTTGCAGGACTGTAAACAGGGTACCGTAACCCTGGAACGTAAAGGGCTATTGAAGGAACACCGTGAATTTTAATCAATACGAGTCCGACAGTCCCTTTCGCTCCACCAGGATGTGAGGACTGATCTGATGATTTTACCATTTCAAAAAGCGCTCTCTGTAATAGCTTACTTATTTCATACGTTTTAGTTTCTACGTAACATTGATTGTTATTGAATGTTCATTGGGCACTTGATTTTGTGTTTTCACACACACTTATAGTTGAAAACTGAAACTATACTACACGCCCCCAACATGGGAAGTATTTCGACCTGACTTATTCTCATGTGGTTCATTTCAGGTGCGCGCATTACAAATATTGGAAACGACTCAACTGATGGCGAGCGGGTACCCACATCGCATGCGGTTCAGAGCATTCAGCGGACGATACCGAGCGCTGTGGAGGCGCGGTGCAGAGCGGGAGTCGGGCGCGGCGTGCGCGGCCGTGCTGCGGGCCGTGCAGGCCGCCGCCGCACCGCCCGCACCCGCCTCGCCCGCTGCCGTGCGCTGGGCGCTCGGGAAGCGACACGTGTTCCTCAGCGAGGGCATGCGACAGGTACAGGACAGCGCAGCGCAGAGCACCACCCGCTCGCGGCCCCGGAGCGAGCGAACTCATCCCTGCCTTCATGTCCGCAGGTGTTGGAGAGGATGCGGCGCGCGAGACGACAGGCGGCCGCCGAGTGCATCCAGCTGGCCTGGCGCCGGCACCGGGCGAGGGCCGCGCGGCCCCCACCCGCCGCCCCGCCCGCGCCCGCACGGCCCCGCCCGGCGCCCATCGCCGGCACGCCGCCGCCTGAGCCCGGCGACAAGGGTGACCCGACGCTCGTGAAGCGCACGTGCTCGCTGTTCGGCCTGGATCTGGTAGGCGAGCCGTTTCGATTCTCGCTCCCCCCGGTTCCCCTGCCCGTGCCTGACCGAGCGCTCGCCCGATCGCAGGAGCGGCCGCCGCCGCTGCCGCCGTCCCGCGCCTACACCGTGGCAGGCGGTGTGAAACTGGGCTACCCGCAGCAGCGCACCGTGGGCGCGGACTGGAGCGACGAGAGCGGCGTGCGGCTGCGCGCGGGCGACACGGTGCTGGCCGTGGGCGCGGCGCGGCGCGGGCACGTGGCCGTGCTGGCAGCGGGCCGCACAGTGTGTGTGCCGCACGGTGTGCTGGCGCCGGCCCGCGCGCGCCCCCCGCCCCCGCCCGCGCCGCCCGCCCCGCCCGACCCCGCAGCCGTGCCCTGAACATCGCTCCGGGCTCCAGGAGTTGTCTTCAACGTTGGTGCTTCATATTGTCACCGAGTGTAAATAGTAGTTTTAAGTATTTATGGTCGCCGTTTCGTCGCGCGGAGGACGACTGGCTCTGTAGTCTTCACGCTTACGTACAGGTGCTCATATTAATGATTTAATATTACTACATCTGAACGATGTGATGCGTCCACATTTATGCGATTTCATCTACATCATAATCTTTTTGTGAAACATTAATGTTACGCTACGTCATAGCACAGGCGCTGGACTGTGTCTTATAGATTTGATTAATAATAATAATCGTTGGAACTGTTAATGTAATGCGCAAAGTCTATATTTATATTATCCGGTGTAATGTTGAGGCGACCAATTGGTCGGTTTTCAATTGTCAAAACAATTGTTAAAAAAATGGCCACAGTTTGAGATTTAGGTATAAAGCTGACGAGTTTTTTCGATTGAACACGCTAATCACAGAAACTTATGTTACAAATTGTAAAAAACTTTTTGTGTTGGATAGTCCAAGAATAAAAGGAAGGATATAGGCTAAAACGGGCCGAGCAGCTGGGAGGAAACCTGCGGAGAATATAGAACAAAAACATTATAAAGTTGAAGATGCGAGCGCATCAATGTGGCTGCACACTACATAGTAAGTGAACTGTTCGTGACCGCAGTATTATGTACAGGGCGACCAAGGGTGCCCCCACATTTATCGACGCGGAATCGGCTTAAGCCGGTCAAGAAAACCTTTATGTCAACGTAATAAGGGTGTTACTAATGCCATTCGCATCGAATCGCGTCGTCCGAGCCGAGCCGATGCGAATGGCATTAGTAACACCCTTATTACGTTGACATAAAGGTTTTCTTGACCGGCTTAAGCCGATTCCGCGTCGATAAATGTGGGAGCACCCCGAATCTTATTTATATGTAATGTAGTGTAACCTGGTCGCGGTGTCAAGCTCTTCGTTCACGTCAAATTGATTCATAAACCTACGACTTCTGTGCCATAATCTTAACGCGTCACAATAACAACAGTATTGTTTCTTGGCTGTACTTTTAAATACCTTCGAACCAGGAACTCGTCATAATTATATTGAGGGGTACATCATGAACTCAGGTTAAAGTTACGAGTTGTTTGAAGCCGTGCTCATGAGTACGTACCTCTCAACCGCTGCGCATAGTTGGTGTCTCTATGGTCTGTTCCAAAACTTTGCATTCGATGTAAGTGTAGAACGCAGTTCGGATTAAATTCTTCAATCACTCCATATATGGAAGTAGCAACGTTTATCTGTTTAAACTTTATTTCGATAGCGTCAACTTGCTAACAACAATGTAATAAGTAAACATAAGAATAATGAGTATTACAATTTACGAGTATCACTCAATGATATAAAAGACATTAACATTCATTCGACAACTTGCTGACTACCTTTTAATCATGTACATACTTTTGGAACAAACTAAATTAATAAGGATAATAAATACAAATAATAATTTAAATATAAATAAATGGAATTATGTGATACAGCATCAAATGCAGAGCAGAGAGTGCCATGTTAACTTCACGAAGACCAGCTCGGTCACACTACTTTTTACTCTGCGTTCTTAGCTGGTCCGTCAATACGTACTGAGTTTTGAGCTACAAGCTGTCGCGTTCACAACCTAACCGTACCTACGTACGTGAGAATCATGTGTAAACCACCCTTTACATAGTGTCAACATTTAGTAGTAACAGATGCAAGTACAGCACGCTCCACGTGACAAGGTCGTTGTACTGCTAGTGTGGCGCCGGTGCTGCCGCCCGCGGCCGCGACTGGTACCACTCTATACTGGCAGCTTGTGTTACCATGTGCATGTCGCCATGTCGCCCAGACCGATCTATAGGTAGTAGTTTCCTTGTACCGTGTCATATAAGGGTGTTGCAGTATTATGGCCAGGCGCGCCCAGCGGTGGTAGTAGCCCGCGCGAGCTTGCCAACCAGAGTCTGATTAATAAGTATACTTACTGTGTAATCTAATGTATTAGTTATATAAAAAATCCATTAAATGTATAATGTCGATAAAAGGTACAAATAAAATTATATATTTAAAATAATCACTTTATTTTTTTCCAATAACATTGTACACAAAATATGAGAAACTCTGGAATGTGTGGAGTACGCTGGTCAGACGTCTCGCGTTACGAACATCGCTCGCGGTACTAACACGCAGCTACGGCGTACGTCTGGTGTGTACGGGACACACCACAACTAAAGGCCGCTGTACACGTTAGGCCAAGACAGTGGGCCAGCGTAATAGCGTATACTGACCTACTTGGCGGTATGTTGGTAGTTGGCAGCAGTATTGGCCGGCCAACCGAATGTTGTCGGTTTTTCGTGCACCAATCAAAGGATCTTGGCGTGCTTCGCAAACAGTGTTCACACGTTGGCGTCTTATTCAGATTGTTGTTATTCGTCAGCAAAGACAGTCGTGGTGCGTGAGTGTACGTTTCCGAGTTAAGACGAACTGGCCAAGCCATGAAACTTTACAATTTATAGAAATGTACCGAAATTAACCAGTTATATGGAATCCATTATTTTGGCCCAACATGCTGGCCCACTGCCTTGGCCCAATGTGTACAGCGGCCTTAAGACGAGTGTGTCAGAGTGATCACGGATCAACTGTAAGAACTGTACATACAAGTTTCAAGTGAAGTGTAGGAGGCGACAAAGATAAAGTGATATTCGTCGTACAGAAGATAAACATATAAACATAGTACACTAGCTACGGTTACAAACTAGGCATCAACACGAACACACTAATTATTCTCTCTTTTGATCTATTAACAGTATATAAGTAATATTTAATGAATTAAAAGTCGTGACGCGATACGACCACAACAAATGCGTAAACATGTATAAATAAGACAGCAACAGTATGTACAACAACGTCACGGTCCCATCAATAACATGTAAATGTTCACAATCAATGCTTCGTTGTGATATCACAAACCGGCGCGAGGCCTGACCACTAATTATACTATATAAAGCTCGATTACCACTCACTCACTCACTCACTGACATAATTGTTCTCCCAGATGGTGAAGGGGAAGGTGGGTATATTTTGACAGATTCGTAAACAAGCAACTCTCGTGAGTATGGGAAAAATCCCAAACCTCCCCTTTTCGCCCCCCCTCTCCCCCCTCCACGGCGTATCTCGGAAACTAAGAGACCAGTGTTTTTTTTTTTTACGGATTCGTATAGAGGAGGCTCGGAAAAGTAAAAAGCATTTTTCAAAGTTCCCCCCTCTTTTGCCCCCTTCTCCCCCCCTTAGGCGGATCTCGAAAGTTAACAGACTTGCAACATTTTTTTTTTCAGATTCATATCAAGGGTCCCAGAGTTGGTCAAAATCATTTTTCCGAACTCCCCCCCCTCCCCCTCTTCACCCCTCCCCCCATCGTATCTCGGAAACTAAGAGACGCGTGTTTTGTTTTTTTACGGATTCGTATAGAGGAGGCTCGGAAAAGTAAAAACCATTTCTCAAAGTTCCCCCCCCTTGACCCCCTTCTCCCCCCTTTAGGCGGATCTCGGAAGTTAATAGACTTGGAACAATTTTTTTTTCAGATTCATATCAAGGGGCCCAGAGGATATCAAAATCATTTTTCAAAACTCATGCCTCCCCCCCCTCCTTCATCCCTCCCCCATCGTATCACGGAAAAACTAGGTAGCGGTAAAGCGAAGCGTAGCGTAGGGATAAGGTCACGATAGCTTTCCGGTGGCAGGTAGGTCCTGGGTGGAGCGAACCTGCGAGACCGAGTGGAGCGAAGGGGGGAGGTGGCGAGCGAAGCGAGCCGGCGACCTCCGTAGCGTAACGAAGGTTGAGTGGGTGAAGCGTAACTCAGGGGTGACGACAAGCAAACTTACAAGTAACTTTCACGAGTGAGGGAAACGTGCCAAACCCCCCTTTTTGCAACCCTCCCCCCCTCCTTATCGTATCTCGGAAACTAAGACACCCGTGTTTTGTTTGTTTTTACGGATTCGTATAGAGGAGGCTCGGAAAAATAAAAACTATTTTTCAAAATTGCCCCCCTTCTCCCCCTTTAGGCCAATCTCGGAAGTTAAAAGACTTAAAACATTTTTTTTTCAGATTCATATCAAGGGGCCCAGAGTAAATCAAAATCATTTTTCAAAACTCATCCCTCCCCCCCCCCTTCACCCCTCCCCCATCGTATCTCGGAAAAACTAGGTAGCGGTAAAGCGAAGCGTAGCGTAGCGTAGGGATAAGGTCACGATAGCTTTCCGGTGGTAGGTAGGTCCTGAGTGGAGCAAGCCTGCGAGACTGAGTGGAGCGAAGGGGGGAGGTGGCGAGCGAAGCGAGCCGGCGACCTCCGTAGCGTAACGAAGGTTGAATGGGTGAAGCGTAACTCAGGGGTGACGACAAGCAAACTTACAAGTAACTTTCACGAGTGTTGGAAACGTGCCGAACCCCCCTTTTTGCACCCCTCCCCCCCTCCCTATCGTATCTCGGAAACTGAGAGTGGAGTGAAGGGGGAGGTGGCGAGCGAAGCGAGCCGGCGACCTCTGTAGCGTAGCGTACTCTGTAGCAAACTTACAAGTAACTCTCATGAGTAGGGCAAAAGTACTAAGCCTCCCCTTTTTGCCCCGCCCCCCTCCCAATCGTATCTCAGAAACTGAGAGACCCGTGTTCTGTTTTTTTACGGATTCGTATAGAAGAGGCTCGGAAAATTTAAAACCACATAAAGATAAAGATAAAGATAAAGATAAAGATAAAGATAAAGATAAAGATAAAGATAAAGATAAAGATAAAGATAAAGATAAAGATAAAGATAAAGATAAAGATAAAGATAAAGATAAAGATAAAGATAAAGATAAAGATAAAGATAAAGATAAAGATAAAGATAAAGATAAAGATAAAGATAAAGATAAAGATAAAGATAAAGATAAAGATAAAGATAAAGATAAAGATAAAGATAAAGATAAAGATAAAGATAAAGATAAAGATAAAGATAAAGATAAAGATAAAGATAAAGATAAAGATAAAGATAAAGATAAAGATAAAGATAAAGATAAAGATAAAGATAAAGATAAAGATAAAGATAAAGATAAAGATAAAGATAAAGATAAAGATAAAGATAAAGATAAAGATAAAGATAAAGATAAAGATAAAGATAAAGATAAAGATAAAGATAAAGATAAAGATAAAGATAAAGATAAAGATAAAGATAAAGATAAAGATAAAGATAAAGATAAAGATAAAGATAAAGATAAAGATAAAGATAAAGATAAAGATAAAGATAAAGATAAAGATAAAGATAAAGATAAAGATAAAGATAAAGATAAAGATAAAGATAAAGATAAAGATAAAGATAAAGATAAAGATAAAGATAAAGATAAAGATAAAGATAAAGATAAAGATAAAGATAAAGATAAAGATAAAGATAAAGATAAAGATAAAGATAAAGATAAAGATAAAGATAAAGATAAAGATAAAGATAAAGATAAAGATAAAGATAAAGATAAAGATAAAGATAAAGATAAAGATAAAGATAAAGATAAAGATAAAGATAAAGATAAACCTGTGTGTCCCTGGCGATTGGCCCTGGCCAATATTGCCTGTTTTACCCATTTTTAGGGTTCCGTAGCCAAATGGCAAAAACGGAACCCTTAAAGATTCGTCATGTCTGTCTGTCCGTCCGTATGTCACAGCCACTTTTTGTCGAAAGTATAAAAGCTATCCTGTTGAAACTTGGTAGGTAGATGTATTATGTGAACCGCATTAGGATTTTCATACAAAAATAAAAACAAAACAAACTTTGGGGGTCCCCCCCATACTTAGAATTGAAACTCAAATTTTTTTTTTTCACCTAACCCATACGTGTGGGGTATCTATGGATAGGTCTTTAAAAATGATATTGAGGTTACTTAGATGATTTTTTTCTAAACTGAACAGTTTGCACGAGAGACACTTCCAAAGTGGTAAAATGTGTGTCCCCCCCCTGTAACTTCTAAAATAAAAGAATGATAAATCTAAAAAAAATAAAATAATGTAGACCTCAACAAAAACTTCCAACGAAAATTGGTTTAGATGAGATACAGTTAGTAGTTTTTGAGATATAGTACATTTTTAAAAACCGCAAACATAACTTTGCCATTCATACAAACACTATGAAAAACAAAGTTATTTTTATTGTTTGTGTATATTACTTACTAATCTCAATATAATTATATCCCTAATCTATGCTTGCTACTACGGAACCCTTCATGGGCGAGTCCAATTCGCACTTGGCCGGTTTCTTTTAATAACAAATACACTTTTAAGTTAAGAAAATGGTGAAACAAGAAGAAAAAATAAAATTAAAATATCCAGTGGGCCAGGGCCAAATAAATTAGGACTCAGTAAGTAGCAGATGACCCCACCTATCCACCATTTTCGTATGTTCAACGTTCTGCCAAACACCCTGTATATCCACTGAATTACCCCATATCACTAGACCGTAACGCAATACCGATGAAACATACCCACGATAAGCATTTAGAACTGTTTACTAGACACTAATCGTAACTTGCGAAGAGCACTATACAAACTTATCAAGCTTGCTGCATACTCTTTCTACATGCTCCTTCCAGTTCAGTTTGCTGTCAATTATTATACCTAAAAATAAAAGCATCTGGTTCTGGTTGCAAAATTAAATGGGTAATATCATGTCGAATTGTTACTGTAATGGTGTTAATGACGAGTTGCATGTTTGAAATTGAACTATTTTGGTTTTATCAATATTAACATGAAGATTATTGTCTTCCAGCCATTTTATTACATTTATTAATTCAGTTATAGCATTATTTTCCATGTCAGTTTTATTGAAGCATTTAATCGTCAAAGTAGTGTCGTCTGCAAATTGTATACATTCATATTTTAAACATTTTCTGAGGTCATTTATATATGTATAATGTGAATAGTGCCGGGCCCAGTATGCTTCCCTGTGGAACGCCAGAACTATTAGTTTTTAATTCTGAGCAATATGTCGTCCTTTTATATTTTACTATTTTTGAGATAACAGTTCTCTGTTGGCGATCAGGCAGGTAGTTTTTAAGCCATTTATGCGCCTTGCCTCTTATGCCGTACCTCTCTAATTTGTATAGTAGTCGTTCATGTGAGACGAAGTCAAATGCTTTGCTCATATCCAAAAAAAAACAGACAGAACAGACATTTTATTGTTAAGAGCTTCGGTAATAAGTTTCAGTAGGGAAAAACAGGCTAGACTTGTTGAACAATTTTTCCTGAAACCAAACTGACTCTCCACAAATAGGAAATAACCGATGAAAAATTCCAACAGGGGGGGGGGGGGGTCCAGAATCATGTCTCAATCTGTATTTGGCTATAAATTAATAGATTTATTTTGTCATACAATGCTTTTTCAAAAAAATTTGCAAAGATTGGGATCAGCGTAATGGGCCTATAATTATCTTATCAGAAAGTTGCCCTTTTTGAAAAGTTGTTTAATAATAGACTCTTAGTTTAGATGGGAAAACACCTTGTTCAAATGAGAGGTTTATAAGGTAGCTAAGGGGGGGGTGTAATATTCGCGCTTAATTTAATAATTTTAGTAGTTACTTCGTCATATCCGGTCGAGTTCGTGTTATTTAGTGAATTAATTAATTTAAAGACATCAACTTCATTTACAGGAGTCAAAAATAATGTATTTATGTTATTGTCAATGTCAATGTTGCTTAGGTCATGATTATTATTATTAGAGTTTTGTGTCAGCTCAATGAAATTATTATTAAATTGATCACATAACATTTTTTAACATGTTACTGTAATTGCGGTATCTTTTCTTGTGGTAACTTTTACTTATAGCATCGTGTTGATATGCATAGTACAAAGCTCTCTTCTTATAGCATGATATTTTTAAACCCCTACTAAGCCATTAGTTTTTTTTTTATTGGTTTATTGGTCTTTTTGACGAGTATTTCGGGAAAACACAATTTATAGAAGAGCGTAAATATGTCGTGGAATACATTAAATGCGTTATTACAGTCTGTCTCTTCGTAAACTTCACCAAAACTTAAGGCTGCTAAGCAGTTCAAAAATTTTTTTATGTTGCTCTTATTGTATTCTCTCTTCGTATCATACCAGAACTGTACAGTTTTTGACTTACTATTATGCATCTCATCAGGGTAAAAAGTTAATTTTATGCCTCCCATCCGAGTTATTATGAAGGTTTTAGATTGGATTAGGGGGTTCTTAAGGGGTTTCAAAATCTTTTAAGTGCTCTAATGGATCTTAAAATTCTTTTAACTATTTTAAGGTACCTATTCTCAATATTTTTTTTGTTTTTTAATTAATTTTGTTTCTTTTTTTTTATTGAATTAGTTTTATAATGTTTTAGGGGTCCTGTTTTTTTTATTCTATTCTCGACAACTTCTCAGACTTGATTTTATTCAAAAATATTGATATGGGTATCGTTTTCGAGTGATTTGGAGGTGCTGATTTTAAATATGACATCCATTTTTTTTTTAATTCAAGATGACTGACTTTTATTTAATTCAAAAATCAGAACATGGCTAATTTTTTGAATGATTTGGAGGTGCTGATTTAGAAAATGATCCAAAAAAGAAAGAAGGGCGCATAAACAAATTGTAACAACGTGATCCAGCTTTGAATTTAGATTTTGAAAATTTTGAAAACAAGAAATTAAAAACGTGTTCAAGGCGTCGCTTTCTGTAGAATATCCACTAAACCTTACCACTATATTACTTCACAAACAAACATATTTTTAGTTGCGTCATTAGCTATGATTTTTGTATAGAATAGAATATGAGATCTGGATGGAACTCCATTGATGCCGTAATAGTCTACTTACTTATTCTGCAAATTTACACGGTGACTTTCATGTCGTTACAATCTAGCATTCAAGATCACTCATAGAATGTACTCCAAATTCAAGTTGCATGGATCACAGAACAGAATCCGCAGAACATTCTTTCGAATCATAGACATAAACTATGGATACGCTTTTACTATTTCGACGACGATGCTCAATTCGTATCATCCTTTGACCATGAACAGAAAACACAAGATTGTAGAAAAAATATAATGCAAAAAAAAAAATGCTAAACAAACAAAAAAAACATACAAAAAAAAATTGAAAACAAACAAAAAAAACGAACTAATATGTACACTATACTTAGTTATTATAATTGCTCTTTATAAATTTTAACTATAATACATATTAAAATGTCAGTAGGTAGCTAAGAAAAACGCTAGAAAGCATATTGTTAAATGTGGTTCTTAAAGAAAACTTTCCAAACCGAGTCAAAGTGTAAATAAATGCCTTTTGAATCGAGACGGGTCAGATTTTTTATATTTACCTATATTTTTACCTATATCTTTGAATGGAACCTTCAAAACTCATATTATTAAGGAACTAACTTAAAAAGAAAAAGAATTGCATATTGAAGCACTTGTTCTTGCGTGGCACTGAAAATAGTTACATTTTGATTCATACATTTTTTGGTGTGCTTAATTTACTTCTCTATAATATACTAAAAAGTAATACTAAAAATTAATACTAAAAGGAATATCATGCAAGATTAATATTCTATTTAGTCTACACTAGAGGTGTATTTAATAATAATAAACAATTTATTTCAGGTAACAAAGACCCATAGATAAAATACCTTAACCTAAATATACATAAATAAAAATATACACAAAAAAAACTAAAACTTTCGGTATCTGCCATTGCCATTTACACACTCGCGTACTACAGCAGTAACCGGCTCTTTATTTTTTACTTTACAGTTAAAAGTAACTGAGACATCCCACACCTTCGTGCAACACAGCAGTCCACGTCTTGGTATTTTTTTAATAAAAAGTAACTAAGACATTTGGTATCTGCCATTCCCATTTACACTCTCGCGTACTACAACAGTCCCCGGCTCTTTATTTTTTACTTTACAGTTAAAAGTAACTGAGACATTTAGGATCTGCCGTTTAAACCCCACACCTTCGTGCAACACAGCAGTCCACGCCTTATTATTTTATTTATGAGTAAAAAATAACTAAAACATTCGGTATCTGCCCTTCCCATTTACACTCTCGCGTACTACAGCAGTCCCTGGGTCTTTATTTTTTACTTTACAGTTAAAAGTAACTGAGACATTTAGGATCTGCCGTTTAAACCCACACCTTCGTGGAACACAGCAGTCCACGGCTTATTATTTTTTTTTTTTTTTAATAAAAAGTAACTAACACTTTTGGTATCTGCCATATACCTAACTCATAACTCTATGCCATGTAACTCATTCAACCAATACAATGACTCCACCCACACCTTTGCACGCTACGACTCATTACTGATAAGACAACAACTTTTACCCATTTTAACGGACATTTCTTTCGTCTTAACCGATCCACCACAAGCTAGATAGCATCCACAACTTGACATCGACTCCCATCCTGATTTTCGCGCCACAGACAACGCAAGACATCCCAGCAATCAACCAACACCGACCACACTTTACTGACCTCTCATCACCGGTACGACAACTCACCTCAACGACGAATTCGCAATCACTCGGTTCTATTGACTTCATCACCAACCAGAGCATGTTCTCGGCAGTAAGCCGACCCTGATCAGAATCCAAAGCCTAACTACTTACAGATCATTCGGTTGACCGGGCAACCAACCGTTCCCGATCAACAGTCGGTCAGATTTTCTACTGACCAGTAACATTGTTCAATAACGGTCTCGCATTGGGTACGTTTTCATCTCGAACTACCTTACGTTCCGTTTTATTTATTTATAATTGACGAATAGTTTGGGTTGGAGTGTTTGTTTGCCATGATTATCAATGACAATTTGTTATAATCATAGATTTATATTTATTTATTTTTCATGTACACATACGAGTACATTTTGCACGCACATAGTCCGTATTATGTCCATTGCTAGCAATTAGTATGTAAAATGTTGATTAAAAGGGTTATGAATGAAGTCAAGGGGAAGTATGTGTGTGTATATGTGAAATTGCTAGCAAGCAGTATGTGAAATGTTGATTAAAAGGGTTATGAATGAAGTCAAGGGAAAGTATGTGTGTGTGTGTGTATGTGTGAAATTGCTAGCAATTAGTAGGTATGTAGGTAAAATGTTGATTAAAAGGGTTATGAATGAAGTCAAGGGAAAATATGTGTGTGTGTATATATGTGAAAAGAAGGATAATAAAAGAATGTTGTAGAAGTATTAAAGATGTAAGCATACAGGTGGACAGGAAGCGGGAAGCGACTTTGCTTTATACTATGTAGTGAAGATATAGGCGTCTTAAGAGGGCCGTGCTGAATGAACTAACAATGGTTTATTTTTCAAATTTAGCAAGTTGTATGAGAAACCAACACGGTACATATGTTACTTGCCAAACATCAATTATTATTTAATAGTTTTTGGCTAAGGTTGATAAATAATAATAATAATAAGGTTGTGTTGTCTTTTATAGATATTTTCTTAATTTTTTTTTTCAGCACGACCCGCTACACCTATATTTTGTTATTACGAATTCACATTATCAGTTGCGGTACATATAAAGTGTTAATAGAGTACACACCTTGAGTCTAAGAAACTTTTTAATACGATATACATTTTTCAAGTTACACGAAAAAAAGGGGGCCATGCCAGCCAAACGTTTTCAGCATGGCTCCCTTTTTTTGTATATTTCTTCAAAAGTACGGGTTAGAGTAGTTTTGAAAAGCATAAAAGTCGGAACTTATTTCATTATTTACTTAGTCGCTTACAAGGAATATTATTTTATAGTTTATTCGTACCGACTTTTAAGTAAATCAACTGTAGGAACAAAAAAAAACATTCAGTTGATTCACTTAGAAGTCCATACATAAATCCGTACAAAAGGGTTTTCAAAATATTAAAAATATTTTATATAATTTACAAAATCTTTTAAGGACTATGGATTTACCAATTCATTTAAAGATTCTTATGAATTATCAAAATTTTATAAAGGTTATATAATACTTCTACAAAACACGACCCCGCGAGCTGCTTGCAGCTCGCGCAACGCGCAAATACTAGTCATACTATATCATACTATAAATATAATATACGCAACATTTTATATTCTGTTTCAGATTAACCATGCACTAGTTTTAACTTTGATTTTATATTACTTAATAACAACATTTTGATATATAAAATACATTACAATTTGACGGTCTTGCCAAATGAGAATATAATATAGTAAATACTAATCGAATGTTGTAAAGCTTGACAAAGCACAAGAAGTTGTTCAGAAGGACTAGTTGGTACACGACGCGCGACGTGCGCGTGCGCCGGCCGACTTACCACCACCTCATGTATGCGCACACGCATATTAAACGATTGTTACATTAATTACTTTTTTTAACTTTAGATTTCTAAAAACAATAGTCGTGACAGCAAAATTTTAATTAGTGGAGTAGAAGATTACTTCTTTTAAAGTATCTAAGTGTAAACATTTGAGTGGTGGTGAGTGTCCGCCGCACACGGCCGCGTGCGCGTGCGCTCGTAGCGATACGACTCACGTCACACTGACACTAAGGAAAATTTGGCCACATTTTACTTATATATTTTAGAAATATACATGATAAATACATCGTAATGCTAATACATTAATTGTTTTATAATTTTATTATAATAATACTGTGAAATATATAAAGTAACTTACATAAATAATGTTAATATTGAAGCACAAAACGTTCCTCATACAAGCATTTCAGAGAATGTACCAGATCTATAATTAAACTACATAAGAAGACAGTATATTAATTTGTAAAAACTTGCCGCCGTTGGTCAGACGACAGTGCGCACTCGATTACGTTCTCGCGACGAACTGCCGCCTGCCACTCTACAGCGTATACTATGCACTAGGATTATGTAAAATTGTCAAAAAACCTTAAACTAGTATGAATAAATGTTTCCGCCACGCAGCTACACACCGACATGCCACGATGACCAGCCATGCACGCACTGCGATTTTATGCGCGTGATTTTTCAGAACCCGCGGTATATTCTCGAGATAATATTTATTCTGCCATTGCGTGCTGCTTCTTCCATTTCACAGAATTCTTTGGAAAATCACAGTGCGTGCTTGCACACACTATTAACAGAGGCGTAGCGTGCCTTGGCGGGGCCCCATATAAAAATTTGTTTGGGGGCCCCTTAAGTAGGCTAAAGATTTATCACTCAAGAAAAAAAATGCATTTCTCTGTATCTACGCCGAAATATAAACAAAATATTTGGCCCCTGTGGCCCGGGGGCCCCGTATAACTGATACGGTAGATACGGCGGTAGCTATGCCACTGACTATTAATATACTACTTTTTTGTTTTACGTGTAACTAACTGCAATCTAGCAAGAACCCTAATATAACAAAAATAGAAATGGACTCTTTGAGTGTGATGTAAAGTCGGAGGTAGAATAACTGTGAAATGATAACAGCATGTGACTACGTGAAGGAAGTAGTGATAGCGAGGTCGGCCGCGCGGCGAGCTAGCAGCACGACATAACACTAACATACAGCACCATGAAAACAATATTAAACTAACACATACATTATATACAGGGTGTAAGATACATCGACGTAGAAACGGATACCATGGGTCCAAAACATGATTCTGGACCCATCCGTGTTGGAATTTTTCGTCGGTTTATTCCTACTTTTTTCATTTTTTAATACTTGACTTCTTTTTTAATAGTGAGCCGCGCATGAGGTACTACAAGTACTGTGGTATTGGACACAGTACTTAGGTATACGATGACCTTTCATTTGAACTTTTATAAACAGCCGAGAAGACACCGTTTCTATTTTCATTTACATTGCTACTTTTAGTGAAAGTAGTGAATACATTACTTTTTTATTAAAAATCTGATTAGGTTAGATAAGAATAACGATTATGAACAGGATAAAGTAAAAAAAAAACTCCAAAAATTCCAACACGGGGGAATTTTTGGTCCAGATTCCAGAATCATGTCCTGCCATTTTTGCGTCGATGTCTCTTACACCCTGTATAAGCATTTAGAGGGCGCACCTTCAACACCAAGCACAGCGGTCCCTCCCCCCCGCCCTCCCCCTCCCGCGCCTCCCTCCAGCCACTGCACTGCTACAGGCAGTGGGGCTCCGTCTACTCTTCTAGAGAATGCAATCTCAAATCTCGAGAGATCTCGGACAGTTTTACGCTATTCAAGCTTTACGTTTTGCAAAGCTTCGCATTCATTAATGCGTTTAAAATATTTTAAATAAGGTTTTCCAAGAGTTTTAACTTTTATTATTCAAAACTCCACTGTCCATCTGTCACCAGGTTCTATCTCATGAACTTGATGATAGTTACACAGTTGAAATTTTCACACATGATTTGTATTGCTGTTGCCACTATAACTGCAATAAATACTAAAAACAAGAGAGTTAAACTCACACTTGACCGGTTTTTTCGAAATTATTTAAACACCTATCGAAATCTCTCAACTGGTTTTTTCATGAAATCTCCAAATTGCCAAACTTGACATCAGATTTAACAGCTCAGATATAAAATTGTTAATCTAGCCTCGAGATTGTATCCCCAGCTGCATTAACAAGTCTTCTTAAAACTTGAAAACACCGAGACGTGAACACGAACCCTCGCAGAACAGTAACTACAGTACAAGCGTCTGACAAGCATACATCATGTACAATTTAAATTACTCTAAAGACAATTTATTTCTAAATTAGACAAGACACCGGAGACAAATCTCCATAAAGCAACGCGCACACTTTACAAGCAGACACGATATTGTTATAATTAGTGATATATCTTAACAAACTTAACGCAGATTATGTAAGATTCGGCAGTGGCGCGAATTGAACACACACTATAAGGCAGTGCTGGGTAACCCACGGCGGTATTTGTACTCACACGATACATTACATCACGACTTTATCTCGGCGCTTTATTGATCTATGACTTCAGATTTATATCGTTTATTTCGAGCATCATCGTGTTTCTACGGCAGCATTACGTTATTAAACATTTGCGCTCACTTTTGGCCACACTGCGTGTACGAGCCAGTGAGCGGTGTCGATACGGCGACCAGATGATCACAACACTGTAAATATTCCAGAGAATATCGAGTGTCGAGTGTTTTGGCGCAGTTCGTATTTTCATTAGAAAATTATTAAACTATAATTTGAATACGGCAAGGTTAGTACTGGCGTAACGACGATAGTTCCTCGAGTCATCGCTACTCATGTGTAGAATATCAAGTGGAAGTAGTAATGCAGGAGGCGCACGGCGGAACCATCGTCACACACGGACCTAGCACCAGCACCCGTCTGCATGCGCGGGATACAGAGTCAGACATCGTGACTCGTGAGGACTTTACAAGATGAATATTTACAGCATACACCAGCTATGAGCGGTTCAACGTAGAGATCACAACATAAGCACGAGATAATCTAGCCTTACTATTCGAAATTGAACTGAACCATATAGTTAGTGGAAACACGGCCGACGTGTCCGGCGGCTAGGGTAGGCAGCGCGGCAGGCAGCACAGCGCGCGGCGCTAGTCCCGGGCGATGGGCGTGCTGCAGGCCAGCGAGGGGGCGCGCCGCCCCAGCGGGGAGCCCCCCTCGCCCGCCAGCGACGTGAACACACTGCTGGAGGACACCTCGCGCACGCAGCGTCGCTGCTCCGCTGGAACATCATGACGTACTCTTGTAGCGCTACTACACATACTGTGGAACGACGCGACGGCAAACAACAGCAGAATTAACGAAACACAAAATGTCAATTGTTTAGCATTCTTTCTTCTCTTTCCTGAGCAATGCAGTTTCTCTGTTGGCCAAACTGAACGCAACAAGAAGTCGAACGATCTGGACAAATTACGATGCGCAGGCGCAGGTGCCAAAATATTTATATCGTAGCCAGATCTTAGAATTGATCACTATTTATGAAAAGGTGCTATTTTGTGATTTTATCAAAAATACATATATCATTTATGAGTTACTAGCTGACCCCGGCGAACTTTGTTCCGCCTTAGAGGCAATAAATGAGCAGATTTTCGATTTTTTATTAGGATATCAAATATAATTCTAAAAAATCTAGTCAAACATCAATGATTCTTTATTAGCCATGTATTTTGTTGCATGGGTTGCAGTGAAGCACGTTGTGATAGACGACATTTTTTGTTTTATTATCACGCGAAAGAACGAATAACGCAGATGGTCATCCGACCCGTGAACATGCCACATAATATATATCTAACTGGCCATGTGAAAAACATGGATTTTCTATATTCAGACCACAAACTTTCAAGCATCGGCCTAGTGATTTGTTAATGGTCATGGCGAATGCAAGACGGATCGGAAATTGAGGTCGTTTAAACTCAAACGGCATATCGTTTGGGATCCTAGAAATAAGAACTTCCTCACCTTCGAATTTTCCTTTGAGTATCGTCGCGTAAATCACATTGTTCATCAATTTACTTACCACCAAACGCGTTGTGTTGCACAGCTTTGGTTGGTTTATGTTTCGAAGCATGATGACTACGAAGCCAACCTTCATTCGTAATTTTATTTTGTGCGGTGGTAAGCCAGGCATATCCAAGGAGTTTTAATTCAATTGGAAAGTTGGTGGCTAAACGCAACTGTTATTTTTTTTATCATGGTAAAATCATCATGTGAGTCCTCCCACCCAGGGCAGAGCGGGAGCGACTGTCAGACTCGTTTTGACTAAAATCCACGGTGTTCTTCAATAGCCCTTTACGTTCCGGGGTCACGGTAAATCGTAAGTCCCGCGATCCCGGCAGGCTTTGGCCTTCTAAAGGGGGGCCCCGTCATAATGCTGACACTCTTTGAGGCGCGCGTGGAACACAACGCGCCGTCGACCCGGGCATGGTCCAAGGCGGACAGCGAGTCAGAGTCACCCATTACTCGCCGCCCGCATGCCCCGAGCCTACGGTGGCTGGAGATCGTCTGGTGACGTCCGTCACCGTAGGCTGTAGTGTAGTGTCCACTGCGGCTGGGGTGGAGGGAGGACGTGTCCTATCCCTCACGCGGTGCGCCTCCTCCTTCCATAGCATGACTGCTTCGCAGAAGGAGGCGACCGCTTCCCACTCCGTCTGCCGGGCGCGAGAGATCTTCGCCTATCGCCGTCGTGAGGACACGGCGGTGCACCGTATGCTCCACCGTGTCCTCCGGGCGATCCTCGCAGTGGTGACACCCAGGCGTTTCTTCGTCGTATGGTTGTATTGAATTTATGCAGTTCTAGTACATTTTTTGGGTATTCAGTATTCACCGAAATACTTTTTGAGCATTGAAGACCGGTGGGCGCCGGGCGGCATGAACATATTCTTCATGTTTTCCTAGTACTTTTTGTTCAGATCCCTTATTCAATTTCAGCACCAAGACCTTCATCGTGATCATGTTAATACGTTTTATATCACGTCTCACGGAAACAGGATAAAATTTGATCGTCTTGGTGGCGGCATCGCATTGATAATTATGATAATATCGACACAATAAGCTTAGAAACTCAATACAAACACAGCGCCCGGTCAATTATTGATGTTTTGATTGATAAATTTTTCTTTTTGCTGTCATTCCATGTCAGTTGCGTTTTATTATACCACGTTTTATGTCATGTCCCACGGAAACGGGATAAAATAAAACGAAATAAAAAAAGGTAAAAAGTATCCTATATGTTGCTCCTGGTTCTAAGCTACCTCCCCACCAATTTTCAGCCAAATCGGTTCAGCCGTTCTTGAGTTATAAATAGTGTAACTAACACGACTTTCTTTTATATATATAGATATGACGCAACCTATCTGTCGCATAAAAACACGAGCTTATGTCACGGGAAGCATGGAGACCTCAGCTGAACATAAACCCCCACGCGCGCACATGGCAACGCCGCGCGTCACACGGCACGACATGGTTTATCTCTGATAATTATAAATGTTTAATGATCAATGTTATTGGCGATTTCAATGCCATCGATCGGTGATTCTATTCTATCGTTACTTACAACACCGCAAGTCTGCTAAAGCCTGTGCCTATAATTTAGCGATGAGCGGGGCGACGGCGGCTGCGGGCCGGAACTGGCCGGATTTTATGCATAACATCAAATGGAGCTGCCCTCGAAGGCAGCGGCGCCCCGGCATTGCGGGTGGTCGAGAATTGGACTGGCCTGCGTTGTGCGGCCGCCCCGCTGCCGCTTATTTATTTATTTAGTACATGTAGGAGTAGTCCTAGTTCTCGCTAACAAAATCATAACAAAAAAAGGAGGTAATAGTCACTGGTCACATTACAACTCTTCAGAGGTCATAGCAAAAAAAAAAACCCGCGCCTCTTTATTTTTCTGTTTCCAATAATAATGTTGTGCAGGATGACGATAATAGTGGGCAGGCAATAAATGTAGTGTGCGCTCACCGATAATGTTGTGCAGGTTGTCGATGACGACCTCTGTGTTGTAGGTGGCGTCCACGGCGCGCTGCAGGAACGCCGTCCACGTGCTCAGCTCAGCTTCCTGAAACAAAAACGCATGTTTGCTCATTATTCCAATACGTTATCGGCATTGTCTTGTAGCAGGTACCTTTTTTTTACACACTGAAATATCTGAACTGATATTATACAGCTGAATAGTTTGGTTGAAAGAGCTAATCTCAGGAACGACTGAAATATGAAATACCGAATGTTGGATAGTACATTTATCGATAAAGGCTATAGGCTTAACAACACCAAGCTTCGACCAATAGAATCCGAGCAGTGGGGATGAAACCACAGGGGCCCGAGAATTGCAATGTCTAGGGGGGCCCTGCGAGTGCAATGCAATCGCAGCTTGAAGCAGTCAATACAGAATGGTTCCAGCAATCCGTGTATGGCTGGTGGCTGCGTATAGGGATTGCACGAACAGTTATCCAGTAATCAACATTCACGGATTCTGCTCGAGCAGTAACTACAGTAGGGACACAAGTTAATATTTCTAGTGAGTGGGACTGTTATCTGTTAACATCGCTTCATTTATTTTTAACAATTCAAAAGTACCTGTTAAAAGCCTATTTAAAATAAATGTTTAGAGTCGAGTTCAATACGCATAATAGTTTAACAGGTACCTACCTAGGTAACAGTAGCGTAAACAAACACTTTTCTTTATGAATAGCGGCCCATCCACTAACGTTTATTCCTGCCAGAATCTACAATCCTTACGGAATGAACGCCAGTGGATTTACAAGAGCGAGAAGAATGACGGTATTAAAACCGCACCACCCGTCCCGTCGTGAAGGACGATGTACCTAAACGTGTGTTTGGTCACTGAACAATTGTTTTCAAGGCGTGTTGTGTTAAAGTCAGGGGGAGAAACGTAGGATTGTGGTTTAATTAGTGGCTTCAACGGTTTTATTTATCCCGTCGCTTTTCTGTACAGTTTGCACAACGGGACAAATCAGAAGGAATGAACATTAGTGGATGGGCCGCTAATATTTGCCGTAGTCTATTGGTGCCGAGACACTAGGTGTGCCTCGTTACAGTGTTTGGAGCTTCCTAGTTCAATTCTATGATGTGTACCGATGTCGGGACGTAAGTGGGGCGCCTAGCGACCGATGTGCACCGCGTATAAATAGAGATGACGTGACGGTCAGGGTCAGCCGCCGCCAGCGGTCGCTGCACTACCACACATAGAGACACTACTCGCAGAAGGAATACTCCTCACCATCTGGATCTGTGTGAATAACTCATCATGGTTAGGTCTCGTTCTCAAATTGTCACAGGGCTCTACTGCAGCTAGAAACTTGTTGATCTGGCTCTCGGAGGCATCACGTTATTGTTTTAATGGGTGTAAGAGCACACGTAGTGAATGGCCTTACTGGGTGTGTTCATCAAGTGTCCGAGGCCTTCTCTGTATGGGTCCCGGAGCAGCGCGGGCCGGCGGGACACAGCCGGGTACAAATATAGCGGTGACCACATGCTCTGGGGCTTCAATGAGGACCCTGACCCGCACTGTTACAGATATAATAACTTGCATGCTGAATCACGTACCAGCTAATTACAAATTATCCTTAGTTTATTCTTTGACCTCTTTTGATTTAATTAAGTGTGCGCCAAATGAATCTAGCACTATACTACTACTGTGGAGCGTTCCCAGTTACACTCGGGGAGTCTTAATTATCAACTGTGCTGTCATTAAACAGACGAATTATTTTAAGAATCAGGTCATCAAGAACAAACAAGTAATCGAGAAGCTCGTAACAAGTGCAAAATCTAAGTGTTTACAAGTAAGAAGTCGATCGATAAATGAAAAGGCGGCCGTCGCCGTCGTATCATTTATCTTCAATTAGCGGCCCGTTATGGCTTCGTATGGGTTCAAATTGTCGACCTACACGGTAGCTTTTCCTAGAATACTTTTTTACAATGATAAAAAAAGATAATGATTGATTTGCTGTAGGTGTGCTTCGAAAGTTATGCGCGTACAAAAAGATTTAAGAGTCGGTACACACCGAGAACCGACACGACGCGCGACGCTATGAAACTGGATATACTCATAATTATGTGTATCTTTTCCTTTAGTAAATAAATTGAATTTTTTTGAAGATTATACACATAGTGACAACAATCCATAGGATGTATTCTATTAGTTCATAATTTTCGGATTGCTATTGTACAAAAAAATAACACTACAAGTCTAAATCGTATACAAGTGTACATATACAGACGCCAGCACATAGGTTCTTTATTTTAATATACATTTATTTTAAAATTAATTATTAGATTGCAAGGATCATTTTCAGTTGCGAAAATTTGACAGATTGTGGTAGATTGATGTGCATTGTTTTATGCATTGTTCAAGCGAGTTGTACAGACGCTATCTGTACAACTCGCTTGAACAAGCATAAAAGATCATAATCTGATAATAATGTAAATTGAAGTGACACAATCGTCCAGAACGTGGCAGTAAGCTCTACACGCACGCAGCTATTAATTAGAGTTCGTCGAAACACTCAAGTGATTACCGACGACGTGCTAAAATTGGACCTGCAGTTAAACCCTTGCAGTTCATCGAACTTTCGCGTATTTCATTATCAAGCCGATGGTGTGACTTGAGGATGAATGTCCTCCAGTCTCATAACAATGTATGGATGGAACTTTATATGTTAAAGTGATTGCGTAGAGGTAGCCTCATCATTATCAGCCGGAAGACGTCCACTGCTGAACATAGGCCTCCCCCTTAGACCGCCACGCCGAACGACAATTCACCACTATTTTAAGAGGTAGCCTGCAAAATTCTTTTTTTTTGTGTTTTTTGCTTTCCGTCAAGTATACACATTTCACCGATGACGTGACGTAGCACGACGCCGCCCGCGCGCACGTTTTAATAGCGACTCAAATGTAACTTAATTTACTACAAGTAAAGATACACAATTCCAGTATCGTCACTTCGCGTCGCATCTCTGTATGAACTGACCCTTAGTGTTCTACGTCTTCGCATGGAGAGTAAAAAAGCAAGCACTGCCGAAGTTCCAGGAAAGACATCGTTCCTAGTAAACTACGGAGCTACGCCGCGCCGCATCGATCCGAGTAAAGACGACAAGTGCACAAGCCAAAAACCGTACCTATGTCTCATGCCAGTGGTCGGATCATAAAAATCGGACTGACTGACAGTAAAATCCTTGTAGAGCACAAAAACCCTTATCGTTATCTTGTGAGCGGTATTTTCATATGACTATTGTTTCTTTAAGAGCGTGCAAGTATTAGCAAAAGCGTGCATGACGTCACAATATGGCGCCGTCACAGTTTCACCCTTATTTTGGTAACTAGCATAAAAAAAATTACAAAGCGAAATCAAAATCGCAAATCGGAGACCAGAACATCAATGGTACATGCGTCATGGAGATAGGGCGGAGTGCGGGGCCCATCTCTACATCTTCGGGGGTATAACCTGGAGCATTGAAGAAAGGATTCTAAAATGGCGGCGCTTATCGTGTTCTCTCGCTCGCGCACTAGTGCCGTCTATACTCACTCACGCGCGTAGCGTAAGCAGAAAAAAAAAATAGTGATGTCTTGACGCGCTCAGTGATCCTTTTTACGATTTTTTTTGCTACAGTTTTCTGTTATTTTTTTCGTTGTTACCTGTTTGTTATTATTGTTGGATTTTGTTTTATTGTTAGGTTAAGTTTGAGAAATGATTGTGACCCAGTCTTGTTTTTATTATTTTTAATTTAAAAAAAAACTTTAACTTGAAATCTTTTATGCTGACTGTACTATCTGTCAACGCAAGTACAAGCCGCCATCTTAGAATCCTTTCTTCATTGCTCCGGCTTTTACCATCCCTCATTTCCCACTTATAATAATGTGATTTAAGAAAAACGAAAATTTTACCAGGCTAGGGTAATTTAGGAACAGTCACATGGACCAAACTACGGACTCAGTGTCTTCCTCGTTTTTAAGTCGGTTAAAAGATCCATGCTTTTTTTGCATTTAATAATATAAAGTATTGTTTTGATACCATAGAAATATTTATACCTATGGTTGGCACAGTAACTTTATCTCATTTCCTAACACCAAATAGGGTAAGTTCGCCTGTTCGCGTCCATCGTCCCTTTCGCGTCCATTTTACGGATCTCCCTTTAAAAATGATCGAAAATAAGTATATTCTTACTCTAATGACATGGAAAGACATGACCGCCTATACCTCAACGTATAAGAGACACGATAACATAGACAAAAGTTCCGTTCGCCCCGCTAATCCTGTTTAGAAAAAATATTTAGTCCCAGGTTGTTCAACAGCAGAGTAAAAACGCGCGGAATGTAAAAAAAAATAGTGTGCAGCGGCGCGTTTAACGGTAAATATTTTATTGTTTTATGTGAATTTTAGGAAACATAGCTATTTGTAGACATTAATAATGGAAAAACGGATAATATGAATTATGAATTTGCTTGTTTTTTTTAAAGTTAACAGTTAAAATAAGGTGGTCGCGAATTACAACACCGAATTTATAACATGTGCACTTTGCGTCCACAGTGGACGCGAACTCGTCTATTTATGTTTTCTCTAATTGTTTATTTTTATGTGATTAAAATATGAAAGAGAAATTGGATTTTTGTTTATTTTAACACTTATGGTATGTAATTGTAACTGCCAATTTGCGTCCACATTATTATGATTGTAGTAAAAGATAGACAACATCGATTACACGTGGACGCAAACTATACCTGCATTGAATAATATGATATAGCAAATTGCGTCCAGTTTTTCAATAAATAAAAATGATAGCATAAACATATTTTATTCACAGGTCACATTCGCAGGTCCCCACCGTACACGGAAGTTTCGGGAGGTACCTGTGTCTGATGGGAAAGGAAGAAACGCCTGGGTGTCACCACAGCGAGGATCGCCCGGAGGAAACGGTGGAGCATACGGTGCAGGACTGCCCCGCTTGGCCAGAGCACCGCCGTGTCCTCTCGGCGGCGATAGGCGAAGACCTTTCCCGCCCGGTATTGGTCGAGGCCATGCTGCGGGGCGAGTTTGAGTGGAAAGCGGTCGCCTCCTGCGAAGCAGTCAAGCTCGCGAAGGAGAAGGCGGGTCGCGTAAGGGAGAGGATAGCGTCCTCCCTCGACCCCAGCCGCGGTGGTAGGCGCCCACACCGTCGGACGTCGGCAGACAATCTCTGGCCACCGTAGGCGCGGGCATGCAGGCGGCGAGTAATGGTTGACCCGCTGTCCGACCATGGACCATGCCCGGGTCGACGGCGCGGTGTTTTCCACGCTGACAGTTCCTCCCGCCCTGCCCTGGGTGTGCCTGGAGTAAAGAAACCCGGACCAGAACCAATGTATGGTTATTTTTTTATTTTAAATTCTATCGATGTTGAGAAGATTATACAAGTTTTTATTTTATTTTTATAATGATAATTATGTTAATTTTTTATTAAATAAAGAAATTGTTAAAATCCAATCTTCCTTTAAATTGTCATTAACAATATCACCCCTGATCACTCCTATATTCCTTCTCAAAACTGATGGACGCGAAATGGTCCACGGGTGGACGCAATTTGGATTTTTTTGGACGCAAACTGGGTAAAACGCCTAATTTTGACATTTTTCTGTTTAAAAAAAAATACTAGAAGTTTCGAACAAAACTGAAAGCTGATATTAAAATAGACTATATAACGAACGTATTTACATAATTTTTTTATTGAAACTGGTGTTGGGACATTTTTATTTTCTCCTTCAAACTTGTCTACTGCACTAAATGGACGCAAACAGGCGAAATGACCCTACATAATATTGAAAAATCGAAAACTTTTTTGTTACGGTATGATTTCTTCTTCTTTTTAGATTAATATTAGGTACAGCGTATTTCTATCTAAAGAAACCACACAACAAAGATTGTTCTTGATAAAATTCATTTTAAATAAAAGTTGGTATCAGGTTATGCTAATGATCACAAACTTTTTTTTATTACTTGAATCACGGGCCGACTATAATTTTGTCCCACAAGCCGGCTCATTGTAGTCGATGAGTATCAGTGCTGATCGGTGATGTTCTGATGCCAATGCATGCTTAATAATTTCGAAGCTGTAGATGAAATCAGTGAAAGAATTTTAACTTTGTTGCCTCGTATTTCTGAAACGTAGTTACGTTAGCCTTTAGAATATTTTGTACCATGGCCGACTAGTCTAATTATGATATTTATTAAGTATATTTATCAATTCGATACCGGCGGACCACAAGACAATGACCTTATCTCTTATAAAAAATAATCCTCAATAACAAATTAAAACCAGGTATTATATCTTAAGTAATGTAAACAAAATTGATAGTGTCTCCTTATCAGCAGCTGATAGAAACACGCAGTCGCGTGTGGAGCGCCAGTTGTGTTGTGTGGATATTGTGGTCGCGGGGAGCGACACTGACAGCACAAGTGTTGTAGTGGTCGGCGCAGCTCCAGCGCGGCCCTGTGCACGCAGGGTGACGCCCGCGTCCTGCGCGCGCGCTTTCACTATCATTATCATTAGGTACTACACTCTACTATCCGCACACAATGCCACCGCAACCATTAGAAAGCGGATTTCCATTTACATGCAAATCCCTATTTAAGTACTAAATTACTATGATTGTGCTGATCGTGAGCAGCCAATTGTTTTATTGTTACACTTTTTCTCGTTGATCGCAGTGATCGCGGTGGGTGACATCGTGTATTCTAACAGTTTACATCAGGTACAAAAGAATGTGAGAGCGGAGAACAAACAGCTCGCTCTCGGGAAATGAATGTGTGGTCTCGAGTGTAGCGGGCGTTGCACTGTATATACCGTCCATCACAATATTGTCTCCGAGTTCGTGCTTACTTAATACGATGATAGGGAAAGCGTCTACTGCTGAACACAGGCATCCCTCACCCTTAGACTGTCACATCTATCCATCCTTTGCCGGTGGGAGGCCTTCGATGCTTTTCTTCTCCATTTTTTATCAGTTCTACGAGCCAAGTGGCTTGCCAGAGCAAATTTTAGAAGAGCTGTGTCGGCACTGGTTCTTCGACGAATATCCTCGTTCCAGATTTTATCACTCAAAGAAACTCCGAGCAAAGCTCTTTCCATTGCTTCTTGTGGGAATCGCTCTAAGAGGCATATAGTTAAGACTACGTCTGAAAGCCATTTCACTAGCTACATACACTGGTTAAACCCCCTACACACCGTAGTCCTTTCACTTTCACTATAAAACTTGCAGCTAGGTAAGCTACACGTTTCACGCATAGTACATACATGATGCCATGTACTTATGCCAAAATATGATAGGATTGACCTCAAAGTGACATAGCTAAGTATGGCTTCTATTAATTGTATCTATTACAATGGTTTCTATTCAATCGTCCAGTCTTTACAAACGTGACTATTAGTATAATCATATATCGTACGATAAGGTATCTCTAGTTGTCGCCGCAGTGCGTGCAAGCACGGCGAGACAACAGCACGTCCCGGTGACCATACACACTGGTTATACGTTGAACTTCTTCAAACATTGCTCATATTCAATTTGTGTTTGGTTTTCAGTCTTAAACGATTACCTACACGCGAATCAATCGAATATACATATTATAAGCAAGTGCTGCAAGAACATCATTACCGATTCGCAACGACGATCATATTGCTATTGCGGATGTTTTGAACAAACCATGGATTCCGTTATAAGGTCAAAGGTTCAAGCGCGCGTAAACACGCGTCAGTGAGGTAGAGTTCAATCTCAAGCGGCGAGCAGCAGTCGAGGTCACTCACGAGCTCATGCTGCCGCTGGTGGCATCGCGGATTGCCGACAACGGGCAGCCACGCGGCCGTGCCAGCCTCATTAACTTTTAACGCCCCTTTCAAATGCGTAATGGATTATATTAAACGGCTTGCAATACAAACTTTGAATAACTTCAGAAACTTCACTAAACTTGATTTATTTTGTCTCCGAGCGCAAACATTGTTATTTGAGAAGGAAATATTAGCAACGAGGTGAAGCCACATTCTCTATATCACATTACAAAAGTGTCTATCTAGACTTGGACGTGAGGACATTTTTTTGATAACTTTCACCGTTCGATCAGGTAATAACGTCTCATTAGCGAGTACGTGTATTAGATTACCGGTAAGCGAGTTGCGTCCGTGCGGAAAATCTAATGTTACATGACGCGAAGCCCGCGCCGCCGAGCGTGACAGACAGGCGCCCGGGCTACACTTTACGCACTCCCACTGTAAACAACGGTTTATTGATTGTGCACCGCACACACACAAAAAATATAATAATGTTCACGGACTTTATTTTGGAGACAAGATTACGAAAGTTTTTAACTTTTCTCTTCTTCTGTAGTAAATTTCATTTAGATAGCACAGCAGGTAAATGACTAATGAATACTAATGATAGTTGAAAGAACTTATTTTTTCTGTTAAATCTGACCTCATGTAAACCGTTGGCCTGAAATTAAGCAGAAATAAAACAAAATACTTGTTTTGGATTTTGGCGTTCCCTCCAGCCCTGTGCCCATTACTATTGCCGGAAAGCCCATACCAATCTGTTCTGACTTTCGGTACCTCGGGTCGCTTGTCCAAGGAGATGGTGATGTAGCCCGGGACATAACTCACAGGATCAACTTGGAATGGATGAAATGGCGACAGGTCACTGAAACAACGTGTGATCCAAAGATGCCCCTCTTAAGTTAAAGGAAATAAAAATATACAAATCTACTCTGGGGATCGGAATGCTGGGCAAAAAGATGGATGAAAAACAATTGCATGTAGCGGATATGACAATGTTGAGATGGATGGGTGGAGATTCAAGAATAGATAAAGTAAGACCCCTAATGAGTATTTATGTATAACGTCAAGTTTGAAAGTGGCGGCTGTTGCTGAAAAAATGAAAGAGAATTGTTTGTTCTCGTATGGACATGTGATCAGGAGGAATGGCACTCAAGTGACTAAGAAACTGATGGGTATGAATGTTGATGGATGGAAAGGAAGAGGAAAGCCAAAGAAAATATGAATGAATTGTATTAGGAATGAGATGAATGAAAACGGAGTAAATGATGCTATGCCGTCTGACAGGGGAGAATGGAATAAGAAAACGTGTTGCGCCGACGGAAAGTAAAATATGACGAGGGCAAAAAGATGATGAAATCCGACCTCATTTACCTTACATTTCCATTTTCCCACGTTTTTATACACTCACTTTTCTTGTTTGTTTGTTTATTTGTTTGTTTGTTTGTTTGTCGTTCCGGTTGGACTTTTGCAACTCAATTTTGAGGCACTTCCCGATAAGCTAGCAGACTGAAATTTTGTACACGCTTTGAGTTCTGATGACAATACATGACTAGCTAAGAAACGTCATAACAAATCCAATATGGCGGCCTCCCCAAGATGGCGGACTGGCTGTTTGAAACCCACCCCCATGATATGGGTATCAAATGAAAGGGTTTGCTGTCAGGAATACGAAAAAAATAGTCACGGGACTTAAATCCAATATGGCGGACGTCCAAGATGGCAGACAAGCTATTTGAAATGCACCCCTGTGATATGGATATCAAATGAAAGGGTTTGCTATCAGGAGTACGAAAAAAATAGTCACGTGACTTAAATCCAATATGGCGGACGTCCAAGATAGTAGACTGGCTGTTTGAAATCCACCCCCGTGATATGGGTATCAAATTAAAGGGTTTGCTGTCAGGAATACGAAAAAAATAGTCATGTGGCTTATGCTAGGCTAGGCTATTAATCCAATATGGCGGACGTCCAAGATGGCGGACAGGCTTTGAGGCACTTCCCGATAAGCTAGCAGGCTGAAATTTTCAGGGTAGCTTCAAACCCGATGAACAATGATAAAAATAATAAAATAATTAATAGATTTAAAAAATCTAAAAACCCACGTTTTTAAATGTCCTAAAAAGAAGAAAATAACCCTACGGGGCTGAGAGAGGGGCCACTCAAAACGTGGGGGCGTATCTTTGCAAGTTACACCCACGATCTATTACACGTCATGTAAATATATCCCATAAATAATCCCTTAAATAATATACGCCCCCACGTTTTGAGTGGCCCCTCTCTCAGCCCCGTAGGGTTATTTTCTTCTTTTTAGGACATTTAAAAACGTGGGTTTTTAGATTTTTTAAATCTATTAATTTTCCAAAATATCTCGGATTGACGTAAATTAATACTAAGTAGGTTTCCAGCTTGTTATATTTTTTTTGGTACAAACCCACTACACTATTCCCAAACCACTGCAACTCCTGAAAGCCAGAATCGAAAGTGGCAAACACCTGAAAAGCTCCGAAACAAAGAAGATCGACGTGTCCCGGAGAATGAATTTACCTGTCTTGGATCCTGCAACGAAGTTAATCAGAAAAGAATAGTGGAGGAGTAGGAAAAATATGTTTCCACTTCCTGGAGGGAATTGTCAAGCAGGAGACAGAACAAAACACGGCCAATAGGCACAAAGGGACATTACAACTGGGAGAAGCCCAGTTGCCTAGCACCACGGGTGAAAATGACTACTAATATTAATGGGTCCTAATTCCAGCTTGTTACTTGTAATTTGATACGAAGAGCTTTACTGATACACGCAAAAGCAAGTGGTTGTGATAGGGTATCACAAGCCGGTGCATGTTGCGCCGCGCAGTAGGAAGCAGAAGGTATCGAGCTCGGGTGGCCGGGTGGCGACCGCGGCGAAGGCATTAGCGCATTAAGGTCATAATTGTGAAGCACGCGCTCAATTGGATAACGTGTGGTAATTGGCGGGCCGTGTGATTTCATCGCGGGTGACTGATGCCGCATCATTGCCGCAACAGCCACAAGGCTATGATACCCCATGGTACTTCAGTACTTGGTTTTGAAGTGGTATTCGCTAACTCGCATTTTTTTTTAATTACAAATTATCAAATGAGTCCTCTAGCCCTGGGTGGAGCGGAAGGGACTGTCAGACTACTAGTGATGTTCCTTCAATAGCCCTTTACGTTCTAGGGTCACGGTTACCAGTTTAGACAGTCCTGCGACTTTAAAATGTGGTAAAGTGTGATTCAACCATTTTTTGTGTACCATCCTTGTCAAGGGGAGTGCCCGTCTCTCCTTTCAATAGACACACTCAATCATCCGTCTATTTACGAGTACCATATCGATCATTTTTTAAATAAAAATATAGATTATTTTTATACTTATTTTGTACCTATATTTTTAAATATTTTTACAAAAACATTACAAATTATTATAAAAATAGCAGTCAACCAGCATCGGGAACAGAAAAAATATGTGAATTGAGTGATGATAATGATGAATTCAAATCAATTAATACCATGGAGACAAATCTCCGTGTTTGCTTTGTAAAATAGCAAGAATTTCAATTATTCATGAATCAATTCTCACAACGAAACTGTTCTTGGCGTTAAATCGTAGCTTTACTTGTTCTGGGTATTTATATTTTAAGTAGTGTTAAGGAGTTGCCGATACGACGACGTCGGGCACCGGGCAATAGCCGGCGAGTGCGCGGCGCGGGTCAAACACGCCGCGTTCCGCTACACCGGCGAGAGGCTTGTTATATTAGCGGAAGCACGCGTTAAGGTGTCAAGCAAATGTTATACAATGTCAAGGGGCCCCATCTAAATGTCACGACAACCTTTCAAAATTAATTTTCAGATCGTAGCCGTTTTAGTTTGGCTACAAGGAGCGAGGAGCAGAAAGTAGGTATTACGCACCTCCAGTGTCATAAAAATTGAGGCGTACTTGAAGCAATTCTAGAGTATAATTTATTCCGGTCAGTTAATCAAGTGTAAGAGTGCGGGGGCTGAGTCGACGTAGCGGAGAGTGTTGCGAATTGACCCTGATCGTGGACGCTCTGGAACAAAAGCAATCGGCCAGATAGCGTAATGAGGGTCGTCGGCCGCGCCGCCGCCGCCGCCGGCCGCAACCAGGTCGACAAACCGTACGACCTCGTATATAGCACCCGACACTGACACAAATTTAATTATCGACAAGCTTAGGCGGTCCTTTTTTTAGTACATGTCGTATCTAGTACATACTGAATACATGTCAGCGCGATGTTATCTTTCAGCCAGTAATAGCCTTCATCGATCAATGCAACATGTTATCGAGCCAAGTAACGATTCTTAACTTTTTATACTACTACTGAACAGACTTAACGGTAATGCCGTCAAAACTCATTAAAATAGTTAAGGATTTTAATGAGTTAGCCATGATCAAGACGATGCTACACCAATGTGGTCCACCTCGAGCTAAACCATTCACCAATCATGCGCTGAGCTCACCACCCCGAGTTGCTGTCCGATTCAGTTTCAGGGTATCGTGCCTGTATATAAAAAAACGTGCCCAGGTGGAACTAGTTGAATCCGCGGGTCTGCGTAGTTCGTGAAGCGTCGTGTGGTGCAGGTTGTCATGTCATAAGAGCCAAGTGTATGTATGCGTATATTTGGTAGAGCAGGAAGCCTCGCGGGATCCAGGGCGAGCAGTTGAGCTCATTAGCGACATCACGCGACCGCAACCTCTACAAACTTCTTCACACGAGCAAGAGCCGTTGTGGCCAGGCCAATCACTACACTTCGATTAAATTTGCTATGGGTTAAATATTTTTATGTAACATATCGCGCCAAGGACATTTTTATATATTAGTTGAGTTTTTATGTGCCTGCTAAACCTTGCCCTTGTTACTTGAGAACAATTAACAAAACAACCACTTCTCACGCATGCTTCTTTTCAGCGGTCAACGGATACAATTCGGTCATAAGGAAAACAATTTAAGAAATCGCTAAAACAAAAAAAAAACTTAACACGCAGTCTAACTAAAACTACTTAAAAACACGCCACTTCTAGGTTTAATTTTATCATAGTTTTGACTTCACAAGGAATAGTCTCAAGTTTTGATACGATTTTGTACAAAGATACAATAATATATGTCAAAATTATTATGGAATATACTGTCACATACCGGGTGATTTTTTCCACTGGGCGTAGGTACCTAGTGCATTGGTGATATAAAGAATCGTTTCGCAATACTTATTTAGGACTTTAAAGGTTCATTAAAAAATCTTGAAAATCCAAAAGTGCGGATGTTAAAGTCATGCAAATATTATTTTCATTTTAACTTTTCATGTTTACTTTTAAAATGTAATTTAATTTTACTGTCACAGAAATCAATTTAGTTTAATGACGTGACTTCCTCCTGTGTAGCTTTTGCAACACCCGTGAAATGTATCATTTTATCGTATAAAATATAGCATAGGTACGTTAGAAGAAATAGTGTAAAATTATAAAGGGACGACGCAACCGACGCCGACGGTCGTTATGATTAGACGCGTTCCTTGGCGTGCTCCAGCGACCAGCACACGGTACAGAGGAACAGAACTACACGCATCACTCTATGTCACGTGTTAACATACAGTATTGCGGCAATCAAAATGTTGACGGCCCTTGGTAGACACGGAAGCAATTTGAAGTATTTCTTCACAAATCGCAAGGTGAATTCGTAAAAAACTGACATTTAAATTACCGAGCATAATAATAGAGCATAATTGCAGAGATACTTCCTCTAGTTACAAGTATGAAGTTCCCACACATATTGTTGGTGCAATTTTCATGTATTATGGTTGTGTTTGATGCTTGTATAGCAGCCGCCTGACTCCCTGTCTATGAATATTTCATGAGACAAACGTCGACCGAACCCTCTACCTGAGATGAGTTTGTTGAGAATAATAAAATTCTTGTAGGATGCATGATTCTACTGTGGCAAGCCGGAAAAACAAGCACGTCGTCAGTACAGACTGCGCTATATCTGCTGATCGGCGACGACGGCGGAATGATACATTTAATTATTAGTCCCCTACGTCTGAAAAAAGTACGACTTGCTGATAGCTGGATAAATAAGTAACATTTAAATAAAGGGTAAGGGTATAGCTGAATATGATGATGTTTAATAGTAAAGTGTTTAAAGTGAGGTCATGTCAGATTATAAAGTGGTGTCACTACGCAAGGATGCAGACTGCACAATACATTGGCCTGGGAACTAGGTGCAAGCAGGCTAAGAAGTTACCTCGAATTCTGCAACTTCACAATATACAATGCAAACCGTAAACGTTACCACACGCGGTGTGAAAATAATATCTGCCTGTTACACCGACATCGATTAGATTAGTGACGAATATTGCAAGCATGACCTATT
Organism: Agrotis exclamationis; assembly: GCA_950005045.1. Lineage (NCBI taxonomy): Eukaryota > Metazoa > Arthropoda > Insecta > Lepidoptera > Noctuidae > Agrotis > Agrotis exclamationis. The sequence goes on from OX465430.1 coordinate 396,741, forward strand.
TAGTTACCTTATCGCGCAAAATGTATACAAAACCAGAACGCAGGAGATACAGATAGCATAATCTGTTAAGTAATCTTCAGTGACCTAGCTACCTGGTATAGCTACCGCTATGTCCTAAAATAAAGGGTCTTGGTAGTCCACCATTCAGGCCCTAGTGTTGCGATTCGCGACACGTCAGCGTGTCGCGTGCTCCATTCAAAGCTTGTCTTAAGCTCGGTTTACTCTTGCAAGTGTTAACAAAGTTGACAAGTCAAGAGGGTAAGGAATGTTTTAAACCGAACAGACAGCATCGAGACAACAGTCCCTGTAGTGCACTCGCCCCGTACTTGCAGTCACTACTCCACATTTATGGGAACGAGGAGAATTGTGAATAGTAGGCGAAACTACTATATTTTGCGTAAAGCGGAACGCAGCCTTAACTAAAGCCCGCTCTGGGGGTCTTCCGCGAAATATTACGCACGCAATCGCGACGATAGCAGCCAAATGTGGCAAAATATATTCATTTAAAAAGTAAAGTTGGTAGGTACATATTTTAACCACATACTATTTTCTTTTTCTTTTTTTGCCATCTACTATACTTTTTTAATTTAATAACTTCAAAAATACTATATTTGATAGAACAAAGTTGGTAACCCTATTACTGCTGACCTCTCCTTCATCTTCTGCTATGCCCTGGAAAATGAGCCGCATCCGCCGATGCCTGGTCTTCAATCTGTCGACTTGTCTAGCACATTCACTGATCTGTATTCTCAGTAAACTGAGTCGCTGAAGGTCAGCTTCCGGAACTCCTCAGCAACTTTGCCACGGCATCCTTGGCAAGTTCTGCATTTGCGCTTCCAACTCACTCATCTTCCGGATAAAATTGTCCTCAAGGCGTTACGGTTTGAGTCATATAGACGTGTTGTAAACGTAGTTAAAAGTATTTATTCTAAAATACTTCAAATAATTTGTTACCCGTGGTTGCACTCCCGTTGCTCGACTCCTATTGGTCGGAACGTGATGATATAACTTAAAGCCTTCCAATAAATGAACTATATATAAACGAACGATATATAAAATATGTGTTGGAACACAAAAAGATTGAATTCGAACCAGTTGTTCAACCAAACAACCGAACTATTCAGCTTTATAATATCATGAACTTGGGAGAACGTTTTACTTTCGAGAATTTGTTAACTCGCATTTTGTCCGGCATTATTTAAATTATCGAGACATCTATTTCAGTTTCAGAAAGCGACAATGATCGTTCTAGATTAATAACATGGATTACAAACAAACTGCAAATATCGCCAGTATTTAGTAACGTGTAATTTGTACAAAGACAAAGACTACAGCAGGAGAGTCGGGAACAGCGCAGTGTATGGCGCGCGCAAGGTGCGGTTGGTGTGCCCTCTAGGATGAATATTAAAAGATCCTCTCCAACTGCTGATGAATACTTGAATGAATACAAACAATCAACAAGATTATTCAGAGTCACGACGAAACGTTAACTGACGATGGTTATCGACATCCGACCGCCTTCAACAATTTATTCACGTATAAATAATTATAAAATAATCGATTTGCTTCGTACATTTAATATTCATAACCATTGTTATAAACGGATAAGTCTTTAATCAGATGACTATTTTATTAAATATGAATGAGTTACTGCATTAAGACGCTGACAAGTTCTGTTTAGTCTAGCTTTCGTAATTTTATAAGGCTAATTCAACCGCGATGGTTATCATTAAACTGTGTTCAACCCTGAGGTTCAACCATTTTGGATTTATTTTCTACCACAATACCAATACCACTTTCATCATGCGCTGCTAGTGACAATATGGTTCTATGAGATACTGAGATTTCAAGCGAACGTTTTGTTAGAAATACGGGATTGCGTGTAACCGATGACGCGACGGTGATGGCAATAATAGCACCTTAATTTAAGGTGGTCGTTTGTTCTCCGATCATTTGAATCTAAAATTGTATAAATGCAGGTTCCTATAACATCATATTATGTGTAGTGGTGGACAGGTGGGTTAATGTGTTTAGGAAACGTCGGTCATTAACGTGCGGCGCGACGTGTTTACGACTCTCATATCAACATCTAGACCAGTATCGATTGCTTTATGAGCTGATCTAATTCTTCCTCTATATCACGTTTTACTTGTAAATGCAAACTTTCAGTGTTGGTTTCACAGTAAAGTTTATTTCTCTGTTGATCAGTGTAATCATTAAATGGAGTTTATACCACTTTTATAATCGTTCAGTGAAATCCCGGGATTTTGTAAATATTGAAATCTTGCGAAACTGGCTTTGTGGTCTTATTTATGAATGTCGGCTAGGTCTAAAACCTCGATTTCAAAATAATTGTATTCTGTACTCAGCAGAAACAATGCGCAGTAACCAGTGACCTAATATGTGACGGCATATCTATTCTTCGAGGTGTAATAAAACATTGCTGGACTTCGACTGCAAGCTCTACTAGACCTGCGCCATTGAAGCGAGGTATTAATAATACAATTAGACCGTGTAAGTGTAATTAAATCAACTCCGCTAATGACCACACTAGGTGTAATAAACGTGCTTGTTAATCGTTCACTCACTGTTATCGCACTCGTATGCTTTCGCCGAGTATTTTGGGCGTGTAGACATGACGATTCCCGATCATTGCTGTAAAAACTAAGGCGAGTAAGAAACCGGTACTTTACTGAACAAAAATAACTAGGAGTAAACAGACCGATGCTTAGGGAAGGTAGTGAGGGAGGGCTGTTACACAAGTGACTGAATAGTTCCTAACTAGAGCAGCCAGCAGTCGCACATGTGACTTGAAGACAACATACACTTTAATATTAGGTATAAACGAAAATGGAATTGTGAAAGGCACTACCTACTGAGTAAATATTTATTTGAACATGTTCGGCAGTATGTATCAGTGTAAATGTAAATTTTATAACATACTCTTTTAATCTCTAATGGTCTTTTCGTGGTGAGCTACTATAGCTTTGACCGGTTTCATAATCCCACATTCATGATAACAAACGGTCAATTTATGCTAAATTTATTGTTTGAGTAAGTAAATGCTTGAAAGAATATGGATTGCAGATTTGCGACACAAGTTTAGAACACGTGGCGCTGCTGAGCTGTAGATACATGCCCGAAGACGAGTACTCGTATCTTGGGACAAGTATTCAAACGCCGCGAGCTACATAGTTGAATTTAAGGCAGGTAGGGAACGACGACGGTTCGGAGATACGAGTAAAAACCTGGAGTGAAGATAGTGATTAATTCATTATTAGTTAGATGTCATTACTACTCTCGTTGAATTTCTTTATCATATTGGTAGTCCTCCTGTCCGATTTCGGCTACGGCGGCCACTCAACGGAGATTAGCCATCGGCGCGGGACATATTATTATAGTGCACAAGTGTGTTGTGTGCTGGCACAGGCGCATTCTCTGTTCCTTAACTCTCATAGTTCCGACAGGACAGCAACCCGACACGACTGGAGGGTGATCAGGCGCAGGACCGGCTTAGGGGGCTCCCACATTTGTCGACGCAGTATCGGCTTAAGCCGATTCCGCGTCGAGAAATGTGGGAGCACCCTTAAAGGCGCTCCCTCACCGGGAGCTTTCGCGTGTAATGTAACATTATAGATTCGACTTTGAACATTACATTACAATACTTCCTCCCTGAGTGACGAGCATTCGCGTACATTTAATATAGATTTGATACAAGGTGCGCATTGTGATGCTCGAATGTTCTCCCTTACCAATGAAATGCTCGAATCTGTAACGTTACATTACAGGTGAATGCTCGCTGTGAAGAAACGCCTTAACGTGCTTTCCGAGACACGGGGGTATTATACCGCCAACTTCAAAACTCCAGGTACTGGGAAATTCTTTTTAGAAAACCCCAACAGTACTTATTGAGCCCAAGACCCCACGCTCATCAATCGCGCTTGCGACCACGATACCAACGGGTCAGTTAGGTATTTAGTTATATTTTCCAACTCATGCACCATTAGCTGGCACTGAGTGGTATTGATGTTCGTTTATTCTAAAGTCTGTTATGCTATTCTCTAAGTACTCGTCGACATAACTACAGGCAGTTTGTAGATCATAATGTAACGCTAGTCAACATTTCTTCCATAGAAACTTCGGGGGGGTATTAATCCACTATTTGACACTGTACATCCAAAGTTAAACATGATATTGTTTTGTCTCATTATTAATTTTGTCGCAAACTTTGAAGCAGAATTGTGAAAGAACAAGCCATTAAAAAGTTACGAGCTTCCTAAGATTCGTTTTTATTGCTTCTTTTAACACAACTTTGGGCGTAAATTAGAAATTAAAAAAAAGCATCAAATTTTAAAACGAAGTCCTTACCGACAAAGCACAACTATCGATGAATTCAATCAATTTTATTTGAAAATTATTGATGCAGTGTTTGTTTCATAAAACCCCTCCTTCCAATGGCCTTTTCATATTTTTTTTACGCGAACCTTTTACTCTGAATGATCGTGCATCTCACTGAATTATGTTTTCCCTGGGCGTAGTGCGGGGGGATGACGCTCACGCACACATGAACAATATGGCACACGGACCATGATGTCAGGTGAAATAGCATGGTTTTTGGCTGTGCCTACCAGTGAGTTCGAGCCCGCGACAAGTGCCACCTTAACACTGTACCTGCATCTATAGTAAAATCGGAGTTCCTAGTTATAGTAGACAAACTAGTTTCGACGCTGGGCCGCACTGGAAAGTGCGGATATGACAGAAACTAATAGTGAAAAGCGACTCACCATTTTGGCGAGCAAGGTGTCCATCTGCGGCTGGTGCGTGGCGGTGAGCAGCTGACGGATTCGGCTGGCGTTGGCGACGCACTGCGCCATGCAGCGCTGCAGCGCGGCGGCCTGGCGCACCAGCGAGGCGCTGAGCGGCGCGTCGGCCCCAGGCGCGCCGGCGCCGCGCAGCACGCTCTCCAGCACGTGCGCGTGCTGCGACACGTAGTCCAGGCAGCGCCGCAGCTCCACCGCCTCGCGCCGCTGTCGCTCTGCAACAACAGTAGCACACCTGGCTATACTTACTTTGCTCCACCCAACAACTAGTTGTAAGCTAACCTGCTAAACAAACAAACATTTATTTGACAACACAATGTGTACTGTGTTTACTCACTGTGTACAGTGTTGACACACTAAATGACAAAGATTATTCTTAGCCAGCTGTTGATGATTTACTAATATAATTTAATGAACTTTTAATAATAATACCGACCTATAACTACCCTACCTAAGCCCACTGCATCTAAGTCTAGGTCCGCACTGTTGGGGCGTGGAACCATCTGAACTAAAATGAAGATTGTTTCTAAGCATAATTGTGTAGTGTTCTAGATCTAGACACACAAAATTAAGGGATAGACATTTATTAGTGTTATAACATTTATGTTTTCAGAGATAACTATCAGTTCTGCAATCAAAATAAAATATTTTTTAGTTAGTTTAATTTTCAGAGATCATTAGTAATAATGAATAAATTTGTATCAATAACATTAAATTTTATTAACATTAACATTTTATTATGAACATAATGTTCTAGGCTATTTGTTATGGTAATGTTTATGATTTAACATTTTTTTTTTTCAGGATCTATGAATATCAGTCTTCATAGTACATATTGCTACTAAATACATTAGTTTCCTTACAATCCTACTAATATTTTAAATGTGAAAGTTTGTTTGGATGTATGTTACTCTTTCACACAAAAACCACTGAACAGATTTGGTTGAAATTGGTCATACAGATAGTTTATAACCTGAAATAAGACATAGGATAGTTTTTATTCCGATAATATGTTCCCGTGGGATCATTTTCGATTTGTAGCGAGCGGAGCCGCTGGTAACAGCTAGATAAATTGTACGTAAACAAGACCAGCTACTCTAATTGGAATTCCAAATTAATATGATATGCTTCTAATTAATAGTCTATTCTTTGAGTAAAATAAACGATTAAAAAAAACTTTCATTCAAATAAACCTGATGTCGCAAATGTGACAATTGGCGCGATTATTTTACCATGGAAATCATAGATCCTCTGAGTCCTTCTTAAATATTTCTCTTCCTGCAGCTGCCTGTCGACCTGTGCTTGTTTATCACGAGCCTCCAGCACCTCAAGGAACGACGAAAACAACGATTTTCTTTCGTTTGGGTTTGTAACGGTTTCTTGCATTGTGATTGTAAAAAAACAGCAATGACTAAATGATAACTAAAAGGTTACTTAATTTTTCAAATAAACTTTATAAATATGTACGGATTATTTTAAACATAGAAACAGGAAACTACCGAATGGATAAAGTAAATCGAAATCAAATTCAAAAGCACACAACCTCTACACTCGCTTCACTGACAACAACTGATCATAGACAACATGATGAAACCATTGGGATTTTTTTTTTTGGTTTTTTTCGCCTCTTTGGGACAGGCAAAGGGAGCTGAGCCCATACAGCCAAGTCTGAAACCATTGAGATAAAATTATAGGTCTTATGTCTATGGATGAAACCATAGTTTATAGAAAAATGAACCATAGACTTAAAAAGGATAGACTGTGCCTTCGATTTTCTATGGACTGCGCCCACCTGCACCCGTGGCTACATCCTGCGCCTTTCCTAGCCAACAGACATGACGACATGGACATGACAAATAAAATTGTCCCTTCTATAAATACACACATCAAAAGTGTCTAGGGATCAAGCATTTTTATGCGGATTTCTTGAGATTGAGATGTGGCTTTGTAATAAATTTATGATTTTATAAATTTATATGGATCCTTTTTGGTGCATTTCATAATTTGAATCAGGAACTGTGAATCAAATTCGAGTAAAAGATGAAAATCAGCTGTCAATATTTTCCCTATAAAAACATACAACGCATTGAAGACATTATTAGTGCTACTGTTTCCCTACTACTGATTAAAACCAACGTTATTATGGAGCGGCGACGTCATTTAAGCAGGGAAGAAATGCTCAGAGCCATGGGAATGATAGAAGCTGGTTCCCGGCAACGTACTGTGGCTTTAGCTCTGAATACAAGTCAGAGTGTTATCAGTCGACTTTGGACACGTTACCGAAGCACTGGTACCGTGGCTGAGCGCCATGGAGGACGGTATCGCTGCACCACACGGAGACAAGACCGATACATTCAAATCTTAACTCGAAGAGCTCCAACAATAACCGCCATGATGTTAGCCGTGAGGCTTCATCACTCTTCAGGGAACTTAATTAGCGACCAAACAGTCAGAAACCGCTTGCATGAAGTGAACCTTCATTCCCGAAGACCGCTACGGGTACCACCTATAGCAATGCACAATCGTAGGATTCCTTGATCGTAGGATACATTGAGTTAAGGCTGATGTTTGCTTAGCAGGAATTTGGTAATTTAAAATGCGTGTTTGCTTAAAGACTGTTTTATTGCGACTAATCGTGGTGGGGACATACAGACCTTTTAATAATCAATTAGCAAGTACATACTATAGCTATAACATGCCGCCCACCAAAAGGACGTATAGTTCTTTTCTTTATAAATCAAACTTAACATTTAACTCAAACATAAATTATTTCTTCTTAAACTTAATCAATATCAATAGGTAAGGGGCATAACTTAGAACAACATCTCTTCACGATGCTGTTGCCACTTTTAATGCTGTAGACCCTAGTTATGCCATCTTCTCCAGGATGTTTGTCTACCACACGACCCATGGAAAATTTCCCAGGCGGTAATCCATCGGTTTTTATTAAAACAATATCGCCAACCTTGAATTCCTCTGCTTTCTTTAACCAAATGGGACGTTGTTGCAATCGTGTAAGGTATTCTTGTTGCCAACGCCTCCAGAAATCCCCAAGCAATTTTTGGGTGTATTGCCATCGGGACAAAGAATGAATCTTTGTATATTTGAAATCAGGTGATGGTACCACGATAGGAGCTTCCCCGATTAGAAAGTGTCCTGGTGTCAATACTTCCATGCAGTCTGGGTCTTTGTCATCGATAGGACACAATGGCCTAGAATTGAGACAAGCCTCAATTTGGCAAAGCACCGTGGTCATTTCTTCATATGTGAGATTAGTGGTGAGCACGCGTTTCAAATGGTGTTTTACAGATTTTACACCCGCCTCCCACAAGCCTCCAAAGTTCGGTGAGTATGCTGGTATGTAATGCCATTGTGTTCCTTCTAGTGCCAGAGTGTTGGCTATATCACCTTCAAAGACCAGATTTGCTTCTTTCCATGCGGCTGCCAGCTCTTTGTTGGCCCCAACAAAATTTCGGCCCTGATCACTCCATATATCGCTGCATTTTCCTCTTCTGGAAACAAAACGTTTGAATGCAGCGATGAAAGCTTCGGACGTCATATCGCTTACAAGCTCAAGGTGCATCGCTTTGGTTGACATACATATGAACACACAGATGTATGCTTTCTGACTTCTGATGCCTCTTCCTTTGGACATGCTTATTTGAAATGGGCCTGCAAAATCAATCCCGGTATGTGTGAAAGCTCGAGCAGGTGTTACTCTCACTTTTGGCAGGTCTCCCATTATCTGTGTTCTTGATCTCGCTCTGAGTCTAGCACATATAAGACATTTATGTATGCAGGATTTTATAAGTGCTTTACCTCGTATGATCCAATACTTTGAGCTTATGTAGCTTAACATAAGTTGAACACCGCCATGCAATGTGACTGCATGTGTATCAGCTACAATCAATGGTACCAAATCGTTCTTGTTTCCCAGTATAATAGGATGTTTAATCTGCTCATCCACGTTCGCGTTACGAAGTCGACCGCCCACCCTGAGGACACCGTCTCCGTCAAGGTAAGGATTCAAGGTTTTGATTTTACTTTCTCTTTTTACCATTTTATTTAATTTTAGTCTTTCTATATCATCTTTAAATTCTTCTTGTTGAACTAATTTTATGCATTTCATTAACGATTTTTCTAATTCCTTTGTAGTAAAACCCTTTTCTGTGTTTTCTAAGCTTCTTTTCCAATGTAAAAATCTTCGACAGTAGGTTATCACTTTTATCAGTTCTCTTAGACTATCGAATTCTTTAAATTGTGACCGTATACTTTCTTCATCTTCTATGTTTTTCAAATTAGTTTGTATCTTATCCCTTTTCTTTTCTAGTTCTGTAGATGAGTTTTCTTGTTTTAATTTTATTTCTGTTTCAGAGAGCCAAGCTGGACCCTTCCACCACAAATCAGACTTTTTCAGATCGACTAGTAACATGCCTCGGGACCCAATGTCTGCAGGATTATCTTCAGATGAGACATGAAACCATCGGTTGCTGTTTACATTTTCAACTGTTTCTACAACCCGGTTTGCTACAAATGTTTTCCATTTATGGGGATCGCCAGATAACCATGCCAGGACAATGGTTGAATCGGTCCATGCATAGATTTTCGATGAAGGTATTCGCATGGCATGTTCTATTTGTTTAAGTAACCTCGACAGCAAGAGCGCTCCACATAGCTCCAAACGTGGTAAGGAAATAGTTCGCAACGGTGCCACTCTAGTCTTGGCCGCTTGCAGTTTTGTTGACACCGAGCCATCTCGCATCTTTATACGTACGTAAGTCACTGCTGCGAATGCTCGCGTCGAAGCATCACTAAAGCCATGGACTTCAATATTTTCTAAATCTGTACTTAAGGTGCCAAGCCATCGATCAATATATACATCTTTTACTTCTCCAAAGTCCTCACGAAGAGTCAACCATTCATCCGCCAGTTGTTGGTTTATTTGTTCGTCCCAGCCAATCTTTTCTAACCATAGCTTTTGGATAAGAATTTTAGCCAAGATTAAACTCGGAGCGATCCACCCCAGCGGATCAAACAGTTTTTGCATGTCCGACAAAATTGATCGCTTTGTGACCTTATCTGTCATCAGCGGTAAGTTTAACTTATATTGAAACTGATCTGTTCCTAAGTTCCAGATCAATCCTAGTGCTTGCACAATTCCATCTAGCTTTAAATCTAAGTGTACTCGGGTTGTTCTTTTACTGGCATCAATAGATTGCATAAATTCCGTAGAATTTGAACACCATTTGGATAATGTGAAGCCACCCTTTTGTAATATATAAGAAACTTCTTGAGCAGTTTGTATGGCTTTCTCTGCAGTGTCATCCCCAGAAATTAAGTCATCCATATAAAAGTCAGTTTTGATAACGCGCACAGCCTTCGCATTATTTTGACCTTCATCTTCAGCCACTTGATGGAGAGTTCTTACTGCTAGATGGGGTGCTGACGCTGTTCCAAACGTGACACGTAGCATACGATATTCTTTGATCGGATCTGATTCTTCTTCTCGCCACAAAAGGCGTTGATATGTATCAGCGTCTTCTTCATGTAGTAAAATTTGTAAGTACATTTTTTGTATATCACTTGCATAGCAGACGTAATATAATCTCGATCTCATAACAATGTCTCTAAGGTCGTCTTGCAGTTGAGGACCTACAAGCAGTTCGTCGTTGAGAGAGACGTTATTTGAGCCCTTTGCCGAAGCATCAAACACGACGCGTGTCTTCGTGGTTTCCTTTTCGACGTGGACAACTGCGTGATGAGGTAAGTACACCGCTTGGTTTTTCTTAGTTTCTTTTTCAGGTATTTCTTCCATATAATTTGAATTGAGATATTCTTGCATGACCTTTTGGTAGTCTTTTTTCAGTGTAGGTGCTTTTCTAAATCTTCTTTCTAGCTGGAGTAATCTATGCCTTGCTATTTCTTTAGTATTACCGTTAGGCGATACTGGACTATCGGTTTTAAAAGGTAACTTAACTATGTATCTGCCTTCGGTTGTTCTTGCATGAGTATATTCATATATTGTTTCGCATAGCTTTTCTTCTCTTGTAAACTTTCTTTTCTTTTCAGTGTCAATTTCCCAAAGAGATTTTAACAGGTTGTCTACTTCTAGTTGCTGATGAAGGACCAGAAAAGATTCTTCTTGTAAATTAGTGTTGATTTCTCCAAACAAAATCCATCCCAGGTTTGTTTCTTGGGCACACGGAGAACCGGTTGGACCTTTGATTAATTGTTGTTGCACGATTTGTGCATACTCTTTAACACCTAGAAGCAAGTCAATATGACCCGGTTTGTGATAGTCGGGGTCAGCCAAGTTGAGTCCTTCTAGGTGTGGCCAATGTGTGACAGTAACAGTTTTGGAGGGGATTCTCGTGGTCAACTGTTTACTCATGACGTATGCTTGTATGTTGATCTCGAAGCTTGAATTCCACCGAGAACCAATCCTTAGTTGAACCACGTGATCGACGTTAGTTCTTGTAGATCCCACCCCAATGATATTTCCTCTTGCTGTACGCCTGGTTAGTTTCAGCATTTGTGTCGCCTTTTCGCTGATAAATGACGCCTGCGAACCTTGGTCCACTAACGCACGCAGAACAACAGTGTGATTATGCTCGTTCCTAGCTAAAACTGTTGCCGTGGCTAGTAGTGCTAGACTTGTGCTTTGTTTGGCATTGTGATGCGACGCGATCGTAGTGTTGACTATTTCCTCCTTCTCTTCTACACTGTTTTGTGATGCTTTCGGTTGTTTAGAATCCTCAGTTTGTCCCGAAGCAGAATCCTTATTTCGGTGCAGTAGAGTATGATGACGTCTATGGCATATGCGACAGGTCATTTGCAATTTACATTGATACGCGGAATGACCTGGTACCAAACAATTAAAGCAAAGTTTGTTTGACTTAACATATTCAGATCTTTCAGCAGGTTGCAGTTTGGTAAAATCTTTACAATGGCATAAAGTGTGTTTTTCTTTACACAACACGCATTTTCTCTCTGCCGACGATGATGACGCAGTGGCTGTAGCAGTAACAAGATGTGAACGTTCCTTCATAGGTTTTTCACGGGTGCCCGATGTTGACATTATAAGTTCTAACGTACGGTATCTTGATTGCAGAAACTCCTTCAAATCCTTCCAGGTAGGTAATTCGTCTTCTTCACTTGTGCTAACAGATTGTTCCCACTCTTTATGAGACTCAGGGTCCATTTTCTGTATCACAAGAAAAATAATTATAGGATCCCATGAGCTCGTACTTATATTTAAATTGTGTAAGTTGTTCAAACAATCCGTTGTGACATCTAATAAATTCTTTATTTGATTGGCAGATTGACTATTTATTTTCTTTTGATAAAATAATTTCTTTAACACTGAGTTGATGATCAATCTTTTATTTCCGTACCTTGAATTGAGAACGCTCCATGCTTGTTGATAATTACTTTGTGTAATTTGAATAGGTTTCAATAATGTCTCAGCCTCCCCGGTGACACTGCTTTTCAAATAGTGCAACTTCTGTACATCACTAATCGCCGTGTTTTCATGCACTAATGAAATAAATAGGTCCTGGAACGTAGGCCAGTCTTCATAATTCCCACTAAATGTCGGTAATTGTATCCTCGGCAGCCTAACGAGTTGATCATTATTCGTACTTGCAAACGAATCGCTTTTCGATGTGGATGGCGCGGGCGCGGACGCTGCATTAATTGTCAACAAAAGGTCTTGTAGATCGGCTAATAACACAAGATATAAGTCTTCGTAAATAAAGAAATCCTCGTTAACAAAGTAGTGTAAAGTTTGTTTCTTTTCTTTGGGTGTTATCTTCACTAATTGCTTATGTGTTTCTCTGAACGTTGACCAATATTCATCGATACACTTGATTCTTGCCTCAACGTACCCTTTTGTCAGCCTGATTTTAGGACATTTCTTTAAATTCACTTGTGTTTTTTGTAATAATGCAGCTGTGTCTTCTAAAACGCTAATTAACTCCTCAGTAGTACTCATTGCACCGTATGTTTTTTGCAAATATTCACTAATCACCTCTGGAATGCGGCTCGCTATTGTTCGCGCCGGCCGGCCCGGTATCTTCGATAACTTGTTTTTTCGTTAATGAGTCCGGCTCGATTTTGACCACTATGTACATTGAGTTAAGGCTGATGTTTGCTTAGCAGGAATTTGGTAATTTAAAATGCGTGTTTGCTTAAAGACTGTTTTATTGCGACTAATCGTGGTGGGGACATACAGACCTTTTAATAATCAATTAGCAAGTACATACTATAGCTATAACAGATATCAATGGGCTCTTGAACACAGAAATTGGGCAGAAGAACAATGGCGTTTCGTGTGCTTTTCTGATGAGTCTCGTTTCGGTATGAGACCGGATACAAGACGTATACGACACTGGAGAACCCCTGGACGCCAACAGCGATTAAAATCCTGCCAGGAAGTCCATCCTTATAGTGGTGGAACCATCATGGTATGGGCGGGTATTTGGATCGGCGGAAGAACTGAGTTGATTTGGATCAGAGGCAACCTCAACGCTCAAATTTATGCTGAGACGATTGTATCAGACGTCATCGTTCCTCTACAAGTGCAAATCGGTCCCTTATTTCAGTTAATGCATGATAATGCACGACCGCACACCGCAAGAGTTGTAAGACAGACTCTCGCCGCAGCTAACATCAATGTCCTGCCCTGGCCTGCTCAGTCGCCAGACTTGAATCCGATTGAGCATGCATGGGATATGCTACAGAGAAGAGCTCTTCCGAATATGGAGGGTATCCAGTCGCAAGAAGACCTTTTCTTGTTGTTGCAACGAACATGGGCGGCCATTCCACAGCGTGATTTGGATGAACTCATTTTGAGTATGCCAAACCGATGTTCTTGTGTTGTTAGTGTTCGCGGTAAAAACACGGATTATAAATTGTTTAAGTTACCCAATAAAATTTTAAAGAAAACTGTTATTTCAGTCTTTTTTTCGAACTTTTGTGTTAGTGGTTCAAATGTCAAAAATCCCTTTATTAGGAAAATGGCAAATTTCTTTATTAATGCAAAGGTGACTTGGTTTATCGTTACTGTGACAAACGAAAACACTTTATTTGATGAATCCTTAAAGAAAATTTTAATTAATATCAATCAGGAGAAAAGTTATTGCAAAAATATATGTTGATCCCTAGACACTTTTGATGTGTGTAGTTTGTGCTCTAGAAAAGATTTTTATAGGCTAATTTTCATAAGTTAATTTTGCAGCTCACACACAGTTTTCAAAATAAAATGAAAAGCAGAAAATTGAAAATTTTATAGGTTTCTATTTTGCCCTTTGGATACGGACCCCTTTTTTTAACATATGTTGTCCCACTGCTGGGCAAAGGTCTCCCCCATAACCTTCCAATCTGTCCTGTGTGCGGCTTTCTCCGGCCAATCGGTCATGAAGGTGTCTAGGTCGTCACGTCAGCGTTTCCTAGGCCTCCCTCGGCAACGACGCCCGTCCGGCACCCACTCTAAAACGACCCTAGCCCATCGATCCTGATGCATTCTGTAGACATGACTCGCCCAGTCCCACTTCAAGTTGGCAGTCTTGTTGCCCACATCAGCGATCCCAGTTTTGGAGCGTATTGTGGTATTTCGAATACGATCGCTCAGATTGATACCCAATACGCTACGCTCCATCGCTCTTTGGCAAACCTTGAGTTTTGACTTTTGCGACTCAGTCAGGGACCAGGTTTGAGCACCGTAGGTAAGAATAGGAAGAATGCACATGTCGATGAGTTTGCGCTTCAGGGATAGAGGTAGGTCGCCCTTCATTAGCGACTTCATGGACCAGTAGCTCTTCCAGGCGTTATAGACCCGGCGGTCGATTTCTCGGTCTTGTCTGTTTTCGAAGGAAACTAGCTGGCCCAAATAAATGTACTCATCGACATAGTGGATTTCTTGCTCATCTACCTGAATCCTACTTTTTGTGCTTTTGGTCATGACTTTACTTTTTTGGTCTCCGACCGGTTCATCATTAGTCCAACCTTAAGGTGATTCCTCAGTAGTAGACCGCGAAATTCAAATTTTCATGTGTTTTTTGAAATTTGCTTATCAGTGACAAGTAGTAACTTGATCAAAATATAATTCGCGACAATAACAAGTATAACTTTACATATAAGAATGATCATAACATTCGCTCCATTCACTTTCACAAAGATTTGGTCAAAATGAGTTAGTTTTCGGATTTTTTACCAACTTTGACAGAATCTTTAAGAAAGCGAATGCAGCGAATGTTTCGATCTTTCTTACATGTAAAGTTATACTTGTTATTGTCGCGAATCATATTTTGATCAAGCTTCTACTTGTCACTGATAAGCAAATTGCAAAAAACACATGAAAATTTGAATTTCGCGGGCTACGCTTGGAACTTCAAGCATTTGATGTATCTCGGTAGCAGTCGGTGCAAATAAGATGATGTCATCAGCAAAGCGTAGGTTAGTTAGCTTCTTGCAACCAACCTTCATAAGAAGGGGAATAAAAGCGATGTCAGTACAATAATTACAGACCAATTAGTTTAGTGTTGACACTAAACTAATTGGTCTGTAATTATTGTACTGTAATTATTAACTTTATTAAATGCCTTATAGAGGTGTGCACCTCTATCAGGCATTTAATAAAGTTATCCACGACCACGTCGAGGCAAAATTAGATTCCCAACAACCACCCGAACAATCTGGCTTCCGACCTAGTTTCTCCATTACAGACCACCTTCATGCTTTAGATCAAATCATAGAAAAACACATAGAATTTGGAAAACCTGGGAAAACCTTTGTATCTGGCCTTCATGGACTATACAAAGGCATTCGATAGTATAAACATTCAACCATATTTGCATCATTACAAAATCAACAATTAGATGAAACATACATCAATTTACTCAAAGTTATCTACAAGAACAGTACAGCAAACATAAAATTTAATTTTTCTGGCCAAAACTTTAAAATAGATAAAGGTGTAAAACAAGGTGACCCACCCTCTCCTAAATTGTTCACAAATACCCTTGAGGAGGTTTCCAAGAGTCTGGCAGATCTACGGACCCCTAAAAAAGAAAAAAGTTTTCTTTTTATACTTTGTTGTATTCGTTTCAAGTCTGATTTTACCTCAAATAACCATCGACTACACGATGAGATTGAGAAAATTGAAATCCAACTAATTGTCTATGAAAATCCCACAACTGAGCGGCTGTCAAAGAAAGTGAGAAAGTGTTTAGTGGTTTATTTGGTTTGTAATTTCAACAATTTCAATAGATAATAATGGCACGAGAAAGTAGCGCTGGATTTGACAGACATATTACTATCTTCTCCCCCGAAGGAAGACTTTACCAAGTTGGTAAGTTCATTGTTAATGTTAATTTACCAGCAATGACTTGCACAGAGCGGTAACCACTAAATAAATTAGCAATATTTTTTTTGTATTGTACCAGTGTAGCTTGTTTTAATAAAATTATTTAGTTATAAATTAATTAGAGTAGTGTGTTCTTTCATTTTATATAACTCTGGAGAGTTAGCTGTAATTAATTTTAATGAGTGTCCATGCAAAAACGTACAGTCATTGCCCGAAACAACAACTTGTACTCACAAACTGCTGTTAGTAGGTTCACGAAAATTGCATGAAGTTTTGATTCCCTAATCTGTAAAATTTGGAATGTTTTGCAGAATATGCACTGAAAGCCATCAACCAAGGTGGGCTGACGTCGGTAGCGCTGCGCGGCGCCGACGCGGCCGTGGTGGCGGCACAACGCAAGGTGCCGGATCGCCTGCTGGACCCCGCCTCCGTCACGCACCTGTTCCCGCTCACCAAACGTATCGGAGCCGTCATGACGGGCATGATTGGTAAGAACACAAGAAAATTACCAATTTGGCAAAGTGGAATATATTTCGTTAATAATGACTCTGCACAGCTAGAACTTTATTAATCTACCTATTTATTTCCAGCGGACAGCCGGTCTCAGGTGCAGCGTGCCCGCTATGAAGCAGCCAACTGGCAGTACAAGTATGGCACTGAGATACCCGTGCACATCCTAACTCGCCGCATTGCTGACATCTCCCAGGTGTACACGCAGAATGCTGAGATGCGACCTCTAGGATGCAGTAAGTTACATTTACATGGCTTATTGAAAATGTTTACAGTTATTGTAATTTCCATTTGATTGGAATTGTTTGCTCTATTAGAATAATTGACAGCACAGTAATTAATATACAATTTTCTAACCTTCAAAAAAAGAGGTTCTCCGTTTAACCCATATGTTTGTCCATGATTATCTTGCGTTTGGCTAAACCAATTTTGATGTGTTCATTACATTCTGTAGGTTTTAGTATACAACAATATTGGATATCCAGTAACGTCGTTTGATTCATTATTGCTTACTTGGAAGGTGCACTTTCAAAGACAGTGATATATGCAGAGTCCTAGGCAGATTTCTGTTGAATATTTGAACTGAAAAGGGTAAAATAAAAAAAAAAAATTAAAAAAGAACCAGTTTTGAAAAGAAACAAAAACGTTTAATAATTTTTCTTTCAAATGGGCAAAAATGTATGAAGCCTGGTACTCGACCCAATAGCCATAATAAGTATATCATTGGAAAGGTCTTTTTACAAGGATTAATGATAACCGAGTCACTTGTCTCCATTTGTTGTCGGAACGGAGTTATTTTGTGTTAAGTATTTATTAATACATTTTTTTTGATTATTTTTCGTTTCTGTTTGATTTAGTTAAGACGCGGACTGACTACGATTTTAATCGCTTATGACCGCGTAAACTATTGTCACCACTATGGAGCGTCAATAAGATTGAAAATTGAAAAAATGACATTTGTGTAAAAATGTGACGTAAGCTGCGAATGGGAAAACCTACTATATTCTTAAAAAAAAAAACTGTTGTTATCGCTGGAAATACAGAGATCTTCGACGTCAAAGTTTATTTTTGTGCTACAACTTCCCAATTTTTATTGGGAATATCAAACTCTTATTTATTATTCTGTTCGGTTTAAATTCTTCTTTATACCCTTCTCTGTTCACTGTATTTTTCGCGTTGCTTATTTTTATTACATTACGTCATACTCGACGTTCTAAGAAACCAATTTTTGGGAATATGAGATAAGACCGCGCCTTAAGATAATGGTCATTTTATATCGTTGTCTTGCATAAAATCATATGTGTTGATTAATAGGTACTAAAACTTTTTGAAAAAAGGAACCGACTTCAAAACCATACACGGAAAAGCGAATAATAACTTTTCTTTCGGAAGTCGGTGGCTTTGTTTTTCATTTTATCGACTTTTGCTACCGACTTCCAATAGAAAAGTTATTTAACGCTTTTTCGTGTTTGGTTTTGAAATCGTTTCCTTATTTTTCAAATAGTTTTATTTTACTCTTTTTTTAGTTTAGTTATTCAACAAGAATATTCGTAAGATCGGTGCCTTTGAAAATCTACAATCCAAGTAAGTAAACATGGATCCATGCGAGCAATGTCACGGGATATCCATTTGTGTTATACGAGTATACTAAAACCTTCTCCGGAATGTAATGAATATTTTTATGACAACCGAATCAAAATCGGTTCAGCCAAACGCGAGATAATCGCGGACAAACATACATACATACAAAGATACAGGTCGAACTGAAAAACTATTTTTTTAAGTTGGTTAAAAAACATCCATGCGGGCAACGTCACGGGATATCCATTAGTGTTATATACTAAAATCTTTTCCAGAATGTAACAAACACTTTTCTGAAAAAAAACTTTTTAAAAAAAGGGAACCGACTTCAAAACCATAATAATCAATGAAATAAAAAAACAAAGCCACCGACTTCCGAAAGAAAAGTTATTTTACGTTTTTTTTTTGTTTGGTTTCGAAGTCGGTTCCCTTTTTTTCAAAAAGTTTTTTATTTTTTCCCTTTTTAGTTTCGATATTCAACAAAAATCTTCATATAATCGGCGTCTTTGAAAATCTACAATCCTAGTAAGCAACAAAAACGGATCTACGGGCAACTACACAAAATATCCATTATTGTTATTTATGTACTTAAACCTTCTCCAGAATGTAATGAACACTTTCCTGAAAACCGCATCAAAATCCGTTCAGCCACGCGCGAGATAATCGCCGACAAACATACATACAGGTCGAACTGAGAAGCTAATAAAAAACTTTTTTTTTTTCAAAAAGTTTTTTATTTTTCCCTTTTTAGTTTAGATATTCAACAAAAATCTTCATAATAATCTGCGTCTTTAAAAATCTACAATCCAAGTTAGCAAAAACGGATCCACGCGAGCAACGTCACGGGATATCCATTAGTGTTATATACTAAAACCTTCTCCAGAATGTAATGAACACTTTCCTGAAAACCGCTTCAAAATCGGTTCAGCCGAACGCGAGATAATCGTGGACAAACATACATACATACATACGAACTGAGAACCTACTTTTTTTTTGAAGTCGGTTAAAAATGAATAAACACTCTGGAATAAAGAAAAAGAAAAGTAAGAAACGTTATTTTTTTTAACATTAATATTAACCGTCTTCAAAAAACAAGTAGGTTCTCATGTCGACCTGTATGTATGTATGTTTGTCCATCTCTATCTCTCATTTGATCATCTCGTGTTTAGCTGAACCGATTTTGATGTAGTTTTCAGAAAAGTGTTTGTTACATTCCGGAGAAGGTTTTAGTATTTAATAGTAATAGATATCCCGTGACGTTGCCCGCATGGACCCATGTTTGCGTACTTGGATTGTAGATTTTCAAAGACGCCGTTAAACGAAGATTTTTGATGAATAGGGTAAACACGAAAAGGCGTCAAAATAACTTTTCTTTCGGAAGTTGAAAGAAAAGTTATGCTTTTTCGTGTTTGTTTTTGAAGTCGGTTCCTTTTCTCTTCTCCATCATTCATTATGTCGCTCATGATGTTTTAATCGGTCTTAGTGGCAGCGTATGGTCACAAAACATCGATTATATAGCCATTGTAACACACAACGGAAAATAACGAATTGGAACGGCTAGGTATTTTGAACATTTTGCCAGCAGAGTGCATTGCCTTTTTTATCGTATTAAAATCATCAAATGAGGCCTTCCTGCACCCAGGCCAGCGCGGGAGGGACTGTCAGACTTGTACTGACTAAAATCCACGGTGTCCTTCAGTAGCCCTTTACGTTCCAGGGTCACGGTAATTCGTTAGTCGTTATACATGAATAGTTACACAATATATTTCTCGTTTTAAATAATGTTATTTTACATTGTTATTTTTCGTATTTTTAACCATGATGGCTACTAATGCAATTATGATATCAACTAACTTTGAGGGCTTCCAGTGGTTTTCGGACAAGGATTTGGGACAAGTCGTCATAGTAAATATTTTTTCTGACTAAAAGATCTATCCAATGACACCACAATGATTGCTATTGGATCAAGTACCAAAATGCTCATTGTTCTTTGCGGAAAAAGTCTACAACATTTTAAACAAACTCAGAGTAAAACATAGTGACTAGATAGATGTTTCTACTAAACACATACATAAAATACCTATGTTCTGCAAATCAATATTCTGATTCTAAACTTCTAACATAACATGTAGTCTAACAAGTCTTGCAATCAATCGAAACTGCAGGAGTTATTTTTGTTTCTGTTATAGGCATGATGCTGGTAGCATATGATGAAGAAACAGGTCCATGTGTGTACAAGACTGACCCGTCTGGCTACTACTGTTCGTACAAGGCTGTGTCGGCGGGGGCGAAGGCCACCGATGCTAACGCCTACTTGGAAAAGAAGCTGAAAAAGCGCTCAGACCTCAGCGCTGACGATGTGGTACAGCTTGCCATCTCTTGTTTGTCGCAGGTGCTTTCAGTTGACTTCAAGTCCTCGGAGATTGAAGTAGGACTGGTCACCAAGGATGACCCGCAGTTCAGGTGAGCTTCAAGTTATCACATACATCTTTTTTTTTTGCTTGCTTTATTATTACCTACTATTATTCTCTATCTTAAGTTATGTCGTGTTTTGTTGTTATTATTTAATTTAATTGGAGTCCTTTACTGATATATCTAATTATAAGTTAAAGAGTGTGTACACCTTTAAGGTAGATTTTTGTGGAACTAATCTATTTTTTAAGATCTCATGTAAAATGTACCAAAAGTCACACCAATAATTTGATTTGATCTTTAATCTTTATGACACATGGGACGGGAATGCAAAAATCATTGTGCAGATAGTCGTGTCAGACAATGCCATAATTGCCAAGATGCTGAACCAATATCAGCGGGGGCTCTGGCTTGTCAGTTAGATCAAGCACTTGATACAAAAAGCTGTACTTCTCTGGAGACTGCATGTATTGTTAAGAGAGGTTCCTCTCTCAGGAGCCCTAAGCAGCAGCAGGTTGAACTCTGATGCTGATGGACTACTATTTTCATAAATTTTAATGTTTTTTGTGTTATATTATTTTGTAGTGTAGGTTTCCATTCCTATATGTATAAAGCGCCTCGTCCACGATAGATTAAAATAACGTAGAGCGAGTCTATAATGATTATAAAGATCGTAACAAAAAAAAAAACAAAACTTCACCAGATGCAAAAGCACATTCAAACATACTCAAATTCCTTCATCCACATTCCTGTCGCGTTTTATTTTAGTTTTATGATATCATGACTTTAAATTTTAAATTCATTCAAGGTACAAAATTAAATAATATGTTTTAAATTTTCAGGGTATTGGCTGAAAATGAGATCGACAGACATTTGACTGCAATTGCTGAGAAGGATTAAGGATTTGGCAAAGAAAATTATGATTTTATAAATAAAATATTTCTTAAACAACTTATTTTTTGTTTTTCTTATTATTTACTAGCTTCTGCCCGCGACTTCGTACGCGGATCCTTTTACTTATGCCAGCGACAACGGAATCGTCAAAATCGAAGATCTGAAACGTCTGATGTCCAATAGAGCCCGGGTAAATAATAAATGGGATCTGGCCAGTAGAGTCAGATTTTTAATGATATACCATCGTCATCGAAAATCAGTCCTAAAGTCTTACCGCCTTCACCGCGTGGAGGTACTCCCAGTTTATGTTATTTTATAATTAACTCTAGCTGGCCCGGCGAACTTTTTTCCGCCTTAGAGGCAATAAATGAGCAGATTTTCGATTTTTTATTAGGATATCAAAAATAATTTAAAAAATCAAGTCAAAAATCAATAATTTATTCTTTATTAGCCATGTATTTTGGTACATTACAGTACAGTGAAGCACGTTCTGATAGACAACATTTTTTTATTATTATCACGCGCAAGAACAAATAACGAAGATGGTCATCCGACTCGTGAACATGCCACATATACACCTAACTGACCATGTGAAAAACATGGATTTTCTATATTCAGACCACAAACTTTCAAGCATTGGCCTTGTGATTTGTTAATGGTCATGGCGAATGCAAGACGGATCGGAAATTGAGGTCGTTTAAACTCAAACGGCAAACCTATCATAAGGGATCTCGAAATGAGAACTTCCTCAACTTCGAATTTTCCTTCGAGTATCGTCGTGTAAATCACATTGTTCATCAATTTACTTACCAACAAACGCGTTCTGTTGCACAGTTTTGGTTGGTTTATGTTTCGAAGCATGACTATTACGAAGCCAACCTTTATTTGTAAATTGTGCGGTGGTAAGTCAGGCATATCCAAGGAGTTTTAATTCAATTGGAAAGTTGGTGGCTAAATGCAACGGACCTTTTTTTCGCGTGGTAAAATAATCATGTGAGTCTCCCACCCAGGGCAGAGCGGGAAGGACTGTCAGACTCGTACTGACTAAAATCCACGGTGTCCTTCAATAGCCCTTTACGTTCCGGGGCACGGTAAATCGTAAGTCGGTTTTGGCCCTCTAAAGGAATAATGCTGACACTCTTTGCATAACCGGGAAAGGTTCAACGTCGGACAGCGAGTCACCCATTACTCGCCGCCTGCCGACGTCCGACGCCGTGGGCGTCTACCACTGTGGCTGGGGTGGAGGGAAGACGCTATCCTCTCCTTCACGCGGCCCGCCTCCTCCTTCGCGAGCATGACTGCTTCGCAGAAGGAGGCGACCGGTTCCCACTCCGTCTCGCCCCGCAGCATGGCCTCGACCAATGCCGAGCGCGAGAGGGAGGGTTTGTAGTCTACTATAAAGTTTACATGTGCACTTACTCGAAAGCGAAAATTTGTGTCCAAAATTTAGACTTCTGCGTTAAGCGGTTTTGGCTCAGGAGAGGCAGGACAGAGGCGGGGTATTCAAGTTTAAGGGAAGGACTTTAAGGCGTCTGGCAGAATGATTGGCCCATCGGATTGGTCTGGCAGCTTACAAAAGGTCTTGAAATAGTACCATAAGTAACATCATGTAAAATGTAGGCTTGCTAAAATGACGTAGTTGATTTTATCCACCATCAGGTCGCGCTACCTGTGGAAGGGCCCCGCTTTCAAGATAGTAAGTACGCATACCGGTACTGTCTTAACT
This sequence comes from Agrotis exclamationis, assembly GCA_950005045.1. Classification (NCBI taxonomy): domain Eukaryota; kingdom Metazoa; phylum Arthropoda; class Insecta; order Lepidoptera; family Noctuidae; genus Agrotis; species Agrotis exclamationis. The sequence goes on from OX465430.1 coordinate 420,049, forward strand.
TTATAGTTGACTAAAATCAAAATTTCAGCTTTGCTAAAATGACGTAGGTCTGGGGGCTCTGGGCTCTATAGTACTTTTTGTTCAGATCCCTTATTCAATTTCGGCACCAACACCTTCTTCGTGATCATGTTACTACGTTTTATGTCACGTGTCACGGAAACAGGATAAAAATTTGATCATCTTGGTGGCGGCATAGCATTAATAATTATGATAATATCGGCACAATAAGCTTATTGATGTTTTGACACAGGTTTTGATTGATAAATTTTTCGTTTTGCTGTCACTCCATGTCAGTTGCGTTTTATTATACCACGTTTTATGTCACGTCCCACAGAAACGGGATAAAACAAAACAAAATAAAAAAGGTAAAAAGTATCCTATATGTTATTCCTGGTTCTAAGCTACCTCCCCACCAATTTTCAGCCAAATCGGTTCAGCCGTTCTCGAGTTATAAATAGTGTAACTAACACGACTTTCTTTTATATATATATATAGAAGATATTAGAAAACTATAAAGGATGTTGTTACAAAAGATTAATTAGAGGAGATATTTTACAGTTTGGTTCAATTTCACGCAGTTTATACTTCTAAATAAACAACTCTGTGAGCATGCCAGTGTTCCCTGGTGGGACACTAACGAGCTGTTCTGGTAACTCGGTGACGACACTGGTGAAGTTGTGCAGGCTGCAGCAGAACACGAGACCGTACAGCGGGCTCTCGTAGTGGCGGTGGCGCCGCAGCTCGTGCAGCCACGACACGCGGCCGCACGCGCTCTCACAGAACACCGCCTCGCGGATCTCGCTGACGGCCACGAACGGGTCGTTGAGCAGCACCAGCGCCACTGCCTTGTTCAGTTGCTTTGCGTGCACCACCGTCCAGATATATTTCGGTACCGGAAACCTTTGGCCAGCTTTCAAGAACAGTTCGGTGCGAGAGTGGCCCGCACGCAGGGAGAGCACGCCGTGCGTGCCAGCGTGCACGTCCAGTTCAGTGTGCGGACGACTGAGCTTCAGGAACTTGGCGACGTCGTGATGCAGGTGGTGCAGGTTGCCGCGAGCCACGCTCTGCCACACCGCCACGCGGTTGGACACAAAGTCCGTCACGCGCATGTTCTGGTCTTCGAAGTAATGGCTGCTCAGCAACTTGCCGGACGTGAGGCTCTGGTCCGCAAAGGAGTAGCGCTCGTGCTTGAGCATCTCGTGCAGGCGCCTGTTCATGCGCACGTCGTCGGAGTAGAGGCGCTCGGCGGCGTGGCGCGTGGCCGCGTCGAACATGTGGTTGAAGTTGCCGAGCAGGCTGAGCGGCGAGGAGTGGTCGCTGTGCGGCGCGCCGGCCAGTACGTTGTGCGGCGCGCTGCTCATGTGCAGGCGCACGGCCAGGGCGCGGTCCTCGTCGAAGCACAGCGCCGCCAAGTGGCGCGGCGCGTGCGCACCCGCCTCGCGCATCAGGTACGCCCGTCCTTGCTGGCTGCCGCAGTTGTCAACCTGCACGAGAAAGGATAGCTTGGGAATTTGCTGATCGATGGAAATGCTGATATCGTCAACTTTAGAAGTATTTCGTTCATCAGAGACGAATTTACTGGACCGTCTCGACTGTACGGACCACTAATTTAGGTTTTTGAATATGATATTTGGTTTGGCACATATTGTCACCTGGTGTAGCACATCTTCGAAGATGCTCTCCTGGCAGCCAAGCTCTAGAAGGTGTCGTAAGGAGCCGTCGGCGCGCACGCGGTAGCGGCCCGCCTCGCACAGCACGGTGAGCGTGTCCCGCAGCGGGAAGGCCAGGAACTTGCCGCCGCCGCACGCCAGCGTCAGCTCGTCGCCGGCCGGCACCGCCAGCGAGCCGTTGGCGGCGCGGTGTGACGTCACCAGCGGCATGTTGTCCGGCACGCACTCCGCACACTCCAGCTCCATCACGCATGGCGCTACACGGTATGAAATATACCATTTATCAGTTATGTTCACTCACTCACTTCTGTCGAATTTAAAACAATTTACCTTGTAGGTAATTATTCTTCGCCGGCGATTTTTTTTCTAATTAGAAGTGAATTTATATAAATGGGATTTACTCGTAATTTAATCCAAAGTATTACAATTAAGTTTATTTATGGAACACTATCAGGTTCAAGTCTTATGTCTTACTGAACACTGGTTGAAGGAGCATGAATTACCGTTTTTCAATGATAACAATTTTTCTGTCCAAAGTGCGTTTGTCAGAAGGGGCGCTATTCGTGGTGGTTCTTTGGTTCTTGTTTCAAACAAGTTGAAATGTAAAGAACGTTTAGATCTAGTTAATCTTTCTGTTGAGCGCATTATTGAGTTGTCTTGTGTGGAACTCGAGAAATATATAATAATTTGTGTTTATAGACCCCCTTCTGGGGATTTTACTCGCTTCGAATCTGTAATGGAGGATTCACTTAGTAAGTTAAAATCAAGTAATAAAAGTATAATTTTATGTGGAGATTTTAATGTTAATATTTTAGATGCAACTCCTTTAAGTGTTAGACTACTCAACCTTTTTAAATCTTTTAATTTAATTAACTTGTTTTTTGAACCAACAAGAATTACTGCATCTTCGTCGACTTGTCTTGACAACATGTTTACTGATTGTGATGCCGAAAGTAAAGTAGTGTTAAGTGACTTATCGTCTGATCACTGTGGATTGATGGCTAGCTTCACTATGCCATCACGCAAAAAGCCTCACAAGATTGAATGTAGGCCCTATACAGTTAGTCGTTGTAACAAGTTTAAGAATAATGTAGCTGATAAACTTACACCAGCCATAGCTGAATCAGATCATCCTAATGATATCTATGAATCCCTTTTCGATATTGTTAAAGATGAATACCAGTCCACATTTAAAACCAAAATCATTAACAAGAATGGATCTTCTGCTAGTTTCAATCAATGGGCTACACCTGGCATTTATAAAAGTAGAGCGAGATTGTACGAGTTATATGGTTTTTTGCCGGTTGTTGACAGAAGGGGCGGCAAAATGATATGCGTGTTCTCGGTTTGAAGTTTATTGGACGACTGTGACAAATGTCTGACTCCAGTGAATTTATACAGTAACTAATGTGCCTTAGACTAACTAATTATATTATGCCTACGCTACAGTTTGAAAAAATTCAGGTTTGATACACCCTTTGTGGAATATGTAAGAAATTATTCAAAATTATTTAAAAAGATTTGTGCTATTGCTAAGTCAAAATTTTTAAGCGAAACAATTAAAAATTCTACTAACAAAGTTAAAGCTACTTGGCAAATTATCAACAGTGAAACAGGAAAATCGGTTAATAATGAAAATCAATTAGAGATTATGATAGACAATCAATTAATTACAAATGCGACTAGCGTAGCAGACGCATTTAATGAATTCTTTGCAAATATTCCTATAACTACGACTCGCTCCTTAAGTTCGTCTCCGTCTAAAGCTGAAAGCATTCTGCAACGTAGTGTGCCTAAATGCGGTAACCTATTTAGTTTTGAACACATAACACCATATGATGTAATAAATGTATTCAACACACTTAAATCTAAACATACTGGTGATTATTGGGGCATTTCAATTAAACTTTTAAGTAATATAATTGACATCGTCGCCCCCTATCTTGCAATTACTTTTAATAAATGTGTAGATCTGGGTACTTTTCCTGACCTCATGAAGAGTAGTAAAGTCATCCCATTATTTAAATCAGGCAATAAAAATGATATTGGTAATTTCAGACCAATTTCTATCTTACCTGCTTTTAGCAAAATATTTGAAAAATTGATACTCAAGCAGTTGCTTAGTCATTTTAATGTAAATAGCCTCCTTCATAGTGAACAATATGGTTTTACGAAAGGTCGTTCAACAACTGATGCAGGTGTTGCTCTGCTGAGGCATATATTTGAGGCGTGGGAGAGCTCTAAGAATGCAATTGGTGTTTTCTGTGATCTATCTAAAGCCTTTGATTGCGTACACCATGATACACTCTTGCGAAAATTACATCATTACGGAGTCCAAAACGAAGCTCTTAATGTTATAGAATCGTACTTACGTAATAGATTTCAATGCGTAGATGTTAATGGTTCGAAATCTTCTGGTCAACCTGTTCAGCTAGGTGTGCCTCAAGGATCAATTCTGGGTCCGTTTTTATTTTTGGTCTACATCAATGACTTGCCATATCTTTTAAAGGGCATTTGTGACATTGTACTGTTTGCAGATGATACCTCTCTTATATTTAAAGTTGATAGAAATAGACAAGATTTTGACGAAGTTAACGCCGCATTATCATTGGTAACGGATTGGTTTACTGCTAACAACCTAGTCCTAAATGCCAAAAAAACGAAATGTATTAAGTTCGCCTTGCCAAATGTTACAAATCTTGGTCCTAACATTATTCTAAGTAATGAAGAACTTGAAACTGTTGACTCAGCTGTGTTTCTGGGTATTAAAGTAGATTCTAGAATTCAATGGGGTCCGCATATAACAAGTTTAGCGGGAAGATTAAGCTCGGCAGCCTACGCTGTCAGAAAAGTAAGACAGTACACGGACGTTGATACAGCTCGACTAGTTTATTTTAGTTATTTTCACAGCGTAATGTCCTACGGCATTTTATTGTGGGGCAAAGCGGCTGATATTCAAAATATATTTGTCTTACAAAAACGAGCTGTTCGGGCAATTTACCAGCTGGGTACTAGAGTTTCTCTGAGGGATTTGTTTAAGGAGATTGGCATTCTGACGGTGGCATCTCAATTCATCTTTGCCAACATTATATATATTAGGCAGAATTTACATCTGTATACCAAAAACAGTGACTTTCACTCTATTAACACAAGAAATAAGCACCACCTACGTGTTCCTTTTCATCGACTTCATAAGGTTCATAACTCATTTGTAGGCCTTGGTATAAAATTCTATAATAAATTGCCTTCGTCATTGCTAGACTTACCGTTTAATGAGTTTAAAGCTAAGATTAAATCCATACTTTGTTCAAAGGCATATTATTCCATAAATGATTACTTAGTAGATAATAACAGCTGGTCACTCTGATGAAGTTAAGACGGCCTTCATGCTCTTTCCCAGATGTTTTTTTATTTATATATTTTTTTTTTTTCTCGACTAGTTATATGATTTCATATAATTGTTTATATTTTTTTTTGACTTAATTAAGTCATCTTGCTTTATTTTATGTGTTTGTATTTGTTTTATTATTTTATTTTGATCAACGGATATTTTTGTCCTATTTTACATTTTATTGTTTGTCTTTTTGTGTGTATTTTTATTTTTTAGTCCGTCAGTCGTAGGTTTCCTTCATTTTTAATAATATTGTCGGAGCGGATGAAGAATGTACAACTATCACTTGCATTGTATAGAGTGTATTTATCTAGTATTATATAGCGTCATAGCCAGCATTGTGTGAGTACCATGTACTTCAGAGCTATCTTTGACTAGAAACCTACGTCTTTCATTGACTTGAATGACTCTGGCGGTTGAGAGTATGTCATGCTCACTCAAAGGTCTCGCTGATGGTGGCGTGTATGTCGGATCATTTAGTTCCCTTCAAAATGGTTGAGCTGAATGGTGCTGATATATGTGTCATGTTCGTGAACGGGCGCTGTCAGTTGGGACTGGTCATCTCTCAGCTGCCACGGTCTATTTTAATTATTAATACTTAACTTTATTTTTGAATTGTCTTTTTTATGTTTACTATGGACACAATTAACTTGCCACATCGTTCTCACATAATGTACCATCTGATGATGAATGATGTAACAAAAATTCTGTAATAATTTTGGCGATTGAAAAAGAGTGTCCATGGAGTTTCTTGCTCATTCTTCTCCATAGAGATCTACGCTTTGGAATGAGCACCTACGGTACTTTCACAGTTTTTATGTCTTGTGACTGGGACTGTAGCACCATAACTATTTTTGTACTTGTTTTATTTTATGTCTTTTGACAATTCAAAAGTGCCTGTAATTGGCCTAGTTGAAATAAACGATTTGATTTGATTTGATTTGAATTCAAGAATTCTGATTTCAGCATAACATGAACCCGAACGTTACAGTGCGCAATCTGTAACGATTCAATTTGTATTATTTTTTCTGGATGTTAACATATCATACGAATTATTATTTTCCCTCACTCCATTTTATGTATTGTTTCGGACTTTTTTTTTGGGGACATACCCACCACACTATTCCCAAACCACTGCAACTCCTGAAAGCCAGAATCAACAGTGGCAACCACCAGAAAAGCGCCGAGACATGAAGCTCGACGTGTCCCGGAGAATGAATTTACCTGTTTTGGATCCTGTTCCTTGATTGTTTCGGACTGTGAGATTAATAGATATTGATTATAATTATAGTAATAAAGTAAAAATCAATATGACACAAACTTGGGAAGTTGACTACCATGATAGATATCATAATATTATGTACTTACGATCCGTGAAGTGGGCAAGTTGAAAACAAAACACAAACACGACAAGACGTAGTAGCCCCATGTTAGCGGCGAGTGATACTGTGAGCGACTGAGTGCTATCGCGACCACTTGACACAGATGACCCAGAGCCCAGATAACGCGCCCTTACTGGACAAGCCTCCTGGGTCGCACACTACTAACAACACAATCAACTATTATTGACTAGCAACCAGCCCCGGCTTCGCACCAGTGGATTTTACTCATGAACAAAATCGCATTATTTTTAATATGTACCTAGGTAATTATAGCAGCTGTAGCATTCTTTTTTTTTTATAAAAAGACACTGCACTACAGTAAGAGATTCTCCTGTATTGTGGGTACGTTTACGAACATAGAACATCATAAATTCCTAGAGGGGCAGTTTCTTAAAAAAAAAAAAAAAATACTAAATTCCGTACGGGGATCGAACCCGCGACACGCTGCGTAGCAGTTGACTGCACAACCACTGACCCTGGTGGCCTACCACGATGATATATCAGATGTGACAAATACTTAGGTCGAGCTCTACTCTCTTATAAACCAAATGAGTACAAGCACAAATCCTCGCTGCTGGGCTCCTATCGATCATAGCGTGATATTATTATAGCCTATTTAGACTTTCCTTCCTCGTTAGATATATAGACTTTCCAATACAAAAATATTTTTCAATTTGAACCAGTAGTTTCTAAACTAGGCGCGTTCAACCAAACAGACATACAAACTCTTCAGCTTTATAATATTAGTACAGAATTATAGATTACTAGCTTCCGCCCGCGATCCCGTCCGCGCGGATGTCGGTCTTCGCGTGGATGGTTTATTTCTCCATTTTGAGTAACTTTGACAATGACATCTTATAAATATCTATTGGACCCAAATACGGCTAAGCCTATAATAATTAAGGAGATCCCTCTATTGAGCTACTGCTGTTGAGCTCGCGTTCTGTAGTAAGTATTTTTTTTCATAGTAATTCCGACCTTGTATTTACAAATAACTGATCGGAACAGTAATCAAAAAGGTCGCTGAAAAGCACGGTTTAAAATGACACGCATACAATATTAATTCCACGGACGACCGCTCGCCACACTGGACACGTCCGCTCGCATCAAAATTCAGAATTCATATGCATCGCGCGGCGCGGAACGCGGCTCCTTATATAGGAGTCAGGGAGGCGTGGCCCGCGTGTGCCGCAAACGGTTCAAGCCAAATCCGACTTTCGGCGCTACAGGTTACGGCGCTGAATCCACTGCGGGTAATGCAACGTGTGTTCGCGGTTCTACAGAACAACGTCTATGAATAAAACTGAAAAATAAGATTTTTTTTCTACGTATTTTTCCAGGATAAAAAGTACCTATTCTATTTTATGCCCAGGATAATAAGGTATTATTATACCAAGTTTCATCGAAATCGAACCGTTAGTTTTCACGTGATGCCTGCACATACAGACAGACAAAAATTTTTTTAATCACATATTTGGGTTTGGTATCGATCCAGCAACACCCCCCGCTATTTATTTTTTCAATATTTTCAATGTACAGAATTGACCCTTCTACAGATTTATTATATGTATAGATTGGGAGTAGGTATGTCCTAGTATATCTAGCTAGTAGAGTATAATTATAAAATTGATAAAGAACAATTTTATCGCAAATTCTATTAGCAACATTGCTTTTGTGGCGTTTTTGATCCCCTGAAACGAACAAGAACATAAGGTAATTCCTTTTCATCCCGAAAGAATTAATCAACAATAACGTTCTTATTGAATAGACGGCGCCGCGCCGCGGTGTCGATTATAACAATTATCACATTTTTAATCAACGAGAAATTAAAGTCCGTTAAAAATAAAAGATTTTCATCCAATTTACGATAAGTAATTTAATATGAACATAATATACAATGCTGATGTTTATTTATAAAAGCAGGTAAAAACCGATGAAACACATACACCGTACGATAAAATAGTAATTATTTATTTATTTCATCAACGTACATAACTATAGAGTATAATTACTTAAATAATTAACTATAATCGTAGTACAATTTTGCTAGAAAGCTTGTTTTACAGTTTAGCAAAATTGTCTGCCGGAGCCCACGTCCTGCGACGATCGAACTATACGATATTGATCTATGTGAATATAACCCAGGGCTGCGACCAGCAACAGTAAATGCGGCGTGAGGCGCTGCCGAGCTCCTTATTGCTTCCTGGATATGTGTTAGCTGGTCGCGCGTCAACGACACTATATACCAAGCTTAATGTCGCGATATAACTTAACCTCTACAGCATAAGTTAAGTAAACAAGCAGTCTGTGTCTGGACACAATAACTAAACATACTATGTTGATACAAAAAAACGAACGCTTATCAAGTTTACTGAGATAATGTATTACGGTTAGCTCATGTGACCTTTTTAAGGTAGGCAACGAACTCGTTCAACATGCGACTGCCATGCGTTTTGAATTATTGTGAAATGCTGCACGTTAAGCCTCGTATTCATGGTAAACGTTTTGTTTAGCAACATGGTTGTATAAACATGTTGCCGTGTTGTTACGGGCAACACATGTATTGCGGAGTTGATGACGCCATGTTGCAGAGTTGACGCCCGGCGAGCCAAAACATCAGTTTATCAACAATTGTTGACGTGTGTGGACGTTTTTGCAACTGTTTATAAACATGGCGGTAGTGTGGAGCAATGATAATAATTGGTTCATTCTCAGTAGATCCATTGGCTAGATCCATGATGGATCTAGTGAGAATTGTTTTTCTCATTGGATCCATTTACACAAAATAAGAAGTAAAATGGATCTATTGAGAATTTTTGGGCTTTTTTACATTTTTCACTAAATTAATTCGTCACGAAAAAAGGATGTGTAAATTCATCACATTGCTTTTTTCCGCACAGAGAACAGAAAAATTAAACAAAGTTTTGTGTCTGGATATTACTTACTTAATTGAGTAAGTATACTCATTGGTAAAGAATAATGGTAATTACCATTAATGAGTATAATGATAATTTTTGATGTGAAAAAACAAATAGTATAATATTTATCGTATAATATTATTACTTAGTGCACTACTTCCTCGAGCAACATTTTGTGTGTGGACAACCCATATTGATTTGAACAAAGTTTTCAGCAGCATTCTCGCCGTTCATCAACAATGTTGATCAACTGTTGCTAAACAAATGTTTACCATGAATATGGGGCTTTACGTGGCGAGAGTATAATGACGGCGTCGCGTCGTCTCGCTCGATTGAGCACTTGCTGAACAGAGTTACACCTTCAAAATTCAACTCCATCATGTGTGAAACGATGACGCTAATATAATTATGTATTGCACAAGTATTAAGAGGGGCTCGCACTTTAGGTGCTGTTCTGTAACGATCACGAGCTCAATTCACCCAAGTGAGAGCACAATCGAGCATGTGTTTAGAGAATTTCTTATATTGTCTCGTTCAAAATCTGAAATGATTTACTTTAAAACAATGTAATGCTTAGTTGGGTGAAGAGGGCTCGTAAATGTTACAGATTATCACTCGCACAGCTCGCTATCCGACACTACAGAAGTAAAGACAATTTGGTTCACATTGGTGTGCGTTGTGGTCTTGAGAAATATAAGTTCTCAATCATCCAACCATTGTAATGAGATGCGGTTGAGTGATTGTGGCTTAGCTTTCTTTATTAAACAATTTACACTCTAAACATTTAAGTATAAAACACTCCGAAGCGAGAAATAGTAAAATGAATCATGCACTGACAGACACAAACACAAACAGACACTATTTGTGACCAGCGGGTCCAATACGGCCACTTTAAGCATCCTAATGATTCACTTTGTAAAGTGGCCGTTTGTAACCTGCTAATATTTAAGTTTCTTGCAAGGTGTATCTGCCTTGAACACGTGCTTTTCAATTGCACCCAATTTGTTTATGCGACTAGACATTTTGCTGGTGACCTGAACCTCAAACTCGAAACAAAAAGTCAGGATTTTAATTACAATTAATAATAAGAATTAGAAAAGATATATGATGAATAGGTGCTACACAGAGTAAGTTCACCTATTTTGTAGAAGAGGACCTTGGAAGTATGAGGGAGCAGTTGACGTCACCGCCCGGTCGTCGCCGCGGCCGGTGAGGTGCGGCACTGAGCTATACTGTCGAGGTGCTCTTCCTGTGTATGTAAGTGACCACGACCACATGCCGGGTCGTATTCTCACTGCTAACTACACGCCTGCACACGACGGCTTCACATGTAATACGGTTTTCCTTTACTTATTATGAAAACTAGCGTCTTTACTATAGCTTCAACAGCTAAAGGATAAGTTGAGAAACTTGGATGTCCTGTGAGTATGGATTGCCTATCTAACCTCAATAGGTGAAGGACAGTAGTCGGGTGTGTAGTTGGTGTGTGGCGCGGCGTGGCGGCGGTGGTGCGACAGTCTACGTGCTGCAGCAGGCGCGGGTGGGGGGTGCGCGGGAGGGGCGGCGCTCCACGGCGATGCGCGCGTGGTCGGCGTCGGCCTCGCGCCCCGACGTCTTGTCGAGGATGGCTTCGGCCAGCTCGGAGAAGGCGCGGTCGATGTTGATGTTGGCCTTCGCCGACGTCTCCATGAACCGGATCCCGTGCTCGCGTGCTATCTGCACACACACACAAACATTACATTTATTACAAGCGATAAAAAATATTCACCTTGTCATCTACAGATGACATTAACATGTTTGGTGTATCCACACAAGTTCGTCAGTTCTGAAATAACACATCTCCATCTCTATTTTACTCTTCTCACTTTGTTATGTTATATCTTATCATAGCCTAACATATTAAATGTAAACAAGGGAGAGAGTGAACAATAACGTCACAATAATATGGCTGTGATAGTCATAAACGTTCTGTATTTAATTCGTTTTTCTTTTTTGGGGTTGGTTTTGGTATCCAGGAGCAGGCGAACGGGGGGGACAGGTAGTGAGAGGGGGAGGGGGGAAGCCCTCTACCCCCCGATACCACGCCCAGGTCAAGGAAATGTGTTTTTGTAACCTAACCTCAAAACTCATTTTAGTCACATAATAGGCGATTTCCAAAAACTTGGTATCGTTTAGCATAAGGAGGGAAGTGCCCTGTGTGTCCTGGCACCACTCTCATGTAAGTGCAACGACCAGATCCCACCATCCCCTTCGGGGTTATTTTTTTTTAAACCACCCAGAAGTAGGAGCCCCACGCGGGGCTCCGTCGAGTCACCTTGGTAGGTAGTAATCAGTTATTTGACGTAGGATGCAAGAGCTAGCTCGGGACTTGGAGCACCCCGATACGGACAGGTTATATTAGAAGGGGATGGCGGGGTCTGGGTGTTGCCTTTACATGAGAGTGGTGCCAGGACACACGGGGCATCTCCCTCTTTATACTAAACGATACCAAGTTTTTGGGATACGCCTATTATCTGACTAAAACGAGTTTTGAGGTTAGATTACAAAATCACATTTCCTTGACCTGGGAGTGGTCCCGGGGGGAAAGGGGCTTCGCCCCCTCCCCTCCCACCCCTTTCCCCCCCGTCCGCCTGCTCCTGGATACTAAACTTAACCCCTTTTTTGTATTTAAGGTACGAGTGTTTTATTTATCTAAACGAAGAAAAAATAACATGCGAATTCCCTATTATGAAGGAAAAATATACAATGACATGTCAAAATAGTTATTAAAAATTTACAAACAGAAAATCACCCCAGTACCCTTAGCACGAGTTTTCACTCTTTTACATTACAGTGTCTTTTCAGTATTTACAGCGTTTCTTGTATGAAAAAAAAAACAGGCCAAGTGCGAGTTGGACTCGCCCATGAAAGGTTCCGTAGCAGCAAGCATAGATTAGAGATATAATTATATTGAGATTAGTAAGTAATATACACAAACAATAAAAATAACTTTGTTTTTCATAGTATTTGTATGAATGGCAAAGTTATATTTGCGGTTTTTGAAAATGTACTATATCTCAAAAACTGCTAACTGTATCTCATCCAAACCAATTTTCGTTGGTAGTTTTGGTTGAGGTCTACATTATATATTTTTTTTAGTTTCTAATACCCATGGGACACACTTGGGGGGACACACTTTTTACCACTTTGGAAGTGTCTCTCGCGCAAACTGTTCAGTTTAGAAAAAAATGATGTCAGTAACCTCAATATCATTTTTAAAGACCTATTCATAGATACCCCACACGTATGGGTTTGGTGAAAAATTTTTTTTTGAGTTTCAATTCTAAGTATGGGGGGCACCCCCAAAATTTGTTTTGTTTTGATTTTTGTGTGAAAATCCTAATGCGGTTCACATAATACATCTTTCTACCAAGTTTCAACAGGATAGCTCTTATACTTTCGACAAAAAGTGGCTGTGACATACACGGACAGACAGACAGACAGACAGACATGACGAATCTATAAGGGTTCCGTTTTTGCCATTTGGCTACGGAACCCTAAAAATGGAACAGCGCCTCTGGTGTGCGAAGAAGGAACTAATTTTTTTCTTGAAAATTGTCAATTTGAAATTGTCAAAGTTCCAGTTTACTTTACGTCTTAAATACTGAATATTAGTGCTGAGGGTACAGATCTTGGTGAAAAGGGGTTATCAAGCTTTAATAATAATAATATTCCACAACTATCACACAACGCCATCTAGTCCCAAGCTAAGCAGAGCTTGTGTTATGGGTATTAGACAACTGATTAACATACTTATATATTTCTAAATGTATACATATTATAGATAAATTACACCCAGACACAACAAATGATCGTGCTCATCACACAAACAATTGTCCTGGGTGGGAATCGAACCCACGACCTCCGGCATAGCAGTCAGGGTCACTAACCACTAGACCAACAGGAAGGGAAGGCTTTTACTGTTTGTTTCTGTTTATCAAAGACGTGTGGCAAATTCTTAAAAAAAAAAAACTTTCGGGTGAAAATCGCTAGGATATACATATTAGAGGAAAGTTGCAAATGGTAAACTTTGAGGTTTAAGAAACTCGAAAGATCTAAAATCATCCAAATCAATTCACTTTGATTAGGTTTCGGGGACTGGACAAACATTATTATTGATTATTGAAAAAGAGTAAACAATATTGTTTTTGAATTGATTGACACAAACATCAATGGATGTTACTAGGTAGACATTTGGAACAAAGTGAAGTGTTATCTGCGCGTGAGTCACGGCCGCGGCCGGCGGTGTCCGTCAGTCAGTGCGATGCTGGACGCGCGCTAATTGACGCTGCCGAGTAGTAACATGTCCGCGCCACACAATACAATTATTATCAGATTTCGTTCATGAAACACTGCTCACTCATTTATATCGGAGCAATCAAAAAAAGTTATTTTAGTTGTATGATAAGTGAGACAGTTACAGATATTAACAAAAATTCATGCGCGATGACAAAAAAACAAGTTCACAAGCACTCGGGTAAAATAATACAATATACAATAACACATTGGCTGCCAAAGAAAAGCAACAAGTTTGCTTTTCAGAACATGCAGCTTGTAAAATAATATAATTGTATAAAATTCATTTACACTCGTGACTCATAAGCAAATTATATTTCTATGCACAGGATACAGGAAGGCAGGTACATGATGCTGTAGGAGGATATTAACTAAGTATGTAAAATATGTTTACAATATTTTGCACAATCATTTGTTGGGACTTACACGAGTTTAAAATAACCACCAGGTGACGCCTCACTAGGTACTAATGATACTCACTGCTTCTCCGCGCTCCTTGCTCACCACTCGTTTCTCCTCCATGTCACACTTGTTGCCCAGGATCATCTTCTCCACATCTTCATTAGCATGCTGGAATTATAATATTCATTGATACCACCACACAATGACCTTGCTCATTTAAATATTGAGCGTACATATAGAAGATTACTTAAATGTGAAAGTTAGTGAGGATGGATGATTTTCCTATTTCTCATAAAATTACTGAATGGATTGGAATTAAATTCGGTACACAGATAGTACAACCTGGATTAACAGAGGATACTTTTGTACCAGTATTATGTCCCTTGACATAATTGTGCAAGTTATACATATACAGGGAGGAATTTTGTAATGCCACCTGGAGGGAAAGCCGATAGAAAATTTTACTCAAAGGAAACATTCCTTTATTTTTGAATAGAAAGCAAACTGCATTCAAAGATTTTCGAAAATTCTCTTCTCCCACACCCGGAAATGGAACCGGCTAAAATCTGAAAAAATTATACCCTGTACTTTTATTGCATCGATTGTGAGGGTCAATTATAAGGATGAAATCTCTCTAACAAACATGATAAATTAAATGAAAGGAAAACCAGGAAATCTTAAATTAATTTAATTATACAGTATTTTTTGTAAATAATTAAATTTATTTATAAGGAATGTTTCCTTTGAGTAAAATTTTCTATCTGCTTTACCTCCAGGTGGCATTACAAAATTCCACCCTGTATAGGCAAAGAACAACAGTATAAGAAATAGTATTTTTCTTTCTTGTGATAACAAAATATTCTGCCACACTGTAACGCAGTTTGTTAACAGATGTAGCTCCTTTGTGCAATTTTCACTATGTATATTAATACAAGAGTGTAACTACATGAATGAATTGAAACATAAATCAATGCCAATATTAACTTTATCAGAAAAATACAAATTATATACATAGTTACTTCTTAAATAGGCATATAAAATATATGACGTCATGTTTAAAATTAGAGTGATACATATTGTATATTTTGTTCCCTTTTGACACGTGACATAGTATTTGTATAATATTCACTGCAGTTTATTCTATCTATTAACAAAGTTAAGTTTAATTTACATGAACTTAATGTAAATTAAATACTTCATGCACTATGTTCTGACGAAGATTATTATTATTGTTTTCCATAGCCCAGGTATGGGTCAGTGGGTCGTCTTAGTATGCCTTATTGAGTTAAATGCAGATATCAAATGCCTCGACACAGCAGCTGCTGCAGCTCTGCCGTTACTCGTGCTTACCTCGTCTATATTCCGCAACCATTTGACAATGTCATCAAATGTTTTTTCGTTGGTTATGTCGTATACGAGCATGATGCCCATTGCGCCGCGGTAGTACGAGGTGGTGATGGTGTGGAACCTCTCCTGCCCCGCCGTGTCCCATATCTGGAGCTTTATCTTTTTTCCGCGGAGTTCTACCGTCTTTATTTTGAAGTCGATACCTTTATGACACGAAAGCACAAAATGATAATACATACAATATTACGTAGTACATTAAAAATCTAAAAACGTACATCGTCTTGAGAGCCAGATATTAAAAAATTAAACACAATAAAAGTTTTTTCAAGGCAAGGCTTCGGTGATACAAAAATACAAAGGTGGCTCATACCGATCGTAGATATAAACGTCGTTGTGAAGTGGTTGTCTGAAAACCTGAACAATATACATGTCTTTCCTACACCAGAGTCACCAATAAGGAGCAATTTGAACAACAAGTCGTAGGTTTTCTTAGCCATTTTATAAAATTTTACGCGTATTCTAAAAACGATAAAATCCAAAATCATCCGAGCTCTAGGTGTGACAGTAGTTTGCAAGAGTTACCAGCATAAACATAATAAATGATGTCATATTCGATTTCAGTTGTTAGCTAGCAACATTTTATCGCAGAAAATCATGGACGTATTAAACAATCTGGACTGAGTACTCATGCCGAAAAACGTGCCAGCTGAGAGAGCTTATTTGGAGGTAACCGTCTCTTTCTAGTAGGTTGACCATTAGATTCTGGAACAATACTTTTCCCGCTATAACTTGGCTGAATTTTTTCGTTATTTTTGCGACAGAACACACTGTTTTGGAGATTTAAACAAAAGGAGAGAAAAATATATTATTGCAATTGAAGTCAAGTCCACTGGAATTCCAGTACCTTGACTGTGAATCTCAAGATCATGAACCTGAACTCTAAAATCACTTGATCTTGACCATAATTTCCACTCGACCTTGACCTTCGAGGTATATAAATAATGGCCTAGGGATCATTTGATTTTAATTTCAAAGTCATTTTACCTTATCTCTAAGGACATTTGACCTTGACCTTAACGTTACTAACTCCACGAGAATCACGGATCATGAGTTCATGACTTTCGGATTTGACTTTTACCTCAAGATCAATGCTGTTTCACCACCCTACTATTCGAACATCCCACTGGGGTGCGTTTAAGTACGCCGGCGAAATTTTCGCCGGCTAAAAATTAAACTAGCGAGGGTTCGCTGAACGGAGTCATAGGTTTCTGTCAATGTTAGCTGTCAAATTCAATTGACAGCTCAGTTTATCAAACAAAATATAACAATTCAATTCAACTTAACAGTCCGAATATTATATTGTAATCTCCGTAAAATTAGGATTTAACTTGTGATCTCGATATTACTATCAGCCTATTGCCGTCCACTGCTGAACGTAAGCCTCCCAAAGAGCGCCAACTCTCCCGGTCCTGGGCAGCCCGCATCCATCCGCTGCCAGCCACATTCTTCAAATCATCGACCCATCTTGCCGCAGGGCGTCCTACACTACGTTTGCCTATTCGCGGTCTCCACTCTAGCACCTGTCTGCTCCATCTACCATCGGTCCGTCTACAGACGTGGCCGGCCCACTTCCACTTCAACGTGCTTATTCTACGCGCAATGTCGATTACTTTGGTTCTCTGGCGAATGACTTCGTTCCGAATTCTATCCGCCAGAGAGACTCCGAGCATTGCTCGATATTATTACACAGTAAAAATGAACCGGAACATGAAAAATCAATTTGCCGGTGTAATATTAATTATATCCATGATCCACAAATAATATTCACCGAGACGATGAATTAGGTACTCTCTAAAATAAAAATATTCGTTTTCACGGCGCGAATCGAGCATTAACAAGAAAACTCAATGTCAATCAATGTCAATCTAACAGCAGGATAAAATTTAGCGAGGTAAAAAGGTCGCTAAAATTTATCCTAGTCAGGCGAAAACTTATACCATCGGACGACCGACGATCGACGACGAGAATAAATTTTAGTCAGTTTAATTTTTCACCTCGATATGTAATGTAAGCCAAAATTGATATGAAATAAACGTTATTATTATTATTACCTCGCGGTGTGCTTGAACGGGGTGTTTGACGTTTAGTCAGTATAAATTTTAACCTGGATTATCGACTTAAACGCACCCCAGGATTCATTAGGCGATTATTGATTTAAGAGGAGAATTTATTAAAGTATTTTCATTGTACAGACGCCAGCACATCAAGCTACCACAATCTGACAAATTTCTTCAATAGATTTTCAACCTTATCACAATAGTGGAAGGTTAATTTTCGATTGGTAAAATCTGACAGTTTCGGGTAGGTTGACCCACAGAGCGCAAAAACACGTTTTTTTTTGTATTTGAGCCTCCCTTAAATATTTGCTTTAATTTAATGATTTATTTTTATAGAGAATATATAACTCAATGCTTTGTGAATAAGTATTTGAAACGTCTACTTGTTGCCGTTATCGAGTAAACAAGAGCAAAAACTCTGGGCCCTCTTTTTTATCGTGGTAAATTCATCAAATGGGTCCTCCCATCCCAGGCGGGACGTTAAAGGGCTCTCAGACTTGTACTGACTAAAATCCACGGTGTTCCTTCAATAGCTCTTTACGTTCCGGGTCAACTGATAAGACAGTCCCGCAATCCCGGCAGACAAATGCCCTGTAAGAGGGGCCCCGTCAGATTGCTGACAGCTGTTTGAAGCGCGTATGGACACGTTCGTTTCAACCGCGCGGCCATGGCGTTTTTTTTAAATAAAAACCATCCCAAGTTTTTGTAAAAAAATGTAAAAGTCGATTCGCAAAAACCAAAAATTTGTCAAAGCAATGGTTAAAAGTTATAAGGGTTTGAATGTGGCCGCGCCATTGAAACGCGGCGAAACGTGCAACCATGGAGATCTTTAAAACTAAGCGTCGCAGAGACCTGAAATTTTGGTAAATAGTAGATTAATTTTGTAAAATTGTGTTTATATTTTAGGAGCTGTAAGGCTAAAACCTCATGGCCGCGCCATTGAAACGGTGACAAAAACGTTATCGCCGATATCTCGCTGAAAAAACATCTCAGACGTCTGAAGTTTTTTGTAAAACACAGATTTCATTTTGTCAAAACTAGTAAAAATACAACAAAAAATCCTAAGTTTATATTTCAGGAGCTATAAGACTAAAACCTCATGGCCGCGCCATCGAAACGTTGAAAATTTAGTTTTTTCCCAATATCTCACTGAAAAAGCAACCCAGAGGTCTAAAGTTTTTTGGAAAACCTAAATTTAAAATTGTCAAAACTAGCAAAAATACACCAAAAAATCCTAGGTTTGTATTTCACGAGTTGATGAAGAAAATCTACAACGCGTCTTGAATAATATGTCAATTAGGGTGACCACAGATTATTATTTTTAAAATAACATAAATTACCAATAAATGGGGAAGGCCAGTTAAAGCTAATTTTAGATGGCGCCACCATAGGTAAGTCCTAATCCGACCAATGAGGCAGTAGTATTTTGAAGTACCTATAAGATTTTAGCCAATGACGATGCTTGGAACAAGCTATGCTAGCGCCATTAGTTCCCCAGTTGCCATCCCCATTAAGTAAGCCCCAAACTATAAAATTTTCTACCATTTCTACCAATGCTTATCTCCTGGCAATTGTGGAAGAGAGATAGCGACCTTCAAAGCTAACCTCTCAATCTCATTTCTCTCGTTATTTTTGCCAGACAAAAAAGGAAATCTAAGACGTGAAGAATAAGATTCATTTTTGTGTGGGAAAAAACTTGAAGAACGTGGTCTAGATTATTATAATATGTCTATGGTACTAGCCACTTAGCCATTGACTAACAAACAAATGTCAACAAATTTTTTTATGGCTGCTGCTGTCTGCTGCTGCCTGTCGCGCGTCCGCGTCCGCGCGTCGCTCGCTATTGTTGTCTTTTTCTGTCACTTTTCAAGTTTCTCTCTGTTGGGCGAAAAATCAATATCATAACTTGTCTGATGAAAAGTGCCTGATACGTATAGCTTAAGTTATGTGAACGCTGTGAAATTCGTGTTTCAAACTTTATTTTTTATTGACATTATGCATCGCCGTGGCGGGAAACGTATTCGGATGGATGATCCTCCACCGGAATACGTGAATCCCATGACCCCAGCAACTCCTATGACTGATTACGGTGGCCAATCGGTCCACGAGCCCGAGACGCCCAACGTGAACTATTCGGGGTTTAACGTCGGCGCGGTCGCTAATTCCACTGCTACTGAACCACCTAGAGAAGAAGCTGAGGAATCCCACCATGAAGAAGAAGAGCCTAGATCTCCGTCTCCTACGCCCACAAAACGAGTGACGCGTAGTCGCGGCCGAAGAGGTGACGGCGGGTTTGTGGGTCGCCTGGCTGAGTCTCCGCCGCCGCCTCCCCTGCGCCGCCGAGGTCGAGGCGGGCGCGGGCGCGGCCGCGGTCGGGGAACCGCTCCACCGCCCGCGTACTCGCCACCGCCAGTCTTGCTTCCTGGTGATGATGAGAACAGCCTGTATAATATACTTAGATTCAACAAGACAGCTATAAACGTAAGCATAGACTTTTGATAATTCTGTACGCCTTATTGGCCTACTTTTATGATACTAATAACACTTATTTCAACAATCAGCAAGTGGTGGACATGTGGATAGAGGAGTACAAAACAAACCGCGAAGCAGCACTGGTGCAGCTGATGCAGTTCTTTATCAATGCCTCTGGGTGCCGTGGCAAGGTCACTCCAGACATGGCACAGATGGACCACACACTTATCATCAAGAAAATGACACAAGAGTTTGATGAGGTAACTTCATAATAATAGTCCTCCTAAGCCTTTTTTGCCCATGGCGGCTTATCTGCCCAGGACATATTTTAGTGCACAGAATAGGTAATATGAAGTAATGCATAGTTCGATGGGACAGCAATTAAGATCCAAATGGCAAAAAAACCATTGGCCAACAGAATATTGTCACAAAAACTGCTGTCATCCCACATGCCACAGTTTAACAAACTTGCAAGTGTCACACAAGCTTACTTCGTCCATATCTTATGTTTGTTCACAACATGTAGCCAGGATACAGACATAAGAAATCTACCTGAGCCCCATAAAGAGCTTATAACTGACAAGCACTCAATTTGCAAACCAGCATCACGACGGCGGCGGCGGCGACGCAAATCTTGAGGTCAAAATCAAAATTACATAATATTATCTCCAAGCATCATCTCATCTATCATCATCTTATCTACAACCAGACCATCCGCAGTGGTAGACGCCCGCGGCGACGGATGTCGCAAGATCGATCGCCGTTGGCGCGAGCATGCGGGCGGCGAATAATGGGCGATTTGCTGTCCGACCATGGACCGAGGACCATGCCTGGGTTGTCAAAGAGTGTCAGCTCAATGATGGGGCCCCCCTTAGAGGGCCAAAGCCTGCCAGGGTCGTGGGGCTAACAAAATACCGTGATCCCGGAACGTAAAGGGAATGACACTGTGGATTTTAGTCAGTACAAGTCTGACAGTCTCTCCCGCCTTGCCCTGGGTGGGAGGACTCATTTGATATTAGACCATAAAATTTTATATTACTCCAAAATAAAATTTTAATATGGTCATAGAACCCAAAAATATTGCTACTAAAATCGTATTATCCTGAAATACAAAGTTATATTTCCATACCAACAGGAAAGTGGAGAATATCCTCTCATCATGACAGGGCAGACTTGGAAGAAGTTCCGCTCCAATTTTTGCGAGTTTATCCAGACATTGGTGAAAATGTGCCAGTACTCCATCATCTACGACCAGTACCTCATGGATAATATCATCTCACTACTCACCGGACTGTCTGACTCACAAGTCAGAGCTTTCCGGCACACTGCTACACTAGCTGGTAAGATTACAAATATTCATCTTCCTGCAATAAATAAAATGGAGTTCTAGAAAAACGTGTGCATGCAACCACTGGGAACTATGATAGATAGTTCACTTAATTCTTGAGTACATTACACAGGAGTTATCGTTAATATAAATGTAGGTGTTGTGATGTGATTCAATATGCCAAAACAAATAGGAACCAATTGACAGACATTGCAGCAGTGACTTATAACATGGTGTTGTAGTGATGAAGCTGATGACGGCGCTGGTGGACGTGGCGCTGCTGACGTCGGTGAACTGCGACAACTGCCTGCGCCAGTACGAGGCCGAGCGGCTGAAGGCGCGCGACAAGCGAGCCAACGAGCGCCTCGAGGTGCTGGTGGCCAAGCGCCAGGAGCTGGAGGAGAACATGGAGGAGATCAAGAACATGCTCTCCTACATGTTCAAGTCGGTGTTCGTGCACAGATACAGGTGAAGCACCAACTGCTCAGTAGAATTAATATGTATTCCTGGCTAAAAGTGTTTTTAGAATGTAAACAGTGAAATATTATTATACATTTGAAAGTCAGTGTAAGTTCGTTTGTTACTCTTTCATCAAATATCTATCCCAAAATTAATTCAAAGTAATTCAGGACTACTTTGAATTAATTTTGAGATAGTTATTTTATGATTTTCCCACATAAAAAAAGGGCTGCATTGCCCATTTAATATGGGGCTGTAACATAGATAATAAATGCTATAGAAATAAGGAGACCAAGGAAGCCATGTGCAAAATCTAATTTGTAAGGTTGTATCAGCTTATGTGATCAATTGTGATCAATCAATTGTTGATTTTAATAAACTTTAATGTGTTCTGTAACAAACCTGTCTGAAGAGATAATATTAATTGTTTTGTGCAGGGATACTCTGCCTGACATAAGAGCTATCACCATGGCGGAAATAGGAATCTGGATGGAGAAGTTCCCAGCACACTTTTTGGATGATCTCTACCTTAAATATATTGGTTGGACATTGCATGACAAGGTAAGTCTAATAAATTTCAAATAGTGATACATGCTTGCCTGGAACTAACCTGTTCTCTCTTGACTAAGACCCCAATGTTGTAGTTATCAGGAAAGACTGGCAAGGAACTTCACTCCTTAGCTGTGCACTCCTCTTTTTGAGTCAATAAAATAAACTTGTTGTTTAGTTGATTCTGGCAAAAGAGGACATCAATAATCCAAACAAAGTAAAAACCTTACATTATAAATGAATATGTTGCGTTAGGTCGGCGAGGTGCGGCTCCGCTGCCTGCAGGCGCTGCAGCCGCTGTATGAGTGCGAGGAGCTGAAGGGCAAGCTGGAGCTGTTCACGTCCAAGTTCAAGGACCGCATCGTGTCCATGACGCTCGACAAGGAGACTGACGTCGCTGTGCATGCTGTCAAACTTGTCATCGCCATTTTGAAGTGAGTTCAATTTACAACATTCAAGTTATACAACATTAATAGAAGTGTATTTTATATGGGCTTGGTTTTTGTGTCTATAAAATGATTGTTGCGTGTGCAGATGTCGCATGCACCCGGACGTGCTGACGGACAAGGACTGCGAGAACGTGTACGAGCTGGTGTACTCGTCGCAGCGAGCGGTGGCAGCCGCGGCCGGCGAGTTCCTGAACGTGCGTCTGTTCAGGAACGAGGAGCCCCCGCCCCCCGCGCGCTCCCGCCGCGGTAAGACGCGCCTGCCCAACACGCCGCTCATCAGGGACCTCGTGCAGTTCTTTATAGAGTCCGAGGTATGTGTTTGATATGGAGACTATGTTCCACAACCAAGTCGACTAATACCCTGTGGTAGATCTGTTGTAGCCTTAAAATCACCATGTATGTAACAAATTCACCCTGGTCAGACTGCGATCACGATCGCACTTTCAATCAGCTCGTACGGCTCGTCGCGCACTAAGTTAGTAATGTCGTGTGGTATGTACAGTTGCACGAGCACGGCGCGTACCTGGTGGACTCGCTGATCGAGTCCAACCCCATGATGAAGGACTGGGAGTGCATGACGGACCTGCTGCTGGAGGAGGCCGGGCCCAACGAGGAAGCCCTCGACAACCGACAGGTGACAGATACACACACACCACACCACACATACAAACACACGTAGAGTCATCCTGCTTTACTTCGGGATCGCGTTTGATTTGATTCAGCAACCGTTCACCGATGACCGGTTCATCATTGGGCTTGATAGATTCATTTATGTCCTTTTCATCAACAGACTCTTTTAGCTACGGACTTTTGGCGACAAGCCATTCCAGCTACATATAGGTATTTCAGTTGTAGACATGTGTATTTTTGTAATATTGCTTGTCTTAAGATTGTCGGCGAGTTCCACGTCAACCGTGCCATTAAAGTTACTGTCAGTCAGTGTAGGGCCACCCTCTTCTATACAAAAATCTTCAAACCGCTTTCAGGATGATCAGTTAACTGGTTCAGGCTCGAATACGTTACAAACAAATAAACTTAGTTTCGTATTAGGTTATAATTAGAGTTAAATAATAAATAATATTCCACAACGCCATCTAGTCCCAAGCTAAGCAGAGCTTGTGTTATGGGTACTAGACAACTGATAAACATACTTATATATTTCTAAATACATACATATTATAGATAAATTACACCCAGACACAGAACAAATGATCATGCTCATCATACAAATATTTGTCCTGGGTGGGAATCGAACCCACGACCTCCGGCATAGCAGTCAGGGTCACTAACCACTAGACCAACAGGCCTGTCAGTTATGTGACAGTAGTAATGTCTGTCTCCAGGAGTCGTCCCTGATCGAGCTGATGGTGTGCTGCGTGCGACAGGCCAGCACTGGGGAGCCGCCCGTGGGTCGCGGGGCCAGTCGCAAGCACCACCACATGCTGTCCAAGGAGCAGGCCAAGGTACCACATACATACCATTCCGATACCAAACACTATTTCAATTCACCCTTTTGATTTGAACGTGAAAACGTAACAAACATACTTTGTGGCATTTGTAATTTCAGTTAAGGTAAATAAAATAAATAGGTTTTTATTCTCCTGAACTGTCCTAGAACCAAAAATTCGAAGACATGTAACCTCTACCAACCCGCACTGGGCC
This sequence comes from Agrotis exclamationis, assembly GCA_950005045.1. NCBI lineage: Eukaryota > Metazoa > Arthropoda > Insecta > Lepidoptera > Noctuidae > Agrotis > Agrotis exclamationis. Next base: position 444,529 of record OX465430.1, read on the forward strand.
TGAATGGTGGATTATGGCCCACTCCCTCTCACAGAGAGGAGACCTGTGTCCCAGCAGTGGGAACATTTATAGGCTGATGATGGTGAACTGCCCATCAGGGTTGGATCTCTGTTTTTTTCCAACGATTGTTGGTGTCGATACATCGATTGTTGGTATTGTTACGTGTGACGAGCCTGTCTTCCCGCCTGCAGCTGGTGAGCGACGACCGCACTCGTCTGACGGCCCACTTCATCTCTACGCTGCCGGCGCTGCTGGACAAATTCGGCGCGGACCCGGAGAAGCTCACCAACCTGGTGTCCATCCCGCAGTACTTCGACCTGGAGCTCTACACTACGCAGCGACAGGAGGGGGTACGTACCGCTAGCTATTTTGACTGGTCCAAATCTAACATCGTTTATTTTATAGGTAGATTTTAGCAATCACTTGAGTTATTATAGTTATTTATGATACTAGTGCGGTAAGTTGGTTTTTACAAACGAGTAGACGAATGTAAGCCCGAGATGAAGTCGAGGGCTTACCATAGTCACGAGTTTGTAAATACCAATTTCCGCACGTGTGTCATACAATGTTTTTCAACACATTTGCGAGAAAACAGTACAATAATGTAATTAAACAAACTTTATTTAGAAGTTTCTAATATGAAAATGGCGCGAATTTGCAAATGGCGCCACATGCACGTGGTGAAAAATAGAACTACATCTTTCGTCTCACTCTCATTTACTCTTTTTATATGAGACAACGTATTGAGTAAAAGCGCTTCCAAGGAGGTTCGATCAGTCAGGTTGTTTATTCTCATAATGTGAAACTCTTTGGTGGAGTTCTTATTTTTTTTAATGGAAATTAAAAAAAAACCGTAAAGAAAACGCACGGTGCTACAACGGGGCGTGCCGTAAAGTAGGTACTTAGGTGAGAGTACCTATTTTACCGCACGTTCCGTTGTATGGTGCGTAATTTTTAACTTTCGAACAATGTATACAGGCTTCGTAAACGCATTTTTCGAGCAAATGTGTTGAAAAGATTATTTCTAAGTCACGGGACACGAGACAGTCAACCATCAAAGTCTCGTTAAGTCCCTGGACTTCGAGACTTAGCAGAACAAAATTAGAATCGAGTTAATTTCTTGCGAAATGTAGTAAATATAGGCAATTTTTAATAAAAGTCACGTATTTTGATTCGCTTTGTTAGTCTTTGTCACTTGTTACCAAATAGGAAACACTTTGTTTTTTGTACACAACGACTTATTCATATAGTCGACTTATTCTATGTAGTTACATGTTACGGGAAGGACAACAAAAATTTTTTATTCTTCAAAAATAAATTAATTATTTCGACAATCGGGACTCGAGACCGCCAAATTGAAAAAAAGACTGAACTTTGTTCTTAACCAGTTGGAAAGTCGGACGTAGTCTCGCATCGTCAGCGGTGCTTGTAGTAATGTGTCCGTCCTGTGTGTGAACAGAACCTGAACCTGCTGCTGAACAAGATCCGCGACATCGTGAGCGTGCAGACGGAGGCCGAGGTGCTGGAGACGTGCGGGCGCACGCTGGAGTACCTGTGCTCCGAACAGTGCGGCGTGTACACGCGCTGTAACGTGGCGCGGGCCACCATCACCGACATGTGCGTCAACCGGTACAAGGAGGCCATCGACGAGTACCGCAGCCTCATCGAGGGGGTCAGTAGTTGTTCACAATGTGTCAGTACTATCTTGTACACGCGCTGTAACGTGGCGCGGGCCACCATCACCGACATGTGCGTCAACCGGTACAAGGAGGCCATCGACGAGTACCGCAGCCTCATCGAGGGGGTCAGTAGTTGTTCACAATGTGTCAGTACTATCTTGTACACGCGCTGTAACGTGGCGCGGGCCACCATCACCGACATGTGCGTCAACCGGTACAAGGAGGCCATCGACGAGTACCGCAGCCTCATCGAGGGGGTCAGTAGTTGTTCACAATGTGTCAGTACTATCTTGTACACGCGCTGTAACGTGGCGCGGGCCACCATCACCGACATGTGCGTCAACCGGTACAAGGAGGCCATCGACGAGTACCGCAGCCTCATCGAGGGGGTCAGTAGTTGTTCACAATGTGTCAGTACTATCTTGTACACGCGCTGTAACGTGGCGCGGGCCACCATCACCGACATGTGCGTCAACCGGTACAAGGAGGCCATCGACGAGTACCGCAGCCTCATCGAGGGGGTCAGTAGTTGTTCACAATGTGTCAGTACTATCTTGTACACGCGCTGTAACGTGGCGCGGGCCACCATCACCGACATGTGCGTCAACCGGTACAAGGAGGCCATCGACGAGTACCGCAGCCTCATCGAGGGGGTCAGTAGTTGTTCACAATGTGTCAGTACTATCTTGTACACGCGCTGTAACGTGGCGCGGGCCACCATCACCGACATGTGCGTCAACCGGTACAAGGAGGCCATCGACGAGTACCGCAGCCTCATCGAGGGGGTCAGTAGTTGTTCACAATGTGTCAGTACTATCTTGTACACGCGCTGTAACGTGGCGCGGGCCACCATCACCGACATGTGCGTCAACCGGTACAAGGAGGCCATCGACGAGTACCGCAGCCTCATCGAGGGGGTCAGTAGTTGTTCACAATGTGTCAGTACTATCTTGTACACGCGCTGTAACGTGGCGCGGGCCACCATCACCGACATGTGCGTCAACCGGTACAAGGAGGCCATCGACGAGTACCGCAGCCTCATCGAGGGGGTCAGTAGTTGTTCACAATGTGTCAGTACTATCTTGTACACGCGCTGTAACGTGGCGCGGGCCACCATCACCGACATGTGCGTCAACCGGTACAAGGAGGCCATCGACGAGTACCGCAGCCTCATCGAGGGGGTCAGTAGTTGTTCACAATGTGTCAGTACTATCTTGTACACGCGCTGTAACGTGGCGCGGGCCACCATCACCGACATGTGCGTCAACCGGTACAAGGAGGCCATCGACGAGTACCGCAGCCTCATCGAGGGGGTCAGTAGTTGTTCACAATGTGTCAGTACTATCTTGTACACGCGCTGTAACGTGGCGCGGGCCACCATCACCGACATGTGCGTCAACCGGTACAAGGAGGCCATCGACGAGTACCGCAGCCTCATCGAGGGGGTCAGTAGTTGTTCACAATGTGTCAGTACTATCTTGTACACGCGCTGTAACGTGGCGCGGGCCACCATCACCGACATGTGCGTCAACCGGTACAAGGAGGCCATCGACGAGTACCGCAGCCTCATCGAGGGGGTCAGTAGTTGTTCACAATGTGTCAGTACTATCTTGTACACGCGCTGTAACGTGGCGCGGGCCACCATCACCGACATGTGCGTCAACCGGTACAAGGAGGCCATCGACGAGTACCGCAGCCTCATCGAGGGGGTCAGTAGTTGTTCACAATGTGTCAGTACTATCTTGTACACGCGCTGTAACGTGGCGCGGGCCACCATCACCGACATGTGCGTCAACCGGTACAAGGAGGCCATCGACGAGTACCGCAGCCTCATCGAGGGGGTCAGTAGTTGTTCACAATGTGTCAGTACTATCTTGTACACGCGCTGTAACGTGGCGCGGGCCACCATCACCGACATGTGCGTCAACCGGTACAAGGAGGCCATCGACGAGTACCGCAGCCTCATCGAGGGGGTCAGTAGTTGTTCACAATGTGTCAGTACTATCTTGTACACGCGCTGTAACGTGGCGCGGGCCACCATCACCGACATGTGCGTCAACCGGTACAAGGAGGCCATCGACGAGTACCGCAGCCTCATCGAGGGGGTCAGTAGTTGTTCACAATGTGTCAGTACTATCTTGTACACGCGCTGTAACGTGGCGCGGGCCACCATCACCGACATGTGCGTCAACCGGTACAAGGAGGCCATCGACGAGTACCGCAGCCTCATCGAGGGGGTCAGTAGTTGTTCACAATGTGTCAGTACTATCTTGTACACGCGCTGTAACGTGGCGCGGGCCACCATCACCGACATGTGCGTCAACCGGTACAAGGAGGCCATCGACGAGTACCGCAGCCTCATCGAGGGGGTCAGTAGTTGTTCACAATGTGTCAGTACTATCTTGTACACGCGCTGTAACGTGGCGCGGGCCACCATCACCGACATGTGCGTCAACCGGTACAAGGAGGCCATCGACGAGTACCGCAGCCTCATCGAGGGGGTCAGTAGTTGTTCACAATGTGTCAGTACTATCTTGTACACGCGCTGTAACGTGGCGCGGGCCACCATCACCGACATGTGCGTCAACCGGTACAAGGAGGCCATCGACGAGTACCGCAGCCTCATCGAGGGGGTCAGTAGTTGTTCACAATGTGTCAGTACTATCTTGTACACGCGCTGTAACGTGGCGCGGGCCACCATCACCGACATGTGCGTCAACCGGTACAAGGAGGCCATCGACGAGTACCGCAGCCTCATCGAGGGGGTCAGTAGTTGTTCACAATGTGTCAGTACTATCTTGTACACGCGCTGTAACGTGGCGCGGGCCACCATCACCGACATGTGCGTCAACCGGTACAAGGAGGCCATCGACGAGTACCGCAGCCTCATCGAGGGGGTCAGTAGTTGTTCACAATGTGTCAGTACTATCTTGTACACGCGCTGTAACGTGGCGCGGGCCACCATCACCGACATGTGCGTCAACCGGTACAAGGAGGCCATCGACGAGTACCGCAGCCTCATCGAGGGGGTCAGTAGTTGTTCACAATGTGTCAGTACTATCTTGTACACGCGCTGTAACGTGGCGCGGGCCACCATCACCGACATGTGCGTCAACCGGTACAAGGAGGCTATCGACGAGTACCGCAGCCTCATCGAGGGGGTCAGTAGTTGTTCACAATGTTGTTATAATAAAGCGACTGTTGCAACGCGCTGTTGAGGTGGAATCTGAATGTCGAATGTAGCGACCCGGGCCGCGGACGGCCGACCTCGCAGCCCGCTCCCGAGTGCCTCCCCCGCCATGGCCCGTCAGTAGTGGTGTGCGTTGGACTCACTACATAGACGCGTGGACAGTTTTAAAGATTTAAGCATACAAAGGGACAGACCGACGCGGGAAGTGACTTTGCTTTATACTATGTAGTGATTGCTTGCTGTACTAACAGTTTGCACCAAAGCGTACAACAAGCCAACAACATTCAATGAACCTATAATAAACTAAAATATTTGACACAAATATTCAACATATATTTTTCCTTATGTGTAAATAAGTCGACGTCCTGTTCCTGAGCAATTAGGGCGTTCAGTAGACGAGCTGTAGGGGCATGCTGAGCTGAGGGTGGAGCACAGGCACGCTACACCCGCTATCGGTCCGACGTGAACAGTGAACAGCGAGCTAGCGTGGTCACATCGTCGATCCTATTGTTGACCACTAGGAAGTAGTGCATCAACAGAGCACACTTACGTCTTAGTTCTAGCATGTTGATGCCCACCATTCCAGAGACAAACAGAGACGGATAGGGATAGTACCCATACAGCTTCTAGCAATCACTTGTTCAACCGTGGTACTTGTCTGGATGTAATAGAGATGTAGATAAGTCAGGTTATAGGGCACACGACGTATTTTTTTTCGTTTAATTGTGTATGATTCATCGGCGTCACAGTGTTGTTTACAAGCTCGAATTGTAGCGAATCCGACGGCAGCGGCTGACCGCTGTGACTCGAACTCGATGACGTAATCGGTGCGAGAGCTTCTTGTCGGCCTGTGCGCACGACAGACGATATATTGTGCGCTCCCTTTGTCTTCCGAGCGTTAACGGATAGCACCGTCTCAGCTCGAACCCGGGCATCGCGCATTGGCCGTTGGATCAGCTGACCAATCTAGACAGTGCCTGTCTCCACATATTTTTCGCTATGCGTAGTGTTCGCCGAATCACCACAAACAGCAAGTAGTTTATTAGCAAGTAGTTGTCCTATCACGCGCCCGTGCTATCACGTGTCTGTATGGTGGCTGTCTCTTGCAGGGCGAGACGCCGGACGCGGACGAGGTGTTCAACGTGATCAACTCGCTGCGCAAGGTGTCCATCATGTACATGTGCCACAACCTCAACGACACCAACATCTGGGACTCGCTGTTCGAGGACCTGCCCAAGTGCGTCAAGGAGAACGAGACGCAGATGCCGCCGCAGGTCAGTGCGAAACTATTTTGACTAGAGAGGGTCATTATATCATGTTCGGCGTATTTGGCTACTTTAAAAAAAAGCATATACAGGGTGTAATTAGACACATCACATAGCCGTTAACTACGCATACTGTACATCTAACTAAGTAGCTTTACGCTAAAATTATCGCTGGGAACCGACTTTTATTTTTAGGTATAAAAAAAAATTCATAATTTTATTGCGCGCAGTGTAAAGCAAACAGGTTTCGTGTCGTTGTGTGCGTAGGCGGGTGGCTTGACGCTCGCCACGCGCCTATGCTGGAACGCGCTGTGATAAGAACGTATCGACGAGCGTGCGTATTTTTTTAGAAAAATCGAAAATTCAGATAATGTTTGTTTGGGAAAAAGTTTTGTAATAATACTTACTTAGAATTCGATTTCGTAAAAAAAAGTTAAAAAAAAATGCAACTTTGACCTTCAATATCTCGAGAACCCTTGGAGTCCCAGGTACGGTCTAAAGGAAAAAAATGATCCAAATAATGGGTAGAATACGTGGCTTTCGGCTTCGTTAAGTGTCTTCTTACACCCTGTATACGGTCGAATTGAGTAACTTCGTTTTTTAAAAGTCGGTTTGAATAAAAACCAACGTTTAACTTGCTTGAACGAAGACAATTTAATCAATACATTTTGTTTCCTTATATAGTATTCGAGGTAACGTAACCATAGCGTGATTCACAAAAACTAACAACGCCATCTAGTTATACATGAAGTACTAAAAAAGGTAAATATATCAAAATAGATTAACGCAAGATTGTACATTCCGCCCACTATGGACAGAATGTCCATTTTGCCCGCCCACCATGAACTAACCACATTCGAAAAAATGGACTGTATTATAGTTAGAAACAAAGTTATGTCAGTATGACATGGTGGCTGAGAACAAAACACACTTTAATAAAGATAAACAGTTCACAATACAAACAAACTTAGCGAAATTCTTAACAATAATAACATAACATACACATATCTGGTCACTGAGCGACCGGTAATACACACAGTTTAGTTATTGGTCGTTTAATTGTTATACCTTTACATTTTAGAGTAACTACCCTCGTAACATTGTCCAATCCAGTGTGTTTAGTAATGATTTTACCCAAAAGCCATTTGGCTGGAGGGAGACCATCCTCCTTTACTAAAACGACATCTCCGATATTGGCTTCAGGAGTTTTATTTGCCCACTTATAACGATGCATAAATTGACTTAAATATTCACTTGACCATCGACGCCAAAACTGTTGCAGCATTTTTTGGGTCAATTGCCAACGTTTTAACGACGAAATGGATGAGGTTTCGTAATTATGCTCAGGTACAAGGAGTACTGGTTCACCGATTAAAAAATGCCCTGGAGTGAGGGGTGTCGGGTCTTGCGAATTTGTGCTAATTTGTGATAACGGTCGAGAGTTAAGACAAGCTTCTATTTGGTATAAAAGCGTAGAAATCTCTTCAAAAGTAAGAGTTGCAGAGCCTATTACGCGTCTTAAGTGATGTTTAGTGGATTTTATTCCAGCTTCCCATAGCCCACCAAAATGCGGTGCGTGGGGTGGAATAAAATGCCAAGTTGTGCCGTTGTTTGCCAAACATTTGGCGATTTCCACTGTCAAGGTAGAAGTTTCTTGGGCAAACAAGCTTCTAAGTTCGCGAGCAGCACCAACAAAATTCGTTCCGTTATCGCTAAATAGGTCAGCACAATGACCACGTCTGGCAACAAATCGTTTAAAAGCAGCTATAAATCCTTGTGATGTGAGATCACTCACAGCTTCTAGATGTACGGCTCTTGTAGCCATACATATAAAAAGGCAAATGTAGCCTTTATAGGCTCGATGGCCTCTACCTTTAGAAGTTCGAATTTGTATGGGACCTGCGTAGTCCACACCACTTCGATAAAACGCTCGAATCGGGGTAACTCGAGCTGATGGTAGTTGTCCCATCAGTTGAACTCTTGTCTGTGCAGCATGTCGTACACAAATAACACATTTCCGAACAGTCAATTTTACTTGATTCTTAGCATCAATGAGCCAGTATTTAGTTCGCAGATGATTCATCATGAGCTGCGGTCCGCCGTGCAACGTAATATGGTGAGTTTCATTTAAAACTAACTCAGTAAAGTGAGATTTTGCTGGTAATATTATTGGATGTTTTAATCCAGTGTTTATTACCGCCTTCTCTAAACGACCACCAACTCTCAAGATGCCCGAATAATCTAGAAATGGATTTAATGAGGTAAGCTTGCTTTTCTTTTGTACTGACCCCTTTTCTATAATATCCTTTATCTCTTGCTGGAAACTGACTGCTTGACACTGTTTCACACAAATATGAAGAGCTTCATTTAGTTCTAAACTAGTTAACCATACAGGTAAGTTATGATCTTGTACATTTCTCAACTTTTTGATAAATCTTTTGCAGTATGCTACTACTCGAACTAATTTACGAAGAGATGAGAACTTGGTCCACAACTGGAATTGATCGTTCTGTGTTACATAACAAACCTTTTTTGTTTTTTCTTCTAAATTAGTATCTAGTATTTGGTGATTATCATAATTTTCAGGTCTATGTTTCAACCATAATGGTCCTGTTTTCCACAGTTCAAGTGTCGATAACTCTGACGGGTTAATTCCCCGCGACACACAATCTGCCGGGTTATCAAGAGATGCTACGTGTGACCATTGGTTCCTGTCTAATATATTTAAGATTTCCGAGACCCGATTGGCTATAAACGTTTTCCAACGTGTTGGATGACTGCTTAGCCAAGCCAGTACCACGGTTGAATCAGTCCAAGCTCGTAAGTTAGACTTCGGAATGTTCAAAACTACTGAGACTTCCTGTAACAATTTAGCTAATAAAACAGCTCCACACAACTCGAGTCTTGGGATGGATACTTGCTTTATTGGAGCTACTTTGGTTTTGGAAGTGACCAAATGAATGTGCACGTCTCCTGATTCTTCAACAACACGGATATAGACCACAGCAGCATAAGCCTCATTAGATGCATCGCTGAAGCCATGAAGTTCCACACTGCTGTTTTCCTTGACATTAATCCATCGTGGAAATTGACATTTGGTAAGTTCTACCAGTCCTGCACGGTAGGTAATCCATTCGTTTAATAGTGTTGGTGGTAGTTTATCATCCCATTCTATTCCTGCAAGCCAAAGCTTTTGAATCATAATTTTAGCTTTTATGATTGCTGGTGATATCCAACCCATTGGGTCAAACAATTTCGCAATATCAGAAATTACTTTCCTTTTTGTTACAGGTTCCGAGATTGAAGGTAGCTGAACGGAGTACTCGAAGTTATCAGTTCGTCGATTCCAGGTAAGTCCCAATATTTTAATAGTTTCACTTTCTTTTAGTTCTAGATTGCTTGTTAATGCTTTGCTTTCCTTAGTTATTTCCTTATGTAGTTGATCATCATTGCTTGCCCATTTCTGTAGTTCAAAACCTCCCTTGCTTAGTAGTTCAGTTATTTCTGAGAATATTTGTTTGCCTTCTGAAATACTTGCACAGCCAGTTATAAGGTCATCCATGTAAAAATCGTGTAAAACCCTTTCAGATGCTAGTGGGAATTGAGCTCCTTCATCATAAGCGACTTGATGAAGCGCTCTTACTGCCAGGTATGGAGCTGAAGCAGTCCCAAATGTTACCCGTACTAAACGCTTCAGAGTCTGATCTCCACACAATGCGTTGATAATCTGCATCTTGTTCTGTCACCTTAATCTGTCTGTACATCTTTACGATGTCAGCTACTAAGCAAATAGGATGGAGCCTCCACCTCATGAGGATGTGTCTAAGATCATCCTGTAATCTTGGTCCTACCATAAGGTTACTGTTCAGTGAAACACCATTGTTGTCGCGACTAGAAGCATTAAATACAATCCTGAATTTGGTCGTTGTTTTATCCTCTCTAACTACTTCATGATAAGGTAAGTAAACCGCTTCTGGTTTATCAATTTCTTCCGGGGGTATTAGTTCCATATGACCGAGCTTTAAATATTCTAAAATAACTTCCGAATATTTAGTTTTTAAATCCGGTGATTTTAAGAAACGTTTTTCTAACGATAATAATCTCTTAACAGCAATATTACGCGAATTTCCATATTTACTGTTCGGGTCATCATCTTTAAAAGGCAACTTTACAATATACCTACCAAAACTATCGCGTTTGATTGTTTTCTCAAATATTTCCTCACAACGTTTTTCTTCTGGAGTTAATTGGTTTTTGCTCAGAATGAAGTTATCAGATTCGAGCTCCCAGAATTGTTTAAGATTAAAATCTTCATTGCAAATGTTAGTATGCATGCTGATGATAGTACTATTGCAAATCATAGTATTGGTTTCGCTATCACTCACTTTGCCAGACAAAATCCAACCCAGCCTGGTGCTTTGTGCCATCAGTATTCCTGGAGGACCTCTAATCAATCCTTCAGTTAGAATTTGACAATAGACTTCTGCACCAAGCAAAAGATCGATTTTGTTTGGTATGTTAAACTTCGGATCTGCTAACTTCATTACTGGTAAGTTGGGCCACAGCTGGACGACAATTTTTCTTTCAGGTAGAAATGAAGTTAATTTCCGAAGGACGTATGTTTTGACATTTATGGTAAAGTTAGGATCCTGGATAGATTGTAGTTTAATGTACACTACATGTTTACAATTGAGAGAAGCGTTGGCATCTCCCCCCACTCCTGATATAACACTGTTGCATGTAATCCTGTTAAGTCCAAGTAATTGGACTGCAGACTCCGTTATGAAGGATGCCTGTGATCCCTGGTCCACTAGAGACCTCAGTGTTATATAAGATCCTGTCTTAGTTTCTGCTTTTACCAAAGCTGTTGCTAGTACAACCTGATGATTTTTGTTAGACATACTACTACTAGTTGTACAAATGTTTCTTACCTCGGTCTCGTTCTTCGATGTTGTCGCAGTTGCAACAACATTGGTACTATCAACTGATTGTTCGTTCGGTTCATCAGCTGGTTGGTTATTATTATTCGAATGCAGCAACGAATGGTGTTTTCTTCTGCAAATTCTGCATCTCGTGGGCAAACGACACGAAGTAACCACATGATTTGCGCCTAAGCAATTGAAACACAAACCTGAATTTTGGACAAAGTTACGACGAGCTGACAAATCTTCTTTAGCAAAATCCTTACAATTCCCTATCTTATGATTAGTGTTTGAACAAAAGCTACACACAGATGGTTTATTTTCGTAAATATTTTTTACTACGTGATGTGACTTTGAGTTAGTGCTCTTTACTGTTTTAGTACATAAAAATTCAAGTGACCTAAATCTAAGCTCCAAAAAATCTAAAAACTTTTGTAACGTAGGCAAATCGTTAGCTGAATTACAAATCTTAGCTTCCCATTGTTTGCGAGACTCATTATCTAATTTAGAACACAGTATATAAATAACAATAAGGTCCCAATTTTCGATGTTAATACCTTCGTTTTTTAAAGCATTAAGACATTCATTTGTTGTATCAAAAAGTTCTTTCAAAGAGTTCGATGACTCAGTCGTTATACATTTTTGATTGAAGAATCTTTTCAAAATACAATTTGTTATAAACCTCTTGTTATTGAATCTATGCTCCAAAAGATTCCAACTGGTCAAATAGTTCTCACTAGTAATAGGTAGGTATCGCAACAGTTGTTCAGCTTCTCCGGTAAGATATGTTTTTAGGTAATGTAGTTTTTGCACGTTATCTAATGATTGGTTCTTGTGTATCAATGTTTGAAAGAGATCCCGAAATGTTGACCACTCAGAATAATGACCCGAAAATGTAGGTATCGAAATTTTAGGCAATTTCACGGCAGTCGGAGTTGTTGTATTGCCGATTTCCGCAGAAGCAGAAGTAGTTTTCTTCTGTAAACGTTCTTTTAAATCAGCTTTGTAATCCATGTATAACTCTTCCGCCTGACCATACATTTCACTTATGTACTCTGACTTCTCATATTCTGCCTGTTTAATCTCTGAAATTATTTTACTATGATTCTCTTCAAAGGCTGACCATTGATTTTCTAAAGACTCCAATCTTGTTTCTACGTAGCTTAGTGTAATCCTTTCTTTAGGAGACTTTTTGAAGTTAACGTATCCTCTTTGCATCTTTTTATTGATATCAACTTGCAATCTGAGTAATGAATCCATTTTTTAAAAGTATATTCCAGAATTAATTCAAATTACAAGTCCCAAATTCTGCAGAATCGTTGACGTTTTTCTTCAATAAAATTCTATGTTCCAAATTTTCGAAAAAATTCTAAGTCCAAAATTTTGTGAAAATTTTCTAAGTCTTTTTAAATTAAAAACTTTGCCGAAATTGGGCATGGATTCCCCGTCTAAACACAGTTTTGCTTACTGGACTTGTAAAATTTTTACAAGTCCAACTATTGCAAAATTTTTCTAAGTTCTACGTTTTTTTTTTTTTTCACTTTGTTAAACTTTTAGAGTACTCACTGTTTGTCCATGATCACAACACTTCACCAATTATACGATTTAATCCGATAGGGGGCACCACTTTTTAACTCACTGCACAAGTCACTGCATCCGATTATCCGGCCTCGAAAACCATGAATAAAAACCAACGTTTAACTTGCTTGAACGAAGACAATTTAATCAATACATTTTGTTTCCTTATATAGTATTCGAGGTAACGTAACCATAGCGTGATTCACAAAAACTAACAACGCCATCTAGTTATACATGAAGTACTAAAAAAGGTAAATATATCAAAATAGATTAACGCAAGATTGTACACGGTTAATAACCTCCTTTTTTAGAAGTCGGTTAAAAAAACAATTCATTAAAATCCTACTAATATTGTAAACGTGAAAGTTTGTTTGGATGGATGTTTGTTACTCATTCATTCAAAAATCAGTGAACGGATTTGGACGAAATTTGGTACACAGATAGTTTATAACCTGGATTAGGATAGTTTTTATCACAATTTTATGTTCCCGTGGGAGAATTTTCGATTTGTAGTGGGCGGAGTCGCTGGCAACAGCTAGTTCTAAATAATTAAAATAAACCGTGGCAGCTAAGACATGACCAGACACGACTGACAGTGCCCGTTCACGAATAATTTTAGGGAACTAAATGACTCGACACACGCGCCACCATCAGCGAGACATTTGAGTGAGCAAGAGCATGACATATTCTAAACCGCCAGGTCAAGTCTCCGCCATTTTGAAAGTAAAAGATTATTTGCGATATCGGTATCTTCTAAAGTCACGGAAAATGGATCCATTAGTCGTTCTTGTGATCGCTTTGTTAGTGTGAAGTAACACGGGAGCAGATGTTGATGTTGGGCTGTGCTGCCGTTTTAGGTGTCAGTATGATAATATATGGTTGTGTGGTGCGTGTGTGACAGGCGCTGGTGTACGTGGTGCGCGCGTGCTTCTACTCGGTGCTGTGGTCGCTGCACGGCGTGGAGACACGTGTCAGTGAGGCCGGCGCCTCCGCACTGCGCGAGAGACTGCACGCCTACGTCGCGCACTGCAAGGACATCGTGGCGCGCGGCATCACGCCCGACCTCAAGGAGGAGGTATGTACCGCACACGTCACACGTCACACGTCAGTGAGGCCGGCGCCTCCGCACTGCGCGAGAGACTGCACGCCTACGTCGCGCACTGCAAGGACATCGTGGCGCGCGGCATCACGCCCGACCTCAAGGAGGAGGTATGTACCGCACACGTCACACGTCACACGTCAGTGAGGCCGGCGCCTCCGCACTGCGCGAGAGACTGCACGCCTACGTCGCGCACTGCAAGGACATCGTGGCGCGCGGCATCACGCCCGACCTCAAGGAGGAGGTATGTACCGCACACGTCACACGTCACACGTCAGTGAGGCCGGCGCCTCCGCACTGCGCGAGAGACTGCACGCCTACGTCGCGCACTGCAAGGACATCGTGGCGCGCGGCATCACGCCCGACCTCAAGGAGGAGGTATGTACCGCACACGTCACACGTCACACGTCAGTGAGGCCGGCGCCTCCGCACTGCGCGAGAGACTGCACGCCTACGTCGCGCACTGCAAGGACATCGTGGCGCGCGGCATCACGCCCGACCTCAAGGAGGAGGTATGTACCGCACACGTCACACGTCACACGTCAGTGAGGCCGGCGCCTCCGCACTGCGCGAGAGACTGCACGCCTACGTCGCGCACTGCAAGGACATCGTGGCGCGCGGCATCACGCCCGACCTCAAGGAGGAGGTATGTACCGCACACGTCACACGTCAGTGAGGCCGGCGCCTCCGCACTGCGCGAGAGACTGCACGCCTACGTCGCGCACTGCAAGGACATCGTGGCGCGCGGCATCACGCCCGACCTCAAGGAGGAGGTATGTACCGCACACGTCACACGTCACACGTCAGTGAGGCCGGCGCCTCCGCACTGCGCGAGAGACTGCACGCCTACGTCGCGCACTGCAAGGACATCGTGGCGCGCGGCATCACGCCCGACCTCAAGGAGGAGGTATGTACCGCACACGTCACACGTCACACGTCAGTGAGGCCGGCGCCTCCGCACTGCGCGAGAGACTGCACGCCTACGTCGCGCACTGCAAGGACATCGTGGCGCGCGGCATCACGCCCGACCTCAAGGAGGAGGTATGTACCGCACACGTCACACGTCACACGTCAGTGAGGCCGGCGCCTCCGCACTGCGCGAGAGACTGCACGCCTACGTCGCGCACTGCAAGGACATCGTGGCGCGCGGCATCACGCCCGACCTCAAGGAGGAGGTATGTACCGCACACGTCACACGTCACACGTCAGTGAGGCCGGCGCCTCCGCACTGCGCGAGAGACTGCACGCCTACGTCGCGCACTGCAAGGACATCGTGGCGCGCGGCATCACGCCCGACCTCAAGGAGGAGGTATGTACCGCACACGTCACACGTCACACGTCAGTGAGGCCGGCGCCTCCGCACTGCGCGAGAGACTGCACGCCTACGTCGCGCACTGCAAGGACATCGTGGCGCGCGGCATCACGCCCGACCTCAAGGAGGAGGTATGTACCGCACACGTCACACGTCACACGTCAGTGAGGCCGGCGCCTCCGCACTGCGCGAGAGACTGCACGCCTACGTCGCGCACTGCAAGGACATCGTGGCGCGCGGCATCACGCCCGACCTCAAGGAGGAGGTATGTACCGCACACGTCACACGTCACACGTCAGTGAGGCCGGCGCCTCCGCACTGCGCGAGAGACTGCACGCCTACGTCGCGCACTGCAAGGACATCGTGGCGCGCGGCATCACGCCCGACCTCAAGGAGGAGGTATGTACCGCACACGTCACACGTCATCATTTGTGTTCAAACTTCTAGGTGACAGTGTATTTATTGAAGGTATCGTTTTCAGTTTATACTACACGCGTCAATAAGAAAATTATCGGATTGCGAAGAGTAAAATATGTAATTGAGAATAATGTAAAATGTTGTGCAGGCGTACACGTCGCTATGCGACCTGCTGATCCTGTTCGCGGAGCAGCTGGTGCTGCACCACCCGTCCTCTCCCGCGGTCCGTCAGCTGGTGCTGGAGCCCGACGCCGCGCTCTGCGACATGCTCAACGCCTTCATCCAGGAGTTCGTGTTCGTGCACCACAACTACGGTAAGACACACACACACACACACACCCGCAGCATAGCTCCCTTGGCGCGCGTTCACACGTCACGTTAGCCAAAGAAGCCCTCCTGCTAATGTCATTAAACACCTAAAGAGTATTGCAGCATTATATCACAGGGTACCATTTGACTATGTAGCCAAACCTCACAGACTTGTTGGCGATCTAATCGTAACATAATAAAAACTTTAGTCTTCAATGATTCATTTATAAAATCTTGTTTCATCTGATCAGTATTGATCTTATACGTCTGTGAAGTTCCGCCAAACAAGTTTAACCCTGTGTACTCGTACATATAATATGAAACTGCAAAATAAATTGCTGTTTCATCTAATATATAAAATTCTCGTGTCACAGTTTTCGTTGCCATACTCCTCCGAAACGGCTTGACCGATTTTGATGAAACTTTTTGTGCTTATCCGGTATCTATGAGAATCGGCCAAAATCTATTTTTCATCCCCCTAAATGTTAGGGGTAAAATTTTTTTAAAATAATTTATATGGCAAAACAACGTTTGCCGGGTCAGCTAGTTTGTATATACAACAGTAATGAAAGACTTGAAGTCAGAACTTGAAATTTGAATTGTTTCGTTGTATTTGTCAAACTTAAATACTATCATTTGAAAATAAAACGAATAAAATATTTATCATGTTTATTACACAGCGCCACCTAGCGTTCGCAACTTGTTTGGCTCTGACCGTTCTAATTAAAAACAATACATTTTACCAAATTAACTGGTTTTGGGTTCCATGGCGATCCATCGACAGCAAAATTAAATTAATGTAAGCAACAATATTTTTTAAGAATGTTATCAAATACAGAATTCGGTGGCAAAAAGTAGAAGTAATGTAGGCTCTGTCATCTGCCAATGTCGAATCAATCTGATAAGCGCAGGCCAGACAGAACAGACGTAAAACGAGGATGCGTCACGGACTGGCACAGACGTATTAGGGTACGTTCATATCTGACGGAACAACCGTCGAGCGGATCATTGAATGTTCTTTGACGCACTAACGGATCATCGGTTGAGTGTGAACGGTCAATTGTTTTTCTATACATTTGTCTGTTCTGGCGTTCCGCGACGGATGTTCCGTCAGATATGAACCCACCCTAATACGTCTGTGCCAGTTCGTGACGCGTCCTCGTCTTACGTCTGTTCTGTCTGGCCTGCGCTTATTAGATTGATTCGACATTGGCAGATGACAGAGCCTACATTAGCGCTGCAATCCATTATGATACCCCCCCTAGTACTACGCACCTAGCGAATAGGTACTCAAAATAAACAAAGCCTCATTTAACGGAGCAAGAACTCGCATGCGAGTTTCACTACATTGCGGTATTTGTTTCATCAACTGAATTAGTTGTACCTTTAAAGTTCGCAATGTAAGTTCTCCGCGTGCGAGTTCTTGTATCGACTAAATGAGGCTTAAACATGATAAATATTAATTTTAAGTTGTATGGATAAAAATGCATTATATTATATTCGACATGTATTACTTAGTAGCGTAACTAGACTACTATATGAATGTAAGAGACAACAACCTCAATTGTCGAAGTAGGAGCTGATCCGAGACTTGAGTAAAGTTCATATTTTTAACATTGAAACCTATGCGAACATAAACTATGTTAAAATATTTGTATTTATTCATATCAGACGTCGTACTCCGGTCAACTTTTATGTATAGCTCGTGCTAGCTAAAACCAAGTTACTGTGAATTGATTTGGATGAATTTTATTCTATCTATATGTTCTGTCTGGTTCATTTTAAATTTTATTTGACTGACTTTCAAATTCATCGGCTTGTACTGGCTTGCAACTTCAAATCACCACTGGAAACATAAGTTTTAAAAAACAATGAGTGCCGGACTGTTTTTATATGCCAAGTTTCAAGTATATCAAAGCAAGCAATAACATATTATAATTAAAAGTTTTCACCCCTTGAAAAGTTTTTTTTTTGCAGTCTCTTCTTGTTGGGAGTGTCACGTTATAAACTGTAGCAACTGTCGTAAAATGCAAGTTTCTATGTTTAGACAGGCAGAAAGCGTTTAAATATATAATACGCTGTAAACTTTGATGGGTTAACTATTTAGTTTACAAATAGTATTATACATTTTTATTCAAATCTATTCACTGTAACTAGATTCCGTCATTTTCATTTATAATGACTAGTTGACTGGACTATAGGGATGTGGTACAATGAATATGACTCGGTGACAGTGAACATAGAACGGATGGAAGGGTTTTGATGTGACACTCGTGCACTTTAAAGGTTGTTATTCAAAATTGGGTTTGTGTATGACATTTGTGCAGTAGTTTTACGGTGTGGTGCACTTTCCGGGTATCAGGATAAAGTGACAGTTTGTGTTAGGCCCAGCCTTGTGAGCTGCTACTTGAATTTTGTCAGCTGTTAAGTTGTAGAAGTAATTTTAATTCGAAATGGTTATGTATTATGTAGGTCGCGGTCATTCGAAGTGCATGCAATACGGTTCGTAACTGAGACCGTATTACATCGCACTGTTCACTCGTACAGTTCGTGAAGGAGAGAAAAAATATGCATTATTAACGTAACGTCGTTGTCGTGGTCTCGCCGGCTGCTGCTAACGGAGGTGTCTTGTGTTGCATGTGTGGCGCGCGGCACCGTCTGTCCCGCTCCGGCCGGTAAGCAGCTGTCCGCACTCGTTACACTAGTTGACACTCGCCGGCGTATTTTACCTTAGTAATGGCGCGCGTCCCGCTCCGGCCGGGTGTGGCGGGTGCGGGACGTGCCGCCGCGCTACAATAATGCATATTTTTGTCTCGACGCGACGTCGTTCTGTGCACTCGCTGTGTGTATCACTTAACATTACTAAGGGAAAATTGTCGCGCCCGCTTCAGACACGCAATCCGGCACCGACGGCGAATACAAGAACCTCGTCGACCGACTTTACATACGACATGCTCTGTATCATGTCGCAGCTCCTGTGACTGTGATACTGTAGTGTTGATGAATGTCAGACTGTATCACAATGAAGTCGGTATTCGCTTGCGGTATCGAACTGCGTTGTAATTCAATTAACACACTTGACGAGTTTTGTGATTTGAGCATGTATTGTGCAGTGTATTATTATTTTGCATCCCGTTTAATTTTATAGTGATCAAATGAAATACAAAGTTATGACAAAAAGCTAAGACTTAACAAAAAGAAGCAAGACGCAGCTTGTACTAAACCGCGGTTTGTGGGACTTTTGCAACTAATAGTGAGGAGGACAGGATCATGTAATCGAGCTTATTTATTTCCTATATGTAGTCCGTAGTGCCTGCATGGTTCATAGTTGACACGAAAATCTCAAGTTGAACCACCATTGAAACATGTTAATACGATAACTGAAAATAATAAGTCTGAATAAAAGAAAATCGTTGGAGTCAACTTGAGGTTACCGTGTGTCGTTTTAGTGTCTACACTGATTTATATGTTTGGAAGTATAATGTTAGAAAGGCACTAAAGCGTTACTGTTTAGTTTTGCATTCGTACGGAGCGCTCCCGGCAGAGCTCGCTAACACTGCGCTCACTTGCAGATGGACAAGATGAGAGACGTATCGAGGAGCTGCACAAGAGACGGAACTTCCTGGCCGCCTACTGCAAGCTCATCGTGTACAACGTGGCACCCATCCGCCGTGCTGCTGACGTCTTCAAGCACTACATCAAGGTACCGCGCTACAACAAACAAACTAAATTATGTTTATTACTACTAAAACAACTTAAATAAGAGAATATTATAAAAAATAGATAACCTATTAAAATTGATACACACACTGCTTCACTCGCCATACGTTGTGACGTCTGTCCTCTCCGCAGTGCTACAACGACTACGGCGACATCATTAAGGCCACGCTGAGCAAGGCGCGCGAGATCAACAAACTGAACTGTGCACTCACCATGGAGCTGGCCATGCAGGCGCTGTTCACAGACATGTTGCACAAGCACGGCACGCCGCACAGGCAGCTGCCCGAGATGCTGGAGCTCAAGGTATGAACTGTGAGCTGATATCACCATGGAGCTGTTCACAGACATGTTGCACAAGCACGGCACGCCGCACAGGCAGCTGCCCGAGATGCTGGAGCTCAAGGTATGAACTGTGAGCTGATATCACCATGGAGCTGTTCACAGACATGTTGCACAAGCACGGCACGCCGCACAGGCAGCTGCCCGAGATGCTGGAGCTCAAGGTATGAACTGTGAGCTGATATCACCATGGAGCTGTTCACAGACATGTTGCACAAGCACGGCACGCCGCACAGGCAGCTGCCCGAGATGCTGGAGCTCAAGGTATGAACTGTGAGCTGATATCACCATGGAGCTGTTCACAGACATGTTGCACAAGCACGGCACGCCGCACAGGCAGCTGCCCGAGATGCTGGAGCTCAAGGTATGAACTGTGAGCTGATATCACCATGGAGCTGTTCACAGACATGTTGCACAAGCACGGCACGCCGCACAGGCAGCTGCCCGAGATGCTGGAGCTCAAGGTATGAACTGTGAGCTGATATCACCATGGAGCTGTTCACAGACATGTTGCACAAGCACGGCACGCCGCACAGGCAGCTGCCCGAGATGCTGGAGCTCAAGGTATGAACTGTGAGCTGATATCACCATGGAGCTGTTCACAGACATGTTGCACAAGCACGGCACGCCGCACAGGCAGCTGCCCGAGATGCTGGAGCTCAAGGTATGAACTGTGAGCTGATATCACCATGGAGCTGTTCACAGACATGTTGCACAAGCACGGCACGCCGCACAGGCAGCTGCCCGAGATGCTGGAGCTCAAGGTATGAACTGTGAGCTGATATCACCATGGAGCTGTTCACAGACATGTTGCACAAGCACGGCACGCCGCACAGGCAGCTGCCCGAGATGCTGGAGCTCAAGGTATGAACTGTGAGCTGATATCACCATGGAGCTGTTCACAGACATGTTGCACAAGCACGGCACGCCGCACAGGCAGCTGCCCGAGATGCTGGAGCTCAAGGTATGAACTGTGAGCTGATATCACCATGGAGCTGTTCACAGACATGTTGCACAAGCACGGCACGCCGCACAGGCAGCTGCCCGAGATGCTGGAGCTCAAGGTATGAACTGTGAGCTGATATCACCATGGAGCTGTTCACAGACATGTTGCACAAGCACGGCACGCCGCACAGGCAGCTGCCCGAGATGCTGGAGCTCAAGGTATGAACTGTGAGCTGATATCACCATGGAGCTGTTCACAGACATGTTGCACAAGCACGGCACGCCGCACAGGCAGCTGCCCGAGATGCTGGAGCTCAAGGTATGAACTGTGAGCTGATATCACCATGGAGCTGTTCACAGACATGTTGCACAAGCACGGCACGCCGCACAGGCAGCTGCCCGAGATGCTGGAGCTCAAGGTATGAACTGTGAGCTGATATCACCATGGAGCTGTTCACAGACATGTTGCACAAGCACGGCACGCCGCACAGGCAGCTGCCCGAGATGCTGGAGCTCAAGGTATGAACTGTGAGCTGATATCACCATGGAGCTGTTCACAGACATGTTGCACAAGCACGGCACGCCGCACAGGCAGCTGCCCGAGATGCTGGAGCTCAAGGTATGAACTGTGAGCTGATATCACCATGGAGCTGTTCACAGACATGTTGCACAAGCACGGCACGCCGCACAGGCAGCTGCCCGAGATGCTGGAGCTCAAGGTATGAACTGTGAGCTGATATCACCATGGAGCTGTTCACAGACATGTTGCACAAGCACGGCACGCCGCAC
The DNA here is from genome assembly GCA_950005045.1 of Agrotis exclamationis. Lineage (NCBI taxonomy): Eukaryota > Metazoa > Arthropoda > Insecta > Lepidoptera > Noctuidae > Agrotis > Agrotis exclamationis. The sequence goes on from OX465430.1 coordinate 466,093, forward strand.
AGGCAGCTGCCCGAGATGCTGGAGCTCAAGGTATGAACTGTGAGCTGATATCACCATGGAGCTGTTCACAGACATGTTGCACAAGCACGGCACGCCGCACAGGCAGCTGCCCGAGATGCTGGAGCTCAAGGTATGAACTGTGAGCTGATATCACCATGGAGCTGTTCACAGACATGTTGCACAAGCACGGCACGCCGCACAGGCAGCTGCCCGAGATGCTGGAGCTCAAGGTATGAACTGTGAGCTGATATCACCATGGAGCTGTTCACAGACATGTTGCACAAGCACGGCACGCCGCACAGGCAGCTGCCCGAGATGCTGGAGCTCAAGGTATGAACTGTGAGCTGATATCACCATGGAGCTGTTCACAGACATGTTGCACAAGCACGGCACGCCGCACAGGCAGCTGCCCGAGATGCTGGAGCTCAAGGTATGAACTGTGAGCTGATATCACCATGGAGCTGTTCACAGACATGTTGCACAAGCACGGCACGCCGCACAGGCAGCTGCCCGAGATGCTGGAGCTCAAGGTATGAACTGTGAGCTGATATCACCATGGAGCTGTTCACAGACATGTTGCACAAGCACGGCACGCCGCACAGGCAGCTGCCCGAGATGCTGGAGCTCAAGGTATGAACTGTGAGCTGATATCACCATGGAGCTGTTCACAGACATGTTGCACAAGCACGGCACGCCGCACAGGCAGCTGCCCGAGATGCTGGAGCTCAAGGTATGAACTGTGAGCTGATATCACCATGGAGCTGTTCACAGACATGTTGCACAAGCACGGCACGCCGCACAGGCAGCTGCCCGAGATGCTGGAGCTCAAGGTATGAACTGTGAGCTGATATCACCATGGAGCTGTTCACAGACATGTTGCACAAGCACGGCACGCCGCACAGGCAGCTGCCCGAGATGCTGGAGCTCAAGGTATGAACTGTGAGCTGATATCACCATGGAGCTGTTCACAGACATGTTGCACAAGCACGGCACGCCGCACAGGCAGCTGCCCGAGATGCTGGAGCTCAAGGTATGAACTGTGAGCTGATATCACCATGGAGCTGTTCACAGACATGTTGCACAAGCACGGCACGCCGCACAGGCAGCTGCCCGAGATGCTGGAGCTCAAGGTATGAACTGTGAGCTGATATCACCATGGAGCTGTTCACAGACATGTTGCACAAGCACGGCACGCCGCACAGGCAGCTGCCCGAGATGCTGGAGCTCAAGGTATGAACTGTGAGCTGATATCACCATGGAGCTGTTCACAGACATGTTGCACAAGCACGGCACGCCGCACAGGCAGCTGCCCGAGATGCTGGAGCTCAAGGTATGAACTGTGAGCTGATATCACCATGGAGCTGTTCACAGACATGTTGCACAAGCACGGCACGCCGCACAGGCAGCTGCCCGAGATGCTGGAGCTCAAGGTATGAACTGTGAGCTGATATCACCATGGAGCTGTTCACAGACATGTTGCACAAGCACGGCACGCCGCACAGGCAGCTGCCCGAGATGCTGGAGCTCAAGGTATGAACTGTGAGCTGATATCACCATGGAGCTGTTCACAGACATGTTGCACAAGCACGGCACGCCGCACAGGCAGCTGCCCGAGATGCTGGAGCTCAAGGTATGAACTGTGAGCTGATATCACCATGGAGCTGTTCACAGACATGTTGCACAAGCACGGCACGCCGCACAGGCAGCTGCCCGAGATGCTGGAGCTCAAGGTATGAACTGTGAGCTGATATCACCATGGAGCTGTTCACAGACATGTTGCACAAGCACGGCACGCCGCACAGGCAGCTGCCCGAGATGCTGGAGCTCAAGGTATGAACTGTGAGCTGATATCACCATGGAGCTGTTCACAGACATGTTGCACAAGCACGGCACGCCGCACAGGCAGCTGCCCGAGATGCTGGAGCTCAAGGTATGAACTGTGAGCTGATATCACCATGGAGCTGTTCACAGACATGTTGCACAAGCACGGCACGCCGCACAGGCAGCTGCCCGAGATGCTGGAGCTCAAGGTATGAACTGTGAGCTGATATCACCATGGAGCTGTTCACAGACATGTTGCACAAGCACGGCACGCCGCACAGGCAGCTGCCCGAGATGCTGGAGCTCAAGGTATGAACTGTGAGCTGATATCACCATGGAGCTGTTCACAGACATGTTGCACAAGCACGGCACGCCGCACAGGCAGCTGCCCGAGATGCTGGAGCTCAAGGTATGAACTGTGAGCTGATATCACCATGGAGCTGTTCACAGACATGTTGCACAAGCACGGCACGCCGCACAGGCAGCTGCCCGAGATGCTGGAGCTCAAGGTATGAACTGTGAGCTGATATCACCATGGAGCTGTTCACAGACATGTTGCACAAGCACGGCACGCCGCACAGGCAGCTGCCCGAGATGTTGGAGCTCAAGGTATGAACTGTAAGCTGGTATTATTTGCAAGCCAATTATTTTTATAATAGGTTACTTCTAAGCTAGCGTGCTTCACCGTCTACTACATCATCGCTTACTTTCAGGTGAGATTGTAGCTAAATGTGAGTTTATCGAAAATTAAAAGAAAAAATGTAATGCTAGCGAGTGAATATTCCGAATCCAACATAGTTGGAACGATGCTATGTAGATGATGACAGTCAATAGTATAGCTAGCTGCGTGTTCCAGGAGCTGGCCAAGCGGTTCTCGGTGATGTTCGGTCTGGACGCCGTGAAGAACCGCGAGGCACTGACCGCGCTGCACCGCGCCGGGATCAGCTTCGCCGCGCTCGAGCACTCGCCGCACGGGACGACCTACGGGAAGTCCGGGTATGTAGCGCGACAACAACATGCTGACACTTAGGGAGCTTCCCTATGACGCGATGCGACCGTTTCCAACTACAAGTGAAAATCGTCCTTACCACTACGAATTATGACATAAAACGTGCGGTTATCTACGGTTAGGGTCAGCTCAAACCGAGACGTGACGCTGCGCGCACAAATCAATAGAGCTATTCAAAATTTAACTCCATACACAGTGGCGGCGCCCCGCGCTGCATTTTATTGGCGACTCAAAATCTTCACTTTATTTACTACACGAAAAGATATACAGTACACATTTACAGTATCGTTGCCTCACGCCGCGCCGCGTCGCGTCTCGGTGTGAAGTTGTGAACTGACCGTAAGATGAAAAACAAAACACGATCGCCACGACGACGTCAAGTCAATCGAATTGAATCATTAAATCGTAGTAGCAAGGACGATATTCATTTTTAGTCAGTAGAAATTGCAAATCTCACAAATCGCGTCACGGGTAAGCTCCCTTGCATTCATATACATTAACCATTTATTTTGGAACATCCGGCATTTTAATTTAGTTCAATCTTTAAATTATTAAGTGTAAGTTCAGATTTTACTGTTAAAAACTATTAACATAGCCTCTAACCATATTTTTTTATGTAAAATCTTATCGTTCTTAATGACATTTGCGTAAATAAAAAACTTCATGTGCTATTGTTGAAATGTAGCACTTATTTTTTCATAGAGGGTTATTAAAAATAAAGTGTCCACCTCTGGAGCAAAACTATTTTAGTTTGAGTGATGTACTTTGAATCCCAGAGGGATTTGTTCTCTTTGAATCGCTCAGGGCTCTAATTAAGAATCTCTCGCTACGCTTTGGATTAAAAAAAAAACTCTCGTCTTTAGTATTTTGCTCTCTAAATAAACAATCTCCTAATTATGTTGGTGCTGGTATTTTGTATTGATGATCGTCGTCTGTTGTCCTTAGCGCGCCGCCACACCTTCTGTTCCTGGAGCCGCTCGCTGAGTTCAGCAACAAGTTGCTGCGACAGGACAAGCGACAGGTGCTCAAGGTGAGGCGCTACTGTTACTAATGTCGATCTAAATAATATTATAAATGCGTAAGTTCGTATCAGTGGATGTTTGTTACTTAATGACGTCAGAACTTTACAGATTTTGGTGATATTTGGCATAGTAATAGGTTTTAGTGTGGAATAATACAGGAAAACGCAACTTTTAAAGATTTTTGTACGAGTCCACAGGCCACACATTTTAAAATAATAAATAAAAATAGTTTATTGGTCACAATGAAATTTTGACCTCACCTTAGCTTTAGCACCCTAGCCAACCCAGAAAATAACATCCATGATGAAAGATTCGTAATGATTTGTAGTCGCCGACTTGGATTTTTACGTTGACCTCACCCACCATCGACTTTACCACCCTCGTAAACCATGAAAACGACATTCATGATGAAAAAATTGAAAAGTCGCCATCTTGGTTTTTCATTTTGATCTCACCATCGACTTAAGCACTCTCTTAAACCATGAAGAAGACATCCATGACGAAAATATTGAAAATTTTGTAGTCGCCATCTTGGATTTTCATTTTGACCACACCATTGACTAATGGAACTAATGGCGCTAGTATAGCTAGTTCCAAGCATCGTCATTGGTTCAAATCTTATAGGTACTTCAAAATAGTACTACCTCATTGGTCGGATTAGGACTTAGCTATGGTGGCGCCATCTACAATTAGCTTTGACCGGCCTTCCCTATTATGAAAACGACATCCATGACGAAAAGTTCAAACGTTTTGCGGTCGCTTTTTTTCTTATTTATTTATTAGTAATGTTAGTTTGTACTTGAATAATGTTAGTATTGTTAGATTGTAAAGGCCGCCTTTTGCGGTGAAAACCTCCTCCAAACCGGGACCGGTTTGGAGGAAAGCTGGCTCTATATTTCGCCTGTCTGGACCATAAGTTTTCGGCTATTTGTACGATATCGTCACTCCATCGTTCGAATGGTCTGCCCTTCCTTCTATTTTTGTTCCTTCCTCATTAGCGACATAATACATGGTATGTGTCGGTTCCAGTTCCTGGACAGCCGCATCCCTCCCGGCGTGCAGTGGGGCGAGGACTGGGCCGCCCTGCTGGCCTACCGCGGGTCACTGCTCACTGACGTGCCCGACGAACGACCGCCGCCCGCGCGCAAACACTACGCGCGCAGACCACGTACGTATGACAGACATAACACATGGGCTTTTTGGGCTGATTGGATCTACCAACTAGTGGTCCACCCCGGGCAACGGCACCACAGGCTCCCCTGTACTACGGTTGACGCGCCGGACGAGCGTTCACCGCCCGCACGCAAGCGTTTTACATTTTACGAATAATAGAAGAATGTTTAATGACGTTGTTGGATATTCACGAAATGTATCACTTTTAGAAAAAAAATGCTGTTTTAGACCCCCTACACCGGTTGCGGACATGCAAACCACTGACATGTAACTTATATCATTGCAGGAGGACAGAACGAGGACGAGGAGGGTGAGGAGAACGTGGAGTCCGACCAGGAGCAGCCCGGGTGAGCTGCGTCCTCACTACACACTAGGCTCGTCCTCACTGACTACTGCACCGGGTCCGCTCACACTTCACATCTGACGATCCAATAATATAGAATCTTTCAAGCTAGTTCCACAATGTGTGTGATATTTTAATAGACCGTCCTCAGCCGCGCGTGCCAATAACAGTAATGTTAGATGCGACATGCCACGCATCCACGACATTCACTAATCAGTCATTCATTCCAATTATTAAGATGAGCTTGATACAAATAATATCACCATTATTTGTAGAGAGCGGACCCTGTGTACATATTTAGTGAGTGATATCTATTTGTTAAACATAGACTATTGTGTTATATATTATGTAGGTATATAATTATGTATTTGTTTACTTTGTCAGTCCTGAATTTCGTACTGGAAAGGAATAAGGCATTGCCAAACTAGAGTGAATCATTTTAATGTTAATGAATTTGTGTTATTTGAAAGGTACACTCTTAGTATAAACTTATAGTTAAGTATTACATAACTTGTTTTACAAATCATTACTTGTACTGAGAGCCCGTTTTATAATATAATTGTTTTATGAAGATAATATTAAATTAAATTTTTGATGCAAAGGATAATTTTTTAACCAGTGCGGAAATTTAGTATTTTAGGTACACATTTATCTTTATTTTTCCAAAAAATTAAGTTGTGACACGTGAAACTTCTAACCCCGTTTCTGACAATAGAACATTAAAAACGTTACAACTAATTTCAATGGATTATGGTCGGATCTCAGTCACTGGACGATCGGCGATTAATGGAAATGTTTTCTATCACTAATATCCTCGTAGAAACCGAAAAAAATACGCACTGAATAATAAATTATCCTGTTGAGTAACGACTGTAAGCTTATAACGCGTGGAGTAAAATGTTCTGTCTGTGGGAGAGTGAGGACTGTTATATGTATGTAGTTTGTACCATATCTGTAGTTCGTGTAAAGTAAGTAGTTAGACATGATGGCCGCAGTCTACACACACTCAGTATGTAAGACAAATTTATTTTAATTTTCTCTTCAGTTTAAAATAATTGACTTGTGTTTGTAGCCTGCGCAATGAGGTAATGTTGTTTTGACTGTAGTTAAGTAAGATAATATATTTTTATAATAAATAATGTTTATTATATATTGACGTTTTATTATAGTGTAGCACAAAACTATATTTATTAGTAACGTCCTTGAGCTGTAGTTACTGTAGTAGTAATGAGGACTTCACAATATGGGTAATGTGCAGCTGGAGGTGATAGTTCGAGTGAGTGACGTAAGTGTCAACTAAATGCTGTAACTTTTTTGGGGACAGGTGCACTCTGTTCCGATACTCTCACAGATCCGATGAGACGGCAATCCGACGTATTTGCGATCACGGGAGAGGGACCAACGGGGCAGAATAAGGAGACCAAGAGACGTAGTTGTTTTGTTCATAATGTTGTGCCTCTGTGCGAGGGAGCACGGAGTCGTGCAGTAAGGGAGGACAGCTGGACAGACAGGAGCTGTATGTTCGGCAGTCAGTGGTTCCAGGCTGAAATGTTCCTGTCGTGTCTTTTTAGCTTTAACTAAAAAGTGGTGATGGTGTTTCGGTGGATTCTCTGGTCCACTGCGTTCTAAGTGCGGATCTACAATTCTGGTGTGAATGTATAAGTTCTGTTGCAGTACGTTTTTCAAATTCAATAGGCTATTTGACAAAATAAAACCGTCAGTAAGATTATCAAAAAATATTCGCCTCGTATTTTTTCTTTTTGTACGACTGCCAAAATTGACGGAGATACAACGCTTTCAAAATTGGCAATCCGTCACAATTTAGTACAATTTCTACTGAATTCTGACGTCACCAGCCCCCACTCTCGATTTTCGATGCGTTATATCTTGGTACATGTTCATTGAATTTACAAAAGAAAAAACACGTGTCCGTTATTTCTCAAAACTCTAAATGCCGGACTAATTAGATTTGTGATATATTAATACTGTCAAATATTCTATATTTATTATCCTATTATTAAATTCAGGCAACAGCATTAAAAACGAATGAAGTTCTAATTCATATGATGTAACGGATGTCTGAAATGAAGTTTGTTATTGAATTAAGGGGAAAAGGAATATTGTCAACATGAAAATGTTTTTAGAATGAGAGAATGAGAATTTTGTAGAACGTTCTCATGAGGTCGCTAGTAGTGGCGGCACGCGGGGTGTGGGCAGTGTGCTGGAGCTGGCTCGGCATGTTGTTGTGGTCTGGACGTGCCACGGTACTGTCGGAGTACCGCCGTGCTCACTGGCCCGGCCTGCCAGGTGAGTGCAGGTCCCGGCAGGTCCAGCCACAGAGGCGCACACTTACGACGCACCTACGAAGGATGACTTGAGTGACGGAGAATATACGACCACTTACAACTTAACCACTTATTGTACATTTGACTTACTGTCGCGGCTAGGCGCTTAGGAGGCCTAGCGCGATGGGATTAGATTATTTATATGGACTTTGTACCTGAGTTTCTTATTTGAGATTTGGTTTTCTGAGAAGAATCTTCAATAGTTAGGGAAGTCTGCTTCGCATTCATCGGTTGATTGTTCTTATCATTTAGTGCCACGTTCCGTCCGCCATCTGTTGGTTAAATTTAAATTGATTCCCACCATTTTAAACAATTGATATACACAATTACACATACATAGAATCATTTGTGGTGTCTCAGTTTTATATTTGGAGTCACAGCCGTAGACCGAGCAATTCCCAGTCCACGGTCCCGGCACAACAACGTTACACATAGATACGTCCTGCCAGGATTAATCTTAATCACACTTGCTACGAGACTCATTCCCACAGCATATTAATTTAAAGCGGAGCCAGCACTGAAGCTACTGATCAACCCCTTGCTATCCTATCTGGGTGCACCTCAGATCATTTCTTAATTAACTTTTCTGTATGTACCCAATAATGTTATACATACGAATCTCTGCGGCAGGCACCCTGATGTGCATACAGCAGCAGATTACTTTATGTTGGGACGACTTCGTATAGAATCACCGACTGTCTCCCATCTGATTGGTCACGGCCTTTCGCCCAGTCTTAATTTCAAGGGCTTTCGCATTGCAACATCGAACGACTTGCAACACGAAATCTCTCATAAATCCGATCAACACCGAGATTACCACAAACTCAATCCATCAGGAATTCAAGGATCAATTAAGAAATTTAGAATCAGCACAAGGTGCTGATTCTAAATTTCTTCCTTTTCCGGTGGAGCTTTGTAACTTTCCGGATGAGCGGCGGCCAGGCTGGAAAGGCTCCCATCAGCACCACCAACTTTCACTTTTCTTATTGAAAAGGGTATTAATAAATAAAATACTCGTGTCATAGCCAAAGGGCGGTAAAATGGCACAGGCTATATAGACACTACGTAAACGTCATAACCATGAATTGTAAGTACTTTTATCTGTGGCAATCCCTATGAATTCGGTGTTGCCAGCAAATCACCTCACGTTGATTAGTTTGATACATGTTTCGCTTCGATAATATTAGTCAAATTCTGTTAGAGTACGATTCAAACTTAATGGCGGCTCGGAACATCGTGCGTTCCGATGCGCAAAACGCAATTTTGGGTATCAGCGGGGTGTAGACGGGCGGGGCACATCCCGCGCACCCTCTGTCTCACTCGCACTCGCGCGACGCGGTATATGTTTGTTGTCAACTTGACTGTACCTGCGCGCAACTGCACTCGCAGCTAACTTCCGAACCGCCATTAAGTTTGAATCGTACTCTACCTGTTTATTTCGCGGACTGCTCGTCGCGACACTCCCGCCCGAACAGTTTTAAAGCAGGGTTAGTAGGCTACGCGTCCACTCTGCGATTTTCTCCAGAGCCCTTGTGGCCGCGCCTCTTCTTTGTTTAACTTCCTTGTTTACTTGAACTATCTTTTCTGATTCATCCCCTTTCTGACTCAACATTTTTTCTCTGTCCGTGCTTTCTGATACATTATTAAAGTCTTCCAACACACCCTTTTCGGTTGGAGTTATCAACTCACTATTTTCTTCCCCATTTTTTAAATTATCTGATGCATTCTTTGAATCTGTGACTTTAACTTCTAATGGTAACAATTCGTGTACCGTTGTATTCCGGGGTGTTTCACTTTCCCTTTCTGATGCGTTCGCATCGTATTCTATTTCTTCATTATCCTCCATTTCCAATGGATACAAGTGAGCTAAGGATCTTACAAACTCCTTGTTTCCAACATTGACCTTCGCAACTCTGCAAAGTCCGTCAGAACTTTTGACTAATGAAGTAATTTTTCCTACCTTCCATTCTTCTCGATTTTTACTATCTCCTTTTATCTGTACAATTTGTCCTACCTTCGGTATTAATTTTGCCGTGATTCTAGGTTCTTTAACAGAATGTCCGTATCGTTCACGCAAACTTTGCAAGTATCGATTTGTGAACATGTCTTTAAATTCATTTAGAATAACTAAACCTCTTTTCCAAGCTTTGATAAGATCAGATTTTGTTGTAGTGCCTTGTACTAAAAGGTCTTCGGTGGAACCCTCTACGTTATGCATTTTCCCATAGTTAAGAAATCAGATGGTTTTAAAATATGTATTAATTCAGAATCGACACAAGTTAGTGGTCTAGTATTGACAGTGGCTTCAATTTCTTTAATTAATGTGAACAATTGGCTATCTGACAGCATGTGCTTTTCCAATGTTCTTCGCATACAATTTTTTATTATTCCGATTAATCGTTCATAAAATCCCCCGAACCAGGGAGCTAGTTGGGGTATGAACCTCCAACGAATTTCGTGTTTAGTACAATAAGAATTTGTTAATATTTCTGACATAAGCTTAAAATTTGTAGCATTATCTGATGTGATTAACTGTGGCACACCTCTTGTCGATATCATTCTTCTCAAAGCGTGAAGTCCTTCTTCTGCTGTGAGGTCTTGAACAACTTCTAAATGCACTGCCCTGACTGCTAGGCAAGTGAAAAGTGCTATCCAACGTTTACTTGTATCATTTCCGTGTTTGATTAGTACAGGGCCCATGTAGTCTAGGCCTGTAAATGTAAATGGTGAAGTGTAATTTACTCTTTCAGCGGGTAACGCCGGGGTTGGTGGTAGCTTGAACGGCCCCCCACCGTGCTTCTGACATCTAGGACATTTCTTTATAATCTTCTGGACTTGGCGTTTCCCCTGTGGAATCCAAAAGGTTTGACGTATTATAGCGAGGGTGTGGTTGACACCTACATGATGATTGTCGCTGTGAGTCTGGTTGAGAATTTTATTAGTGTAGTCACTATCCTTTGGGATAAGTATTGGGTAGCGTTGGTCATACGACCAATCCGTGTTCTTTAAACGTCCTTTGCAACGTAAAAGTCCATCTACGTCCAGAAATAGTCCAAGATTAATTTTTAAGCTTGTTTCTTTACCTTCTAGTTCTCTTGGAAAATGTTCGGCTTGTAATTTTCTAAGCTGCTTAATTTTGTCACCCTTTTCTTTACTTATGTCTACATTCATCTTAGTTTGGTTACTTGTACTATCTTGATTTCTTGCATCAAATGTATTTTCTGTATCCATTGTATATTCTTGTAACTCTTTCGAGAGACCCTCCCCGCGCAAAGAGAAGAAACTTCTTTGGTTCCTGCTGGCCAGGAATCCGGATGTTGTAATACAAACTGAGGGCCAGTCAGCCATTTTAATTTATCTTCTTTGGAGCTGAATGGTCTTGTGGCAACATCCGCTGGATTTAGATCTGATGGAACATGTCGTATTATTAGGTTTTTATTCCTTTTAATTTCTTCGACTCTTCTGGCTACGAACGGCGTGAGAAGTTTGTCTGACTTGCACCAGTCAATAACAATTTGACTATCCGTCCATAACGTTTGACTTGTGATGTTATACTGCAAAAATTGTGTTACGTATTTGATTAGTCTAGCTCCAATTAATACGCCGAGTAATTCCAATCGTGGTATTTTCAGATTGTCTTGATCCTTCAAAGGAACTAGCCTTGATTTCCCTATGACAAACTGTATCTCCTTGTTGTTGACTATGTAGATCACAGCTGCATAGGCCTTCGTAGAAGAGTCTGTGAAGCAGTGAATTTGGCACGTACTTATAGTGGCGTCCCTGAAGTAACATCTGGGCAAAGATATGTCACGAACCTCATCTAATTCGTTACATATCTCTGACCAATCGGTTTTTAATGTCTCAGAAAATGGTGTATCCCATTTTACCTTATTCTTCCATAGATTTTGTATGAACAGTTTGCTTGACAACAGTGACGGTACAGCAAATCCACATGGATCATAGATTGACGCTATGATTTTTAAGACACCTCTTTTGGTGAATACTGGTTCCTTAACGACTTTATCTTTCAGTTGAAGTGTGTCTTCCTTCAGTTTCCAGTTTAGACCAAGAATCTTGATCTTGTCTTCTTTGCAAGATTCAGGTACTTGTTTTATAAATTCTTCGGAATTGGAACTCCAATCTCTAAGATTCATGGATAGCTGGTTGAATGTCTTTTTAGAATTCTTATAAAGTTGAAGTGCTTCTTTTACTGTTTTTGTTCCGGTTACGACGTTATCAACGTATATGTCCTTAGTTAATTTCTTGACTTGTTCATCATCCGAACTTTGTAGGTGTAATCTAATTGTTGCATTAAGTAAAAATGGGCTTGATATAACGCCAAACGGAACTCTTGTGAATCTTAAATGAAGCAGATTATCTTCTGTAGCAGGCTTCCTTGTATCTTTTAGCCACAGAAATCGGGTTACATCTCGATCTGGTTTATTAAGTGCAATCTGTAGAAATGCCTTCTCGACGTCTGCACATATACCTATTGGTTGACACCTGAACTTTACAAGTAATCCGGTCAAGTCCTCTAACATCATAGGTCCACAATACAAACATTGATTTAAACTTTTATTGTTTTTTGTTTTAGATGACGCGTCGTAGACAATTCTCATAGGTTTGTCAGGTACTTTTACTCCATGGTGTGGAAGGTAATGAATTGGATGTTTTACTGGCTGATCTCTCCAGTCAGGTGCGACTTCAATTATTCCTTTCATCATTTGGTTCTTCAATGTGTCTTCATATGCCAATAATGCGGGTGTATCTAGCCGTTTCAATAAGTTAACGAGGCGACCGTAAGCCAATCCAAAATTCAAATCCAGAGCAGGGGGGTACTCAATCCAGGGCCAGGATACGTAGTACCTGTTATCCTTATATTTAGTAGTTTCATTAAACCTTTTTACTGCCTCATCTTCTCGATTTTCCTTCGGAGAGTCAGTTATGCCAATGGATTCAAGTTCCCACAAACTTTTCATATTAGTCTCAATCAGTGGTAGGTCTGGATCGTTGAATAACGTGTCTATATTGGACTGGAAGTATGTCACCACCGATAGTTCTTGAGTAGGACTGGAATCCATTTTCCCGCTTAGTATCCATCCGAAGTCAGATTGTACCATATACAAATTCTCTCTTAGTTTAATTTTCTGTTCTGAAATAAGTGAAAAGTAATAATCATTTCCGATCAGGATATCCACTTGGTCTTGGAGGGAACCATCATCAGCTAGTTTTGATTTGTCTTCCCAGTGGCTAAAGTCCAGATGAGGATATGGTACACCATGTGATATCACTGGTACCACATTAGCAAGCAGAGTGATTGTCTTAGCCGCTCTTGTCCTCAACTGTACTCTGACTACGGGACTGTCTATTTCTTGAGGGGTATTCGATCCAAATGTAAATACAGTTAGTGTGCTTTCTTCTTCAAATTCTAGATTAAGATCCATTGCTGATTTCTGTGTGATGTACGTTTTTTGGCTTCCGGAGTCTAAAAGAACTCTGCATGGAAGTTTCTTAGAAGAATTTCCTACTTTATTTGCTGTAACTACTGCTGTTTGGAGAACTGTTAGACCTTTATCTCTTGTGTGCAAAACATTAGTTGGTGTCGATTTATCCTTATGTCTTTCAGGAAATTTGGTAGGACATAAAGCACGATTATGACCTATTTTATGGCAATGGATGCATTCCCTTTTCTTTCTACATTCTACAAAGGAATGTCCTATTCTAAAACAACCGTAACATCTATTTTTTAATTGGGATTTTCTTTCGTTAATTTCCTTGTATTTAGTACACTCTTCATTGTAATGTGACTCTTTACAGAAAATACATTGAAATTTAGGCTTCTTTCTAGGTGGTCCCTCCTTCTTTGGGGTTTTCCTAGGATAACTTGCATCATTTTGTCCTTTCCCGCTATTCCTCTGGGAAATGTTCCTCTTATTCGGTGTTGGGTGGTGTCGAGTTATCCCCCTTTTGTTTTCATAGTTGCCCTTCTGGTGTTTTCTTTGATCTTCTTCTTTCTTTTGCTTGGCATGATCATCCTTCCCTGTGGAGTGAAGTGTTTTTACAGTATAATACTCTTTCTCATTTAGGTTTTTCTCATTAGTTAATCTATTTGCATCTTCACGTGCTGAGATGATGATTTCTAAATTCTTTCTTATCTCTTCGATCGATTCTTGTTTTATTTTCAATTTCATTTCATATATTATATCCTCTGGAAACTTCTCCATTACCATAAACCTCAAGTGGTTATGGTTGATATTTTCACCCATAGAATCCAAAACTCTCAAATGTTTTTCAATATCAGTTAAGACTCTTCGACAATCTGCTATGGTTTTATTAGCTGGTTTTATTCTGTAGAGTGAGGAATAGTGTGCATCAATTACTTGATTTTGTTTCCCATACCTATCCTTTAAAGATTGTACGGCTATGGAATAATTTTTATTTGTAATATCCAACCCGTCTATCACTCCTTTGGCTTCTCCTTTTAAAGAATTCTTTAGGTATAATAACTTGTCAACATCTGGTAAATTGCGATTATGAATATTGGAATTAAATTGGTCCCAAAATTGGTGCCATTCCAGAATGTTGCCTTCAAAATGTGATAGCTCTAATTTTGGTAATTTTCCTGTTAGGAAGCGTTCTTCATTTTTGTTGTTACTTGTTGTTGACTTTTCATGTTCTTCTAACTTTACTTTAAGTTCACAGCAAATTTCTTCGGCTTCCAGTTGTATTGCAGAGATGGAAGAGATCTCGTCTACCTGTGGTTCGCTAACGAGTCGAAAATAGTTGTTCAGCTCCCTCTCCATCCGTTGAAGACATGTATGAAGTTTAGAGGATACCACTCTTCCTTCATGTAAGGTTAAGTCGTTTATTTCATTAGTGAGTTTAATCATTGTATCTCGAGCACATTCGGACAGAGTTTTTATTTTATCAGACAGGCCGCGAAGAATGAGGAGTACGGATTCCTCCATATTGGTGTCCTGCAATATAATGTTGCACTATCACGGCTACATGTTTTAATTATAACAATAAATTAACGTTTGTATTAATTTCTGAAATATTTCTGTATTAATTTCATCATTATAATTAATATTTGTTTGCAAAACTCATAATTTAATTGCAATAGATCACACATCAACATACAGAGTATTTTTTAAAATTTTCATTGCCCCTCTGAAAATGGAACTTCAAAATCCAATTTTCCCTTAAGAAAAATTTGTTCATATCATTGAAATAAACATTTCCTTTCATATTTATTTAGGTATGTCATCCTTTACAGGTAAGTAAATGTCATTTGATATTTTAAGACTAGGAATGTTATACACCCTCAATCACCAGGCGCTCATAATCAATCATAGAATAGATAGTATGAGTGTTACATACACTCAATCACCAGGTGTACATAATCAATTATAGAATAAATAATATGAGTGTTACATACACTCAACCATCAGGTGTACATAATCAATTATAGAATAAATAATATGAGTGTTACATACACTCAATCATCAGGTGTACATAATCAATTATAGAATAAATAATATGAGTGTTACATACACTCAATCATCAGGTGTACATAATCAATTATAGAATAAATAATATGAGTGTTACATACACTCAATCATCAGGTGTACATAATCAATTATAGAATAAATAATATGAGTGTTACATACACTCAATCATCAGGTGTACATAATCAATTATAGAGCAAATAATATGATTGCTACATACACCCAATCACAGGCGTACATAATCAATCATAAAATAGATAATATGTACCTGCCCATTATTTTAACGACATCACCAGTCTTACATGGTGTGCCCTCAACTAACTGACACCGTTATGTACTTAAAGAGTACAAGAATTTATAATCTCTCTAGAATTATTTATTTGTATGTGTTGATGACACCTCTGCTAAGTCTCTAACGCTCTAGCTTAGTCAGTCAAGGAGCATTCGATTATTGAACGAGACAGCAGCTATAGGCACTCATCCATTGTGAAAATATGAGATTAAAAACTATTACTCACTTCAGATGTTATTAATTGTACTTCACTAATTCTATAGGTAGCTGTAGGTAATTTAATTTACTCCTTTTGTTGGCAATTATTTCTCCACTGATTAATTCTGGTCCTGTAAGAAGCGATTGAAAGGATAAAATATATAGTTTTTTATTATTTAGGTACCTACTTAATTTTCTTTACAATTTTATTGAATTTTCTCATTGCTTTATACAGGTGATCATTTTATTATAGTCAAATCTCGTGGGTAGTAGCACAATCCGTTTTTATGACACCTTCCTTTCAAGCGGGCGCTCGACGGCGCGTAGAACATAGAGTATAGTAAGGCGTAGCCCCCACAGACGAGATCCACTTACTGGCGCAGGCGTGGTTCATGACCGCCAACATTCAAAGGGATTTCGTCGAAAGAGAAGAATTTCCCTTCTCTCCTACCTGATTACGTGTGAATTTGAGTATATCAGAGTATTTAACAATTTCACTGAGAAATCAAATTCGAAATAGTAATAAACACATGTCTGAGTCATACTGACCTTAGTGTTCACTTAAACACACTTATTTTATTATTTACGTGGGGTAAATAAATAACTTTCGTTATTTTGTTATCACGACACCGGTAACGTTAACTTTTTGCAGTCATAAAAGTTTTTAAGCATAGAAGCAGCGCACAAAATGGCGAATGCTTAAGTTAAGAAAGCACGTCGCGTCGGTACCTGTTGACATTTTCCGTTTCCGTTTTACGATGAATATCCGTTTCGCATAAATAGACTTGTAACGTCGTATTCTTATAAATTAGTGAGTACTAATGATAAATCCTTGAGATAAATCATGAAACGAATTAACATACAACATTACTTAGTTTATTTCGCAAACAAGAAATAATCCTATCAATCTGAATTATATTTCAACAACGAGTAACGCCATCTAGCTAGGTGATCCGTCATGCCGATCTATCACCTTAAATTTTCAACACACATAACTAATTACCTGTGATAGTTAATCCTTAAATAATTACATTAACATTTATAATTATCGAGTCAGTATCAGCGAAACGTGTATCAAACCTATTCAACATTTTAGCATTTAATAATTTCATCAATCTTTACACTGTGTTTACACAGAGCATTCACAGATGGCAGCACTAGTAAGAACCCGACCATAAGAACTCAACCATAATATTAACCAATTTAATCTCTTTTAAATAATCCTTTGTATTGATTATTCTTCTCAGATCCCAGCATCTCCACCATGTCGCGGCTAGGCGCTTAGGAGGCCTAGCGCGATGGGATTAGATTATTTATATGGACTTTGTACCTGAGTTTCTTATTTGAGATTTGGTTTTCTGAGAAGAATCTTCAATAGTTAGGGAAGTCTGCTTCGCATTCATCGGTTGATTGTTCTTATCATTTAGTGCCACGTTCCGTCCGCCATCTGTTGGTTAAATTTAAATTGATTCCCACCATTTTAAACAATTGATATACACAATTACACATACATAGAATCATTTGTGGTGTCTCAGTTTTATATTTGGAGTCACAGCCGTAGACCGAGCAATTCCCAGTCCACGGTCCCGGCACAACAACGTTACACATAGATACGTCCTGCCAGGATTAATCTTAATCACACTTGCTACGAGACTCATTCCCACAGCATATTAATTTAAAGCGGAGCCAGCACTGAAGCTACTGATCAACCCCTTGCTATCCTATCTGGGTGCACCTCAGATCATTTCTTAATTAAATTTTCTGTATGTACCCAATAATGTTATACATACGAATCTCTGCGGCAGGCACCCTGATGTGCATACAGCAGCAGATTACTTTATGTTGGGACGACTTCGTATAGAATCACTGACTGTCTCCCATCTGATTGGTCACGGCCTTTCGCCCAGTCTTAATTTCAAGGGCTTTCGCATTGCAACATCGAACGACTTGCAACACGAAATCTCTCATAAATCCGATCAACACCGAGATTACCACAAACTCAATCCATCAGGAATTCAAGGATCAATTAAGAAATTTAGAATCAGCACAAGGTGCTGATTCTAAATTTCTTCCTTTTCCGGTGGAGCTTTGTAACTTTCCGGATGAGCGGCGGCCAGGCTGGAAAGGCTCCCATCAGCACCACCAACTTTCACTTTTCTTATTGAAAAGGGTATTAATAAATAAAATACTCGTGTCATAGCCAAAGGGCGGTAAAATGGCACAGGCTATATAGACACTACGTAAACGTCATAACCATGAATTGTAAGTACTTTTATCTGTGGCAATCCCTATGAATTCGGTGTTGCCAGCAAATCACCTCACGTTGATTAGTTTGATACATGTTTCGCTTCGATAATATTAGTCAAATTCTGTTACCTGTTTATTTCGCGGACTGCTCGTCGCGACACTTACATAAGAAGGAGATCGCTGCTTTTGTAACAGTCCTGGTTGGTACCGATCTTTTTGAAACAAGTCTCCTAATACCTACAACATTATTTTTAGAAACTTAGTAATTAGTTTTAGAAACCTAAATATAATTTATTCAGAATCAGTAACCGAATTGATTATTATAACAAACTTACAACTTTGTGAATTTTCATGATACAGTTTTGAAAATTTGTACAGACATCAACTTACCTTAATCTGTTTTTCTTGGATTTTCATTTTTCAATATTATCACGATAGTGGAAGGTTAATATTCGATTTGGGTAGGTTGACCTGCTGGCGTCTGTACTCTGTAGATTTTTTACACAAAAATACTAGAGAGGTGTATCACAAAAAATATATTGTATAAGTACCGGACGTATGAGGAGGCCTTTGTACAGCAGTGGACGTCCTACGGCTAATATGATGATGATGATGATGAAGTGCCAGATTGTCATAGCCGTAAAAATTCCGGCAATAACCTGGGGTTTTACCACGAGCTCTTAACGCGATCCAGTTTAGGCTGTGGGAAAGAGACAGAACTATACAAGTCGTCTAGCGCCATCTCTTTTCCACAGCCTAAACTGGATCGCGTTAACAGTTCATGGTAGGCCACCTGGTAGGAGACACTGTACTCCCTTTTTTTACTGATGAAATGTTATAATTAGACGTTCTTATTACTAATGTTTGTGTGTGTGTGTTGTAGTCGCAAGCGTGTGCGTGTCCCGCGGCGTGCACTGCCCCCCGCCCCCTCCCCGCTGCACACCGACACCACCGACACCACGCCCAGGTCAGTGTTACACCCCCTTTGTTTGGACACAAGGCGACGCTAGTCTCCGATACCTTGCGACTTCGGTATCCAAGCAACTATCGCTATACAAATCCATAGAGGTTCGTACACAGACATGTGTTAGTGGACGCCAAAGTCGTAAAGTATCGGAGACTTGCGTCGTCTTGTGTACTAAGGGGCTTACAGACAAAGTGCGCCCCCGCCTCCGGCTGTTGCCCTACTCTCTGATAAGAACTAAAAAGAATTGTAGGACCACCTATCTCCTTCTTGTGAGCCTAATATTATTATTAAACAAATAATGAAATAAGAGAAGGTTCAGCCCACGCTGTTAGTTTACGTTCAGATATATCGTGTATTGCTTGTGCTATTTTATAAATATTATACGCTAATTGATCTTAATTGATATTGCTGGTTCTTCACGAAGTGAATCATAAAGAATATTGCAAAATGGTCGTTTTAGACCCGCGAATAATGTTAAGCACATGATATAATCAGTGCAAATGTCGCGAGACTCCCTCGTCACGCGTAGTTGAAGTTGTGTTACTGACCCGTTCTGTTCCGGCAGGTCTGCGCGCGCGCAGCACGTGCAGGTGAGGGCCCTCGTGCATCGCGCGCGCACCAGGTAAATATACACCCGGCTTGTTACATTTTGTACAGACGTCAGCACATCAACCTACCACATTCAGTCAAATCCCGATCGAACACGGACGATCTTCTTTTATAATAAAATTGGAACTCTATTAAAGAATTTTGACAGATTGGGGTAGATTCATGTACTGGCGTCTGTACATTACATAATATTCTAATCAATCTTCAATAAATAAATGATGCCATCTAGCCGATTTCGGCCACAGCGACTGCAATCGATGACTTTTTTAGAGTGGTTGAGAGTTTTGATATGCCCTTTCATGTGCTCTCCAGTGACTCGCATATCCAACTTTTGCCGTAAAACTCCGAGCACAAAGTGGACAAGTAAGGACACCATTGATGACATTGTAAGTTATATTTGCAGGTGGTCTAGCTTTTAGGTCGTCACGTTTCTTGTCCAATTGTAACCTTCTTGTTTCTTCAAAGGTGTAAACCTGCTCCTGTACATAGCGTCTCCACTCGGGCCGATTTTGTGCCTGGTTCTCCCATGTTGAAGGGTCAATTTGGCACTTCTTAAAGTGTCTATTCAGAACATCCTTGAAACGTAGCAACTGACCACCGCGTTTCCGTTTTCCTTCTTGGAGTTCCGAATAGAAGATACGTTTCGCAAGTCTATCATCGTGCATTCTATGTACATGCACACCACCTCAACTGACGCCTCATTAAGTAAGCCTCTATGCCGAGGACGTTAGCTCGCCTTAAAACAATCGTATTTACAATAAATAAATAACCAAACCTTAAACTATTTATTAAAAACTCCGCAATCCTGTTAGTTAGTATAGTGTGCATAAAGGTTTAAAAAGTCCGCCCTCGTGATCACGTGATTTTATCGTTTTGTACTTCAATCCTAATTACTATGATAAATACGAAAATAAGTTTGTTTAACATTTGTTTCTCAACCAATATCAGGGATAGTTCCTGAGGAAAACAACAATAATGATCTTTATGATTATATAATAGATGGCGCTACGTGTCGCTAGCGTAGTCGTGTCGGGCATGTTCAGATTTGCAATCAATATTATTTTTAATATTTTATTTAAACCTAACATCCCAATATGTAGTTTTAAACAACCATAAGGTTTTTGAAAACTACATATTCCAAAAGTTATGGATTGTATGTTTCTAGGTAATTTATCAGCTTCATTATCGACTGTATAATGTAGCTAATAAAAAAACTTTTTCAAAAAAAATGTAACCGCCTTCAAAAACAACCACAAAAAAGGGTAAAATAACCTACAAAATAACTTTTCTTTCAGAAGTCGGTGCCTTTGTTTTTTTTCATTTCATTGTTTTTTTGCCACCGACTTCTGAAAGAAAAGTTATTTTGTAGGTTATTTTACCCTTTTTTGTGGTTGTTTTTGAAGGCGGTTACATTTTTTTTGAAAAAGTTTTTTATTTTACTCTTTTTAGTTTAAATATTCAACTCAAATTCTTGTCAAATAAATCATTCTCTCTCAAGTGCACAATAAGCTAATAAAATTCCCTATCTCAAAAACTACTGAACCGATTTTGATGAAACTTGCAGTATTCCGTAAGTTGAACAATACTTAGTACAACAAAAAAAGAATTACTAAAATCGGACTTGTAGTTCCAGAGATATGCGAACACAAACTAAATCAGTCGATGCCTACTCGAAGCCGTTGAGGAGTTGTACCTTCCATCATCAGCTCATCCACCTGAGATGATGATTATCAGATGCAAATACTTGAACAGCTTTAGGAAATATATGAAAATGGTACTATGTGCCTATAAAATTTGAAGGTTGCCCTCGATTTCCCTGGGATTCCATCATCAGATCCTGACCTGATGATCATGGGACCAATTGGAAAGTATACCCTTTCAAACAAAAGAAAAATTTTTCAAATCGGTCCAGGCATCTTCGAGAAATCGGGGAACATACATAAAAAAAAAAAAAAAAAAAAAAAAAAAAAAAAGATTCCGACGAATTGAGAACCTCCTCCTTTTTTTGAAGTCGGTTAAAAATAACATTTGTTTGCAATTTCGTTATTTTAGACTTAGCTATAGGCGTGTAAAGCTCCTCGATACCCCAGTGCAATGGAAGTTACCATCGATCAGACGGGTGTTGTGTCTGGTGGACGTTCGGTTCAACGATCATTGACCAAATGTTCTGTCTTCACTCGCGGATACGATTAGTTCCACCGTTGCTGCATAGATGGCGCTAGTTTACTTTTTGCTTGACGATTGTATTATGTCCGCTGCAAACCTTTAAAACGAACATGATGAGATAAAATACGAAGTGATTGGCATGTGTTGTACTGCAGGAGCAGCGAGAGTGGCGCGTCGCTGTCCTCGTCGCTGGAGCAGTGCTGAGCACACCGCGACACTTGTTACTTTATTCGAGTTACCAAAGCGTTAAAAACATGAAACCTCTAATTTCTCTAATGTGTCCCTCGAATATATTGAATTTCCGTAAGAGTGAATAGTGTTTTATGTTTTTTGATTTAAGTGGAAACTTTTTCTTTTGTGTCATTCTTTATTCTATGGGAAGAAAAAAATCAGGACTTCAGAAGATGGTAAAATTTAATAAAATAGTTTTTCGTACAATTTGTGCGTACAAAATTTTACGTACAAATTAGTATTTGCTAAATTTTACCAACTGCCGATTGCCGATTTTTTTCATCCGATTCAATGAAATGATCATTACAGTCATGTAACAGGGTCGGAAGGCATTCAAAAAAAAACGTTGGCTTATTTCACTCATCCGCAAAGACAACTTACACTTGAAAAAAAAAATATTTGGATAATAATTATGATTCGGATTTCCCACTGTTGTCCATTAATTCATGATATTTTTTTCCTTCTTAATCGAGATCACAATCTTTAAATAGGCAAACTTTAATGTATATAATTATAAGCTAAAAATTCCGCTTTAAATTATGAAATTTAATTCACTGTAACGGAAATCCGAGGTCAAAACCCCTAAGAACTCCAGTACTTCATTATTTTCAGAAGAATATAAACCAAGTTGAAGATTTAAAACCATTTAACATTTTAAATTTTAACTGTTATTTAAGTTTTTGCTTAGGTTCACACCGAGCCGCGACGATACTGAAAATGTGTAGCTTTTGTTTGTAGTAAATAAAGTTATATTTTGAGTAGCTCTATTAAAATGAGCGCGCAGCGTCGCTTCGTGGTGTGAATTGATCCTTAGTTTCACTGAAAATGAACTTAAGGATTTGTGATACTTGGATAATTACTTAGATAAAATGTAGTTATGTAAGTACAAATGTACGCAAATGATTGCGTACCTAATATAGTACCTATTATTGTTGCCATCACGCACTGCCCCAGTCCACGGCCCCGCGCCGCTGACGACTGCGGTGACCATCACGACTGTATAGTGTATCTAATAACGAACAACTTATTTACTGTTTACTTTTAAAACATAACTTTTTATAAACGTACCAAACTAAGGACTAATGAATAGAAAGTTAAACTGCAATAGGACATTTTTTGCGAGTACCTACGTGTGAAATTGATAACATGATTGTAATAAAAAAGATACTTTAAACACTTTTAACGCATTTGTATGTTATGTTTGCTGACAGTTTTTTATTAAATAAAGTTTATTTTTGTATTTCACTTTTGTTTTTTTCCTTCATAGTTAATTAATTCGGATCGCCTGAACAGTGAAAACGTCGATTAATTAGCGACTAAAGGAAAATAGATCTTTGATACTTTTTGAGATGCACACGTGGCTACGCTGCGGAAACTGACCGCAGCTCGGCCATCAATACACCCCCATACCCCGTTCATCAATGACGTCTCTTCGTGTTTCTTGAATTCAAAAGTTCTTTTGTTTGCGGATGACATGAAGATTCTAAGTGAAATTAGAACTGATGAGGATGCTGAACATGTTCAACTTGATCTGGACAGATTCACAGAGTATTGTGTCGCCAACCACTTGGATCTAAATGTCTCAAAATGTTACATATTTTATGTACGTTCACTCTCAAACCAAAACCTATACTTTACGATTATAAGCTAACGAACACTTCAATAGCCAGAGTTAATATTATTAGAGATTAAGGCCGTGCGCTGCGTTAGTCGTGCGCACGGCGCGGGCGCCCGCGTGGCGTGCTGTTTCATGTAATCTCATCGACGGGCGACCCGCTGCACGCAGCGCTGATCTATGAAGATTACATGCAGTAGTGTTTTGACGCGGAAGTGGTGCGGCTTCCTTCACCGAGAGAGATCAAGCCGATTTCCGGCACGGCAAGGAGGAAAAGTTAAGACGAGCGCGCTTTTCGTGTTAACCAGTGACGCAAAGATCGGTGCGTCAGTACCTACCAAGTCCACGCGCCAATCTTTTAGCAATGCTTGAGGAAAGGTGAATGTGATGACGCTCTGGGGAACGACGGGGTTTGTTTTCAAACGGTAAATTGAAAAAAAATCTAACAGCAATGAAAGCTCTGCGGAGTACGTTATATATTTCTTATATCTTGCTATGGAAGACAAACAAAGATATAGTTTAAGCTGTCGCCTGTGTTGAACTTAAGCGGTGAAATTCTTGGTAGGCGGAGTTGGGGCGTTGCTAAAACCGCGTGCTCACGCGCAGGCTCCGCCTCCAGCCGCGCCCCCGGGCTCTATTCTAAGGCCGGTGCACACTGAAGCAGTATGTACTCACAACCTGTCTTGAAGCTGGCACACTTGTTGTTTTCAGACATGCAAAATGTTTTGTTTTTCTAGATTTGTTTTTTCTTCTCTTGTATTATATAAAGCTTTTAGTGAGTGTACCTACGTACTAATTACTAGAGATCAGATGATCTCAAGAATTAGAGACCCATTGTTTTAGATCGCTATGGTCAAATAAACTACTCACAACTGGGTATTCCTAAATGCTGTTATTTCAGTTTCACCAAAAATTAAAATGTTCTCAAGGAAATTAGTAATTACATAAAATTATCATAAATCAACTTATTCGTGATATCGATTCCGGATTCTGCTCGATGTTAACTTCACATTTAAAGTTGTGAATAATGCATTTCGAATGTAAATGGAGTTTTGTCCGATTCTCTACTCAAGTATTTGCAGTTTAGTTGTATTAGCTTCTAATAAGATTTCAGCTAGATTAAGCATTGCTGGTGTGGAATTCCTTCCACAGTATTATAAATACTTAGATACGCTGAACTTATATTTATTTAAAGTGTTCCAATAAAACATCTGAAAGCCATGCATTGCAATGCTTTCAGACAGTTATGACTCTCACGCATCCGTATCGTATGATAATTTACTCAAAATATAAATTAGTTGATCTAGAACAAAGAAGCTAGAACGAAGAAGTTATTCGGTACAGATAGGCCGCTGGCGGTCGGGAATAAATCTGCGGAGGTAAAACTTGTTTAATGAAACTGGCAAATCACCAAATCTCACTCAACCTGTCTTTATTTTGCCTTCACAGACGCTCTTTACACGCTAGCTGTTCTCAAAAATATTTTTTGAATTCACGTAAATAATTTAATCATTGAACCAGCAATTCCTTGAGCTTTATAATTTGGGTATAGATCTACGGCTTTACGTGTAGATACAATTGGATATTATATCAAGGAGCGAGTGGATGGAAACAATAAATATTTCTTTGACTTAACATTTTATTATACTATCTACAAATTAAATAACAACACCATGCACCGAATGTTCTGAATTATCGGAGAATAATAATTAGTTATTATTCCTATTATAAAACAAATCTTTTGTTTAAAATCTGTGCACAATTGCACGGCAATTTGACATTAATGTAGGTATTAGGTACCTAGCTAAACAATAAAATAACCTTACCTATTTAAGAAAACTAATTCACAACACAATATCAGTACCCTGAATTCTGAGATCACACTTAAACAAACAATAAGTTACTAGACGCTACTGTTACCTATAATAAATAAATAAAAGGTACTACGTAAGGAACATACAACACAGAACCGAGAAGCACGCCAGTGGAACGAGGAGGAGTGCTGTGCGTGCTGGGCTGCAGTGATGGAGATGAATGAACATCAGTTGCCAGCTGCCAGTTGCCTCGCCGAACCTCTGTTCGGCGAGGGTCTGGTGCGGGGTCATTCGGTGGCTTTGTTGGGTTCCTGTTTGATGCACGAGCAGCCGATGGCCACCGACAGCTCAGACTTCTGCATGTTCTTGGCGTTCAGCACGATCACTTTGTCCTCCAACTGGGTGCAGGAGAACTTGGCGTCGCCGGCGAGTGTGTGCGCGCCGCAGCAGGGCACGCTCTTGCCGTCGCTGACGGGACACATCTCGTAGGGATCAGCTGCGCACTTGATCATTTTGATAGTTTTCGGGATTCTCTCAGGGTTCATATCGAACTTGACTTCGGTCCTGCAGATGGTCTGTTCTCTCACGATGTTGAACGGCACTGCTCTCACGGCACACGCCGCACACGCGATCATCACTATGATGAAATACTTTTGGCTCGACATGTTGAATGCGGAAAATTAGAACGGTTTGGAGAAGCGTGCGCGCTTGCTGAGATAACTCGTGAAATTGTGTGGATGACTGGCTCGTGCGCTGTTATATACTCGCATTTTGCGGTGGTGTCATTATTATGCGAGGACGCTCATTTGACGCGTGCACAGCTCGTCATACGAGATGGCTCAGCTCAGCTAAAAACCCAAAACTAAGTTTACCTCATAACTTAAGCAAAAAAAGACACTGTGGATTGGTCTTCTAAAAACAGGAGAAGCTTTTTGGTTCGTTCTTGTAAAAAGGACGAACTTACTCGATTTATGTAGAAATTTTACCTAAGGCTAGCCTGGAATTGAGAATGGAAGAACGAAGCGAGCACAACATTTTTTTTCATTCTGTCTCTGGTATAATTATTATTTTGGAACTTTCTGTTTATACAAGTGGGTTGCAAGCAGGGTTCGAAGGATATATATCAATTGATATATATCATGATATATACCTATCCGATATATTCAGAATCAGAAGATGATGATCTGCCGTTATCTTCTTTGCGGGGCAGGCAACATGATAATGAGTATTAGATTGACACAGCATCTTCTGTTTGATTAAACAGAAATATATTTAGGACTGATTTCGTAACTAGAAAAAGACTAATTTGTTATTTGATTATAACTCGACTGAGTGCAAATATTAGGGTTTTTAAGATATTTTAATTTTGTTTCCATATAATATAATAAGACTTTGTTTTCTGAGAAAAATATGTTTTTTTAGTTGATTTTTGTGAATTATAAGATTTTATGTTCATTTTGTATGTACTTCTTCTTCTTATCGTGTCGATGACAATCTAAATTGACTCTGCCCAGAATTGGGCCACGAGTTTAGCACTCTCCGAAGAGTCCTCCTGCCTCCTCCTGAGAGCTCCTGTAACGAACAGTCGGCAGGGCACTTTTCTTTGTACTGATTTTAATTGATTTATTAAATACATAAATATAAATAAAAACTAAAAATATGTTGTTTTTATATTATAATAATAATTCATAGTAATAAATTGTCATGTACCTGTGCAAAATGACAGCCTTAACCTTTAAGTACCGACTGTAGAGTTTAATCTAGTTTAATATTTATGAACGTAGCTGTCAATGTCATATATTTTGACGTCCCGCCAATTCGGTGTTAGCGAGCGATCTATGAGAGAACATTAAAGATAAAGATAAAGATAAATTTATTTGCAAAAACATGTGTAGGTAATAATACAGAATTGTGATTATTAAAGATGGAAAACAATATTTTGAATCAACATGTTTGACCATGACTGGTGTACAAAAATCATCCTTATAAACTAAATAATTGGATGTAATACGTCCATTGAAAATTAATACATTACATTCATTTAATCATATAATAACAAATGTCGAGAGTGATTCATAAATTAAATAAATTATTAATCAGTAACAAAACGAATATCATTACACAATAACATTATTATTTTATTGAAATAAAAACACATTTAGCTCACTCAAAGCGATTTGTCGTTAAGAAAGTCATTAACATTATAATAGCACTTTTCAGTCAACATTTTTTTAAGTGTTTTTTTAAAAAGGTTTATGTGTAACTGTTTAATTTGTTTTGGGATTTTATTATAAACTAGCTGTGTCCGCGACTTCGTTCGCGTGGATGTCGGAACTTAACAATCTATATTTTTAGTGCAAAGCGGTGTTGGAGGATACCGATACAATCTTTTATATAACCTATAGTCCCCGCCAAATAAGTCTGGAATAAAGGTCATTGATCCTAATAATGCATCGTTCGAATTTCATACCACCATCGTTCAAACAAAATAAAATATAAGGTCAAGATCGCGTCTTACCACGATGCGTTGCTTTTGGTCGTTCTACATTTTTTCGAATGGTTTTGGAATATTGCAAAATACTGGGGTCAACGTATCTTATTTTATTTTATTCCATACTTATCTGGCGGAACTATAGTGCTTATTTAATATTAACAATATTGTGAACAAATTAACACAGCTGTGAACCATCATTCTGGAGCGTACATAAATATCCTGTCCCATCCTGTCCCGTCCTGTTCCGTCCTATCCCGTCATATTCCGTCCTGTCCCGTCCTGTCCCGTCCTGAACCATCTTGTCCCGTCCTGTCCCGTCCTGTCCTGTCCCGTCCCGTCCCGTCCCGTCCCGTCCCGTCCCGTCCCGTCCCGTCCCGTCCCGTCCCGTCCTGTCCCGTCATGTCCCGTTCTGTTCCGTCCTGTCCCGTCTTGTCCCGTCCTGTCCCGTCCTGACTATCCTATGATTCCATAAAATCGTTATAATTAAATTACGTTTTTTATAAGATGTAAACTGATTACGATGAAAAAAAAACAATGTTACTTCAATTTAGGGTCAGTTCAGACCGAGACGCGAAGCGACGCGACGATGCGTGAAGAGGCCTGTCATTTCACGCTGCGTCGCGCTACGCCTCGCGCCGCCGCGATGCGCCTCGCTGCGCCGCGAGACGCATCGCAACGTCGCGAGGCGCATCCAGACGCCGCGCGGTGCAGCAGAACGTGTCTAGATTTTCCACGTGCTGTCGCCCCGCCCCGCGTCCTCCCGCAGTCCCATTTGCAAATGGCGGCCTCAGCTACATAGTCCAGGGGCTAGAGGTACTTGAGTATGCAAAATCCGAGTGACGGCAACTATGACCGAATTCATAAACATAATAATATTATGCGCTTTATGTGTCCCGCAAAAAGCTGTGATCTGATTTTTCTATAAATTATTACGGAAATAATCATTAAAATGATTTTAAATCATGTACTCAATACATTCCGTTTCCTGTTGGTCTAGTGGTTAGTGACCCTGACTGCTATGCCGGAGGTCGTGGGTTCGATTCCCACCCAGGACAAATGTTTGTGTGATGAGCACGATCATTTGTTCTGTGTCTGGGTGTAATTTATCTATAATATGTATGTATTTAGAAATATATAAGTATGTTTATCAGTTGTCTAGTACCCATAACACAAGCTCTGCTTAGCTTGGGACTAGATGGCGTTGTGTGATAGTTGTGGAATATTATTATAATTCGACGGGTTCCGGGCTAATTGTATTAAGCGACACTCTGAGCGATATAGACTTTTATACATATTTGGAATCAGCGAATTTTTCTGCGTCATTTGCGCTGGGTTTGGTGACGATCGGAGCACTTTTTTGTCGCTTAATACAACCGCATTTTTTGGGTCCATTTTGGACTGCAATGAATGAAGCGACATAAAATATTGACAAATTTAGGAACTGTGTACTTAAGCTGACTACCAAATACCAGGCAGTCGTTTAAACGTTTTTTCCTGGAGCAACAATTTACAGGCAACGTACGTTAAAGCATTTAGCCTGACATTATAAATATATAGAAATGTCGCTTCATACAATTAGCCTCTTTGTTAAATCCTTATCCAGTGTCGCTTAATACAATTAGCCTCTTTGTCAAATTCATACCCAGTGTCAATACATACATTTAGCTCTGTACATGAAATGTTAGGTGTTGTCACTTCAACCATTTACCAGTTGCGGTATTCCGATGACGCGAAGTCATATAGGCAGCTCAATAGACTTATATCTAAGTCCTTGCGACATGATCTGCGTCTCTTTAGTACGAATCGTGTTACAGAGACCATACAGTGAAACCAAGGCTCCAAAGTGTTCGCAAAGGACAAGTCTATTGGGCAAAGTAGGATGACAAAGCTAAACGGGAGGATGGTAGCATAGCGTCGACCAAAGTAGAGGTTTTAGGCGAGATCGAGAGGTTCTATGGACAGTTATTCACTTCGGTCGCAAAGCCCGTTGACAGCTTGGTAGGAGATCCAAGAGCCAAGCTGTCCCGACATTATACCGAAGATATCCCGGACATCAGTCTGTACGAGATTAGGATGAAGCAGCTTAAGAATAATAAGGCGCCGCGGGCGAGGACGGAATTACTTCAGAGCTTCTGAGAGCGGGTCGAACACCGGTACTTAAAGTCCTCCATAAACTCTTTGATTCCGTCCTGTCCGAGGGCAAAACGCCTCAAATGTGGAGCAGGGGTGAGGTGGTGTTGTTCTTCAAAAAAGGTGATAACAGCCTATTGAAGAACTACAGACCCAATACGCTTCTGAGTCATGTTTATAAGCTGTTTTCAAGGGTTATCACGAACCGTCTCGAACACAGACTTGATGACTTCCAGTCTCCCGAACAAGCCGGTTTCCGAAGAGGCTATAGTACTATAGACCACATCCATACGCTGCGGCAAGTTATACAGAAGACCGAAGAGTATAACTTGCCATTATGCTTAGCGTTTGTGGACTATGAGAAAGCCTTCGATTCGGTGAAAACATGTGCGGTACTTGAGTCACTCCAGCGATGCCGTATTGACTATCGGTACATCGAGGTGTTGAAGTGTTTGTATAATAACGCCACCATGTCGGTCCGAGTACACGAGCAGAGCACGAAGGCGATTCCATTGAGAAGAGGCGTAAGACAAGGGGACGTAATCTCCCCGAAACTGTTCACTGCCGCAATGGAAGACGCCTTCAAACTCCTGGAATGGCAAGGACTTGGCATCAACATCAACGGCGAATACATCACTCACCTTCGGTTTGCCGACGACATCGTAGTCATGGCAAAGTCGATGGAGGAACTCAGCATGATGCTCGATGGCCTCGACCGAGTTTCACAACGGGTGGGTTTGAAAATGAACATGGACAAGACGAAAATTATGTCAAATGCCAATGTTGTGGCCACCCCAGTCTCTGTTGGAAACTCTGTACTCGAAGTTGTTGACTCATATATCTATTTAGGACAAGTAGTCCAATTAGGTAGGTCCAACTTCGAGAAAGAGGTCAACCGCCGAATCCAACTCGGTTGGGCAGCGTTCAGGAAGCTACGCAATGTCTTTTCGTCCGACATCAGTGCCTCAAGACGAAAGTCAAAGCTCAAAGTCGCTCAACGAGCTATCTGATCGAATCCGATATGAGGAGATCCGTATACGAACTAAAGTCACCGATTTAGCCCACCGGATTAGCAAGCTTAAGTGGCAATGGGCAGGCCATATTGCTCGCAGAGCAGATGGCCGATGGGGTCGAAAAGTGCTAGAGTGGAGACCGCGGACTAGCAAGCGCAGCGTAGGACGTCCACCAACGAGATGGACAGACGACCTTATAAAAGTCGCCGGAAGACGCTGGATGCAGGTCGCTTCCAACCGGTATATGTGGAGATTTAAAGGGCAGGCCTATGTTCAGCAGTGGACGTCTTATGGCTGAGATGATGATAGGAAATAAAAATTATTTTTGTTATTGAAGAGAAACTAGGGATAAATAGGTAAGAAAACTTCTAAACTTTTTATTAACGAGAGATGTTTTTGATTTTGATTACTGAGAAAGTTAGAAAAAAATATAGAAGAAAAGAAAATAAGTAAAGAAATGAAAACCAAAGAAACGCTTGTAAGTATTTTATTTTTTTATGTGATTATTTTTAAAAGAAGTTATTTTATAGATAAACCTTTTTTTGTAATTGAAGAGATTTCAAAAAAGAAGTTTTTATATACTTAAATGTTAAAGTTTAGGAATGAAGAAGAATGAGAATAATTATTTCAGGTAATAAGACTGTAGGCTACGTAATAAAAAGACTTTTTATCTTCTGATTCCTATAAAATTGTGATAAAAACTTTAGTTGTTACCTTGGTAAGGTAAGAAGTTACTGCTGTTCCTAGGTGATTGTCATTTTAAATAAAAAACGTTGATGTTTTAACCGCCAATTCTGCAAACTTCATTATTCAAGTATGATTACAAACAATTTATTTTTTAAAAAATCAGTCGCATAAACTAATTAGCCGTACGTTAATAAGTTTAAGATATGGTATTTAAATCAATTAGCTTGGGTTTGAAATATGACCAACTCTTTGATTAAAGCACTTAGCTTAGAGCCATTATTTGCATGCCTAGGCGGTTAAGTCTTTTAGCTTGGAACACGAAATAATAAACCTAGGCGGTTTAGTCATTTAGCCTGGAATAAGAAACAATAATCATAGGCGGTTAAGTCATTTAGCCTGGAACAAAAAAAAGTAAAATATGGGTCATTTTGTATTAAGCGACATTTATCTTCGTTAAAAATAGGAATATTAGAAAAAAATAATAATCTGATTATGGGGGATATGTTATAAAAACAGTAATATCTTTCTTTTTAAAGAAATAATGCGATTTGTTAGAGTTATTATTTTTTTTCTAAAAATCGAAACTTTAAACTGCTCTGGTGTAAAGTTTCAAAAATGTCGGTTAATACAAATAGCCCGGAACCCGTAAGAGAAGAGGGCAAAAAAAATGAACCAAAAAATTGACCGGCAAGTTCTACATTGTTATTCTTTGACCTTTTCTTAACTTAAATCGGTTGGCGAAATTCGTTACTCACAATTATGCATACTCAGTCACCTCAGCTCCCGGTCTTCACCTCGCATCGTGGAGCGGCCGCGAGCGGCGTCAAGCGGCGCCGCGCTGCGTCGTGA
This sequence comes from Agrotis exclamationis, assembly GCA_950005045.1. NCBI lineage: Eukaryota > Metazoa > Arthropoda > Insecta > Lepidoptera > Noctuidae > Agrotis > Agrotis exclamationis. The sequence continues at coordinate 498,626 of OX465430.1, forward strand.
GGCCTTGAGATGCGCAGCGCAGCACCGCTGCTTTGGGATGCGTCGCGCTGCGCCGCGAGACGTCGCGCGGCACATCGCGGCGCATCGCTGCGCATCTCAACGTATTCTAAATTCTCACAACGAAATGTGTATCTTTTGGTGTAGAAAATAAAGTCGTATTTTTAATGTCTCTTAAAAGAGTGCGCGCATCGTGGCGTCGCTTCGCGTCTCGGTCTGAACTGACCCTTAAACACCTCTATTTCAGGTTTTATTTTAACGCCATCTACCGTTTTATCGTTGAAGTACATATTATGTTTAGATGAATTATTTGAATATGTAGTTTTGCTATTCTAAGCTAGATCGCCCTACTGAACTGCACGTCTTGGTGTGAACTGACCGTAATTTTACTTCTGAAACACTTTAAATAACTAAATAACTTTTGATAGAGTGAACCGATTTCGATGAAACAAAAACTAAGTTAAACCTCAAGTTGCGTATAATTTTTGTATATAAACATTGTCAGCATTGAATTCGTAGATTTTACGTGATGTGCGCACAAACAAACAGACAAACAGACAAAAATTTCAAAAATGATGGAGATGGGTTCTGTTACTTATCTTTTCACACGCTGGCTATTTTTTGTTTCAATTTCTTCAATGTACAAAAATGAATTTTCTACAGATTTATTATATGTATAGATTATAGAAGCTCTGCACACGACACTTTTATGCATTAGTGCTGTTTTAGTAGGGTGAACACAAAGTTTAGTGTTATCACGGCGGTTTCGTGGTACGACATCAGATATGCGAGGAAACAAATGAGGATTTTTACGGACAAATAAGGCTATTTCTAGTATATAAAGAGACGGCAGTGTGAGAATTTTGTGTTGAATAAATAAAGGCTTACAGCTGTCAGTATTTGGGATACCAAATATAGCGCGTATACATCGCTTTTGCATTTTGAAGACCATGATTACATTCGTTGAATTTCCCCAAAAAATAATACCATATCTGAGGATGGATTCAGCAAGCCGAGAGGAGCGCATCCAAGTTAATAGTTGGAGCCAGTTTATATAAGGCATATGATATACTACTGACTTTTTTACATAATACATCAATATGTTCTTTCCAGTTAAGTCTATTATCAATAGTTAAGCCTAGAAAACGGGTGGTAGTAACTTCATTTATAATGTAGTCATCGTGACTCAATTGTATATCCAATGAATTTTGCAATCTTTGTCCAAAATGCATGATATTCGTTTTCATTAGGTTAATTTTTAAATTATTATTATTTAGCCATGAGATTATTGATGTCAAAGAATTATTTATGTCAAATTTATACCGTTCAATGTCCTTACATGCAATTGTAACTGTGCTGTCATCGGCAAATAATGTCATAGGTTGTTTAGTTGCATTTGGCAGGTCGTTGATATATACACCGTGTTCTTCACGTTATCCATAAACTTTAGCAAATACTTCTATGGCTTTTACAAATCAAATCCAACAAAGGAAGTAGTACTTAAAAAGGCTTCGTTACAAAGATATTTGTAATTTCATTTAATGAAATTTAATTGAGCTATGCAGTGAGAAAGTATCTTAATTTGAAATCTATCAAATACTATTTGCATTTCATTTGTTTCAGCCCGCCAAATGTTATGAATGACGTTGCCAATTCGGATAAAGAGGCATGCATATCGGGTTATTTACGTCTAGGTATTTAGTTTGTATGAAAATTAACAAAAAAAAAAAAAATAAGAATTTATTAATGTGTCCATAATGAAAAATGCTTACTTCCGTGGTTTGAACATCTGGTCGAAGTTTATGTATATCGTCCGGAACACGGTGTATATTAAAAAACGGCGGTCCCAGTACACTGCCTTGGGGAACACCGTATGATACATAGTGTTTCGTAGAGGTGTATGTTTCTTCTTTTTTTGTTTTAAGATTTACCTTATTTATTTCTGTTATTTGCTGTCGATTCGTTAAGTACGATCGAATTAAATTCAAGACATTGCCTCGAATACCGTATGCGTCAAGTTTATTGATTAATATTTCATGATCCACATAATCAAATGCCTGTGACATGTCGCAATAAATGGCACACACGGGAGTTGTCTTGTCAACGTGGCATAAAACATTATGAATGAAATCATAGATGGCCATATTTATGTTTTTATTTTGTCGAAAGCCCTTTTGTTCATTGCATAATATTTTGTTTTTTTCGAGATAGCTATTAATTTCACCGTATAAATATTTTTCAAAAATTTTTGAGAACACTGACAATAGCGCGATAGGTCTGTAATTCTCCATTAAACGTTTATTATCTTTTTTGAGTAAGGGCTTTATAATGGATAATTTAAGATTATTTGGAAAGATGCCTGATGATATTGATAGATTAATAATGTGACTGAGGTGGTGGCAGATATCTTCATTCACCGCTTTTATAACCTTTGTAGATATATCATCGTGTCCTACGCTGTTGGTGTTTTTTAGATTTTTTATAATTTCCTTTATCTGATTAGGTGAGCTTGGTGCAAGAAACATCGAGTTTAATTGATGATTGATTAAGGAATTTGCATCTTTTCCAGCTCCTGGAATGGGGTTGACTTTATTGATAAAATATTTATTGAATGCGTTGGCTATTTCTGTAGGATTATTTATGTCTTTGTTATCAATTCTTATGGTATCAATAGAATCTTTTGGTGTATTGAGTCTTGAATTATTAATGATACGCCATACCGTTTTATATTTATTACTGGAATTTGTTATTTTATGGTCATTTTGTGCACTGATGTGGTAGGCCGGGTCACCTAGCTAAAAGTAGTATGTGCCCAGCACAGAAAGAAAAATGCTCCAAGTGCGGAATTAAAGGACACTTCAAAAATGTATGTAAAACACAGATGAGGAAAGAAAGAAACTATGAGTCAGGAAATAAAACAGAAAGAAAGAAGAAGAAGAAAATAGTGAGATATGTTGTCGAAGAAGGTTCAAGCAGTGAGTCAGAATATGAAGAGAATTCAGGAGGTGAAAGAGATGCTTCCTCGGAATGTGAAAATGTGAGTTCAGTCTTTAGTGTTGTGAAAAAGGGCAGTTCGTATAAGATTCTTATAAATGGTTTGCCATGTGATTTTATTGTGGACTCAGGTGCGTCAGTGAATATAGTTGATAAGAATACTTACTACTCTTTATGTAAAGACGTTAAGCTTGACAAGTGTACTGAAAAATATTTTACTTATGGAGGTAGGGAGTTGCCAACTTTAGGTATGTTTCATACAAACTTATCTTGTCCAGAAACTAATTTAAGTGTTTTTGTAAAAATTTCTGTATTTGATGGTACTGGTCCATGTTTGTTGGGTAAAGACACTTCCGAAAAACTTAATTTGTTAAGAGTGGGACCTGAATGTGTGATGCATATTGAAAATCTTGATAAATCTAAAATTTTGAGTTTATATCCAAAATTGTTTACAGGTGTTGGTAAATTGAAAAAATTTAAATTAAAAATTCATTTAAATCCTAATGTACCATTAGTAGCTCAACCTGCCAGGCGACTTCCGTTTAACATGAGGGACATTGAAAAGGACTTAATTACTGAGTTACTTGACAATGACATTATAGAACCTGTTTCAGGACCAACCCCTTGTGTGTCTCCTACACATATAGTAAGGAAGAAGGAACCAGGAAAATACAGGCTTGTGGTGGACATGAGGCGTGCTAATGAGGCAGTTCTGAGAGAACATGTTCCACTACCTACTTTTGAAGAGCTGTTAGCTGACCTGAATGGATGTAAGTATTTCTCTGCAATTGACATTAAATGGGGTTTCCATCAAGTCGAGCTTGATGAAGAGTCAAGAAACATAACTGTGTTCAATTGCAGCCTCGGACTTTACAGATACAAAAGATTATTCTTCGGTATCAGATGTGCTCCTGAAATATTTCAACGCATAGTGTCACAGTTGCTGCAAGGAATAGAAGGCGTTGCCAACTCGCAGGATGATATCAGAATAGGAGGAAAGACCAAAGAAGAACATGACAGAGCACTTAAACAAGTACTGGACAGACTTCAAGAAAATGGCATTACTTTGAATAAAGACAAATGTGTATTTGGTGTCACAGAAATGAGTTTCTTAGGACATAGATTATCAGCAGATGGCATTAAACCAACAAGAGCCAGTAAAGAGGTAATCCAAGAATTCAGAGCTCCATGTAACAAAGAAGAAGTAAGAAGCTTCTTGGGACTTGTGCATTTCTCAGCCAGATTTATTCCTAATTTCAGTACCATAACTGAACCATTAAGAAAATTAACTAAAAAGGACACAGATTTTATTTGGGACCAGAAACAACAAGAGGCATTTCAGCATTTAAAGGATGTTATATCTAAAGCACCAGTATTAGGATTCTATGATAAGAATGCCGAAACATATTTGATTACAGATGCCAGTCCAGTTGGCGTAGCTGCGGTATTAATACAGAAGCAGAACCTGAATAATCAGAAACAACCTGTCATAATAAAATATGCTAGCAGAGCACTCACTGACACTGAGAGGAGATATTCACAAACCGAAAAAGAGGCTTTGGCCATCGTATGGGCATGCGAAAATCTATACATGTACTTACTTATTTTACACCTACTATGTTTGTTTCTCTGCATCACCCTAAGGTTGACTGGAAGAAAATGCCCATGGCATTAAGTCCGCCTTTGTACTTCCATGTGCAAGAAGTTTAAATAAATAAATAAATACTTGGTAAAAAGTTCCATATTATTTCTGACCACAAACCACTTGAGACTATTTATTCCAAAAGATCTACTATGCCTAGTGCAAGGATACAGCGATGGGTGCTACGCTTACAGCCTTACACTTTCAGTGTCATTTATAAACCAGGCAAGAATAATATTGCTGACCCTTTATCAAGGCTATTGGACATTAACAATAAGTCATCAGATAAGGAAGACATTGAAGACAGTTATCTATTAGCAACAATTAGCGAGAACACCCCTACTGCTGTCACTGTTGAGGAGGTAAGAAAGGAAACATTGAAGGATGAACATTTAGAAAGTTTAAAGAAAGCCATAAGGAATGATGTATGGCCAAAAGAGTTGAAAAAGTATGAAATAATGAAATCAGAATTATGTGAAGTTGATGATGTTTTACTAAGAGGAACTAGACTTATTATTCCAAAAACATTAATTGTTAAAATACTAGATATTGGACATGAAGGACACTTATCTGCTAGTAGTATGAAAGCGAAATTACGCCGTAGTGTATGGTGGCAAACAATGGACAAGGATATAGAACATTGGGTAGAAACATGTACAGGATGCAGACTAGTTCGTAAAACAGCACCACCGGAACCAATAGTTTCTACAGAATTACCATCAAGAGTATGGGAGCTGGTAGCAATAGACTACTTAGGACCACTACCCTCGGGTCATTACCTGCTTGTAATAATTGATTACTACAGCAGATATTATGAAGTAGAAGTCACAAAAGGGCCATCAGCTGAAAATACAATAAAGATTTTAAAACCTATAATTGCTCGAGAAGGTGTTATGGATACCCTAGTTTGTGACAATGGACCAGCTTTTCGTGACGAAGGATTTAGAAAGTTCTTACAGTCATATGGAATTAATTTGAGGCATACCACACCACTTTGGCCTCAAGCTAATGGAGAGGTAGAAAGACAGAACAGAAGCATACTCCGAAGACTTAGAATAGCACAAGCTTTAAAACTGAATTGGAGAGATGAACTCTTAGCTTATCTGTCTGCTTACCGTACTACCCCACATACTACCACTGGTGTTCCTCCAGGAGAACTATTTAGAGGAAGAGTAATAAAAACTAAGTTGCCAGAAATGAAGCTAAAGATCCAGTGTTAAGATGAAGAAATAAGAGATAAGGATAAATACCAAAAACAACAAAAGAAGGAATATGCAGATAAAAGAAGAAATGCTACAGAATCAGAATTATGCCCAGGAGATAGAGTGCTGATCAGACAGCAAAGAGAGAATAAGTTGTCTACACCATTTTCCCCAATAGAGCATAAAGTGTTGTGGAAGAAAGGTAACTCTGTTGCAGTAGAATCTCCAGATGGAAAGGTTATAAGAAGAAATTCATCCTATTTTCAACGTATTAAAGACAGAGACTTAAGCAGATTTGACACAGACGCAGATAACCAATCTACAGAGGAAAATGAAGAGACGATGAGAGAAGAAGGAGATGGGTATACAAGGAAGTTGATACAAGGGAAGGAAAGGATAAGGAAAAATAAAGAAGGAGAAGTAGAGAAAAGAAGACAGACAACAACAGATTTGACTTTAACTCCAACTACGGATGTTACTTTACCGGACATAGACACGCCTGAAACTGACTTTGACTTAACTCGGACTAGACAACTTGAGACAAGGACTAAAAGGCAGATTAGAGCTCCAGCTAAGTACAAGGACTTTGTAATGGCACTAATTCTAGATTGTATAAGTTTTAATCAGTAATTTGTATGTTGTATGTCTATATTTTTCTAGAAAATGAATGTCATTACTTCATTGAAATAAGGACTGTTGTTTGAAAGTAGATGACTTATGTTTTAGGATAACTATGTTTTCAAATGGCTCTTCGAGAAAGCAATGTAAAGTTGATTTGTGTTTCATTTAAAAAAAAAGAGGGGGATGAGATGTAGAGTTTAATATTTATGAACGTAGCTGTCAATGTCATATATTTTGACGTCCCGCCAATTCGGTGTTAGCGAGCGATCTATGAGAGAACATTAAAAGTGAGTTTTGATTAAATTCGATTGTGTATTATTGAAGATCCTACACCGACGTGTGGTCTGACAGACACTTTGGGTACCTATTCGATTTGTCTAGTTACCTGTGTTAGCGAAAATGTACCCTCCCGCGCTTTTCTCTACCCCTCGAGCAGTCGCTCGGCAGCGTTTGTGGAGAGTGGTTGTGTTTGCACGTGCGATTCCGGTGAGTTTTGGCTTTTATAAAATCGCGAGTGGTCTACCAGACCACTCGTCTGTACTTGTATATTTTTTTTTGAATGAGACTTGTTTGAGCATTTAGCTTTTTTTCTTATATTTTCAGTCAGATACGGAAATGGATCAAACAAGTACTTCAGGAGTAAAACGTAACATAAAAAATACCTTACAAGGCCTCAAAATAAAGCCCATGCGGACATTATAGAGGAATGGCTGAATGAGAGCTCGGAGTCCGACTGTGATGACATCGATCCAAATTTTGTTCTTATGGAGAGTGATAATCATTCATCAAGCGCAAGACTGCTGATAAATGTGACACTTGCATGAAACATGTATGCTTACAATGCAGCAAAGACTGTTTGTAAAATTTTATTGTTTCGAATATTTTGTGCATTGCGATTTCCAAGAAATCACTTTATTTTTTGTTTCTTTTTATTTTTTCTTATTTGCTTAGTTATTAAACTTTAAGAAAAAAATGTTGGGAAGAAAAAATAATTGTTTACTTTATAAATATTAATTACTAAGTAAAAAGTTGATTTTTCATACAAAAAAGTTGAGACTGACAGATAAATGCATATAATTAGTAATAAATGTGAAAACTTTTATATTCTATTTTACTCTTATGATAACTAGATATTAATCATAAATATCCGATATTTTGATATCTATATACACACATCAAAAGTGTCTAGGGATCAACATATATTTTTGCAATAACTTTTCTCCTGATTGATATTAATTAAAATTTTCTTTAAGGATTCATCAAATAAAGTGTTTTCGTTGGTCACAGTAACGATAAACCAAGTCACCTTTGCATTAATAAAGAAATTTGCCATTTTCCTAATAAAGGGATTTTTGACATTTGAACCACTAACACAAAAGTTCGAAAAAAAGACTGAAATAACAGTTTTCTTTAAAATTTTATTGGGTAACTTAAACAATTAATAATCCGTGTTTCTACCGCGAACACTAACAACACAAGAACATCGGTTTGGCATACTCAAAATGAGTTCATCCAAATCACGCTGTGGAATGGCCGCCCATGTTCGTTGCAACAACAAAAAAAGGTCTTCTTGCGACTGGATACCCTCCATATTCGGCAGAGCTCTTCTCTGTAGCATATCCCATGCATGCTCAATCGGATTCAAGTCTGGCGACTGAGCAGGCCAGGGCAGGACATTGATGTTAGCTGCGGCGAGAGTCTGTCTTACAACTCTTGCGGTGTGCGGTCGTGCATTATCATGCATTAACTGAAATAAGGGACCGATTTGCACTTGTAGATGAACGATGACGTCTGATACAATCGTCTCAGCATAAATTTGAGCGTTGAGGTTGCCTCTGATCCAAATCAACTCAGTTCTTCCGCCGATCCAAATACCCGCCCATACCATGATGGTTCCACCACTATAAGGATGGACTTCCTGGCAGGATTTTAATCGCTGTTGGCGTCCAGGGGTTCTCCAGTGTCGTATACGTCTTGTATCCGGTCTCATACCGAAACGAGACTCATCAGAAAAGCACACGAAACGCCATTGTTCTTCTGCCCAATTTCTGTGTTCAAGAGCCCATTGATATCGAATCCTACGATTGTGCATTGCTATAGGTGGTACCCGTAGCGGTCTTCGGGAATGAAGGTTCACTTCATGCAAGCGGTTTCTGACTGTTTGGTCGCTAATTAAGTTCCCTGAAGAGTGATGAAGCCTCACGGCTAACATCATGGCGGTTATTGTTGGAGCTCTTCGAGTTAAGATTTGAATGTATCGGTCTTGTCTCCGTGTGGTGCAGCGATACCGTCCTCCATGGCGCTCAGCCACGGTACCAGTGCTTCGGTAACGTGTCCAAAGTCGACTGATAACACTCTGACTTGTATTCAGAGCTAAAGCCACAGTACGTTGCCGGAAACCAGCTTCTATCATTCCCACGGCTCTGAGCATTTCTTCCCTGCTTAAATGACGTCGCCGCTCCATAATAACGTTGGTTTTAATCAGTAGTAGGGAAACAGTAGCACTAATAATGTCTTCAATGCGTTGTATGTTTTTATAGGGAAAATATTGACAGCTGATTTTCATCTTTTACTCGAATTTGATTCACAGTTCCTGATTCAAATTATGAAATGCACCAAAAAGGATCCATATAAATTTATAAAATCATAAATTTATTACAAAGCCACATCTCAATCTCAAGAAATCCGCATAAAAATGCTTGATCCCTAGACACTTTTGATGTGTGTATATGTATAAAAGAAAGTCGTGTTAGTTACACTATTTATAACTCAAGAACGGCTGAACCGATTTGGCTGAAAATTGGTGGGGAGGTAGCTTAGAACCAGGAGTAACATATAGGATACTTTTTACCTTTTTTTATTTTGTTTTATCCCGTTTCTGTGGGACGTGACATAAAACGTGGTATAATAAAACGCAACTGACATGGAGTGACAGCAAAAAAAAATTATCAATCAAAACCTGTGTCAAAACATCAATTGACCGGTCGATGTGTTTGTATTGAGTTTCTAAGCTTATTGTGCCGATATTATCATAATTATTAATGCTATGCCGCCACCAAGATGATCAAATTTGTATCCTGTTTCCGTGACACGTGACATAAAACGTAGTAACATGATCACGAAGAAGGTGTTGGTGCCGAAATTGAATAAGGGATCTGAACAAAAAGTACTATAGAGTGAGATCCCAGAGCCCCCAGACCTACGTCATTTTAGCAAAGCTGAAATTTTGATTGTAGTCAACTATAAAGTTCCACAGGTAGCGCGACCTGAAGGTGGATAAAATCAACTACGTCATTTTAGCAAGCCTACATTTTACATGATGTTACTTATGGTACTATATCAAGACCTTTTGTAAGCTGCCAGACTAATCCGATGGGCCAATCATTCTGCCAGACGCCTTAAAGTCCTTCCCTTAAACTTGAATACCCCGCCTCTGTCCTGCCTCTCCTGAGCCAAAACCGCTTAACGCAGAAGTCTAAATTTTGGACACAAATTTTCGCTTTCGAGTAAGTAAGTACACATGTTAACTTTATAGTAGACTACAAACCCTCCCTCTCGCGCTCGGCATTGGTCGAGGCCATGCTGCGGGGCGAGACGGAGTGGGAACCGGTCGCCTCCTTCTGCGAAGCAGTCATGCTCGCGAAGGAGGAGGCGGGCCGCGTGAAGGAGAGGATAGCGTCTTCCCTCCACCCCAGCCACAGTGGTAGACGCCCACGGCGTCGGACGTCGGCAGGCGGCGAGTAATGGGTGACTCGCTGTCCGACGTTGAACCTTTCCCGGTTATGCAAAGAGTGTCAGCATTATGACGGGGCCCCCCTTTAGAGGGCCAAAACCGACTTACGATTTACCGTGACCCCGGAACGTAAAGGGCTATTGAAGGACACCGTGGATTTTAGTCAGTACGAGTCTGACAGTCCTTCCCGCTCTGCCCTGGGTGGGAGACTCACATGATTATTTTACCACGCTAAAAAAAATGTCAGTTGCATGTAGCCACCAACTTTCCAATTGAATTAAAACTCCTTGGATATGCCTGACTTACCACCGCACAATTTACAAATAAAGGTTGGCTTCGTAATATGTAGTCATGCTTCGAAACATAAACCAACCATGTTTTTCACATGGTCAGTTAGGTGTATATGTGGCATGTTCATGAGTCGGATGACCATCTGCGTTATTTGTTCTTGCGCGTGATAATAATAAAAAAAATGTCGTCTATCAGAACATGCTTCACTGTACAGTGCAACCACTGCACCACAATACATGGCTAATAAAGAATAAATTATTGATTTTTGACTTGATTATTTAAATTATTTTTGATATCCTAATAAAAAATCGAAAATCTGCTCATTTATTGCCTCTAAGGCGGAACAAAGTTCGCCGGGCCAGCTAGTTTATTATAAATATCGGATATTTTCGAACCCCAAGTGTCTCTAACTGACGTAAACCTACCCTTTTCCTTCAATTGTTTCCTGAATCGTCAAATTGTTTCTAGAATGAAAAAAGTTTTTTATTTCCAATCTTATTTTCACAAATATGTAATTCTAAAAAACGGGAGTCAAAGGTACCTATTAGAGGCCAGGGTGCACTTGTGTCGGTACCTACACAAGTGTACCCTGGCCTCTAATACCTTTGACTCCCGTTTTACATACTTCAAGAATCACACGATACTTCAGTATGAGATGTTTGAAATATTATACTATCGACTTGTGATCAATTTGATTATTTGACGTTGGTGAGGCAGACATTAATATAATATTTAATTTGGTTTAGTACCTACCGTATTTTACTCTTCCAAAGTTTCATCACAATCAGATCTAATATGATTATTTTTTCATTAATTTTTATTATTACTTACTTACTAATCATTTTTATTAATAGGTAGGTACTGGTACAGATAGAAAATCGTATTCTTTTATGCTTTTTTGGGATTTCAACATTAACAAAAAGAGTGTTTAATATACATACCTAAGTATACAATAGGTAATATTAAAATATGTTAAAATCCCGCTTACGTCATTTCAGACATTTACATATTTATTTATAGGTGTATCCTCTAGGGAACGATCAGAAAGCGTATTCATGGTCAAAAACTTACCTACATGACATATTACCAAATTATTTGAAATAACCGAAGTCTACCTAACACAGTGAGTGGAATGCATGTATGACAACTAAGCAGGTAGGTATTACGTTCAGTGATGTCATCTTTAATCCTATTCTTAGGGTGGTGAAAAGGCAAAAGAAAAAAAATCCGGTCAAGTGCGAGTCGGACTCGCGCATGAACGGTTCAAGACCATTTTTTTTTATTTAATGATTGGTTCGCGTTATTATTTTGGTGAATACCTATGTACTGTTTCTTAGCTCATAGGCTAGTTTTAGCTACATTAACGGGCCAATGTAGCCAGGTCAATGTAGTACCTACCTAGCGCCTGTGTGTGTGATGAGTTGATGACGAATTTATGTTGTGAGGGGAGATGTTATCCTCAATTTGCAAAATATTATAATATATATATTATTATTATCCATAAAACCATTTAAATAATTGTGAATTTATAACTAAATATTCTGTGAATATTTCAGGCGTCTACCTGTTTCCGTTATCAATATTGAGTGATAGGTACCTAATGAGCAAAATAATCACTTTCGTTGTAGGGGAACAGTGTATAAGACGGGGACGTTAAAAATCGCGAGGTATAATGGGGACATACACTCTTTAGGCATACTTAACACAACACTAACGTAGAGCAAGCGCCATCAGGACGTCATTTGCAAGCGGCCAGACGCAAATGGCGTCCTGTTGGCGCTTGTGCTACGTTAAGTTTGCCTTATGTGTGTGATTTCCCATAATACCTTGTGTCTCCTTCTTATACACTGTTCCCCTATGGAAGCTACCAATAATTTTATGATGGTTTTTTTTTCAACTGGCTAACTGGCGTGGAGCGACTCTCATGTGGCCATTGGTGTTTTTTATGAGTAGACGTACACTAATATCGATAGGGATGTACCTGACGTAATAACACCGATAAACATTATTATATAGGTAATTACAGTTCCATATGAGTTCATGTAAATCATATCAACTGGCGGGGGGCGAGGCCACCTAGCAACGCGGCTGTAATTGAGTAACCTTTGAAAAAATATCAGCATATATCATTCCAGAGGTTACTTCGCCAGACTGTTTGTATTTCACAAGATAATGGGACCTAACGAATAAGCGATTAGGCCGAAACTACCAATAATTTCCTCAGAGACCGAACGTTGTTACTTATGTCCTAATTCTTGATTGTTTACTATTGTATGACTATCATGTTTATTTAGTAAACAAAATAACGAGCAAACTATAGCTAATAAACCTAGGGTCTCCTAGACAAATTGTTTAGGTAAGTATGTTTGTCTACCTCACACACCGCTAACACCGCGGAGGCTAGTGCGCTGCCCGCCACCACTTTTCCAGTCTCAATATTTCTGTAAAGTTATCTTATGGAAGCCTACAAGATGATCAATATATTTTGTTAGCACTGACATGTTTTGTAATAAGAATATATTTAGTTTTACAAAATATTTTCAAACAGTAATAAAAGTAAAATATGTAAAATAAAAATAGGCCAATAACTATTTATGTGTACTTTTTAGGTTCATTTAAGAAGACAAAAGGGGGCTAATTCTAATTTTTTTAATAACTTCAGAACCATTTTTTTACAAAATGACAAAAAATATTCAACAGTCTCACTCGTCTTTTACGAGTATGTTTTCAGATAGCTATTATTCAATAATTTTGTTTGATGTCCATCTTTTTATTTAATGATTTTGTTTTAGTTCATCCAATGGTTGCCTGGAAGATATTCAAGAAGGCAGCCGGCGTATCCTTAGATTTAACAATATTGTAAAAACATTTTTTTTGTTCTACATGAAAGTTTAAATTTTCCCAAATTAAAGTGCCCCTACTACCTACATATTTTCTACTGGTGCAGTTTAGTGAATGGTACATTCCGTGATGTTCGCAGGTTCAGTGAGTCACCGCGGAGTTACTCACCGCTGCCACGCTACAGACTGAGGATTTGGCGGAAAAAATGTCAAATGTTTAATGGTACCTACATATTTCTAAATTCCGAAATAGAATCTGCAATAAAATCAATAAGAATTACTATAATCAGACGTTATGTTCCAAAACGATGATAAATGTACGTACCATTTGTTGCTTGATGCTGAAAGCTTGAACCGAAAGTTTTTGTTATTTTTTTAAATAAATTATTCAACGTTATTAAAGATAGATTGCACTAATATTTACTTAAAATTCTACTGTAGTATTTAAATTTCGAGTTGGAACGTTTTAACTTTGTTTTACTTTTAATTGTCAATAACTATAAGGTACAACCTTAAATGTAAGAGCGCTTTACATCATGTGGCTCGCTGCGCCTCTGGCTGCAGAGGTGCATCGATAGCCTATGACATTCATAAAAATAATCACATCTACAATAAGGATAATATTAGGATAGTCTTGCAATGGGTTTTAGCGTACATAGGGTTTCAGGGCAACGAGGAGGCCGCCCGACTGTCGAAACTGGCCGTTGACATGGGCAATGATATTTCATATTATGTGTGATTATTGGGAATACTTTCCCAGGCTTAAGATTATATGTTTTGACGAATGGAAAAAATACTTCAGTGAAATTTCCTAAGAAAAGGCATGTAGTATAAAGTCATTCAAAATGAACCTCCTCGTATGCCCTGGTTTGATGATAATTGTTTAAGTAGGAGTTATGTTAAACTAGCGCTAAGGCTACGTTCTGGACACTATCCATCGGCAAAGTTTGCTTTCTTAATGCGAAAGGCCGCATCGCTTAACTGTGAGACATGTAATAAAATTGAAGATGTGAAACATTTGCTGATGGAATGTGTAAATAACAAAACGGAAAGGGATTTTTTGGCTAGGGAGTTCAAATTAAACTTGTGGGATGTCGGACTGATCCAAAATATTTTGGCATACCCTAAATCAGAAAGGACAAAAAGCATAATTTGTGGCTTATTGCATAAGTCTGGCCAGTAATTCTCTCCCCTTTTTCATAGTACTTATTAATTAATATAATAATTTTTGATAAAGTTTTGCGTCACTATATATATGAGTATAAGGTACAATGGGGTTGACGTATCCGTGTGGATAAAAACCCCTATTAATTAAAGAATAAAAAAAATAAGGTAAGGTAAGGTAATTAAAGAATAAAAACAACCTTCAATCAAAAATCTTTAATCAATGTTTAACTTCAGTACGTCATTGATTTTCAGTATTTCTTATTATGGTCAAAGGCTATTATTATGCTGTTTCTTAATAATATAAAGTATTTTCTATACATACGAGTATTATATAAAAATGTTAGTTTTGTGCACTCTTTCTCCACGTAAACTTTAAATGTGCCAAATGTCGTATTGGCACATTTAAAGTTTATGTGGAGAGAAAGAGTGCACACACAAATGCCTACGATCGCTCAGTTTTCGTAAAATGGTGTAAAAATCAATAGAATCTGATTACATATATGTATAAAATATGGACAATCGCATAATGACATGTCTCTCGAAGTTCATTATACCTCTTAAGCGATTGGCTAAAATAGCCGAAATATATAAATTGCCGTGCCTTTAGCACCCGGCTAAGAATCGGGGAAATAATAGCTCACTCTCTCTTCACTTTTCGCTATGTGCACATGGTGTTCGAAAAGCGCCCGAAAAGTTAAAGAGTACCGAGTCTATCGGACAATTTCTGATTCGTGATAGCGCTCTTTCTATCAGGATTGTTTTAATTTAATTACGAGTAGTTTCAATATCTCTCTATTGAATTGTTACTAAATAAAATTTCTTCAAGTCCAATAATTAACAATGGAATAGTCTACATTTATTTCTAATATTTAACCAATAAAAATATTTAGTCTGTAGCAGTGGTAACGAAGTTTAAAATAAGTGTTTTATTCATAACTCTTTTTGTTAATTTCGGCACCATATTAAGGGAGACATCAATTGACATTGTTGTTTATCGTAGCTCCTTCGTAGATTCCAGTTGCAGATATTATGAAATCAATTTATAAGAATTGACTTTATTGGCATTATTATATAAAATAAAAACTGTTATAAGTGTTGATATGTAGGTACTCGTAGAAAGTGACAAAGATGTCTTCCTCAAGTGACTCATTTATTGAATGTAATTAGTACCTAGTGGCAAAATATTTTGATAAAAATATTTAATAATACTTTTATGATACTGATACTTAATAATACTTTTTTATCGGTATTTTGTGCTGATAAATTTTCAGTTGAGATAAGTAATGTAATTCAAAATGATACTGTTGGTAAGACTAATTAATATTAAAAAACAAATGTGTTTGATATGCACCTGGTGTTTGCTGCAGTTCTGTTTACTTCGTGTGCGTGGAGTGAGCTTTGTGTGTAGGTTCTGGGGCAGGGGAGAGACAGTAAACCACAATTTTATATAAAAAAACACTTTTTTATTCAACATCTGTCGAGACCAGCTCGTACACGTATTTTTCAGGTTTCATAGCTGCGCCTGCGCATACTATGAGAATTTCACAATTTGAACAACTACTTAACACTAGAATTGTCAATTTTAAATACTTATAATCTAAACTAGTCACTAGAGGCTTCCGACGGGCGGTTTTCGGCGGGCCGGTTCACAACCATCAATAAATAATAAATTAGTAGGTACTGGTCCGTGATACACTCACAAAATAAATTATTGGAATGGAGCAGAATGCATAGGAACTTTAGTCAACCGCTGCGGGCGCGGCTCGCACGGCGCGGCGCTGCTTTCACGACACCTCCGCCGCCGCCGTGGTCTCCTCGATGAGGCAGGTGCAGCCCACCGGCACCTTGATGGCCTGCGGCGCGTCCTGCCCCTTGAAGGTGACCTGCACCCAGTCGTAGATCTCCACGCACTCCGTGACGAAGGCATGGTGGTGCTGCCGGCAGCAGCCGTGCGAGATGTGGTGCTGGCTGCACAGCTTGTTGGGACGAGCGGCACACTTCAGGTACTTGATGCGGCGCGGTATCCGCTCCGGGTTGTCGTTGATCTCTACTTCGATGGGGCACATGGTCTTGTTGGCGACATCCGACAATATGAACTCCTTCTGTGGCCGGGCCAGCACGTAGGCGGCCGCGGCGACCAGCACGTAAACGACTATCAACAGATATTTGTCGGTCGACATGTTTGACTTGTGAGGAGGTGTGCTAGCGAGTGGTAACGTGCGCTCTCTGTAAGGCAGAGTTGCGAATAGTAGGTGTGGTAAACGACGACGACTTTATATCTGATGGTTAACCCTTCCAAAGATAGGGCCGCGGCGCGGCGCGAGCTCCGTGAGCGCGCCGCCTTCAGTCGGTCTCCGGCCGCGGCGGCACTTAGTCAGCGCGCGCGAGTTATCTTATCGGCACGTGAACAAGTTTCGGTCGTGCGATAAACTTTGATCGTCTCGCAATTGTTTTGTTTTGATAGAGTTTCTTGAACTGTGCTGTGAAGTGGAATGTTCAACGAACTGTTTTCTGGATTATATTCCTTGTTGAGGTGACCTGATACATTCTGGACTGGTGCGGGGTGCACCACGGAATACTTCAGAGATTTGATTCATTTATTTCAGAGAGGTTTTATACCGACTAAAAAGTTTAGAATTAGAATTAAACTTACTTTGGAACAACATTTAACTTTTTTGAAATGTTTAATTGCTATATTTTTTCAAGTATTTAAAAAGGGAATATGTTTCATGGTATTCTTGTTATTTTACGTTCGCCTCCTGAAAGTGATTGCGTATTGTATATAAATTTATTATTTATTACTGTAATGATATTGTGAGTGCTTGTGTCGTAGTGGCGACACTACGAATGCCCGGGTAGCCGTCGGCGTGTGCGCGGCTGTTTGTGATTGGCCGTCAATCTCGTGTAAATATGTGATTCCCTGATTGGTCGGCGTCTAACCAATAGTTTGTTCTATATAATGTATGTGAGAGCTAACCGTGCAGAGGGCGGGGTCACTCTCTTACATAATGTGTTATATATTTCTACCACATAGGTACTGTCATTTTCATGACCATTTCATGACATCACTTGAGTCGGTGACTGAAATTTAGACTTAATTTTACACTTACTACATCTGTCACAAAATGATCATATTTTGGCTTTCTTTGCCATCATCAAATCATAATAAAAATCGTTCCGTGATTAAATTGCATACCTTAATTTTTCTGTAACTGTCAATAACTTTGTAAAGGTTTTTATGTTGCATATATATATAAAGAAGATTTTCAAGGGCTAAAGTGTCGTGTATCATAAAAAGCTACAAGCTCTACGAAGCTTTCACGTAGGTATGTCACCTATAGATATTACCCCCAAGAAGATGCCGAGTTCCCGTGTCGCTAAAGCCGCCGTGAAACAGATGATGAGCACGCAGTGTCCGCGCACAGAGTGACGGTGGAGACCGCAGGCAAGTGTCCACACGCGTCATTGTCGCGGAGCGCCGCTGCTGGTGCTGTGCTCCTCTACCTGACATCATCATCCACAGCCCGTCTTCACCCACTGCTGGGTATAGGCCTCTCTTTGTTTGTGCCAAGCTCCACGGTCCTGCGCCAGCCTCATCCAGGACACTCCCGCAATGACAACAATGTCGTCTGCCCATCTCGCCGCCGGACGGCCAACACTTCTTTTTCCATTCCTTGGACGCCACTCTATCACAGCTTTACTCCACCTGCCGTCACCGCGCCTTGCCAGGTGTCCTACCTGACATACATAGTCGCAATGTAACGCTCACCGTAAGTTCAACTAGGTACTATCGTCTAGGGATGTGCCTTAACAGGTGTTGCACAGAGGGGCCACGGTCAGGTCTTTTAAGAGGAGACGGGGCCTCCTCCCATGTGCTGACTGGTGAGCACTGGGGTAGTTTTAGGGAGGTAACAATCCCACACTCCCCGGTCGTTTCCCCAAAGACCGGTAGCCTTTTGAAGGTTTCCCCCGATTACTACTAAAAGGTACTATCGTCTTCCGAAAGTAGATGCATTAGACTTATTCATTTTGGAGATATCTATTAACTTCGTCAAATTAAGAGCCATAAATTCAAAATAGCTTGTTTTTTAAACGTTGAAAGGTCAGTTCCGTCTGCCAAACGATTGCCCGTTGTCAACGTAACATTCACGTGTTGACGTAACAGTTTTATTATTATAGGTATGATGATCCAAATGTATGCGCTTATTTGTCTCTTATGTACCACTCATCTGCTCATCCCTATGTAGTTATGAACAGGTCAACCTACCCCAATCTGTAAAATTTTAAAAATCGAACTTAAACATTCGGTTTGTTCGTTCGCCGTTCGTTTGTAAGTTCGCCATAAAAATAATTCCCCACGAAAAAAAGGTTTTGATCCTGTTCTCCTAGTACCTACTTTCTGTTCAGATTACACATTGTGTTCGGTAGTTTTGTGCTGGATTTTACTATTTAAAGAATTGGGGCGAATTTACAATAATCAAAAAAAAACAAACACCTTTGGCTAATTTATACATACTTTTTTTCGTGGGGAATTAATTTTGTGGCGAATTTACAACAACCCTAACATTCCACCATTGTGATAAGGTTGAAAATCTGTTAAAAGAATTTGATAGATTGAGGTAGGTTGATGTGCTGGCGTCTGGACATAGTACACTATAGTATCTAATACACTAGTAGGTATCCGTGTCACGTTGTTATTGCATTTGCAGCTATTACAATTGATAATTATGACACCTAACGTAATGTCAGCAATGCCACGGAGAGTACTTTTATAAAGAAGCAGGTTGTCGGTACACGCAGGTAGGTGCGGGTCGGTACTAGTCGGTGCAGGTAAAAACTGAATAAAGAAATCGGAAAATCTGTCTATGTAGGCTACGTGGACAGATTTTCCGGTTTGTCATGACTTCCATTTCGTCGGGCTACGACTTTTTACTTCTTAAGAAAGACTACATTTTATTTTAAACATTTTGTCCCTTTCTGGTAATTTCACTTATCTCGTGCGTACGTTTACAAACATTTAAACTTTCATAACAAATATCCAGACCCGAAACAACATTTGTTCCGTGCGGGAATCGAACCCGCGACCCACAGTGCAGCACTCCATCGCTCAGCTTCTACAAAAACCGTGTCGTCAAATAAAATATAAATTCGTTTAAATACTTCTTTAATTTCTTATCAAATATTCTACACCGGCAAATAAAAAATAGCTTTATTAATTCCTTTAAAAAAATATCCATTATATAAATGCCATAGCGGCAAATACTTAATTAAATTTGCTCGTACACCGGCCAGTACAGACTAGTACCGACCTGTCTGTACTGACAACCTGCTTATTTATAAAAGGGCCCATTGGCAAGTACAGACGGCAGCACATCAACCTACCTCAAACTGTCAAATTTCTTTAATAGAATTTCAACCTTATCACAATAGTTCCAATATAGTTACACCATTGTTCCACTATTGTGATAAAGTTCAAAATCTTTAGTTAATGTTCGATTGGTAAAATATGACAGATTGGGGTAGGTTGACCTGCTGGCATCTGTACATCACTTGGGTACGTAGGTACCTAAATGTCTAAAGAAGCAGGTACAGACAGGTCGACACGAGTCGGTACTGGATGGTTCAGGTAAAATAGCCTCAGGTTTTTTTTGCGTTCACATACATAATAGACACAGGTTGAGACTAACCGAAAAACCAGACTTGCAGACCACGACAGAATTGGTCGGTTTCTTAATCAAGTTTTATCTACACCGTTTAGTACCGACAAGTATCGACCTGCTTCTTTATGAAGGCACCCTAAGGTAACATCCCGTCTTTAATATTAATTTTAAATCCAGATTCAGGAACTTTTCAGCTCTTTTAACTTCATCCCGTATTTTGTAAAAGATGTGTCAGTCTTTTTTCAATTTCACTAAACATAATTAATTAGAAACAGTAGGACTCATCTGGAAGATCTTGCAACACTCCACAATTAGGGTCAAAGACGTAACATCATATTGTCATATTGACATCTGAAACCTTATGTTCTTATCAATATAAATATTTTCCCAGTAATACTAATAGTATACCGCGCGGCACCTTTTCATCAGGCTTAGTAACACTGCTGAAAAAATAAACCGGTCTGCGTGTGCGCACGCCGCGCCTCCCTTGTGTGCGAGCGAGACAGCACCACGCGCGGCGTCTACGTTCATTAAATCATTTCACGATTGCGCGGAGGTCAGTGCATCTTTGCTGACATATTTTATTCCATTGACCTAGTAACGTCTGGCTGGCTCTAGAACCGTCCAAGTGTCCCTTATTTAAGTGCAGTGCATGTTCCGCACATTTTCGAGAAGCATGTTTGATTAATTCATAGTCAATGACATGTGACAAGCGTATTATGATGCCAGTCCCCTGAATAGATAACTGATAACTTGTAGGAAATGTGACCATTTGACCTAATTAAAAAACTTATTTCTACCACCGCTAGCAATATGAAGACCGTTAAATATACCGTGTAAAGTACGAACAAATAAACTAAAATTTCCATACATAAGATTAATATTGTCGGTATTCGATATCAAGCCGAGCACCGAACCGTATGCAATCTCGTAGCGTTTCGTAGCACGTTACGTAACCGCGTAACGTGCTACGACACGCTACGCAAACTGCTACGCTGCTACGAGAGCTACAACAGAGTTGTTGGAAAAGATATTAATAAATAAATACTACCGAGACGTAGTATACGTTGCATTGTAATATAAATTTTCATATCATATATTATGGCATATCAGTACAATTTTTGGGACAGCAAATTAAGTTTTTTTTTTTAATATCACTTATAAATGTGCGTAATATTACGTGCGGCGTTGCGTTGTTGAAGACTTCATTGCTGAAATGAACCTTACTGTTCATAACACCCCCGATGCACCACCTACTTTTTGCAGCCAAATGGGCGAATCTTGTATTGACGTCACACTTTCTAGGTGGCAAATTAGAGGTGGAAAAAAAGTAAAACAATTATTTTCAATTTTAAAACCGTTCACACAATATTTACTTTACGTTTACACCAATGCTTGTGCTAATTCACTGTAAAATTTTTGTATCTATGTAAAATAATGGTCGCTTTCTAATCAATCATGTTTTAATACTATTCACAAAGGTTGATAAATTACCTATATAATGTAGGGCTTTGGTAAAACTGACTTCGTATTGAAGTACTTACCTAACGAGATGCCGTATAGTACCAAGTTTCAAATCAAATCAAATCATTTATTTGCATCGAATGTAGGTTACATTAAAATATAGGTGGAATAGATACGAGTGAGCAATGATATATAAACTATATAATATATAATACGTCATTGGGAGTAAGCCATGTAAATTCTGCCTGGAAATACGCACGTAAACAAATGTTAATCTATCTACAAATAATACTTCAAATGAAAATGTCACAAAAATAATCAATAGATCCTGAATACAAAAATTAAAATTGAAAAATGTCCAATTAAAATGATTTCTTAGGTATAACATTAAAAATAATATAAATAATAAATTAAATAAAAGTTAAAGATACCAGTTTGAATAAAAAAATGTTGGATCATCACCATCATCATCATTTTAGTTAAACTAAATTATTTCTTTTATGCACTCTCGCGTAACCTAAACAAAATATATCTTATAATCACATGCTAAAACTTTTAAGTAATATCCGTACAATAAAGTAAAATGTGTATGTACCTGAACAATAAATGTGGGCTTTCCTTTTTATTATAGAAAACTACAAACAAGTAAGTTTCGTGGAACATATACGTACGTATATTGCGTAGCGTCATAGACGAGTAAGCAATTATTTGTGTTCATGACACCAACCTTCAAGTGGTCATGCGAGCAGTCAGTACTGCCCCGCTATCGAAGTGATTCTCACTACGTCGACCTGACGTAAGATGTGGTTGGGAAGTGAGAGCGTCGTCACGTCACAGGACACGCCCGCGGCGTGTGCTACACATTCAGCGCAAAATACATTTCACAGAAAAACAAAGTTCCATTATACACGACAGACTTTGTGTCTATGACGCAGGACAAGTACTCGTGTTTTACCAAGCTCAAATAACTTCGGAAACTTTACTACAACACACATTTTATGAATGAAATGTCTTCTCATTCAATTTTCCTTATGTAATCTACATCAATTAATTAACGTTATTGTAATTGGTTTACCGTGTTTATATTATTGTTATTAAACGCCGGAATATCCTTTATGGGAATACTTGCTAGTAATATCTTATTGACCTACTACTTTATAGCGTAATTGAAACAGGATATAAACACCTGTGGGTTTTGTAGTGAGAGTGTCGCGGAGGTGCGTGGATGCGTGGCTGCGTGGCTGCGTGGCTGCGGTCACGTCACAGTTTCGGCAATGACCCCTGTGAGTGGGACACGCACGGTTATCTGACGTATCACTTATTCATGAATATGAATGAGACGTCGTAGTACTTATCAATAGTATCGTCATTCAGTTGCGGTGTGTCGGCTTGTGGTCTGCACTCGATTGTTTCATTATTTATTTGCTACGTTAACGGCTCACGTATTCGTGAGTCGACACGAGCAGTCGTGTGAACCAAATTGATGTGAGTGTGAGCTTCATGTATTATCAGATCGTAATTGTACATAAAGTAGGCAACGAACAATAATATATTATGAGATTTTGCAAATTAAAGTAACTCAGCAAATCGGCTGCCGTTTAGTAAATAACAGTCTCACTGTTACTGGCCGGCAGTCATCTTAATATATTATGTAGTAGAAAATAACTTAAAGAATAGTTTAAAGTTATAATTAGGACTGTTATAAATAGAACTGAACAATGCTAGGAAACAGAACCACTTGTCTCTCATTGCATTTAATAGTAGAGCAGATAGGTGAAACCCCGCGATTTAATGGCGAGGTGTTTACAAGCGGCCGCGCCGCGCACGCGCCGCCACACATAATTGCACCTACTTTACTATAAGTTAGATAAAACACAGTAATCACTCACTAATTGCTGCGAGAAGAATTTATCTTAATAGCAATTATTTATTAAAGTTGGCCTGCTTGGAAAAGGAACAACAAATAATACCAGAGAAATAAAATTTTCGGGTTTTTTTGTACAATGAAATGAAAGCATTTATTAAAATCTTTATGTATCATGTCTGCCAAAGCTTCTAAATGGATCATGGATGGAGAAGAATCAAAGAAGTCACTAGTCACTCTTGTCCTAGACTAAGGTCAAGAGCAAACCCATTACACATAAAAAAAAAAAAAAGAAACTATAACATGTGACTTTTCAAGGGATTGACGGGCAACTTGCCGTGGGTGTGAGCTTAGCTGAAATTACCCAGGAAAACAGCATGAATTTTTTTACATCATCATGTCCTGCCCTTATCCCATTTTACTTGTTGTCAGCGCAACATGTTTTTTCTTCCCTCTCCCCTATCAGACGTCAGTATCATTTACTCCTTTTTCCGCCTTCCTCTGCCCCTCCATCCATCAACATTCATACTCATCACTTACTTAGTCACATGGGTGTCATCCCTCCTCATCACATGTCCATACCAAGATAGACGATTCCCTTTCATTTTTTCTGTAACAGGCGCCACTTTCAAACTTCCCCTTATAAACTCATTCCTTAATTTATCCATTCTTGTCACTCCACACATCCATCTCAACATCCTCATCTCCGCTACATGCAATCGTTTCTCATTCATCTTTTTCACAGCCCAGTATTCCGATCGAAACATACAATTTTTTACATGAATCTAAATGGTTTTGCCACACTAATTTAATAAATACTAACAAAAACATAATTATGCCGTTTTTATTTAGCAGCTCTAGTTTTGTTTCAAAGCACAGACAATTTTTTTTAAATATCCTTAGCTTATGGTATAAACTTAAAAAGCAGTTAATTGTGAACAGCATAATCTTTTACATGACTTTCTCGAGTGAGGTGTGTATAGAGTACTATTTTGATTTCTCCTACAATAATCATAAAGAATACGACAATGAATTATTATCTATGTATCTCCCTGCTGGTACGGTAAGCGTCAGAAAAAACTCACCCCCTTTGTTAGTGACATCACTACACTACCAAGGGGGTGACATTTCTCTGAAGCTGACGAATATACCAATGTGTCACCATGTCGTATCACATCAACACGACTATACTGCAATTGATTTGAGTATCAACTCACCTCATCACCCGGCTGCACGTGTCGTCGTGATGGTAACAAACACAATTATGTCATTTCTGAGGGACTTACTTGTGGCTGTTATTATTACTTGTAGTTATTATGGTTATCTCGTCTGACCTTACTTCGTGCTTGATGATATTACTGTTTATGTATGTACTATTGATTTGCTACAATATATGAAATATTCTGTGTGTTAATCCAGGTTACCAACTGTCTATGTATCTACCACATTTCATTCAGATACATTCAGTAGCTTTTGCGTGAAGAAGTAACAAACATCCATACATCCATCCTCACAAACTTTCACATTTATACGAGTAATATTGGTAAGATAAGTAATATTTAATTATTGACGTTCCACAGACACGCGAATGCTGCCTCTACCTGCGCGCACGATGCCGATGTAGAACACGTCAGGTTCAACTCCGCTGCACCGT
Source organism: Agrotis exclamationis (assembly GCA_950005045.1). Lineage (NCBI taxonomy): Eukaryota > Metazoa > Arthropoda > Insecta > Lepidoptera > Noctuidae > Agrotis > Agrotis exclamationis. The sequence goes on from OX465430.1 coordinate 523,755, forward strand.
CAATCATGGAACACCAGGATACTTCTTCAGTTTGAAAGGTGCCTCGGATAGAACTTTAAGCCGTTGGTTCTGCGACTGATCTCTCTCCGGCCGTGTCGGATTGCCGTCCCATTGGACTGTGAGAGTTAAGGAACAGAGAGTGCACCTGTGTCTGCGCACGCGCTGAGGTTGCTCGCCGCAATAAATCGGTCAGGAGGACTATTCCTCCTGACTGATTTCGGCAACTTAATATTATTACTTCTTCGATGCCGTTGGCTTCATCAATATACACCTGTTTATACGGAAATGGTCAACATTTATAGTGTGTCACTCTTGGCCATTGATACATACAAGACATTGAACTTTACTTATTCATTCAATATCAATTGATGCGCAGATTTCAGTTATGCAATGTTCTGACTACCAGATATCGTATATTTTACATAGGTATGTTACTTAATTGATAAAAATGTATCGTTGAATGAAAAGTTTCTAAAATGTAAAATCTAATTGTGATGATAAAACTTGCGGATTTGACAGATTAATTAATTAATTTGTAAATCTTAGATTGTCATGATCATCATCCACTTGCGCTTACTCCAATATTATCATAACGATAATAAATATTCAAAGTTTACGATAAAATAATTGCGTGTAAATGTAAACATCATCGTATAATATAAGTACAAGCTGTTGTGTAATAGCTATTATGAACGGAATGTGACGTAGGAAAACACGTTCGAATTATTTTCCTTTTATAGTTGAGTTCAATATTCCCCACTGTAGAGCCCCGACCGACGCGGGTGCTTCTGTCACATTCGTTGAAATTCCCATGGGCGACCTTCTCTCAGGAGTTCGAGAGAAAGTTAAAATACCCGCAGCTGCTAACACTGAGGCAATGATATCATGTTCAGGTAATACCTTATGACATGAGCTTGTTATTTTGTTTACGTAAACTGAATGTTCATGTTATGTTTAATTAAACATTTAGATCATCAAAATTTCATTTGAGATTCCTAAAGTGTGTTTACGATTTAATAGTTTGTGTAATTAGCAATTATTTGTATTTTTATAATTTTTAATTTTTTTGATACTTAATAAATTCTTTGTGATAATTTGAATCTTTTATTTTCGCCGTAGCGCCTCTCCACTCTCTCCAGCCACTCCTCAAAGAGGGATTACCGCCGCAATCGTAGCATGCCTGATTTTCATGCCCTCAATATTATTAATAATAACAGCTGCATATATAGATCTGTTATTATTTAGTCACGATCTTATTTAAAAATAGCACCAAAAAATAATATTGGATTGAAAATAACAAACGAGAACTACCCAGGTTATATAGCCGACCAGCAGGATCACTATCTGTCTCGCTCAGATCTAGGCCACTACTTAACTAGTTGACATAAAGAAGCCTAGGCTGCAATACCAACACTTTAACTAATTAAACTAAATTGGACTACATCCAGTTTCATATATAATTAAAAGTTAATTTAGCAACTTTTCGAAATAACATCCTAAACATAGTTAATTTTTCTCGATTTCGTTTTCAATAGCCATAACGTGAAAAGCACGTGACCAATTTTTTTTTTTTAATTTTATGGTAACTGTCTCGACTTGGTCTATCACCTGCTTTTGGCTTGACGTTGATTTTTGGGCACCCTGTATATAGAAGATGGTGATGGATGGAAGAGTTCTCTTCGTGCCGGCGCACACTCCTTGTAAACACGGGTGTAATCACATCGTGACGCTGTCTGCGCCATAAATAATGCACACCTTTATAAAGAGACAGGCTAGTTTCAGCTTTGTATAGAGTTATCTCTGTTGCCGCAGCCCTAACCAGCCTCAACGAACGACACGAGTGACATACATATACGTCTCACAGATAGTGTGGGTAGAATGCGCGACCTTGAGCGCGCGCCGCCGCTCGCGCCGGTACCGTTATCTGTGATTCAGACTGATTTCCTCGCGTGCCAATGTTATTATGCGAGAGAGTAAAAACCCACCTCTTACTTAGAGCGCATGAGTCTCAAAATGTTCTCAGAATTTCTTTATTTTTAAAGACAAAAAAGACAAGGAATTCATTTATGATGCATACGATTTTTTACGAATTTGTATTAAGCCATCAAAATGTGCAGTTTTGAGTTATGTAGTTAGAATAGCTTCAACCTTCATCATCATCATCAGCCGGAAGACGTCCACTGCTGAACATAGGCCTCCCCCTAAGACCGCCACGAAGAACGACAATTCGCCACTTGCATTCATCAGTTGCCCGCGACCCTCACGATGTCGTCGGTCCACCTAGTGAGAGCCACTCGAGAACTTTTCTTCCCCATAGGTTGTCAGTTCTACGAGCGATGTGCCCTGCCCATTGCCACTTCAACTTGCAGATTTTAAGAGCCATGTCGGTGACTTTGGTTCTTCGCCGAATATCCATGTTCCGGATTTTATCCCGCAAAAAACAACACCTCAGCGTACATGATGGAATACTCTTTATTTTATACAACTAAAACTACATATCAAAGTGATCAGGACAGTCTGGACAATAAATACACTAACAACCAAATAAATTCGATTCGTTCACTTAGAACCCCAGTTATTCTGATGATGTACAATGAATTATCGCCATTCACCAGAAATGTCGTGATATCTTTTGAGATTCGCGAGTTTCGCAGGCTAGTCGCCGACACTATTTGTGTGGAGGAAAAACGAAAAGTTGCAGCTTATTATTCCCGCGTCGAGGTTATGACGTAGTTTGAAGACATTCATACGTCATACCTGTGATAATTGTGAACGGCGAACGTCAAGAAAATAGTTGGGACATTCAGATAAAGATTAGATAATTATTTATAAGCACGGGAACGTGACCGCGACGGCAGCGTGCGGGGCGCTCGCGTGCCGCCGGTTACAACGCAGGTGACTCCACGCGCCACTCGCCGCACATTACATATTACACAATACACCGCCGCTCCAACTTCTGACTCACACAATTCACTCGATCAGACATCGACAGTTAAAAATGTGTTGCAATCCTTAAACTAATTTTTTTTGGAGATTAACTGATTCATCATCACACGGGAATCTCAAATTTAAAAAAAAGTTCATTACCTTTTTTAACGAATAGTTTTCTGGTGATCAATTATAACGGAGAGCGTCTTGAGGAAACTTGAATAAGAATACCTACATAACTCGGAAATATTCTTAGGAATGATTTAATTAAGTAACTCATAGCATTACACCACATATGTAATCCACGTAAGGATAGGCAAGTTGTACCAAATAGTAATAATAAAACTAGCAGAGTAAAAGTATGACGTACTCGTAGCTGCGTAGCATCGTAGCTCTACGTCACTGCTACGCGTTCTACGAGCGCTACGAACTATGTGAGTACAAGCAACAATAACATTTAAAATTTTATTCTTATAACTATGGGGTTAAATTATAATAATTTCAATTGATTTCCAATAAAACCCTTTCAAAAAAATACCGTCTAGAGAAGTTTAATTAATACTGAGAATTGGCCTTGGATGACAACTTTAATGAGAATTCGTTAGTTTCAATGAAGAGTGCGACATCTAAACGGCCGGATGGCCTTGCCGTTCGAGTGTGACCTACGTAACCTGCGCCCGCGCAGCCGCCGCTACTACAACTCGTCGGCCGGGACTGCCCAGCGCCCCCGCACACATAGCAACTATGCAATTTGCATACATTATTCTATTTATAGTCTTGTGTATCTTCAACGACTGCGCATGTAGATATTTTGAGCTACTATTTAACTTACTGTCATGTTATTAACCGGTTTGTTGTAATGAATATGAGTCGAACAGATTCATTAGCGATACTTCAAATATACATTTGTAAACACAGTAATTTAAGCGGAAAAAGAGGGTCAACCTCGGAACTGGAAACTTATGTGAACCTTTAATTTAGAGTTCTGAAAGATGTCTCAAAAGTCTCACAAAATCTCGTATCTGCTTCGCAAATTCGTAAGTTATTCAAAGTCAAACGTTACCTACAGAACTTTTGGATCCCCAAAACAAAGGCGTTTGTGAGTTTCTAGCTAAGTATCTTTTATTTTCAGGATGAAATGCTAATTTGACCGTATTAAATGAAGTTGTTTCACTTACAGTTAATTTATTATAATACTTGAAACTGTGCGAGGCAGTTCTAGGTCGTCTTCATGCACGTCGAGCCTAGATTCGGATGTCACTGATTGTGTTTATTGAACAAGTATTGACATACAAACAAATGCTAGTCGATGTGAATCCCCGGCCAGGCGGCCACTGCAATATGTAACAAGAGTCAATGTGAACTAACATCATTATATATTCTAACTGAACGCGTCACGTTAGTCAATAAAAATAAATAAATGTTAAAGTGCAGACAATGTTGAACATCGATTGAAAACAGTTCGACAATGGTTGTCACCACTGTCGCACTGTCGCACTGTCGCACTGCTTTCAATCGATGACTGGTATCGCCAGAAGGTTGGTGGTAGTAATGTCGTTGACCTCAGAAGGGCGCAGGCTGGGCGGTCAACGACCTTGCACCGGCATTGCACACATTAGGACACGTGACATGCCCTCGCGCCGCGCGCCTAATTGTATGGGAGGAAGCGCACTGCGGCCGCCACGGTGTATTTTAGGGTTCCGTAGCCAAATGGCAAAACGGAACCCTTATAGATTCGTCATGTCTGTCTGTCTGTCTGTCCGTATGTCACATACACTTTTCTTCGAAAGTATGGGGTAATGGGGGTACCCCCATACTTAGAATTGAAACTCAAAAAAAATTTATTCACCAAACCCATACGTATGGGGTATCTATGGATAGGTCTTTAAAAATGATATTGAGGTTACTAGAATCATTTTTTAGGGTTCCGTAGCCAAATGGCAAAAACGGAACCCTTATAGATTCGTCATGTCTGTCTGTCTGTCTGTCTGTCCGTCCGTATGTCACAGCCACTTTTTGTCGAAAGTATAAGAGCTATCCTGTTGAAACTTGGTAGGTAGATGTATTATGTGAACCGCATTAGTATTTTTATACAAAAATAAAAACAAAACAAATTTTGGGGGTGCCCCCATACTTAGAATTGAAACTCAAAAAATTTTTTTTCACCAAACCCATACGTGTGGGATATCTATGAATAGGTCTTTAAAAATGATATTGAGGTTACTAATATCATTTTTTTCTGAACTAAACAGTTTGCACGAGAGACACTTCCAAAGTGGTAAAATTTTCGCCATATTCTTGAAAACATTTCTACTTCTTCTCCCGCTGATGTTTGGAAATTTCTTGGTACCCTTGGGATCGGGAGGTCACGTCATCTGGATTTTCCAAAGACAATCGGCTTGGATGACATCAACCGTTACTTCACCACAACTAACTGTTTGAGTTCACAATCTTCAGCCCAGACGGTTGATTTTATTACTGGCCTGCCCGGTCCTATTATCGAACAGTTCCACTTTTCCCCGGTGACCTTGGATGAAATCAGAAAGACTATCCTATCCATCAAATCCAAGGCCATGGGCTTTGACGGCATCAGTCGTTACATGGTCACCCTTATCCTTGACCTTCTTGTACCCCCGATTTCCCACATCATTAACTTTTCCCTTTATTCCGCTCAATTTCCATCTGTATGGCGTATGGCCTACGTTCGTCCTCTCCCTAAAATCCCTAATCCTTCTCTTCCTAACCATTTTCGACCAATTTCTATCCTTCCTTTTCTATCCAAAGTGCTGGAGGCCTGTGTCCACAAACAGCTTTCAGGGTTTGTTCATCGGAACAACCTTGTGAGCTCATTTCAATCTGGATTCAGGCCGGGACATAGTACTGCCTCTGCTCTGCTCAAAGTGACTGGCGACATTAGGAAAGCGATGGAGGACACCAAAGTTACAGTCTTGGTTTTAATTGATTTCTCTAATGCCTTTAATGCCGTCAGTCACGATATTCTCCTTTCTATCCTATCACATTTGATGGTTTCTTCCGAGGTCCTGGATTGGTTCTCTTCGTATCTTCGAGGACGTCAGCAGTCAGTTCGTGTTGACGAGAGCTCGTCGAGTTGGTGTGGTCTGGCTGCTGGTGTTCCTCAAGGCGGTATTCTTTCTCCTTTATTATTCTCCATTTTCATAAATTTCATAACTCAATTTCTTCGGTGTTCGTATCATCTGTATGCCGATGACCTTCAGTTGTATGCTGCTGCACGAGTGGAGAGTTTGTCTGACGCTATAGGTGGCGTGAACCGTGACTTAGTCGCTGTCAAGGATTGGTCTGATAGATTTGGGGTGTCTGTGAACCCCTCAAAATGTCAGGCCATTATAATTGGTAGTTCGCGTATGATGGGTCGGGTGGGGATTAGCTCTCTTCCACCTATTATTTTTAATGGTAATGTAATCCCCATCAGCCCTTGTGTGAAAGATCTTGGTTTACATCTTGACTCGACGCTTGGCTGGCAAAGTCAGGTTTCGAGTGTTTGCCAAAGAGTCAATGGGACCTTGCGTTGCCTGTATCGTCTGAGGAACTTTCTGCCTGCAAAAACGAAGACTATGCTTGTGCAGACTTTAATCTTTTCCGTTATCGACTATGGTGACGTGTGCTACTTTGACCTGAACGCTGTATTCCTGGACAAACTTGATAGGCTACTTAACAACTGCATCCGGTTCATATTTAACCTTAAGAAATATGACCATGTGTCCAGCTTTAGATCTGAGCTAAAATGGTTGCCCATTCGGCAGAGACGGAAAATGCGTGCTTTGACCATGCTTTTCTCTCTTCTCAACTCTCCCACTCCCCCTTCTTATCTCATCCCTCATTTTCAATACCTTTGTTCTTCACATGCTAAGAACCTGCGTTCCTCCAAAAATCTTCTCTTGTTATGCCCTTCTCATTCTTCTGATTTTACTCATTCTTCCTTTCATATTCAGTCCATTCTTCTGTGGAATGCGCTTCCTCTTGAAATCAGGACGGCTACCAGTCAATTTGCATTCAAGCGGAAGTTGCGGCATTATTATCTGCACCATTAGTGGAGTTATCTGAATCATCTTTTTATTACGTTGTATATATATATATATATGTATATATAGTATATTTATTTATATGTGTATTTATTATAGTACTTATATTTGTCTTAAATTTTTGCATTTTTGTTTTGTGTTTTTTACTGTCTGTCATTTGATATGTCAATTTTATATTATTTTTGTGCACCTGCCATGTTATCTCACCACTACCCTTGGTTGACTGGTAGAGAATGCCTCAGGCATTAAGTCCGCCAATGTACCTTTTTTGTGTTGCATAAAGTTTTAAATAAATAATAAATAAATAAAATGTGTCCCCCCCCCTGTAACTTCTAAAATAAGATAATGATAAATCTAAAAAAAATATATAATGTAGACCTCAACAAAAACTTCCAACGAAAATTGGTTTGGATGAGATACAGCAGTTTTTGAGATATAGTACATTTTTAAAAACCGCAAATATAACTTTGCCATTCATACAAACACTATGAAAAACAAAGTTATTTTTATTGTTGTGTATATTACTTTCTAATCTCAATATAATTATATCCCTTTCCCTAATCTATGCTTACTACTACGGAATCCTTCATGGGCGAGTCCAACTCGCACTTGGCCGGTTTTTTCTAAACCTCACAGTTTGGGCACGCCGCAATCGCGGCGGTAAGACCCCTCTTTGAGGAGTGGCTGGAAAGGCGTCACGGCGTCCTCACCTTTCGCCTGACGCAGGTCCTCACCGGACACGGAAGTTTCGGGAGGTACCTGTGTCGGATAGGGAGGGAAGAAACGTCCGGGTGTCACCATTGCGAAGATCGCCCGGAGGACACAGTGGAGCATACGGTGCAGGATTGCCCCGCTTGGGCAGAGCACCGCCGTGTCCTTACTGCAGCGATAGGCGGAGACCTCTCGCGCCCGGCATTGGTTGAGGCCATGCTGCGGGACGAGACGGAGTGGGAAGCGGTCGCCTCCTTCTGCGAAGCAGTTATGCTCGCGAAGGAGGAGGCGGGCCGTGAGAGAGAGAGGACAGCGTCCTCCCTCCGCCCCAGCCGCAGTGGTAGACGCCCACGGCGTCGGACGTCGCAAGACGATCTCCGGCCACCGTAGGCGCGGGCATGCGGGCGGCGAGTAAAGGGCAACTCGCAGCCCGACCATGGACCATGCCCGGGTCGACGGCGCGTTGTGTTCCACGCGCGCCTCAAAGAGCGTCAGCAAGATGACGGGGCCCCCTTCTAGAGGGCCAAAGCCTGCCGGGGTCGCGGGACTTATACCATTACCCTGACCCTGGAACGTAAAGGGCTAATGAAGGACACCGTGGATTTTAGTCAGTACAAGTCTGACAGTCCCTCCCGCCCTGCCCTGGACGGGAGGACTCATTTTGATTACCACGCTAAAAAAAAAAACCTAACAGTTTGCGCGAGAGACACTTCCAAAGTGGTAAAATGTGTCCCCCCCCCTGTAACTTCTAAAATAAGAGAATGATAAAACAAAAAAAAAATATGATGTAGACCTCAACAAAAACTTCAAAGAAAATTGGTTTGGATGAGATGTAGTTAGCAGTTTTTGAGATGTAGTACATTTTCAAAAACCGCAAATATAACTTTGCCATTCATACAAACACTATGAAAAACAAAGTTATTTTTATTGTTTGTGTATATTACTTACTAATCTCAATATATTATATCCCTAATCTATGCTTGCTACTACGGAACCCTTCATGAGCGAGTCCAACTCGCACTTGGCCGGTTTTTTTTTTTTACAGTCTGCGGTAGGATTACTGTAGATAGATTAATGATTCAGTGTGACGTGTTGGCGCGGTGTAGTGCTTACGCAGCCCGTCCGACCTCACATGCTCGAGCGCTGTGGAGCCTGGTACAACCTGCTGAGGAAATGACTCACAGCATCAGTCGTTGGAATCTTTTCACTAAAAAACGAAGTTTAAAAATGCGTCAAATAACCCGCATATTTTGCAGAATCTAAATGTAATGCCCTTGATTGAAGATATCGAGCTATTTTTAGAGATAATAATATTATCTTTAACGTTTTTCTCGGTAAGGATGTCGAACAACATTCTGAGAACGCATGATCATGCCTTTTATTACAATTCAGTTTAAAAACTCAGTTTCAAAATAATGATAATGACTTTTACGTACAATACTAATTCAATCGATCTCATTTTTAGGGTTCCGTAGCCAAATGGCAAAAACGGAACCCTTATAGATTCGTCATGTCTGTCTGTCTGTCTGTCCGTCCGTATGTCACAGCCACTTTTTGTCGAAAGTATAAAAGCTATCCTGTTGAAACTTGGTAGGTAGATGTATTATGTAAACCGCATTAGGATTTTCACACAAAAATAAAAACAAAACAAATTTTGGGGTGCCCCCCATACTTAGAATTGAAAGTCAAAAATTATTTTTTCAACAAACCCATACGTGTGGGGTATCTATGGATAGGTCTTTAAAAATTATATTGAGGTTACTCATATCATTTTTTTCTAAACTGAACAGTTTGCGCGAGAGACACTTCCAAAGTGGTAAAATGTGTGTCCCCCCTGTAACTTCTAAAATAAGAGAATGATAAAACTAAAAAAATATATAATGTAGACCTCAACAAAAACTTCCAACGAAAATTGGTTTGGATGAGATACAGTAAGCAGTTTTTGAGATATAGTACATTTTCAAAAACCGCAAATATAACTTTGCCATTCATACAAACACTATGAAAACAAAGTTATTTTTATTGTTTGTGTATATTACTTACTAATCTCAATATAATTATATCCCCAATCTATGTTTGCTATTACGGAACCCTTCATGGGCGAGTCCAACTCGCACTTGGCCGGTTTTTGAACTTGCTAGGTAGGACTTTAAATGTCTCTACCACAGTTTAAACTCAACAGATGTCGACTGAGATTGCATTTCCTAAGTGAAATTATACACCGTGTTCTTCACGTTATCCATAAACTTTAGCAAATACTTCTATGGCTTTTACAAATCAAATCCAACAAAGGAAGTAGTACTTAAAAAGGCTTCGTTACAAAGATATTTGTAATTTCATTTAATGAAATTTAATTGAGCTATGCAGTGAGAAAGTATCTTAATTTGAAATCTATCAAATACTATTTGCATTTCATTTGTTTCAGCCCGCCAAATGTTATGAATGACGTTGCCAATTCGGATAAAGAGGCATGCATATCGGGTTATTTACGTCTAGGTATTTAGTTTGTATGAAAATTAACAAAAAATAAAAAATAAGAATTTATTAATGTGTCCATAATGAAAAATGCTTACTTCCGTGGTTTGAACATCTGGTCGAAGTTTATGTATATCGTCCGGAACACGGTGTATACATACGTAACTATCCTGTTATGTACCTAGCACTGAAACGGAACAGCAAGTGTTTTCAGACGGTTTCAAATTAAGCGTCGACTCACTTCAGGAGAAGCTACTCGTACGAGTATGCATACTTGCCCCAAGTGCGTGACTTGGTTCCAGAAGCCCGGGCGCCCTGCGGACTCTCCGTCCGCATTCCGGCCCATCGTGCTGCTCGACGAGGTGGGCAAGCTCTTTGAAAGAGTAATTGCAGACCGCCTCGTCGGGCACCTGAATCGGGTGGGTCCGGATCTTGCGGAGAGCCAGTTTGGCTTCCGCAGGGGGCGCTCGACGGTGGACGCCATCATGCGCGTGAGAGCCCTCACGACGGGGGATGCTGTTGCCCGGGGCAGGGTCGTCTTGGCGGTGTCTTTGGACATCTCCAATGCCTTCAACACCCTGCCCTGGAGTTGCATCAGGGAGGCACTCCGGTATCACCGGGTGCCGACCTACCTCCGTCGTATAGTCGAGGACTACCTGACGGACAGAGCCGTCATCTACCCCGGTCACCGGGGAGTGTGGAACCGGCGAGAGATGTCGTGCGGTGTTCCACAGGGATCGGTCTTGGGGCCGCCCCTGTGGAACATCGGATACGACTGGGTGCTGCGCAGCGACCTCCCCGACGGCGTCAGCGTAATATGTTACGCTGACGACACGCTCGTCCTGGCGGAGGGAGGGTCGCATCAGGCGGCGGCCGACCTGGCGACGCAAGCGGTTGCGACAGTCGTCGAAAGGATCCGGCAGCTGGGACTCGAAGTGGCGCTGCACAAAACAGAGGCCATGTCTTTTCATGGTCGTCTGAACGCGCCACGGTCCGAGTCCCACATAACGGTGGAGGGGGTTCGCATCGGCGTCGGGAGGACGATGAAGTACCTGGGACTCGTCCTCGACAGCCGGTGGAACTTCAGGGAGCATTTCCTGAGTTTGGCCCCAAGGCTGAACCGGGCAGCAGGCGCGCTCCGGTGCGATCTCAGGGCAGTATGGAGGCGACTCCTGCCCAATCTCGGCGGGCCAAACGCCTCCTGCCGTAGGCTGTACGCCGGTATCGTGCGGTCCATGGCCCTCTACGGGGCCCCCGTGTGGGCCCTGAGCATCCGGACGCGACCACTAAAGTTGGTCGCATGCCAGAGGGTCATGGCTATCCGGATGATCCGGGGATACCGCACGATCGCCGGCGAATCAGCCAACCTCCTTGCCGGATTACTGCCCTGGGATCTGGAGGCGACTGCCCTCCAGCGCGTCTATGAGTGGCGCGTGGAGGCGCAGCGCCGGGGTGTAACCCCGCTGCCCCGAGAAGTCGAGGCGCGGCGGGAAGAGCTCCGGTGCGATCTCAGGGCAGTATGGAGGGGACGACTGTCGCAACCGAGGTCCGGGCACGCCGCAATCGCGGCGGTAAGACCCCTCTTTGAGGAGTGGCTGGAAAGACGTCACGGCGTCCTGACTTACCGCATGACGCAGGTCCTCACCGGACACGGAAGTTTCGGGAGGTTCCTGTGTCTGATAAGGAGGGAAGAGACGCCCGGGTGTCACCACTGCGAAGATCGCCCGGAGGACACGGTGGAGCATACGGTGCAGGACTGCCCCGCTTGGGCAGAGCACCGCCGTGTCCTCTCGGCGGCGATAGGCGGAGACCTCTCGCGCCCGGCATTGGTCGAGGCCATGCTGCGGGGCGAGACGGAGTGGGAAGCGGTCGCCTCCTTCTGCGAAGCAGTTATGCTCGTGAAGGAGGAGGCGAGCCGCGAGAGAGAGAGGACAGCGTCCTCCCTCCGCCCCAGCCGCAGTGGTAGACGCCCACGGCGTCGGACGTCGCGGGACGATCTCCGGCCACCGTAGGCGCGGGCATGCGGGCGGCGAGTAAAGGGCAACTCGCCACCCGACCATGGACCATGCCCGGGTCGACGGCGCGTTGTGTTCCACGCGCGCCTCAAGGAGTGTCAGCATGATGACGGGGCCCCCCTCTAGAGGGCCAAAGCCTGCCGGGGTCGCGGGACTTATTTCATTACCGTGACCCCGGGACATAACGGGCTATTGAAGGACACCGTGGATTTTAGTCAGTACAAGTCTGACAGTCCCTCCCGCCCTGCCCGGGGTGGGAGGACTCATTTGATGATTTTACCACGCTAAAAAAAAAAAAAAAAAGTGCGTGACTTGGTACCATTGTAATTGTACTTCAGTGTCAGAACAAGAGGGAGCTTAATGCTTTCCCACGGTGAAGTAAGATAGAAGCAGGACTGCTATAAGTGGCCGTGGTACGAGAAGCAAAACCAGAGCTGACATGCATAGCTAGCTTGCTAAGCAAATGATGAACAAAATGGATAATGACAAGTGTTAAAGTAGTAACAGAGGTCTTTACTTTTACTTTTACGTTATTACTTTTAAATATTGACCTAAGTAGCGAGGTAGTGAGGTTGTGGTTAAGTTGTTAATGCTAAGTAGGGAACTGTGCTGAGGGTGAACCGTTATAGGATAGTGACAGCCTGTGTCTGACTGGCCATCGCGCTTTTGTTCAACCAGTTAGGAAAAGGAACAGTGGTTAAATAGGGAACACAATACAAAACGAACGATGTGTTTAATACACTCTATGCACGACGACGACAGCGCCTCCTTGTTCCTTGATCCAACTGTATTCAGTTGGGTTTTGATAAACATTGTCGGCTTGTTTTTCATTTAAAAAGTATATACTTAAAACCATACATGGTCATATTAAACTTGACACGTACTACATAGCTCCCGAGAGTCCCAAGTAAGTTCACATCTTTGTAACATAGGTATGTCGCGCGCTGCATTCGATTTGATCGACCCCGCCACCGACCTCGCATATCGTGTAGATTCGAAGACACCTCGCACTGTTGACTAACATCTCTCTAGACCGCAGTGCTTGATGAAAGCTGTGTGGTTAACGTTCTGCGGTTGATCGTATTGACCCCAGCAACCGCAGGAGTGCCGCCTTTGTTTGGGGTAGCATCCATTAACCGAGTGAAACTGCTGACACCGAACAATTATTGATGATAATTATTAGGTGTACTTCCGGCATGCTTTACCTTTCACTGATAATTTCACGCGCTTTGCTTAAAGCTGATGAGCAGCTTCGGTTAACGTCCACGAGTATCTGTGTAGTATGTAGAGCACTGCAACGAAAACGTGATTTAAAAAAAATACTTAGTTCGATAAATCAATATCATTTTATTTTAATCTATAAAGATAGAATAAGCTTTTGTGCAGGCAGAGTTGCAACCTGAATCCAAAAGATCTCCAGGATAATTTAATGCCGTGAGTCGTCGACTGAAGGACACGGCCGTGTCGCTGATAATACGAATCATAATTTATTACAAAACAAGCTCGGATATTCTCAAAATTATGAAATTGTATATCTTTTATATCCTCAAGTTGGGTTCACTAAAGTTTTATATTAACATAATTATGTGTATTTTTTTAGGGAAATATCTATTATGATAATATGTTAGCTCGGTCTTTCGTTCGTCACTCCTATTAATGTTGAGGAAACTATTTGATAATAATTATTAACACATTCTCGAAATGTTTTACGTATGACATTATAATATTGTCACCATCGTTTGGTTTTTTTTCTGAGTGGAAATTAAACAAATGAATGAATGCCGCCCTGGGTAGCGCGGAAGGGGCTGAGACATATAAGAGCCTATGCACACCACGTTTTTTAAACGCCCCGTTGACGCGCGTTTGACGCGATACAAACGACAACAAACTGCTCTGTTTGGTAAAAACGCGCCGTTTAAAAACCGTAGTGTGCATAGGCCCTAACTCGTAAAACCCACGTTCTTCAATTGCTCTTTATGTCCAAGACATTTTCACAACCCTGGGGGGGTATTACAACGTCTTAAAACCAGCCTTATTCCGGCGAGTGAAAGTGACAGAGCTATACAAGTCGTCTAGCGCCATCCCGTTCACTCACAGGAATAAGCCTGGTTTTAAGCGGTTGTAATACCCCCCCTGGATGGTCACGACATGTCAAGTTGTCAGCGTGGCAAACCACAGGTGGGCGCACAGAGTCCAGTCGTAGGTATCCGATGTCTCACAGGACTCAGGAGCGACCTCAGAACCGATGCTTATGTTGAGTCCATTGGCGATGTCAAGAGACGCAGCCCAGACGACCCCACTCCGAGGCACGGCATCCCCCATCGTGAGGGCCCTCCGCCAGATTCAGTCCCACACCCAAACCACATGATTTTACTGTAACAGGTAACTTAAAGTTATAATACGATGTGTCATGGAGGAAAAGTAAGCTCAAAGCGTTGCTGACGTTTACACTTACTATGAAGGTATCTATTTTATACATGTCTCGGGGAAGAACTCGAATTTGAAAACTTTTATATTCCGTTACAACAAGGTAATACCTGTATAATTTCATTAGTTTTCCTAAATTGAGAGTGTGATGGTTAAACCACTAGTAAAGTTTACTGAATCACGCGTATTTCGTTATAAAGCATCGCGTTCCCACCGCGCCGGTGGGCGGAGCAAAGGTACAATATTTATACACACATCAAAAGTGTCTAGGGATCAACATATATTTTTGCAATAACTTTTCTCCTGATTGATATTAATTAAAATTTTCTTTAAGGATTCATCAAATAAAGTGTTTTCGTTTGTCACAGTAACGATAAACCAAGTCACCTTTGCATTAATAAAGAAATTTGCCATTTTCCTAATAAAGGGATTTTTGACATTTGAACCACTAACACAAAAGTTCGAAAAAAAGACTGAAATAACAGTTTTCTTTAAAATTTTATTGGGTAACTTAAACAATTAATAATCCGTGTTTCTACCGCGAACACTAACAACACAAGAACATCGGTTTGGCATACTCAAAATGAGTTCATCCAAATCACGCTGTGGAATGGCCGCCCATGTTCGTTGCAACAACAAAAAAAGGTCTTCTTGCGACTGGATACCCTCCATATTCGGCAGAGCTCTTCTCTGTAGCATATCCCATGCATGCTCAATCGGATTCAAGTCTGGCGACTGAGCAGGCCAGGGCAGGACATTGATGTTAGCTGCGGCGAGAGTCTGTCTTACAACTCTTGCGGTGTGCGGTCGTGCATTATCATGCATTAACTGAAATAAGGGACCGATTTGCACTTGTAGAGGAACGATGACGTCTGATACAATCGTCTCAGCATAAATTTGAGCGTTGAGGTTGCCTCTGATCCAAATCAACTCAGTTCTTCCGCCGATCCAAATACCCGCCCATACCATGATGGTTCCACCACTATAAGGATGGACTTCCTGGCAGGATTTTAATCGCTGTTGGCGTCCAGGGGTTCTCCAGTGTCGTATACGTCTTGTATCCGGTCTCATACCGAAACGAGACTCATCAGAAAAGCACACGAAACGCCATTGTTCTTCTGCCCAATTTCTGTGTTCAAGAGCCCATTGATATCGAATCCTACGATTGTGCATTGCTATAGGTGGTACCCGTAGCGGTCTTCGGGAATGAAGGTTCACTTCATGCAAGCGGTTTCTGACTGTTTGGTCGCTAATTAAGTTCCCTGAAGAGTGATGAAGCCTCACGGCTAACATCATGGCGGTTATTGTTGGAGCTCTTCGAGTTAAGATTTGAATGTATCGGTCTTGTCTCCGTGTGGTGCAGCGATACCGTCCTCCATGGCGCTCAGCCACGGTACCAGTGCTTCGGTAACGTGTCCAAAGTCGACTGATAACACTCTGACTTGTATTCAGAGCTAAAGCCACAGTACGTTGCCGGGAACCAGCTTCTATCATTCCCACGGCTCTGAGCATTTCTTCCCTGCTTAAATGACGTCGCCGCTCCATAATAACGTTGGTTTTAATCAGTCCCTACTACTGATGAAAAGCACAGTGTTTACCTCGGGTAAATTACTTATTTAGTCCCTCGAACTATTAGCGCCCTCACTACGTTACGGGCGCCAAACCCCGTCTCGGGACGTAAATAAGTAACTTGCACGCCTTGGATAACAATGTACTATTATGTAGATGTGTTACCCATGTTTGCAAAGAAATAAATGATATGAGTTTAAGGAAGTTATGATTGTGAAAGAGATGGAAAGAGAGCGAGAAAATAGTCTGCGTAAGTTCTCCAGCATCCCGGATTCCCGACTAAAGACAGAAACTTGTTGAAGTCAGTAATTAATTAGATTTTGTTTTAAAAAAAATGAAAACGCATATTTAGACCGAAATAGTGGACAAACATGTTTTATGTTGTTTACAGTGCACTTCACCGTTTTAAGTGAGGTTTGTTAATTCCGCCACATGTAGTATGTACAGTTGTATACCCTTGACCTCCTCTCTCTGCGGCTGTGACTGTCTGGAGAAAGTCTTGTTGATACGTCACCGTTTGAAGTGAAGATTACAAGTACTGGTTAATTGCACATTATGTTCTAAATATTAACTGAACAAGTTTACAAATAGGTATCAATTAGGGACCTGTCCTCCCACAGGCGGTGGGGACGTGCAGATGATGCAATCAAAACATTTTGAGTTAATCTAGTGAAGTATGAAATCAGTGCATAGAAAACACAAGAAAAGTGGGTTCCGCTTAATAGAGACAATAATAGCTAACAAACAAATCTTACTCGTAGATCGTATTTTTTATGATGTTAAATATAAAGCAACGATTAAGAGATTTCATTAAAGAAGAGCAGAGGAATTATTTGATCACTGATTAGCTCTGCGCGGTCATCTCTCGGGAATATTATAGCTATCAAGCAAGAGCAATGATTTTGGCATTTAGTTGGATATTTCCAAAATATAAGCTTTTACAAACGTAGCAATAAGGAGATTATCTCTTCTGTATAATAAAAGTAAAGTGTCTCCCCACTTCTTCCAAGATGGAAAGACCAACTAAAGATCATGCAATATCGATTGCGGATATGATTGAACTAGTGTCAGGTTGTGCGGTTGTTCCGGGTGATGAAAGGAGCGGGTTGCTTCACCGCCTGCAGCACGCGCCATGCGCGCGCGTTCTTCATCCGCCACGCGCGTGCGTCACTCGTGCACTCGCCGCACTTTCACTCGCGCAGTCGTACGCGCATGTCTCGCTCTCTTTCACTGCGACCTTGACCTGACGTGTCCGTGCTGCGACCTACACGGATTACTACATTTTGGTAATCCGTTATACATACATTTAATTAATGTTTCTAAATGGGAAGTTCCTATGCAAACCTGTTCAATTAAAATTTTAAATTTATTCAATCCGTGACAGCGAAACGATTAATTTTCAAGCAAAAGTTATGAGTGCTTTAATAAAAAACTTAAATTGTAAGTTTCTGTAGATCTCTTTTTAATAGCTTGGATACCAAAATACTGCAAACAGAATTTCACTTCGACTTCACACATCATATCTATTTGTTTTAGTACATAGAGGATTTAAAGTTAATAAATGTGGAAAAAAAGGAGACCTTATTTTACTCATACTCAGAAAATAAGTCTGAAAATGCCTGCCTGATCATGCCTAAGGAGAGTCGCTCTCAACTGCCAGCTGAAAGCTGAAGCTGTCAAATTAAAAAATACAACGAGTTCTAAGTTACTTTCACCTCTAGGATAACAATGTACTATTTATTACTTTAAACTTTGGAAGACATGGCCGGCGGCCCAGTTGAATGAACTTGGTAGATATAGGACTATACCTACATAATATACTGTATATTAAGTATAGTAGTGTATTATGTATAGTAATATACTGTATATTATGTATAGTCCGTGTAGTCTTTTACTGTTTAGATAGGTATTAATGCCGTTGAGTTCAGTTTTTTATAGTAAACACATGTGCAACCGCTCGGAAAACTAGACGATCATCATCTTTTTTAACATTTCCGAAGTTTTCGTTTCAGCATAATATCTACTTCACAAAGTACGACTAAATCATAATCTAGTCTTACTTTATTTTTTTTTTATCAATTTTATCGGACTTGTTTGCGGTTCGTTTCAGAGGCGTAGCGTGCCTTGGCGGGGCCCCGTATAAAAATTTGTTTGGGGGCCCTTAGGTAGGGTAAAGATTTATCACTCAAGAAAAAAAAATGCATTTCTCTGTATCTACGCCGAAATATAAACAAAAAATTGGACAAAGGTCATCAAAAAAATTCAAGATGCGTCTGATCAGTCCAGAGGCCGGAATCAGGTAGTTGTTTTAATACTTGCGTCGAAATGTTGATATTAATATAGATCTTCCCGGGATTTCTAATCGACAAACTCGTGCTTAAAATAGTATTACATATAACTATAATAAAAACAGCAGATATAAGTAGATTAGACAAATAAATTGTGTAAAACTAAATAACTAGGTATTTCATTTAATAAATCATTAAGTTTTTATTAATTTTTGTTTACGCACGTTGGGGGCCCCGTATAATTGATACGGCAGATACGGCGGTAGCTACGCCCCTGGTTCGTTTGTATTGTATGTCCGTTGTCCAGTCTTCAAAGACCCCCTCTAAATTTTTAAATTCCTGAGAGAGTCCGAAGAAAAGCATCAAATAGATGGATAAAATAAAAGTGGAATGCGAAAAATCCAGGAAAACATAATGGCATAAACAAAATAGCATAATGGAGGAGTCTACTACACATCAATTGATGGAATTAGTTTTACAGCAAAAACCTGACAAACTGATGCAGTTCCACTTGAACCCACATTTAGTAAAACGGATCTGATCTTAGTAAAAGTAATTTAAGTGGGATAATGTGACGAAACTTCTCGCGTAAGTCGCCGTAACACTACCTGCCGTGGGCCGTGTGACGTGCACGTGTTGCGCAACTACCGTGCGACCTCCGCGGGGTCACGCCGGTAACGGCACACTGACCTTCAATGTAAGTGACTGGCCTGTTGGTCTAGTGGTTAGTGACCCTGACTGCTATGCCGGAGGTCGTGGGTTCGATTCCCACCCAGGACAAATGTTTGTGTGATGAGCACGATCATTTGTTCTGTGTCTGGGTGTAATTTATCTATAATATGTATGTATTTAGAAATATATAAGTATGTTTATCAGTTGTCTAGTACCCATAACACAAGCTCTGCTTAGCTTGGGACTAGATGGCGTTGTGTGATAGTTGTGGAATATTATTATTAAAAAAAAAAGTCGAGAGGGGCGGGGCTACGTGCACGGACGCATCAGATCCTTACAAAGCATTCATGTGAAATATAAGTGCGGAAATTCCTTACATTTTGGGAAATGCAGATCTGACTATAATATGATCCGATTATCTAAATCTCTTCAAGTCGACACTTTTGTATGATTTTTTGTAAATCGGTAACGATGTTACATTTTCATGACTTTTTTTTACTAGCTGATCATCTCATTTCTTAAGCAGCTGTATGGATCGAGTGATTGTGTAAACTAAACATCACACCTACGCAATTCGGCGAACTAGTACAAACAGCAGCGCGTCTTTCTCACAAATGTGTCGCGGTCCCGCGTCCGGCGCTGGCAGATCCGCGTGCGGCACACGCATGTGACGTACACACATACGTTCAACTCTTGGACTACTTTTGAGGCTTTAAATTGACGCAAGTAGCTAAGCTGCTGGCGGGCGGGCCCCCCGCTCCAGCTCGCGTCCCCTGCGCCGCCCGACAGATGCGTGCGTGACGCGGAGCGCGTCCCGTGACGTCGGCGTGACGTGCGCCTGCGCACACATCACGCAGCCTACAACTATCGTAATATAAACAATGATCTGGTGCAAACAAACCGTTCCTGCAGTAAATCCGCATCCTTACACGTGTGATGCATTCAGCAAACTGAAATATTATGTATTTGTAAATAACCCAGTTTCATTTGTTATTTGTCTATTTAAGCACGTCACTATGTTCCTCGGAAGGCAGTTGTGAAGCCCTTGTGTATAGTCCGTGAGTGTTACTTCTACGTAATTCAGAGCCACATCCGGGCCTTCGTCGCCGTTATCTGTCAGAGCATGGCATGTGCTGACTCTGACAGCACAGATGCACAAAAACTCTTCACCTTACAAAAGAAACTAGTTAGAATCCTTGTAAATATCGAGCAAACTGATAGTTGCAAACCTTTTTTCCAAAAACATAACATGTTAACCCTACCCTGTATATATATATTAGAAACATGCAAATTTGTCCGAAAGCATCAAGAATTTTACTCAAAACGCGAAGACATTCAATCACGCTATCTACTCAGACACGGCTCTAGACTAAACATACCAAGTTCTCGATTAAAAATGCACTCAACAAGTCCGTACGTAATGTCCATTAAAGTATATAATAAACTACCCGCACTAATAAAACAAGAAGAAAAAATAAACATATTTTTAAAAAAACTTAGAAAATTTCTGATAGAAAAAAGCTATTACTCAGTAAATGAATATCTAAACGATAAACTTATAAAATAATGATTTTAATTCTCTAGATTTTATTTGATAATATCAATGATATTTAAATTAAGTATTACTATAAATAACCATGCAATAATTAATTACCTAAGTAAATATAATAAATAATAAAATATAACTTTATAATAATAACAAAAACTATAATAATTTTAATCACTTAATAATGTCAATATAAAATGCACTACTTACATAATACTATACTATACATAAAATTTCATTTTTATTTAAAATATGTACATATATATATATATAGATACATATTATTGTATATTTTAATGTTAGTACTTAAATATTAAAATAGCCCATCTAATGTTAGTACAAATTATCCTACACACAACTATTTATTATCATTTACTGTACATAATATTATCTATTACCACACCGCTCAATAAATATCTGACCACAATTATTGTAAACATATACTTATTTGAAAAGTTATATTCTTGTAATAAAGAAAATAACTATGATCAATGATATGCTTCCTCTCTCCTAAACTCACTTATTTGCTGTGCCCGACAGGGTCCATGTTATGATCTAATTATAAATTTTACCACCTAAGAATACATGTGGAATGCAATAAAAGTATTGAGTATTGAGTATTGAGTATTGAGTATTGAGTATTGAGTATCTGTAGGATCTGTACTTTCCGATGGCAATAATCCATTTTGCGGACACAGTTGAAAATATGTGACAATAATAATGTAATAATATAATGTACAAACATATTATATGATAGTAAGAAAGAATGTGTACACAGTCATAGATAAGGATTCGTATCAGTTAGATAAGCGTAGGAAGAAGGAAGCTATCTGATCGATACTGGTCTATTAAGTAATTAAGTATAGCTTATGATTCACAGTGCGTTCCCCGCTGATTATAAAGTTTAATTCTTTAAGATAAAACAGATAAGCATGTAAACATCTACCTATCTGTATCGGTTTAATTTGTTGTTATCGGTATAATAATCAACAGGTCAATGTCCATTTGCAACTGAAACCGCAGAAAGATATATAATAAGGTATAATTTATGAAATTCACATCCTTATATCACTTCCTTCCTGGTTACGTATTAGATTATTATTATAAACGGTATTAATTTTTATGCGTGTCCGTTTGCTTAGTTGGTAGTACGTCTGCAGTCGGAAGATCAGAGATCCAGAAAGGCGTAGGTTCGAGTTCTGCTCGCAGTCGAATTTTTATTTACATAAAAAAGTTTTAGCTGTATTATTTGTTAAAAAGAATCCCCATAGATATCCATAAGATATCCCATAGCTGCGAAAGAAGTTAACGTGATAATCGGAGACTTCGTTCTCATAGTGCTAAAACAGCTCTCATGGATAGTGTATTCTGCATAGACACGGCATGGTGTATTGTATGTAAAACACCATGCCATGTCTACACGGTACCAAAGGCATACGAAAATTCAAATATTATGAGTTTAAAAACGTAGAGTTTTTTTTATAAATAAATTCTACTACACTATGTTAGGTACTGCTGGCTATTGAAATGATGCGCTTCGTGTAAAGATATATTTTGTACAACGGTACTTTATGATTTTTAAATTTTTCATATTATTGTTGTATTTTGTAGGTACGCCTTTCAAGACAAAACATGTTGAAACTTCTTATAATCGTCCAAGCTGATTCTCACCTACACGTGTTTCTGACAAATAGATTTACTTATCATACGTAATTATCCTATCTTATCTTAATAATAAATGCATTACTGATTCAATACAATTTGATAATAAAACACAAAAAGTGTTCACGCAGTTGTCACATGATTATCATGCAAAATATATATGACTAATTATCAAGGACCTTCTGCAAAGTTATCGCTCACACACAAATGCATATTCGCATCGCATCGCAAATGACTGCGATCTCGCACGAATGCATCGTGATATACTGAAAACTTACGATATGATTCGCATTCGTTCTGAGACAGTCCATGTGAAACTCAGAACCAAATATTCAAAACATTTTATTTTAAACTTCTATGGAGTTATATTTATAACTGGCTCATTAATAATATTTTTTTGTTAATGACTTCATGTCAATGAATTTCAATGTATAATTTATTTTGTTCAATGTCATAATGTATTTTTATTTAGTAAGATCGCATGCTTTAAAATACACGTTGATCTAAAAAAATGTAACACTTTTTTGACGAATCAACTCACTAATTAAAATTAAAGAAAAAAAGCCGAGGAAATTAAATGTTATGAAAAAGAAATCTAGTTTTAAGTCTGGACAAGTTTTTCCCGGAATTAAAATTAGACATTTTTCATAACATTTAATAACATGGATTTCCTCAAAGTAACGCCTAATTCTATAATTTAAAGCTGAAGAAATTAAATGCCATGGAAAAACACGACCCAACAGTTAAGAAAAGAAAAGCGCCGAGACAGCGAAGTTCCGGAAAATGATTTTAACTGAACCGCAATGAAAAAAATCAGAAAAGAAGAGCAGAGTCAGAGGAGTAAGAGAAAACTTAATTTTCATAAAGACTACATCAGGTTTCAGTATACCACAGATTGTCAGCCACACGCTCCAATCACACCAGTCATGGGTGCGTGTGGGGGGTGTGTGCGCGTGCGCTGCGGGTCACGTTGGCGGCGGCGGCGCGCGCGTCTGTCGGACCTCCGCGCTATGTGGGACGGTCACTGACGGGCCCCTGCCGGCGTTGCCACCAATGCAGTTATCACTATTCAATATGGACATGATAAAATACGATCATTTTCATTTTTCAATAGGCGATATATCAATGAAGGTATAATTGAAAATCAGTGTTTTGTTGCAATAAATTGACAAGTTCGTTATTTGTATTCATGTGCCTTCGGTAAACAAGTACCAAACATTCTCCAGAATAGTACATGTACTACATATTAATAAGCATTGTGGTCACGTAAGTATGTCGGTCCATGACCATCAATATTTAGCACGGGCGTATTACATAGACTGCGGTGTAGGCCGCGATAACTCCTGCGCAAATATTGGCGAGGCGTCGGGAAATACCGCCCATGCCTCGCAATTAGCTTGTTAACTAAATATTAAAATGTTTTAAATATTGAGTTTCAGCAAATATCTATAGGAGAGTTTCCAGTCAAATATTTATCAATATTGATTTTGTCACCTGACATGAACTAACTTAGCTACCGGCAGAGTTTATCTAACAACGTAACGAAACTCAACTTTATTTTATAAACAAACAGATTTAGATTTTTCTTATGTTACACGTTAGTGAACTCAGTTCCTTTAATGAAAAAAATAATTATTATCGTTAGACTTTGTGATATTCATTAGAAATTTAATAATGGTTAGCAAAACTTACCATGCACACTGAGAAGTCAAGGGAGTCATCTCTTTGGTTTCTCACAAATAAAAAAAAACACTAATAAGTACATAATAAGAACAGGGTTCGGTGGCTACTCGCTGGGTGCGCTGATGCAAGTGCCGGGAGCATTGCATCAGCCGAGAGGCAGCAAGCAAATGATGGTCTCGGACCAGATGCCTGTCACCACACTATAAGTTACCAACCCTATCAGTAACACTAGATACGCCTGTTATCAAATCACAGCCAGAACAATTCACCCTATTAGTCATACTTACACCACCAACTGAAAATCCTGTCGGTATCTTTGATTATAAAAACAAATAGCAGAGCTCTGAGAATTCATTCATGCCATGAATGGCACAAATGTTTGCACGGCTTTAAAAGATGGCAATAAATCTTTTCTACGACCCGGTTGACGTAGATCTGTCAGTTGTGGGAATCAATGAAGGTAGACACTTAGACAGCAAAAAAAGGCGTGTCGGAAGTGTGGTAAAAGTGCTGTAAGCGCCGGCGTTTAGTGCGTCAGGCCTGCGCCCGCGCAGCCCGGCGTCCTGTGATGACGGTGCGACACCGCTACTACTGAGAAACTGCGTGCGGTAGATCTAGAGATGTTTTTTAAGTCTCAATAAACACTTAGCAGTATCCGCTCGAGGGACCATTATTGTAAGAAATATGCATTATCTGGAAAGGTTCCGAATTTTAATATGACATCGGAATGTACACTTGAGGAACATTAAAGGTTGTTTATTAGTCACCACTTCACCAGATGACAACGTGCGCAAAATCAAGAGAATAGAAAGTAAGTCACACTGAATAACAGTAAAATGTTGCGACATCGATATGACTAAAATATTGCATGTTATTAAATGATGTGATATTGATAACACTTGATATTATTATCTGTAGATTAGTCCAAGTAATATTTATGTCGGTCAGATAAAGCAACACAATGTTGTGACATCGCTGCTATTTCGCAACATTTTGCAAAAATAAACGGAACAAGTTGCGATAGGTATGTATTTAATTATTTAGTAAACAATGGGTAAAGAAGGTACAGGTGCTAATGATATTGTTCGTAAACATTAGTGGCTGTTTGAACGGCATTAACCAAACACCGCAATGAATGGACGATGGCGAGTGTTAACGAGGTCCGTAAAAAAACTGAATGGTTTGGCCATTCAGTTTTTTTTTCCATTCATGTCGCTTCTTGGTAGCGTGTGACTCACGCACCTCAATACTGTTTCTATCCCATATAGACTCACGGAGAGAAACCCCGAGAAGTGTAAGAGGTATCTCAGCTACGTCTTGTTTCTTGCGCCTAAATTTTCAATTTGGTGCCGGTATTTTAGCCCGCTTGATAGGATTTCTCGTGCGAGAAATATGAACACATTCTTTTTGGCCTGATCATGAACTTAGGAAGTGGTATAAGGACATGCGTACCGTTGTCAATTTTACAATGCGTTTCAAATACCTAAGTTTAACGGCACGGCTGGTCCAGTGGCTGAGTAAGCGACTGCTGCGATGCGTGTCTAAAATATTTGCCTACAGGGAGTCGGAAATAAAGTTCTTTGGTTCATATAAAAGAGAATCTATTGCTTTATTGCTAAAAAATAATGATTTGAATCAGAATCTAGTTCCGTCTGCTGCACTGGGGAATGAGAGGGAAACATCTTGAGTGAGGATAGTTCCGTTGAAGGCGTGACATTTCGCCTTGAGTCCGTTTATACAAACTATGGTTTCGCAACTCATTGCACTTTGACTATTTGCAATTTCTTGACGCACAACACAGCATCATTTACTGTTTGGGAATTTCCCATTTTTCACAATCTCTGAGTCTTCGAACTTGTCAGTAGCGCAACCGGTTCCATGTGTGGCGAGCCAGGTCCACACAGTGCGCGATGTCAGATGACACACTTTGACGTAATGCTGTCTCCGAGGAAACGGCATTACGGCACGGACGTAGCACGCGCACAATTAAGATGCGGTCTTCTGAGAAACATCAGCAATTTAGCATTGACTCACCGAACTTACCGAAAGTCTTTTAATTGAAAGTATTCAATATAATTTAAGGATTACTCACTGCTTTGATTCGAATTAAAACATTTTTAGGGTTCCGTACGTCCGAATACAAAAACGGAACCCTTATAGGATCACTCGTGTGTCCGTCTGTCTGTCGCTTACAGTCAATTATCTCCGAATCTACTAGACCGATTGGGTTGAAATTTGGTACACATATCAATTCCTGTGACCCAAGCACAGAGGTGTGACGTGAATAGATGAAATCTGTATGTGGGAGGTAATTTTTGGGGGGGAAGGGGAAAATGAAAAAAATGTTTTGAAAACTGCATCGTGTGACGTATCACATGAAATGTCTTGTTGAGACAATCTTAAATGTATTTTTTTTGTAATTTTAAAATAAATAGTTTCCAAGTTATTCAAGAAAATAGTCGAAATTTGACCATTCCCCCTCCCCTCTTATCTCCGAAACTACTGAACCTAAAATTTAAAAAAAAATACAGTAATTAGTGTTCTACTTATAGATTATAGGAAAACCTATAAGGAGTCCATATCTGTATATGGGAGGTAATTTTTGGGGGGGAAGGGGAAAATTTAAAAAAAATATTTGAAATCTGCATCGTGTGACATACCAAATGAAAGGTCTTGTTGAGACAATCTTAAATATATTTTTATTGTAATTTTAAAATAAATAGTTTCCATGTTATTCAAGAAAATAGACGAAATTTGACCATTCCCCCCCCTTATCTCCGAAACTACTGACCCTAAAATTTTGAAAAAAATACTGGAATTAGTTTTCTACTTATAGATTATAGGATAACCTATAAGAAGTCCATATCTGTATATGGGAGGTAATTTTTGGGGGGGGATAGGGAAAATTTAAAAAAATATATTTGAAAACTGCATCGTGTGACATATCAAATGAAAGGTATTGTTGAGACAAACTTAAAAGTATTTTTTTTTGTAATTTTAAAATAAATGGTTTCCAAGTTATTCAAAAAAAATAGACGAAGCTTGACCATTCCCCCCCCCCTTATCTCCGAAACTACTGACCCTAAAATTTTGAAAAAAATACAGGAATTAGTTTTCTACTTATAGATTATAGGATAACCTATAAGAAGTCCATATCTGTATATGGGAGGTAATTTTTGGGGGGGGGAAGGGGAAAATTAAAAAAAAAATATTTGAAAACTGCATTGTGTGACATATCAAATGAAAGATATTGTTGAGACAAATTTAAATGTATTTTTTTTGTAATTTTAAAATAAATGGTTTCCAAGTTATTCAAAAAAAATAGACGAAGCTTGACCATTCCCCCCCCCTTATCTCCGAAACTACTGAACCTAAAATTTTGAAAAAAATACAGGAATAAGTTTTCTACTTATAGATTATAGGATAACCTATAAGAAGTCCATATCTGTATATGGGAGGTAATTTTTGGGGGGGAAGGGGAAAATTTAAAAAAAAAATTTGAAAACTGCATCGTGTGACATATCAAATGAAAGGTCTTGTTGAGACAATCTTAAATATATTTTTTTTGTAATTTTAAAATAAATAGTTTCCAAGTTATTCAAGAAAATAGACGAAATTTGACCATTCCCCCCCCCTTATCTCCGAAACTACTGAACCTATTTTGTTTTAAAAAATCCAGAATTTAGTTTTCTACTTATAGATTATAGGAAAACCTATAAGAAGTCCATGATATTAAAAGAACATGGTAAATCACTCAATATTGTGCGTACCAATTTGGGTCAGATTTAAAAAAAAACGTGATAGGTAACATCGTACGGAACCCTCTTCACGCGAGTCCAACTCGCACTTGGCCGGTTTTTTTTTATTAAAACAAAACGTTGCCCTCACACTAGGAATTTCTTTCTGTGTCGTGGGTGCGTTTACAAACATAGAAACTCACATACACAAACACCCAAACTCAAAACAACTACTTGTAGATCATAAAAATATTTGTTTCGGGCGGGGATCAAACCCGTGACACACTGCGCAGCTGTCGATCGCTCAGCGACAGTGCCAACTGTTCTTTTAGTGCGTTTATAATGTGTGATATGTGTAATTATTGTAGTATTATTATGCGCGGGCGGGGGCATCGACCGGGCTAGCAGGACCCGTGCAGACCTGTCCCGGTCCCCGGGACCCGCGGCACGGTCTCCGACTAACGGCTCAAGAATGCTTCTAAGAAACGAAAGGACCACAAAAAAACAATGTGGTGTGTGCACGGTGCAAAACAATGGCCAGGGAAAGCTTTGTTGCACCGATCATTAAGTATTTGTGGAGATTAGGGACGCGCGTGAAACCTCCCGGAATGTTGTGAAATAATTCTCGAAAAACTTAATGAGTTACATAAATAATACAAGGGTGCTTTTGTCGGACAGTGTGAGTAATCGTGTGGTCTCACGTCGGCATGGTGTGCTCCTGAGTTTGGTATTCTGTGCGTGCGATGGTCCGTGCGTTGCATGGATGTTTTATTAACTTGATGCCTTGCGGTCTGTGGTTAAGTTAGGTTCCCTGATATAGCTTTTAAAATTTCATCATGAATACTTTATATTATACTGACTACGAATTGATGATCAGTCTGCCTCGAGTAACATTTTAACAATTGATCTGAATTATTGTTTAAAGTCACCTGCATCATACCTATTCGTTGCTCTTCTAAAAGCTATAGAGCTTATAAACAAAACAAAAATGAAGAATAATAAGATCTTTATTTATAAAGAAAATAAATAACAGTACTAAGCACTAATCAGTTACCGATCATTACTGAACGTGAAGCAACAAAATAAAAGGGAGGACCTTCTTTAAAGTTAACTTCACTAATTCCTTGCCCTTGACGCAATATTTAGATTAGAAGGTTCACATGACGAAATGAGCAGGCAGTAGGCCCTTTAGAGAATACCAATCGAACATGGTACTGCACACAGTACATGCCTCGCAAGAAAACACAAAGCTTTCATAAACGTAATGTACATGTTATGTACAAACATCCTTCGTTACAGTCGATTCACTTTAAGGAACAGCAGTGCTATTTTCTTAGTCATTGTCGTTGTCCTCATCGTTTTCGTGTGAAAACAACAGACACCTTCAATAGTTTTTCAATTTTATGCTCTAGATAATCTATCCCTTGTTCTAATGCAGCAATCATATGTATCATTGATCGTCTACTTTCACTGCACGTCCTCCGACATAGTCGCGTACGCTCCGGAGCGTTCCCTGCGCCGAGAGGTCGTTGTAACTGTAGGCATGTTAATGTCAGTGCTCTGGGTCAAGAGCCAATCACTCGCCTCCGCGGTTCAATTACTACTCGTTATTATGTCACAGTGTTTATGAATGAATAACTTCTACTATGTACGCCTCTCCCCCCTCGTTACTCGTAGGCTGCGTCTGTCTATGAATTCTAAGATGCTATTTTATTTCGATTTTTGTTAAAAAGCCACGCTACGGTTGATCTAAAATCGCCAATTTATCAACGTTGAATAATGTTGCTTGAATGTTTTCATTATCAATTATTCTCTATTGCTTACTTTCATTATTTTGATTTCGATAAAATAAATTGATAAAGAACAAAATTTTAGTAACATTGAAATTGGCAACGTTGACAAAGTGGCGAATTTAGACCCACAGTTCCACAGGCTTACTCTGTGTTCTCATATCGTACTTCCTACTAATATTATAAAAGTGAAAGTTTGTTTGGATGGATGTTTGTTACTCATTCACTCAAAAACTACTGAACGGATTTGGATGAAATTTGGTACACAGATAGTTTATAATCTGGATTAACACATTAATAGTTTTTATCCCGATTTTCGCGTTGTAGCGAGTGATACCGCTGGAAGCTAATTATTTATATATCTATCATAATTTGTAACATTACCACTGTGAAAACAAATATTTTTAAAACTGTAATCATGGATTTTCCTGCCGGCTAGCACCTATTTTTCAAGGTTTACTATAAGTGCCCATTGAAGCCTATGTGAACTAAAATATTATGATTTTTTGTGGCTACAATACATAGTATAAGGCTATAATATAATACAAGGCTGCTAACTTATAGCCTTGTATTCTAATGGAATGAAACTCGGTCCGTCCTAGAGACTAGATCAAAATGGTATGGTTGAACGTACGACATTGGCGCCCAATTGGGTCAACAGACTGTATTATTATTACGACTTTGCATCACATAGTTGGTAACATATCAATTGCAACAGGATACCGCTGTGATGACGCGGGTGACATGGCACGGCTTACGTCGTCTTACGCAGGAGGTATCTATTAAATAATTTGTGGTTCTGCTCTAATCAAGACATGTTGCTTCTTTGACGCACAGGATGTAATTAACTATTGAATTGTAACCTTTCGTAATCCGTTTTAGTCGAGGTAAAAAGTATATTCTTGTCTGTAACTAAAATAGTGTCATTACTGTTGTAAGACTACGATAAAACTACAAGCAATCCTGTCCAATCCAATTGAGAATTTTTAATTTTACCAACCAACCGGTTACTTATGTAAAATTAAAAATTCTCAATTACCTCTTGTGGAGTGTTACTCATCATTCACTTATTTTATTTCATTAGCTGACATTTCTTTTCCTTTACACTTTTGTTTAGCTTTAATTCATGTATCAAATTAATGTTTATCATCATGATTAATTAAGTTCAGTCAATCAGTTTAATTTATAGTTATAGTAAAAAGTTCTTAGCGCTTACGCTGCAAAAAACAAGAACTTTTGAATTTTTTATTTATTTTTTCGTTGAATTACTTACTTTTGTATCAATCCTCTCTAACGATGAATACCTATTAAATAAAATGCCATCATAATCATACAGAATCCCTTGTTGTAATTGATCGGCCACAGATATAAACAAGACGTAAACGGTACACCGCGCCCGCGACCGGTCCCAGTGAGAGACCTAAGTAGGTACATGTTATTATTGTACATAATTATTTCCACATTAGCATGCAACGTGTGTCAACATAAACAAACATGTACTCGTATTAGAGACGCTCCTCGCGGCTCGCGAGATCAAGTTAATATATTCTCGTCTTTACACAAATAAATAAACTGGATTTTAAACCGTCAGTGGTTCGTCGGTGACGTGTGATCTTTTGCTTTGACGTCACTGTTGCCGCTGCTGCCATCATGGCTTACGTTGGCCGACCATGGGTGTGGTCGCGTGCGCCACTCGGGGCTGCCCTGGCCTAATGTCAAAAGGAAAATCAAAAAGTTCTTCCCACGCTCATATCTGTCTTTAACGGCATTTATCACGTGATTGTGTGAGTTAATTAATTACTGCTCTAGAGTCATGATTTTGCCAAGACTCATTCAGAATTTCCTGAGGGATTTTCTAGGTCTAATTGTTTCTTAAGGAAAATAAAAACAGATCGTTGATAAATAAAGATACCTAATCGTTAGCAGATTATTAAGAAAATTTAATTTGTAAATTGAAGAATAACTTGTTACTAAAACTACTTACATTCAAAACGTTCGTAATAATATACTGTGACAAACTACTAACACACTAATGTATGGCTCATTAATTCAAAGCTGTCCATTTCGTGTAGGTTATTGCTCTTGCGTGGGTACTCATATATTTGGGCAATGCGCCTGCGCCGGCAGCTGCACGTACGCACCGTTCACTACAGAGATCGATGCCGCAGAAGCACCAACACAAATCACAACTACGAGAGGTGATCGTCACCATACAGCTGAAATGGGGCAGTCCTTTTCAATAGCAGACACTGTTCATATTTTCTACGGCGATATTTTTCATTTGAAGGTCATTCATATTCGCGAGAATGATACATCACGCGTTGTTTAAAAAGAACCTTTTGTCATCTATGTAGTATTGTCACTTGACATCATGCGGTTTCTCATGAGGAAGCCCCCCTAAACATGACAATGAGTGTGGGACGCGACACCCATTCAAAGCAGGTTACATTGATTCTTGTTAAGATGCTTAGATTATAGCACAGATTATAGCTTGTGTACTTAGTGTACAACTACCGGAACTCCTCCTAATGACATAACACTTGATGCATCATCAGGTTTCCGACTACCATAGGTATATTATTTTGTTTGCATTCAAAATCTCGAGGGGATTTTTAATTGCTGTCATAGTATAATTTTCATCATCATCATCATCAGCCTGTATTCGTCCACTGCTGGACATAGGCCTCTCCCAATGTGCGCCACTGAGCCCTGTCTTGAGCTTTCCTCATCCAGTCTCTGCCGGCCGCCTTTCGTAGGTCGTCACTCCACCTGGCCGGCGGGCGTCCCACACTACGCTTGCCGAGTCGCGGTCTCCACTCAGGGACACGTCTACCCCAGCGGTTATCTGTCCTGCGAGAGATGTGGCCAGCCCGCAGTGGGCTGGCCACATCTCTCGCAGGACTTCAGCTTACTCTCCGAGAGGGACTCCAGTCCACGGGCGCACGTGGAGGTTTCCTGTCTTAGCACCCCTAGTGTTGCCTACTTTGACTAATTTTAGTTCCCTCAAACATCGTTTTCATGATTTTACATATAGACAGACTGTACCATGATATAGTTCTAAGCACGTTGGTATTTAAAATAGGTTTTAGTTTATAAGGGCTTAGGAAGAAGGACATTGGTATTTTTTATTATTATTTTAATCTTGGTTACACCAAAAACCAATAAATATACCACAATAGTTTATTTGTGTTGAACATTATTACGAGGTGCTTCTAAACGTTGACTTTTCACAAGGTTATTATTATCTTACCACTTGTTATTGAATATACCTATTGTATTATTAATTTATTGTTCATACCTATATTTATAAATAAACACTGCACATACCTATTGCACAAACCTGTTTCGAACATAGTAATCTAATATATAAAAAAACGAGGGTGCTTATATTATTTAAGGGATTATTTATGGGATATATTTACATGACGCGTATATAACTTGCAAAGATACACCCCCACCTTTTGAGTGGCCCCTCTCTCAACCCCGTAGGGTTATTTTCTTATTTTTAGGACATTTAAAAACGTGGGTTTTTAGATTTTTTAAAACTATTAATTATTTTATTATTTTTATCTTTTTTCATCGGGTTTGAAGCTACCCTGAAAATTTCAGCCTGCTAGCTTATCGGGAAGTGCCTCAAAGCCTGTCCGCCATCTTGGACGTCTACCATATTGGATTTAAGTCACATGACTATTTTTTTCGTATATTCGTGACAGCAAAGAAATCCACCCCCATGAGGGTGGATTTCAAACAGCCAGTCTGCCATCTTGGACATCCGCCATATTGGATCTAAGTCACAAGACTATTTTTTTCGTACTCCTGACAACAAATCCTTTCATTTGATATCCATATCATAGGGGTGCATTTCAAATAGCCTGTCTACCATCTTGGACGTCCGCCATATTGGATTTAAGTTACATGACTATTTTTCGTATTTCTGACAGCAAACCCTTTCATTTGATATCCATATCATAGGGGTGGATTTCAAACAGACAGTCCGCCATCTTGGGGAGGCCGCCATATTGGATTTGTTATGACGTTTCTCAGTTAGTCATGTATTGTCATCAGAATTCAGAGCGTGTGCAAAATTTCAGCCTGCTAGCTTATCGGGAAGTGCCTTAAAATTGAGTTGCAAAAGTCCAACCGGAACGACAAACAAACAAACAAGAAAAGTGAGTGTATAAAACGTGGGAAAAAACGTGGGAAAAATCAATGCCACTTTTCGTTGTAATGTTATAACTCAAGAACGGACTCACCTATCCAAACCAAATGTTTAGACTTTGTTCGAACTATTTAGTAGATGCTTTAGGTGAAGTTTGCACAAAATCGGACGAACGGTTCTTAATATACCCGTGCGAAGCTGGGACGGGCCACTGGTAAGCCTATAAATAATGGTTTACCTACATGTCGGGACGGAGAATCTTTTTTTTTTCGTGGTTAAATTATCAAATTTTAATGATCTTCCAACCCAGATCTACTAAAATCCACGGTGATCCTTTTACAGCTCTTTACATTCCAGGGTCACGGTTACCTGATGCGACAGTTCCGTGACCTCGGCAGACCCCGCGAACCCGGCAGGGGCAGAGGCAAAACATTTATGTAGTAAGTAGAAATGATGCTATTTAAATTTCGTAAATATCTAATGATGAGTTTCGGAGCCAGACAATGGAACTCTGCGACAGTGCCGATAATAGGGGTGTGCCAACGGTGACCAGGCACAGGGTGCAAAACCTGGAGGCGCGCAGGCAAATGGCCAGACCAGGACCACAATTGGCCAGACCAAGGTAGAGTTAAAGAAGCTCGCAAAGGCTTATAGTTGCGGCACTGATCTTCAATAAATGAAAGAAATTTAATTATAAAAGGCAAAAAGAAAATTGCTGATATTGCATAATTATATTAATTATTTAATCAAACAACATTATTATCACGACTGTGCCTTGTTAAGAGGCCTGGCTTATTGGTACAAACTGCGGGATAACAAATAACTTTTCTTTCTGAAGACGGTAGCAAAAAAAGTCAATGAAATAAAAATAATTAGAAGTCGGTTTATTTTACAGAAAAAGTTTTCTGAAATAAACTTACCAAAGGTTAGTTAGTGTGTCTATTTCTCAGATGGATATCCATGAGATTTTCTTAAATCAAAACTCAAAGGAAAACGGTACAGGCAAATAGACCGCATCTCCATTACATGAATCATTATAATGTTATAATATTGCTTAAATATACATTTTTTTATAATACTCAACGTAATAATTTTTATGACGTAGTTTGTTAACGTTGTGGTTAAATCAAAATAACAAAATATATGTCGCTCTGTTTCCTTCCCTAAGAAGTAATGATTAACAGGTAACGGTTATTACTGATCAGTTGGAATTTGAATTCTTGGTAAAGACATGGTTAAATAAACCTGGAATTTTTTTAAATGAGATTTTGTCATTACCTAAGTTTAGTAGTCAAAGATGAGCAACCGTTCTTTGACTCACTAGTTTTGTATGATAAGAACATTTATTAGCCGCAAGCGCAGGTTGGCCTGCGCTGCGTTGTGAATGACATTTGAATGATCACGTACGCCAAAATAATATTAGTCGATCTCTCATTTGCAAAACCTGATGGCACTATCGCGTATTATGAATGAATTGAAAACTGGATCTTGGACAGACAGTGTGTCAATGACCGATAAAAGATAAAAAATCGGCCAAGTGCGAGTCGGTCTCGCGCTCGAAGGGTTCCGTAATATAAAAAACGGCAAAAAAATCATATCTGTTATAAGGGAGCCCCTTAAATATGATTTTGTTCTGTATTTTAGTATTTGTTGCTTTAAAGGTAGTTGAAAAAATTTCAACTGTCCAACTATCACTGTTCCTGAAATACAGCCTAGTGGCAGAGTATTGGACCTAATAGTGACCCGGTTCACCCTTTGAGTACGGAAACCGTAAAACAAAACTGAGACTGATAAAGGAACTAGTAGCCACTTAACTCAACTCTAAAAGATCGGCCAAAGAAAGAGAAAGTCATTGTGGCAAGTTAGATGTCACTGTATGAATTTAAATATTTTGTTACTTTACATTATCAAGTTTTGCATCATACCATTTTTCATATTCACTTATTCACTTCTCCGAATGGTGAATAAGTGGGTATTCCACCTCGAGTGACCGACATACGCCAACTTTAACATCTGTTAGAAATATCATACTCGTAGGTATGTGCGTCAATACCTTATTTAATATTCCGTTCAAGACGGTGAACGGAAGGATAATGACTAAATAAAAAAAAACAAAAAAAAAACGAAAAACCCATCAGCGTAACAAGCAAAGTAGGAAACAAGACAAGTCTAAATATTGTCTTATTTTCAACTTTTTGTTTTTCATTTTAACATATTTTAGCATTTTTAAGATACATCTATGTGAAATCACCATTTAAAACTCTTGATTTGGAAACGCACACTCACTGGGATTGAAAGCAAAAAAAAAAAAACAATCCAAACAAACAAAATCACAATATGGCGCGCAAAATCCACCATTTTATTTTTCATTTTTAGGGTTCCGTAGCCAAATGGCAAAAACGGAATCCTTATAGATTCGTTATGTCTGTCTGTCTGTCCGTCCATATGTCACAGCCAGTTTTTGTCGAAAGTATAAGATCTATCCTGTTGGGTAAGTATATGTATTATGTGAACCGCATTAGGATTTTTAGACAAAAATAAAAACAAAACAAATTTTGGGGGTGCCCCAATGAGAACATGATAAAACTAAAAAAAATATATACCTAATGTAGACCTCAACAAAAACTTCCAACGAAAATTGGTTTGGATGAGATACAGTTAGCAGTTTTTGAGATATATAGTACATTTTCAAAAACCGCAAATATAACTTTGCCATTATTACAAACACTATGAAAAACAAAGTTATTTTTATTGTTTGTGCATATAACTTGCTAATCTTAATATAATTATATCCCTAATCTATGCTTTCTACTACGGAACCGTTCATGGGCGAGTCCAACTCGCACTTGTGTTATGTGTCCAATGTCACTGTTACATTTAAAACGAATTTAATGACACCTCATAAGTCAAAATCCATAACGGCGTTTAAGCTACAGAGCGTGCCGCAGAAATAAACATACATACTAGAGATGTTATTGCATATATTCGCATATTTTTAGACATTCGCATTCGTATTCGCATGAATTTTGCGAATACGAATGCGAATGTCTGAAAAAATACCAATATTAGGTACGATTCTTCCACACACTCCATTCATTCTTATCTTTCGTCTTCCTCTCCAGTCATCTTTTATTCAGTCTGCCTTAATGCCTTTATCTCGAATCACAAACATCAGTCACAACACAAATGATGTTTGTGATTGATTTGAATATGACCATGCTAAAGATAAACCTGCTTTTTTCTGCTTTTCTTTTACTGACGCCACTCTTAGAGCTTAGAGCACTCCTACATACTTTTCCTTTCTTGTCAGGAAGTAAAAATAAGTTTTAAATTAAAATAAGTTTTAAATTAAAAATAAGTTTTAAATTAAAAATAAGTTTTAAATTAAAAATAAGTTTTAAATTAAAAATAAGTTTTAAATTAAAAATAAGTTTTAAATTATAAATAAGTTTTAAATTAAAAATTAGTTTTAATGTTTGATTATTAAAAAGTGTTTCTTTTTTTGTATTTTCTAAATTATCAAACGTGATTGATTTAAAACTGAATATTCGCGTTCGCGAATATTGATTTGAATATCCGCATCCGCATTCGCATTTGCGAATGTCAAAAATCATACATTCGTAACATCACTAATACGACCTACAGTCGAAAAACATAACCGTCCTTCTGGCGTAGTCTGGTAACAAAAAACTACCCAGAACTGTATAGTATATTGTTAAATAAAGAATCTATATTTTTAAAAAAGAACATTACAAAAAAGATTTCGCTTTTTCAAAGTGATCGTAAACTTTTTTTGTTGTGTGTAGTTATGTAGGTATAAATAAGCAGTGCAAACGACACTTTGTCAGTAAGCATAACACAGAGAGAAATAAATAAAGATTCATCATCATCATCTCAGCCATAGGACGTCCACTGCTGAACATAGGCCTCCCCTTTAGATCTCCACATATACCGGTTGGAAGCGACCTGCATCCAAGGCTTTGCTTTTTTATTTCATTAAGTTTTTTGCCACCGACTTCCGAAAGAAAAGATATTTGGTAGGTTATTTTAAACTTTCTCGTGGTCGTTTTTGAAGTCGGTTACATTTTTTTTGAAAAAGTTTTTATTTTACCCTTTTTAATTTAAATATTCAACCCAAATTTTTGTCAAATACATAAATTTCTTACATATGCACTAGAATTTCATATCCCGTAGCACCGGTTATAAAATCGCCCGTGCACACAATAAGCTAAAAATGCTCATAAAATAAAAACTACTGAACGAAACTAAATGATTTTTATGGGACCAAATGGCAGGTATACTGCATCGAACAATAGCCCATATGGGTGCAAAGTTCTCATCAATTTAAATAAATTAAGTCTAAATATAAGGTAGCTGCTGTAAACCGTTGAGGAGTTCCCTAAACAGTTCTTCGTCTTCATCATCAGACCCCTAATGACAGTTATAACCCATCTTGGTCTAAAGTTCTCATTAATATAAATGAATTAAGTCCAAACACAAGGTAGCTACTGTAAACCGTTGAGGAGTTCTCTGAACTGTCCTTCGTCTTCATCATCAGACCCCTAATGACAGTTACAACCTATCTAGGTGTAAAGTTCTTATCAATACAAATTAATCAAACTCAAACACAAGATGGAGCAGTGGTGGCCCAGTGGTATCGGCCTCGACTTACGAGTTGTAGGTCGTGGGTTCGAACCCCGTCAGGCGCATTACTTTGTGTAATTTATTTCAACAACACTGCTCTCAAAACGGTGAAGGAAAACATCGTGAGGAAACCGGCATGTCCTAGAACCAAAAATTCGAAGACATGTGACGCATGTGACATCTACCAATCCGCACTGGGCCCGCGTGGTAGATTACGGCCCACTCCCTCTCACAGAGAGGAGGCCTGTGTCCCAGGGAACATTTATAGGCTGATGATGAAACACAAGATAGCTGCTGTGAATCGTTGAGGAGTTCCCTCGACTGTCTCTCGGCTCCATCATCAGATCAACTCCAGACCTTTATTAAATTGTAGTACTTTAAAATTCTTAATGACAAAACTTACAAACACACTAGTCGCGTAGTACGATTTTTGGAAGTTCCTCTCTGGTCTTCCATCATCAAACCTTGATATCCTTATAATGGGACCACCTCTGAAATATCTTCTTTCCAACAAAAAAAGAATCTTCAAAATCTGTTTATAAACAACGAAGTTCTGCGCGAACAAACATAAAAAAAAGCATACGGTCGAATTGAGTAACTTCCTTTTCTAGAAGTCGGTTAAAAATAATAAGAACTTATTTATAGTGAATGTAAAAAGTTTAAATAGAAAAAAAAAAACAAAAGATAAGATCAACAAAAGAAAATAATAATCACCAAATACAACATTCTATATTTTGTTAATTCTACAGAGTTGAATTTATTAACACATTTGCATCTCTTTTATCATCAATTCATCATCATCATGATCATTTACGAAGTTTTGTTTTGTGGTATTTAAGTACAACTTTTTAACTGATGTGTGGAAAAATACCACCAAAACCACCAAAATTGTACCATCAAAATTAGAACCATGGTTAATGTTTTTATTTAAAAAAAAAATATTGATTCTTTATTTAACAATATAGTTTATACGAGTACTTCTGGGTAGTTTTTTGTTACCAGACTACGCCAGAAGGACGGTTATGTTTTTCGACTGTAGGTTGTATTAGTGATGTTACGAATGTATGATTTTTGACATTCACAAATGCGAATGCGGATGCGGATATTCAAATCCAATATTCGCGAACGCGAATATTCAGTTTTAAATCAATCACGTTTGATAATTTAGAAAATACAAAAAAAGAAACACTTTTTAATAATCAAACATTAAAACTTATTTTTAATTTAAAACTTATTTTTACTTCCTGACAAGAAAGGAAAAGTATGTAGGAGTACTCTAAGCTCTAAGAGTGGCGTCAGTAAAAGAAAAGCAGAAAAAAGCAGGTTTATCTTTAGCATGGTCATATTCAAATCAATCACAAACATCATTTGTGTTGTGACTGATGTTTGTGATGCGAGATAAAGGCATTAAGGCAGACTAAATAAAAGATGACTGGAGAGGAAGACGAAAGATAAGAATATAGAATTTATATTTGTACAATTTTGAAAGCATCCCAAACCCTATTATGCATTTAAATTAAAACACCGACTTATTAATAAAATTATTTTTAAAATATTAACACAACAAGTTTTTTGTCCGATTGCCAAAAAAATATTTTCTTACGTCTCGAACTAGAAATTATAACAAGACGGCACACTTCTGTTACTGCTGCACGTCAGCACCTGGCTTAACGAAGTTAACGGTGGTAGTGCCGTCGTTTAAGCAATGATAATATAATTCCTAGTAAAACAGATTGTGGACGCGCCACCAAACTTAAAATTTCGGTACATAACTTTTTTTTATTTATTATTACATACACATACATACATAATTTACAAATTATTTACTGCCGGATCAAGATAAGTACGTCTACTTTATTTAAAAAAAATAACAGTATTGTTAGTTTGGTTTAAGATATGATTTTCAACCACGCCGCGTAAATTTTACGTTTGAGAAATTCACTGAGGTCATATAAATATTTGTTCTGTAGGAGCATCGAACTCGTGTCACATAGCGCAGCAGTCGATCGCTTAGCCATTGCGAAAATCACGCAATAACCTATTTTAAATTTAATTTTGTAACACAACGATCTACACAATGCTCTTAAAAGTTGTTGAGGCGCAGCTACGTCAAGCATTGGACTGAAAAAAAAAACATATTTACATTATAGGTCCTGTTCGGGATTTGTTTAAATAATAATCAAATCAAAACAATAAAATTTATAAGTGGCACTACAAATGTTGTACTTATAATCTTGTGGATAAATATAAAAAAGGTGAAGATGGTTGGAGGTACCGGAGGAAGGAAGAACTCATATTGTGATGAAATAAGATATCCGTAATAATTTTCCTTGCATCACATTAAATTAAGGGAGTAAAATTAATTAACATTGTGCAACACAAGGTCGCGCCATTTGGCTCTCCGTAATGATTACTCCTTGAATGACGCCAGCTACCTACCTATGTATTATAATACCTATGTATTTACCGCACACGTAAATACAACATAATTCTGTCTTATTTACATACTATGAGTATTTTCCTCCATGATTTTATGAATGAAGTGCAGGAAAACGTCAATGTTATTGTAAAATAATGTTAAAGAAATCTTACTAATATTATATTAAATAATTGTGGTTTTGCAGTTATTATTATTTTTACTGACTTCAAAAAAGAGGAGGTAAACCTTCTCATGCGCAATTAACGTTTTTCGACGTTTTATAAAGGTGCGTCTAAACGGGTAATATATTTACTGCAATGTATGACTACAACATTTCCGGCCAGCTCAAAAACATTTTCAATATTTCCGGTCATCAAAAACATTTTAATGTAATAAGTATATCTCGGCAATATGTCTGAACCAGCATGGTTCATACTCGTACGTTTTGTCTTACGGTCAGACCAAAAATGTGTGGCTATATGGCCGGGCCACGCTCAAAATATTGTCATTTGCTGGCAATATTGCAGTCATTGGCAAGTGCAATTTAAAATAGTTATTTTGATTGATTGATTGAAAAAATTTAAGATAATTTAAGCTTACATACAAACAGCCAGACGACTGCATCGAATATAATCAGATAATTCTTAATTGAGTTGTTACTGTCAGGAAAAGTTTAGTAGGTACCTAACCTATACAAGATTTTTTTCGGACAATTCACCGGGATGTTCGAAAGTTTAACTGCTGCAACACTGGCAATCTCATGACGCTTTTTAGAAGAAGTTATAAAGTGACTCTTCCTTGGACTATAGAGTTTGATC
The DNA here is from genome assembly GCA_950005045.1 of Agrotis exclamationis. Lineage (NCBI taxonomy): Eukaryota > Metazoa > Arthropoda > Insecta > Lepidoptera > Noctuidae > Agrotis > Agrotis exclamationis. Next base: position 565,359 of record OX465430.1, read on the forward strand.
GAATCACAATGAAATTGTGTTTCGAATATGAAGGTGAAAAAGCAATGGAGCTTGATTGCAGGTGTCATAATCGCTAGCTAGCTTAAAGCCTTTTCTAGCAAAGCTCTGTTTTGTAAAGTCTCTGTTTTATAGTCTCTCTATTTTCATGAAAGCTTTAAGCTTCATCTGATATCACTACTCGCACTGTAGTACAGGCCTAATGCTACGCGAAGACTAGGTGAACTCACCGTGGAGTGTCGCGTGAGACGCGCGCGTGTAGGCGGACTGACACCGGCGCGCGCGCAGACAGCTTGGCGCCGGACGGGCCGCGCCGCCGCGCATGCGCCACGCTATGTATAGTGTCAGCGAAGTCAGTGACACACCGCGGGTAGGTACTATCACTTAGGCAGTAGATACTGCAGCACTTATATTTTTTAATTGTACATTGGGAATAACAACTAACATGATTTCAGCATTAGAATTTTTTAATGTAAGGTAACATCATGTTATGTTGCAAAACATCAAAAACATGGACTGTGTATAGCTATTACCGCTACATAGAACTAGGTACTAAGGCCACACAGACGTATATATTACTTTAAATTATTTAATGACAGTTTTTGTGTTGTGTTAAGTATACACTGGTCACTGCACTGACTCACCGCACTCACAATGGGAAGTAATTGTTTGGGTAAACTCAAATCAAATCAAATCAATCAAAAGTTTATTGTGGATCATAGGTATTTATAGTACAGTTCTTAAATATTTGAAAATTTTGATCAGCTATGTCCCGCCCATAGGGCATACAATAATTACATTTAAACAAGCTACTAATTACTAATTAAATTAACATTGTTACAAATTATTTTTTTAAATTTAGTACAATCATTAAACAATAAACGCAACACATTAATGGAAATGTCAAATTCAAGATATTAAATAGAAATTAAAATTAATTGCATATTAGGATCAAAAAATTAAAAAGGATAAAGTCAAACATAATACATTAAAATAGGTAGGATGTCAAATTATACACATAAAATAATAAAATTAATCACAACAAATTAAAAAATGAGAAATTGCAAAATATCATAATATAAAATAAAAATAGATTATAGTGTATAATATAGGTCATTGAACACATCACGACTGGGTGGGACTATATTTCAGTAAAGATTTGTCGGACAGAAATTCTTTTACAGAGTAATAACTTTTGTTTACTAGCAGATCATGGAGAGACCTTTTAAAATCCTCATTGTTCGTAATTGTTCTGATAGGCCCCGGTATATTATTAAAAATGCGAGAAGCTGAACAAAAGATGCTCTCATGCATTAGGTGAGTTTTACTGGCTGGCGTGCGTAGTTTATCCTTACGCCGTATACGCGTGTAGTATTCAAACATGTGGATATTGTTTTTAACAAATACTGCTGCCTCAAGTATATAGATGCATGGCAGTGTTAATAATTTATTGTTTTTAAAAAATGGCTTACAGGAGTCAGTTTCGCATAAGTTGAATATAGCCCTGATACAGCGTTTTTGAGCAATGAAAGCGCGCTCTCTTTCCGTACTGTTGCCCCAAAATATTACACCGTATCGGAGAATAGAGCCAACGTAACCGTGGTAAGCAGCTAGTAAAGTACTCCGATTTGATATTTTCCCTAATCTATATAATGCATATGAAAATTGTCCCAGCTTTTTGCAAACGTGCTCAATATGAAATTTCCAGTTAAGATTGTGGTCAATGTGTAGTCCTAAAAATTTCGTTACTTCAGTTTCCTCAATGTCACTATCTAGGTAATAAATTTTTAAAGCACCTGTACGTCGGGTTCGTATTTTAAAATCCATTATTTTAGTTTTATCAATATTAATCATTAAATTATTCATTCTAAGCCAGTCTATAATCAGTAATATTGTTTGGTTGATGTCAGATTCTAAATCAGTTGAATTATCATTAGCAAATAAAACGGTGCTATCATCAGCAAACAGTGTAATGTCGTGAGTTGTTACCGAAGGCATGTCATTTATATAGATGACAAAGAACAGAGGGCCGATATTAGTCCCTTGAGGAATACCGAATTCAACTATTCTAGACTCGGATACATATAGTTCTTCTGTTTTAGTACTAAGATTTATCCTCCTTACTTCTGTGAATTGTTGTCTGTTGCTCAGAATTAAATTTACAAGAAACGACCAAAGTGCGTAAGTATTTTCCTTAACGAGTTTTTAGTAAGAAATGGCAAACTGTATAATATACAGACAAAGAAGAGAGTGTCGTAAACAACTTAACACCCGCTTGTATTGTATATTGATAGCTTTGTACTGTTCATTAAGGTAAGGGAAGGTATAAAAATGTAACTAAAGACTTTAAAAGTAGCTTATAAGTATAACTGTGTTGGTTTATACCTGACTAGCTGATAAACTCTGACTTCCCCCTCTACTCGGCTCTTATCAGTCGAAGAGTGACGTTGTATGGCCCAAAAATATTTTGAACGAATAGTTCCTGAGATTAGCGCGTTCAATCAAACACACTCTTCTGCTTTATAATATTAGATAGATAAACTTGAACTAGACAAGACAAGTAATAACTGTTTCCTGTATTTGTTGAACATGAGTTCACAGATTAGAAAACGCTAACGGGAGAGCCCGTTTTTGAGGAAAGCTGAACAATATTTCAGCAAAACATCAAATACAATGAAACTTATCAACTTCCCAGAACGACGGAATGTCGTAAGTGCTATTTATTAAACAGAATGTAAGGTTTCGTAATAACAGGCCCTCAGGACACGTCGGTCGATATTCACAAACGATTCACCGATGACGTGCACAGTTACGAGTATTACTCTAATTATTTAACGGTTGTGAATGACATCATGAGGTCAACATCACCGCACTAACAAACCGTCATGTAATCACCGCTTAACCAGAGGGAGCAGGATCGTGAGTAACAAGAAATATGACGACGAATGTTGTGAATGGTGAATTGGTGACAAATAACATGGTGTTCCTTTGTTTTGCAGAAAGTTTCATAGAATTTCGTTGAGCGGAAAAAATTTCAAGTAATATTTGGTTTATTTTTAATATTATTGTTTCAACTACTAGGTATTATACATTACGGAACATAATTATAAAGATCGGACTAACTTACCAAGTGACGTCCGATCCTCAATTATGTGAAGTAATGTCGTCCTCATCCATTTCCGACCCTACCCAGAATATGTTTCAGATTCTAACCCTTCGTGAAAGTTGTGAATTCTTTGAAACAATGACAGATGAGGAAGCGGCGCTAGGGATGTTCCTGTGAAATAGAGTTGGGCGCGTTTCGTTTTACGAACACACTCATCTTTTAATAATGTGACGGCGTAGCACGCAAGAGTGCTTACTTGAATACATCTTGAATGAAACAATAAGTATTTCACAGAAACAATTCAATGAATACCACGATCACATTTTTTATTTTTACAAACTAATCAAACAGAATTATTTTAAATGAATATTGGTTGTTCGGTATTTTACCATTGTCGAAAAAGACACAGAAAACTTAAGATGCAAGAGCGAAGTTTGAAAGGATACCTACCCTTGTTGGTTAGTTTGGGCTCCACTAACTCAGCCAGGGCAAGCAATGACATTTTTTTATATTTTCGTATAAAAAATACCATAAAAAATTACACCGAACAAACAATATTCTTTAAAAAGTTGCTCTATATTTAGTTAAATAAAAAAAAAGTGATAATAAGGTTCATTGAGTTGTAATTCTGTGTTTTTTTTAATTAATGAAAAAATGGTAATTATTTAATTATTTGCGTAAATGACAATCTGAGTAACATTTTATGTGAAACGAAATTCTATTAAACTATTGGCTATGAAACAACACACAACCCAAATTACATAAGAACGTACAACAGACCGCAGCATTGCTGGTGAATATAAGTACATTTATTCCAGCAATGCTGCGGTTTATTGTATTGACTTTGAAGTTCTTTACAAACTTTGTTTTGATTTACTCAAACAAATTTAGCAAAGTAAAATTCGAAACTACAAGTTTGGGAAGACAAATAAAAATTAACATCAAGTGTTAATTTTTATTTTTAGGATTCTTAGAAGAGAAAAAATTATTTGAAAGCTGGATTGAAGTAGCAATAATGTGGATGTATGTGGAGGTCAACATTTGGAAGAATTTCATTATAATTTGTACAATTTAACTCTGGCGTCATGTTTTGATGTAACACCGAACATTATTTTTTTAATAAGGTTAACAAATCAAGGTATCATGTGTTGGCGTATATGAGTAATGTAGGTAATTGTTACGTGTTTTTGCGTCAGTCGCAGGCGCAGCGAACCGGGACGAGTCGGTCGGTGGTCGATCGCGTGATCACCTCACACACTGACCAGGGCTCGGTACTGGTCAGCTGCCGGGAGGGGGGGTGGGCTGATCATGGCGCTACCTACAACCTTCACCACAACCAGAAATTTAATTGCACCTTGTGCAAAACACTTAGCTTCGTTAATTTCATCAGAAATGAAGTTTTTACTGCAACGCACTGTTTGGCACTTCCATCGAACGATCGCCTTGATCACACGAACTCGAGAGAGTTGTAACGCGTACTGGAGACATGACAAGTTAATTCTTGTTATTTGTACGAACATTTTCATTGTATTAGTAGGTATTCGTAGTAGCGGTGGAAGCACTTAACAAACCACAATCCCTGTCGGGAATGTTTTCACAAATCAGGTACATTTACGCTGACTACATACACACGTATTCCGCTTTCGTTTTCCTAATGTGGAATTCCGGTTCACAATTCCGTGAGACTAGCGATGACTTTTGGTTTTTGTATAATTTTGTACTAGCGCAGTTGGGTTTCCAAACGAATGTTATTTTTTTTTTCCATTTGGAAAATATACGCACTTGAGCGCTACGTAGAACACTGTATGAAAACGAATTCGGAAATCGAATACGGAAAACGTGTGTATGCGGCTAGCTTTAGTAGTGTGTTTTTTCGTTGAATAAAATGAAATCATGACTTAATTTTATTGTAGGGCTGATAGTATTGTGAGTCCGACATCGACATTGGTCACAGGTGTCTGTCACCTCGCGTACTTACGAATAGGTCTCGTTCATGCGTGTGTTCATTCATTCAGTATATCGGGGCGCGTGTAGCTATACCTATGTATACAATGTGAACGTCAATATAGTTTTTCTAAAATGCACAAGTTTTGTATCCGATAACTCGTATCTCCGTCATTTTTAGAATTTTAGTGTGAGGAATATGTTTCAGTTTTATCTAGAATATAGTCATAATTCTCATCAGAGCAACAATAGCAGTGTTTAAATCAATGTCTCGAATAAGCGGCTTTTCCTGAATTTTTTTGTAAATTTATGTTTTTTGTGGTTTTATAAGAACCTCGTGGTAATTAGGTAGAATAAGTAAATTGGAAACGTCTCCTCGCCTCAGGGTCGCGGTTTTGATTTCCGCGTGAAAACAAATAGTGATATCATGGGAACTGACTGGAGAGGCGAAGACAAACACTGGTGTGGCTTTAATGTACGTATTTGTTCATGTTCAGTGTATTTGTGCTTATGGTGACAAAAACTTGAGATATTCAGAAATAGTTTTTAAAACCGTTTCTTATATTACGCAGTTAACACTTTCACAATAACCGCAGCAATTCGTTGGTTTTAATCTACGCGTGGTCTACGCGGCTACTACGAAACATTGTCTACGAGTCTACGACAGTGCCTACGCGGCCGCGCGGCTACGATACGAGGTCTATGCGGTTACGACACGATGTCTACGAGTCTACGACAGTGCCTACGCGGCCGCGCGGCTACGATACGAGGTCTATGCGGTTACGACACGATGCCTACGAGTCTACGACAGTGCCTACGCGGCCGCGCGGCTGCGATACGAGGTTTATGCGGCTCAGCACGGTGCCTACGAGTCTACGACAGTGCCTACGCGGCCGCGCGGCTACGATACGAGGTCTATGCGGCTACGACACGATGCCTACGAGTCTACAACAGTGCCTACGCGCCTGCTCGGCTACGATACGAGGTCTATGCGGCTACGACACGATGCCTACGAGTCTACGACAGTGCCTACGCGCCTGCTCGGCTACGATACGAGGTCTATGCGGCTACGACACGATGCCTACGAGTCTACGACAGTGCCTACGCGCCTGCTCGGCTACGATACGAGGTCTATGCGACTACGACACGATGCCTACGAGTCTACGACAGTGCCTACGCGCCTGATCGGCTACGATACGAGGTCTATGCGGCTACGACACGATGCCTACGAGTCTACGACAGTGCCTACGCGCCTGATCGGCTACGATACGAGGTCTATGCGGCTACGACACGATGCCTACGAGTCTACGACAGTGCCTACGCGCCTGCTCGGCTACGATACGAGGTCTTTGCGGCTACGACACGATGCCTACGAGTCTACGACAGTGCCTACGCGCCTGATCGGCTACGATACGAGGTCTATGCGGCTACGACACGATGCCTACGAGTCTACGACCAAGTTCTTTGAATGATGGATGGATGGATGTTTCTTACTTTTTCACGCTAAAGATACTGAACGGATTTGGATGAAATTAGGTGCACACATAGTTCATAACCTCGATTAACACAGAATAGTTTACATCCCTATTTTATGTTCATGTGGGATAACTTTCGAATTGTAGTTGGTGGAGCTGCTGGCAACAGCTAGTAAATAAACGTTGTGGACGATCTACATAATTATATCGCGATCGCGCATGTATTTACGCCTAATGCAAAGTCCGTCGTAAAACTATAATTTCTTCTGATGACACATCGGATCGTATCGTATAAAATCGACCTTATTCTAGGCCATTCATATTCTAATTTCGATCGCATAATACATAAAGTTATGCTAAATATTCGTAGTAAACTGTAAATATTTTGATATAAAAGCGTGGCTGGCACGACGAACGAGTCGTAAATGTCACATAATGCGCATGAGTCGATGCTGAACTATGTCTATTAGTCATCCAAGCACCTGTTCCCACTTCACCACCACATTCATGCAAAGTTTAAGAAGATCCGCATTATGATATTTATTTACCTATAGGGCTGACTAAGAATGATCAAACCAAGAAGAAACATAAAAAAATAACAATGGAAATAGTTATTTGTTATGCAAGGCTGCAAAGTTGCCTGCCGGGGTCGGGACTTATTCCATTACCGTGACCCTGGAACGTAAAGGGCTAATGAATGGATTTTAGTCAGTACAAATCAGTCTCTCCCGCTCTGCCCTGGGTGGGAGGACTCATTTGATGATTTTACCACGATAAAAAAAATAGGCTGCAAAGTTGATGTTTGGAGCAAGTACTTGGATGAAAACTGAGAGAGCGAAGGATTCGTTCAAATATAGAAATCCTGAGCGTAGCGAAGTTTTCAAAGGTACGAGACGCAGAAAAACTTTGCTGCCGAGTGCAACACACAACTTTTCACCTCACACAGCGAGGAAATGCAGTGGGGCCGGCTTGCCTGTCAGTGTAGAAAATAATTGAATACAAGACGTGTTCGAATTTTGAAAGACACTGCGCCCGCCAAAATGGAGTTTTGCGCTCAGAATTTGAATGAAAAATAGAATCTTTCCGAGCGTGTGAGGTGAAAAGTAAAATACTTCTAATTTCGTACTGAAATCTCCTCCATTAGACAGTAGAAAAAAAAACAATTGAATTCGGTTCGGTGCTTTAATCCGCTTTATGGAGAGTATATGGATGGATGGAGAGTTATGGATTAAGAAAACAAGGTGCTTGCACGTGTTAACAATTGCATAATTTTGTTTGTTTTTCTGTTGCTAACGTGTGGCGTCCATGATCTTCTACCGTAAATCGACTTGAAGAGGTAAATCTACAAATGAGTCCTCTCGCTCTGGGTAGGGTGGCAGCGACTTTTCTGACTAAAAACTACTCAGCTCCTTAAGTTACCTTTAGCGTTCCAGGAGCGCGGTAATCTTTATAGAAACCCTCACGACGCCGGCAGGTATTTGGCCCCATCGGTAACTCTCATTCTCATGTTTAGTGACGGAAATGAGTTTAAAATATGTGGGTCAAACACAGGCTGCTTTTCAAATGTTTGAGAAATAAAACACTTTACTTCTGAACAGTGCACGTGAACCATGGGATTCAATGGAAATAACAAATGGGACCTATCGGTAATACACCTCAAGATGGGATCTAAAACTGAGATCCAACGAAATTAAAGTATATATTTCCAAAGTTAATTATGACCGTCGTCTACGTGACTTTCAACTGAGAGCGCGGACTTCGCCCCGGCCGACCGTTGCATCGCACGGCCCGGCCGCGATACATAACCCATCCAAATAACATGTGTACTGCACTTTGGACCGACGACGCTGCGACGCCCAGCTAATGGCCATGCTATTGACCAACTTTCCACTAAACATTCCTCTACGTTACACACTTACGTAACCAATGTTTAGTAAACACTCGCTTTCATCGGTGATAACTTTTAGGTAAAAAACTTGTTCTAAAATAAACTTATCCATTGAATATCAGAGCTATCGTTGTAAAAGGGACGCTGTTTGGCCCCTGTATGTCCCACCATGAGGAGGCGACCGGTAAAGCCGTTCGCTTGCCAGTGGGTCATGGCCATCCGGGTAATCAGGGAATACCGCACAATCTCTGGCGAAGCGGCGAATCTGCTCACCGGATTGATACCATAGAATTTGGAGGCGAATGCCCTCCAGCACGTCTACGTCTGGCGTGTGGAGTCGTAGCGCCGCCGCCGGGGTGATTCTCCGAGGCACTGTCGAAAGAGCCCCGGCGCGATCGGTGGTGGCCACAATCGCGGCTGTAAGACCCATCTTTGAGAGAGAGATCTTCATCTTCCGCATGACGTAAGAAACGAATATTTCGAGAGGTGTCGGATTGGGCGGCACGAAACGCCTGGGTGTTGCCCTGTGCGGTTTACCCGGAGGATACGTTGGGGAATACGATCTATTTTAGTCAGTACGAGTCTGTCGGTCCAGGACTTATTTAATGATTTTACGAACTACAAAGAAACGGGGGACGGTGTTTGGTTACATTCACAAAATGTGACATATTTGTGGATTTGAATCCGTGCCCTGAAGATAAGTTTTTACATTGATCGAACGACACATTTTTGTCACAAAATTATTGCGCAATAACTAGCAACTTCTATCAACTAGAATCTGAAGCATTTCTTGTCAATATCGTGTGAGCTGTTCAAACACTATAAGTGGGTAATATTATGATGTAGTGTTATGAAACTATGATTCACCTGTGGGTAAGTTTGGCGGGGTCACGGTCGGCCACAAGGCCGTGCTTCACTGAAGGTCTATGATTGTCTTGAGCGCTGTTTCACGATGACTATACAACAAAAACAGATCTGATTACTGTCCATAGGGCGGCGCCGTATGAATAATTTCGTGATTGACAAGTCGTAGATCTGACGAAACCGTAATGAATAAAAAACTTAAAAAAAAAATGTAACCGCCTTCAAAAACAACCGCAAAAAAAGGGTAAAATAACCTACAAAATAACTTTTCTTTCAGAAGTCGGTGCCTTTGTTTTTTTTCATTTCAGTGTCTTTTTTGCCACCGACTTCTGAAAGAAAAGTTATTTTGTAGGTTATTTTACCCTTTTTTGTGGTTGTTTTTGAAGGCGGTTACATTTTTTTTTTTAAGTTTTTTATATTACTCTTTTTAGTTTAAATATTCAACCCAAATTCTGGTCAAATAAATCATTCTCTTACATGTGCACTAAAATTTTGTCATCCGTAGCACCGGTAACAACATCGCTCAAGTGCACAATAAGCTAATAAAATTCCCTATCTCAAAAACTCCTGAACCGATTTTGATGAAACTTGCAGTATTCCGTAAGTTAAACAATACCTAGTAAAACAAAAAAAAAAAGAATTACTTAAATTGGACTTGCAGTTCCGGAGATATGCGAACACAAACTAAATCAGTCGATGCCTACTCCTTACTGTTAAGGAGTTGTACCTTCCATCATTAGCTCAGCTACATGAGATGATGATTATCATACGCAAGTACTTAACTTCAAAAAATTTGCGAAAAACGATGTGCGGGCCTATAAAATTTGAGGGTTGCCCTCGATTTCCCTGGGATCCCATCATCAGATCCTGACCATCAGGTCAAAGGGTATACTTCCCAAGTGGTCCCATGATCATCAGATCATGGGACCACTTGGGAAGTATACCCTTTCAAACAAAAGAAAAAAAATCCAAATCGGTCCAGGCGTCTCCGAGAAATCGGGGAACATACATAAAAAAAAAAGATTCCGACGGATTGAGAACCTCCTCCTTTTTTTGAAATCGGTTAAAAAATATAATGTCATAGTAGGGAGTGTGATAGTAAGAAGGCGCTGCTGGCTTTCCTCGGGGAATTGTGTTGGATCGAATAGATTTCCCACCCGCACGTAAAATAAGCGCGTATGACGTGAAGTTGCAGATACCAACCCGTTACACCGTTGCCCGGTTTGAACATGGACTAATCCTTTAAAAACCAAGTTTAAAGGTTTTGTTCGTATTGGGTAGGGCAGAAACATTCACTGCACTGAAAGTTCTAGATATCCTCGAATACTGACCACTGTCTCGTACATAATCTAAACGAACATCCACTGATGTGTGACCTTCGTACAAATTTATTAAGTTTTGACAAAAACATAACAAGCTATCATCAATCTAACACCGGCGACGCGTTCACAAACCAGTTTCCCATCAAACAGGAGCTATCCTGCGTGGGAGACGAGTGACGACTGCGCAACAGGACCTGCTCGGCAACGCGGCGCACAAACAATCTACAATAACAATAATTATGACGTATCCATCATTCATAACGACATCGCAGCATAATGACTATTACGTATAAAGCCGTCACAGATAAGGTTTTTATAATCTATTTATAGAACTTCTGTGAGATACGGTGTTTTTACGCGCAAAAAACTGACTTGATGCCGCCCGCATCGGTCATGACGGCTTGAAGTTTGACGGTGACGTCGCTCGTCGCGGTATCATGACGGCTGGACATTGTGATGATGGAAAATGTTGATGGGTTTCGTCACTGACGTAGTTTAAAGGCCTCTTTTAAATGTTTTTTTTTATTCAACATCATAATAACCGTATAGTTTCTGTTTGTTTTCATTTTAATGATCGTCATACTCGTAAGTGTCCGACCGATGTGTGATGCTAAATGACTGATGATGTTGTTATTGTTTCGCATTCCATCTAACTATAACTGCTATAACTATTAGTTACAATATTATAGAGTTCATGCCTTTTTTTTTTCTTTTTTATTAGCGTGGCAAAAACATCGAATGAGTCCTAGGGCAGGGCGGGAGGGACTGTCAGACTTGTACTGACTAAAATCCACAGTGTTCCTTCAATAGCCCTTTATGTACCAGGGTCACGGTTACCGAGTGAGACAGTCCCGTGACCCCGGCAGGCTCTGGCACTCTTAGGGGGCCCCGTCAGATTGCTGACAGCTCTTTGAGGCGCGCGTGGAACACAACGCGCCGTCGACCCGGGCATGGTCCATGATCGGACGGCGAGTCACCCATTACTCGCCACCCGCATGCCCGCGCCTACGGTGGCCGGAGATCGTCTTGCGCCGTCCGTTGCCGTGGGCGTCTCCCGCGGCGGCTGGGTCGTGAGGTGGACGCTGTCCTCTCCCTCACGCGTTCCGCCTCCTCCTTTGCTAGCATTACGGCTTCGCAGAAGGAGGCGACCGCTTCCCATTCCGTCTCGCCCCGCAGCATGGCCTAGAGTTTATGCCTTAAGTGCTTTAAAAGAATTTTGCCTTTTAGCTGTTTTTGTAACAGAAATTCTTATGTCACACATGAGGATCCACCCGATGCAGATTATGTCGCCGCAATAGGCCGCTAAATTAAGGAACCAAAATACATTAAATGTTAACGGTTTCTATTTAAACGACAGTTTTAATTCTTACATTTTTATACTAACAGCTTGAAATAGAAACCATGTCTTTAATTAAAAGATAATTACGCAAGGTTATTTATTTATTATATTTGGGAAAACAAACAGTAGTACATTAAGGGTAAACAGTGTTGTCTTAACATTAAACTTAACAAATATACTACCCACAACATTTTCCACAGATTACTATAAGACATAATAGAAACGAACTGTAAGCAAACGTTAGCTTGACTTGCTAAAACTGTGTCCGTAGGCTGAGTGGTGACTCAGCTGGCTAGTAGGTATGTTAGGTAGTAACAATGTTGATTGCAATAATGTAGAAGGTGTGTCCAGTAGTCTTTTTACTGTCCACAATTTGCAAATATGAAGTAATAGTTTCAGTGAAAAGTTATTCCAATTAGCAAAGTTGGTAAGTAGGTAGTATTTATTGAACTAGTGTGTGCGCCAAGCCTAAGTCAGTTAGTCAAGGAGGTTTTATCCAAGCGAGCCCTTGGGGTGCTAAGACAGGAAACCTCGACGTGCGACCGTGGACTGGAGTTCCCTCTCGGATACGTCCGGGGGGAAGACCAGTTTTTCGGGCCGGTGCACCCTGGGATGCAGGCAAAAACTCTTCCTTAGACACTGTGTGCCTAAGAGGTTTCTTTGCCCGTATGCGAATAGCCTGTCGGGTGGACACTCCAACGCGTGTTCCTCTGAATAGCAGAGGGCACAGTTGCCGTCCGACCAAGGACCAAGCCCGGGTCGGTGGCGCGTCGTGTTTCACGCGTCACCGACGGGGCCCCTTATGGGGCCAAATGCCTGCTGGGGTCGCGGAATTTTCTTAATCCAGGATACCGTGGCCCCGGAACGTAAACAGCATTCGAAGGAACACGAGTGGATTTAAGTCAGCAATAGTCTGACAGTCCCTTCCGCCCCACGCAGGGCGGGAGGACTCATTTGATGAGTTTGCCACCCCAAAAAAAAAATCGAAGATCGAAGATGATTGAAAATAATCATCCTTGTTGATGTATCGATAATCCACGCTGTTACTTCGGGTCACCCCTTGTTCCACGATCACGGTAAACTGCTTAGAAATCCCGCCTGCAACCCGCTGACATCATCCAGCATAACAGGAGTTTGGTTCTATATGGGGGTCCGTTTATAGTTTGCTGAAAGCTCTTTCAGGTGCGCGTGGAACGGTGAAAGATGGCTTTTTGTTACTGCCAGCCGTTACAACATTTGACTTGAAGCGCTGCAGTAGCGATGCAGCGCCTCAGGTGTTTTCACATGGGCAAACCAAAATCCGCATTGAAAGCGTTGACAAGAGTTTCGTCTGATCACTTTTTGTAATCAATGTCAGTAAAGTGATAGTTTCAACAGTAGAAATGATTAATGGCAGGCGTTGCAAGTGCAGTGTCGATAGCTAGCTAATTATAACTAGATAATTGCGAAACTTGGGTTTTACGGCGTTCGTGACGAAGCTAATGTTGCGCGATTGTATATTTGTTGTAGTTAGTCAATGACCCGCAACCTAATTGCTTCACAACCTGATCGTAATAATATGGCATGTCATTTAAATTTGGCCCTCAAATGACGACAAATTGGTGGGCTTTTCGATGATGTTTTAAGTATAGATACAATTTGACAGCACCCGCGCTACTGGTGCAGTGGTAGAGTGATTGACTGCTGCGCAGCTACGCTGCTTCACAGATTAGTTCCGTGTCGCGGGTGCGATTCCCGCATGTAGGTAACGCATATTAGTATGTTCTGCAAATAGTAGGAACTACCGGCACTAGGATTTTTTTCTGCATCGTGGGTGCGTTTATTTAGTTTTTAAACTCACAAATACAAACGCTCCGACGCGTAACAACTACTTGTAGATCATGCAAATATTTGTTCTGTGCGGAACAAAAAAAATCGGTTGCTCAGCCACTATGACAACCGTCCCATCAAAATAATAATAACTGAAGTGACTGAACCGAATTTGATGTCTTATTTTATGGACAAATCACTCTGAACAGCAGATTACATTGGATATATTGTATTTTAATCTGCTTGGGTATTCCATTCCGATAGTTTTAGCTCACTGTGTCCTCAACTTAAAGGATTAATTCATTTATAAATTAACGAAAAAACAGCAAGGATGACACAACTTTTCAAATAAAATGATCAGTGAAAAATTGCCTAAAAAACTATGAAAGAACATAATGTTCTCACGCCGTCATGGAGACGCTTTTGATTCACCATGACTTTGTAATCCAGCATCCGTGTTCCATCATCCACCGCAGTCGCCCCCGGTGACGTCACCACTTCTAGAGATGAGCAAAATGATCAGAAAATGCTACGAGCACCTAGTTCCGTATAGATCGGAATGTCGGTGGTGTTAACAATAGAACTAATATTAGTGCTCAGTCATTGTGGTGGACATCCTCGGGGGATCCTGAAAACTGACGTGTGTGTGTGGACGTCATACACAGATTCTAGCTAGTAGAAATGAATAATTCTGTTCCTAGTTGATATTGCCATATAAGGCGATCATGAACATTTACATGTAAATCTAATCACGGCACATTTTCATGATCATAGAGTAATAGCATTAAAAAAAATACACTTTTTCTTTACTTTAACATTTATCAACCAAAAAACCTAAAATAAAAGTAGTTGTTAATTTTAGAAAGTTTCCTACCCTGTCTAACACTCCTGCTGGGGTCACGGGACTAACGAATTACCGTGACCCCGTAACGTAAAGGGCTATTGAAGGACACCGTGGATTTTAGTCAGTACAAGTCTGACAGTCCCTCGTGCCCTGCCCTGGGTGGGAGGACTCATTTGATGAATTTACCATGATAAAAAACCCTATCTAACGCTATGATATTTTTTTAAATATTTCTGTTCCATATTATTATGTACTGTTCAATGACCTAATTTCGGGAAATCATTTAATATCTATTAGTTTTGAAAGTTAGTTGACCAAAAGCTACCGTAGTGAAACCGCGTGCATTATTTCATGTAATTTTACACATAATAGAGCCATAGAAACTATGTATGCCTCCAGAACTGTTTGGACTAAATCACTGTCGTTTAAGCATGTGAGAAGGTTCTATCGGAAGACCGCAGGTAGCAGATAGCATGTATGAAATCAATGTTTCTCTCATTGCATAAGAAGGCGCAATACATTCTTTTGGACCCCAACGCGCTGACATCATTCCTCAACCCCACATGAGCACATGTCTCAATGACTCATCTCCCGGACTTGGGAAGTGTGAGGTCGTTCGGGAATGTGGCGGCGATCTCGCGCGTGCGCGGCGGTTCCCATGCTTTCTCCCTAGTCACCGGCTGTCCTGCCCCGTCCACCTGTGACTCAGCACTCAACACGGATCTCCCACACGTGACACACACAGCTGATCTATTTCCCATTCCTGAAGCGTAACGCAGCTCACAATATTTCATCAATGCGTGACTTTAGGGTTACCAAGATTACTTCTAGGAGTTTTTATTTATATTTACTAGCTTGGAAATCTTACTAATTAGCATCAGGCAAGCAATATCATTGTATTATATTAAAATGTGATGAATACATATTGAGTCAAAACTGCGAGAACTGTATTACAACATAACGGTAGATCCGTTTTCCGAGTCACACTTACGTGGGAATACAGTCTGAGACATGGTAAGCAAACAGAGACGAGTCTAAATAAGGCAACATCTGCATAAGTCCACGCTGTGAACTTTGCCCTCGACCTGACGTCATAAACAGCCGTCACTAAAATAACAGCGAGTCACTGCATTCCATCGTCAAAAGTGCGTGATGACCCTAAAGCCTGCCGCCCACCGAGCCTGACGCATCAGTGTTTCGCGAAATCTCCGACCTGATCTAGGCAAAGTCGCCGCCGAGTGACACAGCCATTGTTCCTTCACGTATCATATGCTGATAGCACAATTTACATGCATCTACATAATTTGTATTATCAAGTTCAAGTTGATCTAATTTGTCATGTGAGTGAAGCTTTATGTTATTCGCCGACAAAAGCTTGAATGACGAAGTCGCCGTCTTATTTATTGTCTGTGAACTCCTTGTAGTCGCGTAGTATTGCTTTTGAATGCTACACGAATAAGGCAATAAAAATGTGTCTTTGAGAAGATATTTACGATTACGAAATCGTTATTTGTATGATGGTACAGAGATGGAGGCGTCTATAAGCTCGAAGCCAGCGGACAGATAGCGCGGCATTAGAGCCTTGCTGCGCGGCGATGTGTTTAGAGTCTATAGCGCAATGATAAAACGGCGCGGCGGCAGCATTTATCATAAATTATCATTAATTAACTTTTTTATACATCATTTTTGGTTAAGTAAAAGGAAACTAAACACGTAAGTGTCATCCGGAAGGATGCAGATTCGAGTCCTATGAGCGAGAATGCGTTTCAAATATTTTAAAGATTTGGCACATAAGTCTTATGCTCGTTTCGATTGTGATACAACCATGTTGTTTTATTATTACTATCGAGACACGATGTCGTGATAACGTGGCAGACGGCCGCCAGACGGTCGCGATGCATCAGCCTTCATCGTAAGACACGTAATATAAGCTTCTTAATGGCCCGCGTGCGGCCTTGTTGTCACACTTTTATATCATTATACGTATAGAAAAAAAGCCTCATTACGGTCGGACCGGACCACTTCCGGTACCATGATTGTGAAACTTTCAGCTGTCTTCTAGACTATATCTTTTCCAAATTCTGTGAATGAAGTTGTGTGCTGATTCATCCCTATGTTATTAAGGTTTGTCATTCAAGTACCGCAGCAACAATTTATTAAATCTCAGATTTTTACGACTGATGTACAGTTTCAACAATTTCTCCTTAACACTTATTAGTATGCCACATACGACGTTATCAAGTATTTCCACAGAATGGCATGAGTTTGTTCGCATTACTGTCGTAACATAAGGTTATCAAGTCGCGCGTCGCGCCCACTCTGCGGTTACATTTACATGGAGGTCTTCTCAGATTGGGTCGTCCTCTACCACACAGCCACGTAGCAACAAAGCGCAACACGAACTACATAAAACTCCATGTCCATTACTCTGTTCCTTTTATTTCACTAATGTCAGCATCTCAACAGCCAGCAATGGACCTCTATTTGAGTCCAGCAGTCAAAGCTCTCGGATACTGCAACAGTATCACAATCTTCACCTTTAGAAGCAGGCTGCACGTCCGGCGGACATTCCATGAATGCATTTCTTGTTGTTTCAGTACTATTGCGGTGTTTGTGTGTGACATATGTTATGTAACAGGGAGAAATGCGTCGATGGACGACGCAGTATAAGGCAATGCAGGTCGTGGGAGCGCTGAAGTATGACGCACCGGAAGCCTGCGCATACTTTGGGCGGCGGCCACGAGACGCGGTGCTAAGGCTCCGCAAAAAGAAAATCTAGTGTGTGCTATGAACAGATAGGTCCCTTACCTCGGCCTGGTAGAGACATCGCTGTTTGTAAACACTGATGGGAGCATGAATCAGACACATAACGACTACGGTGCCAACACCGCGCGCTGTGGAGAGGACGCATTCAATTGAATATTAAAAACCGATAAAATGCAAATACGTTTAATAACAGTAACAAGTGATATGTAAATTAGTGTTTTGATGTCGTCACATAAACAAACCGTTAGACAGCAAACCGCAAAATAAATAATTCAATAAAAGTGACTATCTAATGAAAAGCTTTTTGATTCAAATATAGGTACTTCATGTTTTTTTTTGGGCATAACAATACGTATGTTACATGTAGGTAATTAAAAAACTACGAGTTTAACCAATTCCAAAGTTAACAGAACTTACAGATTTCGTTTTACGACAACGACTTTTAAATTCGTCTCTCGACCGCCCGTCGTCCGCGCTGTCTAATGAAGAGTTATGCGACTCATTACAATAATCTCATATGCATTCACCTTCACCGGGCGCTGCGTGGGCCAACGTGGGCCACACCACAAGCCCTACGAGCTACGTGACGCGGCGCACGCGACGCCCTTAAAATTTAAGATATTGTAACGTATAGGGTGAGTTGAAAATAAAAAAACTCACCAACGTTAACAAGAAATTTATTTAGGTCGTGGTTCACAGCCGTCACTTGATAATTTATTGTTCCGCGAAAATAGGCGCACTAGTACTGCCCTGGCTATCGCGTAAGTGGAGCGACGCGACGCCGTGGAGTTGACCCTGAGGTGAGAGCGACCGCAGGGACGAGATGGTGGTTGTGTCGGCAGGTCTGGTGTGTGTGCCGCTTGGTGCAGTGAGCGCAGGTCTCGAACGTTCGGTAGGGTGAGTCAGCTGAACTCACGAACGTTGAAGATGGAGTTATTTAACTCCCAATCTTGTTCCCTGGAATCAACGTCCAGCGGTAAATAAAAGTCCTCTGCTAATCCTCTCTGATGATGACCTCACAGCATAGGCGAAAGCTAGGACGTACGGCACTAAGGGTGTTTGTGATTATTGGTCGTCATCAGATCGGAGTTTAGAAGGCAGGAACAATAGTTCTAGTTAGCGTGAAGCATTAACACACAAAATCATAGTAAGACCTACGAGCGTATCAAATACTCGAGGCTTAAAAAAAATAAAACCAACGGACAAAGAAAAAATATATGAACACACAATAATTGAGTCCGAAGGTACCTACTCAATATAAAAAAAAACAAAATATGGTTATAATAATTTTTTGGATTGCTTTTGGCACTTACCCTAATCCGGGGCGAACACTTAACTAATTTTATTTTAAATAAAATATCGAATACAAAAAAATATTTTTTTAAAAATCTGTTACGCAAGGTGTCACAAGATTCTAATGAAGAGAGACAGTGTAACAGCCGACAAAGTTTAATCGTAAATGAGTCCCGTTGACGTCCTGTGCGAGCTTATTTATACTCATGAGCACATTAGGTACTTCACTTTAATTATCAACCGGTTAACGTTGAACAACGTCTTCCGACTACAACACCAAAACTCTGTAAAAATTCAGAACTACCCGCCTATAAATGACTTTTAGTCTCGACCTAAATAAAACATTTTACGATACCCTCAAGTACGAGTTTTTTTCTGAGTCGGTTGACGAAGAACATTGCGTATGACTATAACACGAAAAGGAATGTGTAGGCATTCCTTGCATTCCATTGTAACTATTTTGTTAAACGTTGACTAATGGATTGATTATAGGTCAAAGGATAACGTTGATTATTCACAACGTTACAATATCTATCGCCTTGTTTTAATGGACGGAGGTTCGACTTGCATTCAAATTATTAGGAACCTGGATTCAGTGATCATAATATATGAATCGCCATTGAACGTGGTTCATTCAGATCTGTATGAGAACTTGAAAAGTGAACTCTGTATAGGAGTATGTTAGATAAGCTAGAATTATTAGAGAGAAAATCAATTAAAATCGGAGTTATTTTAAATTAGAATTCGCTTAAGAAGTCTTACACACCCTAATAACGCTCAAAATGTGTAGTACGTGCTGCAGAGATGGACGAACATGATTCAGTAAAGTGTAAAACTTACGGCCATAAATCAGCAGTTTAAGGATAGGGCTCTGATGCGCATGCGCCGCTCTGCATGCACCACCATGCATTGTTTTAAAAAAACTTTTTTTTAAAAAAGTACCGACTTCAAAACAAATACAAAAAAGTTTAAAATAACTTTTCTTTCGGAAGTCGGTGGCAATAGTCAATGACACAACAAAACAAAGCCACCGACTTCCGAAAGAAAAGTTATTTTAAACTTTTTTGTATTTGTTTTGAAGTCGGTACTTTTTTTAAAAAAAGTTTTTATTTTACCCTTTTTATTAGTTTATTTATTACATATTCAACCCAAATTCTTGTAAAATACAAAATTTTCTTACATAATATGCACTAATCTTGTAATCCGTCACAACATAAAAAAATCCATATCTCTAAAACTACTGAACCGATTTTGATGAAACTAGCAGTGTACCCTAAGTTGAATAATACCTAGTACAACAAAAAAAGAATTACTTAAATCGAACTTATAGTTCCGGAGATATGCGTGCACAAACATAAAAACATACATACATACATACACTTATGAAATTTGGCACATTTGTTCAGACGCTGATATAGACTAACATATATGAAACTGGGCAGTTCTGATAATATTACATACATCCGGGTCGAATTGATAACCTCCTTTTTTTTGAAGTCGGTAAAAATAATCATTATTTTGGGGCTTATGATAAAATTCTCATGATAAGCTTAGAGCTTTTAACATTCGTTAAGTCAACTAATATGTACCCTATTATGGAGTGGATTGCAAAAGGTACTGCAAACGCAGGCACAGCCGCATTGAATCACAGCTCATTGCAAATCAACGCAATAAACAGTGCGGGATTAAGACTACTTGATGCCCTAAGCAATCCAAGCATATGGTGCCCCCCATCCACAGTTAGCTAGTTTCTGCCTGAAGTGTGTTAGAGTTAGTAGAATTATGATACTCAATCATAATTCGGAACTAAACAAATCAACGTAAAATCCAACAGCAAAAAAAGATGACGAGTATTACATTATTATTAATACCAGTGTTGCCAGGCGCCCCATCATCGATTAGGTAGAACCCGTTATCATTTCACTAACTTTTCGGTAAAAAGCACGAAATTCTACGAAAACCGATCGAGGAAAACCTGTCGGTTATAGTTAATTAATTTATTGTTTAGGTGCTTCACGGTTCTATTACATTAGATTCGATTTGTTTTGTTACGGTCGTGTTCATGGAAAGATGGGCGCATAAACAAACAGTAGTTCAGTAGTTAAGTAAGCTATTTGTTTGTATGATCCCTTGCTGGTCCGAACATTAACATTAAATGATGGTGGAAGGGAAAAAAGAATGTTAGGTACTGAACACTATGTATTATCATTGCACCATTTTTTTTTGTACGGGACAACTGTGAGTAGGTACACGCTGCAAGGACCGAACGCGAACTAAGGTAAATAATTGCGCTCGCGGTACAAAACTGCTTGATAAAATTAATTATAAATAAATAAAATAATATTAACGTAAAAATATATGTCGAAGCTTAGACGCATTTCAAACAATCTGGAACAGCGCCATCTATCTCTCATTGGAGGAACTACGTGGTTAGATTTGACAGATAACGTTTAGGAACGTCAAGTAATAACTTGGGGATGGTTAGCGTGGAGTAATGGCGAAACTGAGCGAATAGTCGAGTCCAATATCGATTCGGAAGTTTAATCAGCTATTCAACGTTGACAGGAACTTACGTTGACAGATAGGTTGGCTAGCCTGTGTGGGGCACGCCACGTGGGCGGTAACGGTTGAGTGAGGTGATCACTTTGAATCAGTCCGGCAGTCTGGGTAGACATCTTGGTTACTCCACGCTAAACTTCCCGCGTTCCTAAGGTTTTAATCGAGCCATATCTCGGGCATCCTTGATTATTTTGTATTCGTTGTGTGTTAGCAAGTAATTAAAAGTGTTAACCAAGGTTTTGTGAGTGTTATTTCCGATGTCGCGACCCACTGATAACGATTCTCTGTTATATACATTATGAATTGTACGGTTGGACCGTACAATATTTGTTGTAGATTTGTTTTGACAAATTGTTAGAGACTGAAAACTACTGATTAATTGAAACGCCTTGACAAGCTCTGCGTGGCTGGATGGCTCAGTTTACCAGCTGATTCTGAATGAAAATATTTTTGATTTTCACCTTTTTTTAAAAAAATCGTGTACGATACTCACTGTCTTTTCATACCTATACGTAATGATGTAATGTGTTATTAAGAGGTCGTTCCCAGCTGATAAACAATCAAAGATTCATTCATTCGCCCCGATCTTAATGAGTGACACACACTGAGTGTTCTGTGATGTCACATGGATGTAGTAACAGACAGTCATTGACTGTTAAACTATCTTATATCGTATTTTCGCCGAAAGGTCTGTGAGTGTTCAATCAAGTGGGCATGAACACAAGTAACATACAGTTAGTCAGGGACAATGAGTGGACCCCGCGTCCTGTGACTCACTCAGGACTCCCGAGACGCGAGCGGGAGATTCCAAGCCGAAATCAGGTTTATGTTTTATCGATTTAAAGATAGGGTAACCATAACGTTTTACATTCTGTTTTTTTTCCTGTCATTTTGAGACTTTTAACTGCTAGACCTGGAACAGATATTTGTTTCGTGTGGAAAACGAACCCTTGACACGCAGCATAGCTGCCAATTGATCGGACATCATGCTAACCCTAGTGTCAAAATTAGGATCACGTGGGCTGTATGTTGATGCGTAATCAACATCAACATTACTTAAAACAAATAGATTTAATGTCGTTCTGTTGTGTAGAATCATAAATAATAGTAGATTGCCCAACAAGGGAGTAAAGCATTGCCTTACGCCACGGGCGTATTGAATCCCGAAGCGACACTAAGGATCCTGGGGGTCAACCTCCGTAGCGCAGCGAGGATTAATTCAGTAATTCAGTATTAATTCCCGAGTGAAATGAGGGAATTAAGTTAAGAATACTTAGTGTAGTGAGGGATTCAAGTTAGCCCAAGACAAGGCAGCTTTACTCCCGAGGACCGTACTCTTTTTTTCACACCTACTACGAGGAAATAAAATCGATTTTTGAAATTTTATGTAGTACGACAACCTTCGAACGTGAAGTGAAGTTCGGAAGTCGGTGGCTTTGCTTTTTTATTTCATTAAGTTTTTTGCCACCGACTTCCGAAAGAAAAGTTATTTGGTTATTTTACCCATTTTCGTGGTCGTTTTTGAAGTCGGTTACATTTTTTTGGATTTATTTTTTATTTTACCCTTTTTAGTTTAAATATTCAATCCAAATTCTTGTCAAATACATAATTTTCTTACATAGGTATGCACTAGAATTTTACTATCCGTAGCACCGGTTAAAACATCGCCTGTGCACACAATAAGCTAAAAATGCTCATAATATAAAAACTACTGAACGAAACTATATGATTTTTATGGGACCAAATGGCAGGTATACTGCATCGAACAATAACCCATATGGGTGCAAAGTTCTCATCAATTTAAATAAATTAAGTCCAAATATAAGGTAGCTGCTGTAAACCGTTGAGGAGTTCCCGGGCCTGAACAGTTCTTCGTCTTCATCATCAGACCCCTAATGACAGTTACAACCCATCTTGGTGTAAAGTTCTCATCAATATAAATGAATTAAGTCCAAACATAAGGTAGCTACTGTAAACCGTTAAGGAGTTCCCTCAACTGTCCTTCGTCTTCATCATCAGACCCCTAATGACAGTTACAACCCGTCAAGGTGTAAAGTTCTTATCAATACAAATTAATCAAGCTCAAACACAAGATAGGTGCTGTGAATCGTTGAGAAGTTCCCTCGACTGTCTCTCGGCTCCATCATCAGATCAACTCCAGACCTTTATTAAATTCTTAATGAAAAAACTTACAAACGCACTAGTCGCCCCTACGATTTTTGGTAGGTTCCCTTTTATTTCTCTGGTCTTCCATCATCAAACCTTGATTTCCTTATAATGCGACCACCTCTGAAAAATTATCTTCTTTCCAACAAAAAAAGAATCATCAAAATCGGTTCATAAACGACGAAGTTCTGCGCGAACAAACATAAAAAAGCATAATACGGTCGAATTGAGTAACCTCCATTTTAAGAAGTCGGTTAAAAAAGTAGGGAGCGGCGATAGCTGGCCAAATAAGGCGAAATATTTTTTTCTTTTTGTATGGAATTTAAAACAACACTTAGCGGTAATGGTTTAATTTAGCAAATCTTTTTTTCATATTTATAAGGTACACTACAATTAATTTTACAAAAAAAACGGAGTCGATCAGTATGAATTAAAAAAAAAATAAACATCCGAATTGAGAATCTCCGCCTTTTTGAAGTCGGTTAAAAATAAGGGTTCAAATAAAATTGCGTTTAACTAGGACTATCCAGCAAAATCTTACGCAAAGAAGTGTCACTTGTCTCCTCGTAAAGCATTAACGATCCCAGACGAAAAGAAGCCATAGAGCTGTCTGTACCTACACAACAACGACATGGCACGGGATATGATTCACGAAAGAACAATTGACACTGTTGTCAATGAATGAACCTGGAGTTCCCAAACATTTAACAGCCATTTTTGGGTTAGGTGATGTAAATATTAAATACGTCATCATTTCATTAATATGGAATATAATAAGTCATAACGAGGGGTTCCGTACGAAAACAACTTGTAGTTATAAAAGTTGAAACTTGCAGACGTATGTACTCTTCGTAAATCCTATCTTAAATTATTAAACGAGCAATATTTGTATACATACATATTTTCCCATTCTCGAAAACGGCTATAAAGATTTCAATGTTTGCAAACGGGGGCAAAAAATCGATCTAGCGAGGTCCCATGTCTGGGAAAATTAGTTTTGTCCGTATATTATGCATGTAATGTATGTGTTCATTAGGATTTACATGTATGATAATTCTTATAATTTATTCGCGCGAATGCATCTGGGTGGTCAATTTTTAAAAGCGTTGACTTCTATGACATCGGGTTAAAACTCAGATTCAATCATTTTTCAGTTGTGTTTTCAGGGTTTTCTTACTTTAAAAAAAATAGTTCTTTATAGTTGCATTTGAGCAAAGCTGTTACTTTCTTTTAACTCTGAAGGTTGTTTTTTTTGCTCCAGTGTTGTCCTGAATAATTTGATAAATATCAGTTCAATTTGATATCTCCACGCGTTCTTGAAAAACAAACAGTACAACAAAATGATGTAATGAGGGTTCTATTTTTTATTTTGAGGTACGGAACCCTAAAAATTTGGAAATTCGGAAAAGACAGGTGTGGTTATCTGAATAACTGTTTTATTTATAACTGACTGATGACTGATGAGGAAGTTTAACAGAAAGAAAACCCACCAAGGAGGAAAAGTCATGACGATGTGAAAAAATAATTAAAAAATCAGTACCTATGTAGTTTGAAAGAGATAACTGAATGCTCTCACACACAACACCTAAATGACGTTTCTCATGATTATAGTGCTTCGTGGGACAGAAATAACGGTCCACGAAGCCAAAACTAGCCGAATTTATTTCCAGATGTTGAATGAGCTTTCAGCTTATATTTTGTATTCCAAAGGTGGTTCTATTGGTATCCCAGGAAAGTCGAGAACAAAACAATTTTTGTACCTACTTAACTACTTATGCATATTGCGTGAAAAATAAAAAAGTAAAAGAGATAAAATATACATAAACGACATCTAAAACAAACACAGAAAAGAACAAAATTACTTTTCTTTCAGAAGTCGGTGTAAACAATTTAGTCAAGTCAACATCCAAAAGAAATTTTTTTAGAAATCAGTTTTATTTTATAGTAAACCGTTTTGTTTTTTTTTTTTATTATTTTTAGTGGTGGACAGGAATACAATTTTAGAGATTCTTTTAATAATGAATTGTTTCTGAACCATCTCTAAAATTTTTGCTTTGCTTGATATTAGTACATGTTATAACTCGTCACAACATGAAAGTGAGGTAGGCACTAGTGTGGATGACTACATGCCCGTATGCTTCATATTACGTGTTTTCCCTAGAATGTATGTAATAATCGAACAATGTCGTAAAATTACCAGTCATCATGACGTTATTAATTTTTATTATTTTTGTAGTTTGGGGATTCATGGTGTAAAAATAGGTACTTACTTAATTACTGGGTATGTAATAGTTACTTAATTAAGGAGAGACATCACCTCGGACATCGTTGGTGCTTATTATTTTAAGCTTAAAACAATAAGCACAAAATTTGGGTTATTTGTCAGACACATAGGTGTCAACAATACCCTTTTACTAGTAAACTTAGTTTTTTCCACTGCTCTGTGAGATCTGAAAGTGAATCCGGGGCATACGATAGCTTCCTTTTTACCTACGTTAACACCAAATATTACCTATGCACATCATAATTATATGAGTTACTCATACATAATCGAAAACTTGGGATATCCACTGAATCATGCACGTCACACGATGCCCTGACCGTGACACACCCACTTGAAAAGAATACCGTTATATTACTGTAAGGCTCGGTTTACACAAGCGGAGACAGGAATGTCACAAATAATTAAGACCTTCGTACACAACGCGACGCAAGTTTCTGATATCTTACGACTTTGGTATCCATTGAGGCATGGCTGTGTACAAACCTCTTTATGTAGATTTGTATTGCGACAGTCGCCTGCGATAGTGGTAAACGAAGGGGCAAAAAGGAGATGTAGATATTTTCTGACACTCTTAGGCGCTATCGCAGTGGTCCACTGCATGACCTGTATTTGAGGAAGTAGACCAGCGGACTGAATTTTTTATTCACTTCATTTTAGCTTTTTGAATGCGATTTACTTAATTTTGGGTGTAGCTTATCGTTTTGCTGTAGGTTCAATGACTTTGGTAACTAGTTATAAAGGAATTACTGTGACAATAATGTCTGTGTAATAATTGTGCACCTACAAAAGATAGCTAATCAATGATATTATATACAACCTCATTGTAGCTAATATAATTTTTGTGTGTGTCTTTTCAAGCTCAGAAAAGATAAAATATGTCATTTCCTGAGAATGTGAATGTAGGGTTGTGAATATTTGAATGGCCTACAAGTCGTTGCTCCGGGTCTGGATAATTGTGTTTCTCAGTTGAAATAATTGTAAACGCATACGGGGCACAGGCCACGATTAACACCAAGCATCAAAAATAATGTTGATGAGTTTGTGGGTTTTCTGGTTCGACTCACAAGTCCACATTACTTACGATTACTTAGTCATTGCAATTTTTTTCTTACGAATCTCATATGTACTTAAAACACTTTGTGTTCTACAGGGTTTTCCAAGTGAGCTAGTTTTTTAAACACGTATTAACATTGCATCATATAAAGGTGCAGATAAACTTGCACATTCACTTGTAGTGAGCATTCTTGCGAATGTTACATTACAGAAAAATAAACAATATCGTTTTTAGCGAGCATTCTATCGACATTTCTGGCGAGCATTCTCGCGTAACACCTTCACTTCCATTTCTATGAAGACTCAGATTAGTTTGCTACCATCTTCTATTTTTCTTATATTAATTAGGTAGGTAAATGCAGCACACGCGACCGTCAAATCTGACATCTACGAAAAGAATATCTTTTATTGAGTATTGACTAGAGGCCTAGAGCTTTCGCTGGAAAGATCATGAAAATGTTCGTAGCGGTGTTTGGCTCTATGCTTGACTCTGTTTGTTTCGCAGTTCGAGAAATTAAAAAACGGCGAATACTCGATGTTCTATTAAAACTGAATGTTCAAGTCTATCGGCACCTTAATACTTCAATATAGAAAAAAAAAAAATATTGAACCTGAATTTAAATACAATAGTTGTGTCGCTCAACTTAAACTTTATGAAATTGTGAAGTAACCCGTGACTAATACGAAAGAAATGTGTAGATCTGAAATCTGCATGTTTAGACAGTACGTCATGTCAGTGCCAACCTCACGCATCATTTCCACGGAAACTGAATAATAAATCAACCCTTCAGATAATTATGTCTCAAACCTTTCTAGTGGGAAGGGGAAAATCATTAAAATCGGACCATTGACCATTTCTCCGTATCGGAAATGAGGTCTAAAAAATTTTTGAAACGCATTAAAATTCGTGCGTTAGGCATGCGTTCCGGGAAGTGCGGCGGCGGCGGCGCAAGCGCAGCCTGGGGATGATTTCGGACATGCTAGGATAGCAGGGATTTACCGCTCGAATTTTACGGGAAAGCATGACACGTATTAGAAATACATATAAACTGAAATATATCCTAGAGAAGCTTCGAATGTGGTCGATTTAAGGCCGGGCGGTGTGGCGTTAAGAAAATAAAGAATAATCTAAAGAGTAGACTACATACCTAATATTATGTACATGTGCAAGCATCAGACAGTGTGCAAAATATGTATTCGCCGTAAAATGCAAAACAAAAATTGCTGGAAGATCCACATAATTCTTTCCTAAATTGAAAAACAATGCGTCGACGTTGAGGCCGGCGGCATCAAATGTCGTCCGACAGACGAATATTAAAAATGCTGAAAAACTTCCCCGAAAAGGTTCAAATACCCCACACCAGCAGACGCACCGCGTCCCACTGATGGAATACCACGAATCCACGCATAGCAATTATTTGAGAAAAACCTTACTTATCTCATCGGCAATGCATCAATCGTGGGCGGCTTCTTTTAATTTAAACGTCCACAAGCGCAGACGCATCCGATAGCAATTTTCGGCTATTTTGTTTGAAAAATATTTTTTTCTGTTTGTGTGATAAATATAATGGGTTTCTTATAATTAAGGATGGTATCGATATGCTTTAAAATGAAACAAAAAAAAAAGGATTCTTATAGGGCCGATTCTGCACACAAGTAGGTAAGTTACACTAAAACTTGCTAACTTCCAAATAATACACATTATAACGAACTGTAGAAAAGGGCGGGCGCGGGCGTCTTGTCTTCTTTATTACAGGTTTATGCGTCTAACACTCACACCCATTATTACCGTTATTATGTTATATCGAATCTCAAGGCATTGAAATTGAAAGTGAATTTATTGGGAATGAAATAAAACGCTTTTGATCTTTCTGAGAAATTCGCTAAAAGCGTTTATTTACGGCCTCATTGCCTACAGCTCTATTAACAGTATTGACACCGTTATATTTCTAAAATTGCGTAACTGTGTAGGCCCGAAAGTGTATCTGAACTTCTAGGAATAACTACTACGTTCCAAAAGATAAACAGCAAAGTAAATTGCGATAAAAAACAGGTATTCACGGTTGTTAAGCGTGCTCTATGGTCGTTAGCAAACGTTGGTTTAACCGTGGACACCAAACAGCGGCCAGTTAGTTTTGGACAAGAAGGCGGATTCCCCGGAACATCAGCGATTGTCTCCGAATCAATAACCGTGATAGAACAACGGTAAGACAATGCCACTTGTCAACCGGAAAATTATCGGAAAGTACGCGCTTTAATTTAATGCGAAGTCTTTGTTGTTTGGGATCTGAAACCAGTAATGGCTTTTGAAATTCGGTACGCTTATAGGGGAATTATGCTCAAGATGACATACTCAGATAGGATGACACACCTACACCTTGGCGGTATAGGTGAACTCGTGACGTTTTTGGAGAGCGTCATGGATGTTGCTAGTACCGAAATGCAGTTTGGCGAACAGTGAGTGCACATCGCAAAGTAGTGAATATTTTTGTGATTTCAATGCGACAAAACTTTTGCTAACGCTTTTGTTTGGTGGTGAAAACACTCGTAAGGTAAGAATCTTCTGTATGACCTAATTTTGATTGTAAACGGGGATTATTGTACGACACAAATATTGATAAAAAAGTATTTCTAAACTAAAAAGTTTTGCCATGACCTTTTTATGTAATTTTTATTATCTGTTTGGTAAGATGACATACTAGATGTCGGTGTAAGATGAAAGCAAGAAAGAAACAATTTATCTGCGAAATGTGCAATTTCAACAATTAATAAATACCTTACCTAATTTAAAAAAAATACAACTTAAGATGTGCTTTTTGTTACTTGTGTAAGACGACATATCAATAAAGTCTATAAATTTTATATTACGTTGAATGTTATAAAACTCTAATAATATTGTTAATTAAGATACACTTTATAAATACAAATACTTAAAACAAAAAGTATGTCATCTTAAGCACAATTCCCCTATGTGGCTCTTATATATTTAATTTACACTTTTTCAGTTTTTGGGGAGTACTACCCCTATTTCAGTACCATAAGTGAGTTCTGGCAGGTGTATTGATCGAACATTTTTGCTTTTTCGTTCAGCAGATATTTTCATTTCTAAAAGAAAGTCCAGTTTTCAGCAGGCTGCCCACATGAACTTTATTCGTCTGTGTTCGTATAAGTTCATCCCCATAAGTTATGTTATTAATTTTAACAATTTTCCCTTGTATAAACCAGTAAATCGAAATAAGTATACCAAAATGGGTAATGTTGAGATCACCGGTTCAGAGCATGTGACAAATTGGAATTTGGAAAATCCTCTCGGCCCAGAAACTTTTTTTTTTTTTTTATCGTGGTAAAATCATCAAATGAGTCCTCCCACCCCGGGCAGGGCGGGAGGGTTTGTCAGACTTGTACTGACTAAAATCCACGGTTTCCTTCAATAGCCCTTTATGTTCCGGGGTCACGGTAATGAGATAAGTCCCGCGACCCCGGCAGGCTTTGGCGCTCTAGAGAGGGGGCCCCGTCATTATGCTGACGCTCTTTGAGGCGCGCGTGGAACACAACGCGCCGTCGACCCGGGCATGGTCCATGGTCGGGCAGCGATTTGCCCTTTACTCGCCGCCCGCATGCCCGCGCCTACGGTGGCCGGAGATCGTCTTGCGACGTCCATCGCCGTGGGCGTCCACCACCGCGGGTGGGGCGGAGGGAGGACATTGTCCTCTCCCTCACGCGGCCCGCCTCCTCCTTCGGGCCCAGAATCGTTGGCAAAAATTTTACCCCCAGCATAATTATATTAGGAGTATCAGGCAGATAAATGTTCCATAATAATGTAATAAACTTTTAATTCAAAAGAATATTAATAACATCCAGTAGGTAAATGCTCTCATTTTCCTTGTGGATGTAAATAATTTATAACTTCATTGTAGTAATTATGATGATACGTGTGTGGCGAGCCACGTTGCTATGCAGTACAGTTACTCTACGCTAGGGTTGCCATCCGTCCAGTTTTCCTCGGATTTGTCCTAGTTTAAAGGGCATCCGGGAAGAGTCCGGGGGCGCTTCATTTGTAGTCCGGGTTAAAAAATTTAAAGTCTTGGGTCGCCCGCAAATTACGCACACTTTACCGTCCCCCTACCCCTCCCGACGCAGTTGCCACGGTGCGACTCATGTCCGGGTTCTGGACTCTAAAATCCGGGGTTTTCACGTCTTGTCCTGGTTTCCAAATTATAGAGATGACAACCCTACTCTACGCAAGTTACGCAAGGTGAGCGGGCGATCGCCCGCCGCCGCCGGCGCAGCATGCGACACAGGCGCTACGTCACGCGACCTCGTCCTTGTGAAGGCCACGCGACTCCACTCTATTTATATAATATGTATTTATATTACATAATTATGCAGAAGAGCTCGCACACTTCAGTATTTATTATTTTATTTCTAGTACTGTTTGTTTGTTTTCTATACGATTGAATTCTCCTGAATGTAGAACGGATCATGGTGGTTTAAGTTCTAATGATAGTGCCAGTGACCATGTCAGTTTAAAAACTTACAGGATTGGTCCGTATTTTCTCAAAACAGTAGAAGTGAAAAAAGAAAGGAAAGCTTTTGTCCTGCAGTCGAAATTGAATGATTGGTAACCTCAGTGACCTGTGACTGACGGCTGATCGGCTGTAATACCGCTGCGGGAAAACATCAACTCACTGCCTACATCATAATTACAAAATATTGTGACTACTATCTGCAAGCGTGCGCGCGTGTTTGGGATTTCCTCTGATTTTATAGGTACCTATCTTAAAACTGAACTTAATGACTAGTTTTTATACATATTACGAGAAAGTCCGACAGAGAGAGAAAACAGAATAAGATTTTAAGAATTGACTCAGAGTATTTTCGCATTTTAAAATATCATTCGGAATGTGTGTTAGAGATCGTCTGCCTATTGTAGTGCGTCTGCGCATGCTCATTCATTCTACATCATGACTCAGTCGCTTTCGGACATCTTGCCTGGCTTATTGAACTTATGTACAGACGCCAGCAGGTCAACCTACCCGAAACTGTCAGATTTTACCAGTCGAACATTAACCTTCCACTATTGTGATAAGGTTGAAAATCTATTGAAGAAATTTGGCAGATTGTGGTAGGTTGATGTGCTGGCGTCTGTACATAAGTTCAATAGACCTAAACCTAATTCTTTTTTACGTATGGAGCATAACGTAGTAGAGGGGCAAATATTTCTACACATCTTCATCAACATCATATTCTTAATTATTAGTTGATTTAATTTTTGAAATGTTTTACTATAGACAGCACCCAACTTTTCGCAGGTGCAGCTATCCACACATTTTGGGGTTCATGTTTTTTAATCCGGAACCAACCAATACACATTAACCAACTTTCACTACTTTCAGTAGACTCTCAGATAACAGTGTACAGTTTGAGTTACAACGAGGCAAACGCTGCCATTTTGTAATCTCAATCTAATACATTTTGAAAACAAATGATATTTAATTTTTCATCTTCTCCTTTTTCTTTTTCAAGATTTTCAGTAATGTTCTCAATGCTTAATGCTGCACATCCTTCCAGACCAATTAAGAATATACGAAACGATTCTTGGTGACTTGAATCATTTGTCAATTATCATTTCAATTAATAGCCATTGTGATTCATAATAGGTAAAACTCTCAGGTAATATTGGAAAACCGCAAAATATTGACGTAGGAACAATAGCTTTTCCTGGTAAAAATCTAAAAAAAATATATAACTAAAATAACTATTTGAAATAATAGTTGGAATCGCCTGAAGGTGTGTAATATAACCTTTATTAAGCGTTTTGTGGGGTTTCAGCGATGACAGTAGAGGTGCCTATAAGGGCTGGCGCCCACTGACGGCATAACATGACACGATATGGAACGGCACGCTGTGGCACGCCGCGACTTGCCACATTACAATGGCATAGCGCCAAACGTGTCAGCGAGGCCCTCTTCTTTCAGAACTATTTTATTTAAGTGTCGTGACACGTGAAAAAAAATTGAGGGCCGAATTTAAATACCCTAGGCGGCTTTCGTTTTTTTTTAAACTGATGTTTCCCAGTTTGTCTCTTACAGATTCTAGCAAGAAATAAAATGTAACCAAGTTATCTTGCAACAAAGGGACCTCGCGTCGGAAGCGGCTGTGAAGGCTATAAATAAAATGAGATCGTGAACCAGTTCAGTTTTACGAGGTCTCTTCGCTCTTTCAGTTCAACGTAACCACTTCATTTTGCGAAAAGCTCACGCTAGCAGACAGTCCAGACTTAATTTTAAAAAGTTGAAATCTTTTTAATAGTAGCAGTACCGTACTGTACGGCTGTAATGACTAGTAAGAAGCTTCTGATCGCCAAAATCAACAACAAAAATTATTTTTGCTTCGTTATTCCACTGCGCGAGAATCCATTTTAGATGCGAGTCTGGGGGCGTGGGCCCGCAACAAAACCCAGCAACCCGACTGCCACAGGATTTTGTAGCATTCCACGTCAAGACAACAGATAGCAATCGCACTAGCCGCTGAGATAGCCGTCTCGACGGGCCGGATTCGACCTTATTTTGATAACTTAGCATTCACATTCCTATCCCAACATGAAGTAACCTTTAGGTTTCATGTGATGCAGTGGCGTGCCGTGCCACGCCAAGGCACCCTGAGAGACATTTTGACCTATTTGTTTTAAAATATGTAAAATAATTTTAGCGCTAAAATTATTGAAATGGTGACGATAACGTTTGTTCACGAAAGAATCCTATGCCACGCGGCGAGCCGTGCCATACCGTCAGTGGGCGCCGGCCCTTATACATTGATGTCGTGTCAGGGAGTTCGTCACTCGTCTGGGCCAGGTGATGAACCGTTTACCTCTCGTTCAAGGTGCAGTAGAAAGGCCTGTGACGTCAACGGATGACGACAGACAGTCGTACAGTACGCGGTGAGTCAATTATGCAGGTAAGTAGATTACACATAGCGCGGGTCGTGGATACCGCGAGAGGGCGAACATGCACTGAGCGGTGCTAGCTATGCGATGTGATGCTATGAGACCCACCGGTACTATAGTATTGTACCATGGAATTCACGGTGCCAGTGATTTAACGTTGCATTCTTTTTAATAAGTAATTAATGTATTAATATGCAATCATAGTATAAAATCGAAATATTTCTATAAAAGCTCAGACTGCAATTCATCAGTAAATTTCTTATTTAATTAGTGAACGGTCTTGTCGTCGTGTATTTTTAAAGAAACTAATTATTTTTCGTAAATACAATATATTTTTTCTTTTGTCTCCTGTCTTTCAAGTCTTCTCTTTTTCGCTCTTGTCATCAGTCATGTCATTTAATAGTCTGCCAGTCGGTTCATCGTTACTGTGGAGGTTAGATGGCTCCGACGAGGCTCCGACAATTAGCAAAAAAAATGTAAAACTATTGAAATAGGTATTATAAATTAAAATTTCTTTACGTAGTTCAATGAAAGTTATCGTGAGTTGAGTTACCATAGGGATCAACCCTAGATAGATGGAATGCCAGCATGTTGTAACAAAAGTAAGACATGTCATGGTGTGATGAGGAATAATGACACGCATTTTGGTGTTAAAAGAGTAATTAAATTGTAAATATGAATTTTCTTTGATGGAAATCGAGAAGAAGTGTAATGAAAACGGATGCGACAGCAATCATAAGATAGAAAAAGCATAGTTGACACGGGAAGATGGAAAATGAAAAAGAAAAAGAAACGAGACAAGATGACGCTGTCTCTAGTAGTTTCCCCATACATGACCGTTATTTTGCCGTTATTCACGCATTACAACACTGTTTCATCATAAAATATCATGACTTGTAATTTGTTTTCCATTGATATTCCTCGCACATTTTACCGCTTTCCTTATAAGATTACAAATCTCTCGCGACCGCGACCCACGACGTAAACGAGCAGACTTTATGACGCCCGTGCGTTTCCCATTACACCCACGTATTACCTATCTCTTTAAAAATGCGGAGATTTATTGCATCACTTACACCAGTATTGGGACTATCATTGTAATTTACGCAATTACGTTTTACGTATTTGACAAAAATCTAATTAATCAATTAAATATCAAAAAACATTTGATTTGACCATTTTTGTACGACTCTTTTAAAATTGGCTATCCGTCACAATCAAGTACAAACTTTACTCGCTTCTGAAGTCACTCCTTTTTGATGCGTTTCATCTTTGTAATTATTCATTGATTTAACAAAAATAAAAAAATTATCCATTATTTTTCTAAACTCTAACAGATGGATATTTGAATTTTATTGGTGTTTGCAACATGCCTAATTTTTCAAGAATTCGTTCAATAATATATTTTTTTTAAATTACCCATTCTATCTGGAGGGGAAGTGTTTATTTCATCAAAAGTAAAACAGGTGAATATAATTAATGCAATTCTTGTTTCGGATAATAATTTATTTTTTCAATGATAAAATTATAAAATCTTTATAAATTCCACTGCAATTTTTCTTCCTAAACATTTTCGTTATATTTATAATAAACACTGTTTTAAGCTATCACGGTTAACTGCTTAATTTTAGACTGTCACTTATGTTTAATTAACAATCACGGAAGATATCCTAGAACTGACAGTTTAAATTTTCTTAATTTACATCTAAAGCATAGCTTGCAGTTGCTCCACAGCGCATGCACCGTTATCAGTGGCGCGTGCTACATCGCATGGAAATGCCGTAGGAAAAGCGTGGTTGCGCGGCGCGGGTGTACACGGTGCGGCCAGTGCGCTGTGCGGGTTGGCAGGGGATTCCGCGCACGCGTCGCCGCCGGTGGAAAATCCTCGCGGGTTTTCCAAAATCTTGACCTGCGTCGACGAATTATTGACGGAGCATTTGTTTGTAAACATTACTCGTAGTCGTTGAACAGACGTTGGTTAAGTTAAGCTCGTAGACGTGAGGTAAATCACGCACGAGGCACTAACGTATTTAAATTATATTATTAATATTCTGCTAAAATAATTGGGTTTTGTTGTCAAAAAATAAAGGACTACAACTTTTTTTGATTAAGCAGGTATATTGTACACAATCGATTCAGGATTTTAATATTTTATGTTAAAATTAAAAATTAAAACTTGGTAAGGTAACTCGTTATTAAAAATAATTTTGAATGAAAAAGTCGTTCTATAATTATGAATTTGAGCTAGACTACAGGAAAGTACTTATATGTATACGACGGTTTTCTTTCCTAGACCTGTTTCCTAGTTAGCTAGACCCTTAGGTAATAAGTGGGATTTATCCCGTTTCAAAAAACAGGAGAAATCCCACCAAAGAATGAGTGACAAAGTGTAAGTGAATCACTGATTGTCGAGATCGTGTAGATTAAATGAATCAGTGAGCTAATAGATCTCGCGTGACATAACCGACTCACCCCTCTAATGTATTGTCCTTGTTTCTTTCTCCGAACCACGAAACCCCGCTATTATTCACTACTAAAACTGGGTATTTATGTCACTGTCATCCCCTGTTTCCCCACACTACATATTTCAGACGATTGTCTTTGTAAAATGGCACTGATAGTTTGAACATTAACTTTCGAAGATTTTTTTTTGTTACTCAACTTTATGGCAGTACGTTTGAAAATTTTATTTACAAGTAAACATTAATCTGTACCCTGAGCACGAGTTTTCAGTATTTGAGACGTAAAGTAAACTGGAACTTTGACAATTTCAAATTGACAATTTTCAAGGAAAAAATTAGTTCCTTCTTCGTACACCAGAGGCGCTGTTCCATTTTTTCTTTATATACAAGAAACGCTGTAAATACTGAAAAGACGCTGTAAAGTAAAAGAGTGAAAACTCGTGCTAAGGGTACTGTATTCACTTACGAAAACTTATTTCTCCAATCTTGCGCCAAGTTGTGGGCGGAGCCAGGCGCGCCGCGATTCACGTGTCGCATATTTAGCGACGCGGGCGCACGATGACCCCGGGGAAACTCGGGATGTTTTACTGAGACATCAATTACACGCCAGTCTTGCCCGGTAACAACTTGATACGGACCATTAGCTTCATCTTGTTTTACTTTTTGCACGATTGGCGCCAAGAGCAGTTATTTAACTGTGCGATGCTGTCATCAGAATGTTTTTTACCCTCGTTTTAATGCAGGGTATTTTTATATGTATTTTTGCTTTAAAAGAAGTTGCCGCACATGCTCACACTAAGAAGGAATAATAATTCTTGTATCGTGAATTCCTGTATTAGTGAAAGAATGAAATATTTAATTGAATACGTCAACGACCGATATAAATGGTCGTTGGAATACGTAATGTGAAATTAACTTCTCTTCTTCTCTTCCGCGGTCGAGCGACCGAGCGCCCGAGCCATCCAGTGTCGGCTTTTGTTTTGCTTGCGTATATTGTGTCGTGCCTCGGTCGAAAAACAATAGACGCGTCCACACAGAGTGAGCAGCCTCCCTTGTCAGTTTCCTCGCGCAGCAAATTCGCGAGGCTGCGCGCTCTGTGTGGACACACCTATTAGGTATCACCATGCAAAGAATGAAACACCTGTCAGTATTGTTCTATTAAGTGGTTCATATTATACGGATTCTTGTAATTAGTTATTAAATTACGCGCACCGTTATTTTTCGTCGCGTTTAGCTTTCGCGTACGCGCTAACCGCGTAAACTGACAGGTAATATTTTACCACAGATGATAATTAATTTCATAGATAAGTAATAATTTATCTATATTTTTTTTTCATAGAGTCGTATTCAGCGCTATCTTATAATTTGCGACTACAATTAACTAGCTCGTCGCGTCGCGCGTCGAAGTGAAATAGTGAGTTAAGGGGGTCTCTCCCTTAACTCACTATTTCACTTTAAATCAAATAATCTTAATCAGAATCAAAATAGGTCGGGACATTTTTTTACCGACTTCAAAAAAAAGGAGGTTATCAATTCGACCCGTATGTATGTAATATTATCAGAACTGCCCAGTTTTCATATATGTTAGTCTATATCAGCGTCTGAAAAATGTGCCAAATCTCATAAGTGTATGTATGTATGTATGTATGTATGTATGTATGTATGTAGGTATGTATGTATGTTTTTATGTTTGTGCACGCATATCTCCGGAACTATAAGTTCGATTTAAGTAATTCTTTTTTTGTTGTACTAGGTATTGTTCAACTTAGGGTACACTGCAAGTTTCATCAAAATCGGTTCAGTAGTTTTAGAGATATGGATTTTTTTATGTTGTGACGGATTGCAAGATTAGTGCATATGTAAGAAAATTTTGTATTTCACAAGAATTTGGGTTGAATATGTAATAAATAAACTAAAAAGGATAAAATAAAAACTTTTTTAAAAAAAAGTACCGACTTCAAAACAAATACAAAAAAGTTTAAAATAACTTTTCTTTCGGAAGTCGGTGGCTTTGTTTTGTTGTGTCATTGACTATTGCCACCGACTTCCGAAAGAAAAGTTATTTTAAACTTTTTTGTATTTGTTTTTACATAAGTAGGTGCATAAAGATAGAGACAATCCTCTTAAAATAGGCTATCTTTTGACTTTGACGATTAATTCTGAACTATTGCTGTGTGAACGCTACTGCTGTTGTTCTCGGGAACAGTACTTTTTTCGGGATAATAGGTAAGTAAAGTACTATGTACCTACATGGGTAGTTCTACTAACGGTGGAATTATATGGGATCAAAAATGAATTTCCTTTTTTTGTCATAAATTGATATAATAAGTGAGTAGAGTCCAAGAATTTACTACAACATATCCAATATTTAACGGGCAAGACAAAATAATAATAAATATTGATTTTATACGGGTTTTTCAATGTTCGGTGGACAGAACCAAAATAACTTCAAATGTAAAAATATATGTTAAAAAACTTTTTTTTTTAAAAAAGTACCGACTTCAAATACAAAAAAGTTTAAAATAACTTTTCTTTCGGAAGTCGGTGGCAATAGTCAATGACACAACAAAGCAAAGCCACCGACTTCCGAAAGAAAAGTTATTTTAAACTTTTTTGTATTTGAAGTCGGTACTTTTTTTAAAAAAAGTTTTTATTTTACCCTTTTTAGTTTATTTATTACATATTCAACCCTTTGATTATATAATGTCATTCAACCCAAATTCTTGTAAAATACAAAATTTTCTTACATATGCACTAATCTTGTAATCCGTCACAACATAAAAAAATCCATATCTCTAAAACTACTGAACCGATTTTGATGAAACTTGCAGTGTACCCTAAGTTGAATAATACCTAGTACAACAAAAAAGAATTACTTAAATCGAACTTATAGTTCCGGAGATATGCGTGCACAAACATAAAAACATAAATTCATACATACATACACTTATGAAATTTGGCACATTTGTTCAGACGCTGATATAGACTAACATATATGAAAACTGGGCAGTTCTGATAATATTACATACATACGGGTCGAATTGATAACCTCCTTTTTTTGAAGTCGGTAAAAAACATAAAGAATGTTGTTATTTTTGAGTAATTACATTTTAATATATTTTTATTGTGGTTTATAACCTGGATTCTGGAAAATCGTACCACAGGGAAGTGAGAATTTTCACTACTTGAAGCAATTTTTATCTGGATTTTTTTTTATGTAATCGTGTTGAAATTCAGTGACCAAGTGCAAGCCGAGTTGTACTTTATGAATACTCCAAAACTTAAATTTTCCATTAATTGATAAATTAAGAAGCTGCAAGGTGAGTCACCTAAAATTCCCCGATTTGTAGAACTACCCGCATACAACTTAGGTCTCTCCACGCATGACAAATATAATTATGCGAAATATCAGGATGATTGGTTACCTAAGTACTTTGGGTCTGAAAATTTATAATTATTTTCATAGAAATATGTGTTACGTACATTAAAGAAAAACATTCAATTAATTATATAATTAAAACAATAATTTATTCTAAGGCCAATTTCAGGTCCAGTTCAATTTAAAAAATAAACTGCTTTTCCAGCAATAAGGAAAAGGTACTTAATAACTGAAAAAGTAGATTGAAAAAATATACACTGCTGTTTTAAACGGATAAAAATGTTTGACTAATATTGTGTTTTTAATTATATTGATTTACAAATGGCCGTTAACTCCTGACCGCCTCAAAATTTTCAAAAGAATTTGGCTCTTCAATTGTTAACACTAAGTGGTTAAAATGTTCCCAACGCTTCAATTGGTATTGTTGACCTCCAAACGCTAGACGTAAAAAAGTAGTGAAGGTGGCATCACCTTACACGTGTATTAGTGCCAAATCAAATTTCTTTCAACCAGGACACAGCAATTATCACCGAACAGATACAGTCCATCAATCTAGGGGTCATCGTGCGGTTAGCTACAATGACGCTAATGCAGCGCGGCGCCACAAACAACTTCAAATTAATTTCAACCACAAGACCGCTACAACTTCAGGCGATATTTTCTCAATAATTACTTATTATTATGCTAGTTAGTTGACAGATGATTCTGTGTAGTTTTTTACTGAGTCCTATTATCTTGATTGTTTTGGGTAATACCGTAACGTATTATTAGTCACGGCTTTACTGAACCGATAGTAACTATACAGAGTTGAGATACAACAACTATAACCAATTTGTCATGGTTAGGGGACTCAATACGTCATCGTTGTCTAGGGTCATCGTTATGTAGATTCACGGGTTTCGTGTTTAGTTTCAATTCAATATATTTATTTGTGAGCATATGTATATAATAGATGTTACAGTCAATACAGTATCAACGATCACTATGCCTACCATTTAATGATGTACAAATGTTAAAGTAATTCATTATATTCAAATAACATATAAAAAAATATAATAAAATCAATAATAGCAAAAGAGTCAATAACAAATTAAATACAAATAAAATGTTGTGGATATATCAATTTTAAAACTTGAAAACACATTATTATTCATAATTACAATCTAGTTACCTACAATTTCATAAAATGAAAACAATGAGACAGCTTTATGGCAATGTCAGTTATAAAATTCGTCAACGTCTTATCATTCAAAAATTCCTCAGTAGAATAATATGGCTTATCTATTAATAACTTAAATAGCACTTTTTTAAAATAAATATGTAGTCGCTGCTGCCTTTATAAATTTCGGAAGTTTGTTATATAATTTAGGACCCATAGTGAATATGCTTTCCTAAAACAGTACAGGTTTAATCAGCTCTAGGCAGGCTGCTGACCCGGGAATATTTTGAAAGGTTGCGTCGAACAAAAAGAGCACTTTCATAAATGTACATACATGGTAGGGTCAATATCTTTAAGTCTTTAAAATAAGGAGCACAGTTTTTTGAAGATTGCATATAGCACGAACACACCGTTTCTGCACAATAAATGCAGTTTCTTTTCCAGTCGCGTTACCCCAAAACATGATTTCGTAACTTTTTCAAAACATATGAATTTTGGTTCAGCTTAGTACATACATTTTCAATCTGAATAACCCAAGACAATGTATTTTCTATATGTATCCCCAGAAATTTCGTTAATTTTGTTTCCTTGATAGCCACATTATTATAATTGATATTTAATTTGTCATCTGTCCTTTGTGTAAATTTACTACTAACTAAACACGAAACCCGTAGCTTCAGCCAAAGTTTCAGGCATTTCCTGCTCTTTATCACATAAGGAATTAAGATTAGTTAGTGTTGACAACTATAATAGATAACAAGGACAGTTTTCCCGACTCCGGATTTGTTTTCAGAACTTATGAATTCAAAACTAATAGGCTGGGAGTAGGGTTCACTCACAAGTTTTCAGTTTCATTCGTACAGTCCCGTTCTTTCATAGACGGATTAGAGAGTAAAGACCCAGACACGGGCAACAACTCCATAACAAACGCGCCTAGGCAACAAAAACATTCATGTTACCCCTCATCACAATGTCAAAGAAAGTTAAACTCGCAGACCTCTGTGAGTCAATGACAATGAATATTCCATGAAAACCTTTCAACTTTTGCTGGGCTGGCTAATTGTAAAATAAATTACTTTTGACTTGGTAGTATAGACAATGACTGACAGCGAGCTACTCTTCATTTCCACCATTCATTTACATCATTCATTGCCTCACACTAGGAATTTCTTATTTTTTAATTTAAAAAGTTTGGTACTAAGGTTATTCTCGTTTTTTTTCTTAATTATGTTATGTATACTTAATAATTGAGGCGTGTACCAATAAACGTGTACCTACCGTTTTTTCTTCATTTCTCTTTTCTTTCATGTTACATACTTCTCTCTATGTAGGTACTTACCTAGTACCTACCAAATATTGTCAAAAACAATTTATGACAAACAGGAACTTGACGCGGATGTTCCCGTCCATCACACACATGCCAGGACACAATATTGATGCTTGATAGATGTGGATTATTTACGGATCCCCTGGCAACCGCACCGCCGCTTTATCCCAGACTCTTCGCATCAGAACCGGATCTCTGCAGGAGTTTGACGTCATTGGACCATCTGCCCGCGATTACTACGTTTCAAGTCATAAAAAAAAATTAAATATTGTCTATTATATAACGATCGCCATCTTTTATTAGCTAGGAGGATTATTTTGCTTTATCAAAGACATTAAAATATATATTCTTTTAAATCTCTTTATAGAAACATTATCCGACCTGGAACAAGTCATTTAACGTTATCTTTATCAATTTCATTACCATTATGACTCTAAAATATCAAATAAGATATTTGTCCGACTAAAAACAACCCTGTTCCATGAGTAGTCATTTGCAATCGCCGTCATACCCGCAACTTAATTATAATCTTATAGTTAGGTAGAAAGCTTATCTGCTACTCAAATATAACTTTAAAAACCCAATTTTAATATCAAGTCTGATTTTCTAGCCAATCAAAAGAACCACAGAATTTGTGAAAAACAATTAGCATCTCTTTTTGGAAAAAAAAAAGTTAAATTATCATCGCAATCAGTAGTTTTCATTCTAATAAACCTCCTGAAGCCTGCAAAAGTAAACATAACTGTTGGGTTGTCAACAACCATAGGTTTGTTACCGGTATGCTGTCAACCATCGGAGCTGAGGGTCGGTACCCGGATCTAGCCATATTTACGTGTCCTATTTAAAGCTTGCTTGGTCGACACGTGAGACACTCACGTCACGGAACATCCTTGGGGTTACGATGTGAAGCCTCCATTTGTTTACAGAATTTTTAAACTATGTTACAGTTCAAGTTAGAAAGCCGTACTTAGTTACTTTGACTGTGTGTTACGCAGCAGTGAAATAACAATGAAAGAATGAAGAGGAGGCATATTTGGATAGTTTGTAGCTATTAAACTTCTTTATAGGGTTGCAAGTCAGCAGTCAACAGTAGATGAAGATGTGTGTGAATCATGTGAATCGACACACTGTTCGTAAATAAAATTACATACACACACATAAATAAATACATAATGAACCAGTTTTCGGGATCGGAATGTGTGCTATTTTGTAATGAACATTGAAAACGGAACTATAGAAACTGAAAACGACAGCGGGATCATGTGTCCGTTTGTAGCTAGCGTAAGCAGTTAGTAGTTATAAATCTTATAGACCGGACATACACCGACTGCTTGAAGCAGTCAAGCTTCGACTGCATAGCAAACTTCAAGTCTTCTACGTAAACACATACAGGGAACTGCGCGAGTTCCCGAACTGTTTCAGTAGTTGATAACGACTGCTTTTTTACCCGACTGCGCGACGCAAAGGAGGGTAATGTGTTTATCAGTCTATGTATGAATGTATGTATGTTTGTTTCTATGTGGCGTTCTATTATAGAGACCAAACGTGTAGGCCGATTTTGATAATTCTTACGTCAATCGATTCGTCTTAACCTTGCGAGTGTCACTAAAGACATGACAGTACTCAAAATTCACCACAGCGACAACCAGACGCCATATTGTCAAAATGAAAAAAATAAAAGTCGATGAACTATGTCAAGTGGGGTGTCGTTGAATAGGTATTTTAAAATCATCTTTAGGTTTCTTTAATCATTTTTCATTTTAAGTAATAGTTTAGGATATATAAGTAACGATTTAAAGTTGTTTAACAAAACAATCATTCTCGCTAATTTTCTTACTTATTGATTTAGTTTTTATTTCAAGTATAAACGATTTACAAACAAAAAAAACTGTGAAAAATGAATCGTAACTAAAAAGTGTAAAATAAAAAAAATAATAATTTAAAGAAAAACAAAAAACCCGACTGCTTGGGCCCCGACTGTGAGTCGTTCTGTTCTGCTTCTTCCTGCTGTTCTGTTGGGCTTGTTTCTTTCTTTTTAGTTTTTGTACAAGTTAACTTTTTCACGTACTTTTCAAAATTAGTTTTTACGCAGTCGGGTTTTTTGTTTTTCTTTAATTTTTTTTTTATCCTTTTAAATAGTATTGGTCTAGACTTTCTGGGTACATCGCTTTCAGATTTTCTTTGTGTCATCAAAACATTCAACACTTTTGAATGACATAAGTATAGAGTTTCTTGCCCATACGAACCTACCCTTACCTACGAATGGGTGTAGAACCAATCCCATCCCGTTCCATTTCCTTTAATTTTAATAATCGACGTTCAAAAGTGCCTCTTTAATGGCTTTATTGGCTGCTGAGCAGTGGTGGCCCAGTGGTATCGGCCTCGACTTACGAATTGTAGGTCCTGGGTTCGAACCCAGCCAGCGCATTACTTTGTGTAATTTATTTCATCACCACTGCTCTCAAAACGGTGACTCGCTCTCACAGAGAGGAGGCCTGTGTCCCAATAATGGGAACATTTATAGGCTGATGATGATGAATGGCTTTATTGAAATAAATAATTTGACTGGAGCAGTTAGTAAAAGCCTCCAACTTTTGATAACTCAAACGGTCCGTGTATCGGACGC
The DNA here is from genome assembly GCA_950005045.1 of Agrotis exclamationis. Classification (NCBI taxonomy): domain Eukaryota; kingdom Metazoa; phylum Arthropoda; class Insecta; order Lepidoptera; family Noctuidae; genus Agrotis; species Agrotis exclamationis. Next base: position 609,967 of record OX465430.1, read on the forward strand.
CATCGACCTTTTTGAGGGAATAAGTTAAGACTGCGAATAAAATCTCTTGATTTTTATATTTACCAAGTTTGTGCACAGTAACAGTAACATACAAAGTTTACGAGTACATAATGTCATGATTTTGATCATAAATAATCCCGCCACCGGCTGATTGGGTGATAAGTGATGATAACCGGAGTACGGGAGCCGTCGTAACTCAATGAAAGACGTGCGAGGGGACATTAGCTTTTGTCATCCACGTCAGGGTCGTGTTCACATCTGGAGCTGGTTTTAGACTTCCGCAATCCTGCGACTCTAAGGGGTAAGGACGTTTTTCTGGCTGACAAGGTATTGCACAGAAGGGCCTTTTTTTAAACGTGTGGAAATCCACATGGACAGAATCTTTCTACTAAAGATCTCTTCTATTAGTTTAATTAATGATGCAGCGTTAAAATCCGCATCATAATACTAATAGTAATAATACGCATGAAGGATTCATTGAAGAGTCTGACCAGGTTAAACCAAAATAACTACTTATATGACATCGTTCAAAATTGGTGTTCCAAAAGATGTTTTACTAAAACCGTTAAGTTCAAACGTGTGTCAGCATTTTTTGCTACATTTGGGAGATGATAAAAGCTCAACAAGTTCTTGACTTACTGTCGTTATAACTACGAGTCAAAATAATAACAAAAACCTAGGTACATACATACCTAGCAACGTATGTATCCGTAAAAAATAGTTCCGTGTCAGCACAGAATAATTAAGTGTCAGTAAAAAGCGAAGTTAATTGATACTCCAATTTATTTGCGGTTTAAACCATAATATTCAACGTTTACCAATAAACCGTTCTAATTGCGGGTTTCTATTTTAAAATTACCTATTTCAAAGCCCGTGAAGAGGAGGTGGCAGGGATTTTTAATAGAAAACACGTGGTTAGACGCCATCTACTTTTTATTTTTAAAAAAATATGCACTCTACAAATGTAGGGAACAAGGGAACTAGGGGAACAGTGTATAAGACGGGGACGCGAGGTATAATGGAGACATTATACACTCTTTAAGCATACTGAACACAACATTAAGCGCAGCCGCCATCAGGACGTCATTTGCAAGCGGCCATTAACAAACGGCATCCTGTTGGCACTTGTGCTACGTAAGTATTGTGTTAAGTTTGACTTTAGTGTGTGATTTCCCATCATACCCCGCGTCCCCGTCTTATACACTGTTCCCTTACATATAAATTCATATATACTTTCTATGTTTATCATGCTCATCACTGGTAACAGAAAAACATCGAGAGAAAACCTAAGTCCAGTGTGAGAGGCCTGTGGTTTTCCCAGAGGCGGCTTAATTAACCCTGACACAGTGACACTATAGAGGGTGGCCACATACTCAAACGAAAAAAAAAAACGAATAAATAACTACTTTCACAGTAAATAACCAAGTACTTTCTGGGAAAGCGCAGCTACTTGAGCTTTAAACAAAGCTTTGGGATTTTCCGAGCGAACTTTCCAACAGGCCAGCCTTGGCTTTCACTATAGTGCATGAAACTTGCGCAGGAGTTGTGAGAAGCTCATTAAAAGACCTTATCTTTATCCCCTGGGTGAATAATTTACTATTAGACCTACAGAATGATGATTAGGTACACTTTACACCAACACACAAAGACTAACACATAATAATATTATAGAGCATAAAACTGAAATTAGATTAGAATTTCCTTCCCTGTAATAAACCCAGAGGTATAATATTGTAAAAAAAATACTATCATTAGTGATTTAAAAATATCCTCTTGAAGTAATTACATCACAGAAAAACCAAAAACAAAATGGGTTTCCTGTCAAAATTTTGAAAGTTCACATCCTCATACACACTTGAATGGACAATGTACCCAACATAGTAGAATATCTGGATTACGTTTGAAGATCGTATCGACCACGCTCTAATCATGACGTCAAAGAACTAGAAGCTCACACAAAAAGGTACAGTGTGTTCCTATTGCCCGTAATAAATACACAAGACAGTTACTTGTATAAAAGTTATCTAGTAACTTGCATGTCATTTAGCTGTTTGACTTCTGATTGGTTGATGACACAATAGTATGCCACTTGCCAGGTACTTGCATACTTTTATGCAAGTTACTGGCACGTGTAGGTATTACGGGCTTAACAGCGTATACGCCGAACGGCATTTTCAAGACCATAATATTTTTAAAAATTACTAAACATTTTATGGCTTACCTATTAAAAAATAGTTCCCCGAAGTGCCCGCGGTTCCACCCGCTACTCGGTTATCGCAGTCGTAGTGTGATGTTATAATATATTCTCCTTACTCGATAAATGGACTATCCAACGCAAACAGAATGTTTCAATCCGAAGCGATACCTTCTGAGATTAGCGCGTTGTTCTTCTTCGTCGTGTCGATGATTCCTAAGGTTTAAACGAACTTCAACCAAAACTCTACCACATTTACGGCGTTGGTGGTGACCTCGGACAGGTCCCTTATAGTGCAGGTGGAATTAAGTACTCAAAGCACACGTGAGGAGGTGGGTTATCATTTGTGCTGAGGCTTCGCAGTCGCACCTTTCTTCATCACCTTTTTTCAGCGCGTTAACATAACATACGCTTTAGCCTTATAACATTAGTAAAGAAAAGATAGTTGGAAATCGTTGGAAACTGTTTCTATAATAATAATAATTTATTTCAGACATTACATCCATATTTTGTTAGTAGGTACAATTGCGAGCTTACAAACTAGTGTTAGTAATATAATGAATTAATTGGTTGACAAAAATAGTGACACTGAGAACAATTTTAAATTATAATTTAAATTCAATTCAAATTAATTTCAATTGATGCAAATAGATTCAATTCAATTTAATGTAATTTAATAATGAATTAACAAAGTAATTTAATGTAATAAATAAAAATAATTTATAAGAGAGCATGCAGCCCTATCCAACGAGCTAGCATCGGAGAATCCCACCGGTCCACTAGCGCTCGCAAGATGGTATTGGGACTGTCGCGCGTGCGGCGCAAGATGGAAGCGCACCGTTTGCGCATGATGGCCGCGAAGCCGTCTAAGTTAGCCGCCGCAAACATCGCGGAGGCACTGCAGTGGCGCGGCAGCCCCGCTAGCACCCGGAACGCATTATTATATTGAACGCGCAGATCGCTGTATGTCCGCTGCGTATAGTTAACCCACAGGCTGCAGGTGTAAAAGGACTGACAGTACGCTTTAAAAAGCGTAACTTTCACAGCCCCCGTGCACCGTGCAAACCTGCGGGCCAACATGTTATAGCGAACAGACAGCGCTCTGCGCTCCCTTTCAATATCCACACTATCCTTAAGGTCCTCAGTGACCCAGTGGCCCAAATATTTAAATTACTCGACTTTTTTTAACGGTGAACCACACAAAGACAAACTCGGAACACATGTGAATCGCCTGTTGTCCGACTTGAAAATCATTATTTCACTCTTTTTTGTATTATATTTAAGCCCATGAGTCACCGCATAGGACTCACAAATTTTCAGGAGTCTTCGCAAGGCACCAATCGAGGGGCTCAGCAGCACCATATCGTCAGCGTAGCTAATGTTATTCACGCACACTCCATCAATGTGACACCCGACGCCGGTGCTGCTGAGCTCAACGATCAGCCGGTCGATGTACAGGTTGAAGAGCATGGGGGAGGTCCGTCTATAGAAAGGTTATCTCGGTCTAATTTAGCTGTACCTAACAATATTTTTTGAAAATAATTTCACTTATTTTTTTGGGTACACTACGATAATACGAAAAACTTTATTCCGAAATTCATAAATACGAATTTCAAAATACCGATTTTCATAATTCCGAATGGTTCAAAATTCCTAATATAACAACTCCGATTGATCATTATTCCTATTTTCATAATTCCGAAATTTCAATATTCCTAACATTTATAATTACTATTTTCAAAATACCGAGTTTCAATAGACCGAATATCAAAAATTCCGAATTAATAATTTTCCGAAACATCAAAAACACGAATTCCGAACGTTAAAATTCCGATTATTAAAATTCCGAATAATTAGAATTCCGAAAATTTAACCGCTTATCAGAGAAAAGTATGCTTTTAAAACGCCTTGTCAAAATGCCTCTTAACTTTTCAATAAAAGAATTTCTTTTGAATAAGAATATTTTGTTTTCAATGATAATAATTTCTTTTATAATTTTTTTTTGAGTAATTAAAATAATTTATTTTTGAGTTACGTATTTTCATTCATAATATTACAAAAAATCCCTGTGAGAAGAACGAAAGCTGTCAGAGTCGGGGTGCCCCAAGACACAATTTGCTCGCTATCGCATCCTGAATTTAACTCAGGAATTCAGGATGCGATAGCGAGCAAATTTTAATAATTTTATATTAATAATTTTTATATAATTTTAATTTTATTACCACTAAGGTGGTTCAACGGAGCCCCGCTTTGCGGGGCTCCTATTTCCGTTAGCTTAACCTAACTGGAACCTAACCTGTCCGAGTCGGGGTGTCCCCAATCCCGAGCTCGCTTCGCTCGCTCTTACATCCTTGATCAATTTGTTGATTACCACCAAGGTAGATCGACGGAGCCCCGCTTTGCGGAGCTCCTATTTCTGTGAGCAAGGTTTAAAGTAACCTAACACGAAGGGGATGGCGGGGTCTTTCAGACCCCGCCATCCCCTTCTAACTTAACCTGTCCGAGTCGGGGTGCCCCCAGTCCCGAGCTCGCTTCGCTCGCTCTTGCATCCTTGGTCAATTTGTTGACTACCACCTACAAAGGTAGATCGACGGAGCCCCGCTTCGCGGGGCTCCTATTTCTGTGAGCAAGGTTTAAAGTAACCTAACACGAAGGGGATGGTGGGGTCTTTCAGACCCCGCCATCCCCTTCGAACCTAACCTGTCCGAGTCGGGGTGCCCCCAGTCCCGAGCTCGCTTCGCTCGCTCTTGCATCCTTGGTCAATTTGTTGACTACCACCTACAAAGGTAGATCGACGGAGCCCCGCTTCGCGGGGCTCCTATTTCTGTGAACAAGGTTTAAAGTAACCTAACACGAAGGGGATGGCGGGGTCTTTGAGACCCCGCCATCCCCTTCGAACCTAACCTGTCCGAGTCGGGGTGCCCCCAGTCCCGAGCTCGCTTCGCTCGCTCTTGCATCCTTGGTCAATTTGTTGACTACCACCTACAAAGGTAGATGGACGGAGCCCCGCTTCGCGGGGCTCCTATTTCTGTGAGCAAGGTTTAAAATAACCTAACACGAAGGGGATGGCGGGGTCTTTCAGACCACGCCATCCCCTTCGAACCTAACCTGTCCGAGTCGGGGTGCCCCCAGTCCCGAGCAAGCTTCGCTCGCTCTTGCATCCTTGGTCAATTTGTTGACTACCACCTACCAAGGTAGATCGACGGAGCCCCGCTTTGCGGGGCTCCTATTTCTGTGAGCAAGGTTTAAAGTAACCTAACACGAAGGGGATGGCGGGGTCTTTCAGACCCCGCCATCCCCTTCGAACCTAACCTGTCCGAGTCGGGGTGCCCCAAGTCCCGAGCTCGCTTCGCTCGCTCATGGATCCTAAGTTCTCCTAATAACAATAACAATCCTGAAGGCAAACAGTCAAAGTCCAGAGGATACGCCTCACCACTCCGCGCCTACACAGGCTTAAATAACTCTCTAAGAGGACGGTAGACAAAACTACGTGGAGCCGGTTTTGCAGCAATTCGTTTCTGGCACTGACTTTGTAGAATGAGAAACGAAATTCCGATTTTCATTATTCCGAAAAAATCAGTTTATTCGGAATATTGAAAATCGGAATTTCGTTTTTCGGAATGAGAACTCATCGAGCATTACATTTTTCGAATATGTGAAAATCGGAAAACTAAGAAATCGGATATACGACTTTCGGTTAAATAAATTTCGTGATTCTTAATAATAGATATTGTAATTTTTAGGTATTATGATATTCGGAGTTTTGAAAATCGGAATACCGAAATTCGGAATAAAATATTTCGGAGTATTTGGGTGTTCCTTATTTTTTTAGACCTACCTAGCATTTTTTTTGCAAATGTGTTTGAAGTTTCATTTAAATCGTTTGAGCCATTTCGAAAATAAAGACTTGAAAGATTATATTAAACTGAAATGCCGTTCGGCGAACTCGTTCATAAGACCGGACTAGAGCCGGCCACCTGCTACCTTCCACTTCTGTCACCCTACATAGGACACGGCGCGGTAAATGAACTATTCCGGATGTGGAGTGTGAACCCGGACCCAATAATTGGCACTTATAATTGCTCGTGGATAATTCGATTGTCAAGTCTCGCCAAAATGTCCAGTTACAATGCTGTAAACCAGCTTGAGGTTTAGTCCAGGGACGTGTCATGGTAACAGATCTGAAGAGTAACACAAAAGTTCCGTTTAATACAAGTTTAACGGCACTGTTGTCGCAATTGTTGCGCACTGTGTGTCGCGGTTTCGATTCCCGCACGGAACAAATATTTGTATGATGGTACAAGTAGTCATTTCGGATGTGGGTGTTGTAACGCACCCACGATACTGTGACGATACAGGAGAAATTTCTAAAACCGGGCAAGGTATAAAAAAATGTTTTGTCCTGAACCTGTCTAGGAATGTATCGCTCCAGCCAAATATGTATTTTGGAGTTAAAAAACATAAATAAATGTGGGCCTTTTCTACAATAAATTACGTTGGAGGAAGGTAAGAGTAGGTCGGTTGAAGAAAAGTAAAGACTCGGTCGGCCTACGGCTCACGGGTGATACTTTGAGAATCTTGAATAGGTAACACCTGCCGTAGACAACTCACACCAAGTGACATGCCTTCTTCACATTGCAAGTTTTAGGAGCCTGCAGTTCTGACATTAATAGTTATTTATGATACTAGTGCGGTAAGTTGGTTTTTACAAACGAGTACACGAAGATCAGTCAGGTTGTTTATTCTCTTAATGTGAAACTCTTTGTTGGAATTCTTATATTTTTTTTTATGGAAATTAAAAAAAAATCGTAAAGAAAACGCACGGTGCTATACAACGGGGCGTGCCGTAAAATAGGTACTTAGGTGAGAGTACCTATTTTACCGCACGTTCCGTTGTATGGTGCGTAATTTTTAACTTTCGAACAATGTATACGGGCTTTGTAAATGCATTTTTCGAGCAAATGTGTTGAAAAAATTTAACCATGTTTCTTTTTGTCTATGCCATTTTTGCGGCTCCGTTCCACCCCAGCTACTTTCCTAAGGTCGTTAGTTCATCTGACAGTCTCTTGAATACAATAAGTGTTATATTATAGAAAAACACTCATCATGCGGTTGTTAATGAGCGAGCTTCCTGAACTTAATGATGTTGTGGTTGACCACTGCGACCTGGCAAGTTCTTGACCCTCCGCAGTTGTGGTCAAAGTGTTAATGGTATCGTTTAACAATGGTACAATGGTTCTAACACTTATTAACAACTACTTACATCAACAAATATTTTAAAAATTTTGAAATTTCTCTCTCCGCCCGCTAATTTATCTGCGCAGATGACTTTTGATACAGAATTATTTATGCTAATAATTTCCAAGTTTTCAAATCGACGAATATGATATTCCTTTGTTTCAGACAAACTATATTCTGTTTAAAGAAAGAATAGCTGCAAAGCATTGAGCTATTATTTCTACAATAATAAATCGCCCCCGCTCCGTATAAACGTCCATATTATTATAAAACCTTCCTCTTAAATCACTCTATCTACTAAAACAACCCGCATCAAAATCTGTTGCGTAGTTTTAAAGATCTAAGCATACATAGGGACAGACAGACAGGGACAAGCGACTTTGTTTTATACTACCTATATAGTGATTTAATGGGACCTAAAAGATACAAAAAGTGGTTGCATTAAAGTTGATGGGGAGGCAATGGGGATGGGGGTGAATTATGTATGAAACTTCCAATGTCTGATGGGCTATCAAGAAATATTGTTTAAATAAATTATTGTTTTTTTATTCTTTACTATAGGAACCACCTTAACCATGAAGAAAACTCTTTCAAATTGACATCTAGAATTGATTTACAAATGGCAAAAGCAAGTTAATAATTATATACATTTAACGCTTCAAGCCAAAAAACCTATTATTGATCGAAGCAAAAAGCATAGAAAAATTTACAAAAGCAAACCGAACGACGGAATTACTATCGCCATCTAGTTTAGATTTTAAGAACTAAATTAGGAAGTTTTACATTGCTTGAAAAAGTGTCCGTTAGATGGCGCTGTGTTAAAGAAATTCGTCGGTTTAGAACACTACGCTTCTCAAATGAAATTACAAATAATTACACAATTATCTTTCACAATTTATTATTAATTTATTGACACTAAACAAAATTTTGAATAAAACATTATGACACTTAGATTCGGTGATATATTAAAACCATAAAATTCATACTAGGTATAAAAAAATACACAAAATAATGATTCCTTATTTATTTATGTTGAATTATATTTTTCTAATATTATGTAAGTCAAATACTTAAAAAGACAAAATTAAATACTAATTTGTCACCACAGAATGAAGAAAAAAAGAGCAGAGATACTTTGAGCACGCCATCTAGTAGTTAGTAGCTGTAACAACTTAAATTTTACCCGATTGCATCAGGAGAGTTATGATTTTTATAGTGGTTTCGTTAACAAGCTTTCATGAAATACGATATCCTTAACATTTACTACTGCATTTAATTGTGTTTGTAAGTGAACACTTCGTAATCTCTAACAGTGAAGTTGTACTCAGTGGCAAGCGATGCGGGCGCCATCTGGTCGCCGTACGAGTGTAGGTTGCTGTAGCTCTCACTGTTACTGTTGCAGTTGCTCGAGATTAAAAGATCTGCGCCCGCGCCGAATATTGGTCCGCAGCTGTTTACAAGATAAAGATAGTCCACTTTAGAAAAAATTTTACAGAAATATTATATTCATATTTTTGTAAATATTACAGATTGCTTTCATGCAATCGAATATAAAAGGGTGTAAAATCTCTTCTGAATTCTGGAAACCAGAATATATTATTAAAATTAACTAAACGACTTCTACGATGTAACAATATCTAAGCACTGATATATAGATTGGCCCGTATCATATACAAGTATGTTTGCATTATTATTAGGCATTGATTTGCTAAGAAGAAGAAATGCTAAGGTTACTTACTCTGGATGGTAACACAGTGCGAAAGCCTTCTTTAGCAAGGTATATCTCGCAGGTGGGTCACTGAGGGCGAAGAGAAAGGCTCGCTCAGCTGGAATGTAGCCGCCTGCACCCCCGGCAGTCCATGCGGCCTCGCAGTATCCACCCACCACCTCCCCCCGTGATAACTGCAAAAATGGCAGGTATATTGTGTATGAAAGACAAATATTTAAAATGTAAAGCCATTAGCCATCTTGGCAACTAGTTCTAGGTTCTGTCTGGTTCTGGTTGGTGGTAATTTCAACACATGTTTAAGGAATGTACCGGATCAGCATCGCAATCCCTCAAGACAAGACCCCCTCTGCATTATATCTATGGAAGTCCTGTAATGCCTAAACGCCACATAGGTACATGCATATACCTTACTAATTGTAAGATCTTCCAATTTGATCTTATTTTGAATGTCATCATCATCATCAACAGCCTATAAAGTTCCCACTGCTGAGACACAGGCCTCCTCTCTGAGAGGGAGTGGGTCATAATCCACCACGCGGGCCCAGTGCGGGTTGGTAGATGTCACATGTCTTCGAATTTTTGGTTCTAGGACATGCCGGTTTCCTCACGATGTTTTCCTTCACCGTTTTGAGAGCAGTGGCGATGAAATAAATTACACAAAGTAATGCGCCTGGCGGGGTTCGAACCCACGACCTAGAACTCGTAAGTCGGGACCGATACCACTGGGCCACCACTGCTCTCTTTTAACATTTTGAATGTGGTGTACCAGCCGTATATTTTTAATAATAAGTCCGAAGTGACAATTTTCATTACCTGTACTAGCAATAGTACTGGTGCGACGCCATCGCAGTGGGAATGGAAAGCTTGCGCTGAGTAGCCGTGAGTTGACGCGCGGAATATCAGGCGCCAAGACTGCTTCGGAGTGCCGCACCTATACAAGTTATCAAATATTTATAGAGTTAAACGAAATTATTTGTGTGAGCTACTATTTACAGTTATTTCATTGAATTACCAGTTGTTGATAACAGCTTGGAAGGCGCTCTTGTCTTGCTGCAATATTAGCGAGCCCGTGAACATGTTTACTGCCAACCTGAAACAGAAATGAAATATTTTACACATAAAGTATGAGTAACTTTTTTTTCGGACATCGACATTATTATAATTACCTAGAACTCGCCCTTTCTTTTTTATTTTCAACAAATGCACGATCAGGACATTAAAACTGCGTGCTGAACAGGGGGGGTATTACAACGTCTTAAAACCAGGCTTATTCCGGCGAGTGAAAGTGAAAGAGCTATACAAGTCGTCTAGCGCCATCTCGTTCACTCACTGAAACCAGCCTGGTTTTAAGACGTTGTAATACGGGGGCTGGTGTGCAGAACTACTCCGACAAACGGATGTGCGATGAACACTAGTGCGACAAAAAACGTGCATCTGTTTTTGCTCTTGTTGATAAAAGGTACAGGCACAGGTGCTGTACTCAGTAAGAAATAGAGTATTGTGTGGTTACCGCGGCTGTGTCCTCTTGTCAGTGTCCGGGCGGGGCGCGGGCGGCGGCGCGGCGTGCAGCGCGGCGCGGCGGTAGCGCTCCAGGGACAGCTCCATGGGCACCGCGCCCGTCGGCTCCACCTCCTCCGCGAACACCGCGCTATCTGTAATGTGACAACAGTCAGAGTTAAAGAACACATTTAAGTACGTTAAATTAGTAGACTCTCTCTCCTTTTCGACTATAAGTAACAGGCATAAGTAGTCTTCTTCCGTATTTCTCTAAAAGTAGGTATGAAAGAAAAAATATTATAACAAAGCTCCTCTTGCTGGGGTGCTAAGACAGGAAACCTCCACGTGCGCCCGTGGACTGGAGTTCCCTCTCGGATACGTCCGGGGGGAAGACCAGTTTTTCGGGCCGGTGCACCCTGAGATGCGGGCAAAAACTCTTCCTTAGGCACTGTGTGCCTAAGGGGTCTCTTTGCCCGTATGCGAATAGCCTGTCGGGTGGACGCTCCAACGCGTGTTCCTCTGAATAGCAGAGGGTACAGCGGCGGAGCGGGCTTGCGGACGGTGTGTAATGGGTATGCTCGCCGTCCGACCAAGGACCAAGCCCGGGTCGGTGGCGCGTCGTGTTTCACGCGTCGCCGACGGGGACAAATCCGCGACCTCAGCAGGCATTTGGCCCCATAAGGGGTTATGGGGCCAAATGCCTGCTTGGGTCGCGTATTTTTTCTTAATCCAGGATACCGTGGCCCCGGAACGTAAAGGGCATCCGAAGGAACACGGGTGGATTTTAGTCAGTAAGAGTCTGACAGTGAGGGCGGGAGGACTCATTTGATGATTTTGCCACTCCAAAAAATTGCTTTTACTGTTGGGATTTTTGTTAATTGAGTGATAATGACTTCTTTTCGATCACACTCTAAACTTTCCTCGAGTTAAAAAATGCATCATACAGTCAGTAAAATACATGTTTACGAGTAACATACCAATAAGCAGTAGGCGAACATGCTGCATGAGAGGTGACAGGTGATGGCAGACCCGCGCGCGCTCCTCCTCAGTCCAGTGCGCCGTGGGCTGTGTCACACCAGCGCGCTGCTTCGCCCAGGCTAGTGCACAGCGCCATACTTCTTCCTCTTCTAAGCATAGCTGACAAGGTGACAACATGTAAAAGTATTTCAGAATAAAGTAGTACAGGTGAATTTTAGAGACAGAATAGTTCGAAACGTTCACATTACAAAAAGTTCGGCTATTCGGCATCGAAATACTGTTTATGAAAAAAATTGAATGAATTAAAATTACTTCAATATTACATGAGGTTCATTATTATTTATAATTATTACTTATACGTTTATAAATAAATAAATTCCACTTTGTTATTACCTACAGGTTTTTGAACATCGCAAAAGTTAATAGAACGCCATCTGCTATCGAGTAGCGAAACTATTTCATACAACAAAACCTTGAATGAATAGCAATAATTTTTCTTGATAGTACAACTTTAGATTGGCAGAAACAAAAAAATGTACACTAACGAAATCAGAAGAGATGAGTTTGATCAGCGCTTCCTTGGGCAGGTTGAGAAAAGCGTTGGTCTTGACGCAGTCTGCCGCGTTGTCGCCGATGAACGCGATGCAGCGCTCCATGAACGACGAAGCACTCTTGCCGCCTGTTGAGAACGATCAGTGTATTTCACCAAACACTTAGCTTGGGGACTGTACATTTTGCACCAAAATAGTCTTAGATACTGGCTCGTCTACGAGGCGACCAACACCAGCTCAAGGTAGGGTTGGTGTGTAATATTTATTTTTCGAGTAATTTCATCTCTTCACAACCTTATGAATCCTATGATATGTATTTTGGTGGCTAGTTTCAGTGAAATACTTACTTAACACTTTTTATAACTTTGTTTACAGCATTCCCACTTCAGCAGAAAAAATCCTTTAATTTTTTCAACATAGGTACCTTTATGAGGAAAATGTGTATGAAATCGTAGCCTTGAGTTGTTCATGCTGCTTACCCCTCATTGGACAACAGCGTAAGTAGCATACGCTATATGCTACATAAATTAGGTATTCTTCTTCTTAGCGTGTCGATGGCAAATTATTTTATATATTTTGTTTAGCCCAAAATTCAGCTACGCGAACCCCGCTCACTGATGCAGTCATATGGTCGTCAAGTGTACAGGTGACAGGACTTGCGGTACAGGAGAGAAGGTGAGCCATTGTCTGTGGGGACACGTCGCATATACATTTGAGGTCTGAGCCGTCAGTGAATCCCCATCTGTGGAGGTTATCTTTGCTGCGGCCGACCTGGGTTCGCAGTCTATTAAGCGACTAGGTATTGAAAGATAGTTTATAGATAGGTACCAGAATGAATTTTGTGTAAATAACTAGTAAATGAGGACAGTTGGGATTGCTTAATAAAAATAAAAATTAGAAGAAATGCTATTTATTATAACTGTGACACTGTCCACTGCCAGTAAGGTCTGCATCAACCAGTACCCTGAGCACGAGTTTTCAGTATTTGAGACGTTAAGTAAACTGGAACTTTGACAACTTCAAATTGACAATTTTCAAGGAAAAAATTAGTTCCTTCTTCGTACACCAGCGGCGCTGTTCCATTTTTCCATACAAAAAACGCTGTAAATACTGAAAAGACGCTGTAAAGTAAAAGAGTGAAAACTCGTGCTCAGGGTACAGTTAGGTAATGTCATAATCCGTCAAGGATTAGGTAGACCCACATAGCGCACACCCATGTTTAATGCCAATGTTATGGGGGCTGAAGAAATCAACCATGTGCAAGTATAGACTACACCGCTGTTACTGAGAAATTCTATAACATGGAAAAACCCTATAACACTGAATGCCTAACCTAAGAATTGAACCTAGGGTCTCATGCTCAGCAGACCACTTGTACGTACATTGAAGGTAATATATAGATAAGTTTATTCCACAGACAGTAATTCTGAAGTACCTACTGTTTAGGCAAAACTCAAGCTGTTTAACTTCCACAATCATGTAAGTGCTTAGCAAAATCACATTGATACAAAAATTCGTGTAACTTCTTATTTTCTAAACTATGTCCCATATTACAGAAACTGCGCTCAATACTCATTACATAAAACTTGATTCGAAAGATATTTGCCGGACTGAAACTAGTTTGAAGTAACGCTTGAGTTTAGAGGGATGTTCTGGAATGCCAGCCTAACAGTACATAGATGCATTAATGCAGTTACTATCCTTATTCTGGAAATTTGAGACAGGGTTCCCCACAGAGTAGATTTACAGGACTGATTGCATTTTATCAATTGAAAAATATATCTTTTTCCATTATCGGTTGAATTATCTGTCTCCACTCATCTTATTAATGTGTTAATGAAGTGTAAGGTCCTTTTTGCATAAAGTACAGTTTGTTTCAAGAGTGTCCACCTTTTAACACAAAACAATAGAAAATTCACCAATTTCACAAAACTTTTCATGTTTCAAATCCTAATATTCTATATTTTATAGCCTGTGTACGTTGATTTGATTACATACATTATTGAACACTTGATTTTTGTTTTAAGTTAAACAGGAAGCAAATAAAAGTCGATTGTCAAGTAATCTTAACTTTAATTAGGTAGACACTGGTGCACGAAGCGTGGCAACGCTTTCCAAAATAAAAACATGAGTTTCTTCTTAAACTGGAGGAATGAACTTAGAACTAAACTTCATAACCTATTGGCCGGACGGCCCGTTCACGTTCTGAATTAACGTTATATTGTCCCCTTTCATCATAATTCTTCCGATTGCCTTCCTATTCTTAGTCTTCATGTGTACTTCTTCGGCTTCATCCAATACAATGTTCATGTATTCGTCGAATCCAACAATGTGTCCCTCAATTCGTAGATTCACGTTCTCGTACAACCAGATTTGAACTTTACTTCTGTTTTGTAAATACCTGAAGATAAGGTTAATGGGTTGGACCATCACCTTCTGTACTTTCGGTGGACCTTTGTATGCCATTTTGAATTATATCCTTCCGCACTAACTGGTAATAATTAAAGTACAGAAATTATAAACGCTATCAAACCCGGCTTCGCGGTTTGCGTCGTTCAATGTGTCAAATAATATTTTGTCTTTGGTCAGTGACGCTCTGTGAATTGGGGTTGCCAGTTGTGACTTTACCATAGATATTTTAGTCGATTTCAATAGTATTTTTAGTATTTTGTTCAATTATTTATTTAATTTTTGTACAGACCATGGTGCAGACAGAAAATAAATACAGGATTTATTAATACAGATATAGAGTAAAAAAAACAAATTGGCGTCGTTAATTTTAATTTTTAATAAAGTGGGCCAACTGGTGAGCCAAAAAAGGGGAAATCGCTGAATTATCCATAAAACCACTGTTTATTTCGACCAATTTAGCCAATTAAACAATTTTTTAACTACCAATTTTTATACACAAGGCGACGGTGTCTAACACACGGTGCCCCACAGCAAAATCGATTGAAAAATCGACTCGTGTAAATGCAGTGTAATATTAAAAAGTAGTTATACGATTAGTTTCATAAAAAAAAAACAAATAAAAACAATTGACGTTGACTAAAAACGATTCATCGTGTAACCAAATATACATAGTGGCCTGAAAATCGTGGAGAAACTGTATTTGATTATAACGACGAGCCAAAGAATCTTTGTATGTTAATTCATCAGAATTATAAATTACAGCGTAGCCAAAAGTAAAGTTACAACTTAAAATCAGTTTTCTTATTAGAAAACGTGATAAAAATAAAATTATCAAAATAAGTATTGAATGAAAATACAAAAAGTGTGCGATGGCCGGGAATCGAACCCGGATCAACTGCTTGGAAGGCAACTATGCTGACCATTACACCACCATCGCAACTGCCGAAACTATCAAAATTTCTAGATACAATATTCAACGTAATTACTATTTGATTGCATACCTGGTCGATCTTGAATTTCCATAGCGGCTGCTAGCAATGTGCAAGCACTTTCCACACTCAGTGTTGATGTGACATGATCTTCACAAGCTGATCTAAGATCTTCTACTCCCAAATCTGCTGCCAAGGTCATCATTTCGAAAACTCCAGAGTCTTGCAGTAATAGCTGTGAATAAAATAGTCCTAATCGGTAAAAGCATGCTTACCTATTTTTAACTAAATATTACAATATCATGATTGCGCCATCTAGCGGTATAATTTGTTATTAATTGCACGTAGACTTAAAGTTTTATGATTTGTCACTGGAGGCGCTGCTGTCTAATAAACATATTAATTAAATTACCGAAATTGCCTTTTTAGAGCAATCTGCACATGTACAAATTATGTATCTCACCTTGCCAGTGTAAACATATTGAATAAAAAGCCGGAAAGTTTCTACTTGAACGTGCGGCATTCGAATTGGTGTCGGCTGCGCGCCAATAGATGGCGTTACGGAACATCCTGGAATCCGGCAAACTTCTCCTCGTTTTGTGTTTTGAAAGCTCTTGCATCTAAAACAAACAAAAAAATATATAAATTAGTTTACTTTACATTTAACCCACTATTAAGCTTGGGCATAATAAAAAATCTGAATTGAAGATGTTCAAAACATCGCCTTTTTATGGCTGCGAATGGGACTCGAACCTGCGTCTAAAAATTGTTATTACTTGTGACTCCTAAAATTATTGTTTTGGGAAATAAAATAACTACAAATCGACCTTTAATTGGGCTCCATAATTTTATTTTTTATTGTGAGTTTAAAACATACATTAACACATTTATAATAAAAATAAACTTGAATAATTATGGATCACTAGATTATAAATTAATCTATTTAATGAAATATCCATAACTATTAGGTATTTTCTTTTTTGTTGTACCTTGAACCAGCCTGGTATTGCTGTTAAAATATTTTTGAGTTTTTTACTTAGATTCAACATAATCAATCTTTAGTGCACAAATGTATTAAATGGGGGTTTTATTTTTATTTAGCTACTTATTTTGAAAAGGGTACGTTTAAATTTATAGTACACCATTGTGATAAGTTGGATTTGAGGGACTAGTCTTATGAATCGATACATATTATTTTGTTATTTTACCGTACTTGGTTTTTATACTGTTCTAGTCTAAAC
The DNA here is from genome assembly GCA_950005045.1 of Agrotis exclamationis. NCBI lineage: Eukaryota > Metazoa > Arthropoda > Insecta > Lepidoptera > Noctuidae > Agrotis > Agrotis exclamationis. The sequence goes on from OX465430.1 coordinate 626,736, forward strand.
TTTAAAAAACTTTAAAGCTTTCTCCTCAAAAATGACAATTTCGTAGTTAGTGCAATTGTGAACTAAGGCATTGATATTAGAATAATATTTCGTAGAGTACCTCTAGTAAAGTGCAACCTTTTATTAAAAAAACTTAGCTTACAGCTGCACTGGCTTAGTATTTCATAAAGGCGTGGAGTATGGTGCAGACGGTAATTAAAAACCGATAAACCCCTCTGAAGAAATTATAAGCTGAGCATAGCTCGGATAGCTCGCTAGGCAAAACTTAAAGTTGTCAAGTTGTGCTCTAACTTCAAACTTGTAAGTTATGCAAAAGTTGCAGAGGCGAGCAGCGCCCCTGGCGGCAAGGAGTGCACTCGTCTCACGTTTTAATAAAATATCTGCTCAAGTTATTTTCGCGCGATGTAAAGATAGGTAATGAAATTGGCTGCAGAGAATATTATCAATAGCGGGAACGTTTAATAATAAGCACTTCCATTTGTTTATTATTTTTTCTCAAATAGGTACCATAAGCCCGCATGATAGCAAAAACTAAAACCTTTATTCATGTAGGTATGGTTTTTATGTAGGTAGAACTTGAGACAGAGCGATGTTTCTCATCTGTGATCTGAATAGTCCCAGTCATTGATGGATTACGTGAATTAACGTTTGGATTAATGTCGTTTATCACGTAGAGCAGTGATTCCCAAAGTGGTCCAGGTGGACCCCCAGGGGTCCACGGGAGACTTGCTGGGGGTCTACGTAGGCGTGAACAAAAAATGGGGGTCCATAAGATGTTAATGGGGGTCCACGTAAATTTATCTGCTTTTGATAGTAAAGAGCAAAAATGTAAGCATAGTTTTTATAAGGGCCTACCTACATTGTTTTAAGTACCTAACTAAGCAGATAATATTTTAATAAGGCAAGCGACTGTTACTTGTCCAAACTTGCGTATTCGATATTACCTTCGATCATTAAAATCAACTAGATAGACGGTCAAATATTTAATAGCTTTTCCCTCCTCATACCTTGTCGAAAGGAGTTTTAGTGCCGTTACAAACCTCTTAACAAAAAAAGGAGCTAATTAAAAATCACACAGGATTTGCGGTTATTGCTCACTAAAATAAAGCCAAACATTGATCGTTTGCTGACACTCTATCAAATACTTACATCCTTCCTATTAGGTAATTAAAATTATGACCTGAACCTATATTACCTTATTAATTTTTTCTTGTAATTCTATTCTTTTAATTATTGTTATTGTTATAAAATGTACCATTTTTCGTTTTTATTTTACCTATCGGAATATAGGGACAGAACTCAGAAGCGACACAATTTTTATTTTTTGGCGACTTTATGAATGTGGTAGAAATGTAGCAGCAGGGGGTCCACCAAAACCAGTAAAATTTTGAAAGTGGTCCACGAGAAAAATAAGTTTGGGAACTACTGACGTAGAGCGTGTATCGAGACACGTTCGTTATTTCGCGTAGATTAGACAAGTCCGCCGCGCGCCACCCGCCTCGAACCACTCGAACTCAGCTGATTGGATTTGCTATTGACTAAATTAAATTTTCAGCTGCGTGTGATCAGTGCCGGTGATTTATCACCTTGTTTACGTAATGTTGCGATAATTGGATCGTTTCTGAGACGGTTATCTTGTCATTTTAGTTGTTGAAAGTTAGGCAATTAGGTGAGCTTCGATGAGTGACAGCGAAAGTTTGCTTTGAGCACTTTGAATTAAACTTGGGTAAAAGATAAAGGAGTTCTTCTGTCAATGCTTGATACACTTTTGCACGAATAGACTGATGATCGGCGAAATAATAAAGTCTATCACGGTTGCTATCTTCGGTTGGATTTTTGCCTCTAACCAATCAGCGACCAAATTTTCCTATCCGAGTCTTTAAGATTTCCTTTAAATTAATCACGGAATCGCGCGGATGCTAACCGCTTCCAACCGGGCCCATGATGATGATGATGATTAATTTGATAATTTCGGACGTACGACATCTAATAGGCCACTGATGTCTCGGTTTCTAGAAAAAATGGTAGTTACCCTTTTGTTTTTGTGAATAATTGTTACTGAAGTGGTAATAATTTGAATATAGATTTAGGTACTAAATCCTAAGTAGCGGTAATCTCTCCTCAAGAGATGGAAGGCGACTTGGACCGTACTTCAAGGACTTTATTCATTCCTTCCCATCAATCACTTATCTAGTATTAATAATAGATGCCAGCACTGCACCATTATTAGGCCTGGTCCCAGGAGTGGCGGCCATTAGTGTAGGAGCGCCACATTGTGAGGTTGCTACGGTGAATATTTCAACGTGTTTTGTCCCACTTAACGACGTTTACGAATATCTCGAGGGACTTGAAGATGTTCTAAGATTAGATATAATAATTTTGGGTGGCTTATACAATATGTAGGAGTTTCCTTGTTTTAAGGAATCGGGAGTTAGGTTGCCTATAAAAACAGACGATTTGCTTTGTAGATTTTTCATAACTGTTGAAGTTCATTTAAAAATACTAGGTAACCCAAACAATACCTCAATACTTATTTTTTATGCTACTAACGCAATTTCACAAAATGGCGTGTGAAAAATTTATTTGTAAAATCAAAGCAATTTCAAGCAGGCGTTAATTTCAACCACGTTTCCACTGAGCGCTCGGAACAGGGTCTGAGCGAGCAATCGTGTGTTTATTCGGTACTTAAATGGAAACATCAGGGTGAACGGACGAGTTTTATCGACGATGTTCGACTAAACTCAATGAACGAATGCTTGCCCGCTCGCTCATTCAATAGAAACAACGGAACGGCGAATTAACACCTGGTTACACCTGGTTGGCAAACGCGGTTAGATTTGAGCGAGCGAGCAGTCGTTCACCGAGTTCAGCCGAACATCGCTGAACGAACATTTGCTCGTTCAGAACCTGGAGTGGTATCGCAGCTTTACAGGCGCTTTTGAATTGTCAAAGACATACAATTTAAAAATGATCAAGCTCATTAAGTCTCAAGATATAATTATAACTTTGAAAATAAATATTGTTGTTGCTAAAACCCCAAGCCATGCTTGTTGCTGGATACAAATAGATAATTTAAGTATTATATTTGTATATTTTGTTCTGCATACGACTGTTTCTCTGTAGAATCCCTCGGTATAATTATTATCTCTATAATCTATTTGGTTTAGTTTTGAATATTTTATCCCTTCGTATTACGTACCTAACTGCCAGAAGTACAGATCAGTACACTAAGTTCACTAGTCTGTGTCTAAACTTGCCAATGTTATAGTTGTAACAAATCATTCCTGTAATCCTGCGGGTAATGCCGCAGTATCTACAGGGTGTTCGTCCTCATGGTGTGTGCATCTACCGACTGCCAATTAATTGTAAACTCGCTGTAGCGTTCATTGTCTGATTTATTTGCGGAAACTAACTGGTTCCTTGGCTCTTCGGTAGGACTCTGAGGCCCCACAGTAATAGATCTGCTTTCTTGTATTGATAGACAGAATGATAAATAGAATGCTCCATGCCACTCCTCAATCCACAACCTTCGCTTAGTGCTTAGTTCATCTGTTTAATATTGTTCTCTAATGTCCGGAATTGAGGTTCTATTCTTAGTAAGATTATGTTTGGTGACGATGACGGCTCTGCGTGTCGTGAGTTCAATTCCCGCACAAAACTTATTTATTTGTATGATCTAAAAGGAGTTAATCCGAACTGGCTGTTGGTGCAATATGTGAGTTAAACTCACATATTGCACCAACAGCCAGTTTTGTAAACGCACCCACGACAACACGGTGGAAGTTCGTAGTAATAAATATTAAAAAACAAACCAAAATATCTACATTGTTTTGTTATAGACTTTGAAAAACTTGATCCTGCGCTCCGTGCATCTAGTTTCCACAAAATTGTGATGATGATGAAATAGATAAGAAAAAAATTGGAAGCTTTATAGATTTTTGTAAAAAATTGATTTGTGTTGCAGATCGATATTTTTGCCGAATTATGTAGAGAACAAGAACGAAATACCATAAAATTAAGAAGAAAAAAGACACCCGAAAATAGTCAAAATTGTCTATTATTAAATAAATTGTATTTCCTCTAGCAATTGATGTTTTCCCCGTGGAATCGCGTACTCTACCGCAAGTTCTCGTTACATTACCGGCACAGTGCGGTGGTCTACGATTTGTTTGTAATTAATCACAGTTTGAACGTTGTCCTGATAATTAATTCAGTGGAGTACATGGTGGTGTGATTCTCCACAATCTCGCCGGGTGTCATTAATCTTGGTCGGCGGACCAACTGTTGGTCAAAGAGTTGCTTACAGATGCGACATCTTGCGATTGCTATTGAATGGCCATTACACTCACGCCATTGCGTAATTTTAAAGCCTAAAGTTTAGTTTAGAGAAACAGACCGTTATAACTTTTCTGAGAATCGATTTTTCTTGTAAGTACCTATAGTATTCGCAGATGTAGGACTATCCAAAAAGGTTACCTAATAACGAGTCACCCTAGCACTACTGTGTTAAAGGGGCACCATAGCCATGGAACGCAAAGGTTATGTGAATGAACAGGGTGGTTTTAGTCAACAAGGGAATGTCTGTAAGTGTAAATATTTCTGTAGTCCCTTCCTCGCCACTCAAGGTGAGAGGACACAATCATGACGACTTTCACACCTTAAAAAAGGCCGGTGTTTGTAAGTTTTTGTTTGGTCCTAGTTCCGAGACTTATTAGGCACATTGCCCAGTGCCCAGTCCTCCTGTTACCTTCTCAAAGGAGTGTCGCTTCTCTATTCATAGGAGTAGTCCGTACTCAGTCGCGATAGCCTTGCTCCCGTCTCCGTCAGATGTGACTAATGGAGCGAACAGCTCTCACTTACAACACTTTTTGCTGATTTCCATTTAACACGTGGATGTGAACAGCGAGCTCAAAAAGGATTACATACGGTTTTTTTATGGAAAATCTTGTATAATTGACCTATTTAATCTAAGTTGGTAGGTACTTATGTACCTAAGTTAAATTCAAGTTGTTTCTAGGTACTTAGGTAGTTAAAAATAACGATCAAGTTTTCAGCATTAAAACAAAACTTTCATCAGCAGAATCTAGGTACTTATTGTGCTGAAAACTTCATAGTATGTACACTGTTAGACTGTTAATTAATTTATTTTCAAGCCATCTATTTGCTTGACCAATGCCCAGGTCTCCCACTTAATTTCCACGTTAAATACTCGGTGACAGTATCCTACATCCCTAACTAAGTTGCGTCCATGCCTCCACGCATCTGTGGCGAGTGACAGCAGTGCTGTGATTAACTCGATTAAGTCCGGCTCGCGTGAGCGTCGCGACGCCGACATGACGGACGCCGGTAATTGACGCGTCAGGGCGTCAGACCGTCAGACCGTACGTCAGACTGTGCGTCAGGACGTCAGACCCTCCTCCAGTCTTGTCCAATCACGCGTTCTTGTGTTACTACTTATTACTTTTGGTTCTAAGCATGCGGAAAAGGGCTGTCTTGTAAAGACGGGCCCTCATTTTGTATTAGAATAGGAAAATGGCAATTTATTAAATCACGAAAGAAGAGCTGGAATTTACGACCTAACGCTTTTGAACATTGTGAATTTTAAAAATTGACAAGTTATTTTGGGTCGGATTCCAGTCCAACCGGATTCAACTTATTACCGATGTTTTAAAACGGAGCGACTCTTACGTCCACATCCGAGGTATTGGGGACTCAGCAGACTTTTGTCTAAACAAAATTTTAAAACTTACATTGCAAATACAAAACTTATCGTATCAATAAGCTTTCAATACAAACAATCTAAACACGTAACACAACCACATAATTACAACTCCATTATTAGCTTTAATCCAAACTGTTAACGTGTGGTTTCAGTGACGCGTGTGACAGGCCTTAATAGCGACGTCCAACTTTTAATAGTGTTCCCTCTCACAAACCAAGCACGCCAACCCGCGCGATCTCGCGGCAACTCGCGACAAATATCGCGCCTGCGTTGGAATGAGGATTAAACTTACGGGAAATAATATATTGTGGTGTTTTGTCATGTTTCGTGTAAAAGACACTTAGTTTATCACGTAACATAAGGAAAGAATTGCTTTAATTTTAAACTTATTGCTACTATCAATACGTTATGTATTCGAAACACTGGGTATGGGAACCAGGGTTGAAAATGGGCAAACGAAGGACATTCAAATATACCATACGATCAATAAACAATATGTAAAGTATAATGAGTGAGTGAACATCTCAGTAAAGACTAAAGAGGAGTTGTTAAGCCTCCTGCAGACACACGCGATTAATCGCGCTGCGACAACGAGCCAAGCTAATATCCACTCTAAAAATACTGCGAATGGACCGCGACATGTCGCCCCGCGCGATTAATCGCGTGTGTCTGCAGGAGGCTTAACACATTTTACACTTCAAATTCTGTACTAGACTTAGCCGACTCAAGCTCAATACCTAATTAGAAAGTATGTACAATAACTAAACATACACTGTATTGAATGAAACTGAAACATTTTCCATCTAACTTTGTAACTTACAAACAACTTAAAATTGTATAAAAATTAATTCCCGTATTTAATAACCAACCTCTTAAGCAAATTTGACGACCGCCACGGGGATTGTTCGCACTTAATAAAATTAACTTTGCAATTTGTTCGGCTAAAAAACAAGCTTTCTAAACACAATCTGTATCGCGGCGGCCATGATTGATGACGTCACGACCGCGCGCAACAACGCGACGCGACATCGCGACAACGTTGACGCGCAATTTACGTCATAGATAGTGTGGTGACCATAATTTGTGTAAGATGAGGGACAAACTATTGCTTTAGAAATTGTATGTAATTGTTGTATGAAACACTGGTTGGCTGGGCCCTATTTAATTGTATGAGGCACAGTCAAGCTTATGAGTGAAACTGCATTGAGTGTGAAACCATGACCTACTAAGCCTAAACATGACGTACTTATTGGAAGACTTGTTTTTGTGGTTTCATATGAGTCCAAAATACTGCTTTGACTGAGATTGACAGCGTTCATTGACCAAACACGTGCTCATCATTTTTCTTTCTTGCCTCTGCTCTGTTGAACTGAACTATTAACCAGCGTCTGCTACAATAATGTATTCAAAAGCAGGAGAGTCCCGGTCTCTGTGAGAGCTTGTGGTACTACTGATCACGATTAATAGTAGGCTCACCGCAGCCGTCGGCTGTCTGCTGCTGAGGCCGGCCGAGCGCTGCTGATGCGGAGGACATTAATCACACTCAACTTCTTGCACTGTATTTGAACGGGGCTTATTTCGGGAAATTAGATTAGTTCGAGTTTATCGTGAAGTATTCTGATAAATTATATTCTAATATTACTTATGTATATTGTTACAAGAGTACATTTACTTAAACTGTCTATTTTTATTAGCTACGTTTTCACATAAATAGTCGCTAGTAATAAAAACGAAAACTTTAGGACTGGATGTTAACGAAAATAAATAAATCTTAGAAACGCTGGTATTTTCAGCAAGCAGGAAAAAGTAAAAACGAAAATTACCCAACATTCAGCCTTATCTCGTTAGTTAATTCAGTTGGTACAGTGTTCAGTGTTGCCAACTGCATTCTAAAGACTGTAATCTGCACGCGATTCTAGCAACATTCTAATTTTGGCGCCATTCACAGCACGCGACCGTTACGTTCAAATTACAGAGCTCAAAGCTAATGAACGCCATATTTGTGTTTTTTCACGTTATTTTCGAACGGATCGCCGGAGAGTATAAATCGACTCGTTAATCCTGATTGGTGTAATTCAATCTTGTAAATTACACTGCGCGATCGCTGGATGTGTTTTTTCTACAGATAAATGAAAAGCGAATGAAATGCATGAGTTGAATGGCTGATTTTACGATGGTAAATAAGTGATATGAAATATTTTCAGTGGAAAATTTTTCATTCCAAGTTTTGCGATAAATAGTAAATGAAACAGTTCTTTTGCAATATATTTGAAATACTATTTGAAAGTAGCCAATTGTTTCATTAGAATACATTTTTTTTAAATACCTATCTGAATATTCTTTTTAAAACCTTTGAGGTCTAACAACTACTTCGCTTTACGACGTAGATCGCAAGCTGAAATGCCTCTAAACAATCAATGACCTTTCAGCCTTTTGAAGCCCTCTGAAAAATATAAAGCTACGTGCTAGCTACGTGGCATAATCCGAAGTAGCGCGGTCTTTGTAAACAGTTTTCACACAAAAGCTTAGGTCGCAACAAGATTCTCTCTCAAGGGCTGGCGTCAGATTATCGCGACATTTTTCTACTAACAAATAATAAAGCGGTAATGAGCGGTGTAGGACGTCGCGACGTCACCGGCAGAGCGCGTCGCAAGCTGCAACCGCTCGCCTCCAATTTGCGGTTGCGCTCACAATGGCTCCGCTCGCTCTCCTCAGCTGTCATCGCAACACGTGCCGCTGTTGCTATTGTGTATAAGTTGCTGGTTTTTGTTATTGAATGTAACAAATTGTGTGGTGTGTTAGAAATTACAAGCTAAATTACATTACGCGTTATGAAAGGCCGTTCTTCATTGTGAAGATTTGTCACGATTCTAGGTTCGTAGCGACAAACCGAATACAAAGCTACATTGGGATAACAAAATCAGTTTCAATCCCGCCCTCTAGCTAGTTAAAAAGATCAACAATCTAATAATTACATACCATTCTATCCAAGTTCCCTTTGATACATAACTTCGGTCTATTTGCATAATGTCCTATGGTACCTAAGTAGTGTCGCGATGTGACCTAAGATCGTTTCAACATAAATCACAGTTTTATAATGTCCTCAAGATCGCGACACTCACCCGCGTTTACGAGAGACATCCATTGGCGCCGACACGACGTGCCACAAACTGAGGTTTATTCCTTACATTGTCACGTCAACTGTTTTATGAAGAAAACTTTGACACTTCAATATCTAAATGTTCGTCTGGACTCTGAACGAGTGTATAAAATAACAACTCGGTAGGTTAAGAGGGTGTAGCATCGTCCTCCAGAAATAGATTTTGGGGTTTTAGCCAAACATTTCTTTCACGTTTTACTTGGGCACTAAATTAAATTAGTACTCATGAAAATAAGTTTTGATAAGGTCTTTTATTAGTCTGCTGACAGAGCAAATTGTTGCCAAAATCGATATTATTAATTAAGCGTCGTCTGCAACAATTACGATTTAATTGTTTGTTTTAGAAGTCTCTTTTCCGAATGGCTGAAAGATTACTCTTTTTGTCTCATCATCATGATTATGTAGATTTAAGGTCTTTCCCAAATCAAAAATTCTATAAGTTTCTATAAGTAACCTGTTCCTGTTCGTTCTATGTACTTACAATGTTTTTGTAACGTGTTAAATAATTGATGTCGTATTGTGCGTTTTGTCGCTACGCGGCGTATTGTTCCCTTTAGTATTGTTGAACTGATTTGAATCTCGCGTTTTGTTTGCCGCTGAGGTGGCTACGAGTGCTGCAGTTCTGAGGATTTGAGGGAAAAGGGACAGGAAAAGACTATCAATTTCTTTCTGTGGTTTGTATGGCTCATATTTGTCGGAATAATTAAGTAAGAATATGAGTTTCTTGCAAGATTAGAATATTATTTCTTTTTGTTACATTTATTTATTCGCATAATAATTTATAGGGTCGGCTCAGACCGCAACGTGACGCTGCGCGCACATTTCAATAGAGCTATTCAAATTCGAACTCTATTTCCTATACGAAAAGATACACCTGTCACAACCCGGCGCGGCGTAATGCGGCGCTGCGCTGCATTTTAATAGCGACTCAAAATCTAACCTTATTTACAACAAGAAAAGATACACATTTGAAGTATCATTGCGTCACGTCGCTTCGCGTCGCGTCTCGGTGTGAACTGACACATATATGTCAATCAAAATTAATTCTGTTTTGAAATTAAATTATTATAGGATTACTCTCTTGTAATTGAGGTGTTGTGATAAGAAATAAATAGAACAATATGAACTAAACTTTTTTAGAATGTCCTCATAATGGCTGGTCACCACAAACGAGCGGTTCGCGTGGAAGCGCGAGTTGTAATTACGATTCGTGTCGGTTTGTTTACCTCGCCGATAGATGGCGTTTGTTTCAACAACACGCATTGTTTTTTCCCGCGCTCCACCGGCCAACTTTTCTCATTTATTCCAACAAATATGTCTAGTGTTTCAGCGGTTTAACTTTAGCGAGTGTTTCATAGAATTTCAACACGCGTACGTACATTGTTGTTGTGGAAATTTTATGATTGGTACATACAGGTGGCTGGTTTTCTGTATTGTTCATGTATCGCGTGCAGGAGGATTTTAGAATTACTTTGACAAGTTAGAGAACTTACTGGAATGTCTGAAAACAAATGTACTTCAGCAGTAACATTGGTATCTCAGGTGCTCTCAGCACTTGAAACACTGGTCTTATGTAAGTGAACAGTATCTATTCCGCTGATCAAGCATGTTACTATTTGCCTACATTGTACCGAATAGATAACTGTATTTTGTCAAGAATACAGTTCAATTGAAGAAATGCGACAGTTTTAGATGTTCCTAGGGGAAAAGTTAATAAACTTCTAATAACTAATAAAATGTAAGCTGATTTAGGTGACACAGACACACGAACAGATAATGTTGACCTCTTAAATTTTATATGAACCACACGGAGCGCCTTTTGTATCAGGCTTCAAAATAGTCTAAAAAAAATGTACCGTGTGAGTATGCCAACCTTATTTCAGCACTTAAATCCTTTATCAAAATTCCTGAACGCGTATCGCAAAACATACATTACAGCGCACTGTAAGTTGTACATAATCGTGAACAAGCGGGTGCTTACGCTACGCGATAAATTCAGCGCGGGCGAAGCGCCGTCCTCATTGAATCATCAATCAAGCCCTCTCCGCGCCCCGCCCCGCCCGCCCCCCCGCACACCCGGTACCGGTGTAATTAAGTCCCAAATTATCCCTGTAAGGGGTGACTAGCTAAACAAGGCTAGTGGGATAGTCCGGAATTTCATCAATGAAGAAGAGAGAACTTCTTTATTGAGGCATCCCTATTTTTCACAAAGCTGTATTAGGACTCCATTCCTTAACTTTAAGGATTGTTATTCCTATTTACTAGATCCTTATTATTTCTTAATAATTGTTATTCCTCTACCACTCACCATACTCTCACGGTTGCAAAAAGAAACAATGGGACTCATCCTAAAATTTAATCAAAATATATGGTAACCCTAATGTATCCTTGTATAGGCGTTCGAACCAGTAACACCAATTACCAAAATTCGTCAAGATTTCTGTATCGCCTGTCCTTCTCCCATCAGCCTGATACGAGGACGTGTGATAAAGACAAAAAACCTCGACCGATCTTGCATAAGCCGTCGATGTGAAGTGTTGCTTGATGAACTAAGACAAATTGCTCGTTTAAGGAGCTTTTAAAAGCAACGCTTGGGTTGCTGCACTTTTGTTCACTTACTGTCCAATTGGGAGCACTAATGAACAATTAATTTGCCTTTCAGAGAGATTTATTTGGAACAAGATGACTCTAAAAGGATTTTCTAATGTGAATGTTTCACGTCTCACTTAAATACCGTTTTGCGTCTTAAAATTATAGTGAAAATCACAAAAGAGTTTCTGATTTTTCTAGTTCTTCCAGACATTCCTAAATCTCTATTTTATTTAATCTGGGGGTGAAGCTTACTTCCAACTTTACCTATTAACGAGTTTTGATCTAGTGTTTATTTTAATTAGTGGTGATATTAATTTCTTTTTTCTTTTCATTTTCTATCAAAACTTTGTTCAATTTAGGAGTTTAGTTTTATCAAAATAATAATGAATGAAATGAAAAGAACTGTCCAGCAACAACTATTAAATATTTCACCAATATCTACAAAGTTTTAAGGATTTTGCCAAAATTAACAACAAAGAAATATTACAGCTTGATTAAAAAAGAAAAAGGGGGTGAAACAAGAACTACCATGACTATAAACAAAATTAAGCGGCCGGCGCACCATCGCATGGAGCAAAACTTGAAGTTTCTAAATTATGTGAGCAGCAAGTGTTGTTATTAGCTGCTACAAGTTCGAGAGGAGATCATTTTGTTAGAGGATCGCTTGGACTGACTTTCTTGATAAAGTGGTGTTGGTTTCTATCACAGAAATATTAAAGTTGTGCACCGAAACGAGCTTTACTCAGAACTTTCAAGATGTTGTCTAGCAGCTAACAGTGAATAGCAGTTCTGGGCTTCGGGCGTTTCGTTTCTATTCGATCTGACTGAATGTGAACTGCACATTCAGTCACTGTTATTTCTCTACTTATTTGCTGACTTCAAGGTACTCCACCTTTCCACCAAAATTATCTTTGTTAGATCATTTTTATGTAGATCATGAGTCGTCGGAGTTGATTCACCAAAATGTATCCTGTATGTAAGCCGATATGGGCCGTGGGCTTGTTTCTCTCATGAATATCAACTCATTTAACAAAGTGTCAAATATTTGCAACAATATTGCTCCACATCCCAGCACAGTGTAGCATTAATAAAATTAATAAGAAACAAGCTTAGCTATGATTGATCACGTTGGTGCGAGGCGGGCGCGGGCGCGGGCGCGGCCGGGAGTTGGCAACTTTTTGAATCAATCATGGGAGCAGCTGGGGCGGGCGCGGTTTATAATCACCGCTGTTTGTGTAGCTCCTAACTGAACGCTTAATTGATACATTTTATGAAGTTGCTGTGAAGTATTCTAGGTGTTGAGGCGAACTGTTTGAATGGTAATTATTATTATATAGTTGTTGCTGACTGAGATTGTTACGATGAAGATAAGAATGTGGTCAGCTCGATAGTGGAAGTAAGTCAGACGGAGAAAACTTTTTTGAAATAATTTTTTGATAAAACTAAAGCTGTGTTAAAAATAGTGGCATAGGAATTTAGGAGGCATTTTACTTTGCTGTAACTAGCAAGTATTATAAATATCTTAGGAAAAGAAAACATCTCCGTAAAAAAATAGATTCCGCAACAAAATACGATGCTCTTTTACAACTCTATAACAGCACATAATAATAAAAGTGCGAAACTAGAGTCGTATATCAATTCGAATAGGAAAGTTCTCGAAGTTCCCAAAAATAGTGAGTTATTTTTCCAATTTGCTCTTAACAAACACATTCGGCAAGTCTTGCCAACTTTACGCATAACTTGATGGAGTTGCTCTCAAACTTGCCGTTTTTCCGGCCCCCTTCAACTGGACCACATGTCGAGAACAGGACCCGTGCCTATTTACATGCAAATTGCTTGCCGTCCACAGATTTCTTTTCGATATCCCCCATCTTTGGTCTGCATAACTTTCGACACTATACATAATTCATTCAGAACGGACGGTGGCGATCTTTTTTATTAGTTTCCTATTCAGATTTTGCTTTGGATTACGCAGACTTCCTGAAAAGGATTTGATGTCATGCAAATGAATTGAAATTTTGAATTTAGCGCCATCTAGTTGCTGGACTTTAAATTAGTTTAGCAGCGCTCCCGAGAGAGGGGGCTACGAGTCGTGTTTTCTGACTGCATAGAAAATGTAAAACAGTTTGTGATGAATATTAATTTCTGTACTTCTGTAGTCTTTATTTCCTTTTAGAGCATTATAGAGCTCTGCGCGCCTCATCAAGCAAATTACGTCTTCACATCTCAGGGCACAAAATTCATTTGCATTTGAAACAGTAAATGGTGCAGCGGTGAAAGGTCCGCAATTTGCTCCACGGATAAAGATAGTTAAAATTACTTACAATAAATTTTGAACAAACTTTGGCCATTTCGTAAATTAAAGGTTTGTTTTGTGTGTTAAAATTGTAGGTTATTTTGTTTTTGTTGTTTACTGGCTGTAGACTGGTCAAGCAAAATGATGCAGAATTGGTTTATTTTTGGAATTTTTAACAAAATTAATATACCTATAAAGTTTAATGTTTGTATTTGTTAAAAATACATATAGGGTCGTTTCGCCGGTTTCGCGACCACCTTCAGTAGGCGACCATTTGACGGACTAAGTTTCTTTAACACGTTCCAGGACACTTGACTTTTTTAAAATATCCTAATATGGCACTTAAAAATCCCATTTATTTCATCATACCGCCTAAAGCCGTACTACCATATACACATATTTTTAATATTTTGATACGACAAATACGGCCATAGACGTTGACGCCTATGGGCGGGATGTCATATCAGTAGTAACAATGAACAATGAACTTTCACTAATTCTAGTGGAATTCATACGCCTAACGTTTCTCGTACTAAATATCTCATAATCGGATTCACTAGTTTCGCCTTCTTGATTGCCATCTGGGTCATAATTTGTATCTGAGCCGAATTCACCATCTACGTCATGTAAGGGTCGTGGTGGCTTTCATCCGCATCGTCTTCAGCAGCAAACAGACTCGGACGGTTACTTGAAGCCAGTTTCTTCCGTTTAGACGCCATCTGTGAAACAATATTGGTAAATACAATAAATACCCCCAATAAAAACCGTTCGCAAGGAGCTAAAATAGTAGGTAAATAGCATTTCAATAATTCGTTTATGTTTGTATGTTCTCAGTTTTATACATCATGTTTTTATCCCCTACAAGTAAGAAAACGGCACTTCTGTATAACATAACACTCATTTCAATCGAACTTATTTAGTTTATAAGTATAAATTAGCTTTATTTACCTTGTTTATGCTGACTAAAATCACGAACCATGCAGCCAGCGACGCGACGACACACCGGCGACGCACGCCGTGACACTAAATATCAACATCGTAGTACTTGTATGGCGTAGTTTACGGCAGTGGGCGGTGTAAATGTCTTAGTTCGGTGCATAAACACTGCGTATATGTGTGTTGAAAAATGGCTCGAAAAGAGTTTGCCGTGACAGCTACAAACGAATGATGTCGCGTGATATGACACTAGACCATGTGCTTCCTGGTAATTGTATGGGCAAGCAACGGCTACAGGCGGTTTGCCAAATAACATGCAACAAAGTCTACCGCCCTTAGCCGGACTGTCACGTAAAGGTATATCGAGATAACGGCGAGAGGCGGTCTGTCCCGGAAAGTGTTAAATCAAGAAAATAGTATTTGTAGAGATAACATACATAAAAAATAAATCTAACGTGCTTTATACATAATTATGAAATAAGAATTTGCAAAGTTTGAAATAAATGGGTTAACCCAGAGCCAAAAAAAAATTGATAAATGCGCGTCTTGATTCCGTGGTGACTGGACGTACCGCGATTTGAAAAAAAACTAACACGGCACGCGGCACTCAAAGGTAAGTTTTATTACTTTATTTCATGTTTTACACACCAGTTACATGTTAAATTGTACAATCGATAAGTATGGATTATAATTAAGTTGTATTTTGCTTTTTTTAAACTTATTATTATGATAAAATCAAGTGGTCGGTAACCGAAATGCTTATTTATCAAAAACGTTAGATAGCGACCACATGGTCGCAAACCGACGAAATCAGCATTATTTTGTTTTGATTAATTTGATCCTAATTCTTCATACAGGACTGTTACAATTTTGTATTTAGTATTGTAAAAGTTTTTCTTTGTAGTTCCTTGGTAAGCGACCACCAGTTTCTTTGTTAGAAGTTTGTTTAATTTACCTACAAAACAGGTGGTCGTAAACCAAAGTAAGCGAAATAAAGACATTGGTTTCCGGCCACCATAATTTAGTATGAGAGAAATAACGGCCGCTAACAGAAATACCTACTATTTTTCAGTTTAAAACAAAATTTAGTCATAAAAAGCAAACTACATAGGTACTTATATTTTTTTTAGATGGAGCTTCCAAATAATTTGGAGTCAACAAAAATAAGAAAAAGACTGTCCAGTACACAGAAGAAGCACTGAAAAAATCTCTCGATGATATCCGAAAACAAGGGAAGGGAATAAGAGAAACATGTAGACTGTATCAGATCCCAAGGATACTACCAACTACATATTAATGATACTGTTTGACCGATGATTGTTGATTTTATTACAACTATGACTAAGTCTCTACAAAATGTAAGATTGTTATTTTTTAATTATAAGAAAACATTACACCAAATGATTACCATTTTTGTTTTTATTAAAAAGCAAAAATTAAACTATTTTTAAAGCGATTATAATTGTTTTATTGGCATATTTTTCATATTATAATAGCGGTCGCAAACCAGCTCACTGGTGGTCACAAACTGATAAAAATGGTCGTAAACCGACGTTTTCGCTATATTTTCACTTTTTCAGCATTTTATAAATATTTTTGTATGAATGTATTTCATTTTATGTTTTTGTATCCAAACTACATTATATTTAGGACAAATTCACATTAACATATTCTATTTTGCGTGTAAACAACATTTTTATTTCCTCATCTGAAGTGGGCAACCCAGCTAACTGGTCGCTAACCGGCGCAATCACCCTACCTAACTAAAATGATGTTTTTTAAATGTTCAGCTATTTTGCTAGGTAATTGCTTTGATATAGATCTGTAATAATCTGCCTAAATTAGTAGTAATATTGTTGTTAATTTTCAGAATTGTATTTATTTTTATTACACACAATGTTGCTAACAGCAAACATTATATCCAAAGCTTATAAACATCTATTTTGACCAGTCTCTCAACTCCCGTATGGTCTAGTGGCTAGGATACCTGGCTTTCACCCAGGAGGCTCGGGTTCGATTCCCGGTACGGGAAAATCTTTTTGTGTTTTTCTTACCTTGCTATCAAAATTATTTTGTGTGCGTAGACTTTATCCTCGCTAGTTCCAAGGATGAAGACGATATCTGCGGAGTCCTGATCTTCGGACAGTCGCTGCAGGTCCCGCAGCAGGCCTGGCAATCCGGCCCGCTCCACCGACGCGGTGCAACAAGTCCCCGTCACCCTATTCGCCATTGGCACTGGCTGCTTCTTTTTGATTGGATAAATTTTGACGGACTTTAATGACGTTTTTCTCTAATCTATTGCCGGTCAACAGCAAAAATAGAAAGATAAAAACAAAGTTTTAAACTGCCACTGATTGGATACTGACAAAACTGCTTTTGGAAACAAAATCACAACAAGGAAAATAACACTTGTAAGTACACAAATACTGTGAGTAAATTGTGAAACTAACTGACACGATTGCCAGAAGAACACAAACACAACACAGTTCGTCACTCCATTCACTTATTTATAGAAAACATTAGATTTGCAAATCGTTAACTCAAAACTTAGCTTGTCAACATAACCTCAATCACATAACTTTGCTTCAACTTAAATAACTTGAACTTGACTAAGAAGTGGTTTTCCAACTATGCAAAGTGTTCTCAAAGGTTTATATTGAGGATAAAACACAGTGTTCATTGTGTTTCGCGTTGAAGTCGGCCTCTCAGGTACAAAACTGGTTTTCATTAAACTCAGGTAGACGCTTCTATTAATATTTCTATCTTTGTCATTCACTGTTTGTGTGTGTAAATACAGGTTAACTATTTCAACCCAAGTTGCAAGAGCCTCCGTGGCGCAATTGGCTAGCGCGTTCGGCTGTTAACCGAAAGGTTGGTGGTTCGAGCCCACCCGGGGGCGTTCTATTTTATTTAACCTTGTGCCAACTTAGAAGATTTTCTTGTTTTAAATTATTTTTTAATATTTTATTCGATCTTTGTTAATGCTTATCTCGATAAGTGTTTTATTTTCAATATTTAGGAATATTAAATTGTCTTAATAAATAAATTCGATTACATTTTTTTTTTTCAATGAACGGTAGTCTAAAATTGTTATTATTAAGTTTGTAATGTTTATGAAAGAACATTTATTTTACAGAGCACCACAATTTTTTTTTTGTAATTGTCGCGTAAACATCATCATCCGCCTTCGTTACACCAATGGAATCAGCTACCTATATTTAAAAATAGCTATGCACCTACTTATTAATTTTGTACACTATTAACCATTTTATTCACTACCTACCTCTAAGGAAGTAATAAGGCCAACGACAGTATCTAGGAACGCAGTTTACAGATCTCAAAACTGCGTTCATTCAACCACACTAGAGGAATGGATGGAGCAGAGATACCAAACAGTTGCATTGCATTTGCAGCTGTCACCAAATATTCGAAACCACGCGATAAACGCAGCAATGGCTCACAATGATTCGGTGCCAGAACGCAGCTGTACGATATTTAGTTATGAAGTTAGCTCGCAGATCGTAGACATGACAGTTCGGAAATTGTAACCCGTCACCCGCTGTGTCATGACAGGGCACGACCCGTGCCTCGCCGCTAGGCGTCGCCACTTGTCGGTTGTCGGCGATGTCCGTCAAACTTCGGCGCAACGGCTCGTGGCGCCCGCCGGTTGAATCTGGAATTGTATTTTGAATAATGGAGAGGAGAACTTTATTTAATTGTGTTGTGTAATCAAATTTCCATGTTCTAGTTTAGTACCTAATACAAATCTCCAATTTGTAAATTCCAGCTTATGGGGCAAAAAAGAAGTCAAATACATACTTATAAAAAAATTAAAAGGTAACGCGTTAAAAAGCAAAGTGTAATTTGTGTCAACTGCTGATACTTTTAATTAATATTCACATTGTTAATAAAAAAGTACCAATAGACAAAATATTTGTACCTACAAAGTTTAATTTCCACTCAATGTTCCAGCTGACAAAATCAGACAGTTTTCCAACCAAAACGAAAATGCAGCCGCAATTTTGTGTAAATTTATTAGTTATTTTAGTTCAGCATTACTGTTGAACGTATCACAGCTTATGTCCCTGTTAGGAATGTATGTGTACAGTACGGCGCCGGATCGTGCCGGACGGCTGTCATCCGGCCGACTGCATTATTCAACTGTCATGCATACGGTGACGCCAATTCCATGGATTGTTAGTTTACATCACATTTAGTTCAGCAGCGAACAAACACAGCCTAATAAAGCAAAAATCCGTATTTGCACTCTATGTCGGGATGGATTTTTGTTAAATCCTATCGAATTATGCGCGAAATTTATGTTTGAGTTGTATACTTTAATAATGGACGTTTGTGGATTTCCATCGTATTTGGAGGCCATTGGAATTGTATGCGAAAATGTTTTTTGTGAGAATGCTTTATGAAGCATGAATCATTTATCATGAAGAGATTAGGCATGCCACATGAGGCACTAACCATTAATCTATAGATACAAGAGATTCTACTGAGTTCGGGATAGGATTTATTGATAAAAATGAGAGCACATTAACCTAGTATTGCGCAATAAGCAGGCGGTCCGTACACGGACTATCATAATTTTACCAGATCGTTTATTTTAACAGATGTACCGATATTTCATGGCCTCTTAACTGCCCTGTCGACGAATATATTACGCTAAGCAGTCTGGTTTCTGTGAACGTCACCATACATTAGTAGGATTTACTAAATAATTGTAAATTAAGAGGGGATGTATGTCGATAATAATTCTCTCAGTTTGTTTTCGTTGCGTCGGAGTGGCGCGGGCATTGCGTTCCAACTGCGCTGCTGACACGTTAATGTATCTATTGATTTCAGTATATTTGCCCTTTATTTATGGGTGTCAAGGTTAATGTTTGGTATTCCTTTAAGCGGAGTTTAAGTAAACAGTTGCAGACAATGTCGAGTGATTAGTGTTTCTCAAACGTAGCTCTATATCTGGTGTTTTGGACTTTTGGTAGGTACTTCATGAATTGCTTTACAAATATGTATAGGTATACTAAAGATGAACTAACCTTCTCTAAAAGTGCAAAATGTTCAGATCAAAGAAATAGGATGAATAAAAATCTAGTTACGATCAGAAGGTTTACTTTATGGGACTGACCAGGGCTACATGTTATGTTGTCTACATGGCCATTTAGAAAATAACTTAAACCTTATTCAAGTCTATGATAAAATAATCGTCAAACCCGTAACGGAAATCGGACCCTAACTAAAAATAGTCGAATTTAATAAAAATCTAAATCAAACACCGCTATCATTTACGACGAACTCTGTTCAAATATATACGTTTGTATCAATCACTGTCGAGGGCCACTGACGAAAAATTCGTGTTTGTTCAAGATAATATCGTCAATAAGTGGATTATGGTCATTCTGACCGGCACATCCCGTGTTTGTTAACACGTGTAAATCGCGATAGCGACGGGTTAAGTCAACACACTGTTTGTCGTTTAATATCTTCGGCTTAAAGTGATCGTTCATGATTCAATATCGTAAGCTCACTGTTGATACTGAAGTGGTATTATTATTTAGTATTTTATAATGTTTGTCGTGATTTGTAGCTTGAATTACATGGGTGTGAACATGTATTTAGGGTGAGCGAAATTGGAGTAGCGAAATATGAGGTCATTTGATTTGCTCTTTCCTATGTTCATGCAGTAGTGTCACACTTCTGTGATGAAAATATTTTATTGAACCGGAATGATTAATAAACGAGCCTCCTCCCTAAACAGAGCGGTACCACAACAAAGCAAAAATCCCAATCAAAGTCAAACAAATTCCACAATTAGCACTAGTAGGGTCGAACAATCAAGCTCAACGCGCAGAAGACAACGAGCATGACGAGGGGCCTCATTGTACACAAATAAGAAAACCAATTAAAGCCGAGTTCTAAACGTCACCTAACCGTTGAATATGAATGGCGGTCGGGACGAGTGCCGAGTGGGCGAGTGGGGCGAGTGGAACCACGCACTCGGCCCGATGCGATCTGCCCGCAATTATACCACAAAAGAATCAATTACACGCCAGCCAGTCGCGCGCCGGCAAAGCGGAAAGAAAACAATATTGCACTCGCAACGCTTAAACTCTTCACCGTTTCTGTACCTTACCTTGTGACGCGACAGGGCTAAGAGCTAACAGAACTGCGGATTAAAATTTCCCAAAAATGATGGAAAATGTTTTTGGAACGATTATTATATGAAGGCAATAAGGGAGCAACTTTAATCAGCTCGACAGTAGTTTTGTTGGCTTCTGCGATTCACGAGATTCTGTGGCGGAAAACTTTGACTTTTCTTGAAAACAAAAACGGTAACGAATTAGAAGGTTTTGCTTCCATAATTTACTAATAAATGGAACAAAAAAGTGGAGATTCATTTACGTCTCTGCTCTGGAGGGTAAATGTATTGGTACTGCAAAAACGATCAGGCATTTGACATCGTGACCTGTACTGTATGTCCTGCTGATGGGTCTTTAAAGGAGCTGATGGACGCTTCGGAGGACGCCAATCTCGCTTAGTTCTAAAACATCTCAATTTAGATCGTCACCGGCACGCTAAGAAGACGAAGTGCATTAAAATAAAAATGAAAACAATGTACAAAATCGTCGTTTTGTTCGTAGAAGCTTAATGTTTTCTGCAGTTTTTGATCGGTGGTGTAAAGCTCTGTCTACGCTTTCAAGATAGACGCGTCGTCGCATGCTCACGTACGCACACGCTGGCTGCAGTCACACAAACGTTTGCCAAAATCAGTTCCGCGTCAGCGCGCCGCCTCTAAATTTTTATCATCGCCGCGACTCGTCTCGCGAGTTTGGCCCTCGTCTCTTTGAGGTGCAGATCAAAGCATACGCGCTTCTATTAGCCCTGATTACAGCGGCGCACTCGACGGAGGCCGCCCCCGCGACCCGCGCCCCGCCTCCTCGCGGTCGCATTGTCTCACCGCGGCCGCCGACGGGTTAAGTTAAGATGCGTTGTAGTGTCATTGCAAGTTTAATTAGCTTTGATAGTGATGCGCCGACGTTTGACGTGTCTAGTGCGCGGTAAGTGTGCCGCGGCACTTACGCAACGATGGCTACATAGTCTAGGCTCGGTACAGTATTATCTTCTATTTTAGTACTCAAGTATGACGTCACAAAAGGAAAAAGCGATTGGTAGGTACTTGTTCATGCTAGCTCTTTGATTCCTCCAATTAATTAGTAGTACTGGGAGTTTGTCTTCGTGACTAGATATCCTGTCTGATACGTACGTGTCTGGATGAATTCTATTTTGAGCCGTTTTAGAGGTTGATAAGAAAATAATCATTATTGTCATACACAGACGAATTCATTGACACTTGGTAGCATTTAGGTCCTAATTAA
Source organism: Agrotis exclamationis (assembly GCA_950005045.1). Lineage (NCBI taxonomy): Eukaryota > Metazoa > Arthropoda > Insecta > Lepidoptera > Noctuidae > Agrotis > Agrotis exclamationis. The sequence goes on from OX465430.1 coordinate 648,830, forward strand.
TACAGTTGGCTACGTCTGTTTTAATTCCGGACTTATCAGAAATGAATGAATTTTATCATGACCTTATCGCGGAGCGCTACTTGCGGAGTATTTATAGATTTGTGGATATTATTGTTAGAATCGATGTTGTTACGCACGACTGACTTTATGTAGTACCGTAAAACCATGCAACTTTGCCCATAAATTTAAAAAATAAATGCTTAATTAATGATATTTTGGAAAATTTTAATAAATTGATTATTGTTTCGGTGCCACATAATACTATATGCTCATGTCTCGATACACAAAACTAAAAATAGTAAAAAAAAGCATATTTATTAGTGAAAATAACAATTATAGGTGTTGGGCAAAAAATCTTATACAATTGGTAACTTTGCCCACATTACAGATCTCCGTTACCCCTTTAAATGTTGAACGGACCAATTGGTCCGCATAACAATTAAAGAACAATTACAAAATGGACGTCCACAGTAGATGATTTACTATGAACTTTATCACTATTCGAAAAGGACTGAATGAAAAATACTGAGCAATGCAATAATCTATTAAATTATACGCCAAATATTCACATTCCTTGACCCTTAAAAATGAGTGGGCAAAGTCAAAAAGCCTTCTAGAACATTTTTCGTTCAAAATGGCGATTGTTCAAGGGTTGTCACCATTGACAATACTTAACTATTTAATATTTTTAGTGTGGAATATTATTTTATATATATAATGATAAATAAATTAAAAAGGGAAATAATATAACATCATTTTTTACATAATATGCTTTATTTGTAAAGTGTTCAAAAACTAAAAAAAAAATTTAAAAAAAACTAAAAAGTATGTACATATCTCGGTTTTTACCGACTTCAAAAAAAAAGGAGGTTACCAATGCGACCCGTATGTATGTAATATTTCCAGAACTACCCAGTTTTCATATATTATGTTAGTCTATATCAGCGTCTGAACAAATGTGCCAAATTTCAAAAGTGTATGTATGTTTGTTATGTTTGTGTTCGCATATCTCCGGAACTAGAAGTCCGATTTAAGTAATTCGTTTTTTGTTGTACTAGATATTGTCCAACTTAGGGTACACTGCAAATTTCATCAAAATCGGTTTAGTAGTTTTTGAGATAGGGAGTTTTTTGCCTAATTGGGTTGTATATTTTCAAAGTCGATTGTATGTTTGGTCGCGATTATCACGCGTTTGGCTCAACCGATTTTGATGCGGTTTTCACAAAAGTATTTGTTACATTGTATTCTATGGAAGGTTTTAGTATATAACAATCATGAATATCTCGTGACGTTGACTGCATAGATCCGTTTTTGTTGCTGTCTTGGATTAAATATTTCTAAAGACGCCGATTATACGAAGATTTTTGTTGAATATCTGAACTAAAAAGGGTAAAATGAAAACTATTTAAAAAAAAAGTTTTATGAATTTTATCGCGGTAGCGGTAAAAAAAGAGTACCTAGGTAGTTTGATTTCGATGTAAATACATATAGTTTTTAAGAACCTAAAACCCATCAACAAGAAACTTTAAAACACAGTCAGGATTTGGAAGATACGAGCCCTCGTATCTTCTAAATCCCGGCTGTGTTTTTAAACTTTATATGTTTACCAACATTACTAACTGTTCATCAAATCCGAACCTTCCTTTTTTTACTTGGTTAAAAAATGTCCCTCAGGTGACAACCCTAGTGAAAAAGAAACGTTGGGCAATGTTGTCAACGATATCAAAAAAATATGCTTGCGACTTTGCCCACCGTTATATTTTATGATTACATGACGCATTTAGCGAATATAACTAGTCTATATTATTCATTTCCAATGTAATAACGGATGTATAAAAATTGCTTACCTGCGATAACTCCAAGTAGCACTTCTCGAAAAAGTTTTTTCAAAAGTTTTTGCCCGCAAAAAACACTCTAACTTCAACGACGTCTGACAGACAACTGAAGCAACATCTGTGACACTGCGTCACAGTGTTGCCAGAAAAATGATGAATTTTTTGCCATAGACAAAATGTTCTTACTAACTATAGACAAATTTGGTATGTATTAAGTTTTTAAAAAAATACACAACTGGGCAAAGTCATATGTCGAGGGCAAAGTTGCCATGTTTTACGGTAACTACACATTTTTTATTATTTGTATCAAAAAAATTAAATTACGAGTAATGAGTCAGTAACTTATTTAGTTGAACAGGTAGATAAAGTACCTAGGTACCTAATTAAAGTTACATTATCTATTGTGAGAACAAGACAAAACACTCATGAGTAAGGCACTTCCTTGCATAATTCCCACTTTTTCTAATTGGGGTTAGGCAGAAACATAACGCAACCAGCAGCGTTTCTAATTAGCCCACTTTAGTAAAATCACAATTTGCATTTCGATAAAATAAGTAAATGTGAATATTCTATTCTATTCCTCAAGTACCTACCTAATGGTCGCGGGACTTATCTCATTACCGTGACCCCGGAACATAAAGGGCTATTGAAGGACACCGTGGATTTTAGTCAGTAGGTACAAGTCTGACAGTCCCTCCCACCCTGCCCGGGGTGGGAGGACTCATTTGTTGATTTTACCACGCAAAAAAAAAAAAAAAAGTACCTACCTAATAGATAGTAAAATTAAGAAAATTTTTGTAGCGATTTAAGTTCTTGTGCTGTGATCCTATAGATAAGGTGTAGCTCGTAGGTAGGCAACTCCCAAATAATATAAATAAGGTAAGAGTAATTGATTGCAGAAAATGCACATAAAGTGCATTTTAGCTTGGCTACATTATGTACCAGCCTATGTGTTTCGTTATTTCAAGCCATCAGCTGTGGCGTCGGTGGTGTAATGGTCAGCATAGTTGCCTTCCAAGCAGTTGATCCGGGTTCGATTCCCGGCCGACGCACACTTTTTGCTTTTTTCTCACAATTTTCTAAGTAAGACTGACTGGTGTAAAACATGCGCTGATTTATTCTATTATCGAATAATATTTTTTTTGTCTGTATGGTCATCTGCTTATCTGTAAATAGCCGAAGAAAACTTATAGCGTAGCGAAATAATTTATCTATAGGCATACAACAGACAAAAAATAATCAAGAAGTATTTTTTTTAGCTAATTTAATTTGACCCTGTAGGTACTTATGTGTATCTTTTTTTGAATTTTGTGAGAGGCGTTTATCTTCAATGGCTAGTAACCCTCATACATAATGAATAATCACAGCTAGACGAATATTTATTTATCTTCTTATTCATTACAAGTTCAACCTCAAATAGGTAGTTTGAACTGTGCGACTCAGAATTCAACCACACACAGTCATAATCAAAACGAACTCATTCGTTATTCTACGTGTCAATAGATGGCGCTAGTAGGTACGTATCGACGTCGCCATGTAGATGCCCCTAACATTATGGCCATGAAATTATGTAATATTAGTTTGTGTAATATTTTTATCATGTTGGTAGGTCGTTGAATATCTACAACAAAAAATATTGTTAACGATCAATTTTTTACGCTCTTCAGTTTAATAATGCTTAGCACCCTACCTATCTAATAGGTACTCTGAAGCTTCTTCATTTGACGCTGAAGCAGCTAAGTGAATTAGCTTCATAAGACTTCGTCACACTACTTGCCGCGGTACAGTCGAGCACGTCTGCAATTAGGAACAAATTGTGTGGAATACCGTGTTTGTTCCCCGCGCCGGAAATTGTGTCTTCTGTCAATATCGGGGGTGACTGTACCCGCTGTCAAAACTTATAAAATAGACTTTGGAAACTAAGAAATAAGGGTGATTATGGTATTTTTGTGAGGTAAATAATAATTTTGTGTTAGTTTTCGCCAGTAATTGTGTATGATTGTCTTGTAGGCGAGTTATCGGGTATTCGGAGGGCGAGGGAGGCAAACTAAATATTGGTATCTGCGTTTAATACGTGGAAAGTAATAATGGGCTCTGTATCTATTGTCAGCAGCCGCTACTATATAATTGTGTTCGTATGGGGTTTTCGATGGTATGGGGTTTTCGGAAATATATTTGAGGGCGAAACTGATTTGGCCGCGGGGCTGTCTAAATAAGTAAACGTGGCTCTGGAACGTAAAGGGCTATTGAAGGAACACCGTGGATTTGAGTCAGTACGACCGTCCCTCCCGCACCACCCTGGGAGAGAGGACTCATTCGATAATTGTAACACAAAAAAAAAACTCGAAACTGATTTTGTCTCGTTCAGGACAAGAACGATGGAAATTATTTTGGGTTTGTAAAATAGCCCAGTCAACGAATGCTCAAAATAGGGTATAGAGGGAAAGTCTTGGAACACAATTTTTGACTTTATAACTTTGTTTAGCCTAGTCTAAACAAAGTTATGAAGTCAAAAATTGTGTTCCAAGACTTTCCCTCTATAATCATTCGTTGACTGGACTAAAAGTGTATTTTCTGCGCTCATATTGAAATCGAAGAGTACCTATTTTACTAAAAGCTACGCACCATATATTCCGAGCTGAAGTCATTTCAAGAACCCAGTACATTCACATTAAAACATGTCCCCTTCGTACGAATGGATTTCAAATTCCAAAAATCCACATTCAGTATTATACAAGCTTCCCAGCAATCACATTCGTTGAAAATCACTCGCAATAATTATGTGCGTTCAGTTTCACGGTTTTTACTATCAAAGGAGTTTTTATTTAGTCGTGTTATAATCGAAGGTCAGAGGTTATCGATGCGGAGGTCTGAGGGAACTAATTGGCTCTCCACTTCACTCGGCCGATGTGTTTGGCGACGCGGCGCGCAACGAGCGAACGTTTATGTGGGCGACTATACCGCTCAAGTGTGGGTCTACCTTTGGAAAATACAGGGTATTTTTGGAGGTAAATGGTGGTTGTTTGAGTGAAAAAGACCTCAAAGCCTTATAGGAAGAATGAATGCTGAAAATAGGGAAACAGTGTATAAGACGGGGACGTTAATAATCGCGAGGTATAATGGGGACATACACTCTTTAGGCATACTTAACACAACACTAATGTAGAGCTAGCGCCATCAGGACGTCATTTGCAAGCGGCCAGACGCAAATGGCGTCCTGTTGGCGCTTGTGCTACGTTAGTTTTGTGTTAAGTTTGCCTTATGTGTGTGATTTCCCATTATACCGATCGTGTCCCCGTCTTATACACTGTTCCCCTATAGATAAAGCCATATCATAAAATAGGGGCCCGTAAATAATCAGCTGCCGTGCACCCAACCAGACCATTATTGGCCAACTGGAGTTCTCTATATCCTTACACAATTGCACATTGGAAAATTTCAAAGAATGATTCTAGGCTGCTGGAACCGATTTTTTTTAAACTCTTCAGAGTACCTACAAGCTACTCCAAGTAATGTATTCTGTAATTCATTCATTCCTTCGTTCTAGTGTCAGATGGTGCAGATTACCTCGTCTTGTCTTCTTACCTCCGTTGCTCGCGAGCCTGTAATATATTCTTACACTCTGCCTGTCGGTAATATATTCGCGCTTTGAGCACCAAGTGCAGCTCATCCAGCTGAGCTGCTTACTGTGAATGCAGGTGTCTAGACGCTACACGAACAAGGTGCTTCGGAATTAGTTTTCTCTCAATCAATTCTAACTACTTCACTTGTCGTTCGAGAACGGCTGGCGGATTATTTTATTTTTGTGTTTTAACGGCAATATCCTATGATCGGCTCAGTCATAAAATGTCCTGTTCTCAAATTGACCACAAGAAGCAAAATGTCTATCATGTGATGAAAATTATGGGTTGTTGTAAGTTCGCCACAAAAATAATTCCCCACGAAAAAAAGGTTTTGATCCTGTTCTCCTAGTACTTTCTGTTCAGATTACACATTGTGTCCTCGTGTTCGCTAGTTTTTTTTGCTGTATTTTATTATTTAATAATTGTTCTGCTATCCGTGCGGAAAAAAGAGATGGGGCGAATTTACAATAATCAAAAATTAAAAACAAAAACCTTTGGCTAATTTACATACTTTTTTTCGTGGGGAATTAATATTGTGGCGAGTTAAACACCCAAAATTATTACTTATTTAAGTTTTAGCTAGAAAATTCAAAGGCCTTTAAAATTCAGATGATGAGAATTCATGTCCACGTAGGTATTAAACTCATTATGACTTTATGGTTGGATTGATGTTAAGCGCTAGAGAAGAATAGAGAAATATATTTTATCATTTCACTGTCTATTTCTAATTCAAACACAATACAGTCCAATTATATCTCTAATCTGTGACACAGGTCGACCTTGATGTCAAAACAAACATGTTCTGAATATTCCCTCATGTTGGACCCATGATCCTAGCGATAAGATCTGCGAAGTAGCGCTCATTCGCGTTCGCCGGCGTCTCGAGACGATTGCGATGTCAAACAGAGATAGCACAAATGTGGTGAAAGGATGTGGGTCGCGCCCGCGGCTGCACGGACCTATTCTGAACTCCCAGGACGGATACAAGGGTTTAAATACTACTTTGGGAAATGGTTTAGATGTTAGAGATATGAGATGGATGCTTAGATAATTTTCTTATGTGTAAGGCTTTTCTATGTAATAGAGTTGTACCAGAAAAGCCGTTGTGCAAATAGGCAGAGAGGTAGGTAAGATGGTTGGGGTATTATGTAACAACCAGTAGGTTTCTGAAACATCATTATATCGCAAGACGTCCACTGCTGCACACAAGCCTCCCTTAAAGATTTTGAATAGGGCCGGCTGGTAGGCGGCTTGCATCCAGCGCGAATGCGCGTTCCATCTACCGTGGTAACTGACCAAAAGTAGTAAGTATACTGTAATTCTTAAAGTCACCTTCAGTTTTACTATGGGTTTGTTCTTGGTATCAATGGAACCCAGAATCAAAGATGAGACCAGATTGAGCGAGCTCACCCAGAAGTTGCACTCCTGCGCACCACCGACCAACGGAACACAGTAAACACTGTTTGTCGACGGACTTCGACAGGTTCGTGAGCCAAGCAGCTCTGGTTAGGCCTATCTAGCTATCCAGCTGTCACCGTAGGTTGAAAGAAAGAAAAAATAAAAGGTTTTTATTAGACTCGCACAGGACAGAACAACAACATAAAACAAAACTATAGGTTGCATGAATTCTCTGATGCCACTGCTCGGGGTTGACCAGAGGTGGAATCTTGTGAGTGTTCTCGTAGAGTCGCGCTGGCCTGATAAAGTACGGTTAACATTAAATAGAACGATAGAACTAAATACTACTTAAAACTTGTCTTTTTACTCACATGGCCTACTGTATCTCTGCAAAATATTCATATGATTCTGCCACACTGCTCGCATTAAGCCATATACCACATTGAAATAGGCTAACATTTGTAGGACGTCGCGTTGGTTTACATATTTATCTAACAGTTATGTCTGAATAACAATCACCGTTATGTTATGTTATCTCTGCTTTATGTTGATGATATCTTATTATGAGTGTGTTGTTGGTATTTTATAAAAGAAATGGCTAATGTCGTGGAAAAGTTTTGTGATCTAATAAGAACGCCTTATAAGACACATGCTTGTTTCTTTTTTCTCTTTCTCTTATTTTCTCTGCTTGTCTAGCATCTCATTTACTCTAAGCTTGTGCGTGTATGGCTCTCTCATTGGTTTCATTGCACTGCTGTTTTCTCTCTTATACGCTAAGTGCGAATTCGGTGGTGTCAAATCGACCGCAACCCACAATATGACAGGGATGTGATGAACTAACTGGGGATTCCCGCGGAGTGACGTACGCGTCAAGTTTAATATGCACCCTAGCCTTTTGAGGTTTTACTTAATTTAAAATGAAAAACAAGCCTGAAAGAAAATATTTATCAAAACATCTTGTTGGCAATAATTGGCAGATCTTAGGGAGGGCCCCCAATAGTGTGGTCACCAGTAGGCGCTGTCATCTTGAATCCCTCTCTTGTCTCTTAGCTAATTTCCATTTATAAGCATATAAGCCATAGGCCTACGTTCCCAGAATAAGGCCGAGGACGCATGCAGTAAGACGCGCCGCGCTAATCTCTAGACGTAAACACGCCGTCTGTGACCACTGCGGTGTTTATTCATGAATGTGCTCACGGCCTTATACTCAGTAGGATATGGTAGCGTCTTTGTGTGATGCTGTGGCTGTTGCTTAGATGGCTCTTATGATGCAAGTGGTAATCTGGTTGGGAAAATGTGCTTTTGAGACGTATTTGATGATTAAGAAGTCGGCGTAGTGTTTATTTGATACACTATGGAGAAAAATTTGTCACTTCTTAAGGTTCTAATACTTTAGTTAAAAAAAAAAACACACGGTGTCCTTCAGTTGCCCTTTATGTACCGGATAGCGGTACACGTGTGTCCCGCGACCCCGGCAAGCTTTGGCCCTCTAAAGGCCCCATCATTGTGCTGACACTCTTTGAGGCGCGCGTGGTGCACAACGCGCCGTCGACCCAGGCATGGTCCATGGTCGGACGCATGCCCACGCCTACAGTGGCCGTTCAGTTAAGCTTACTATACTTTCTTTTCAGCACTGTCCCTATACCGGCCTTGTGTATTTTCTACGAGAAAATATCATGAAACTGAAAACTTTTAAGTTTTTTATCTTTCTTTGATCCTGTAATCTATTCGTCTTCTGGAAACTTGAACAAGAAAACTGAAAGATTATGAACATAATTTTATAGATATTGCAAACTGATATTTTAACGATCGATGAATAACAAAGCTGAAGTGTCCGCTGTGTCAGACACCGCTGACACTCATTAAACGACGCGCGCGACAACCGACAACGCACACCACGACGCAAGGTAGAAGTTACATTGGGAAATATGAACCTTCTTTCATCACAATCATAATTGTCTGACAAAGACAGAATGAAATATCTTCAAACGATTGAGGGTAACCGAAAAATATCAAAATATACGCTAGACGTCTGAAGAGACAATTTGAAAATTAAGTACAGTCAGGATTATAGTAGGTGATGAACCAATTGAAAAAAATAATTAATCTTAGATAAACTATGTGAAAATCTACTTGGATCTTTCGGTTTAGTTGTCTGTACTTCCATATTAAATTATAAAAAGAGGTAAAGTTTGTGAGTTTGTAGGAAATCATCATCATATTCATCAGCCTATAAATGTTCCCACTGCTGGGACATAGGCCTCCTCTCTGTGAGAGGGAGTGGGCCGTAATCTACCACGCGGGCCCAGTGCGGATTGGTAGATGTCACATGTCTTCGAATTTTTGGTTCTAGTACATGCCGGTTTCCTCTCGATGTTTTCCTTCACCGTTTTGAGAGCAGTGGTGATGAAATAAATTACACAAATTATTGCGCCTGGCGGGGTTCGAACCCACGACCTACAACTCGTAAGTCGAGGTCGATACCACTGGGCCACCACTGCTCTGTAGAAAATAATCTCTAAAATTACCAACTAACAGTAGAAAGCTACATTGCTCTTGACTGAAAAACATAAACCCGAGCGATGCCAGGTCTGGTCGCTGGTGTTTAATATAAGAATATATTTTAAGTCTTATACCTATCTCTTATGCTATGTGATGTGGCTGTACTTTCTAATAAATAAATCTCTTCACTTTTTTTTTCATCCACAAATCTTAAGTGGCGATACCTGCTACTGGGACTTTTGAGTGGTCTTCAATTTGTTATCTGTTTCAGAATAGATTTAGATTAGTGACACTTATCGTTATCTGTCACAAAATCATCTGGAATACTTTTTAACTTGATCCCTAGCACCCTCTACGCCGCGTCGTGTCGTCCACCAATTCGCCCTAACTACTTGAAGCCGCCCCCCTCTGGTGCACCCCACTAAAAAGCCATTACCGCGCCTTTGATCCGCGCCGCGCCGCCTTTGATCGCGCCGCTTCGACTGGCCACTTATAACTATTGCCTGTAGTCTTCAGGAAAAACTTGCGAGATACTTGGAATGAGGTACTCGGTTGTTTTAACAGTATTTTGTTAGTTAACGGAGAGTTCCGAGTTAAATTGTCCAGTTAATTGGATTGTGCATTGGAGCAATATTATCAAGCAAAGTTAGTAGTGTTTTATGTTTTGAAAGCAAATATCCTCTATATATTTTAAAAAAGACGAAAGAAATATCTTGGATCAACACTTCAGCAATTTTGCTAATAGAATTGTGATAAAATTGTTCTTTACTAATTATTTATATTCCATTTTACGAATTTTATCGCAATGCATATTGTGATGTTTAGACCCGCTTGTGGGTTTGCCAGGATCCGCCTGGAAATTGCCTCGCGATCCCCGACACTCAGGTTGACTCAGGTCTCGACATCGTAAAAAAGATTTGAAGCTACGTCATAAATATATTTGTTCGCATAAAATAAAGTCTGGTAATAAACACCACATAAATTAATCATAACACATTACAAAAATCTCACGCATCACCGCTTCACAAGCATAGAGCTGAAACCTCATCCTTGTCTCCTAGACAAACATGATTCCCTGGTAGCGACCGTACCGTACTGAGGATAAAAGACTCCATTCTTCACCACTTCATATTCACGTAGAGTGCTGCATACGACGATAATTAGCCCGGAGCTTTGATAGCGAGATATGACGTCATGTGTCGTCATCTGACGTCGCTCCAAATTAGCTCTCGTGACACATCTACTTATGATAGAAAGTGCTCGGCTTTGAAATGTCGCCAGATTTACGAATCCTTTTAAAATGGTGGAAAAACTTCATGCAACGTAATTGTACCGTTAAAATTTTACAGTTTTTTTTTGTGCAAGTTTTATATTGCGAAATATATTTCAGCATTCCCTACTTACATACAGGTATCGCTACTTATATATATATCTGCTCTGTACGTATGTTTCATTGTTCTTAGTAATTGCTTGTTGAGGCATTTTGATAGAAGACCTGTCTACAGAAGTTCTTATTAAGCGCACGTGAGAAATGCTTTAAAGAAATACCAATTAAACATGAGAAAATGAGTAATGGGTGCAAAACAAAGGAGAGAAACATAATATTCTTAGATTTTACGAGGAAAATACAAGATAGAAAATGTATCGGAAGTTTCTTACCAAAACCTTTTTACGTCTTATGGATATCCGTTTCAAGTTAATAAACCGTAACCATCCATCGTAAAACATTATATTTACTATCACAAGGTTCCTCTGAATATCAAAAGAGGTTTAAAACATCTCGTTCCTTTGTGCCGTCTCCGTGTGATCTCAAATCGTCGACTTGCTCATTGACTCGGAAATGTGTATTCGTATGTCGTGTGCACTGACGTCATTTATTCGTATTTGTACTATCAATATTGTCGAATGTTTCCTTTACTACGGAGAACAAATTGCATCCATTGCTCGTTTTGAACTGATATACGAAGTTTCTCAGCATTACCAGTCATCCATGAACATTGAATAAGTGCCAATTGCGTATATCATGAATTGTTTTGGGGCAATTTATGGACATGCCATGACTGTATTTATTGTGACAATGTTTTATGGAATTTGTGAAGGCAATATATTATTTTGAAACAGCAAATTGTTCTTGGCAGGATATTTTAATAATGTTGTATATTACACGAAAGATATTGATTCCTTAGTTATTCTTTTCGGTACTACTAATGTATCTTTTGTAATTGAAGCCTGTCTTTATGCTTAGTATTTCTATCGGTCTGGAAATGAAACGAGACTATAATGAGAAATATTTTCTTTGTGTCAGATATCTGGGAGAATAATGGATCACTTATTATCATTTCGTTTTGTTGAGCTTCTCCAATATGACGTCTTATTACCAGACATGATAACCAATTAGTTTTCCAAGAAGCAACTGAAACATGAAAAAATCGTAATAAAAGACAGTCCATGAAAATTAATTAATTAATAAAATGGTCTCTGACACAATCAATATTTGACACCAACAACATGATGCAAATACCCCCTCAACCAGAATAAAATTGTCAATTTATGACTATTTTACTAATTTTATAATTTACTAATTTTATAATGTTCAATTACAACAAAACTATTCTTATTAAATACTCGTAACAAAGTGGAAAAAAAGATCACATACGGAACGTAATTTGCATACACCATCTTCCGTTACCAGGATCTCATAGAAATAAAGAAACATAGCCCCAAGTCTCACAGCTAATTCAAGACGTAATCTACAACGTAACTCCTTCAAAAGTACCAGGAGTTCATAAAAACGAGATAGTTGTAAGTTCGCGGTGCGAGTGTGCCCGATCCGACGCGCGCTCATCACGGATTCCCTTTGCCGATGCTGGAGGTGCCCCCCGCGCGACCGCGCAGCCCCCTCTCATACCCTCGACCCTCTCAAAAGAAATCCTTGCGATTGCTAAGTAAAAGTAAGCGGGACTGTTTGGATGATCTTAGATTGCTAGTGTAAGTTTCATTTTAATTACGTGCCCATGAATTAATGAGTACCTCTTTTTTTTTAGCAATTCTGCGGTTTAAAGTGTGCAGAATTTAAGTTCTGTTTTTCACCATATTAAATCCCAAGATCAAACGATTGTTAAGGTTATCAAAGAAAGCTCAGTCTTACCTAGGATCAATCAAGTCCTTCTACCATTATCTAGTTCCCAATAGAAAAGAATGAAGTCGGTAAACATAATATCAACATCATAAATTAGCACTGAAACCTTCTCACAGCCACTTTTCAATAAAGTACAAGGAATAGAGAACATCTTCAAGATCGATTCTTTATGGTAAGCCTGACGTTCCTTTTGGGCTCACATGCACCCCAACATTACCTACCCTGCCTCGGGATCTCGTTTCTCTTTTATACTTATTTAAAGATCAATTGCCTTCTCTTTCGCTGCAAACGTCATTGCGTGGCGCATTGTCTACGAAGGAAATGTATATTCAATTCTGACTCAAACTCGAGGGCACTAAGGTCGAAATTGGATCGGATTTTGATCGTGAAAAGGAAATTGGCATTTACTTCGACAGTGGAAAAGCCAGTTTTCCGCGGCAAATTTCGAATCGGAAAGTATACAGCGGCCAAGTTAAGTTTACCGTCGCGGCTGTTGTTTTCGTTGGGACGTTGTTCTGTGTTCGTGTTTGACAAGTGCAAAATAATTTTGCCGTTTTGTGCGTTCGGAACACGCCGGCCGGCCGCATTCGTTGACATGTACCGGCACGCGAACGTTTTTGTTCCATTTTCTGTGTTTTAAAATTTGATTTTTTATTCGAAATGTGACGTTCGACTTCGGAAACTGTGTGTACAGCCAGTGTCGTAGTTATGTAACGTAAAGTTGTAGGTAAACAAAGAGGTTGTGTTACGTCGTCGGTGGCCTGAGATTTGTATACGAAGTAAAATTAGATTTTTTAGGTTAAATAGTATTAGATAAGTGTTTAACTTAAATTGAATAGTTACTTAAGCTCAGTAAATTCAGTTTATCGTGATTTCATCGTGATAAACGACAATAAACAAGGTAATGTTTACTTATTTATACCATCAGATTAATTTTATCTATTTGTTTATTTAGGTTTAAAAAATCACAAAAGCTACGAAAGTTTAGTGTAATTTTGAAAAATGTATAAATACTGGAAAGTGGTAATTTAGTGTGAGAGTTGAGAAAGACTGCAGGTTGTGCAGCGGTTGCGTGGGTCGTTGACCTCGGTTGCCATGGCAACGGCGGCCACCATGTGCGCGGTGCTACGACGCTACGACGTTGCTACGCGGCTACGACTGATTGCTACGATTGCCTACGGGATACCTTGCTCTTGCTAAACATAATAATTATACCAATATATACTTTTATTTATTTAAAATAAAATAGGCATTTATTATAAGATCGTTAGATGTTATGATGCTGCGGTAAACAACGAAGTTTTTGGCGGCTTTCAGTGGATAAATGGTAGGTAAATACTGATTTTAAACCAATGAATCTTGACCAATAAATAATTCACTGTTTGTAGCAGTTAAAAAGCATTTCCAAGAGTTACTGCTTTAAAATCTAACATATTATGTTTGAACTAAAATTAAATGAGTTTTTGATGATAGAATTTTTAGACGTTTGTAAACCTTTTCCGTTTTCCTTGTAAAACCATGCGTAATAAAAAGCTTTCTCGCAGTTCCCATGTATGTACACCAACTGATTATTTCAGGGGAATAAACACAAGTTCGCTCGGTTAGCGGCGTATAAAGTTGTAAGTAGCAGAGTTATGGCTGTTCAACACTTTGAGCAGTAAAGCAATATAATCCGGGTATTGTTCGATTGCTGATAACTAAGCTACGGGTTGTGTTCCACTGCGGGCTCAGCGAATGTGTAGTACTGTGAATCTAATTATACGAGTATGGTACTGTTAGTTTGTGTCATTCTCTTGCTGAACAAAGACCTCTCTCCTTGACTTCCAGCTCTTCCAATCCAGGGCCGATGTGGACCCCTAATTGTTTTGTTTTGTCCTGCCATCTTCAAGATCTCCTACGACCCCTTAGTATGTAGATCTACATGTACAAACATTAACTCGAGCGTTCATATATCATATATGAACATGCGAATATCATATATCACAAATAATCTGTATGTCCGAGGATGCTTAGGCGGAGACCTCTCGCGCCCGGCATTGGTTGCGGCCATGCTGCGGGGCGAGATGGAGTGGGAAGCGGTCGCCTCCTTCTGCGAAGCAGTAATGCTCGCGAAGGAGGAGGCGCGCCGCGAGAGAGAGAGGACAATGTCCTCCCTCCGCCCCACCCGCGGTGGCTGGCGCCCACGGCGACGGACGTCGCAAGACGATCTCCGGCCACCGTAGGCGCGGGCATGCGGGCGGCGAGTAAAGGGCAACTCGCAGCCCGACCATGGACCATGCCCGGGTCGACGGCGCGTTGTGTTCCACGCGCGCCTCAAAGAGCGTCAGCATAATGACGGGGCCCCCTCTCTAGAGGGCCAAAGCCTGCCGGGGTCGCGGGACTTATACCATTACCGTGACCCCGGAACATAAAGGGCTATTGAAGGACACCGTGGATTTTAGTCAGTACAAGTCTGACAGTCCCTCCCGCCCTGCCCGGGGTGGGAGGACTCATTTGATGCTTTACCACGAAAAAAAAAATGTCCGAGGATGCTACTCTGTTTTCCCTTACTTTATTGTGGTGGACCTCTGTGCTGTAACTCCACATCTTTTGTCCAGTGCACTCAGTATCAACTTCTGTCTTTTTTATCTTTCATAAATACGCAGAAACATGATATCAGTTCCAAATAATGCTGTTTTAAACATCAAGAATCTTTTGCGTAAGTACATCTAGTAGTAACATATGCTATAACAAATTCCAATGGACTGGGCAATATGTATTTTCGTGAAATAAAAGGAAGACGTGTATCTACGTTTTTACATGGCATATTTCCAGTTCGTCATAAAATTGAAGTCGACGAATAAATACGTTTGAAATCCCAAAAACCCAACAGCATGCGAATATCAATAAATCTTAACGTTATTGATGAAGATATTTTTGCCTAAAGACAGGTCTCATATTTTAACGAGGAAACGATAAATCATTGCAAAAATATGATTAAAACGGCGAGTGATGTCGCGGTATCCTCGTATGTATGTGCGATAGATGGTAGGTCGGGCTCGCTCTCACGGGACATCACACGTCGGGTTACGAGATTATGTAAAACACCCTCACTGCTGTAACTATTGCAAACTCGTACCTTGAAGATTTGATTTTGTGAAGAAAATATTGTAGTTTACGTTTAGTTTGTGTGGCTGTTTCATTCTGGCGTAACGTCTTAATATTATTTCTTCTAGGACCCTTCATAAGAGACCATTCTTTTTTATGGATCCGCCAAAAACGTAGAATTGTCCAAAAATGATTTACTAGTGTTTTAAGACAAAAACACTTTGAAAACACACTAATTGCAGTACGTACAAGTTCATTGAAGATTTAAAAAATCTCGTACCTAAAGTGTGCGCGCAATAAACATTTTTAAAATCGTTTTGTCTATACTGGAATAGCAAGATACGGCATTAGTTACGATTCCTATTGATCGATTTTTTTAAACGCACTGGGAAAATCATCAAATGAGTCCTACCGCTCAGGGTGGGATGACAGGGACTGGCAGACTCGTACTGACTCAAATCCAGGGTGTTCCTTCAATAGCGCTTTATATTCCAGGGTCACGTTACCTGATAAGACGATCCCACGACCCTATAATCGATATTTGGTCATGAAATTTTAAAGTAAAAATTTGCTGCTCGATCCCAAATATTTTACCATTGCGAAGTCAGCAGGATGGTAAATTAAATGAAACATTATAGCCATAGCTTTTACTGAGCAGGCAGTCTAACTCCATGTCTAGGGGTGGCAGTAACCCTTTTATTGTTTTATTGTTCGGCGCCGCGACCGTTTAGCCCTGATTTACAATCATTTTCCGATCCAGACCCCGACGGCTTTATACAAAGGATAAAGAGGCCATAAAAACATCAAGCTCCTTTACGCTTACATAATTATTAATGGCTTTTGTTCATTATAATTATTCATACATTGTAAAGGAATCGTTTATTTTGATGGCGTATTTAGTTTGACCAATCCGCTTTTATAATCTGTTGGAAAAATCTTCATCTTGAAAATATTATTTCAAAATACGAGGGCAGTGCCGTTCCTCTGTTATAATATTGTTTTTTTGTGTTTTCTTATTTTGCACTTTGCGAGATAATAGGAGGCTGTTGTGTTAGCTGTATTTTGCCCCAAATTACCAAACTTTGAGACATTAAACCCCTTTTAGTTGTCTTACTTTTTCTTAGGAATCATAAAAAGACTTACACATTAACAGCCTCACTACAAACTAAAAAAACTTTAACATCTGTTGAACACTTGTCTAAAAAAAGTGTGACTGCAAAACGGACCTTATTTCAACGTTACAATCTGACATTTTTTTTAGAAAAGTGTTCAACAGACGTTTAAAAGTTTTTGTGATGTCTAATCTACCTATTCTCCAAATTAGTAGTTTAACAAAAAGTGTTAGTTTTTGGCAAAAAAAAATGCAGCTAAATTCGTCCTTTTTTGTATTACAGTCGCAACCCTAAAAAGAAAATTGTCCGGATTCTAGAAATTACTTGCAAAAAGCTTCATTTTATGTCATACCTAATCTAAATGCCGTAAACTAATATCCCTAGTACAACATTACCCATTTCCCGCTGCGGCGAGGAGGTGCGAACGGTTGCAACACTTGGACACCTCGCCACCTGTGTAGGGATTCCCGCGGGGATCGATCCGCCCCACTCTCCCCTCGTGCCTGACTAGTGCTGTCTAATGCGAGCGGGATGTGGAATCCCGGAGGTTTATGTGCACTTGGAATTTCAACGGACTGTAAATGAAGCATAGACTTCGGGAAAAAGGAGGTGGGAAATATTTTCCACGTCTGCGCGGCTGCCGTGTAAAACTAGATGTTTGAATTCTGTTTTCGTATGTTGTGTATTTCACTAAAACTTGTAGTTGAACTTAAGTCTTAGTGAAATGAGGTAGTAGCACTTGATAGCTATATATTTTGCTTGTTCAACATATCAAATTGCAGTTTCAGATTTCCAGCAAAAAAAAACAAACTATTTAATACCAGCTTATGCCAGCGGCTACGTCCACTTGAAGTTCGTTAATTGTCCCAGGGGATTATACCACATGATTATACTACATTATACTACCGACTTCGATCATCTAAAACAACTAGATACACAATCAGCGACAAAAAACGTCCTCACCAAAAGAATGACCAAATCAGAGATCGGTCATCCTTTTGGTTTAGTACTGTTCTAACGCTCGGAACGTAAACATGCCTCCGTGCTCGTTTAAAAAGTGCAAAAATCACTCTTCCAGGACCGAAAAAAAGGATGTAATTTATTTTTTTCAGTAAGTACTAACATTACCAATATATAATAACTATCACTGTACTATAAATACTGATATTTCGTTAAAAAATCGCCGTAACACATTTATTTTAAAATTGACGAAATTATCAGCCGGGTTTATAAAGCACCTAAATTGAAAAGACTTTTACTAAACGTACAGTTCGTAGTGTCGCATGGCTACTTGATTTAGTCGGGTAACATGTGTTGATTCGAGTCGCGGTCGTAAAATTTAACATGTTTTTATGACCGTTCTAAATCCGACTTTAACTCATTTGAATAAGGTTTAATTTCTTTTGGTATAATATGTTGGCCAGTTATGTTTCTTTCTGTTTTCTTTCTCTTTCTATTTTACGACCTACTTGAGGACAGTTTTTAGTTCGTTTTTGTACGGGATTGTGTATCTAGTTGTTATTAATGATCGAAGACTACCGAGATAAAAAGTGCCTATATGTCCTGTGTATCCAGACTCTCGGGGTCGCGGAACTGTTTTATCAGGTAACGGTGACCCTGAAACGTAAAGGGCTATTGAAGGGTCACCGTGAGTTTAAGTCAGTACGAGGCTGACAGTCTCCCGTCCCGCCTTAGGTGGGAGGACTCATTTGATGATTTTACCACATAAAAAAAAATACTGTTATCTACTTCTGTGCCAAATTTTATCAAAATCCGTTCAGCCTTTCTGACGTGATTGAGTAACAAACATTCATCGATCCAAACATCAAAACTTCCGCATTTCTAATATTAGAGATTTATTGCAAAGTGTAATCCCGTGATTAATTACTTATCAGTCACATCACTAGCCGGCTGCTCGCTAATGCTACTGCGCGCACCCTTTTACTTATTATAATTTTATATTAAACGCCGCAGCCCGCGGCTTTTCGGATGCGTTTCTTTTCGCCTTCAACCCGCCTGTTATTTTATGTAGATGTTCTTGAAAGGGGCTGGGCAGCACCCTAAGTCTAAGTGACTGGCTCTGGACGACGTTGTGTGTCATACTTATTAACATTCTATTTGTATTTGAGTCACTCCTTGTTTTTTTATGGGGGGCAAATTCGAAATTATGCTGATTAGGATCTTTTTTTGCCAACTTCAAATCACAAGGGTTGGTTTCTTTTTTCTTTGTGTACATATAGCTGTGCTGATGTATTGTTGTCATGTGCCTAGATTTCGTCGAAAATTGCCACTTTTAGCACCACTTAAATACGGCTAAGTGCAAGAAAACCATTTGTTACTCTTTTTGTATAAATATCCCTCTAAAATAATGGGAGAAGTGGTAGCCCAGTGGTATCGGCCTCGACTTACGAGTTGTAGGTTGTGGGTTCGAATCCCGCCAGGCGCATTACTTTATGTAATTTATTTCATCACTATTGCTCTCAAAACGGTGAAGGAAATCATCGTAAGGAAACCGGCATGTCCTAAAACCAAAAATTCGAAGACATATGACATCTACCAACCCGCACTGGGCCCGCGTGGTGGATTATGGCCCACTCCCTCTCACAGAGAGGCGGCCTGTGTCCCATCAGTGGGAACATTATAGGCTGATGATGATGATGATCCGTCTAAATATCTTTCCCGAAGTTTATTCCGGAATCTGGTAACACGTCTACGTGACAAATATGAAAGAAAAACGCTTATCATTTTATCGAAAATCGCTTTCCCTATATCTACATGATATTTCCAATTACTTACTGTATGCTGACATCAAAATTCAATATCGTAACAATTTGCGTTCTGTTACACATAGCGACTGGTTTCGCTTGGGGTAGGTTTTATAGAAACATCTCTTCGTTTATGTCTCTCATTATGAGTGGTCAATAGTTTACTGCTATTAAACTTTAAATTGTGTTATCAGAATTTATTTGTTTTAAGGCATTGGTCAAAGTACCAAACATATTTTCAAATTAAGGGAAAGTTCAGGCTTTCGTTAACATTTAGTCCTATATATACGAGCAATTCTGTCAAGTTGCATTTCTGTCGAACTGCTTCTTTGACAGCTAAGTTTTTTTTGACATGCGTTTTCAGGCGAAATACGTAACGTAAAATGTGGAAAGACAGCCAGCTTTTTATTCTTCCAAAAATAAAAAAATAAGATCCTGTTAACAATATGCGTATGTCGGTAAAGTGTCTCGTCAGCATGACACCGACACCCGATCTGCTCGGGAGGGGAGGTGTGACAACTTTAATGTGTCACATTATATGCTTCACACCTCTATCGAGTACTGGGCATGCCGTGGCTCGTTACCAGTTCATACGTTTCCATTGTATGTCTTTTATTGTCTCCATTTTGGTTTTATTCATAAAATACTTGCCGTATGTTGCTGCTTATACCATTTTATGTAAAGTTCATTATCGGGCAGCATAAGATATAATACTGATTGCAAGTTTAATTAATCAATAACGACGCGTCACAAACTTAAGTTGTTGCTAAGATAATAATGTAAGCTCTATGTTGTAAGTTCAGTTAAGTTATTAATTTTGAAAATAAATTTCAATGAAATTTCAATGAAGTTGCTAACAATTAATATCACTTCTCTCAATGCAGTGGTTTGAGTGGAGTACGGTCAAATACGTAAAAATCGTTCTAGGGCCTCTGAAACACGGGAAAATAACTATAAAAAAAGTACGCTGGTGACAACATATTGTGTTCTTTTGTTTTCGTGACACTTTCCCAGAGTCCCCTTTGTGGGGCAGTTGGGAGCAACCCTCCAGTGACGTCACGTTATCGGTTCACACCTCGGCAGTGCGGTATCAGGTGACGGCAGATGGCAAGTAAGTTGACAGTTTTACTGGCGGAGGTGTAGACTTACCTTTACTGGGAAATTTGCAAGTTTTTGTGTTCTGTTTAATGAGGTCGGATTAGGGGTGGCGTAGTTTTGTTTACATATCATTGCTAAATAATTTATGTAAGACGATAAAATGAATATGCTGGGGGAAATCTTAAAATTACTTTTGGAATAAGCTTGAAACCTAGGCATGTAGCCATTGCTTTCAAAGTGTTTAGTATTCCCTCAACAATTTTTAACGATATTGACATAGGTTACAGGAAAGCCTTCACAATTTCAAACAAACCTCTTCTATAGCATAATGTTAGTAATTCAGCATCCTGTTATGTGCACTGTAGTGTTACAATAAACCACTAAACCCGGGTATAACACAGCACGTGCCCACATTAGGAGCAGGGCACACTCACGACTCTAAAATACGTGATACCTGAGCACTTGTACAACTGTGCTCCGTGTGTACTGGCACAATCATGTGGAATACACAACAGCTTCTTATGGAAGTAGAATTATAAAATATATGGTTTTAGTGTAGGTACACTGTGCCTGGGTTTGTATGAACTGGCCTAGGAATATCGTGTGGTTTTCTTTGTTTACTTTGATCTTCAAGATTTTCTCTTCTTTTCATGATCTTTGTCAGATTTGGGAAAGTTCTCAGTGCATTTACTAAATTAACTGCTGGTTTCTATAGCTGAAAAAGTCACTGCTCCACCAATTTTGAACAATTCTTACACCTAAAATACTTAATTAATGTAATCAAAATAAACATTTAGACTAAGACTGATTAATGTACTAAACTTTCTCCCGATTAATGTACTTACATACACTTTTTTTCTGTGTCTTCTTGTGGACAGCATTGTGGGTTCTATTGTAACCACTAAGTTAATTTGTAATACTGGTTGTATTGTAATCCTTTAATATTCCTGTTTTGTTGTCTTCTACTATATAAAAATTAGTCGGGTTTTCCTTCCTGACGCTATAACTCCAGAACGCACGAACCGATTTCCACGGTTTTGCATTCGTTGGAAAGGTCTCGGGCTCCGTGAGGTTTATAGCAAAGAAAATTCAGGAAAAAAATTTTCTTCTTTTAATCACCAAACGAAATGTTACATAAAACGAACCATCTGGTGGCGAAACGGAGTTTGCCGGGTTTGCTAGTTCTTTATATAAAAAATAATGATGATATCATTATGTTATAATATCCTTAGATACACTTCACGAATATAACGATAACCACGTCTCCTCTTACCCGCACAGTTAGCTCAAAGCTTTAGATCGTGCTCCAGGAGATAGCACAGAAGAACGATACATTTATCGTTGGTTCAGTAGTTCTGGCGCACGCGAGCCGCTCCTAAATAAAAACAAAATGGCGCCGTAAACAAAAGCTCCGTTTAATCTCTACTATAAAGTGCTGATGTTTGCTCGTTACCACCACAACGAATATATTTTGTAAAAATCATACAACTTGAAGATCTATGATTCCATTTTTGTTTATCTACCAATAGCTCTTTGAAGGTCAGTACTACCTTCAGATAGGTGTTGGTATCAGCATAAAATACAGTCAGAAAAGGCCATGCGTAGCTTTCTAATGCTGGGGCCAAACTAACGCAATGATGAAGGTTTGTACGAACATTTAAAGACTGTTATCGTGATAAATAACGGCATTTTCCGTTTGTAACCCTGCATAAGGAAGACGCCAATGAGTATGTTAGGAAACTGTTAAAAATCTAGCTTGGTTGGCATAATTATATTGGCTCTTTTGAGTACTGAATATACGACTTTGAATTGTTTTCTCTACTTCCACAAGAAGACGCACACTAATCTCCGTCCTCTCTAGTCACTCCCTCACTCCTCGTTAGCTGTACCTCGAGTGTCAATGTAAACTATTGACGCTGGTTACACTGAACGAGTGTTAGTGTTAACAATGCACTCATGGACAGTTGATACTGCGTAAACTTTGCCATGTTCACGCTTTGTTGAAGTTGGCACTAGAGGATGTTGCTTAACTATCAGAACTTAAATGCACAGAGCTTTGTGCAAATTAGTTTGTGCATCATTATTTACTTACATTTAATAACAACATACATAATTACTAAATAAAAGGGCAATAATATTTGGTTTTAAAATAGGTACATTTTGCAATAGATTCTCAATACCTCTCATCAACGAATCAGGCGCCAATGGATCGTTATAATTTTGTGCTTGCTTAGTCATAGCAAATACCTATAGGGTTTTTCGAAATTATGATTCGACAACATAATTTTATGGACTGTTAATTTCTCTTCTTTGTATCGCTGGCAGAGCAGTGGTGGCCCAGTGGTATCGGCCTCGACTTACGAGTTGTAGGTCGTGGGTTCGAACCCCGTCAGGCGCATTACTTTGTGTAATTTATTTCAACACCACTACTCTCAAAACGGTGAAGGAAAACATCGTGAGGAAACCGGCATGTCCTAGAACCAAAAATTCGAAGACATGTGACATCTACCAAGCCGCACTGGGCCCGCGTGGCAGATTACGGCCCACTCCCTCTCTCAGTGAGGAGGCCTGTGTCCCAGCAGTGGGAACATTTATAGGCTGATGATGATGTATCGCTGGCACGACGATTTTATATTTTACTAGGTCTTTCCCGTGGTTTACCCCCGTTGATCGGCTACTATTATTGGTCGCAGCGTGATGTTGACCTATACATACATAGACATCACAAAAAGATTTTTTCAATGCGAACCTAGCTTCTGAGCGTAAGTACAACCAAACAAACAAACTTTTCAGCTAAAATATTAGCTGAAAAATTAGTATAGATATCAGCCCAAAACTATCAAATAGCATTATTGTATTAAAAAACTGTTAATACAAAATAATCCTATCTATATTATTCCTTTGTGGCACGAAAGGAAAATATATCAATCATAAACATAGGCGAAAGGCCGCGTAGTACGATCTATAGGAAATTGTCTTGTCAGCCAGAATCTTACTGTTGTCAACAAAAAGCTCCATCAAATATATTTGTCACGGATGGGATGTCCCCTATGTCCGGCGGATACCACTCAACGAGATTACTCCATCATAATCATATAAACACAAGCCGAACGGCTCGTTAACGTCGGTTAACTAACCACCATCAACCGAAAACCCGTTAATATATTTGCGTTACCAAATCATAGGTTTGTAACAGTTTCTCTTTGTAAATTACCGTGTAAATAATCTAGTTAAACGGATGATCCGGTTCAACGGGAGCGGATAAATCGATCGCTATAATTCGATACCTGACTAATTGAAATCGATTTCGTTGTAATCGAATTGTGTGTCAATGTTTATTTGAATGTTTTGAGTAAAGAAAATGACGAAAATTTCTGCGTTCTGGTCTTATCCAGAGGTTCTCAAATAGGGCCTGACAATGCGGCGAAATGGTTCCAGTAAAAGATGGTACGGCAGTGTTTGCTTTGCACTCGACTTTGGCGGGGGCACTGCCGTGCCCCCCGATATGTTGTTTATATTTAAATTGAAAATCCTAGATAGAAATGTAGCATATTTACTGATTTACCAGCCTTTATACCTAAGTTTATAATATATTCTAATATTGTAATGCTGAAGAGTTTTTTGTAGCACTATGGGGGGGGGTCTTTGCTTTGCTTATTTTGGATGACATGGGGATAGGTGAGTCTAGATGATGATTACGTCATCGGTAGTTATTTACTTTTTTACACGAATGGCAACCCTCACATTATCTTTGCTTGAAAACAAAACGCATTTTCGGGGATTCCCGCGAAAAATGTTTTCGTAAGCATGGGGGGGGGGGTAAGAGCTTTGCTTACTTTTGCTGACAAGAGGGACGGGGGGGGGGGGGTAAATAATAGTATTAAATCTGCTTACGTAATGCTTGAACGGCCTAGGGGCCGTCTATTTTGTCGAGGAATCCTTTACGCTTAGGTGTAGAGTCAATCTATCTGATATCATGTGTCATGTTCGTGAACGGGCGCTGTCTGTTGGGACTGGTCATCTCTTAGCTGCCACGGTTTATTTTAATTATCAATAATTTTATTTCTGAATTGTCTTTTTTTATATTTCCTTTGGGCACTTTTTAACTTGCTACATCGTTCTCACATAATGTACCATCTGAAAATGAATGATGTAATAAAGGTTCTGTAATAATTTTGGCGATCTAAAAAGAGTGTCCATGGAGTTTCTTGCCCGTTCTTCTCCATAGAGATCTACTTCTTGGAATGGGCATTTCCGCTACTTTCACAGTTTTTATGTCTTGTGACTGGGACTGTAGCACCATAACTATTTATGAACTGTTTTTATTTTTTGTCTTTTGACAATTCAAAAGTGGCTGTAACTGGCCTACTTGAAAGAAATGCTTTGATTTTGATTTTTGAATCCCATCCCATCCCATTTCCTTTATATGGCCTAATTGAAATAAATAATTTGATTGACTTTTTATTAATATCATGCATATAACGACCAATTAGGATCCGAGCAGCTGGGATGAAACTACTAGTTAAATGAGGAAACAGCTAGTCATACATACCTACATGAAACAAAAAGAGATTCCAAGGATTGCCATCCCATACAATATATAGAACATGTGGAATTCTGTAGTATCTGTCTATATATTCCCATGGGAACAAAGCTTGAGTGTATGTATACCATGGTATACTCTGGAACAAAGAAATCATGAGAGTGGAACAGATAAACACACAGTCATACGAGCTTACACGACACTTCTGTATGTTCCCTAGGGGTGGAAGTTGGTTTTACAATCACATTTGGCAGACAGAGGGTTTTCCTTTTCAGTTATTTACCAGCTGTAAATAGCTAAATGTTTTTTTAAGATTGTACAGACGCCAGCAGGTAAACCTACCCCAATCGAACATTAACTTTCCACTATTTTGAAATAGTTGGTAAAACAATGTTTCAGAGGAAATAGAAAAACCGGCCAAGTGTTTTTTTGTGTCGTATTTTTTTTATGCACCATAATTATCTGTGTCAACAAGCATACGACCCGCCTGATGGAAAACGGTCACCCTGTAGGGCCTATGGACACCTGTTATCCGGTATCGCTTGCGCCCTTGAAAGTAGAAGAAAGAACATTGCTCTGACAGTTAAACAGACAATAGTCCAACTAACAGTAATACTAAGTATTTATTGCACTCGCTAGGAAAAAGAAGATCCAATCACCCGTGCTCTACGTACTGGACATCCCGTGTCAAGTAATACAAGTTCCTAATATAGTATAGCAGTTAGTATCAGCCCATTTACAGTTTAGCAGTTAATTGAACTAAACAATATATCTAATTACGTTATTGCGTGTGCGGTTAAACGACGCGTGTTACTCGACGGATGCGAGTAATGGAGCGGCCAGCGTGATAGGCTGAGCGACATACCGCGGTGTAGATCATGTACAGCTGTTATGTACTGCTCTTTGTATGTTTTTGCATTACAGAGATAATATACCAGTCCTGTCAGAATTTCGATTATGGCGGGAAACTTTATTGCACGCAGAGAAATGTCTGGCTACACGAGAACTTCTGGTTGCAACTGTGACAGCAAGACTCACTAGTTGACTTTACAACATTTCTAGTAATAAATACTAAGTAAGTACTAGAGATAACAAGGACTTAGTATTTATTACTAGAAATGTTGTAAAGTCAACTAGTGAGTCTTGCTGTCACGGTTGCAACCAGACTTTCTCGTATACATTTCTCTGCGTGTGGAAATTAGTTATTGAGAAAGGTGGAGTCCACCTCCTAGCGGTCGACCCTGGATAATAATAGGCACCATAAGCTTCATGTAAGCTGCGGTCATGGCTGAGCAATGGCGGTGATAGGCCTCGCCAAGGCTGCCTGGCTCACGATCACCGCTGCTCTATCATAGTTAGCATGAAACAGTGTTTACTGTGTTCCGCTGGTGCACAGGGGTTCTGCGTCACCTTACTTCATCTTAGGATTGTGGCCAAGAGCATACCAAAAGTATATAATAAATTAAAGTGTGATTACACAAGAGTGTACGGAAACAATAAGTCTGACCAGTCTAAGAGGTTCTTATCTGTGAGTAAAATATGAAATATCTTATAAAGTCCTCCATTCAAGATCACATATTAGTCGCAGCATCTCATCTTTGCGGTAGTGTGACCGACAGCCGTCGGTCGCGGTTGACCGATGTCGTCGGTGGGTTTGTAACCCGACACCGTAATGGCGGCGAGGGTCCTCCGACATGGTTGTGTGGTCAAGTGATAGCCTCGTGACATGAGCACGTAACGGTGCTCGATGTGCGTTTTATTGGCAATACATTGAACTGTAAGACATTCCTGTTGAGCTCGCATTTTCATTTGTAAAAACTTTTAAGAGGATGGTAACTTTGAGATTTAATGGCGTTGGCGTAGCTATTACCAAAAGTCATCATCGGTTTTATGTTACTGATATATCGTTTGACTCCATTGAACCAGCAAGAAGCTTCTTTATACAAAGGGCATATTTGTCATAGCATGCTTGTCCGTTGTTTAAACATTACTTCAAGTAGTTTGTAAGCTCTGAAAATCTTCCTCCTTCGCCAAAGTAGGACTTAGTGCAAAGGATTCTTCATTTTCTTTAAATAAATCTGTTTACAGGTATCCTAAGCTCACGTAAACGGTCCCCAGTTAATAGCCACTTAACTAAACCCACTGACTGATTGCCTGCGGTTATTTCAGCAAACATCTGAAGCTGTTTCCTTTTCATTATCCGTTCAATTTCCAGTCTATGGCACTTTCATAAATCAGTGTTCCCACCGCAAATTATATGAAATTAATATTCATATTGTACGGGGAATACAATGTCCAATATTGGTAGAGTACCTATTTCCATAGTACTACATTGATGGATTGCTAAGTACTTTATTGCACACTTCGCTAACAAAATGAGCAATGGATGGTGAAGTGCCCGTGTGGGCGATTGTGTGCAGAATGGCGGGCTTTAATAAATCAGGGCTGCGACCAGAGATTATAAATTTAATATTCATGGAGTGCGATGGAACAAGTGGTGTACATTTGTATTCCGGACGATGCCGGCGGCACTCGGCCGCCCTCGCCCGGTGACGCTTGTCTTTTGTTTTTAGTGCACTTTTATGAGATGAGGAAATGTCTGAATGGAAGGACATGTCTGCGGTCAGCTTGAGTACACAGAAAAGGTTCATTAAGTGTAGTTTTGTAACAATTTTTACGGATTTTCATAAAATGCCTGCAGTTCATCCAGCGTTTCCAGAAAAACATCGAAATTGTTTAATGCCCACTATCTAATAAGTCATTGTATATGTCGACTATATTATGCGCAATCTTCAAATAAATGTCATTAAAAGCGATAGTCATTTTCTTCAATTCACTTACGTGTTAGCGTGTTACCACTATAGTCTTCTTTAATTACCTGAAACCAAACTAACACTCTAAATTATACCCCACCTTTACAGCCGCCTTCTCTCCCTAACAAATTCTAAATAAAATAATTTATCCTTTTAAAAATTAAAAAATCACACACACATTAAAAGCAGCGCTTAAGTTTTATAAGAGAGCGTCGTCATACGCGTCTCGTTAATTTTCTTGTAAGCCTAATTACACACGAGCTTATTTGCGCCTCGCCTTGCAACGCCTGGCTCGTGCCTCGACGAGGTGTGAAGTGAAACTTCCCACAAAAAAAAAACCTTTTACAACTTTTTCAAGGGTAAAGTTTACATCGCGAATGAGGCTAGGAGCTGGGGGTTATTTTGAGTAACATTTTAGAAAGAGTAATTTAAAATAAGTTGGGCTTAAATGAATATTTAACCATATTACGGCGCACCGGACGAATCTCTTAGTAAATGTTTGCTAGCTAAAGGAAAGATAAACATCGTTAGGTAGATTCAGTAACTAGCTTAGGTCCACTAATTCATTTATTAGGTTGGTTTAATTCGTCTTATTCGTTTTGAATTGATTCGCTGAGTACTAAAATGTGTCCTACATTTTACAATTAAACTGAAACAGTATCCAAATAAATTACTTCTAATAACACGTTGAGAATTATTATCATCTAAATTACAGCTGATCCCACGAAAAAATAATGATACTAATTTAATATCAGTATCGCGAAGTTATTATCCTTTAATCTGGCTCCTGGAGCAGGTCGGAGGCGTGAGCCGTGACGCGGTTGCGTATCAAAGCGACGTCGGATCGCAATTAAGGATCTACAACGACATTAATTAAAGGCTTCTTTCGGAATTCCGCAGCGCCTCGCCTCGCCTCGCCTCGCCGCCGATCTAAACTAGCCTTTACTGAAAAAAAGTGTTTTAATTAAGAAATTTGTGGGTACCGCACGAGTTTTGTTGTAAACGTTTAATGTTCGTTTGCTTCTCAAATGTTTGTAGATGTACTTAGTGAGTGTAGGGAGGTACGGGGTGGTTCGCGGAGACGTAGTTACCGAAAACACTTTAAAATGTACGGTAACCTGGCAAAGAAACTTTAAAACAAAGGATGAAAATCCAGTAGAAATTAAAATGGTGTCCTTGGTTTGTTTTCTATACAAATTATTTCATAATGCAGGTCGACATTTATACAAATGATGGTAGCTAGCTTACTCAGCAAAATTACTCTTACCAATTAACTGTTGATCACCACTTTCCTAAACTGCACACCAGTCAGTAATAAACGGTTATAGTCACAGTCCCATATTATGGAAACTTATGGATGTTGTAATTTGTAGTATGTTGACCGAATTATCCAGAGTAAACAAATGAATGTATTTTTTATTCGGAATGCTTCCATCGCTGTATCATTAACAGTTACAAATGTCGAGCGATCAGTTCGGTGTCAGTCCGTCGTGACGCTAACGAGGCCGTTTGTCTCAATAAACATCATTGCGAATATCAACTAGTTGTACGGTATAGATTTATAGCATTGTTTGTGTTTGTGCAGTGGGGATGTAGGTCAAAATATTGGGTCTGTAATACGTATGCAAAATGCTAACGCATGTATCTATTTAATCAGTTTTTGAAAGGTGCCTCCACCAAATTGTAATTCTAATGTTTCAGTCAGTAACATTTCTCAAAACACTCATTGCTACTATCTTCATAAAGAAAAACAGCTAAAAAGATAACTGAACCTCCAAAAGGCAACGAGACTCGTCTGAAAAAAATTAAGAAAAACCTTTTGTCCGTCGCCGGTCTGGCGTCCGTTAATTAAACAAATAACCGGCATAATGAGGGTAGGTACAATAAGCTGTTACCACTGACCCCGGGCGACAACGTCTTTTTACTTTACTTTACTTTCTTGCTCGCTCATTCTCTCCTAGTACTCCGAAGGCTGGAAGACGGCCATTTTTCTTATTGTTCTGTTTATTTAACCGCTTTATACACATTTTGAGTTGCTTATTTTCGTGTTTTTGTAAGCGTGTTTAGGTTTGTGATTTATTAGTTTAAGTGCACGGAAAAAAATGCTCGCGGAATTAGTTTTCTTCCAAGAATATTTTTATTCTCAGGAATATTGTTTAATGTCAAATAAAAATTTACTTGAACTAAAAATAATGTCTTAGTCCAACCGAAATGATATTCTCCACGAAAAACAATATTATTCTCCTTATATTTACTAAAATCAAAACAATTATTTTCTTTTTAAGAAGTTTTGAGTCTTGTCTGAACAATAAATTACTTTTTTGAACTAAGACTTTTATGTGTTTCAATATAAAACAACATATTCTAAGTTCAAGAGCCTTTAATATTTCAAACCAAAAGTTGTACCATTTACTTAAACTAAAAACAAAACATCATAAAAACAAAATCTCATTTTCTTCATGTTAGTATTTGACGATTCTCATAATCAAAAAGCAGGAACGTTTTCGATGAAGAAAAATATTGTTTGTTCTAAGAAGATTACATTTAATGTGAGAAAATAACGGATTTGAAAGAAGAATCTAAAATGATTCGAAATAAGATAGACTTACATTTTGCAATAATGCAATACATTTTTGGTGTAAGAAGAGTTTGTTTTTGGTTAAGTAAATACTTGCATTGACATAATAATCTAAATGATTCAAGTAAAGGTAGTCAAATGTTTTAGAACAAGACATTTTTGTTTTGTGGAAAGAAGTTATGGTGTTGAACTAGGAATCGAAATTGTTTCAAAATAAGATATACTAACGTTTTTTAGTAAGAAAATATATGTTTGGTTTAAGAAAAGTTTGTTTTTGGTTAAGTAAATAGTTGCATTGACGTAATAATCTAAATTATTCAAGTAAAGGTAGTCAAATGTTTTCGAACAAGACATTTTTGTTTTGTGGAAAGAAGTTATGGTGTTGAACTAGGAATCGAAATTGTTTCAAAATAAGATATACTACGTTTTTTAGTAAGAAAATATATGTTTGGTTTAAGAAAAGTTTGTTTTTGGTTAAGTAAATAGTTGCATTGACGTAATAATCTAAATTATTCAAGTAAAGGTAGTCAAATGTTTTCGAACAAGACATTTTTGTTTTGTGGAAAGAAGTTATGGTGTTGAACTAGGAGTCGAAATTGTTTCAAAATAAGATATACTAACGTTTTTTAGTAAGAAAATATATGTTTGGTTTAAGAAAAGTTTGTTTTTGGTTAAGTAAATACTTGCATTGACGTAATAATCTAAATTATTCAAGTAAAGGTAGTCAAATGTTTTCGAACAAGACATTTTTGTTTTATGGAAAGAAGTTATGGTGTTGAACTAGGAATCGAAATTGTTTCAAAATAAGATATACTAACGTTTTTTTAGTAAGAAAATATATGTTTGATTTAAGAAAAGTTTGTTTTTGGTTAAGTAAATAGTTGCATTGACGTAATAATCTAAATTATTCAAGTAAAGGTGGTCAAATTTTTTCGAATAACCATTTTTGTTTTGTGGAAAGAAGTTATGGTGTTGAACTAGGAATCCAAATTGTTTCAAAATAAGATATACTAACGTTTTTAGTAAGAAAATACGGTATATGTTTAGATCAGATATTTTTTAAAGCCGGGTCACATGTCTTACTGTTAAAAAGATTTTACAGTGACAGCCGTACTAATAAACGTTGTATAGCGTCTGTATAGTTACACAACGCTTTGTCTTCTTCTTCCGAATGTCAAATTATTGACGACTAGCGACTGAGAGAAATCGGTGTGTAACTATTCACCTGTCTGTTTTCGATAATGTTTACGCGTCTGAGTGTACTGAATAACCTTTCAATTGTAGCCGTAGAATAAGGCATTGCCAACAAAACTTCTAGGGTTGTTTTCACCTTTGGATAAAAAGACTAAGCTTGTTGAATTAATTCTGTAATCTCCAAAGTTCCAAAGGTCGTATATTTTTTTCGAAGTAGCGTGCGTCGCAATAACGTCATTCGAAACTTCATATCACTTCCAATCCTGGGGAGCCAACTGTTGCGGAAAGAGTCACCGCGGCCCTGGAACGTAAAGGACACTTGAAGTAGTACGGATGAGTTTTAGTCAGTAAGAGTCTGACACTTCCTTCCATTCCGCCCAGAGCGGAAGGAGTTATTTCATGATTTCCCATGCTTAAAAGAAAAGGCGGCCGGCAGCTGCCGTCCCCCTGGGTACACCGATGTGAACCTACTAGTCCATAATAATAAGTTGCTTCAGCTAACTGAAGTTTTTTATCTACTAAGGAAGGATTAATACTATGTAGGTATAGGTACGGTCAGCCAAAAAAGTGGTGTACCAGTTTTGATTTAGTTTCCCGGTCATCGAAAATTACAACAAGGTTCGTTATAAAAAGATATTACTGAAAGAGACAACATTATCATGACGTAAACCTATGTATTTAGTATTCATACGTCATATGTCACATATAAGTACATGACATTTTAACCTTTAGTATAAATGAAAAGGACATAAGTTTCTACAAAGCAATTGAAATGTTTCCAAACAAAAGTAATAAAAACTATTTAAATAGACAACCGAATTCCATTTGAAAAAGAAAACTGACAATTGACATTTTGTCAAATATATGCAAAAAATCGATATATTTTCCGTGTTATTTTTCAATCAACTGCATATAAAATCATCTCAATGCCTGCCAACTTGACCATTGGCGAAAGAGCACAAATAATTGCCCAATTTAATGAGGGAAGCAGTATCAGTGCGATATCCCGGAATTTGAATATATCGAGGCGTTCTGTCCGCTTTTGGATTCGTCGTGAAGGAGAGGAGGGAAGTTTGTTGGATCACAGAAGAAGTGGTCGCCGGCCTGCACTCTCCAATAACGATAGAGAATTTATGAGACGGGAATATGAAATCAATAGTTTTAAGCCCACAAAACATTTTGCGGAGATGTTCGATGTGAGTGCCCAAACAATAAGGAATCATCTACATTACATGGGGTTGCACCACAGGCATTACGCCAAGAAAATATATTTGACGGATGCTCACAGACTTGCTCGTCTGAACTTCGCCAGAGAGCACTTAGAGTTTGATTGGTCTAATACAGTGTTTTGTGATGAAAAAACGTTTAAATCCAGTCAGCATGGACGTCTTCACCTTTGGCGATATAATTCAACACGGTATAAAGATGATCATGTAATCCCAAATAGAGAATCAGGTCGAATTTCCGTAAATATTTGGGGCTGGATGAGTGCGGATGGTGTAGGAGAATTGTGTTCTCTACTTCCTCGAGCGACGGCTGTAAATTATATCGACGTGCTTCAGAATGCAATGCTACCGACAGTCCGTAATGTTTACCCGGAGAACGAAGTGCCACAATTTGATTTTGTTCAAGATAATTGTTCAATTCATAATGCGAGGATCGTAAGAGCCTGGTTTCGTTCACACACTGACGTAAGGGTAATTCAGTGGCCCTCAAGATCGCCGGACCTCAACCCGATAGAAAATCTTTGGGGCCTTATGGTCCAACGATGGTCGCATCAAAATGAAAGAACCAAACAAGCTCTTATTAGTCACTGTAATTATATTTGGGAGGAAATGCGGGGAACCGATATTTGCTCACGGCTTGTTGGTTCAATGAGGTCTCGTCTTTTAGAGGTTATAGAGGCCAACGGCGGTTACACCCGCTTCTAATTTTTAAAAATTTTCAATATCTTCTAAATATTACTATTATATGCTATGTTTTGTTTGTTATAAGTATTTTAAAATTGATTGTAGAAATTTAATAAAAGGATAAATCTATTTTTAGCTTGTTTTTTATTGATATTGTAATTACAAGTTTACAGAAATTGTAGGTTTGTGGATTCGCCTTGTGCCTTTACAATTTTATGTAACTTGTTGATTACAATTCTGAATTTGTAGATACAATTTTGTCATCAAAATCTACAGCCCCCCGCCGTTGATTTTACGACGTCATTGGTTCCATCAAGTTCAAACTAAGAACAGCTGTCACGTTACAAACAGTAAAAGTCGTTATCAATAATCAGATAAAGACAGCAATAGAAGTTGTCAGATCGATCTGCAAGCGAAACTAATCTTTATCACGTATGAATCTGCAAGCGATATTCAACCTTAGGGTGGTACACCACTTTCTTGGCCGACTGTACTACCTAGGTCAAAAGGCACATACTTATTTTAAAAATAATATTTTTACAATAACGTGCTATATCTACAATATCCTACCTACAACTATTACACTCATAACGTCACGAATACTTATCCCTCACCAAATAAAAGAGGAAAAAGTAGACTGAACAATTATTATTGAGTAAAAAATTAGGACAAGTAAAAAACACAAATGTTTTTTTTTTAAACCTACCGCTACCTTATTACACTCTCACGAGGAAAGGAGGTTTTAAAATATTATAGTACTTGAGTAAGTCACTCCGAGTTCCACCGCGTCAGGGCTGCTTTGAAGAAGATACTTCAAGTTCAGCGTCAGGGTAGCTTAGAAGAAGAAGGAAGTCACTCCAAGCGCCAGGGTAGCTTTGAAGGTTGCGATAGTCGTTGAGAGGATCCGGCAACTGGGTCTCGAGGTGGCATTGCACAAGTCCGAGGCCATGTGCTTTCATGGGTCTCGGAATGCGCCGCCATCGGGATCCTTACTTACGGTGGGAGAGGTATCCATCGGCGTCGAGTCGACGTTGAAATACCTGGGAATCGTCCTCGACAGCCGGTGGAACTTCGTGGACCACTTCCGACGTTTGGCGTAAGTCACTTCAAGCGTCAGGATAGCTTTGAAGAAGAAGGAAGTCACTCCAAGCGTCAGGATAGCTTTGAAGAAGAAGGAAGTCACTCCAAGCGTCAGGATATCTTTGAAGAAGAAGGAAGTCACTCCAAGCGTCAGAGTAGCAGCAGCTTTGAAGAAGAAGGAAGTCACTCCAAGCGTCAAGGTTCTGTTCTGTTCTCATTGCATTCTTTCTAGAATTTAAGTTGTTGCTTGCGGCCATCAAAATGTGACCTGCCAGTATTCAAACCAGCCAGGAGTAATAAGCCAAAATGAATTAAAACCTCTCCCGATAAAATCTGAGTGTGCTTAAGAATTTTATAAATGTAACTTAGAATACCGTTATTCAATAAACAACCGTAATTATGTATAAAATACATTTTTGAACTAACCATGTTGATAAAAAATGATTTTAACTACCTATTATAATCGAGAATTCTATCTACTAATCAATTTTTTGAGAATAACGTCTGTGACAAATGTACGGACCGAAAAACCCTATTATGTAGGTACTTACCTATGCAGGTATTCCTTTCCCTGTTCCAAAACTAATTAGGTACCTAGGTGCCCCACCTACTTACCTACCTACATTAACATCTGAAATATTTCTTTGTGAATTCTTTTCGTATACCTATGTACCTACGTAATATTTATTGCTATGCCATTGCTACCTATGGTATGTTGGTAACTACCTATCTATTTGACTTTATAACATTTAATATCAAATATGAAGGCTGATTGCTGACCAAAACTTAGGGGGAAGCGTCAGGGTAGCCGCCAAATTCAATTTTTCTTACGTTTTTTGCAATTTGCCTGTCAGTGTCAGGTTGTATGTTGAACAAAATATGATGCGCGACCGTAACAAATATGTATTATATTTACAGAATTATGATCATTCAAATCATGAATACAACCAATGATATATTACATCATTGAATACAACCCTTTAAGTTCATATAACCCCATTGAATGACTTTTTCATCAAATAGGTAGTCATTCAATGGGGTTGTATGAACTTAGAGTGTTGTAGGTATTGATAGTTTTAATGATTACAACTCTGTAAAACCATATTTGTTACGGTCGCGAATCATATTTCATCATTATACAGCCTGACACTGACCGGCAAATTGCAAAAAACTTAAGAAAATTTGAATTTCGCGGGCTACTCTGACGCTTCCACTTTAATCTATGTAGGTTTGAATTGTATAGGTACGGAGACAAAGGAAATAGGTATTAAAGTTTTGATAAACCCTAATTTTATTCCCTGTACTGTTATATCGTCGAAATTTTATAGATACCTACATACAAGTCGTTGGAAGAATGACGAATCTTAAAAGACTTCTTATTATTTTACATTAATATTATTACATCTTTCAAGAATCACGAATTTGATTTAAGACACGTTATTCTTAAGTCAAATTCGTGTTTTTTGAAATATGTGCTACGTCACAACCGTCTCGCCGGGTAACGAAAAGAAACAGGAACGAGTGTTGCAATTTCATAAATTGTTTCCCCAATTTTTGGGAGTATGTTTAAGCCAATCTGTTTTTATAAGCACGATCTTCGAGACTTCGATTCATTAGTGTGTGAAATAAAGTACGTACAAAAGCCATTCGTTCCGTTTGGTTGTGAATGTAATGAACTTAAATAATATAAAAACTATTTGAAGAGCTTAGTGCAAAAATACTCAGACCATTAAAAAAATAAATTATTACAAACTGGAAAAACAAACATGAGTACATCCATGAAATTTGATATATTGGTTTAGCTGCCACAATAGCCCACATAAAGCATATAAACATTGGCCATTTACGCCAGCGACATAATGCAGTAGAGCTTGTCCACTCTGAAATCGCACATCATTTTAGAGTGGATAAGCTCTACCGAGGAATGGCCCTTTAAATTATAGACATTATGGTAGTAAAATAATACCGGTAGGTGCTTTAATCCCAAAGTAATAATCAATCTTGCCATAACATATATTATTTTACTAGCACTTCGCCCGCGACTTCGTCTGCGCGTGTTTCTAACTTCGAACTCAGTGAAATTAATGCCCGGTAATGGAAATCTAAAATTGGTCTAGTAGTCCGATGTTCACCCCGCTAGGAGTTGATTTTTGAAATATAAATAAATACGCATCCTTTATACGATTGAGAGATTATTTATGACCAGTTTTGAGTTTATCGAAGCAAGCAGTAAAATGCCTCCCTTAAAAAATAATCACCCCTTTTCACTAACTTGGGGGGTGATTTTCGAAAAATCCAAAAACACTTATTTATTATTTTTGATCTAGTATATAAATACTGATTTTCACATTAAACAACTCACGCGTTATGATTTTCCCATACAAACTTTAACAACGCCTAGATTACCAATGGAGAGTAGTTTTAAAAAACTAATAATGCCCATCTTTTTTATTTACTTATACTCATATTCGTACCAAGTTTCAAGTTCATAAACCCAAGGAATAAGATTTTTCATACAAACGTTTTCACCCCTTTTCACCCCCTTAGAGGAGGATTTTTTTCGCAAAATCCCTTCTTATGGTCACCTACATAATAAATTGCAACTACCGATCAAAATTCAGGTTACACGTTTAGCGGTGAAAGAATCTCCCCTTTAAACTTGAATAATACCCCTTTTCACTGACTTGGGGGTGATTTTCGAAAAATCCAAAAACAGGTGTTTAATTATTTTTGATCTAGTATATAAATACTGATTTTCACATTAATCAACTCACGCATTATGATTTTCCCATACAAACTTTAACAACACCTAGATTACCAATGGAGGGTAGTTTTAAAAAAATAATAGCGCTAATCTTTTTTATTCATTATGGTTCTTATTCGTGGTAAGTTTCAAATTCATAAACCCACGGAATAAGATTTTCCATATAAACGTTTTCACCCCTTTTCAACCCCTTAGAGGAGGATTTTCGCAAAATCCCGTCTTATTGCTTCCCTACACGGTAGACCGCAACTGCTGTCCAAAATCCAAGTTACTGCGTTTAGCGGTTTTGGCTGTAGTCGAGTCTTAATAAAAAACCCTGTTCTTTTATATATATAGATTACGTATGGTTTTCTGACCAAAATGAAAGACATTACTGATATTGCGCTTTCAATATTTCATACGTAGGTACGCGTCCACTTAAGAACCATCTTTTTTATTACATTGGTTAAAAACTGTTTGAAATCGACTTTATAGAAGTCTCTGCACACGATTCTTTTTTAACTTTTGTCATTTCTGTCCGTCAATATAATTGCATAGAACTTTCATCGTTTGAAAGCATAATATTAAACTCCTAGTCTAAATCCTAGTCCTGATTTCTTAATCAGTTCAATTGTCCATAATTCATGCATTCATCGCACTCGCTGGGATTTTCAAGTAATTGTAGCAATTTTAGGCGTTTTCGACGTTAGCTTTAGGGGTAAATATTTTTGAGAATTGGTAACCTTGGAACGGCGCTCGCGCGACGTTTACGACGAGCCCCAATTCATTTGACGGACTCGTTGCGCTGAGTGTATAACGTTTTTTCCAGATAAAGGAAAGTTATCAAAGGTGAGTAGATATTGAAGAACAAAGTTATTAGTAGGTTCAAGTACCCAACCATTATGTTATGTAGTGTTTTAAATAAAGCTTTTCATTATTAGATGGATGACAAAGATAACTCGGAGCCCGGCATAGATACGCTGTTACGAACATGGAACGTTCCAGAAATAATTATTGACCGATTTCAAGGTAAATACATTCTCATTACTGTAGCTACCTTGTTTATTGTGTAATGTAATTTGTGTGTATCATACTCAGATCAAGTAAAAAAATACTTGATCTGAGGTATCCTAATTATGTAGATATTTACAAGGGACCATAGCAAATAAATAATAATATCAGAATATAGCCCCCGTAATTATTATGTCGTTCGTTCGTACTCATGCGAATTTTAGCCTACAAACTCGCGCCTACAGGACCGAGTTTTAGCGCCCTCCTAATTGCAAACGTGGTCAATGGGTCGTCTTAGGGGCGTAGTACCTACTTGCAAAATGGTGGTTTGGTTTGTAGCTAAACGCGGTAAAAGGTATTTTATGGTAAGTAACTAAACAAAAAGTCACCTACTTTTGAATTGTGCCTAAAACAAGAAAATTGGTCAGTGGGTAATCTTAGGTTTTCCAATAAGTGAAAATCCCAAAAATGACGATTAAATAGGTACCTACTGCAAGTACAATTAGCAGGGCAGATGCTACGATCTATTTTTTTAAATGATATAGATGATCTAGAACACGCCCACCCATAAGACGACCCATTGACCCACGCAGACCTTAAAATAATATTAGGTATTATTCTAAGACATACATTATACACCGTGTTCCGGACGATATACATAAACTTCGACCAGATGTTCAAACCACGGAAGTAAGCATTTTTCATTATGGACACATTAATAAATTCTTATTTTTTGTTAATTTTCATACAAACTAAATACCTAGACGTAAATAACCCGATATGCATGCCTCTTTATCCGAATTGGCAACGTCGTATTTTCATTCATAACATTTGGCGGGCTGAAACAAATGAAATGCAAATAGTATTCGCACTAAGCGGCAACATAGGCCAAATTAAGATACTTTCTCACTGCATAGCTCAATTAAATTTCATTAAATGAAATTACAAATATCTTTGTAACGAAGCCTTTTTAAGTACTACTTCCTTTGTTGGATTTGATTTGTAAAAGCCATAGAAGTATTTGCTAAAGTTTATGGATAACGTGAAGAACACGGTGTATATAATTAATTATCTTTATTTTACAGAAAATGAAATTAAACTTAACCAATTAAATGCCCTAAGTGAAGAAATTCTGAAGGAGCTATGCCCACTAATTGGCCCCAGAATACTTATTACATCGAAATTGAAGGAACATTTCACAACACATGTAAGTTCCATCTTAATAAGTAGTTATAATTACTGATCTTTATTCTGTCTACCGGTAAAATTTTATTTTGTATAAATAATTCGGTAGGTACAATAGCTCTCTTGTTCACATTCAAAGGATTTTTTGCTTTCTACTGTGAAACCAGAACATCAATTGATTACTAGCTGACCTTTTCAAAATAGGATTAGTAGTTTTTTTGTGATGCTGGAATTAACAGACAGAAAATAATATATAAATAGAAAATGGTTTCGCATTTAGCTGGTCTATTCTGAATAGCTGTCAATTCACCTAGCATCTAGAGATTGACAATTTGACAGGTCACATTTATCTATAATATGTATTTAGAAATATATAAGTATGTTTATCAGTTGTCTAGTACCCATAACACAAGCTCTGCTTAGCTTGGGACTAAATGGCGTTGTGTGATAGTTGTGGAATATTATTTAAAAAAAAAAGAATGACAGATTGACAGTGGCATATTATGTACTAATTTTCAGACGGATACTGCTACAACAACAACATTGACAACATTGAGTGATGCAGATCTGAGCGACTTGGATAATATATCTTTTGAAAGTTTAGTTTCAAATGTACGGCCACCTTTCCCGGACTTCGATTTAAAAACACTTCTCAGCACTTCACCATGTGGGAATAGTATAATTACCTACTACAAATCACACAACACACTAACGGCTAAGCACAGAAACCAGTTGGTGGATATCATTGTGAGGCATATATTCACTAGGATTGTTAACTAGTAAGTTGTTTCACTTTGTCTTTTAAACACATTGTAGAATATGTTAAGCTATGAGGTCTAAGTTTAAATTGTTCCCAAATTTA
The DNA here is from genome assembly GCA_950005045.1 of Agrotis exclamationis. Taxonomy (NCBI): domain Eukaryota; kingdom Metazoa; phylum Arthropoda; class Insecta; order Lepidoptera; family Noctuidae; genus Agrotis; species Agrotis exclamationis. Next base: position 689,308 of record OX465430.1, read on the forward strand.
AGTTAAACTATTAGAGATTTAACCAGAATGTAGGCAACTCTTCAGGTTAGTGATTTATTAACCAAATGCTTTATTACTAGGTGACATGAAGTATTATTGCTCACTAATTTTAATCCTTTCAGTAAAATTACTCATGAAGAGTATAACTTTATCACAGGAAAAATAATTGTGCTGTTCCCTAGGGAGAATAGCGGAACATACTTTGTTCCACCAGTAAAAAAAAATGAATCTTTTTCTGGGAAACCATTGTTTGCAAAGGGAAAGTTAGTGGATAAAATAAGAAATACTTTGTACAAATCTGGCGAGAAAAGAAAAAGTAAGACAGAAATAGAACAAGGTGAAAGTGTGAAAAAAATCAGATATTTAGAAGAACTGAAAGGTTTTTTTTTACATTACCTATGTATACACCGTGTTCTTCACGTTATCCATAAACTTTAGCAAATACTTCTATGGCTTTTACAAATCAAATCCAGCAAAGGAAGTAGTACTTAAAAAGGCTTCGTTACAAAGATATTTGTAATTTCATTTAATGAAATTTAATTGAGCTATGCAGTGAGAAAGTATCTTAATTTGAAATCTATCAAATACTATTTGCATTTCATTTGTTTCAGCCCGCCAAATGTTATGAATGACGTTGCCAATTCGGATAAAGAGGCATGCATATCGGGTTATTTACGTCTAGGTATTTAGTTTGTATGAAAATTAACAAAAAATAAAAAATAAGAATTTATTAATGTGTCCATAATGAAAAATGCTTACTTCCGTGGTTTGAACATCTGGTCGAAGTTTATGTATATCGTCCGGAACACGGTGTAGAGTACAACAAATTATGTGTAGTTTTAGATAATGTTATAGGTAGAATAGAAACATTTAATAGTTGAAAAGCGCTTGTTATGCATGTGTTACAGGCAAAGTAAGTATTTAATTTAGGAAATGTAGAGAAAGCATAGAAAATTATATAGGTCATGTGCGTCTCCACCGATGCCATGGCACCTACATAAATTTATCAACATCAAGTAATAATGTTTCAGTCACCAAACAATACTAGATACTAAAAATGTTGCTTGGTAAAAAATAACCATCTCACATGTATTGTCTGCTCTCCTAGTACATACTGTGATTAAATTATTATTACTACTATATTGATAATATGTAATTTTCTTATTACATTTTCATTTCATCATTCATCACAAGAGAGAGTAAGATCCTATAGGTGCATGTTTTAGACCTTGGTATAACACAGGGTTAGACAAAGTACCATTAGAATTACTACATTACATATCGACTGGATCACTTTTTATATTATATCGTCACCATCTATCTCATCATCATGCTCATCTCAGCTTTTCAATGTAGAGACTTCACTGTCTACTGTATAGTACTTAACCACCTGTAAATTTATTTTTATGTGTTTGGCAGACAAGCAAGAAGATAAAATTGCATTCTTAAGAAACCATTCAGAACCTTGGGCTCAAGTTATTGAGTACTGGCTTTCAACCTACCCTCTAAGAGAGTGCTCCAATAAAGCAAGTGTGGCAGAATTTTTAGAAGAATGGAATATTCTAAATGACCCAAGGGGTGATGTGTTGGTAAGTATTCTGCATTCCTAAACATTTTAGAAGAGGCTTATTACATTTACTTTGGTTCACCTACTATAGATCAGGATGCAGTATTTTATTTATAATTTAATTTTAGTTATATCTTAATTTATTTTATTACATAGATCAGGTAAATACTAGTACTGATTACGAAACCCTATGTGGTGCGTACTCTGACACACACTTGGCCTGCTTTTATTTATTTTTAAACTTCTTATTTCAGATCAACCTGGATTTTGACCAAAAACACAAGGAAAATTCTACTAATTTTTATACAAAGTGGCATCCGTTCATCAATAAAATTATTAGTATCAAATTTGATAGTTCCAGAGATGACACATTGGCAAGTTTATATGAAAATATAAGACAACAGCCTGATGATGGTAAGAAAATATTTTTTAAGAACACTATAGTCTAATAAACGGCTACCAGTAGGCAATGTTCCCAAAATGCTGACAGCATTGCCATGTTGTATGGCAATGCTTATTCTTTGTGCAAAATAAATACCAGCATTTTGGTCACATGTTGATGGAAAGTAAATAATTTTATCTATGTTTTAGGAAGTATATCGATAACAGTAAAATAAAATAGAAATAAATGTTGCTGGACATTACACACCACGCCACGTAGTGCCACACTAAGCAACGAGGCTTGTGTCGTGGACACTGATATACTACATAGATAATTTTTTGTTTGTAAATACATACTTATTATACCTACATATAAACATCCATGACTCGGAATCAAATGTACATGCTCATCACACAAACATTTGCCCCTACCAGGATTCGAACCCGGGATCCTAAGAACGTAAGGCAGCCTCACTACCGCTGCGCTATTCGGGTCGTCGTCACAGTGTGTTTGTTAATTTATTTTAACAGTGTCCATTTTATTGTTTCAGATCAAAAAGTTCCAGATCAAATTAAGCTGCTCTGTTGCTTAATTCCTCCAAAAGGGAGATTAAACAAAAGAACAAAATTTTCAACACTAGAATGCATTGAAAATTTCTACGTAGCTGTAGATGTAAGTTTACATATATTTTCCTGACTACTCAGATTAGTCTAGAATGTAGCAAAGTATATATTATTATTATGAAATATTATTGAATCCAAAATGTCCATATTCGATTTTCAATGACATAAATCAAAACCTACTTATTGCTGGGTCCCCGGTGACTTAGAGCTATCAAAACCTAGCACAGCTAAAAGATTAGCTAAGAGTGGTAGCGGGTGTTTTTTTTTTTTCAATTTCTTTTGTGAAGAATTTTATTTTCTTTAATTCGGGAAAACAAAACAGTTGCACAAATATCTTAACAAACATTTAGTGAGAAAAAAGAAGAGATTACAATTAGGCGTACAATATAATTTATTTAGTATCTATAGTTAACGGTGATCATGATCACTAACTACTCAGTAGCAATAATTGTTTGTAAATCTACTTTATACAACAATGCAATTTGTTTCAGAGCTTCGGAGACATAGACAAAAAAATTGAAAATCTACAAGTTAAATCACGCATGCAAAAACAAACATTGCAACCATTTCTTATTAGCTGTGTGTGTCCTGGAAGTGACAATCAGCTCCGAAAATATTATCTGGTCATCGACAAGGTGAAATACAGGTTTGATACTGCAACAAAGGCATTCGACACATTATTCAAAAGTTACCATACTCTGCATGCCACCTATCCAGCGGCTGCTGCGCATTTGTATTTGTTAATACAGCGATGTGTTTACGGAATTGAAACAAAGTATGACAATGTAGTGCCATACATTTCAGATATATTGTCTTTAGCTAAAATGTAGATTAAACCTTTATACAATAGACTTCCAACATGCTAAAGTGTCTGGAGTGTGGCAATGTATATGAAAATTTTCAAACTTATTTCGTCAATTTTAATGAAACTTGATATGCATTCTCGTGATACTGAGATCTAAAAAGTTAGTAGAATTTTTTTTTGAAAAAGACTTGAGAGAGACAGGGAGAGACTTTTCCAAAAAGTCTTCTACCAACTTTTTGTGCAGTTTTGGAAACACTAGGTTATTCTTCACATAACGTAGCTTATCTTGTTAGTGAAACAAATTTTACAGAAATCGTTGCCTTACATGATTGTTGGGGTTTGACGCATTTGGTGCACTTCTCAACTTGTATACCATTCTCAAATGGTGAACTTAGCAACTGGTGCACTTCTCATATGGTACACTTCGCAACTGGTGCACTTCTCAATTGGTGCACTTCGCAAAAGGAGCACTTTTTAAGATGAGTGGAGATTGGGAAAAATTGTCTAAAAATTAAAGAATCTTAGGTTTTGCTGGGTAATTTTCTTAAAAATACAATCAACAAAATAATTTTAAAGTATACATAATCCTAATAACATTTTTATTTTTTCAAAAATAAAAATAACGTCACTCGGAAATAATAACAATATAATTATGTAAGAAAAAAATAGATTTACAGCAAAAAGTTATCATAATAAAGACATGATATAATTATGTCAATAACCTTTATAATATTATAATTTAAATGGTACTTCTTTTATAGTTATTATTATTAATTTAATAAAGCTTTAAATTAAATTACATAATCACTTATATAATAATTGAAGAAACGTGATCTTTTCTTTTTTGCCTGCAGCAAAAAAAATATAATAACAACAAACTGATTATGCTACCTATATAAAACAAACATACAATTTTCATGCGATATAAAACTAAATGAGGGTAGTTTTTTTTTATCGTGGCAAAATCACCAAATGAGTCCTCCCACTCAGGGCAGGGCGGGAGGGACTGTCAGACAAACAAAGGTTTATCTATATTAATATAACCTGTTTTTGAGAAACAGGTTATAGTCTATTTTAAAGCTTTTATCTTATTAATAATAATAACTATAGCTAAAAGATGTACAGTTTAAATTATAATACCCTTTAATTAAATGGAAAATGGATGTCCACAGTACATGAAGGTTATTGATATATATGATATTAATTCATGACTCTTTATTATGATAACTTTTTGCTGTAAATCTAATTTTTTATATTGTTATTATTTCCGGGTGACGTTATTTTTGTTTTTTTTTTAATAAAAATGTTATTAGGATTATGTGCAGTTTAAAATTATTTTGTTGATTGTATTTTTAAGAAAATTACTCAACAAAACCAAAGATTCTTTAATTTTTAGTCAATTTTTCCAAATCTCCACTCATCTTAAAAAGTGCTCCTTTTGCGAAGTGCACCAATTGAGAAGTGCACCAGTTGCGAAGTGTACCATATGAGAAGTGCACCATTTGCTAAGTTCACCATTTAAGCATGGTGTACAAGTTGAGAAGTACACCAAATGCGTCAAACCCGATTGTTGTTGTGTGACGCCAAATAGATTTAAAAGATGGCCTTGATTCAATGATGTTTTGTCTTTTGTAACAAGAAAATAATAATTAACGCCCATATTTATACCTGCCGTTGAACGCAGCTAATTTACCATTCTATTTTATGTTGACAGGTTGTTGTGCTAGCAAACTAATTTAATTGTATCACTCATTTTATATCATTGTAAGATGTAATTGAGTATTAATAAAGATTTGTAAGTAGTGATGTATAATTACAAGAATAAGTAAAATCATAGCTTGGTTTTAGGGTTTTATAGGTATGTTTTTTTTTATTTAATGGCGTCATCATGTCTGGTACTGTGGGCCCCAAGGGGTGTTGATTGATTATAGCAGAGTGTCCCGGTATGATGGCTACCCTTAGTTAGATATATGTGTGTATAAGTGTATTGATATTATATCAAGACGGACTGAAGTAACAGTTCCGCAAGGCGACAATTTGTATTTAGACTGAGTCATACATTTTGTCTCTAGAGGGTTAGTTTCCAAAGACCAGCCAAATTCTCAGATGTGATGCACTACATCATACTGAGCCCCACCATATAAAAATTTTTCATCGGTTATAAAAAAAATCTGCTGTTCACTACATTTTGACCGTGTAGGTATTGCACTTTTGTTGGAAACAGCTGATTGTTTTTTAAATAGCCGATGAAATTTTTTTATGTGGCGGAGCTCAGAATGATGTACTGCATTATTTCTGTGAATTTGACTGGTCTTTGGAAACTAAAGTATTATTTACTGTTTGAAGAAACTTTAAAGAGTAAATATAGGATAGAGATATTTTATAAGGTAGTAAGGATGAAAGAGGATAGGAGTTAAGTAAACTTCATCGGTAAGTTTGAGAGAATATCTGTATTAATTTGTTTCTTTTCACTAACTAATTTGTTTTATTGTTACCAAACACTACTTAATATTTTGTTGTAAACTTAGAATTGAATTTAAGAGCGTTTACGCGGCGCGGTATTTCATACAAAACAGTCAACATACTATGACTTAAACCGATTTTAATGAAACTTGATACTTATGCATTCTCATGATACTGAGGTCTAAAAAGTTAGTAGAAAACATTTTTGAAAAAGACTAGAGAGACAGGGAGAGACTTTTCCAAAAATGTTTTCTACTTACTTTTTAGATCTCAGTATCACGAGAATGCATATCAAGTTTCATTAAAATCGGTTTAGGTAATCGTTTCCAAAATTTGGACTTGCCGCGTAAACGCTCTTAACCAGTTTTTTAAACGGAAGAAGAAAAGTGGTTTAGGTAGCTACAGTTTTGAAAACACTAGGTTATTCTTCACATAACATAGCTTATCTTGTTAGTGAAACAAAATGTTACAGAAATCGTTGCCTTACAATATGATTGTTGTTGTGTGACGCCAAATAGATTTAAAAGATAGCCTTGATTCAATGATATATTGTTAACATTTCAATATATTTATCTTTTGTAACAAGAAAATAATAATTAACACCTATATTATACCTGCCGTTGAACGCAGCTAATTTACCATTCTATTTTATTTAATAAAGTGAGTAATTTTGAAAGGTTATTGTGCTAGCAAACTAATTACATTGTATAATTCATTTTATATCATTGTAAGATGTAATTGAGTATTAAGGTGAATGCTTCAGGGTAGCCCAAGAAATTCAAATTTTCTTACGTTTTTTGCAATTTGCAGACCAGTGCTATAGGTTGAATGTTGATGAAAATTTGATTTGCGGCTGTGAGACGTATGTAGTTACAGCAGTATAGTCATCAATACAACCTTCAAGTTCAAGTAACTGTCAAGAATGACTTTTTCATGAAATACTCATTCTTGACAGTCAGTTACATGAACTAGGAGGGTTGTTTGATGATTATAATTCTGTAACTACATACGTCTCACAGCCGCGAATAAAATTTTCATCAACATACAACCTAGCACTGCCTGCAAATTGCAAAACTACGTAAGAAAATTTGAATTTCCCGGGCTACCCTGGAGCATCCACCTTAAAGATTTTGTCCCTTTTGTAGAACTTGCATTTTAAATATTGTTTCAGCACCTAACCAATCAATGGTTACAATTACCAATCATTCTAAAATATGTATCTTGATATAAGATGTTAATATTAGTCATTTTTATTTCAATAAAAGGTTTATTAAAGTCATTTGTTTTTTCATTTTAAAGATCGGATATTCTTAATTTGAATATCCGGATATTCCATACTAAAACCAGATTTACCAAGAATAAATCTGGTTTCAGAATGAAACATCCGGATTTTCAAATTAAGAATACGAACATATACATCTCAAAAAACTAAAATTCTTAGTTCAAATTTCACTCTTTCTTCCTTTAAATAAATAAAATACTTGAGCTAAGCAAATTGTATTCTTTAGAGAACGCACAGAAATTGTTAAACTAAGATCAATCTGGTTTTAGTATGAAACATCCGGATATTCAAATTAAGAACATCAACATATTCACTCAAAAAACTAAAATTCTTAGTTTGAAATTCACTTTTTCTTCCTTTAATAAATGAAATACTTGAGCTAAGCAAATTATATTCTTTAGAGAACGCACAGAAATCGTTCAACTAAGATCAATCTGGTTTTAGTGTGAGACATCCAGATATTCAAATTAAGAACATCAACACATTCACCTCAAAAAACTAAAATTCTTAGTTTGAATTTCACTTTTTCTTCCTTTAATAAATGAAATACTTGAGCTAAGCAAATTATATTCTTTAGAGAACGCACAGAAATCATTCAACTAAGATCAATCTGGTTTTAGTGAGAGACATCCGGATATTCAAATTAAGAACATCAACATATTCACCTCAAAAAACTAAAATTCTTAGTTTGAACTTCACTTTTTTTTCCTTTAATAAATGAAATACTTGAGCTAAGCAAATTATATTCTTTAGAGAACGCACAGAAATCGTTCAACTAAGATCAATCTGGTTTTAGTATGAAACATCCAGATATTCAAAATAAGAATATCAACATATTCATCTCAAAAAACTAAAATTCTTAGTTCGAATTTCACTCTTGCTTCCTTTAAATAAATAAGATACTTGAGATAAGCAAATGATATTCTTAAGAGAATGCACAGAAATTATTCAACAAAACTTGTCTGGTTTTGCTACGAAACCTCTGGTTTTTCTAATTAAGGGTTTTAATATTCACCCTAACAAGCTGCATTCTTTGATGGAAATTTCATTATTTTTAACTGAAAATAAAATAACTTCAATCCAAGAAAATCATATTCTCTGAATAAAATCTTAAATTATTGTCTGAAGCACAATATATTTTCTATTGAAGACGGCATTATCTTACTCGTACAAAAGAAAAGCTTACATTAAATAATTAATTTGATTTTGTTCGAGAAAATCAGATGTCTCAAAGTTCAAGAAATCTGCTCTTCTTCTCTAAAGACTTAGTTGGTTTCTTCAACGAAGAATATTTCCTCTATATTTGAGATATTATATGGTTGTTTTGAGCATTTTATTGTTTTGGTTTCAAAACAATAAAATGCTGAACTCAAGAATATAAAGTGTTCCCTATATATGAAACACTAATATTCTTGACCAATAGATATATTCTTGTTTTAAGACTTTTTTTCTTTCCGTGTGGGTAATTCTGTTTCGTGAATGCTTGGAGGAATGTCCTTTAATGCCATTTCTTTTGGAAGGTCGGGGTTTTTCACTTAATATATATTTTACTTGGTACTAAGAGTATTCTCAGGCAAAATTGACTATTTAAATTCCGCTACGACCTGTCTGCCACATTTCTTTTCGTGTCTGTCTTGAACGTCAGACATGTAGATTCTGAACCTTATTATTTTTTGTTGTTGAGCGATAGGCTTTTGAATACGTTGATTTTTCTCTTTTACAATATTTATTTATTAATATCTTAGTACCTATCATTAACAAGGGCGAAGAGCGTTCGTTCGTTTAGCTCTAACTGAAATCCGTAGGCGTAGCATGATTTATTGTTGGTATTATTTCTATTCTACCAAGAATAGACAAAGTTATTTCTAAATCAATCGAGATTTTCATGCTCAAATATGGCATGACCCGTAGAGTACTTAAGAATACAAACATTTAATATTAAATCTCCATAGTTGAGTTTCAAAATTCCCACTCCATGAAAACAACACCGAATACCGACACTCACAAAGTTACTATAACACAACTGAACATTTGAACGACCTCTATATTTTCGCAGGCAAATGAACTAAAAGTTTGATGAGTTCCCGCCGATTTGGCTCATAAAACGCGGGTAGTTGAACACTGAACATTCGCGGGTAAACAACGAAACGTAATGGTTTTACAGCCGATAGTTGTCAGGTCTCCTACATAGACGATCTTGTAAACAGTTTCAGTTGAATTGTGGATATATTACAGAAAAAATTGTAATGGTAATAACGTATAATTTTCTTGCTTTGGCCGATATAATTCCCTTTCTGGCCTCATCTTTGTAAGAGGGAGTGGGCCATAATCCACCACGCAGGCCCAGTGCGGGTTGGTAGGTAGATGTCATGTGATGTGTTCGAATTTTTGGTTCTAGGACGTACCGGTTTCCCGTTTTGAGAGCAGTTGTGATGAAATAAATTGCACAATATAATGCGCCTGGCTGGGTTCGAACCCACGAACTACAACTCGTAAGTCGCGGCCGATATCACAGGGCCACTACTGCTACAAGTCTATGGGTCATCATTATTATAATATCAATTGTAGCCTTGTAACCTCTAGAAGTGGGGATAGGCATCACAAGTACGACTACAATATTTGTGGTATAAATCCAACTGTCTATAGATCTCATCTTTTTTTCAATAATATTATCACATCACATAATGTTTTTATTAGTTTTCAGGCATATTATCTTATTAAAACGACGCTGTTCGCTGTCGCATGCCACGGTAGGTCACAGATCCGTGAATCAATTGGGATATGCCAACGAAGAACCTTTATGATGAAAATTTTTCATAAACGTAATACTCGTAAATACAGTTTGGTGTATGTTACTATGAACATTATGTCCTATGTTCAGCAGTGGACGTCTTACGGCTGATATGATGATGATGATGATGACAGTTTGGTGCACCGCCGACTATATCTCAGGCTGATGATATGATTGTCAAGAATACTCAACTCTTGCTTTAGCTTTTCTATAGTCTTTGCATTATAGTAATCCACAAAGTAATCTAAAAAAAAAGTGGTATTAACAGTGGTAGATACTGACTAAGAGTTCTACTAGAAAGTTTATTAATTTTTATGCCTGTACGATTTAGAAACTCCTCATTGAATTCTGCCTTGTCTGCGTTTGTGAGTAGTAATAACTACCATATCCTCCTTTATCAATAGTCGTTTTCACTACAGTTTGCCTACATTGACAACAGAAATACTCGCGTTTCTATAATCCTGGCGGGTATCGCACGTAGCCCGTCATTTGGCTCGCTGCCAGCTCATTTTCCACTTCAATTTCACATTTTGTCAACACTAGTTACAAAATAAGTTGATTCGCTTTTGTTTCCCACTGCTATCGAAGTTCTTTGCTTCCTTTTATCGCAGTTGTGCGGCCAACCTGGGCTTGGGAAGCGAGGATTTTATTCAGACGATGATACAGGAAATTAGTATTGTAATTGTCTTTTGTTATGTTTGTGTAGTGAATGCAGAGTACAGTATGTGAAATCTATTGTTATTATCTTGCCAATGGTCTTGTGTAGGCATTGAATGTGTAAGAATCTTAGCAGGTACCGTTCAGTAGTTTAAACCACTTTCCGTGGGGAAAAGAAGTAAGAAGTGTGCAGATTTACAAAATTAATATTCTTAATCACTGCTTTTGGTCACAGGTTTGATTGCAAACAAATATCAAAATTATACCAAGATGTAACGTCCTCTAGAGGTCTCCGCCGGGGTCGCGGGACTTATCTCATTACCGTGACCCCGGAACATAAAGGGCTATTGAAGGACACCGTGGAATTTAGTCAGTACGAGTCTGACAGTCCCTCCCGCCGATGATTTTACCACGAAAAAAAAAGATGTAACGTCCTATATTTAAAACCAATAATACTGTGTCTATTTCCTGTAATAGCTTCCCATTTCGTATGTCTGTCACTAGAGCAACCTCCCACACACGATAAAACGAACGTTTATGATTGTACCAATTTATTGCGCCATCACGCGCGGACAATCACGCACAATACTGTGATAACAAATTGCACTTTTGTTGCAGATTGTACCAGGATCCTGTCCAGTGGTTGATACGCTACAAAGGGTATGTTCATATTTTTGTATTAAACCAATTTCTATTAGATAAGTGGTGTTAATAATAGGTTAGATGCACGTTAAAATTAATTACTTATCAACTATAATGGAAGGTAAATTACTTTTCTACGAAAACCTTCAACACCCCTCTGAACAAACCATATTAAAATTACAATTCCTTCACCGTATCAATTTACATAAATTTTATTTTACTTTATCGCTCTATTATATCTAACGCATCGCACAGTGGTACTATGTGACTACCCGACACACTAGGGGTGTCGCCCTACTTCATTACGCCCCCTCAAATCGCGGCACACGTGCGTGGCGTGCGCGACACGGACGGACACCCCTGTACCCTGTCGCTCATCGTAATCCACTGAAGGTTGACCTCCCCTGGTGCGATGCTTTAATTTTGTTACTATTCCGAGTACGGTTTCCGAGATCCGTGCGAATTTATCGTCGGGTGGATATCCACACTAGATTTTCACACAAGGGATTTTTTAGCAAGAGTGTGTGACGTCACTTTCGTATTACTTACTTATCTTAGCTACTTTTCAGTTTTACTCTTCCTACCGGTAGGTAACGAGCGATCGTAACTGAAAACTAATAAAAATACATTACATGTCTTCATATTGTCGCGACTCTGTTTTCGCCAATTTATGTCTGTTTTAAAAAATCCAACCCCACAAGTGCTACGAATGTTAGAACGTGGTTTACTTTACCCTTTATTCAGCCAAACTACGCACATTACACTGTCAGCAAAGAGAACCAGCACAGTGAACATGCTCAAAATACCAGAGGTCTGCATACCGTGGTCCCTTGTTGACACAAACTGACGTCGGGGGACGTCCGGAAATTATTAAAATTATAACTGACTTGCAATTTTTGAGCGCAGTCAAATGTTTTAACACGTCACGTTTCTTTGCACGCGTGTGTAACAGAAGGGCGTCAGTTTTATTGATGATATGAGAATTTTGCTTTGATTGAAATTGAATCAGTTTTTAATATTGGTTTTGTTGTTGTTTTTCCATTTTAATAGGTACTTTTTTTTTAATTTGAGATAGGTATGCTCTTGAATCTAGTCTAGATCAAAGGTGACAAATTTACGATGGAGTGAATTCACTCAGAAGCAGCATGTTCACTCTAACTTTGAAGAGATGGTTTGTATTCGTTCAGAAACACAGACGCAAAAAAACGGAAGATATTTCCGACCAGCACTTGTGACCAGATTTCGCAGTGCATTGTCATAAGCTAATTTTCCTGTGTCTTTCATAAAAACTAGAAAGTATTAAGTAGATGGCTACCAAAGTATTAAGTTTATCCTTGGATCAAATCAAAAAGTTATGTTCTTTATTAAATACCATTGGTTTCTTTACTAATCTAGTCACCTGCAAAGGATCAGAAATCTTCCCAATCTATTATAAAACCCTAAAATGCGTAGATCGCAACATTTACCTCGGCTAATGGTACATTATACCGTGCTCCGACCGCTGCCTGTCGGCCAGTCCGCATGAGATCCGGGTCGAGTCGGAACTCATTCTTAATACTCAATTTACATAATTTGTTCGTGCTGAACACTGGGAGTATTGTAATGTTACTGCTTTATTATAATGTAAGTATTAGGAGACGGTAGCAAAAAAATATGAAAGTAATTTCACCGTTTGCTTATTACTTTATTTCGGTGCACAGCGTTTTCGGTTATTATTTAGACGCCATCACATCAACTTACTTGAATCTGTCAAATTTTCTCAATCAAACTTCAAATCTTCTGCTAATCGTGATAAAGGTGAAAATTTATAAACACATTTTGTACGAATTGGAGTGCTTAGCTTGATGTGTTTGCATCTGTACCTAAATTCATTACGAAAAACGCAAATGAGCATAAATGTTCGGTATTTATGTGAGTAGTTACGTCACTACACAGGTACCGCGATAACAGCCAACTGATAAATACTAACCGGAATCATGATTAGTTTTCGACATCAATCCATCTAAACTTTAATTACGATCGTCAATTTGTGAGGAGCTCACTCATCAGTGATCGCTCATGCGATGTGACAGCGCCGTTGATTTCCACCGAGGATTGGCTCCGCTCATGGCACTCCTGCGTCATCCCCCCACCGCCAAGGTATGAAGGTGCTCGGGACGAAGGGGAACAATATTGCGTGAAACGTGTTTGGAAAATTTTTAGTGCGTTTTGGTCGACTCGACCCACAGTCAGCAGTTGAGGGTTAATTGAAATGGGTTTAGAAATTATTAATATTGTGGTGGATGGGTTTGGTTTGTTTCATTGTAGGATTTCATCGCTTTTTAAATGAATTTCACATTTAAAACAACGAAATATTTTACACCCTCTCAAAATAATAGAAGCAATGTGATGTTTCGCTTTAATTGGACATTTAGATAATTTTCCAAATGAATTTTTATAGTGGGTACGTGACATTTACCCCAAAAGTGCATTACACGACAATATCACAGAGGTCGCTGAAGTAATGACGACAAATTGACGCGTCGCCGTGAAATATCGCCGGTCGCCGGCCGCCCGGTCGCCCGGTCGCTGCGACGGACGCATCTCGGTCGCGCGTATATTCTCATTCCCCCACTAATGTATAAAAATGTTAGGATTACGTACAATGAAGGATTTGGAGGGATTCTGAAGGTTGGTTCAGCGGCCGAAAGCTTTAGTGAGTGAATTAATTCAACATTCTGTGTGATCCTTCATTTAGGATCGTGGAATGGAAATGTTCTTTTATTCAGCAGGTTTTTTGGAAAAAGTAATATGAGACTGTTTTTTAAACTCAGATATACTGCTCCTGGTAATAATAGATGTGTGGAAAGCTCAAACAGTCTTATTCCCGATTGTAGGCAACCATCTTAGTGCACCATAAACAATAAATAGTTACACAACGTGGAGCGATGTTTTGATTGGTTTCGTCGTAACCCAAATCCAATTTAACATAATATCCATACACAAAACACAGAACACTTAGGCAAGAAGCCATTTAACTCATAGATTGAACAATAAAAGCGATTACCACAGCGTCTTATCTTCATCTCCGGTATAACTAAAGCAGTAAGTTTTAATGACTGTTAGCAGTTACTAAAACTGGATTAAACGTTGTAAACTGGATCAGCGGGGGCCTATTGTTTAGCCATTTGTTTAATTAATTCTGTAAGCCATTGTTTGGGTAATGACATTGTGATTAGGTGGTATCGATTTGAATAAGCCCTTGAGTGAGATATGGTGATGGAGGTATGATGTAAGCAAATGACAGTTATGAAAGTTTCATCTTTGACATAATTTATTGAACATCGTCATCATCCAGCCCTTATCCCATTCTACTTCCTGTCTGCGCAACACGTTTTTTTTCTCTGTTAGACTCTTTAATTTATTTCCGCAGCACTATAGTAAAAAACTGGCGTGCTCAAAAGAAATACCACTGTCTACCACTACAGAGCAAACCATCTCTATAAGAATGGGGGTTCAACAAAAACGTTCATGCTTCCCGAGCGATTGATCAGAATCCAGTGAGGATTTACGGAATAAGCTCCAAAATAGCTTTGAAACGTAAACAAACCCCAAAAGAGGCAGGTCTACCTTCAGTACCTCCTCAGTTATGTAATTACAGTGTCGTTGTTTGAGGAATCTTTTTATTTTCCTTTGAGGCGATCCGTTTAATTGGTCTTCAGCCAGTTCTGTTCGGCGAGTAATTAAAAATAAAATTGTGATCTCTTTCGTCAACGCTTTGATGAGATGTAATGACAAAATATAATTATAGAGGTAGAGCTGTCATTGACTTTGTAAGAATTGTTGTGAAATGTTAATAGGATTATCATTCTGTGAGTGGAACTCGATTTCTTAATTATGTTATGTTATTACCCGGGTATGTCCTTAAACTACGTCCAGCCTCCGAAGGACGGGCAGCAGCGTCCTTTGTAAACTTTCGGAGACTTCACTGCTATCCCAAAGCCGCCTCGTTCGACGTGGCGGTCTTAGGGGGGGGGGCTATGTTCAGCGGTGGACGTCTTCCGGCTGATGATGATGATGATTACCTTACCTGGCTTCGCACGTGTTCATAATTATTATTTTCGGGTGGATTTTCCGAAAACTTTCTTACAAACAAAATATCTTTTTAAAGACTTGTCCCGAAGAATATATCAATCAATTTTCTATACAATTCAATTTAGTCAGTGTGTAAAGCTACCTTTACACACTGACTAAATTGAATTGTATACTCGTACTATGTATGTATAGAAGAAGTAAGAAACTTAAGCATACAGTTTTATTGTTGACTGAATGATTTATAGAATTCAATAAAATCCTATATAACTCACTTACTGTTTATTAATATAGCTATAAAGAAAACCAACAATAATACATTTTCACGAATAGACGAACAAACGACAATATCAGACCTCTTCAGCACAAAATAAGATAAAAACAACACAATGTCGACGAACTTGAGAGCTCGTTTCTTGTGAAAAAGGGGCAATAACTCCGAAATGTTGTGCACTCTAGTGGCAAATATATCCAGTTAAAATTACAAAACAAAAAGTGTTGGCAATACGGTGCTCGAGCGTCGCGGCCGCTTCTTATGAATTCTAGTAGATAATATGAGCAGGGCCGGAGTGAGGGGCGCAGAGGTTTAGCCCTCAGGCAGGTCAGGTTTAGGGGGAATGATTGGTCGTATGCGGGCTTGAATATGTATTGAGAATCCCTGAGGTAGCCGTGTCTCTGGAGAATTGTACTGAATATTTTGTTTGGTATATGTATAGGTAATGCAATGCGGAAAGGATACTTTTGTAGCTCAGAGGGATTCTTAGATTTCAGGTCAAACAAGCAGTTTTGTCAGGGTTGAACTTTAGGTTTCAATTACTTATGCGTAAATAATTGTTCTAATTATATGAACTAGTACATTCCGTCCCTGTATTCACAACTTTCGCCAAGCGTCCACGATTTCACCACTGCGAAGATCGCCCGGAGGACACAGTAGAGCATACGGTGCAAGACTGCCCAGCTTGGGCAGAGCACCGACGTGTCCTCACGGCGGCGATAGGCGGAGACCTCTCGCGCCCGGCATTGGTTGCGGCCATGCTGCGGGGCGAGACGGAGTGGGAAGCGGTCGCCTCCTTCTGCGAAGCAGTAATGCTCGCGAAGGAGGAGGCGGGCCGCGTGAGAGAGAGGACAGTGTCCTCCCTCCGCCCCAACCGCAGTGGTGGACGCCCACGGCGACGGACGTCGCAAGACAATCTCCGGCCACCGTAGGCGCGGGCATGCGGGCGGCGAGTAAAGGGCAACTCGCTGCCCGACCATGGACCATGCCCGGGTCGACGGCGCGTTGTGTTCCACGCGCGCCTCAAAGAGCGTCAGCAAGATGACGGGGCCCCCTCTCTAGAGGGCCAAAGCCTGCCGGGGTCGCGGGACTTATCTCATTACCGTGACCCCGGAACATAAAGGGCTATCGAAGGACACCGTGGATTTTAGTCAGTACAAGTCTGACAGTCCCTCCCGCCCTGCCCGGGGTGGGAGGACTCATTTGATGATTTTACCACGATAAAAAAAAAAAAAAAAAAAGCGTCCACGATTTGCATAATTTGAGCATTTTTATGCTTTATTCCTTGAGGTTCCACTGGCGACTTATATTTCTTTGTAACTGAAATGTCTCTTCAGCGCTGAAAAGACTGTTGGGCGCCAAGTCGAGTGCTGAAAAGCGCTTGAAGCACTTTAGCTGAAATTTTCTTGATATTTAAACTGAGATAAGATCGGTTTTTGTAACGTGAAGCTGCTATTTAAGTGAAAGTGCTCGGATTTTGTGTTGCTGAGTGACGGCTTGTAATGATGATGACAATTGGGCTCATTTTACTTCAAGCAGTTTCATTTGTCGTGAGCAGTGTCAATCCTAGTCATCGTTATTTACACTACAATTTCTTGTTTAGTAACATAATGTATTTATTATTATAAATCTGAAGAGTTTATTAGGTTTCTTAAGAGGCTGAACGCGCTAATCTGAGAAATTATCGGTTGGTGTTTAATAGTAGATTATGCACCGAGGGGCTAAAGTTGTGTCTTATGTCACGGGCGTCATATTGAATCTCGAGCGCAATGAAGGATTCGGGATTTAACTCACGAGCGAAGCGAGGGAGTTAATACAAGAATCCTGAATGCAGCGAGGGATTCAAGCTAGCCCAAGGCAAAGACACCTTTAGCCCAGAGGAGGATACTCTACTTTTTACACCTACTGTGAGAAAATAATAGCCATAGTACGAAAAACAAAGACAAGACAAGACACGATCAATTCGATTTTCGAAAAAAAAAGTATCTTTTATGGTTTTGTCGTGTTTGTCCTAATGA
The DNA here is from genome assembly GCA_950005045.1 of Agrotis exclamationis. Taxonomy (NCBI): domain Eukaryota; kingdom Metazoa; phylum Arthropoda; class Insecta; order Lepidoptera; family Noctuidae; genus Agrotis; species Agrotis exclamationis. The sequence continues at coordinate 706,883 of OX465430.1, forward strand.
TATCACTCTCATGGATGTGGCGTTTGTGTAAACTAAGTTTTATACAGGGCTGGTAGAATGGTTTTGGATGATTGGCTGTATGCATTTTGAATTTAGAACGTCATTGGAGACGCTCGTGAAAATAGAGTATTTTTGATAAAATGTGATAAATCGACTATATTATAGATAGGTATTATTATTTATTTATTTATTTACAAAATCCACAGCAATCTTAGTGCAGTTTATTTAAAATAAATTAACTAATGTTACAGCCAATTACTATTACCTACGGTATTACGGCGCGGTACGGTATTTGTTATTATTAATGCCAGTTTTAATGTTATTTCATTCCTTTTAAAAAATGGTTCGTAGGTAATTATCTAATTATTCTTACAATATTATGTCTTCGAAAACATGGCAACGATATGAAGAAGCAATCGTTATGATTTTTTAGGAAATCGAGAATATCATCCACGCGTAGTAAGGGTTTCGAGAATAGCTTTCCTCTTTCTGGCACACTAAATCAGACTTGGCTGTATGGGCTCAGCTCCCTTTGCCTGCCCCAAAGAGGGACGAAAAGAACCAAAAAAAAAAATCTAGGCTGCATGGGCTAGATTCCCTTTGTCTTCCCAAAAGGGAAAAGAAAATTTAAAAAAAAATCTTTCTGGCACCAAAGGGTGTTTGTTGTTTATAAACATATTCCAAATTCAAATCACATTATTGACCAGCGGGTAATAATGAAATCCAGTACAACATTATTGACCGGCTGTGCCCTCGGCCACTAATGACTCACTTTAGGTTAAGGTTGCTTGACATATAATTTGACATTTTCGAGCAGGTGGTGTGAAAAAAATATTTTTGTGTCGTGTAGACCATCCATCAAGACAGGCTATATAACATCATGCTACAACAAAAAAGGAGCCGTGTAGGATGTGAGACAGTGGCGACTAACTAGTTAATTTGTACTTCCATAACTACACGTCATCTAGAACAAACAAATGTTTTATACTAGAAACTTGTTTGGCTTGTATACTCTTTTCCTTTGATAAGTACCTACCACTCTAACATACATTATGTACTAGGTAACTGAAGTAAGTACTACCATCTAAATTCCCTAGCTCCGTGAACTTGGTAAATAAAGCCAGCAACACACTTGTGTGAGAGCTCGAGAATGAGCCATAAAAATGTTAAATAGCCGCGAAACATGCTCATACAGTGCGGACCAGGCATTACATACTCATTAGAATGCTAGCCTTTGTACAAGTTTTAAGCTTACTTTAAGTTTTTGTTATAAGTCCATAATGTATATTGTATAAAAGCTCTGGAGCTTATAGTGCAGATAATATGTTATGTAAAATAATACACTGTACATTATTCTTATTTATCTTGTTTATGACATTTCCCCACGCTTGGGTTTTCTCCTGTATAGAGGGTGCGCTTACAAACTTGTTGCTTGTTCCGTGCGGGAATCGAACCCACGATAAGCAGCGTAACAGTTGATCACTCAGCCACTGTGACAACTGAGCCGTATAGTTGATCCCATTATTTCATTTTATTTATGCTCACTCTTTGGACCAATTTTACATGCATGCTTTGTTACCTATAGGCCATTTAGGGCAATTTCTCACTGGACTACTACTCCCTGTATATTATTCGTGGACATATAACTTACAAATAGAGCCAATACAACAGCTAAAATATCGATGACGTAGGCAACTGTATAATAATAAATGTATGTACTTCCAAACTACTATAACAGTCAATCGTTTTCCTCTTATCCTAAGCAAACAGAAAGTTGTGAAGGCTGTTCTGTAATATACGGAGCCCGTGACGTCATCTCATTGTTATCACTTATACCTCCCGTAAGAGGGAACCACATAATATACGACATCTATTCATAATACTCCACACAATTGTCATGATATATGCTTATGTTTGTCAAGATCATCTTGGTTATGGTCCCAAATCAATGAAAAAGACATTAAAGATTTGGCAAAGAAAATGTGACCATAGATAAAATATGAAAAACAGAAGAGCTTTTACCATTCTACAAGCCAATGATTGCTTGAACCATTCATATAGCATGTAACACTGTCCCACATTTGACTGGCCTGTTGGTCTAGTGGTTAGTGACCCTGACTGCTATGCCGGAGGTCGTGGGTTCGATTCCCACCCAGGACAAATGTTTGTGTGATGAGCACGATCATTTGTTCTGTGTCTGGGTGTAATTTATCTATAATATGTATGTATTTCGAAATGTATAAGTATGTTTATCAGTTGTCTAGTACCCATAACACAAGCTCTGCTTAGCTTGGGACTAGATGGCGTTGTGTGATAGTTGTGGAATATTATTACATTTTTATTCACTCACCCATTTTACTAGATAATTTCAGGTACACAATTTAAATATAATATTCTTTGCTGTACATCAAAATGATTACAAAACTATTTCAGAATACTGTTTGCTAGGGTCACAACGCTAGTCTAGCGGTATCTCTCAGAAAACCTTTAGTCCTAAAGTTATATGAACTAGCATCAAGGGCTTAAGATGAGGAAATGATTTATTTAATCAATGTTCATTTAATTCTGTCACGATCAAAATATGTTCGTGTCATAAAATAATTCACCCTGCACAACCCATTTTTCCAACACAAAAAGGCTCCAATTAAATTCATTATTCCATAACACATCCAAAATACACTCAAACAAATATACAGGCACATTAAGCCTTTTTATTACTGCACATTACTTGGCGTAATGTTCGACACATTCTCCGGGGTGTTCCAAGTGATAGCTAAGTGCGTGCGCACACAATCCATCAGACCAACAATGGCGGACGCGGTGCGGTGCGATGGTGTCGTGAGAGAGTGTCATATGCCCCGACACCTCGCCCGTAAGAGCCTGACTATATTTTGTACAGGTGGGGAAATAAGTGCTGCATTTTTGGTTGAGAAATATGTCATGTTAAGTTTTTTTTTTTTGTTTATGTAGTACATATATTTTCTAAATTGAATGGAAAATAACTTTGCGTATTACTTGTACGCAATGATGTTAGTCGTAATTCACTTACAATGGTGGACATCAATTAAATAAGTTAAAAGAATATGTAAAAAAATTAATAGATTTGAAAAATCTAAAAACCCACGTTTTTAAATGTCCTAAAAAGAAGAAAATAACCCTACGGGGCTGAGATAGGGGCCACTCAAAACGTGGGAGCGTATCCTACTAATATTATAAACGTGAAAGTTTGTTTGGATGGATGTATGTTTGTTCCTCTTTCACGCAAAAACTACTGAATGGATTTGGTTGAAATTCGGTACATAGATAGTTTATAACCTGGATTAACTCATAGGATAGTTTTTATCCCTATTTTATGTTCCTACGGGATGATTTTTGAGTTGTAGCGTTTGAAACCGCTGGCAACAGCTAGTATTATATAAGGGATTATTTATGGGATATATTTACATGACGTGAGATCGTAGGTGTAGCTTGCAAAGATACGCCCCCACGTTTTGAGTGGCCCCTCTCTCAGCCCCGTAGGGTTATTTTCTTCTTTTTAGGACATTTAAAAACGTGGGTTTTTAGATTTTTCAAATCTATTAATTATTTTATTATTGTTATCATTGTTCATCGGGTTTGAAGCTACCCTGAAAATTTCAGCCTGCTAGCTTATCGGGAAGTGCCTCAAAGCCTGTCCGCCATCTTGGACGTCCGCCATATTGGATTAATAGCCTAGCCTAGCATAAGCCACATGACTATTTTTTTCGTATTCCTGATAGCAAACCCTTTCATTTGATACCCATATCACGGGGGTGGATTTCAAACAGCCAGTCTACCATCTTGGACGTCCGCCATATTGGATTTAAGTCACGTGACTATTTTTTTCGTACTCCTGATAGCAAACCCTTTCATTTGATATCCATATCACAGGGGTGCATTTCGAATAGCCTGTCTGCCATCTTGGACGTCCGCCATATTGGATTTAAGTCCCGTGACTATTTTTTTCGTATTTCTGACAGCAAACCCTTTCATTTGATACCCATATCATGGGGGTGGATTTCAAACAGGCAGTCCGCCATCTTGGGGAGGCCGCCATATTGGATTTGTTATGACGTTTCTTAGCTAGTCATGTATTGTCATCAGAACTCAGAGCGTGTGCAAAATTTCAGCCTGCTAGCTTATCGGGAAGTGCCTCAAAATTGAGTTGCAAAAGTCCAACCGGAACGACAAACAAACAAACAAGAAAAGTGAGTGTATAAAAACGTGGTAATAAAATCTAAAATAATTATACCCAAACGACTACCTTGAAGCTTTAAACACAGGTTTTTTCTTGGGTGGCATCTCGCAGGTCAACTTGGGGAGGTTGTGAGCTGCTTAACCGGTCTTTTCTGTAGATGCCTTAAATGACTCTAAGGCCTCCAGCCAGGGCTTACAACTAAAAAACTACAAACTAAGTGACCACACGCTAAGGGCACCCCCTGTGGGGTACGGACCTCGGCTTAAGGTTTCACTGCGGGAGGACAGCAAGGGACAGGCTGGATCTGAATATGATTTAAACACAGAAAACGAATTGACTACCTAAATATAAAACATCCATTTGAAGAGCTGACAATCACCAGAACCTGCTAAGTCACATCATACGCATGTTGTACTCGAGTGTACGCGTAACAAGTATTCCATCAGCGATATTGAGGCGTCTCCCCGCACCTGAGCAAGTGAGCGACACATGTAAGAAAACACACAATTGTTGGACTTTTGTCACCACATACCCGCACTTTTAAATTTCGATTTTCTACATATAGAGCATTCTCAATACTTAGCAATGCGATAACTGAGCTTTGACTATTCTTATTTACCGTCAACTAATAATGACCAAAACAACATTTAAAACGCTTTGATGATAGAACAAAATAATTAGTAAACTGAAAAAAATATTCAGAAGATAGGAAAAGATTTAAATTGAAATAAAAGAATAGAAAGATAAGACTAAATAATCGGTATAAAAATGCATTAGTAACAATTATCATAAATCTAAAAAAATCTCCTCAGAAATCGTAAAATCGTTTCTCGTAGCTCGTCTACGGCGTAGCGGCGTAGCAGTGCAGTTATATCGCCATGGGACCGCACGCTTTGCTCATATTGAAAACTCTCGTGTAAATTCGTAGTTTAAAACTGGCACCTTTATTACTGTAGTAACATACGAAATTATATTAGTTCTAGTAAAATCTTTATCGTAATATAAGTGGGTCAGAATAAGGCCTACTTACTGTGTTAGTGTTACTACACCTGGTTTAGAGAGAACATTACAAAACGGTACTGACACAGCGTTTAATGTGGGCCGCGGGACAATCTTGAAAAGGCACTGTGACCCTGGACTGACCAAAGGAACAGGCTTTCTTTTAAGGGAACTTAGCGCCTTACCAGCCAAAAATAAAATGTTGCTGAATTCAGTTAGATCTTTTCCACCTAAGTTTTTCTTAGTATCGCTTCGAAGCCGCTATTGCCCATTTCCAAGAGGTAAAATTATCAAATGAATCCAATGACTCAAACTGACAGTCCCTTTCACCCCACCCAGGGCGGTAGTATTCATTTTAAGATTTTACAACCCAAAAAATATTTTCAAACCTACCAGGGTCGAGTGTTTGCATAATACTATTGTATGTTTAAACTGAGCCCAAAACTCTTTTTAAAAATACCGACTATCTCATTAAAATTCAAAATATCAGCAAAGCAAAATCAGCGCAATATTTGCCTAATGATCTATCGGCAAAACATTACAGTACATCAAAGAGCCTCTCCTTATAACTCTCCCAATTTGCCTAATTTGCCAACAGCGCAGATTCTCGAGTATGTTAACTTGCGCTAACTTCGTGCGTGATTCTATTACCTACTGCGATGTGAGTTTTAATCACAATACGTATCAGCATATCAGTGTCTGTGGCAGAGTTGATCGAGTTATTGTTTAACGTACAATCTTACGAGATAATGATAACTTTTGGCAATTAACGTGACAAGTTTTGGATCATTTTGTCATTGAAGATACATATGTTACAAAACTTCACTTCCTACAAACCTTACATTTTTTTTGGTGTAAAATAGTGACCTTAAGTGGAGTGGAAGGGACTTACTGACTTGAACTTTGCGTTCCAGGGCCGCAGTGGCTTTATAAGTCTATCCCGCGACCCCAGCAGGCGGTTTGTCCTATTCGCCCCGTCACGAAATTTACCTAACTCCTTTCGACATAAAAAAAAAACACTTTTATATAGAAGTATGTCTAGTACACAGCGTTAACGTCAAAATTAAAATAACAAAGTATCGCTTGATAAAACTTCTACATTAATATTCAGTTGCTTGTATATCCTACAGTGAAAACGCTAGCAAAATTAATCCAACTGTGATAAAACCGTCGTCTCTTAATTTGGCTTATCTCGACGGAGGCGTGGCCGTGAGTACAATAATAATTGTTCTAGTTACAATCTAGGTTACCCTCACAGTCACTTAGGTACCTACAACTTGCTCACTTCTGCCCCATTACCCCGTGTCCTAAGTAGTAAAGTAAATATATGTAACAACTTTGTTCTAGTAGTATTATTAATACGAAAGTAACTCTGTACGTCCACAACAATGTTTGGACTTTTAAAGAGACAGAGAACTGTGAATTAGTTTTGACAGTTAATTATCAGAATAGTCACGAAGCAACAGCCTCATCTGATTTATAAAAAATATATTTAAAAACTTATTTGCAGAAATAAACATCATTTAATTTGCGACTATATTACCTTTTGGAATCCACAACGGCTGAAAAGATTCGGACGATCGCATTCGTATAGATTATAGATCAATTCTTAGGTTAAGACGGAGTCGAAATTCTGAGTAAGTGGATTTCCGAGATCTATCCAAGCAAAGCCACGTGTAAAAGATAGTGCTGTAATAATTATGTAATCGTGTTTTAGACCTTCAGTCCGTCGGTTGTGGTCGTGACTAATCTACACATCTCCAGCGCGGCCCGGCTTTGTGTACCGTCTTGTAACTGAAGATATTGTTTGATGTTTTTTGTTTGATAAAAGTAAGTTGTAGAAGTTTTAAACATACATTTATTGATGTTTATGAAATATAAAAATATCTAAATATAAAACTATATATACTATAAAATTAACAGAGGAATTAATTTAGTATAGATAAATTATAATAAGCATTAGAAGAGAATCATTTAAGATGATTATTTATTTTGGTAATCAAATAGGGTTCAAGAATTTTCTACTAAGTAGGTATTCAACTTCAAAAGGTATCGCTATAATCTTAATTTGAACAAGCAGAAAATAACATCTAATTGTTGATAATTCTATCCAGTTCTAATGAAAGTAAATATATTTCTATGAAAATGTCTAAGCCAACAAGCTTTACTAATACCGCTAAGTAAGTTCTTCCATTAATTATACTTGAGTAACAGAAATAATTAGTACAATAGATCCATTAGTACAGAAAATACGACGACGTTACGGAAAATCTTTTACCACCGCCGCGCCGTAGCCGTGTAGCCGCGCGCCGTAGACACGGCGTCTACGAGTTTATTCCATTCGCCACGCACTAAATACTGTTTTGAATACCGTCGCGTAATTTATTCTACGTGTATTGTATAAAGTAATGGTCGGCATAAAGTTACGGTCACAATTATGGACCAAAACAGATACAAACGTTCACTTATAATACCACAAGAGCTTCAAAATTATCGGGTATTTTCCGATAGGTTCGTTGCAAACAAATGAAGGAGTCAAGTTTTTCAGGTTAAAAAATCACGAGCGCGAAGCGCGAGTGATTTTTCCTGAAAAACTTGACGACTTTATTTGTTTGCAGGGAACCTTGAGGGAAATGCCAGATAATTTTGAAGCTCGTGTGGTATTCAGGGGATTATTTTTCCGACCCATCTCCAATTTTCACAATTGAATTCAACCTGTCAGTTTGACGTGACTACCAGAGAAAATTTTCAAAAAATTATCAGTATAATACCATGTAGGTTGTACCACGTGACGTCGAATGGTGCAATTCTATTGGTCGATATTTGGGTCGGAAAAATAATCAACATTATTTATATAACTTCGTTATTTATTGGCCAAATTTTTCGTCCATTGTATTCAACCTTCGACCTTTGGAATATAAATGTCTATTTTGGTGAATTAAGCTGATGTTGTTATTAATACGGGTTTGCTTACGATCTGGTTTATTTTAATGCTGAACTTTGTGGGTCGATGTGATAATGGGGGAATTTATCTAAATTGATCTCTATTGCCTTTTAGATTAGGAGTTTATTGGCATTTGTGATGCTTAAATTTAGAGTATCATAATGCTTTTTTTTTTACTTTGCGTTAATTTGCGACGATAATATAAAATTGACGCTTTTCCTGTCCTGTAAGACACTCTTTTTGACGAAATGCTTCTCCCTTAGCAATATTTACGAAAACATGACATGAGCGACAAACTTCAGGAAGTTTCAGTGATCTGCCGTCAGAACGCTATTAAATCAACAAGAAGTACGAATTACTCCCTCCGAGGCACAACTACTGCATATTTTACAGCCACCAACTACATTATACACCCACACTCATATTTAAATCAACGGAATAAAGCTCATTTTAATATAATTTGGGGGTACTGATAAAATGGCTTGGTAAACTAGTTGCATATTTCAAAATGCGTACAAAGTTTTGATTGCAGTCACGTTAATTTTTATGGTCATGACAATAAGGTAGATTATCTATCAGCAGGACTGTTGGTAGGTGTGGTGTTTGGTATAAAGCGACAGGCTTTGTCCCGCGGTCAGCAATAAGAGGAAACGGCGCCATCTGCCGGCCGCTTTCGTATCCGGACGCCGACTTCCGGTCAGACTCGAGTTGAGCTGAAATTTTGATCAGGATATAATGCGGCTTATTATGCAGACCGCGGCTGGAGGCTTTGTCTTTATTTCAGTGTATTCAGGTGGGAAAGCATTTTAATTCAGCGGTCTGCTTGATTAATTTTAAATTGTTTAAATGGCGTACGTGTTTTTGTTTTAATTAAGGTAATAATGGATTAATTATGTTGCGTGAGAGTTGTTCATATTTTCTTATTTTCGTACGATATTTAAATCGCTCAATTTATTTTCAGTAATTTTCTTTGCGTCGATTGATTGCTCAAAAAGACACGATTTGAATGCGAATGCAGAAATACTGAATAATTTAATGGTGGGACAACATGCAATCACAAAATGAATATACACAAACAGATTCCCCGGAGCACTCGGGAGCGACCTAATTTAATAACATGTACGTAACGCGACCACTTCCTACCAAACCTTTTCTTTCTACAACAAAGGATAAATAAAACCCCCATTAATAAGGTTCCGTTGAGCGCAAAAAGTGTTCCTTATAGTGTGAGAGCTGAGCGAGCGGACGGAGCGAGTAGAGCGGAGTGAGCGGCTAATCGAATCAGTGTACCTGCTCGCTGCGATAACCCGATTGTGCCGCGTTCCTGAGCTGAGATTCTTTATAATTACCTCGCCACCGGACTGTGATATAGTTTTTTGAAGTTTTCCTTTTCGTGAAAACGTGTGGGGAAGTTCTCCAAGTTTCGGGCTTACTAGATTAATTAAGCTTAAAGTTGTAATTTTGCCGCTTATTTTCAGACAAAATTTACCTATTTCACAGAATCCAGTAAAAATCATTAACTAGGTCATCATCATCATCATCAGCCTATTAATGTTCCCACTGCTGGGACACAGGCCTCCTCTCTGTAAGAGGGAGTGGATCGTCATCTACCACGCGGGCCCAGTGCGGATTGGTAGATGTTGTCACATGTCTTCGAATTTTTTGGTTCTAGCTCATGCCGGTTTCCTCACGATGTTTTCTTTTACCGTTTTGGGAGCAGTGGTGTTGAAATAAATTACACAAAGTAAAGCGCCTGACGGGGTTCGAACCCACGACCTACAACTCGTAAGTCGAGGCCGATACCACTGCTGTTACATTGTTATCAAGACTTTAAATATTTCCTTAATAATCATTTACGTTAATACATCTTTCGCACGTAATACTTACTTTAGTTATTTTATCCCCCATGAAGATTCACAACACTCCTCCTTCACGACCGACACATTCAAATCCTACTATCAACACTTGAGATCCAAAGAGGTCGATATCACGCTGGGTACCCATCGTGTACACTCGCCTTATTTACGTACCGACCACAAAGTATAGTGGATAGTGTTTACTGTTTGTTGTGTCGCCGAACACCCAGACTTACTTGGACAGCTCTTAGGGAAATCCTTGCCAGCTTGAGTGTATTTCTGTTTAGAAGTATTGTCCTTGTTGTTTGAACTGATGCTGTTTTATTAATCATTTAATTTTGTAACAAACATTTCCTATGTATGTTGTTAACTTATTTTAGCTTGTGACGCTCAAGTATTTATTATTGAACATAAGTATCATGTGAATATTTTTAATTGTTCGACATTCGAGTATTAGGTAAGAGATTTTGAGAGAATTCATAAAAATCAGTGTTGCGAAGTTAATTGCTCAGGGCAATTAACTTCGCAAGTTTTTTTTTTTTTGATAGGAAATATGACGTGCATTATATATTTTTTTTTACCTTTTACTCTTCATGTATTGTTTTTCTACATACCTTATTCAAGTCTAGTGTGTCGTTCGCAAAAATATATTATATACGTATCCATGGCCTCTAGCAAAATCCACAAAGCATCTAAACAAAAGCATCCCACAATTCTTACTCACATGACAGAAAATATCGTCAGCGATATATCGGTGTATCACAGGCCACCGGTATATTTGATATGAGACACAATTGATGGGTGCCCGGGGCGCTCTCATATTGCGCTGTATTTGCACGCCGCTGTGTAAGAGCCGCGACACCGACACTGTTGCCCGCGTCTGCTCGCCTGGTACCTGACAGGGAGATACGCTGTTTGGACACGAGTTTAAATGAGTTTCAGAAGTAAATAAAAGTTGCATTAATAGAGTTGCCTTCTTTTATTATTTATGGTCTGACGACTGGTGGATATGGTTGTCTAAACTACTGTTTAGGTGCTGATAAACTTGAGCGTTCTTGCGAATGCTACATTACAGAAAAACAAACGAGATCGTTTTAGCGAGCATTGTAACAAGCGTTCGCGAGCTTTTGCCGAGCCGACTTTCAAGTCTGACCACCACCGACTAGAGCGTTCTCTAGAAAATTCGTGAAAATGTTCTTAGCGTTTTTTGCCTCATGTTTGGCTTTCTTCGTTCACACATCAACAGAATTTGCCGTTTTCATTTTGCGTGCTCGAAGTTCTGTTACATGTGGATGTTTTCTATCAGCACCTTTATATTAGTAGCCTTGAGAATTCTATTCTAATCATTAATCCTTCTTGGATGGACTAAATTGGAGCACTAAGAGGGATGATATTTAATCAAGTACTAGAAGCAATTTATCACTTGCGTTTTTGGCAGAACAAGGCGGAAATGTATTAATTGATAGACAAATATAATCTCGCTAAGAATATTTAGTTACCAAGTTAAAGTTATGACTCCATTCATCCCTGTCGTCACTCTTCTAGTAAACTGTGAAAGAATTCTTTCAACCATTATTTCTACTACCTTGTTAGGTTTATCCTTCGCACATGTAAAGCTAGCTATAAAAGCTATACAACCGCTTGTGAACCGATTGAGGCGTATGGCGGCAATATTTCCATGTACTTATTTACCGGAGCAGTGCCGGACGGCTAATAGCAAAGCGTTCGTGCCGACGCCCGTGCCGCACAACTTTTACATACCAATACACTTTGCAGACGCGGTTTCCTTGACTTAGTTGAGGTGGTTGCACACGGGAATACGAAGCTGGTGTTTGCTTTTATGATAAGCTGTTTGGAGTGTGAGCAGATTTTCTTTGAATGTTTAAATTTTTGGATTGGCATACACGGTCTACAGCATGAAAAATATCAACTTGCCGCTCTTGACTCAGTGGAACGCAGACCTAGGAGGCTCGTTGGCGACGTAAAATTGGTGAATGCCAAGCTCCATAGCTTGACCCATCGACGCAAAGTTGCCTGCTTGTCGGTCTTCTACAGATTGTTCTTCGGAGAGTGTGCCCTAGAACTCTACGACCTCATCCCACCAGCTCCCTTCTATCATCGCACATCTAGACGCACGGCAAATTACCATCCTTACCTTATTGCTATACCACCAATTCGCACTAAGCGTTTCCAAACGTCTTTTATAATGCGGACAGCGAAGGAGTGGAACTCTCTGCCTACATCTGTGTTTTCGAACGCATACAACCCTAATCTCTTCAAAGAGAAAGAAAAATTCGACCGCGAGCAGGATTTCATTTGAACGTTTGAAATGGATTGAAAAATTTAACGCTTGTATGTAGGAGCTCGGTGGCTCGGTTGGTAAGAGCGCCGTATGTGCTGAATTCGGAAGTCGCAAGTTCAAGTCTTGCTCGCGGTCGAATTTTTCTTCCACAAAAAGTATTTGAAATTGGCGAAGCGAAATTTAAAATATGAAATGTCTTGCCGTCTATAATTATTTTTTGTGGAGCTGATAGCTCTGAGACGGCTATGCCTTTACTTTAGTATAATTTTGAACTTGATTGGTCTAAGTCAGAAATAAAACCAATATAAGAGTTAACATGTCGTAACAGCAATAAGTTCAGTAACACTACTGGCTTTGTTCAATTTCTGGCACTAATATTGCCTCCATATTTTATTTTACACAAGCTCTTATTCTATTTCTTCGAAAAGTATTTCAGCAAGCCCACTGTGCTCAGTAAAACACCTTCAAACCCGAGTGGTGTCGCAAATATCTGATACTGCGGTAATAAAAATCCATGTATTTGTTTTGCTCAGTTTATTGTGAAAGTACTTTTAAAACACCAATTTACAAGTGACATTGTTATCCAGTGTATTAATACTGTGTAAATTATAAATAAACAAAAACAGTGAATATCGATCAATAAGTAGTAAATAAGTACCCGAAACCTAAACAAAAGTGACATTTATAATAGTGTTTTTGGCCGAAACGAACTGTGCCGTAACCCCAGTGTGTGCACACTATAACTTGTATAATTGTATAACAGCCTATGGTGTTTGTCCGCACCATAAACCTGCGATAACTGCCATAAACGTGCTCTTTAAATCAGCGCCATCTGTTGAACGATCAAAGTACTAACACGTAGCGTACTCATTATGGCTAAGTGTGGGTCTTGTGGCAGGTTCCTGTCGTCAGCGGAGGCTGCAACTTGCAGCAATTGTCGGTCATGCTACCACCGGTTGTGTGCTGGTGTTCCGACTACTGGCCCTTTAGCAACCCCATGGCACTGTCCGAATTGCAAAAAGAGTTTGGTGAGGGACAGCCGGGTTGGAGCGCCTTCACCAGCATCAGTTGGTAACGAGGAAGTATACACCAACCAAATGGACACCAGCCCCATCAACAACACGGCCCTGGATGCGACACAGGAACTTAACCTCGACATCCTTAGGGCTGAGCTATCTACTTTTAAAGAAGAGTTTCTGAAGCTGGTGCGGAGTGAATTCCATCAACTTCGCGTTGACCTGACTGACCTAAAATCCTCATTAAACTCGACGAACGAAAGGATGAGCAAATTGGAGGAAAGAGTTGCCACATTGGAAAACCAACAAGCTCAGCCTTCGGTGCCGTCTGAGATCAATGCTGTCATAAGTCAGTTGCGGAGTGACATCAACGATCGAGACCAGGACCTGCTCGGCAACGACATCCAAATTTCAAATTTACCAGAGGCAAGCGGCGAAAATCCAATCCACACAGCGATCCTGGTCGCGACAAAGTTGGGCGTCAAATTGAAGGCGCGCGATATTGTGAGCACCGAGCGGGTTGGCGGCAGGCGCATCAACGCGACCCAAGCGACGGCGCCGGTCGAGACCCGACCGCGCTTCCTCGTCGTGCGCCTCGCGCGTCGCGACAAACGGGACGAGCTGCTGGAGAGTGCACGAGTGCGCCGCGGCATGACAACAGCCGACCTGGGTCTGCCGGGCCCAGTGACCCGTTTTTACGTCAACGAGCGCCTCACAAAGGCAAACCGTGAGTTGTTTCGGTGTGCGCGTGAGGCAGGCAGTCGCCATGGTTGGCAGTTTGTGTGGGCAAAGCGAGGCCGTATCCTCGCCAGGTATAAGCCCGGTGTTACGGACGTCGTCGCTTTTAAGAAATAATGTAAATGATGTAAATAAGATGTAAATAAACATAAATAAATATGGACATAAGTAGACTTAAGTAGAGATAAGGATGATTAAATAAATAAGATTTGATAGTAGGGAAATATTTATTCTTGTAAGATTAAGGTTGTTTTATTATCCCATAGTTAGTAAGAAACTAAAATAAGACAATGTAAAATATGACGATGTGAAAATATGACGATGTAAAGTGGACGCGAGCACGTTCGAACAGGTTTGAACTTGTCGAAACCTGTCTGGACCCCCACCACAAGTAAACTCAGACAAAGCGTTGTGATTGGTCGATACGTATGTGACGTGCTCACCTCCACTCACTACTTGCACCCTGCAAAAATAGGATATAAACAGAGCGGTTTGTTGCAAAATTCGTAGTTCAGTCCAGTAGTTCAGCTTAACAGCTCAACAGTAATAGTAAGTGCTCTCTCAAGCAACAAGCCGTTCCTGAAGAATAATATTAGTGAATTCAGAAGTAATTGTGAATCAAGAAGTTATTGTGAATCAGGAAAATATATTCAACTCTATAATCAAGTCAGGCGTTTCATTCCTAAGGAGAAAAATACAGTCCACCTTGACAGCTTGATCCTTCGAGCATCGGATGGTGAAAGGACTTAGTTCCTACGCTCGCTGGATTTACTTGGATCATCGTTCGCCTGACGAGTTGAAGGCAAGGAAAATAGTGCAGTGTTCCTGAAAATGAAGACTAGAAGTATTGCGGCCAAAGAGAGTGAGGCGGAATCGGGTTATGACAGCCGACGTCCCCGAACATTTGAAGAGCCGCCGAGATCACCCTCAACCATTGCGTCCGCGTTACCGCGCGCCCAACATGAAGTGCTCGCAAGTGGAATCGACAGTGCCACGCCCATCGCCGCTGTGTCAGTGACCGCACCTCCCGCCACCGCGACGGGAAGAGTTGTGCCGCCGTCTGATGGTGCGCCCGCCGCGCTTACCGCACCCGCTCCACGCCGCGTACCGGCGAGTCGAGCAACCGCGATCGCGAGTGTAGTGCGTGAAGAACAACTCGTCACTCCAAGCACGTCGTTCCAGCCAAGAATCCAGGACTCTGCAAGGACGATAACGGCAATGTCAATGAGAGACACTGCAAGTACGATAAGGTCAAGAAGATCTTACAGCAGTGACGTGGCCAGAGTAAAGCTGGCAGAATATGAGGCACAAAGAAGAATTGCTGCAATTAGGAACGAGCAATTGGAGATTGAAAAGGCTCTAGTGAACAAGCGGTTTGAGTACGAAGTGTCAGCAATTGAAGCAGAGGCAGAGGCTCGTGAAGAGGGCTCCGGACATAGGAGTGAAGACAGAGTGGACGAGTGGCTACAAAGTATGGACCAAGGCCACCCACCAGTCAATGAAGAAAGAGCTCAGCCGCCGCACCCCGCCGACCAACAAACCGCCGCAGAGCCGAACACGTGTGTCGACGCTACAACGCCTGCCATGCCACGACGAAGACAACGTTCGACCTCACGTTCACCCACAAGAGGGGAACGCAGACTAGGAAGAGGAATCGAACAACTGGCCGACACGCTGGACAGAATGATGCGTGTACGCCCGCCGCCACGACAAGTGACTGAACTACCCGTGTTCACCGGGGCGGCTATGGAATGGTTGCCATTCAAGGCAGCATATGAAGACTCATCGAGTGTCTACAAATTCACCGCGATGGAAAATCTAGCAAGACTGAGGAACTGCATCAGAGGTCCAGCAAGGGAAGCAGTCTCCGCGCTCTTATACTCTGCGTCTGACCCACGGACAATAATGAAGACGCTAGAGCAATATTATGGAAGGCCGGAGATATTAATGGACCACGTGATGGAGGACATAAAGAAGTTGCCTCGGCTCACTAGTGTGGCAAGTGAACTAAACTCGTTCGCAGTTAAGCTACAGAACATAGTGTGTGTGCTATCTAATATGGACAACCGCGGATACGTGTGGAACCCGATGCTAGTGCGTGAAGTCGTGGACAAATTAAGCCCGCACGTAAAATCAAGGTGGTGCGACTACGCTTCCGAGGCAGTGGAAACGTCAAGTGAACCGGAAATTATGATGTTATCTCGGTTCCTGATGCGGGAGGCTGACCGTGCAATGAGGTACGCCTTCACAAACCCGACGCCCACGCCCGCACCGAAGAGGGAGCAGAAAAATGTGGTGCAAGCAAGCACAAAAAGGAAAGCGGGCAGAGAAGTAATTTACGCCACGGCAGAAAAGGAGGAAGAAAAGAAACACTTATGTTTATGTTGTAATGGGGACCATGAAGTGCCTAAGTGCGCCAAGTTTTTAAAGATGAGTGTCGACGATAGGTGGGAATGGGCACGAACGGAAAAGGTGTGCTTCAAGTGTGTGAATAATCGTCACCGACGAGAGCACTGCCGCGCCAAGCGATGTGGCAAAGATAAGTGCGCCGGCCCACATCACGTGCTGCTCCATAAAGAAATGTCGCAACAAGACACGAAGGACAAGGCGACCGACGTCGAACCAGCAGCAGAGTCCGTGATGGCTGTCTCAGCAAGCAGCGACACGCCGCGACGTGTACTCCTGAAGATGTGCCCCGTCGTGTTAAAAGGACCAGGCGGTCAAGTGAGCACGTTCGCGCTAATGGACGAAGGTTCAACGACCTCACTCATCGACGAGGACATAGCACGCCGTATCCAAGTGAGAGGGCCAGTCTCTACACTCAGAATACAAGGAGTGACCTCTCAGCCACACGAAGAACACAGTCAAGAGGTCAAACTGCAAATTCGTGGCCAGAATGGCGACTATAGAGAATTACGCGCACGAACGATGAAGGACCTACGACTTCATGGTCAGACAGTGGATAGAACGATGCTGACCAAATATCCACACCTCCGAGACATGCAAGAGGACGCATTCTTTGACGAAGCCACACCGAAAGTATTGATAGGTGCGGACAATTGGCACTTGATCGTGACACGAAAACTACGCATGGGCAAGAAGAACGAGCCTGCGGCCTCGTACACCCAACTGGGATGGGTGATTCATGGGACGGCGCCGCGCTCAGCGTTGACTCAAAGGGAGGGTCAACTAGTGCTCCACCTCTACGACGTGTCTGCGAACAAACGGACAGAAGATGTACGGCGCGTAGAGGAAATGGTGAAAGCACACTTCAAGATTGATGCGTTAGGAGTCTCCCTGGCGAAGAAAGTCAGACCGGAAGACCAAAAGGCTATCGACGTGGTTCAACGAACAATGAAGAAGGTCGGTGAACACTTCGAAGTGGGTCTGCCATGGAGAGACGAAGACGCTCCGATGCCTCATAATTATCACTGTGCCGTGAAGAGACTAAAGATGATAGAGAGAAAAATGGACTCCTCTTCAGATTTCGCCGCACAGTATCGCGCTCAAATAAAAAACCTCCTCGATAAAGGTTATGCTCAAGAGTGCGATGGACAAGAGGAAGGAAATAGGAAAATATGGTACCTGCCACACTTCCCGGTCGTGAATCCTAACAAGCCGGGAAAGATGCGGTTGGTTTTCGACGCGGCGCACCGATACAGCGGAGTGTGCCTCAATGATCACTTACTAGAGGGACCTGACCTCTTGAGATCGCTACCAGGAATCCTCTTCAGGTTCAGAGAACGTCGGGTAGCCGTGACGGCAGATATTCAAGAGATGTTCCTCCAAGTAAAAATAAGACCACAAGACCAAGCAGCTCAAATGTTTCTATGGCGAGATGAAGAGCGTGATAAGCCGCCGAAGAAGTACAAGATGGTATCAATGATCTTCGGGGCCTCGTGCTCGCCGTTCATCGCGCACTCGGTGAGAGATGCCAACGCGAGGCTGTAC
The DNA here is from genome assembly GCA_950005045.1 of Agrotis exclamationis. NCBI lineage: Eukaryota > Metazoa > Arthropoda > Insecta > Lepidoptera > Noctuidae > Agrotis > Agrotis exclamationis. Next base: position 724,905 of record OX465430.1, read on the forward strand.
GCACAAGCATACCCCAACGCTGTGCAAGCAATAACATCGAGCCACTACATGGACGACTACGTCGATAGCTTCGCGACGGAAGAAGAAGCTATAAGAACAGCACAAGAGGTCATGAAGATACACAAGAACGCACACTTCAACCTCCGTGGATGGTGCTCCAACAGGCCTAATGTGGTGGATAGCGTGGCTAAAGAAAAGCGAGTGCTCAACACCGAAGTGAAGCTTGGTCAGAGACAAGAGAACTCAGACAAGACGCTCGGCTTGCTCTGGCACACTGGAGAAGACGAGCTAGGCTTCAACACAGGGCTTAGCCGTCTAGCACCCGAAGTAAGGATGAGGGACAGAGCGCCGACGAAAAGGGAAACCCTCGGAGCAGTGATGGCCGTCTACGATCCCCTCGGTCTCATCAGTCATTTTACTATCACGGGTAAAATTATATTACAAAACCTGTGGAGACACGGAGTGGGATGGGATGAAGTGATCCCCGAAGAAGATGCGCAACATTTCGAGGAGTGGCTCCGAAGTTTGAGCATGGCCACAAAACTGCGAGTCCCGAGGTGCTACGGGAAGAGCTCAGAAGACGAAATAGAGCTCCATGTCTTCTGTGATGCAAGTGAACAAGCATACGCGGCGACCGCCTACTGGAGGATCCTGAAACCAGACGGAAGGGTGACCGTGAGCCTGGTTGCGGCAAAAGCAAGGGTCGCACCATTAAAACCAGTAACAGTCCCTCGACTCGAACTCCAGGCGGCAGTGATCGGCGCACGATTGGCGGAGACGATAATAAGGGAGCACCGAGACAAGCCCAAGAGAGTGACGTATTGGACGGACTCACAAACCGTCCTACGTTGGATTGAGAAAGATGCCATCAAGTACACACCCTTCGTGGCACACCGCTTGGGCGAAATAGCGGAGTTGACCGACGCCAATCAATGGAGATGGGTGCCCACGGAACAAAACGTGGCAGACGATGCAACGCGCCCTAATTATAAATTACTAATGAAACCAGAAGACAGATGGTTCATCGGGCCTGAGTTTCTATATGAGAAAGAAGATCTCTGGCCGAGAGAAAAAGCCAAGAAGGAAGATCAAGAGGAAGAAGTGACTTATGTGGTCACAGAAAAGGACCGCGCTTCTCATCTGCCCGACATAAGCAGATTCTCCTCATATGAGAAGCTGATACGAACTACAGCGGTACTCTTTCTCTTCAAGGAAAAATGTAAAAATCGAGCCAGCCAGATGACCGTGGACCTGATAGAAAAGGCGGAGAAAACATGGGTGAAACAAGCGCAGCTCGATGACTACGCGGAAGAAATAAGACTGCTGGAAAAGGGAAGACCAGTGCCCAAGTCCAGTAGCCTGTATAAACTGGACCCTTGCCTGGAAGACCAGATTCTCAAGGTGAGAGGGAGGATCGGGCACGCTGCAGTCCCAGACACAAAGAAGAGGCCAGTCATTCTACACGGCAAACACCCGTTCTCCCGACTGTTGGTAGAAGACGCCCATCGAAAGGCCGGCCATGCAAATAATGAACGCGTGGTCAATGATTTAAGGCAAAGATATTGGGTTGTCAACCTGCGCCCTACCGTAAGAGCCATAGCGCAGCGATGCCAACTTTGCCGCATCAGAAGAGCGACACCGGTGAAGCCAGTCACGGGGGACCTACCGACGGAACGACTGGTAGAAACGCAGCGACCCTTCACTCACTGCGGAGTCGACTACTTTGGGCCGATGACAGTGGTCATAGGAAGAAGACACGAGAAGCGCTGGGGAGCGCTGTTCACCTGCCTCGTGACAAGGGCGGTACATCTGGAGCTGGTGGCGAGTCTGTCTACCGACTCGGCCATAATGGCCATAAGAAGAATGGCAGCACGACGAGGTTGGCCCCGAATAATGTACTCCGACAACGGTACCAATTTTCGAGGGGCAGACACCGAACTACGAACAGCCTATGAGGAATGGGCCAAGGAATTCGTCCACTTCGGACTTTCACACCGAATGAAGTGGAAATTCATCCCACCAGGGGCGCCGCATATGGGGGGAGCGTGGGAGCGACTAGTACGCTCTGTCAAGACGGCGCTGGGGGCGACACTGCATCAGCGGGCACTAAAGGAAGAAGTGCTGCTGACCCTTATGATAGAGGCCGAACACTCTATAAACTCTCGGCCTCTCACCCACGTCTCTGTTGATCCTAAGGATCCGGAGGCATTGACTCCGAACCATTTCCTCATCGGGACCTCCTCAGGCCTTCCCCACACCGGGCCTTGCGAGGAGGCCAGCCGAAAACAATGGAGAGCTGCCCAAGCGCTCGCCGACCATTTCTGGCGGCGCTGGGTAACTGAATACCTGCCGACGCTGGTGCCCAGGGGGGCATCCGACGACCAACGACGACCTCTGCGAGTTGGCGACCTGGTTGTCGTCGTCGACCCCACACTGCCACGAGGAACGTGGCCCCGAGGCGTCGTGGAGACTACGTACGTCGGTCCAGACGGCAAGGTGCGATCGGCCGACGTCAGGACAACAGCGGGCATCCTTCGGCGTCCCACAACGAAGCTCGCCGTCCTCTGCGTGGAAGATAAGGCTACGGTAGCCCTGCGCCGGGGGGAGGATGTTACGGACGTCGTCGCTTTTAAGAAATAATGTAAATGATGTAAATAAGATGTAAATAAACATAAATAAATATGGACATAAGTAGACTTAAGTAGAGATAAGGATGATTAAATAAATAAGATTTGATAGTAGGGAAATATTTATTCTTGTAAGATTAAGGTTGTTTTATTATCCCATAGTTAGTAAGAAACTAAAATAAGACAATGTAAAATATGACGATGTGAAAATATGACGATGTAAAGTGGACGCGAGCACGTTCGAACAGGTTTGAACTTGTCGAAACCTGTCTGGACCCCCACCACAAGTAAACTCAGACAAAGCGTTGTGATTGGTCGATACGTATGTGACGTGCTCACCTCCACCCACTACTTGCACCCTGCAAAAATAGGATATAAACAGAGCGGTTTGTTGCAAAATTCGTAGTTCAGTCCAGTAGTTCAGCTTAACAGCTCAACAGTAATAGTAAGTGCTCTCTCAAGCAACAAGCCGTTCCTGAAGAATAATATTAGTGAATTCAGAAGTAATTGTGAATCAAGAAGTTATTGTGAATCAGGAAAATATATTCAACTCTATAATCAAGTCAGGCGTTTCATTCCTAAGGAGAAAAATACAGTCCACCTTGACACCCGGTGATCCCACATGCCACATACGCTGTCAGGCGGATATATTGCGCACCTTCGGCCTGTCACCAGCTAACGGCGAAGATGGCGTGCTATAAAGACACTATTTTGTTTATTGTTACTCTCGTGTGTCATGTCGTATACGAGCATTGTTGCATAATTTTTTTGTTTACACGGTTAATTTTTAGTTTAGTAATATTATGTTATTGTCCCTTAACGATTATAATTTTAGCCATGTTTTATTTCTACTTGCAAAATTTCTTTCTTGTGCTGGCAGGTGTACGTCTCACGGCGCACCTTAGTGAACTACGCGTAAAACAGTTCTATAACACTACACATAATTATCTACATCTACATAACACAACACTACAATACCATACTATAAACTTATTCTGTCCAAATAACATATATTTCAATCAGATATTTACAAACCACAGTAATCTACATATTATAATACACTCTATTTACACCGACACTATCTACATAATATTACTATTTACACTCCAGTTTGGTCTAAGATTATACGTAATACGAATTAAATGTGCACAATCGATTATGTTGACTTTGCTAGATGACGGAATTCTTTTAATTTTATTACCATGACGTCAAAAGGAGAAAATATTTTTAAAGTAGGATTTCTAAATGCTGGGTCATTGGGTACAGGCCATGACGATTTGATTGGTGCACTAGACAGACACTGCCTAGACATTATGGCTATTAATGAAACATGGCTCCGACCGGGCGAGCTCCGGTTGTGCCGGGCTATCGTCTGCGTCACACGCCGCGGCCAGCGAGTGTTCGCGCGGGTCGTGGTGGGGGCGTCGGATTTTACCTGCGGCGTGGACTGAGCGCGCGTACTTGTCCCAGCTCGGTTGATCCCAGGTTCGAATCGGTGGAGCAAATGTGGCTGACGCTTTCTTTAAACGGTAAAAAAGTGGCAATTGGAACAGCTTACCGTCCACCCTGGCTCGACCTTGCCCTGTTCCTTGATGCCATTACGGATTATATGAGTTCGTTGGGAAACTGCGACCATTACATTTTACTGGGCGATTTTAATGTAAATCTATTAGACGTAAATGATATTAAAACTAGAAATTTCTACGAGTTTCTAAATAGCCTCAGTCTTACACAGTTGGTGACGTCTCCTACTCACTTTACAGCAAACAGTGAAAGTCTCATTGATCTCATATGCACTGACCTTCGAGCTAGATATACATCTGTGGAGCCTCTCTGTACAATCAACGGCCATTCAATTATAATATGTGAATTTAATATTAAGCGTGAAAAGTTTAAGCCATACTGTCTGAAATACCGGCCTTTGAAAGATGTATGCTTGGAAAGATTTAATACCGACCTTTCATTACTAAACCTTGGAACTATTTCCTCACTAGAAACCGTTGATGATATGGTGGATGCCTTTAACAATCGTATTACTTTCTTGTTTGATGTTCATGCACCGATCAAAACGTGCACTATTAAGGAAAAGCCTAACCCGTGGATTACAGACACGATTAAATTAATGATGCGTTTACGTGATGCTGCGTTAACTAACTATAGATTAACTAAATCGGAATCTAAAAGGCAATATTATAAAGATTTAAAACATTTGGTGATTAGTTCCCTGTACAATGAAAAAGTCGCATATTTCAAACATAACATTAATAATAAGATACAAAACCCAAAATTACTTTGGAAGAACCTGAAATCCACGTTACTGCCTTTTAATTCTAGACAAGACCTTCCGTCGCAATTTACTGATCCAGACCTAATAAATATAAACTTTTTGACTGTTCCCGGTAACCCAGTGGCAAGCTCAACACTTTTAGAATATTATGAAAATCATAAACATGGTGAAGCCATTTTCACAATTAAACCCGTGACACAAATCTCACTCGCTATATCTAGTCTCAAAAGTAACGCGGAAGGCTACGACGGCATTACGCTGGACATGATTGTCATGACTCTGCCCCACACGTTAAATATTATAACGGACATAATAAACCGCTCGATAGTGACGTCTACGTTCCCTGACCTATGGAAGATTGCCTCTATTAGGCCTCTGCCTAAAAACTCTAACCCATCTACTTTAAAAGACCTACGGCCAATAAGCATATTACCTTGTTTATCCAAAGTACTGGAAAAAATTGTCAGCTGCCAACTTACACATTTTCTAGAACATAATAACATATTGCCAGATTTACAATCAGGGTTCAGAAAACAGCGCAGTACGTCTACCGCTTTGTTGGACGTTACTGACAATATCCTATCTGCCCAAGACAAAGGAATGTGCACTTTATTAGTTCTGCTCGACTTTTCCAGGGCATTCGACGCTATTAATATCCCACTATTACTGGCAAAATTAAATTATTACGGTTTCGATCCCAACGCTGTCCAATGGTTCCGTAGTTACTTAAGTAATAGGAAACAACTGGTTGACCTGCGCTCGAGTGACGGCACTTCTATCAGGTCAGCACTGCTTCCCGTAGACAGAGGAATCCCGCAGGGCACCATTTTAGGGCCAACCACTTTCAATTTGTATTGTGCAGACATAACAAGTTGTCTACAGAGATGCAAGTACCATATATACGCCGATGACGTCCAACTATATATTTCTTTTAGACCTGGCGAGTATGATGGAGCCGTAAAGGATCTAAACGAAGATCTCCAAAGAATTGCCGTATGGTCCGAGAGGAACTGTCTATCGCTAAACCCTACGAAAACAAAATATATGGTATTTGGTAGCAGACAGCAGTTGGCTCGATTACCTACAAGTTTTGACGTGAAACTTGTGGGTGAACCAATTGAGCGCGTGTATGATGCGCGAAATCTAGGTCTAAACATGGATAAAGACCTCCGTTTTGAAAAGCACGTATCGGAGTCTGTAAGAAATTGTTTCTATCGTTTGAGGGTACTATATAGGATGAGGTGTTATTTATCAGAATCGCTACGGGAACAACTAGTCGAATCGTTAATCCTGTCTAGATTGAACTACGCAGATACTGTGTATGGGCCGCGCCTGTTGGCCCGTACTGACCGGCTCAATCAAAGAGTGCAGAACGCGTGCGCTCGGTTTTGTTACAACCTTAGATTAAAAAATGTCCAGATAGATAGTAGGCCACTGAGAATTGAAGCCAAAAATACGGGGGACAAATGTCCCGCGTCGGTCGATCCATACGTCAGTCGCATATGAACGTTCTCCGCGTAAACTACGTAACGAGCCCCTGTTGTGATATTTTAAAATGAAAGTTTGTGCTTTGAAATGGTTTCTAATTACACTCCAAAAAAATAAATATGCCATAATATTTCATTTCATTAAGTTAGAATTCAATTTCAGTATGTATTTATTTGTTACCGCATTTTAATATGTAAAGAAAAAAGTGAATCATTTGACAACACTGTGACGCCATAACTGTAGGGTGTTGCCATGAGTATAATTTTTTTTACCCATTATTTAAACCTTAAAGACTTAAAAAAAAGAGAAATGAGGAATGAAAAAAGAGTTTTATTTACTTAAACAATGATTGTTTTTATATGTGTTAACCGCGTTGCAGAGGCGTCTTTACCTATAGTGCAGGGTGTGCGGCGCACACGGGCGCCGGGTCTGAGGGGGCGCCGAGCGCCCTCTAATGGCTCAGGCGCAAAATGTCGCTTTCGGAAAATGTCTCCTGGTAGTAAAATGTCTCTTTCGCAAAATGTCGCTTTCTCATAATAAGATCGCTTTCGCAGAATGACTCCTTATCAAAAGGTCGCTTTTGTCACAATGCCTCTTTCGCAGAAAATCTCTTTCGCGAAATGTCGCGTTAGTAACTTTTTTTTTTTTTAGCGTGGCAAAATCATCAAATGAGTGTTCCCGCCTAGGGCAGGGCGGGAGGGACTGTCAGACTTGTACTGACCAAAATTCACGATGTCCTTCATTAGCCCTTTACGTTCCAGGGTCACGGTAATGGAATAAATCCCGCGACCCCGGCAGGCTTTGGCCCTCTAGAGGGGGGCCCCGTCATCTTGCTGACGCTCTTTAAGGCGCGCGTGGAACACAACTCGCCGTCGACCCAGGCATGGTCCATGGTCGGGCGGCGAGTTGCCCATTACTCGCCTCTCGCATGCCCGCGCCTACGGTGGCTGGAGATCGTCTTGCGACGTTCGACGCCGTGGGCGTCTACCACTGCGGCTGGGGCGGAGGGAGGACGCTGTCCTCTCTCTCTCACAGCCCGCCTCCTCCTTCGCGAGCATAACTGCTGCCGCGTTAGTAACTTAGAAAAAAGTTTTAAAACAAAGGTTGTTTTTTTTTCGATTTCTTATGCTTGGTTGATTCTGTTCTGGGGGGGTATTACAACGTCTTAAAACCAGGCTTATTCCTGTGAGTGAACGAAATGGCGCTAGACGACTTGTATAGCTCTGTCACTTTCACTCACCGAAACAAGCCTGGTTTTAAGACGTTGTAATACCCCCCCTGGTTTTTGATAATAATAATATCTGGTTTTTGTTAATTATAATCGAATTTATAATGGCATCGTTATAAATTCGATTTTTCGAGTGAAATCAAAAATTTAAAAAAATCTTTTATAATGAGACCTTTACAAGATCTGCTGTAGTGGTATTATTTTTTTAATATTATTACATTCAATGTACAAACAGAGTTTTTTTTTACTGTTTTATTGTATGTAGGTAGGTATATGTCGCTGGTTTTTCATCAAATTAGGTTTTTGATCAAACAACGGATGATGTTAAAATATCAACACGATTTTACCATTTCCCTAAACAAATCTAGTGATTTGATCAAATCCCTGAATTGGTTCAGTGAAATTACAAAAATTTCAGAAAATTTCGAAGCTACTTATGGTGGTTTAAAAAAAATAACCACGAAGGGGATGGCGGGGTCTTCCAGACCCCCCCACAGTTTTTTTACTGTTTTATTATACATATATAAGTATAGATGTTTCACATACTATACGGACTATACCAGATTTTGTAAAGAACTCATAATAAATGTTTTTTTTTTGTTTTACTCGAAAAATTAAATTTACGTTTTTTTTGTAACTTATCATCATAGCCCTAGAGTATCTAGAGTATCGGTGTTCATCATCATCACGTTGCCATACAATATTAACAAAGACCAGAACAGAATAAACCAAGAATAAGTCATTTTGTATGCCATGATTGGCAAAACATGTAGCTACCTCTCATTATTTTTAAGACCTGTATAATTTTGCACTCATGTTTTACAAAATAAATATCTTGTATCTTGTAAGAAATTTAAAGAAAAATACGTTTCTTTGGCTCAGGCGCAAAATGTCGCTTTCGCAAAATGTCGCTTTCCCATAATATCGCTTTCGCAGAATGACTCCTTCTCAAAAGGTCGCTTTCTGCACAATGCCTCTTTCGCAGAATATCTCTTTCGCAAAATATAACTGAGGTAACTCATCAATCAGCTTTTAGCAACATATTTTTATTCTGATTCGAAAAATCGAATTTACAACGTTGCCATACAATATTAACAAAAATTAGAACAGAATCAACCAAGAATAAGAAATTGAAAAAAAAAAACAACTTTATTTTAAACCTGCCTCATTTTTTTCTAAGTTATTTACCGTTTGGTTGCGGCCATGCTGCGGGGCGAGACGGAGTGGGAAGCGGTCGCCTCCTTCTGCGAAGCAGTCATGCTCGCGAAGGAGGAGGCGGGCCGCGTGAGGGAGAGGACAATGTCCTCCCTCCGCCCCACCCGCAGTGGTGGACACCCACGGCGACGGACGTCGCAAGACGACCTCCGGCCACCGTAGGCGCGGGCATACGGGCGGCGAGTAAAGGGCAACTCGCTGCCCGACCATGGACCATGCCCGGGTCGACGGCGCGTTGTGTTCCACACGCGCCTCAAAGAGCGTCAGCAAGATGACGGGGCCCCCCTCTAGAGGGCCGAAGCCTGCCGGGGTCGCGGGACTTATCTCATTACCGAGACCCGGAATATAAAGGGCTATTGAAGGACACCGTGGATTTTAGTCAGTACAAGCCTGACAGTCCCTCCCGCCCTGCCCGGGGTGGGAGGACTCATTTGATGATTTTACCACGATAAAAAAAAAAGTTATTTACCGTGACCCTGGAACGTAAAGGGCTAATGAAGGACACCGTGGATTTTAGTCAGTACAAGTCTGACAGTCCCTCCCGCCCTGCCCTGGGTGGGAGGACTCATTTGATGATTTTACCACGCTAAAAAAAAATGTTATTAACGCGACATTTTGCGAAAGAGATATTCTGCGAAAGAGGCATTTTGCAGAAAGCGGCCTTTTGAGAGAGTCATTCTGCGAAACCGATATTATGGGAAAGCGACATTTTGCGAAAGAGACATTTTACTACCAGGAGACATTTTGCGAAAGCGACATTTTGCGCCTAAGCCCTTTCTTTTAAACCTGGCTAACTTTTTTCTAAGTTATTAACTCGACATTTTGCGAAAGAGATATTCTACGAAAGAGGCATTTTGAGAAAGCGACCTTTTAAGAAGGAGTCATTCTGTTAAAGCGACATTATGAGAAAGCGACATTTTGCGAAAGAGATGTTTTACTACCAGGAGACATTTTGCGAAAGCGACATTTTGTGCCTGAGCCATTTAAAGGCTATTTAAAATTGCACAATTTGCATCCGAATTTCCGTTTGAAAATATAACTGTTAGTATTCCATTTTGACCCCGCTCCTACTGATGATGCCATCTAGCCGATTTCGGCCACAGCGACTGCAATCGATGACTTTTTTTAGAGTGGATGAGAGTTTTGATATGCCCTTTCATGTGCTCTCCAGTGAGTCGTATATCCAACTTTTGCCGTAAAACTCCGAGCACAAAGTGGACAAGTAAGGACACCATTGATGACATTGTAAGTTATATTTGCAGGTGGTCTAGCTTTTAGGTCGCTCCTACTAGACTAGAGGGCGCCAGGGTACTGGTTGCACACGGGCGCCACAAGGGCTAGAGACGCCTCTGCCGCGTTGGCTCAATTACTGAATTCAGAACGCTTTGTCCATTGTCTCAAAGACTCAGTTAGACTCAATAAGAACTCTAGAGTCAGATTAAGAGTGAAACATAAAGTCAGACTCAGGGTCAAATACAGAGTCAGATTCGGTGAGACTCAGTCAGACTCGGTCAGACTTGGTCGGACTCGGTCAGACTCGGTCAGACTTGGTCAGACTCGGTCAGTCTCTGTCAGACTAGGTCAGACTCGGTCAGTCTCTGTCAGACTAGGTCAGACTCGGTCATATTCGGTCAGACTCAGTCAGATTAGGTCACATTCGGTCAGAGTCGGTCAGACTAGGTCAGACTCGGTAAGACTCGGTCAGATTCGGTCAGACTCGGTCAGAATCGGTCAGACTCGGTAAGACTCGGTAAGACTCGGTCAGATTCGGTCAGACTCGGTAAGATTCGGTCAGACTCGGTCAGACTAGGTCAGACTCGCTCAGATTCAGTCAGACTCGGTCAGACCAGGTCACACTCGGTCAGACTCGGTCAGACTCGGTCAGATTCGGTCAGACTCGGGCAGACTCGGTCAGAATCGGTCAGACTAGGTCAGACTCGGTAATACACGGCTAGACACGGTCAGACTAGGTCACACTCGGTCAGACTCGGTCAGATTCGGTCAGACTCGGTAAGACTCGGTCAGATTCGGTCAGAATCGGTCAGACTCGGTCAGAATCGGTCAGACTCGGTCAGACTAGGTCAGACTCGGTAAGACACGGCTAGACACGGTCAGATTCTGTCAGACTGTCAGACTCGGTAAGACACGGTCAGATTCGGTCACTCGGTCAGACTCAGACAGACTACAGTTTGGGCTACTTCTGATGACTACCTAAACCTATTTATCATAATAAGATACATTTTACAAACAATTAATTAACTTACAAGCACTTATTGCAAAAATTCCTAACATGATAATCTTTATAAAAATGAATCGCTGGATTTGTTGCTAAGCTATAAAGTCGCACATGATAAATTACACAAATTAAAGAAATAACGTTAAAACTCATCAATCGTATTGATAAAAATCATGTCATTACTGTTGATGATATATTTTACGCTGAACGTAAAATAATGAAAATCTCCCACATTAAAAGGGTAAATCTCCGCAACTGGTATTACTCGCACGTTGCACACAAACGCAAATCCCATACGTAATACACTCCCGAGCGTGGCGTTCACTCACACATTTATAATAAAGTGGCTTCACTTAAAACGTTTCGTTTTGTTTCGAACACGGAATCTGGACATTTTTTAATCTAAGGTTACAACATTCCTCGCAGAAGTCATGTAACACCGTTCCTTAACGAACATTTTATTATTAAAATGAAGTCCAGACGAAAGCTACATTTGGCGTGCCTTTTGTTTGGTGTGATTAAATACAAGGAACCGAGCTATTTATACAATAAACTAAATTGGATAACCAGTAAACGTGAATGTGGTAGAAGGCAATGCTCGCAAAGACTCTCGTCCCAGTCACACAACACGGCTGCTTTTCGAGGCAGCTTCCGTTACGCGGCCTCCAAAGTTTGGAATAACCTGCCCCCACCAATCAGATCAATTAACACAATAGATACATTTAGGCGACGTTTACGGCAGTATCTGGTGGATGGGCAGCGTAAACTGGATATGGTCGCGGCGGATGTCTCGTTAATCTGATGCCCACCTATAGACCTAATAATTATTATTAATGTCACATTTTGATTGGTAATTTCGGCTGTACAAATAATAAATCCTATTAAGTTCTATCTTGCCCGGCAGCCTCATGATGACACCTGGGGGGGGGGGGGGGATGCACACCCAACGCTGCTTCCGATCGCATTTCGTGAGACCTGCATGCAAAACAACACGCCTGAAAATCAGCCTATCTCCAATCAGTAAAGTCTAAACTAGTAAAATATCGTCTGTTGCATTTCATGTAGGTACTTACCCAATGGATGTGGCCTTCTTACATGCGACTTCAACGCGGGTTGCGATGAGGGCTTGGATATCGGACGTTTTTTCAATTCCGGAATTGGGTTTCGATATTCAGGTTTTCAGTTCCGGAATTCCGGAATTGAAACTGAACACAAAAGTGTCTTTGTATCTACTAGTTTATAGCTTTATTGGCTCATAACTGAAAGAACAACTGAAAAAATTGCAAATGTCCATTTTTTATTATTTATATGAGCGTTACCTATCAATTATTTAAATTTTTTGGAGTTACTACGAGTTTTAGTAAGTATCAGAAACACTAAGAACGTTAGCGGTTTTAAACTGTCGTCGTTGATGGGCACACCTCCGCCGCGCTGCACTAACTAGGTGAAACCGCAACGCGCGTTCGTTTATTGTATAGTTTGTAACGGCACGCCACGACCTAGGCAGACACGCCACGTTCTCCTAAAGTAAAACCGCCATTACGCTAGTGACAAACTTACTTGTGTTCAAATAGTGAAATATCGTCAAAAGAAGACGAGAAGACAAAAGAAGATGAGATTAAATTACTGAAACGAGACAAAAGTCATGTTATTTTTGTCGGGACTTAATAAATAAATTTTACCTATATTGTGAACCTGATCAGATTGGAAATCGATGTATCAGTGAGCGTAAGAAAGCACAATAATTAATTCACCGCGTTAGAATAGGCAAGTTTGCTATGGTTTCGTTTCGTACGCCCTACAAATGACAGATCTGGTGTATCGTTCAGCGGTTTCGCTACTATAGTTTTGATTTTATTGCAAAAATAACTGAGTGAAGAAAGGCTCATTCTGATTCTATGCTCGTTGATGGCATCCTTTTTGAATATTGAAAATAATTTTCCAAGTATGGTCCTCTAACGCCACCACGTTTTTCCATTCTAAACAAGGGCAAACCCAAGGGTGTGAACTAATAGCGTATTGATTAGAAGTCACTTTTTTACTAATGTCTTCCAATAGATACAAAAGTAGTGCGCAAATACCTTCGTGTACTTCGTAGGAACCTAATCAACTTCCTGACGGTACCAAAAAAATACAGTGCTAGTACGCATACGAACTAATACTATAGTATGGTTTGGAATATAGTGCCAAACTCTAGATTCCAATCTATACGCGAGCAGTTGCATGCTCGTCATTTTGATTGATTTATTGACTGCTCCTTCTTTTCCATGGTAATGAATGTCTGTGGATCTACTCTAAACTTTGCATCATACTTCGGCACGTGCCATATAAACCCAATGTTTTACGCTTATGAACTCGAAGAAGACAGTCAACATCAGAGGCAGGCCAAGGTTCGGTTTGGTTAGATTCGTTTAAACCTCGTAGATGGAAATAGGAGAACTAAAATTTGACCGTCTTGCAACGAAGTCCCCGCCTCCACCGTACTACACACACTAACACTCCTACAATTATTTCAATAAAATTAATCAACTCACAGAATTATATCAACATACTCGCGGACCTCCTATTTCTGTCTGCAGTGTGTAAAGGAACCTAACATCGGCCGTGGACGTGGAAGTGATGTAGTATAGTTTGTAACTAGTACATACGTACGCATCCACGTTACAACGTATACATGAAACGTACGCAAAATTCGTGTAAACATATCACATTGAAATCGATGTTTAAAAAATAGTATTACAATGCTGCGTTCTGGCCTTGTATAGATTGGAAATACGCAATGCCACCGTTTTCAAAAACTGCCATCTCTACTCTTCTTATCTTATAATATATAAATCCAAAACTATAGTTTCCCTTCTACTTCATACTGTGGTCATTTCTTGCGCCTCAAGTTGCAGAAAAATAATATTTTCTTCAATATCGAAACTCCGGTATTGATCTCACCAATTCCGGAATTGGAAACGATATTGGAAAGCTTCGGAATTCCGGAATTATACCAATTCCGGAATTCCGGAGGCCAAGCCCTAGTTGCGATGCAGGATGCCAAGCTGCTGGTGCCATTTTAAAATTCACTTGGTATGCTCATGTGTGGTCCTCCCCGTCTCTCTATCGGTATATCCATCGTCGATAAAACTGTAGGATGGTAAATTACATGAAATAGGTACTTTCAACTTGCGTAGGAGATAATCTTCGACATTATTTATTGTTTATTCAACCAAATATTAATGACTAGCGCTTACCCGTCTTTGCATATTTAATCCGTATTATACATATTTTCCCATTGCACCTTCCTTAAAAACATTACATTGACCTGATATAATCATAAACATGACCAAATTATTGCACAAATTCCTTTTGTAAAGCACACAACAATAAAAATAGACGATTAAAATAGGCTAGTCTGCCGCGCCTGGCTGCCTGTGGCGTTTTGTCAACGAAATGCATCAGGTAGTAACAATTGTGCGCAGATAAGAAATAAGAAATCTGGCAACAGGCTAAACAGGTTTTCGAACTAATTAGCAACATAGCCTACTATCACGCGATCGTCCTTTTGTTTATTTTTTATTCGTGTTACCTACATTGAATACACGTATGTTGTATATAATGTACCTAGTATTTATATAATTTGTATATATATTTATTTTACATATGTATGTATACCTATTTGCCTTTGTATTATATCTATATTTTATATAAGTAGTAGTATTAACAAGCGACACCATAAATCATGTTATAAAGCTGTTTTACATCCGTAACATCAACATTACAGGTCCAGTTGAAAACCAGCGTCGAGCACTAAGTGCTCGACATTTGTGCTGAACTGGGCCTTTTTGGCGCAGCCGTGAGACACACAAAAAATTATTCTTTTATTTTATTTTTTTTCCCTTGTGTTAGATATAGGTTTTTAAGTTTTTTTTTCTGTGTTTACTTTTATTTCGAATGTGTGTGTCTATCGTGGTCCCTTTGCGCCAAATAAATGTTTTTTCTTTCTTTTCTCTTTCTTTCTTCGGTAGAGCGGTGTCGGCTCTATTCAGCGAGTAGCGACACTACACTGGCGGTACTGCTATGAAATGCGGTGATTTCTTTCAATTCCCGTTCTATGGGAGACACAGTTTTGTAAAGCGCGGTCGGTCATTTGTACCGCAAGTGTAGTCGTCTGGACAGGAGAACGTTGTAAATTAATTATTTTGGAAACAAGTTCAGTGAGTCAAAATAAGACTTTAACAGTTGTCAATGCTAACGCTGTAACGTGACATCACTTTAACAATTTAGACTGTTTAATAAAATCTTTGAAGTGCACTTAAAACAATGATTTTGCAGTGTGTTGTGTTAAAAAGATCATTGAAATTAAATTAAATATCAAAAGAAATACTGTCAATGAAACCAAAACTCCATATATTCTTTCGTTTTAACCTGAATTGAAAACTAAACAGTTTTCAATCCTCAACAAACGTTCAATTCAATCTATAGTCTTTGCTTATTTTCATCACCGTACCTAGTGACTACCTAACCCAACAAAATGCTAAATACCCAGCTATAGTAAACCAATGCAAAAACCACAGGGTATCTAAAACGTGGTATCCTCAAGCGTTTAGTTAAGGTGTTAGTGTCTGTCTGCTCAATTTAATATCGAGAAGCAATCTTTGTTGGCATGAGATAAGGTGAAGTGAGCAGGGAACTTGTACAGGAGTGTGATTATGATTAGTTTTTAACAAAGTCAAATCATTTATTTTAATTAGGCTATCAAAGAGACACTTTTGAACGTCGATTATTAAAATTAAAGGAAATGGGAAGGGATGGGATTGGTTCTACACCCTAACAGTTGATTCTACACACTAACAGTTTTAGTGGTATAAAAATCTGATGTTTTGAAAAGGAGATAATTTTTGAATAGCTTTAATTTAAGCTTTATTGACAAATTATCTAATTAAGACCAGTACTTCAAAAATATTGTCTTTTGGTTTCGTGCGACAAACTCAGCATAATATGTAATACATGATACTGACAAATCTAAACATTGAAATATGAATGAACTTTTATGCTCACGTTTCAGCAGCAGTAATAAATTCTAAAATCCCGCGTCCGCAGCAAATACCAATCAGAAAAACCTAGCACACAGTCTGTCTTATCTAGAAAGGAATAAATTAAAAGGAATTTACATAACGAATCCTTTGCCGCCTCAGTAGACTCCATCTGCGACACCTTTGTCGCACAGTCGCAATCGCACTGTCGCACCGGCCCTTCTACACTTTAGAGCAATTTTCAGTCAATAAAACGGTTCAAATTGAATCACCAGTACGTTCCGGGTGCATAAGCGAGTTAGCCCCGCCCCCTCCTGTCTTCACCCCCTTGGCCCCCTCTTACCCCGGGGGACATGCACTTAATGCAACGCTGTTAATTGTAAGTGAATTCGCAATAAGTGACTTTTGTAAAAAATTGGATAGTTCGGGCGGTTAGACCTTCGAGTGGCGGAGGTTATTTTTTAATCCAAGTGGGAAATCCGTCGGGGTCGCGGGACTTATCTCATTACCGTGACCCCGGAACATAAAGGGCTATCGAAGGACACCGTGGATTTTAGTCAGTACAAGTCTGACAGTCCCTCCCGCCCTGCCCGGGGTGGGAGGACCCATTTGATGATTTTACCACGAAAAAAAAAAAAGTGGGAAATCCGTATGCGGTACGTTTGTTCACTAAATACATACAAATACCTCACAAATATAAAAGTTATACCTCTGAGTTAAATATTGTATAAAATGTGGGTTCTATAATACGGATCTTCTTCCAAAAAGGAATTACTGGCCAGCAATTATTTTTGGAAACCTTATTTCTGGCGTAACCTTATTACACCATATTTCAACCCTTAAAAAAACTTTGGCATTAATTGCCATCTCCCTTACACACAAAGCATAATTATATGTCTGTCTCTATCTAGAAGGTTGGAAGTGACTTAATTATAAACGCGCTGACCCGAGCCCTATGTAATGTTAAATTAACAAAGTACTTGAACCCTTTTAAACTGAAACCTTCGCGTATCAGATTTAATTCCGGTAATACGTACTTGAAAATTTAAGGCGCACTGATTATTTTCGTGCGTGGAAAATTATGGGTCCTTAACAAATTACTTGATGAATTTCTATGCATGCACAGATAACCAGTTCAGAAACGTCACCTCACCCTATGAATACGAAGACGACATTATTTTCATCTTAGAATATCTCAAGCTGAAGTATCTCGAGAAATATCGCTGTATAAGGTTAGGAAATTCCCCAGACTGCACGCCACCTCGCCACCTCGCCACCATATAAAATTCAAGTTGTAGGTGTATTAAAGAGTGTGCAGTTCAAATATTGACGCGACTGTCGCCGCCCGGCACCCCGAGATATTGCGCGGCTACCCTCTTTCTACCCAATTTTATATATTTGATAGTGTTCGCAAAGTACTGTCGTTTGTATCAAAAGGGGACAAATATGTTCAACGCAAAATGTGAAAAAGTGTAGCGAACGAAAAAGAAATCCAAATATTCGAAATATTTTTTGTTACCTTTTTCGACCAGACTGTATTATAATCGAAATAGGAGAAACACGCCTAATACTTCACTTCTTTTGATTTCAAGAAAAATCTCAAGCAGCTTTTCATAATAGGTCCATTTGTCGCCACGGGTTGGTGCAGTGACTAAGCAATTAGGTATTTGAATTTAGATTTTCTTTTTATTTAATTAGTAAGTCCACTACAAATTAGAACATTTATAGAATAGCAAAAATCTTAATTCTTTTTTGATAATTCATTATGACCAATTTCGACGTTTCAAAAACAAAATCGACGTGAACACAAACGTGCCCCAATTGCTCGCCTCGGTTGTGACGTCACTATGACAAAGAATTTCCTTAGCACTGTGTCAACTGGCTTCTACAATAACAATTTCAAAGTTGGAACACGTACTATAGATGTATAGAAATTGTCATAATGATGACGTCACACCACCCCGTCGGGCACTGTCGACGTGTTTTCGGCTCGGAGTTCAACTAATGATTTTAAATTTAATATAACTCTTAATTAGAGCAAATAAAAAAAAAACTAAAAACAGTTTGTTAGGAAATAAATAATTATGATCTTTCCATTGAGGGTCAGTTCAGACCGAGACGCGAAGCGACGCGACGTGACGCAACGATACTTCAAATGTGTATCTTTTCTTGTCGTAAATAAGGTTAGATTTTGAGTCGCTACTAAAATGCAGCGCGGCCCCGCGCTGCGCCGCCCCGGGTTGTGACAGGTGTATCTTTTCATGTAGGAAATAGAGTTCGATTTTGAATAGTTCTATTAAAATGTGCGCGCAGCGTCACGTTTCGGTCTGAGCCGACCGTAAAGACACAAAAAAATTCATTAAAACGACCAATTATTGTTTGTTGTGATGGGTGTCGCGGATTCGATTCGCGGTCGAAATAAATATTTCTATGACCTACAGGTAATTCAAGAACAACTCTGGTCTGACTGTTTGTGTACGTGACTTTAAATGTTTGTAAGACTCACGATGCAGAAGTAATTCCAAGTGATGAGCAACGTGCCGGGGTCGCGGGACTGTCTCATCAGGTAACCGTGACCCTGGAATATAAATGGTCTATTCCCATCTGTCCCCACTGGCTTTGTCATCACTGGGGACAAATGGAAAAAAAATCCCGTAAGTATGTCCCCACTGGGGACGAACGGGAAAAATATTCCCATGGTCTAAGAGGTATCATTTGATGATTTTACCACGAAAAAAAAAATAACCTTAAAAATTGATCTTCCAAGGTATGAAAATGTATTATAAAAACTACTTATAAAAATACAATGTATAGTTCCCGTCTCATCCCTTACACCTATACGTAGTTAGGTTGGTGAGTTGGGTTCGATATGCGGTTATTATTGAGGGTTGATCGTAATTGGAATTTTTAGTTGGGGAGGGTCACCTAATGTAAGGGAAATTCGCTTTCCCGACTAACTTGATATTCTTGATAGGATTTGAAAATATGGAGAATAAATACCTACTGGCATTGTAGTCAGTTGTACAATGGAGGTCGGCTTCCCTGACCTACACTAAGACTAAGAGATTAGATAATACTGTTAAAGTGAAAACAAACAGAATGATAACAATATCTTATCTAGTAGCTCTGTGAGAAGATTAGTTTATCTTGAGATAGAATCAAGGTGTTTTGCAGATTACATCGTTCTTGAATGAACGAAAACAATGACCGAAAGTACCTCTCAATGAACCAACTCAGTCTATCGCAGTCTACTGCTGGGTATAGGACTCGCCACGCCACATCACCTTGTCCTCCGTCTTCCGCATCCAGTCAATCCCAGCCACTTTCTTAAGATCGTCGGTCCATCTAGCTGCACGGTCTCCACTACAGGTGGGAACGAGGGAACGAGGTAGCGCTAGACGACTTGAATAGTTCTGTCTCTTTCCCACAGCCTAACTACTCACTTTAAGACGTCATGGTAGGCCACCAGTACCCATACCATGAGTTGTCATTACGATACTCGATCATCGATATCGGCCGCGTTTGTCGCTCTCATTGGCCCGCTCCAAGGTTGTATGAACTCTCAACCAATGAGAGCGCCAAACGCGGTCGATATCGATGATCGAGTGTCGTAATTACGACTCATGGTAGAGGCTCAGGACTCGTCTGCTCCACCGGCCATCGGTCCTTCGACAAACATGGCCAGACCACTACCACTTCAGTTTGCTTACTCTGCAAGCTATATTGGTTACTCCGGTTCATTTACGGAAGTATCTCTAGCGTCCAAAACTCAGGACATTTATTTTAGCGTGGTAAAATCATCAAATGAGTCCTCCCACCCAGGGCAAAGCGGGAGGGACTGTCAGACTCGTACTGACTAAAATCCACGGTGTCCTTCAATAGCCCTTTACGTTCCGGGGTCACAGTAATTAGTGAGTCCTGCGACCCAAAACTCTGGACATTGGATTAAATTCGAGCAAGAATGTCTTCACATTTTAATTCACTATATTTGGTTTAGTATTGTCTGCTTAACTACACATTATCTGTGAGACATAACAAACTCGAATACAAGTAAATGAGTGTCGTGAGTCGTGTCGATCGACGGATGGAGCTAATTGTGAGTCGTGTCTAATGACTGCCGGACGACTAGCTGCGAACGGCGCGGTGTGGGGGCGCCCTTATGTGACGTGCCTGATTTGACCGGTAACGTTCATAGCTGTATTATTTTTGGATTATAATTTAGGGATATTGTAAAAGATCAATATTTATTATGGCATCTAAAATGATAAAATAAAGAATAAAACAAACTTAAGTCTAACAAATGAAATAAACAAACAAATCGTTTAATGCCAAGAGCCTCAGCTCAGAATAGACGAATAGACTGCCAATTAATCACATTTGGAGCATGTCCAGAGGTTGACGAAGCTTTCCCTCCGCATTAAGAAGGTGGCAAGACCATTTTAATTCATTTTAAATTTCAAATTCCTTTGAAAATAAAATCCTTTCCCGCAATAAAAGTGAACGAAAAACTTGCGCAAAATTAATTAACAAAATTCTCGGCTTTAATGAAATGTAAAAACTGCAGGTAACACTGTGGTACTGTATTACCATAAACAATATAAGATCAGAAGGTTCACTACGTGCAACCCGTATAAATGATCGCACCCAAGTATCCATGGACACAGTGAGTGCAAACGTACTTATGACCAATATTGATTTGATATTGCTGTCATTACACGTCTAGTTGTCCCTCGTTGAATAGAGCTGACTTCCTTGCCTTCTGAAGGTAACCCATTTATGGTAAGTACTGTAGCAGTAGGCGAGCCAACTTGTATTTCATTATCTGTGCCCACTGGGCCGAAATGTGTGAATCGTCTGAACGAATAAAAGTCCTCATAAAAGCGAATATCGCCGCGAATCGCTGGCGATCGTAGCGATACGCGAGCGTCCGCTCCGAAGCGCGCCAATTTGATCCGATAAGGATTTTACACTATTTTACCACTGAAATATTTTCTCGATTTTGAGCTTTTCCGATATTTCGCTTGGCCGATATCGTATTTGCGTCGATAGACAGATTTTGGATATAAAAGATTTGTTTGTAAACAGGGGTCACTTTGACCGTCTGCGTGTTCTGGTTTAATTATTATATTATGTACATAAGCGTAATATACGAATGTATTTTAATGTTCTTTTTTTTCAGGTCCTTTAGGAAGAAAGCAAGTAAGTCTAGATAGACACAAGTAATTCATCGTTGAGTTCACAAGCAGGTTAAGTTACACGATTAGTACATTGGCTGAGTGATTGGACTGCTACGCAGCGTATTGCGGGTTCGATTCCCGCACGGAACAAATATTAGTAAGACCTACAAGTATTTGTTTTGAGTTTGGGTGTTTGTGTATGTGAGTTTCTATGTTTGTAAACGCACCCACGATACAGGAAAAAATCTTAGGGTGGGGCTTAAAAAAAAAACCTCGAATCAAACCCTATTTTAACTGTTCCAAACACCTTTAAACCAAACAACCAATAGGTACTGTAGGTTCAGTCTCTTATTAATTTTTCTCAAGTGAAAATCACGTTAGACTGGTTCCCGACGGTAATGAAATTTTATCAAGAACTTAGTCCGCGGTGTTACGGCGGGCGAAGTTTCTAGAAATTCCCGATTGTGTTCCAACAACTCTTAGCTATTTCCCAGATCTCTTTTCAATCCTTCGAGCTAAGGTACATTCACATAGCTGCTGGGAGTATTACTAACTAGACCACTAGAATGTTTGTTGAACGTTGTTTTTTTTGCAAACAACTGTATTCCAAGTTCTTACTATTGAACAACACTTAAAATTGTTTAAGTTGTGTGTGGGTATCCATGAAAATGATCAAGACAACATACATAGTTGTATGTTCTGTAAAGTTCACAATTACTTTGGTTAAAATGACAACAATAATGGTTGTTCCCTTGATGTTCGTTTGTAACATTGGCCACGTTTATCCACCGTGAAAAAAAAACATTCACCTTATATTCGTATCTATATTCTTGTAAAAACCTCAAAGTGGTTACGGCCTAGAATATAATATGGCCTCTCTACAAAACGGGAACAAACGCGTGTTGCTGTTGTATCGACAAATCCCGTCACGCTAGTTGGTTAGTAGACAGGGTCCTAGCTTAGGACCCTGTCTACCAACCAACTAGCGTGACCTGACTGGCTGCCGTCTATCCACCCACCGTCAAGTATAGTCTGTGTTTCTTCAACAGATGTGAATGAGACAATATTCTGTAATGTCTTGTCAAGTTGTCAATGCCTGTTTGTCACCAAAACAGTACAAAAAAAAAACCGGCCAAGTGCGAGTTGGACTCGCCCATGAAGGGTTCCGTAGTAGCAAGCATAGATTAGGGATGTAATTATATTTAGATTAGTAAGTAATATACACAAACAACAAAAATAACTTTGTTTTTCATAGTGTTTGTATGAATGGCAAAGTTATATTTGCGGTTTTTTAAAATGTACTATATCTCAAAAACTGCTAACTGTATCTCATCCAAACCAATTTTCGTTGGAAGTTTTTGTTGAGGTCTACATTATATTTTTTTTTTTAGTTTCATCATTCTTTTATTTTAGAAGTTACGGGGGGGGGGGACCAACTTTTTACCACTTTGGAAGTGTCTCTCGCGCAAACTGTTCAGTTTAGAAAAAAATTATATTAGTAACCTCAATATCATTTTTGAAGACCTATCCATAGATACCCCACACGTATATGTTTGGTGAAAAAAAAATTTTTGAGTTTCAATTCCAAGTATGGGGGGCACCCCCAAAATTTGTTTTGTTTTTATTTTTGTGCGAAAATCCTAATGCGGTTCACATAATACATCTACTTACCAAGTTTCAACAGGATAGCTCATATACTTTGGACAAAAAGTGGCTGTGACATACACGGACAGACAGACAGACAGACAGACAGACATGACGAATCTATAAGGGTTCCGTTTTTGCCATTTGGCTACGGAACCCTAAAAATCCCTACCAGATTGTGTCCTCACCCTTACCCATAGAGTTGCGCTATACCCACAACTCAGCAGTAGTTCACAACTCAGCTCAGTGACTTTATTACTGGCGCGGAACGGTATGCACTCTCGCTGTATGATTTCAATACTACTGTCGAAGACGGAATCCATTTATTTCTTAGTTGAAGCGTCGATGGACGAACTTTTGTGATTGGTATGCTGCAATCTGGGACAACTTGAACATGGCTAACAAACAGAATATTTGATCATTTGTTCTCTAGAAATAAATGGATCGCTATTTATAGGAATAATTATCTTTTGTTGTACCGACTAGGTGAAACGACGACCTGCGAAAGGCAGCCAGCAGAGGCTGGATGGGGAAAGCTCAAGACCGGGTTCAGTGGCGTACATTGGGAGAGGCCACTGTCGAGCAGTGGACGAATACAGGCTGATGATGATGATGATGTGACTGTATTAACAGACACAGGGGAATGTCTCCAATACAAACACTAAGCCACATAAACTGCATAACTTTGTTTCTTTTTAGTACTTTCTGCCAAAACCCATGTTCTCTTCCTCCAATAACCGATATAAATAATGGTGAACAGGCACCCTGCAAAGCATGCCCTGCACATGGTAGTCTACCATGGCCATTGTCACCGGGACTGTACCGGTGTCTACCATTTGGTACCATTGTTAAATGTATTGATGTTTGGTACGCATAGGTAGCTTTGCGGAATCTAGAAGAGATTAT
Organism: Agrotis exclamationis; assembly: GCA_950005045.1. NCBI lineage: Eukaryota > Metazoa > Arthropoda > Insecta > Lepidoptera > Noctuidae > Agrotis > Agrotis exclamationis. Next base: position 748,734 of record OX465430.1, read on the forward strand.
CTGTGGTCTTTTCATCAGGCGAAAGCTACATGGCTAGTTCATCTTCTGCCTAGCCTTTTCCCAACTATGTTTGGGTCGGCTTCCAGTTTAACAGGATGCAGCTGAATATCAGTATGTTACATGGAACGACTGCCTATCTGACCTCCACATCTACAACCTGGTACCTGGGTAATGGGAAACGTCTTGGAAAGACTAGTTTTAGACCTTCGAGATTCTGACTAACAGTAACGACTGTCAAAGATAGACAATTGACAGTCGGGCTTTACGTGATTTCCGAAGCACGGAGGAAATACGCTATGATAGATGATCACCCATACACAGACCAACCTCGGCAAGATCCGCTTAACCTGGAAGATCGGTCTGTATTGCTGTAATTATTTAGCTACTATTTGATATTCCGTTGAGGTGTAGGCATAGTTGTTGGTGATCAGTATAATGGCTATAAAATGTAAGCGCGTAATTTCCCCCGCCAATCAACGCCACGCTGGCAGCAGCGCGTCATCCATCATCAGTGTAATTGGCACATCGACAGTCTGCCAGCCTGCTGATATTGATGTGCCCATTGTTCAGTAGTAGCATACTAATTTCCAACTGTTCGCAATATTCTGCTGCTGTGATGATGTTTCAACAAAGTGCTTAGTTGCAATCGTCACGTCGTGCTCGTCAATCATGAGAGTTTGAAGCTGAAAAGTTGTTGTTTTAACTTTGTTTTAGAATTATTTAAGCGTCAAACACGTCGAAATAAATAATAATATGATGTAAATGACTGACAATAAAAAAATTCACACGCCTATCTTGCGTGTGTTGTGTTACGCACACTCGCAAAATCTTATCTAACCACGACGATACCGAACTCATGTATTACAGAAAGTTAAGCGTTTGAATACACTCGCTCTTGATCGTAGATACCTTCTTCCGCAACACCTATAAAACAAAAGAAAAGCCCATGAAGGGTTCCGTAGTAGCAAGCATAGATTAGGGATATAATTATATTGAGATTAGAAAGTAATATACACAAACAATAAAAATAACTTTGTTTTTCATAGTGTTTGTATGAATGGCAAAGTTATATTTGCGGTTTTTGAAAATGTACTATATCTCGAAAACTGCTAACTATATCTCATCCAAACCAATTTTCGTTGGAAGTTTTTGTTGAGGTCTACATTATATATTTTTTTTAGTTTTATCATTCTCTTATTTTAGAAGTTACAGAGGGGACACACATTTTACTACTTTGGAAGTGTCTCTCGCGCATACTGTTCAGTTTAGAAAAAAAAAATACATTAGCAACCTCAATATCATTTTTAAAGACCTATCCATAGATACCCCACACATGTATGAATTTGGTGAAAAAATTTTTGACTTTCAATTCTAAGTATGGGGGACACCCCCAAAATTTGTTTTGTTTTTATTTTTGTGTGAAAATTCTAATGCGGTTCACATAATACATCTACTTACCAAGTTTCAACAGGATAGCTCTTATACTTTCGAAGAAAAGTGGCTGTGACATACGGACGGACAGACAGACAGACAGACATGACGAATCTATAAGGGTTCCGTTTTTGCCATTTGACTACGGAACCCTAAAAAACACATAACAATCACTTTTACTTAGAAACGTTCCTACAGACGGAATTTAAGCAAGGACCGCGTTAAATGCAATCATCTTCCACCATCCGTTCCAATAGAGTCGGCAAGCAGACAGAATTACACGGCAGGAGGATAGCCCCGGCACTCCCGGCCTCCCGTCCTCCCCGGGGACACGGTATGACGGGCAAACAGCCGGGGGACCTCTGTGTACCGAGGTGTTGAGGAAATTCATTACGTACAGCCGCGGTTGGGTTACAGTACCTGTAACATTTTATTATCAAAGTAAATAGGTTATTGGACCTGTTTGCTGCCAACGTAATTTCTCGTGTACTTTACGCACTGGACAAATATTCACGTAATAACTGGGTTTTGCCGCTTGTAATATAGGAATCCTTAGTGGGAAGACCAGGTAGCACCTACCTTGGCGAGAGCTACACTAAATTGTGTTTGGGAATACCAACAAATGGGAAAAGTTCACCTATTAGGAGAATATAAAAAAACTTTTTAAAAAAAAAATTTAACCGCCTTCAAAAACAACCACAAAAAAGGGTAAAATAACCTACAAAATAACTTTTCTTTCGGAAGTAGGTGGCTTTGTTTTTTTTATTTCGTTGTCTTTTATGCCACCGACTTCCGAAAGAAAAGTTATTTTGTAGGTTATTTTACCCTTTTTTGTGGTTGTTTTTGAAGGCGGTTATTTTTTTTTTTTTTTTAAGTTTTTTATTTTACTCTTTTTAGTTTAAATATTCAACCCAAATTCTTGTCAAATACATCATTTCTTACATGTGCACTAGAATTTGGTAATCCTTAGCACTGGTATTAACATCGCTCATGTACACAATAAACTAATAAAATTCCCTATCAAAAACTGCTGAACCGATTTTGATGAAACTTGCAGTGTTCCCTAAAGTGAACTATTCTTCGTACAACAAAAAAAGAATTTTGAAAATCGGTCCACAATTGGCGGAGTAATCGCGTAACAAACACTCAAAAAAGTAAAAATCATCACATCATCCATCAATAAAAATGCTCACAAAATAAAAAGTACTGAACCAAATTGGATGAAATTTTTATGGGACCAAACTGCAAGTATACTGCATCGAACGAAAAAAGAATTACACTAATCGGACCAGAAACCCCGGAGTAATCGGTGTACATACATAAAAAAAAAAAAAAAACATACCGACCGAATTGAGAACCTCCTCCTTTTTTTGAAGTCGGTTAAAAATGAGTGCGTTGAGCAGGGACGCCTAATAGTTAAAACTCTATCTACATACGATGGAGTTTTAACTCGGGGTTGTCAATTATTTTTGCTCGGCATACCATACCTATATTCAGGCTGGTGTCGGTACGGAAAAACCTTAGCTCGATAGCTCATACTCGTAGGTCGAACTTAGTACCCTATTCTGGCAGACGTCGTGCTGCATAAGAATGGAGCTATAATTCCAAAATGAGATTTCAGAATGTTATGTGTTGTGTTTCGCCTACTGTCAAAATGTGAAATCCTAAAGAGATCAGATATATTTTTGATCTTCACTACAGATTGCGGAGACTATCGTTCGCATAAACTTTTACTATCAAATACTATCAATACGACGTAATCAGATAGAAGTCCAACAACATTACTAGTAGTAGTCAAGTTATCTTCGAAGTAATAAATAGCGTGGTGAGCGGAATCTGCCGCCACGTCGGAATTACAGCAGCGCACTGGCGGCCGTCGCGACGCGGTGAGCGAGATCCGTAGGGGTGACAACGATGACTTAGAAGTTATAAGATACAAGATTTTAAACTAACATGGTAACCAGTATCATTGATAGACTGAAAACGGGATATATAACATGTTTATTATTGTTTTTTCAACTGATACTTTTTGCGATTGCAACAGTGCGAGTTTGAAGCCAACCAACCTGGTTAGTATCATTTTCAATTTGGTCGCACTGCAATTTGGTCACGAGATTTTCTAATTTAGTTAAACGTGACCCTGGAATGTAAACGGCAATTGAAGGAACTCTGAACTTAATGGAATTTGGTCAGTACGAGTCTTACAGTCCCTTTCTCACCACCCAGGGTGGGAGGGCTCATTTGATAATGCTACCACCTAAAAAAAAGGCACAAGCGCTCCAGTTTGCAGACCAGTCATATTATAATTAAGTTAGACGGTACGGATATGAAGACGACCTTTTTAAAATAGGGTTATCTATACATGTAATAAATCTGTAGAAGGGTCAATTCTGTACATTGAAAATATTGAAAAAATAAATAGCGGGGGGTGTTGCTGGATCGATACCAAACCCAAATATGTGATTAAAAAAAATTTTGTCTGTCTGTCTGTCTGTCTGTCTGTATGTGCAGGCATCACGTGAAAACTAACGGTTCGATTTCGATGAAACTTGGTATAATTATACCTTATTATCCTGGGCATAAAATAGGATACTTTTTATCCTGGAAAAATACGTAGAAAAAAAAATCTGTATCAAACCTTATTATGGAACCACTGGCGACACCTATTATCAAAGTAGAACATTACGCCACGCCTGCCTCCATTGATTTCTAAAAAGGTTCCACCACTCACCACTAGATGGCGTTGTGCCTATGACGCGCATTTCTGAATCGTGAATAGCTCAATAGATCTCCTTAATTATTATAGGCTTAGCCGTATTTGGGTCCAATGGATATTTATAAGATGTCATTGTCAGAGTTACTCAAAATGGAGAAATGAACCATCCACGCGAAGACCAACATCCGCGCGGACGGAGTCGCGGGCGGAAGCTAGTAGTAAATAATTATAAATCTTCCCAAACTGGAAATAAAAAATAAAGCTTTAGTGAGCATCTCAGTAGAAAATAAATAAGGCTTTAGTTAAATTGGTGATATCCTTTCTTTTTGGCAAAGCATCGCTTTTTGCAGCAATTTGTGATGGTATATGTTTTCAATGCCACCGGTCTTTTTTACGATGTTAACTAGGTATATGTAAGTTATCAGAGAAAACAAGATATAGTATCGATATTCTCCCTCGTGGTGGCAACCCTACAGCTCAGTCGTTCGCTGCGATTGGTTTACTATTTACACACTAGGCGGCGTGATTGCAGTTAGAATTGAAGTGTCCGATGTAAAAGTGCTTTTTCAATGACTGTGTACATTTCTACCGTGTGCGGTGTGTCGATCTCGAACCTTCGATATGTATCGTCTGTTGACTGAGACTGAGTAGGTACACGTGTTGGTTTTTATTGAATTGAAGATTGGTTTCAATCGCGGAAGTCGACACATGAAATAACTGGCCCTGTTTTTGTCACCGCAGTGGATGTGTGCAGCATTCACAGTCACTGCAAATAAATGAGCCATCAGATTTTAGATTTTGTCATTTTCATATTTCTTTACGTAATTAGCAGGTACAACTTAGCAGGTACAACCTCTTGACGCTTAACTCCAGACGCAAACAACTAGAAGCAATGACCCTTGTAATATTGTTAATGGCAACTTTGACTGTATCCACCTGAATAATGTACTCTGTTATGCCGTCCCTCGGACTGTTCATAGAAGGCAGGTGCGCTATTTGCAATAGGTACCTGCCGATCTAATACTGGCCAACGTTCACCAGTCCGGCGAATGGCGGCATCTTATAATGAACAATTCGAACACTTAGACATATTTACGTGCTTCATGAAATTGTTTACGAGGCTTTTGTACGAGACACTTTCACGTTCTTAGATATTATTAAATTATGTAATTTTATCTTGTATATCGACTGTATTTTTCATTTCTGTATTACTAATTTTAATAACTGTCATACACGAATAGTTATCCCTAGCATTATAAAATGTATCCAATCACGGTAATCTGTGAACAGCGCTGTGGGCTACATTATTATTTAAGTTAAAATGTTATTATGTTGTAATATCACATAGTGTAGCTGTTTGTTGTTCCTATTTAATAAAATAAAAATAATTCGTCCTTGCATTTTCTTCATTTCTACAACCTTTCGCTTAGAAAAAAGTACGTTCTCAATCCGCGATCCTCACCGTCATCGCAACTCACAGATTACTAAACTGTATAGCTCATACAGGATTTGTTTTCAAGATGAGTCCTCCGGCCGCTGTAGCTGAAAAGTCAATCTTTCTGTCTTTCACTGACTAAAACCCTCCATTATCTTTTATTTCCCCTTTACATTCCAGGATACTACATTCCTGCGACTCTGGCATAAGCAGAACAACTCTTATTCCATTGAAACACAATTCTATTCCACACATAATTTCAAAGTGTTATCTCTTCTTAGTATGCATTGTGCAACCTACGGGGTCTAAGGAAAGTTAGTACAAACACCACAAACAAAGGAAGTTCCCCACGATCACAATACATGTCCTAGACTAAACGCACTTGAGCAAACAATCCACGTAGTTGTGACAGTTGCACAAAGTTGAACAAGTGCTAGACTAGCCAGTGGTCGGATGTAGCACTAGCAGTGCGAGCGATGCCGCGGGATAGTCTTGTTTCTCTTTAGAGGACCTTTGCGATGCGTTCGCCACTTGACAGCTTGCGGCTTGTGCAATAATGCTTGGAGCTGGATGTGGCTTCGTAGTCATTATTGTTATAAATGACATTGCTTGTTATGGTGTTACTTATTACGACATTGCTTACTGATTCACATTAAATGGCACCAAGCTAAAACGGATGTCCTGAATTAGAAAATTATGATCCATCCATGATTAAGTTGACAATATTGTGGTTTATTCGAAGGAGAAGACTTATTTTCGTATACGTGCCTTTTCTAGAAGCATCCAGAATCTTGTTCAAGCCACAGCATCCTCCCACAGGTGCAAGAAGTCGTGCGTCCAGCTACCTAGATAATAGACACGACTTCTCCATTCGCCTCGCGCCAGTGTGGCCTGTGCCTAACTTGGCGTTATAACCTATTTGTGAAGCTAAACATGAGCTTGATTCACGAATGGTGCTAAATGACAAAAGACCCTGTCATTTGCCAGGTGATCTTGTTTTTTATTTTGCTTTCACTGTTTTAGGCAAAAGAAACGCTACTTAAATCAATGCAGTACATAAAATACATCATGTCTAACTATGAAACTTTAGTGTTCTAATTAATTACAAAATAACCCATACAACAGCAATATCTTCCCCAGCAACAATAAGACGTCCGCACAGCGCCCCTCTCCCTCGCTCTCCTCCCCTCATGTCGCACCCCGTGACATATTTTTAATTAAACGCCACTTAGGACGCGCGGCAAATCCCGCGCGATCCATTGTAGCCTTAGCCGTTATGATAATGTGGCTGCACCTTTATGTGATGTGTGGCGCCTTTGTGTTTGTTCCGCTAACAATTTGTGTGGCGGCGAAGAGGATTATGTTGCTATTGTTAAAATGGTAGGCGTTCGTTATTTTGTTGGTTATTTATTTTAATTAATGTTTAATGGGTTAGGTTAGTGTTTCCGCGGTGCGGTGTTTTGTGAATGTAACTAAATGAAAAATACGTTTTTATTATTTGTGTAGTCCTTTATCTTCATCAAAACCTGAATAATTACTGCTGGGATTGTTAATGACACATTATTTTTTCGGAAAACGCAAATTAATAAAGATAAACACATTTTTAAGCATGATATATGAAAAAAAAGCAGAATTTAATATTAAAAAGTAAAATAAATTGCAAAACAGATATTGCATCGACCGGGAATCGAACCCGGGCCGCCCGCGTGGCAGGCGAGCATTCTACCACTGAACCATCGATGCTTATACATGAACTTTCAAATAGCAGTTCATACTCAACGTACAAATACATTTTATTAGGTATTACTGATAACGGTACCGATAAGAAGGTTTTATTGTATAGCGTCATTCTAAACGATTAGATTAATTTATTTACTGCTAGCTTTTGCGTATTGGTTCGCTCACGTTAATTTTTTTATCACATTTTGTTTTATGTTTAACCATCTCACTTTATGTACTACCTACAGCATCGTGCTTTGTCGTTCACTAGCCGCTTGCATACGGCTTAGCCGTCGGATACGGTTCGGATACGATAGATAAGCGCCGGCTGCCGGACGGAAACGGCGCGTACGCTTGATAACAACATGCTGCATAATAACTAGCTCTGCAGAAAGATGTACAAACACATCAAACTATACTAACCAGTTTATCTTGGTCTTCGTTTGTATGATTTTTCTACACATCCAAAGATCAGCTTACACTGGTCTTTCATAACTTCATGTAGAGCCGTGTATACTGTTAGTTATTCGTAAATGATTGAATTGTTTAGTTATCTTCACGTGTAAGTGAGTCGGAAGGGATGAGCAGGGAGAGAAATTGATGCAGCAAACTTGATGAATGCTTTCAAACACGATAACAGTTTCAAATGAGTTTAATCAAGTGATATTTAGTGATGTCACGTTCTGTGACGTTTGAGATACCTAGTGGTTTACTGTCTTGCGACTAAAAATAACAACAACATTCAAACTCACATACACAAAAGGTGCGTTTTCCAAACACCCAGACCCGGAAGAAATACTTTTAGATTCATACAAATATCAAAAATTATTCCGTGCGGGAAACAAACCCGGGACAAGCAACACAGCAGTCGATCACTCAACCACTGCTGTGCCAACAGTGTCTTTAAGGGCCGAGTCACACCGGAATGGCAGCGGCGCAGCGAGCACTTTCAGTGTGAAATAATTTTAAACTTTAACTACATACTTAAAAGACCAGTATCGCTTGAAAAGCTTGAAAAGGTCGCGAGGCCGCCAGCGGCTGCCAGCGGCGACGCTGGCGGCCGCTGCCGGCCGCTGCCATTTCGGTCTGCCTCAGCCCTAACCGTGCAGGGGCTCAATACAAACAGAAATAAAGTACTAAGCTCGATGTCTCAATACATAAAAGATGAGCGACACAAGAACAACCCCTAACAGGATTACCTCCTAACCCTACAATCTTGCATGACCTCTAAAAACGCCCGGCGCCGTCTGCTGCCACTCAGAACTTAATCACAGCCCGCCGCCGGCTGTGCGCGCTCCCAGCGCTCAATATGCACTGTAAACAGGCCGGGATCCCGCGCAGATGCGATCCCGCGGGATTAGCGCCGGGACGCGTGCGCCGTAATCCCGGGGTGCGGGATTAAGGCGATGGGAAATTAATTGCTCATAGAGTTGGGTCATGATTGTGAGTAATTTGTTGGATGAAGGTGGCATTTTTGTGTCTGGAGGAATGGTGAGGAGATCAGCAGTTCAGTGGTGCTATTCTAAGGATAGCCTTGTGTGCAGTGCTGTCCCAGCTTCGAAACTAGTTTAGTATTCACTAGGCTACTGACAGTGTCGCGATTATCTCTTATGGCTTCGTTGTACGTCCTAAAAATAGTCTTTTGTAGAATGGCAAAGAATTTTTATATCCATCAGCTATAATTATGCTATTCGGGTCCAATTTCACTTTTTAATACGTGGTTCGCACTCTCGTAATATCGTTGTAGTGAGTTCAATCAATCAATCAAAAGCCTATTACAAATAAGGAAGGTATTATTGTTTATTTTTATATGTATTACTTACAATTCATTGAAGACTTCAGTTCGCCTTTGTAGTGAATTTTGGTCTACAGCCACGACTCTTCACTTTTCTCAAACCAAGGGGAAATCTTTTCTTTATTTTGGTATCAAAACTCATCTCACACGTAAAACTTAGAAAATTCTTACTCAAAAAAATAGAACAATTTCCACATTTTCACACCATCGTCAGTTCCGCGCACGCATTCCACCACAACCGTCGATTACCTCACATCGTCATAACGTCCCCTCACAGGAGACAGTGGCTCACCATGGTTTATGGCGTGTCGTACACCGTGGCCCTGCGTGGCCCACACTCGTAAATTAACACTCGTATTTGTTATTGTGCCTGTTCTACATGGAAAATGTATGGGTGTAGCCTTTTATGGTGCCCTAATTGATGAGATAGTAAAAGGTTTTAGTGTGCTTTAATAATATTATTACTAGGTGGCAGTTATTGGGGTAAAGATACAAGAAAGTTTTTTTGGGGTCAACGTTTGTCTACAACTTATAAAACATCAGAATTGCTTCATTTTTTTTCTGGTTGATTTATTGTTTTATTACACTGTCTCATAGACATCGTAAATCCATAAATACCAACTGGTGATACATTAGTCGATAATGTGGCGTCTGCCTTTTCTATAACAAAAAATATAAGTATTTCATAAAGAAAAACCTCAGACTTGATCAATATCTTCTCAACTAATGGAGCATTATCAGCTTAATCCAATATCCAATGTCTCTCAATAAAAATAAAATGCTATCGCAAACAAGTCGAAAACTTCTCAAGTGCGAATCTATTTGAAGTTTGAAGGGCAGAGCGATCCTCCCCAGTCACAGAGGGATTAGTCACCGGCTGTCCTGCTCACCGACGGGTCACATCTAGACAGTGTTACTTAGCCAGACAGTTTTATTGCTAGGCTAGGACATAATCTCTTTTAGACTGAATCTTTTGTAAATCTGACGGATGACGTGACGATCCTTTTTAGTTTGGAACCGAGCCTTGGTTATGCTGCGCTCTTTAGATTTGCGAATACTAATGTTTCTCTGTTCTTCTTAAAAATGTGTCTGTCCTTGTTGCATTACGTCGGAATATAGTCCACTACTGTTAATTTTGTTAAACAAGTTGAAGTTTATTTGAACTTCTGTTCAATTTTATGTCTTTTGAAGCCTATTTATTTGCCCCAGACTAGGAATTTGCCTGTATTGCGGGAGTGTTTACAAACATTTAAGCTCATCACCCACACCCGGAACAACTACTTCTAGATCATAAAAAATCTAACTACAGTGCAGATACGACCTTCAAATCCTCACATTACCTCAGTGACTATAGTCCGCGCCAGATAACTCTGGAATAAAGGTCATTAATCCTAATAATGCATCGTTCGAATTTCAAAATAAAATATAAGGTCAAGGTTGCCTCTTACTAAGATACGTTTGTTTTGATCGTGTTACGACACTTTACATTTTTTCTTATCGTTTTAAATATTGGAATACATTGGTACACGGGGGTCAACGAATTTTATTCCAGACTTATTTGGCCGGGACTATAACTACATAGTACACCGCCACCCGCAGGCTGCGATCAGTCAGCGTGAGATGAGTCTTGTCCTTTGTACCAGGATTACAGACGCGTGCAGATGTTAATCTGGTTATTGGCTGCAGGGTGATAGTGCGGAATGTTGTGTGCTTGATGAAGTTGAATACAAACTATAATACTTCTGTTAACATAGAGATCCGCTTGGCTTAGCACAGGTGCATTTTCAAAATAACATTTAGCCTATAACAATCAAGAATAATGTTGCTTTCTACCGGAGAAATATTTTTAAAAATCAGTTCACTCCTACAAACTCACTGTATTGATTGTAGATAACTTGTGGTATCCTCGAAGGGTTAAACAAGTGTTCACAATTAAAAAACTTCCGTATTTCACCTTTTAATTGAAATTAAGTATAACTATCTTAAAAAAACAACCTTAAATGAAATGTAGAGCTCATACTCACTTTACAAACTGTATTGCAAATAATTTAATTATTTCCATACAATTTTATTGTAACAATGTAGTTATTGTCTGGCAGACACAAATTAACCACAGCAAACTTTGTGAATGCGTGTCGTTGCTGCCACCATTTTATTTATCATACAACAAAATGTTTCCACTCGACAGTACACCGACGTACCCGCCCCATTGACACTGAGCAACACAAATTGAATTCAATATGTAATTTTTTATTTTCCTTTACACTACAGACTACAGGGCTTGGAGGCTTTCAGTGTCGCCACTGTTGCGCCACTTGACGGCGACCTTTTCAAACGACTCTGTTAAATTTTTAAGTGGAGTTAGAATAAAAAGGCGGCGTTGACGACGAGCACAATGCGAACCTCTCCATTCCGTAAAGTTTTTCTCTCTTTACCTGAAGGTATGTGAGGGGGGAGTGATGATTCGTTATTTTTCCCGCATTATGGCCGCCGCGAAATGTTTCGGCTGTTTTTCATGAAAAAATAATTTCTCGTTTTGTATTTTGTTTTTGTAACGTGTTTTATATTCAAATTCTTTCATTCGCGATTGAATGGATGCCGATTGTTTGTAGAAATTCGCGTTTTCATCGTGTTGAAGTTAATACGGTTGAAGGTTCAGAAGCTTTAGAGAGATTTAATTATAATGACAACGAAGGCTTTCTGTAATCTATATTTTCTTATAAACAAGTATAAGTATTCATCTATGATCAATACCTTTCCGACACATAGTTTCTATACAAACACTTTTACAATTTGTTAATTTCTTGTTATTGAAAGATACTATGACTATACGATGACAATATTAACGGAAACGTCGATGACCTTTCTGTAAACCGTTGCAAAAAACACTATGTGAAAATTATTTTTCCATAATATTAATGGCACCATCACAGTTTCGTTCTTATCGTGCGTGCCATAATTCGATGGAATAATTGTAGATAGTATTTATTAACAAGGTTAATACAACTGCGTACTTCGCTAAGCTCCTCAGCCCCGCATAGATCACGTACACTCAATTGATATGATGTACTACTGTACAAGCAACTAGATGCAATGGGAGCAATCGAGATAGTAACGCGTGTTGCCAATCTGTGCTCTATGGTTTATGATTATTGCACTTGCAACTATGATGTACTTTGCAGCTAAGATCTGTGGCATCTGAGGTCTAGCTAGTAAGCTTTTGCTCAATCTTTGTCAGAATTGATCTAATGGGGACCTATTATTACATTGCATGTATGTTCTTTGACAACTTTGCTAGGTAGGCCCCGGTTTGAGTCGTTTAACGAGGCTCATTGGGCACCCGCTGAAACGGCACGTGGGGTATTCCTAATACGGCACCTATCAATATTTTTCGCAGGAAAAGTTCGTTATCTAGCATTTCATTCCACTTAGGGTACCATGGATCAGTACGTACTAGTGTTGGAAAGTTGATTTCTTTTAAAAATCATTCCCATTTAAAAATTGCTCTATTTACTAGTACATTGATCGGAATAGATTGTATGAGTGTATGTATCCCGTGGTTGTGCAGCCACGCGACTGGGGATGGAATCCTTGCAGCTATGCATGGAATTGCTCCAGGTATGCCTGTGTGTCCCGGTTATTTGATTTTATTTCACCGGAGCTGCACTTTGTTGCCGATGCTCCCAAGCTTCCGACCAGCAAATATTTGTGAAAATAGTAGCACCAATTGTGACGATGTCTGCCATCATACAGTCAGAGCAATTCATTGTATATGTAACTGACCATCAACGTAAATTGTCTGTGTATTCATATCACCACTGTGAATCACAATTCATTGTCTCTTGTACGGCTATATGACACGGTAAATTGGCGTAGTGTGTCATTTTGATAAACTATTCATTCCCTTGTTTGTACGCGATGATAAAAATATGATGGCAGGAACGAGTCAAATCACCTAGCTAGATTATAGAATAGACTCTTTAAATCGACGTTGTATTATCAATATTCGTCCTTTCAAAGAGCCTACTCAAACTCAGCGACCACGAGCTTTCTCAAGATATAGCATTTTTTTAAGCTCCATAATATAAAGAAACATCTCAGATGTTGACCTAACGACAACCTTAGAGCCTTTGCACACCATGTTTTTTACGCAATGGTGACGCTCGTGTACAACACGCGATACAAACGCAACTATCGTGTGCAATGTATCTATTTCAGTCGTCCGAGGATCCTGACTGCATTCTACGCGCGTCGTCAAACGTAAACAGTAAACGTAGTTGACTTCATTTAAACAGTAAACGTACATAGTTGACTTCATTTAATTCTCAACAATGAACAAGTCGATTATCACCTATTAACAAGCCTTAAATCAATCCCCATTAAGTTTTATTGTCCGCAATCATGTTCGCTAACTACGCCCCCCTGCTCCGCTTAACTTTATGACGTATAAAAATTTTACGAGCTTTTCAATGGTTCTACTATTAAATACTAGTTGTATCTTGTAGGGTGGGAACTGAGGGGTGGGTTTTCATGTTTTTATTAGTAGTTTTATGTCGTGTAATTAGTGGGAGGGGGAATGTGAGGTCGGGCTTTATGGCGTAGTAAAAGTAATGAGTAAACATCAATGGTGATATGGTAGTAAATAAAAACAATGTTGTTATTTGTCAAGTTTTATTTGAGTTTTTTTTTTAACTGGCACTGTACCGCCTGTGTCACTCAGGAATAACTGTATGTATGGTGAAAGAATCAAAATCAGTGCAGTAGTTCCAGAGATTACTTCTAACTTTCAAAACTTTTCATTAGTACTTAGAAATAGAAGATGTATCTTTTGACCGAAAAGTATTATTTTTTTAATCTTGTACAAAACATCAACTGTAATATTGTAGTTGAAAACTTACCTCTATACTCGTTTTGATCTACCTAAAAAAGTAATGTTAAAAAACCTGCAATATTGTGACTGCTTACGTGTAGCTAATTTTGGTAGTTGAAACATCAAGTTTAACAGAATCTCATCTTCAACCAACATTAATTACAAACTGATCTCACAGTGTGACATAAAATGACTAGTACAACTACAAGTACACAACTAGTTGAGGATTTAAAGCGCCGCCCTTCAGCAGCGCGCTCACTCGCCGCCCAGAGATTACGGCGCCCGCCCGCGTCGCCGCCCGCCCAAGACACTACGCCGGGAAACGATACGCGCTAAAATGAAATACGAAAAATGAAATAAGATTTTTTAGTGTTATTTAATTAGTGTTTTTTCTAGAATTAGGAAAGTATGTAGTAGTTTAGTTCTATAAACAGAATAAACTAGTTTTAAAATTTAAAAACTGTATACAATAATAATCATAAAAATAGTTCTAAAAACTGTTGAACGATAAAAATAACTATCAAGTTAAACAATAGTTGGTAGTTCTTAACAGGCGTTGTTTGATCAACACAAACAAACTGCGTGTTGATGGACTTATGACTAACTAACTTCCACTGTAAAAGGAACTATATCTGTTAGAAGTTAAGGTGTATATTCGCGTGTGTTAAGTAAGGTGTTGCCCGTAGTAAATATTTACGAGAGTAGTAGTAAGGCGCTCGGTGTGTTGGACAGCGATCAGGTAAGTTTATTGTTTCGCAATAAAATACATTGTTCTTTCTGCTCGCAGCCGTGATCTGGGAAGCGTTTTATTGATATTTAAAGTGTCGACCACTGAAAAACACATGTGTTGTTATGAAAATAGGTTTTATTGGAACTAGATTTAAATGGCCGTCAATTCTTGGAAAAGTGATCAAATCTTTTATCAATATATTAGCTGATTCTTTTTTTATTACTTTTTGTTATGACAACACGTAACGTTGAATACAGAAACCAGGTTGAATAGTTGAAAAGTTCTTACATATTTACTCTGTATCAAACATAGGAAATAAGTATGTATCTAACAAAATTAAATACCGATGTTATCTTAAAATATTTTCGTTGAATAATAATAATAATATTTCAGAACTATCACACAACGCCATCTAGTCCCAAGCTAAGCAGAGCTTGTGTTATGGGTACTAGACAACTGATAAATATACTTATACAGGGTGATTTGTTATTCGATGCGGTCCTTGAAATAGGTGATACTAGACCTTATTTGCAACAATTTTAACCCCGACAACATGGGGTCTAAACTGACTGGTTTTTGAGATATCGAACTTTAAAGGTATTTTGAAAAATTTCTACCTCTCCATCATTAAGTGCTTATTGTTAGAAAGTAATGATGGTCACCACTTAGAATTTATACTTTCCTGATAGAATATGAACGACTAAATCTAATGAATACAAGTTTTTTATAAAACTAATCATATCTGGGGAAATAAAGTGTCATATAGTTTCTGTATTGGAGTTTTCTGAAAACTTCCCCTGTCTTTCAAAGCATATTTAAAAAAATAAATGTATGACACTTGGTTTACAAATTACAGAAAAAACTTTCTTGTCTCATTACCTTTCTAAAATGGTGCCAGAGTACCCACTTTTAGTTAGTGTCTGACCAGAAAATTAGGGTTGTTACTGACAAGGTAGTAAATCAACGAAAATCGGTTGCAATGTTTTTTCGACCCAAAATTTTTTTTCTGTGGTTTTTGTCCAAACTACTATCTGATATTAGCTTTTTGAGTCAATGTGCTTAATCTTGGCCGTAATCACATTATCATATCAGGCAAAGTCGGTTTTTATTTGGAGTATTTTACCTATGGACCAGATAGTCAAACCATCAATTCTCTTCCATTTAAAACAGCTACTTGAAACATAAGTACAATGACGGAATGTTTGTAAACTCTGGTTTCATAAAAAAAAAAACTAAACTGGCGTGCATAAAAGTTAGGTCACCCTACTGGTAGGACAGGTAAAAATACTCCAGATAAAACGCGATTTTGCCTGATGTCATCGACCAGGATTTAGCACATTGGCTCAAAAAGCTAATATCAGATAACAGTTTGGACCAAAACCACAGAAAAAAAATGTTGGGTCGAAAAAACTATACAACCAATTTTCGTTGATTTACTACCTTGTCAGTAACAACCCTAATTTTCTGGTCAGACACTAACTAAAAGTGGGTACTGTGGCACCATTTTAGAAAGGTAATGAGACAAGAAAGTTTTTCCTGTAATTTGTAAACCAAGTGTCATACATTTATTTTTTAAATATGCTTTGAAAGACAAGGGAAGTTTTCAGAAAACTTCAAAACAGAAACTTTATGACACTTAATTTCCCAAGATATGATTAGTTTTATAACAAACTTGTATGCACTAGATTCAGTCGTTAATATTTTATCAGAAAAGTATAAATTCTAAGTGGTGACCATCGTTAGTTTCTAACAATTAGCACTTAATGATGGAGAGGTAGAAATTTTTCGAAAAACCTTTAAAGTTCGATATCTCCAAAACCAGTCAGTTTAGACCCCATGTTTTCGGGGTTAAAATTGTTGTAAATAAGGTCTAGTATCACCTATTTCAAGGACCGCATCGAATAACAAATCACCCTGTATATTTCTAAATACATACATATTAAGTATAGATAAATTACACTTCATTAATAGTATGATATTAAGAAATATGTTTAACTAATAAGTTATTTCAAGTTTCAAACACCGTCCCTATGTCTAAACATGTTTTTATAAAAAAACGATAAAAAAATCCTACAAAATAACTTTTCTTTCGGAAGTCGGTGTCTTTGTTTTCTTTATTTCATTGTCTTTTTTTTTGACACCGACTTCCGAAAGAAAAGTTATTTTGTAGGATTTTTTTATCGTTTTTTATTTATGGTTATTTTTGAAGGCGGTTACATTTTTTTTTGAAAAAGTTTTTATTTTACTCTTTTTAGTTTAAATATTCAACCCGAATTCTTGTCAAATACAACATGTGCACTAGAATTTTGCAATCTATAACACCGGTAATAACATCGCTCATGTACACAATAAACTAATAAAATTCCCTTTCTCAAAAACTACTAAACCGATTTTGATGAAACTTGCAATATTCCCTAAGTTAAATGATACCTAGTACAACAAAAAAAGAATTACTTAAATCGGACTTGTAGTTCCAGAGATATGCGAACTCAAACTAAATCAGTCGATGCCTACTCCTTACTATTAAGGAGTTCTACCTTCCATCATCAGCTCAGCTACATGACATTATGATTACCATACACAAGTACTTAAATTACTTCATAAAATTTGCGAAAAACGGTGTGTCGGCCTATAAAATTCGAGGGTTGCCCTCGATTTCTCCAGGATCCAATCATCAGATCCCAATTTGGTGGCTATGGGACCACCTCAGAAGTACCTCCTTTCGAACAAAAAAAGAATTTTAAAAATCGGTCCACAATTGGCGGAGTAATCGCGTAACAAATATACAAAAAAAAAAAAAAAAAAAAAAACATACCGTCGAATTGATAACCTCCTCCTTTTTGAAGTCGGTTAAAAAGAAGCATCATATCATTAATCAAACTAAATGTTAATTGTACTAAAACAACTAACAAAAAACATACAATAAAACAGCATTCAGCCTCCATTCAGATCTGTATGAGTGTGTGTACTACTCATTAGTGGTAATTGGCTAAAAAAAGACAACGCGAACATATCCTGCATTTTGTGTGTTTGTAAGTTGGCAGCACTGCGCAGTGCACGGCACCGGATGTACTGACAAAAATACAAACGAAATGTTTCCTTTATTCACAGTTTTGGACTAATTAATGTGAAGATTTTTTTGTTTTTCTCATTTTAATGACGCGCTGGCCACTCACAACTAACTTTAATTGCGTGTTATTTTACAATTCATATATAAATACAGGGTCTAAGGCATATCAATGGTCGGACTATCTCATCAGGTAACCGGGACCCTGGAACGTAAAAGCTTATTGAAGGACACCGTGGATTTTAGTCAGTACAAGTCTGAGAGTCCCTCCTGTCTCGCCCTGGGTGGGAGGACTCATTTGATGATTTGACCACGATAAAAAGGCATATCGAGATTCAGGGTCACGGGATCATCTGTAAAGGCAACCGTGACCCTGGAAAGCAAAGGGAAACTGTGGGAACAGGGTAAATTTTTAGACATTAACCGTCGTACCACAAAAACTTTTAAACGTCTGTTGAACACTTGTCTAAAAAAATGTCAGATTATGACGTTGAAACAAGGTCCGTTTTGCAGTCACACTTTTTTTAGACCAGTGTTCAACAGATGTTTAAGTTTTTGTAAGGCTGTGAGCGTTTAACCAGCTAAGACCTCTCGTCCTGGTCTAAAGTCCCTCCCATTCCACCCAGAGTGAGAGGGCTCGTTTGATGATTTCCGATGTTAAATCATGTATAGCTTTTATGTAAATCCTTTGACATGGTTATCGGAATGTGAAATCGTATATATTTTAGATTTACTACCACTTTTATGACATTCCAGAAGGATATTGCTTTGAATCTCATTTTAAACTAGATTTAAGATTACGATGGAATATGTTAGTTCAAGATTTACGATTTTGTTTTGAAAAGGTGATGTAAGGTCAATAATATAACTTTAAAACAGAATTTATGTACAAAAACTGGGCTTGTTCGCAATAACGCGTACTTTCATATAAACAAAACAACTGATACTGTGTGATAAATGACTGCCTCGTTGGTGTAGTCTTAAAAGCTCTGTTTATCGTGAAGACTTGGGTTGGATTCCGAGTTCAGACAAACTTGTTACTTCGTTAAAATTGTACCTTTTCCATTAGGAATTTTTCGATATCATTTTTGTCTATAGTTG
Organism: Agrotis exclamationis; assembly: GCA_950005045.1. Classification (NCBI taxonomy): domain Eukaryota; kingdom Metazoa; phylum Arthropoda; class Insecta; order Lepidoptera; family Noctuidae; genus Agrotis; species Agrotis exclamationis. The sequence goes on from OX465430.1 coordinate 767,598, forward strand.
GTGCCGGTTAAGATGTCAATAGCGGGCATTGACCTTTACCTAATAAGTCCTCGTATAATGACATAAGATCAGAATTTGCTGCAGCCGTATTATGACGTCTTAAAACTAGGCTTGTTCCAATGAGTGAACAAGATGGCGCTAGACGACTTGTACAGTTCTGCCTTTTTCACTCACTGGGACAAGCCTGGTTTTAAGACGTCATAATGCGGCCGCTGGTAAAGTTTGTGTGTACATTACTTACTTACGTAACTCAACCTAATTGATATTTTAAACTAAGTATTTGCATACAATTTTTTTATTAAATTATCCTCCAGTCCTTGCCTAAACTAATTTCTCGTTGAAACACACTGTCCAAGCCCGAGTCCCTGCCTGGGCCGGTGGTCCCGTATACATCTCATTGTGATGCGGGACCGCTCGCCCCGTAACAAGGCGCCTCTCGTGTCAACGCGCGAACTGTTCGTATTATTGTGTTTTATTTACAGCGGGGAACGTTGCTGATTGTTTTTATTGCTGGTCCCTGTATTTATGGGGAAAAGTAAGGTCGCTTGCTGGGTGGAATATAGGGCTGTCTTGTGGTTATAACGGAAATGTTAGTGGACATTGTGTGAGGATTGTTTTCGTGTTGTCTCAGTTTTATTCTGCAAAATGGGCACTTAGTACTTCCTGAACTATTGATATAAAATAAACCATCACAGATTTATGTAGTGACCACTTGTCTCCCGTGGTTTCACCCACGCTTTACTAACCGTAGCGTAATATTTTATAGCAGATAGCCTTCCTTAATAAGTGGACTATCCAAAACAAAAATAATGTTTCAATTCGGAACAGTGTAGTATTGATATACCTACTTATATGATAGTGGAAATTGTACATTACGATTGTTTTCGTGTTTTGCCAATTTAATTCTGGAGAATAGGCAATGAGCGCTTCCTGAACTATTGACATAAAATAAAATATCAATGATATTTAGTGGTAAATAAAATAGGAACAGTCCAGTGAACATTTCGCAAGCTTAACTTTACTTCAAAGAGCGAGGGAAACTAACACTCGAAAAAAGTATTTAATCGTATTTAGTGAGGTAAACATTCCATATCCTATTCATTGGTCCACCACAAATGGCCAACAACTCACTAAATTATATCAATAACATCACCTCAATTCAGAACAAACCACACTGATTCCATGCTTCATATTAAATCAGTGGGTTTTTGTAAAGACACACCGGCCCCCGAACCAGTGAACCCACTCGTATCGGCTACTGTCAGCATTTAGGATTCCGTAGGCAGCGTCCAATCACGCGGCATTGTGCCCGCGGCCGGCACAATTAAATTACGCGGGTTCCGTACGGGAGCTGAATGTCAAACATGGCGGACGATGATGCATGTTGTGGCTGGTAGATGTTAATGTTAGGAGGAAATGATGTTAGTAAGTGAGAAAATAACGTCATCATAATAAGATAGTCGGTAGTCCTGACTGGGTAGCCAGCAGCAATGCAGCGGCAGCATTGCTGGACAGCAGTGTTGCAGAGCTCAGAATGGTATCTCATATAAACCAATAGAGATTATATGGGAACCAGTAGTGCTTTTTTTACGTGGTGCAATAATCAAATGAGTCCGTCCACCTAGGGCGAGATGGGAGGGACTGTCAGACTTGTACTTACTAAAATCTATGGTGTCCTTCAATAGCCCTTTACGTTCCGGGGTCAGAGTTACCTAATAAGACAGTCCCAGTAGTGTTGCAGCAGTACGATTACGGAATGGTCAAACGATATACTTATTTACTTGTTTTACTCATTTTTTGTTAAGTTAGATGATGGGAATGTGGCATAAACTGGGTGTACTTAGAAGTAGGTACGAAAGAAGAACTACGAAATATTTTCGAAACGATTCCCCTTTGCTTTTTTGTACTACAAAATGTTATGAAGATACGATTTGTAGGTAATGCTCAGTTACAATAAATAAAAGCCGTTTATTTTCCTTTCTTCCTAAGTGAAAAGCTTGAATATAAAATAATAAAATTACAGTCTAAAATAAACAGAGATATTTTAACAGTATTTCATTGCTACCAACCTTTTGAATCCCTTCAACAAATAGGATTATGTGCATACATACATATTTCACCACCCCGCCCTGCTCGGACTGGGTTGACCCACGGTTGGGGACAGTTTATTTTGTACAAATCTGTCGATAGTGACAAAATGAGCAATGGTGCGGTAACAACGCACCATATGCGCCTTACAAATCAATGGGACCTTTGTCCTGCATTTAATATTTACACTAATATAATAACATTTCGCACACAATCGATATTGTCAACACATCTGCAAGCTACATATTCTGTACATGGTTATATCGACAAAATATTAGAAGATAAAAAACTTTTTCAAAAAAAAATGTAACCGCCTTCAAAAACAACCACAAAAAAGGGTAAAATAACCTACAAAATAACTTTTCTTTCAGAAGTCGGTGCCTTTGTTTTTTTTTTCATTTCATTGTTTTTTGCCACCGACTTCTGAAAGAAAAGTTATTTTGTAGGTTATTTTACCCTTTTTTGTGGTTGTTTTTGAAGGCGGTTACATTTTTTTTTGAAAAAGTTTTTTATTTTACTCTTTTTAGTTTAAATATTCAACTCAAATTCTTGTCAAATAAATCATTCTCTCTCAAGTGCACAATAAGCTAATAAAATTCCCTATCTCAAAAACTACTGAACCGATTTTGATGAAACTTGCAGTATTCCGTAAGTTGAACAATACTTAGTACAACAAAAAAAGAATTACTTAAATCGGACTTGTAATTCCAGAGATATGCGAACACAAACTAAATCAGTCGATGCCTATTCCAAGCCGTTGAGGAGTTGTACCTTCCATCATCAGCTCATCCACCTGAGATGATGATTATCAGATGCAAATACTTGAACAGCTTTAGAAAATATATGAAAATGGTACTATGTGCCTATAAAATTTGAAGGCTGCCCTCGATTTCCCTGGGATTCCATCATCAGATCCTGACCTGATGATCATGGGACCAATTGGAAAGTATACCCTTTCAAACAAAAGAAAAATTTTCCAAATCGGTCCAGGCGTCTTCGAGAAATCGGGGAACATACATAAAAAAAAAAAAAAAAAAAAAAAAAAAAAGATTCCGACGAATTGAGAACCTCCTCCTTTTTTTGAAGTCGGTTAAAAATAGCTCTTATTTAGATGAGGATAAAGTTATTGACAACTGCAAAGTGACCTGTCAATCGAGATATGATGAATTAATAAAACGCGTCAACCTAAAACCAACCTTACCACTACCAGCCAAAGTATACTTTGGAATATAAACATCATAGTACAGTCGAATGCAAAATGATAAATTAGCTGGTAGTGGTCGCAGATGTTCGCACGCGCTCGGCGTCGATCGTGCGGTATCGGCGAATGATTGATGGTGGTAATGACGGCTCATCGCGACTGTACGCAAGTATACGCAACGATACACAAAGTCGATACTCTGACGTGTGGGAAAGGAAATGAAGAGAATCAGCTGCTTATCTGTGGTAAAAGGGAGGAAAGGGGAAGTTAGATTAGAGGAAAGGGGGTCAGAAAGATGGAAGGCTCCGTATAAATCAACTGAAAGAAACACTTAATGCAGGAAAAGAGGCTTTTACATGCTCTCTCTGAAGATACAGAAATGAGATAATGTTTCACGGATCTTTTTAGTCACGTTCGTTCGGTCGTTTCTACCAATAGATAGATAAAATTTTATAGAAGATAGTTGTTAAAATATCGATGTTTAAGCAACATTTTTTCCTCTAGATACCTACACAAGTAGATACATAAGGCACGGTTATTCCTACTACATAAGAGCCTCCACCTCCACCAAGATTACTTCACCGAAACCAATTGCATTCCAAAAAAAATAAGCTCGTGCATTTCATCCCCTCCGTCGAACACAGGGAGCTTGGGGACTCAACCTTTATTAAACCGAATTCACCAAGAAGACCGCTTCAAAACAGATCCCAACTTATTATAATATAAATGGAAAATTCACCGTGACGTGACTGACAGCCACATTCACGCCGGCAATTAAAAGGGGTGGGCAGTTCCCCCGTCATCCATCACACTGGATTATCTGACGACACTATTATTATTAGCAGTCGCCGATAACCGGTTTAATCCGCTTTTTGTTCGGCAATTTTCGGCAGACGTCGGGTTTTTGATCAGTGGGGGTGTTGCTTTCTTTTGTGGTGTGATTTGCTTTGTGCCTTCGTATTCTGCAGAGTTAATATTAAATACAATATACCTACATACATGTATGACTGACTGCAGAACGAACGCAATATTATGTACGGATACTATTCAGACTACATCTGGAGTCATTTATTATACGGACCTTGTGGAAACTCGAACAAACTTCCGTGCGTTCAAGCGTTTTTGCCATACCTATTATTGGAATCAAATATAGCAGCTCCCAATTTAGGACCCATTAATATTAGTAGTCATTTTTACCCGTGGTGCAAGGCAACTGGGCTTGTCCCAGTTGTAATGTCCCTTTGTGCTTATTGGCCTTGCTTTGTTCTGTCTCCTGCTTGCATGGAGGGAAGTGGAAACATATTTTTCCTACTCCTCCACTATTCTTTTCTGATTAATTTCGTGCAGGATCCAAGACAGGTAAATTCATTCTCCGGGACACGTCGAGCTTCATTGTCTCGGCGCTTTTCTGGTGGTTGCCACTGTTGATTTTGGCTCTCAGGAGTTGCAGTGGTTTGGGAATAGTGTGGTGGGTTTGTCCCAAAAAAAAATGTACGACTGATAAAAATAAAATATCTCCAGTAAATAATTTCTAAAAGACAAACCTCTCAACTTCTGAAGTATTTGAAGATATTTTTATTAAACGGAAACAAAATATCGGCTGAAATGTTTTAATGTCATTAGCTTCCAACGTAAATAGAAACAATTGACTTAATCAGGAGCATGACATTCATTATGACGAAGAACAAAACATATTGGAAAATTTGAAATAAGAATAGAAATGAACAAAGAACTGGCAATAAATATTGATAAAGAAGAATGTCCAGAGACAATAATTATCTTGAAGGTTGTACAAAAAGGTGAGTGACGCGAATACGGCACGGTACGTTTTATTTCATTATCTCCCAATTCTTGCGCTTTCATAAAATTATTCTCATATTTCAGAAATTGTCAAGTGTCGAGATACTGAAAAATCAATCTGTGAATTTTGTCATGTGTTTTTGTAACGTTATTTTTCTTCAAAGGCTGTCGAGTGTTTCAATATCCGTAGTCAGATTGAGTAGGCACTTTATTAATAAATCGTTTATGTAGAAATGATGTAAGAAATTATTTTAACAGCGGTCGCTTTTTTTTTTTTAGTTGGTAAAATCATCAAATGAGTCCTTCCGCCCTGGGTGGGGCGGAAGGGACTGTCAGACTCTTACTGACTAAAATCTACCCTTGTTCCTTCGGATGTCCTTTACGTTCCGGGGCCACGGTATTCTGGGTTAAGAAAAACCCGCGACCCCAGCAGGCATTTGGCCCCATGGGGGGCCCCGTCAGTTTGCTGACAACTCCCCGAAGGCACGCGCGAAACACGACACGACGTGCCACCGACCCGGGCTTGGTCCTTGGTCGGACGGCGAGCTACCCATTACTCACCGTCCGCAAGCCCGCTCCGCCGCTGTGCCCTCTGCTAATCAGAGGGACACGCGTTGGAGCGTCCACCCGACAGGCTATTCGCATACGGGCAAAGTAGAGTTTTTGCCCGCATCCCAGGGTGCACCGGCCCGAAAAACTGGTCTTCCCCCCAGACGTATCCGAGAAGGAACTCCAGTCCACGGGCGCACGTGCAGGTTTCCTGTCTTAGCACCCCAACATCGGTCGCTTACTGCTCGATTTAAACTTTCAAATACAGATTAAGTAAAACTTTTTTGTGGTTTTTTTTTAAAATAACATTAATTGTGTTTATTTTTTAGTTTCGGTATTATTTCGTAACACACACGTCGTCCAAACTCTCTCACAATCAATTAGCGAGTGATCAATTACTCAAATGACAGCTGTCAAGAACATCGCTTGCTGTTTCAATTCAGTTCATATTGTAATTGAATAGTGAATTATTTCGAACTCTTTCGTGGGGAACAATGAATATATTTCCAATATTTTGTGATAGTTGATAATTAATATCTAAGTATGTAAGTAAGTGTGTCAGTGCCAACATTTTTGTGTCTTTAGCATGTGTTTTGGTTTAAGCTACTAGTGCCAGTTCATCTTCTAAGGACGTTTCCCATACTTATAAACGAAAATTTCTTTCCATTATATTGTCTCTTTACCTCCTGATTTCTCTCTATCTATCTTTTTGGTGTTGTTTTCATCAAATATATTTTTCAGATGTTGCAACCAGCTCATAAAATATCCAATGTCTTTCCTTATTTTAATTCCTTGCCATATTATTGCCATTTCTCTTTGTAAAGCCTCTCTAGTCATCCGTGGCATATTAGCCGCCGTTTACTGCAACCCAGTAGTAGAGTAAACCGTGAGTTATCTCTCCGGCTGCTAACTGGTATTCATGGCGGCAACTTTACCGCTTTGCAGCCGTTATTTATTATGCCTACTCTTCTTTGTTTAGATTTAAACGGGTAAATTGTTTGACGACTATATTTTGATACATTTAATTGGATTTCTTTTTTAAGCTTCCTCTTCAAAAAATGACAGTGGATGAGGTATCTCTTCTTTGTGTATTCTCAAGCTTAACTATAGATAGTTTGACTGGCCTGTTGGTCTAGTGGTTAGTGACCCTGACTGCTATGCCGGAGGTCGTGGGTTCGATTCCCACCCAGGACAAATGTTTGTGTGATGAGCACGATCATTTGTTCTGTGTCTGGGTGTAATATTTATCTATAATATTTATGTATTTAGAAAATATATAAGTATGTTTATCAGTTGTCTAGTACCCATAACACAAGCTCTGCTTAGCTTGGGACTAGATGGCGTTGAGTGATAGTTGTGAAATATTATTATATAGAAAAAAAACTATAGTTAATGCACAACAATATGGAGATCATAATCAGGTGAGATTAGTTATATTTCATGTATCAACATAAATCACCACCGTTTACCTGACTTTTTTAGAGTCACAGAATAATATATGAACCAAAAATCCTAGCTTTTCGCAACATTGGCCCAAAAATATGTAAAACACACCAAACAAATTGTGTCAATTTATCTCGTGGAAGCTATGCGGGTAGGCACGGTACCTTCACCAACACAAACTAAGCGGTATTGATGATCAGGCTGTACCGGAATTATTTATGTGGCCGCGATAGCATGCTCTTCATCTTCAGCCGATGGGGGCTCATTTGAATACGTGTGTTTTTCTCCCCGGCCTTATTTATTGACCTGATTTGTGGTTGATTTGCCTCGTAGATTTTTATGATACCCCGGGATGAAAAAGTAGGGAAATTATGGGGTTTTATTAGATGTTCGCCGAACAAATAGGTAGCGATTGATGGTCGCAAAGTTGAGCGCTTCACGATATTATTCCTATATCATCTTCAATATTTCTAACAAAGGAAGCCGGCAAAGGATGACAACCGTATAACTTAATATAAAAATGAGTCCTCTCTAAAGGCGGCTTCCAACTGTCCTCATATCGTATTTTTATTAAACAATTACGAGAAGCCTGAGGATTACTCTAATAAGACATCGTCGATGGAGCGTGGACCAGCGAGAATTGCTTCATTTGTGAACCTTCCCCCCCCCGCCCCCCGCGCCGCGCCTCGAGACATCCAGTAATTTCCGGACTACCCTCTGTTCGGTTATTTCTTACTTTTTCCTCCTCTCAAATCTGCTAAGAAGGTATTAGAAGATTAGACGGACCGCCAGAGGCTTCGCGAACTCCAAATTATATTGATATTGTAAGTATGTGTCTCACGTTTTTCGTAAGAAGTGAGGCGTATCAGAATAATCTTGCGGTCTCGTTTGGAGTTCTACGTGTATGAAGCCGGGGAGATCATATTTTTGTCGAAATTCTAATTTAGCTATATTTGGAGACTAATTGAGAAACTGAAAAGCTGAGATTTCACTCAATGGAAGGCTTTAAAGAGATTAGTTACAAGGCAGCAATTCAAACAGCTTAGAGAAGCGGCAACCACTTCAGTTCCGGGCACGCCGCGCCGCAATCGCGGCGGTAAGTGGTGGACGCCCACGGCGACGGACGTCGCAAGACGATCTCCGGCCACCGTAGGCGCGGGCATGCGGGCGGCGAGTAAAGGGCAACTCGCTGCCCGACCATGGACCATGCCCGGGTCGACGGCGCGTTGTGTTCCACGCGCACCTCAAAGAGCGTCAGCATAATGACGGGGCCCCCTCTCTAGAGGGCCGAAGCCTGCCGGGGTCGCGGGACTTATCTCATTACCGTGACCCCGGAACATAAAGGGCTATTGAAGGACACCGTGGATTTTAGTCAGTACAAGTCTGACAGTCCCTCCCGCCCTGCCCGGGGTAGGAGGACTCATTTGATGATTTTACCACGCAAAAAAAATAAAATAAAAGCACTTCAGTTCAGTGGCGCCATTGATCCAACCGAACCGTTTGATCAAATGTCAATGTTCTAACAATATCAAAGCAACAAAACGTCATTTCAAATTTCGAACAGAACGTGACATGTTCGGTATCAGTGTGACGTCACGGCGCAGTTCGTGTCAATTCGGAACAATTCGACTTTGTTTGATCGCGTTTTGTTTCTCAACGTTGAGTGAATGTTTTTATTTGCGTTTCGTTGCGTTGCTTTGTTTCATCGTTTTTCTATTGTTTGTTCAATTGCTTTCAGCGGATTGTTGCACTTTTTATTGGCGTTGAAAGGGCATCGGCCATGTTAGAGTGATTTATTTTTGAGCTAGAATTTATAAAATATTTTAAATTGATTGCGGTGTTTATGTAGATGTCGTTGATTTTGTACACGTATTTTGTTACCATACGTGACATTGATGTTTCTAATTGAAAATACGTGTATCACTTGGATGATACACGTATTTTCCCTATTCAAGACTTTATACTACACTATTCGAGAAATTTATTGCTATCGGACTTTCAATAGTATTTCGAAGAAACAACTTCGCCTTTTATTAATTTTAACGAATCTATATCATAACGTAACTAAGACCCGTCACGATATCTTCAAGGATACCTGGCGATTGAAAATTCGGCACAAAATCATGAGTTAAAAATAACGAGTTTTAGAACTCAGTTACAAAATTTATCTAAAACCGAAGAATTACAGTCAGAGCCATTTTATCAGCCTAATCACAATGGCAATAGACCCTATTAGACCCTATTCAACTACAAGGATAACGAAAAAACCTATCACTCACAAAATAAATAAGCCTACTTCAGGAAACCTCGAGGAAATCCGTGGGAAATCGAGCATTTGCGGTGTTGTGTAAAACTGGCGAGTCACCGTGATACTCCTGATCGGTGGACGAGATCCAAGTCATGGAAGGCAGGCCGCGGCCTATTGTATGTTACCCTGTAAATTTTAAGTACAGAAAACCAACATTTCCGTCGGACCTACCACAAAAAGTTGAACACTTGTCTAAAAAACTGTCAACTGCAGAACGGCATTTGACGTTGATATTAAGGGTCGTTTCGTAATTTCACTTTTCTGTGTTGTGCGATGTTTTACTTTTTATGCAGTAAGACTATAATTATGTTCAACTTGAACAGAACTTGGAAGCAGACGATTGATATAAAAAAAGAGTTTTTTCTCTATGATTTTTAGAAGTAGAAAGAGTGACCTAGAATTATTTAACTTAATAATGCTTAAATAAAACATCCAAAGGGCTATGTTAAGAAATGAAACATTTTCTACTGACAACTGCTACTTCTGTAAGCACAAAATGGTCGAAAGAATCAACAAAATTAAATGAACAGGTTGTACTTAAAAAGTTACATATTGCTTGCAGATTTTTCCTTTTGGTGGATTTTCTGTTCGTAACTCTTTCCTGCCAGCCCATCGGGTTTCACTTAGTGTGCCATCATTAACCCTTTCGCGGACGGTACTCGATCATGTGTTATATGTAGAATGACACATTAATTCTTCGTACAAAATGGTTAGACGTTTATTGACGTCGAGTCGTATTTTTTCGATACATTTGGCCAATAGCGGCACTATCGTTATCTAACGTCAACGTTTATAGACGCTCAGTCATTGCCTGTACAGCAGGTCATTCTCATTGGTCTACAACGTTTATTGACGTCGAACGTCTGCAAACGTCGTGCCGTGTTTGTAGGATACTGTAACATATAATATGCACACAACGTCTACAAACGTCCAAGACGGTGACTTAGGCTCACTTGCATGGCTTACATGGCTACTAGGTGAATATGCGTAGGTGGTAACTCTGGAGTCATCATCAGCCGGAAGACGTCCACTGCTGAACATAGGCCTCCCCCTTAGACCGCCACGCCGAACGACAATTCGCCACTTGCATCCATCGGTTGCCCGCGACCCTCACGATGTCGTCGCCGTCGGTCCACCTAGTGGGAGGCCTGCCTACGCTGCGTCTTCCGGTCCGTGGTCGCCACTCGAGAACTTTTCTTCCCCATCGGTTGTCAATTCTAAGAGCGATGTGGCCTGCCCATTGCCACTTCAACTTGCAAATTTTACGAGCTATGTCGGTGACTTTGTTTCTTCGCCGAATATCCATATTAGGTTTAAAGAATTTATTCTCATAAGAACAATACATAGGTTCACTTACAATGAGATACAAAGTAATTGCTTATATCTAAAGAGTAACATTTTACCTCAGGTGCGTGTTGTTGAAGTTATACATAATTATAGATAGATCTTTGCTAACATTTGGAATGCGGTATGACTACATTTTATAGACGTGATTTTTTAGTTTAAGTTTGAATGTATTAATGTTATCACAATCTTTTACGTCATTAGGCAGGTCGTTAAACAGCTGTGCTCCTTCGAACAATATGGTTTTTTTACCGTAATTAGTCCGAGCTTGTCTTCGTTGTAATTTATTTTTGTTTCTTAAGTTGTGTGATATTGTTTTTTTATGTATTTGTAAATTTGATTGTACGCTGTTTGTAGTGATTTTTTTAATTAGAACGCAGGTGCCGTATGTGTATAGTTGTGTGAGATTTAATAATTTAGTTTTTTCATATATTGTTTTAGTTGGAGTAAGATAGTGATAATGGTATAGGGTTTTAATAATTTTATTCTGGGTTCTTTGCAAAGGCATCAGGATAGTTTTCGCGGCAGATCCCCATATTTCGATAAGGTATTCAAGATGTGATTTTACTAATGAGTTGTATATTATAGTACGTATTTTCCTTGGAATACAGTTAGAAATTTTACGTAATGATGCTAATAATGATAGTAATTTTGTTTTTACATGTTCGATGTGCAGTCTCCATGTAAGTTTGTCGTCTACCCTCAGACCGAGGTATTTTTCTTGACTCGATCTTTTTATTATGTCATTATTTATAGTAAGAGGCGGGAATTCTGGAAGTGGTTTATTTTTTGCGGTAAAAATCATGTATGTTGTTTTAGAGGTATTTATTGTGAGTAAATTGTATTTAAACCACTCACTGAGTATAGCAAGATCATTTTGAGCATCGGTTATAATATTATGAATAGATTTATCGAAATAGAAGAGGCATGTGTCGTCTGCGTATAAAGTTAGATGTCCCGTTAACCCTATTTTGTTTATATTATTAATATAGATAAGAAATAGTAATGGACTCAATATTGAGCCTTGAGGACAGCCATACGGTACATTTTTTATGGAACTAGTGAATTTATCTATTTTGACTACTTGTTGTCTATTTTGTAAATATGATGTAAATATTTCTAGGGCTTTATCTACGACTCCTATGTTGTTTAATTTTTGGAGAAGCTTGTGGTGACACACTGTGTCAAACGCTTTTTTTAGATCAATAAATACCCCTAAAACAACATCTTTTTGGTCTATGTGTGTTTTTATTTTAGTAATCAAGTCTATTGTAGCTGTGAGAGTGCTAGATTTCGAGCGAAAGCCATATTGTTCGTCGATTAAGAACTTTTTCTCAAGGAGGTACGCATTCAATCGACTATACAAAACACGCTCAAAGATTTTTGATAACACAGGTAAAACCGACACCGGTCTGTAGTTACTTGGGTCAGTCCTACTTCCTGATTTGAAAATAGGGCTGACTTTGGCAACCTTAAGCGTGTCCGGAAAAATGCCGCGCATCAGACATTCATTTATGCAATTCGTTAATTTCGGAACAATTATATTTTTGAGGCATTTGATCGCTTTAGTGCTGATACCATCTACCCCAGTACTTGTATTACTATCAAGACCGTTTATTATTTTTGAGATTTCATCCTCAGTGCAAGGAGTGAGTTTACTCAGAGTTACGTCGTGTGATTGGTTGTGTTCGTACATAAGAGTATTGCCGTCGTTTGCGTGATAACTGTCGGGTATTTTATTAGCTAATTCCTCGCCTATTGATGAGAAAAACGAGTTAAATAAATCACATATTGAGTTACCTTCAGTTACAGGTCCCGAGCTCGACATTAGTTTCGGAGGAGCACTGCTTTCTTTGACTTTATTTAGTGCTAGGTTATTAATTAGTTCCCACATTTTTTTCGGTTGATTGTTGTTGTTGTAGAATAGATCGTGATAGTATTTTTTCTTGTGTGTCTTGATTAGGTTTGTCACATGGTCTCGTTGTTTGGTATAGGCTTTTTGAATGTTTCCGTCTTTTGGATGTAATTTTGTCTGTTGCCATAGATTATTACGTAAGTCTATTGATTCAAGAATATTTCGGTTTATCCAGTCGTTCTTAGGTAGATTCAGAATTTTTGTTTTGTCTATTTTGTTGTTATTTACATGTTTTGTGATAAAGCGTTCGAGGTGGTAGTAATCATTTTCTTCATTCATATAATTATCTGTAAGTGCGTCGCTGTATAACTGTTCATAATTTATTGCTTTGTATTGGATTCTTTTTTTTATTTGCGGCTCCAGACTGCCTATTTCTAAATATATTTGTTTGTGGTCAGACAAGCTTGACTCAATTATGGAGAAGTTAAATGAGTGGTTACTTATGTTTGTACAAACATGATCCAGGATAGATTTTGTAGTCGAAGTTTCACGAGTACTGTATAGGCCATTAATTTTGTTAAGTATTTGATATCCGTTTCCTTTGATTTCATTCAGGTATTTAGGGACGTGGCTGTCCGCATTGAGGAGATCAATATTAAAATCACCAAACACAATTGCTCTTTTTCTCTGCTCGAGCTGTAAGGAGTACGTCGTTAAGAAATCTTTGATGTTTGAGTCACCAGGTTTATAAATCGCTCCGATGTTTAGGGATAATTTGTTGATATATATCCACAAGTAGTGGTTTCCATTTTCGCAAAGTTCTTCCGTGATGTCGTATTTTATACTTTCGTGTATATAAATCGATACCCCTCCACCTTTACGTTTTTTCCTATAGCTGTAAACATGCTTGTAGTGTGGCAACTGGTATAATTTTGCATCGTCTTCAGAAGTTATCCAGGTCTCCGTGAATACTAATAAGTGGGTAGTTTTTTGTATCGCTCTTAAAATACACTTTATTTCATCGAGCTTGCCTGATTTTCGAATACTTCGTAAGTTAGCATAAAAGAATCTAAGTGAGGATGGGTGTAAGGGTATATCTTCGTATTTTTTTATGATTTGGTGTCTTACTTATTCCGGATTCTATCCATCGCTCGTTGAGTGACTCTTAGTCTCTCTAAAAGGCCAGCACTCAGAGACCACGTTTCAGAGCCATATGTCATCACTGGCAACACACACTGGTTACTGTTACAACTCTGGAGTGCTTTTAGATAAATGGTATAAAGACGGCGATTTAGGTTCATTTCTATAGGGAGATAAACGGCGAACAGAATCTAAATCAAGGTCGTCTTGAGGTCAACGGTGAACAGGACCTAAATCAGGATCAGCTTGAAGTAACTGGTGCACAGGCGGCAACTTAGGTTCATCCTAATGGGCACCTTGAGGTGAACAGCGAAGAGAACATAACTCAGGATTATTTTGAGATAAACGGCCCATAGAACGTGATGCAGATTCGTCCTTGTAGTCTTTTGAAGTAAATTTGTTACAGTATCATTAGATTCGTCGTCCGTCATTATTGTACCGTACTCTCCGTCGTCTTCAAACGGGTCCCAAGCTGTTTCATCTGATGACCGATGTTAATTTTTTTTTTTTTTTTGCGTTTATCCATCTAAACAAGCAAGAAACACATTGATTAGATCGCTAGATAATGTTCATTATCTTTCTGCTGGATAAACATCTAGTTACAACGTAATTTAGGTAGGTACCTGCGTAAAAATCAAAGGAGCTAGTAGGTACTTACATTCTGTTATTACTCATTTATAAGTCCGTTTAAAAAATGAATTATAGCAAAATATAACTCTCTAAGGATAGTTTATCTGTTTTTACATAACGTATAATAAATAAACAGTCATAATACTTACATTTTATGAAAAAACACTCTCAAAAACCACAGTAAAAGCAGCCGGTTCTCGGCGGCGCGCGCACGCGTACCCCTAGGTTGACACTATGTGACTGAGGCAACGGGAATGTAGGGACGCGGGGGCGTATCATGACGTCGTGCGTATTCTACGTACCACCAGCGCACGAGCAGGACGTCTTCTTTTTGAAGCACCAAAAATCATAATGTAATGTGACAGAACAGTTTTGAAATTTTCATGCGTTGTGGCGGAAAGACGTAGCTAGTACAATTTTGTATGGCGAGTCGACGTGAGTATACGGTCTGCTTAAAACAAGTAAATTAAAATAGACGTGGTAGTACGTTCTGTCACCACTCGTAGCTGTCTTGGAACGTATATACACGCCACCGTCCATGAAAGGGTTAATAACGTAAAGGTTACTGAATGTGCGGTACTCGCGTTTTTCAACATTCATCGTGTATTCGGATGATGCGGCTCTTACTAATGGTTGCGCAGATAAACGTACAGGTGGGCGAGATGTAGGTGGAAGGATGCTGATTTTCAATGAAGCAGGGATGATAAATTATACTAATATTGTATGAGAATTTTTACTTGTACGATTTTTAAGCTCTTCTTACAAAGTTAAACCTTTCGTTGTAGCTTTCACTTGAGTTTATGACGGGTGTCTTGTGGTCTTGACTCAGCAACATTTTCCTGGTCTTAGCCTGGTTTTGGACAGCATCATTTTCTAATTCTTAGATCTGAAATCGAAGAAAAAATAGCTTTGTTTCTTAGTTGATTAAAATAGGTGTGCTGTAGCATCTTACTGTATCCTTATTATATAGAATACCGACCCCTAAAGAGGATTACAGGAGTAATGTTATGATGGTAAAAGGGAGAACCAAGTTCAAATAATATTTATTCCACGTACACAGAAATCCCATCCGGCCCTTTTATAATAAAAGACGACCTTGAAAAACAAACACGTTATAAACATTATACTGAAAAAATGTGTATTACAGTAGGTATCAACAGCAATGATTACAGGCTCCTCAGTAAATCCTATCTCGTTGCTACGGTTTACGAGTTTCAGACAAAATGAGCAGCCGTAAACAAAACGTGAAGGGAATACAACCGGGATTGGAACTACAAAGTTATACGGAGTTGATGAAGCGAGCTCTGGAACTAGTTGTAAGGTCATGCTAACTTATTATCTCGTAACACCCAATTATGGATAGCTGGGTGAGTGGGAGATTTAGTGAGAAATCTCTCCATGCCGAAAAATTAGGCAGAAGTGTACCCGCACATTTTCAAACTTAGATAAACAACCGGAAGGAACAAGGAAGTTCCTCCAACGGAAGTTCTTAAATCAACGAAGACGCACCAACTTAATATCAGCGCATTTAATAAAAAGGGCTACTCAAGGAAACCCCCAAAATTTTTCAACTGCAATAACTTCACCACAAAAATTATGAAAACCGCGGCGGCTGGCCTTATAATCCTTACTAAAAAATAATCCTCATGGCGTGTCGGGTTAGGTCAAGTCGTTTATCATCCGGGCCCAGGGGGGGTGAAGCAGGCTTGTGGGGGGTTGAAATATGCCACGTTTTCACTTTTTTTTTATCCACTTCCCCGTTGAGTAAGGCGTGTGAATAATTTAAGTGGGCTTTTGGCTGCGGTGCGTTTAAAAAATGAACCCGCGTCACTTTCTGTTTCACTGGCTGCGATAAAAGGGGTGCTGGGCACACTCTGGGTGCTTGTGATAACTCTGGCTGTCCATCTTCTTACATAATTCGTGTGGAAGTGGATAAGAAGTTGGAAACTTTATCTTGCGAGGACATAAAAGTTTTAAGTTTTGGGTTTCTGTTGTGTTTTTCTACCGGTAGGTACTGAAAGGAGGGAGTATTGTTTCTTGTAAAGTTATCTACTTTACTTACTACGTTTCTTACAAGCTGACACCGTAATATCGTATCGCATGTAATATCATTTGGCTGTCTAATTTTCTAAACATATTTGCGCGGTTTTCAGCAGAGTAATACACAACCCACAACAACAACTAAATACTGAATATGATAAAACTACATTTAATATATTGGCAACTATTCTTCTACAATAAAACATTAAACCCATGCTTGACTAGAACAAGATTCTAGCTAAAATATTGCCCGGGCTTTACACTTTTTGTAAAATTCAGGTAACTTTTGAGTGAACTAAAAATGTAGGCGCACTCATCTTTGGCAGTTCTCGTACATAAAATATTTTTAGCAAACGAGTGTAAGCTACTTTAGAAAAGTGGCTAATATCCTGGGAGACAGGTGGTTCGTTCTCGACTGAAGCAAAAAGTAGGGTAGTAAGGTGACAGGCTCAACTTTTTGAGAGTCAATTTTTAATGTAGTTTTTATATTTTTGCGGCAGACGGGACATTTTTAAAAGAATCACGAGTAGCATATACTGAAAAATATATGTAAGTTTTCTAAAGTAAGTAGAGCGAATGTGTTTGACAGTTTCTGCTATGGATTTATGTACTTTCAGAAAACTGTTCACAAGGTGAGTTCAGAGACTTCTGCATGTCATTCATAATTCTTAGACCTTCTCAGCCATCAATATTTAATTCTCAGCTAATGTAAGACTTGGAAATTCTTGTAACATACACATTACATGGAATAAATAAGTCGTGTATAAGTGAAACAATGCATTAATTACAAGCAGCACACTATCTAGCCCCCCCCCCCCCTCCAGCCCTCACCCTGCTACCCCCTCAGTGAGGGTGTCTCCTTGATTTACTGCGCTCCTACCCTGGAAAATTATTCTCCATTCGTGATTTACTACCAGCGCGTTTTTACCTGCATTATTTAACGATACTACAACACATATTACACTCTATAACTGAAGCAACAGGGTTGTAATTCGATTGTGGGTAATAATATGTAGTTTAGTGTATTCAGTAATTGCATAGGTATCGTTAATTGTTGTGATTGCGGTGGTCGTGCCGGCTGAGACACGCACACACACACATGCACACACACAAACACATTGTAGACGTGATAACGGTATAGAGAGGAAATCCCGGACGTATTTCAGGATTTTATGTGGTTCTTAAAGTGACGACAAAGCCGACATCTTTTGTTTATGGCGAATGAGAGGACGGCGCCCTTGTCCTTTGACCTTGGAGGGTGATCTGTAACAATTTATATGGGGTTGGTTTTACAGGCCAGATTGTAATAAGCACGAGTTGAGAGTCACAAAGATTAAATGATTTATTTGAATCGCAAAGATAGTACTTTACAGATTTTTTGTATTATACGTTGCACACTAAGTATTTCTCTAGTATTGTTTTTTAACTGTTTTTTTATTTAAAAATAAACGTTACTAGACCCTTTCTTCCTGTATCGTGAGTATGTTCACAAACATAGAAACTCAAATAATCAAAAACCCAGATACGAAATATCTACAAACTAAACTACGGACATCGAACCCGCGACAAGCTGCGCAATCAATCATATCACTTTAACGCTTGTCGGTTTACAAACATCATCATTATCGGCTTATAATGTTCCCAATACTAGGACACAGGTGTCACCATCTGATAACCAATCATCCATACTATAAACAACATCACTAGCCGTCGCATCTAAACGCATCGCCACACGATTAATCGCATCGCCGTCCATCGCAGGCGGCCCCAGACACCGGTAGCAAAGCAGGCGTGGGGTCGCGCGATCGATGCCCGTGCGGTGCACCCCTTTGTGGCGCGACAGGTGGAAGAATCGTCTTAACTTTATGTTAAGGGAAAGCTTTTTTATTTTCTTCTGAAGGTAATGGTATTGGATTTTAGGTGTGAAAGTGATTTCAATGAGTTTCGGCTTGTCTGGGTTTGTTGGTAATGGATTAGATTTGTTTAAGCTGTGAGGTTGATAAAGAGGTTTTAATTAATATTTTAACTATATATTTTAGTTTATTGGAAATAACATCTCTGATTTACTAAACCACATAATGAACGTTTGCCAAAAGCGTTTACTAATTCAAAATTAAAGAACAAGTGCAACGCTTTCAAAAGTTGTTATTCAGAAGACTTGTATCGACTAAATAATTCAAAGCAATTTCTGCAAAATCTTTCTGAAAAAAATCAGTCCACATTCATTTCACCACCTTCAATAAACCGCTCTACTGGTAAAACCTGATACATTTTCTAGCAAATAGACTTACAGGTAGTCCGCACAAATAAAAAAAGAAAGTACAAAACAGAAATTCTGAAATCCAAGTCCCAACCGCACCGGACAATACGCGCAAACAGAAATATTTTCGACCGATTTACCGCCGTAGCAATATATCGTAGCGCTCTACGGCGTAGCACAATGGACTCGTGGAGCGCGGCGTAGTGCGGCGTAGCCACGGCACGTGAATGCTAGGGTAACATATGTTTAGAACATCCTGGGACACGTTAAATTTATGACTCCCATTTACCAGATTTTGTATTATTACAATATTTGTATCGCTTCTCGCCGCAAAAATGAAATTGGATTTTTATGTGTCGTTAAATTTTAAAAGAGGTTGTTGAAAATTCTATTATTTTTTGTGTAACATTGTAAATAATGACGAGGTTACAATAACAACGTTAATGGGATTAGCTACATTTATGCTTGTGCAAAATGAATTTCCAAGTTAACCGCCATAGTAGTACTTGACAAAAAATATCAATTTATAAAATCGCTATTTACAAAACTCTCTACGTCAATCCATCTTCAGATCGAAACACTAACTGCACACTTGCACAATACATAATCGCTCGAACATTTGTGTTGAACAAGCCGCACTAAAACCTGCTGATAATTTACGTGACGTCACAGGTGGTTCTACCTACACTGCTCTGCTCATTACGTTACAAACATCCATTATATCATGAGACTAGATGTTCTTTACGAGCATCGTCCTCTTATCATCTTAAGACTTAATTATTAATTTGTTTGTAATTTATTTTAAAACGTTATGAATAAGGAACAAAATATGAATTAAGTTACTATATCCATTGCGCGAAGTTACTCCAAGTTCATGAGTAGTATTTTATTTACACCAACAGTGCCCATACCATGAGTTGTCATTACGATACTCGATCATCGATATCGACAGCGTTTGGCGCTCTCATTGGTTGAGAGTTCATACAACCTTGGAGCGGGACAATGAGAGCGACAAACGCGGTCGATATCGATGATCGAGTATCGTAATGACAACTCATGGTATGGGTACTGTTATGTCTTTGTATGATGTGTCAACCACTCAACCTCTTCTTAATTATTTCCGTCAGGTCAATTGAATATTGGTAAATATCAGTGTAGTTCCTAAAGGTCCCGAAGCATGGTGTCCTCAGTGGAAGCCTGCAGCAGCCTGGCGGAGGCTCCATTGGACCGTCGCCAGTGAAACTCGAGCATGACCGGCCTCGCAGATCGATGGGACAAAACAAAAAAATTAGAACACTCATTGAAATGAGCCAAACACCAGAACAATTCTATTTTTTTTTTCAAGATTCTCTCTCACAAACTTATTTCGCAGGAGCTCGTCCAATCTTCTGTGATAGCTGCATTAACATTTTTGCTAAATAAACTTAGATATTTTACTGTTATTTTTCTTGTTGCGATCGTAATTTTAATAGGAAACTCGACACAAGTAAACGTTAAATAGATTCAGTACACGTAGTGGAAATATTTACAATCATTGCGACTATGAGATAAAGTGATTAAAAAGAACGACTAATAAAAACATAAAAGAAAATTCGAAAGCTAATAAATATAACAAGATTCCACGAACTAAAGTTACAATCGACACCAAGGATAAACTAGGTAGGTACTTTATATTTTGTTCAATATTCTCAACCTTGAACACAATTAATATAATTGTCCCAGAGGCTTCATTAAAAGTAAATAGATATCAATAACCTTCATCTTATCTACTGTATCCAGACAATTACGTTTCGTCAATACAATACGAACATAATTGTTCAGAACAATTTAATTCCATAACAAATAACAGGGATAGCTTGCCATGATTACAGAGTATCAGTTCTATGGCCCGTACGTAGGCTTTCCACAGGGTCGATCACGATCTAAAATGTATCTTATTACTTTAGAGGTAGAGTGGGAAATATAATATTGGTGGAGGTTATGTAGCGCGTCTTTCGCTCCTTGGGGAAAGCGTCAAAGCCTTCATTAGACAAGTGTACACCGATATGAACGCGCACAGACGGAGGAGTGCCTCAGGGCGCTAGCCTCGGTACATTACTATGTATGTATTGATACGGTTTTAAAGTATCCGTATTTTGTTAAGTCAAGATGAAGTTAGCAGCGAAGGAGTTTAATTAATTAATTTTACCCAGTATGACTAAACTTAATTGAATTTCACTTAGTTCCGTAGGCTTTACTGAAATAATTTTAAACCAAAGTTGAGAGAAAAACCATTTCGACAAAATTTGATTAATGTTACGAACTATGTCACGGCCAGATAACGTTAAAAGGAATTTCAAGAGCCTTTCTTAAGTTAGAATTGAGAAAATGATTTCGATCCAGTATCAGCTCGGTACTCGTGTAGACACAGCTAAGTTTAGTTGTAGACTAGTTAGTCTTTTTCCGTCTGGCCGGGTATTAAATCATTGCAGCATTGTTATTGGAAATTGTGAATTCGCATTGCACCTCAATATTTCAATGCTTAAGTAGTTCGTTTGCTTTGTTTCGTTCACAAACGAAGCCAGTCGTGAGACTTGCTCTCGATTGCTCTGCTCCGAGCATTTGCTGCTCTCCTTTACTTTTTGTAAGAACTGTTTGTTTTTACTTCGAGTACTAAGTTGGGAGGAGTTTTGTATAAATTAATATTATAAGTATCCGACTGTGGCCAACTATTTCGAAGTTACAAACAAACAGAGTTTTATTCAGAGTTCTTTGTTTTGATATAAAAGCGTTCGTTGATAAGATTTTTTCTTTGCGAAACTTTTTAGTGTTCATTTTATTTTGCTGCTTCTATTGAGACTGCAATCCAATTTAAGGAGAAGTATTATGTTTTAATATGAAATACTGTTCTTTCGCGCGTCGGCATTTGTAAGGCTTGCGGAGTGAAACTAATATCCTCTTTATCTGAGAATTTTCTTTGTCTTTATAAACTTGGAGGGATGCTATGAATTGAAGATTTTATTGAACTTGCTCTAATATAAAACTAAGATATTATATTTGCTAAAAATATGAATCTCATAAATAAACTCTTAAGACGATTGAAATATTGGTGACAACTCAGTAAAATATTTAAAAGGACAATGAACTGTTTTGGGGCTCCAACCTTACTCATCGGCTCATGGGTCTCCAGGCCCACGTAAACTATATGAAAAATATACGTATATGTTAACCAAAGCAATCAATCAGGGTGCACTCGCACCGCTTTGCGGGGACACCGCACGAATATCTAATTTTGTTTGTTACCCCGCTACCCCCAGGCACTGCCAGCACCCCCTGGCACCCCCCGAGGGCACAGCGCAGGCGTCGAACACCCCAAATCCTGGCGGACGTTGATGGATCACCCTTAATGACAAGCACCGAAGGGGCGATAGGGTTGTAGCCCTTATCGATAGTCGTTATCGATAAAGTCGCTTGTGGAAATTGGTTCGATAAGATCTAATTGTTTGTCGGGTGGTATCGTGGTGAAATTGATTGGTATTATTAGGGGGTTAGTTTTCTGATAGTGTCTTGGCATTTTTCTTCGTGTCTATGCATAATTTTTTCAACTTTATATCGGGATCCCTTCTTACCAAACATTTTTTAAGTTAAGTTTGTACAGGAATAACACATCTTTGTCAAACTAAACGATTATTGTTTCATTCCGGTTTCTCGAGTAACATTTATACTATACATATACAAAAATATCATATACCATAAAATACCATTTTGCACAGACTTGAACAATGACTTAGAGTCTTAAACATTACATTTACTGACCTAACCATCTATGTCGACATTATCCACATTTCATCCAGCCTTCGGCACAGCTTTCGCGTCCCCCACAAGCACTCACTACAATAAGTATTAGACATAAGCGGCCCATTTCCCTCATTCACTCGTTCGTTTGTCTGAAGCGTTGTATCGACATCGATGGAGCCTGCTAGTGTCGCATCACTAGAACATATGCGCCCTTCGCGCTCTCGACACAATCGCATTAGAAATTTGCGATTCATGCTTTTATTTAACTGTACTTCTTGTTGCTTCTGCTAACTTTATGCTTGTATTTTCGCTTACGATGTGATCGGCATATGAAGTGGTTAATACACATTGTTTCAACATCGTTCTTGACAACATTGGTAATGTTTAAGTTGATTTTTTGAACATTGACAAATAAGATTGAAATGACATCTAGTGCAACAAGTTTTTTTTGGTACAGTCACGAGCAATAATATGTATACACTTAGCAGAATGAAAAAGCTATATTCTCCTACCATATTGATAAACATTTTGCGTTTTCATGAACCTTCTATTTTGGAAGCCATGCTATTAAGAAATGGGTCTTATTTCAAAGTAGAAACTAGTATTTCACTATAAAATCGCGTATGCATTTTGTTAAGTATATACATCTTATTGCTCGTGACTGTACTATAGTGTGCATGTCTGACTTACTTATATTCTTCTTCATCAAATATGGTTCGACCGTTCGACCACCTGTCTTCATTCCTTATAAATAGCAGGTCAGAGAAGCTTATTTAACTAGAAAAAAAATGTATTTTATAGGAGTAACAGTTACTGGAATGATCGCTAATTTACACACAGCATTCACAACACATGGGCAAATAATGGATGAATACTGAAATATTTAACATTTTAAAGTAACTCTGTCATTATCTACCATTGCAAGGGGACAACATGCTGAGTCCAACGACCCCCTAAATATAGTGATAATGGAAAAAAATACCCTCTAATGGCGTACCTTTGTCCAACAATAGAACTGCTACCTCCGACCTGAAATATAAATGAAATCACGTAAATAAATAATTATGAAATTCGTATAGTAACGTAACCAAGGGTAGGTAGATCTCTATTAATAAATAATAGAGCTGTATGATGGACGGATGGACTAATGTCAAGTCCATTGGACATTGTGTGCGGTACTTAATGATGCTAGTCACGGAATGCGTCGATGGAAAGCAATTTTACAACGATTCCCCATCGATTGGGGGACGCTATGTTTGGGGAGCTAGCAAATTGTTTTACAGTTTTATTACGGTCGTGTTCGATTGGTTGGCGTGTCGTTTCCGATTCAGTTACCAAACAATAATATTAAAGTTCAAGTATCTACTTGTGGTTTCAATATTTACCTACATGTTGAAGATGGAAATCTACGAAAGTAATATTGGCATTCCGCGGGTTAAACACAATTGTTTCTAGAGGTAAGAATTCAATAGGTACTTAGATACTTATAGAAATATTTTCATTGCAATTCAATTACACTTTATAAAACCAACTTACTGAAACTTACGAAAGTTACGAAACATTAAAACTTCAGGGTTCGAGTAAGTCGTTCTATAAGAAAATAACATTAGTTACTCAAGAAAACTATAAAGATGGAAGTCGAGAAACCCAAAATACTATAAAGAAAAATATCCAGAAAGCAACAGTAGCAAAGGAAACGCTTTCTATTCCGGCCGTTACGAACAGATTTTCATACGAATTTCGATTGCTCTTGTAAAACATTATTCGCCTCTCGGAGATTTTCGTGTATTTGCTCGCGAATTCTGCGAGCAAAGTAAACGGACTTCAAAGGGTACGTTTTGTTTTCTCTAAATTCGAATATTAGCCTGTTTGCATTTATTTCTGCATTTGGGAAACTGCTTTACATCTTTATGGGAGAACAGTAGCTAGACCACACGTTACCCGATGGAAATGCCGAATATTGGCCTTAGAAATGAAGTATGGTCTCATTGTGATTGGGTTTTGCTTTACTTTTGTAGATCTTGCTCATAACAGCATCTACAAAAGTAAAGCAAAACTCGAACTCAACCGTTATACTACTAGGGTAAGCATGATGGTATAAGATAACATTGACTAAAGCCAAAAGGGTGTAAATGTGCAAATGGATGACAGACTTACTTCAGCTCCTGTTTTCCCTCTTTGTACATAAGCGGCAGTTAAAACAATGTCAGTGCATGGCATAGCAAAGATGCCTTAAGGTGCCGGTTCGCGCTGGAGACCGCGACAGAAGACAGCGACAGGCGACCGCGACAGGAGATTGCGACAGGCGACTGCGACAGGAGACCGCGACAGTACTTAACATTAGGCAATGTATAAGCGGCAGTTCGCGAGCGAGACAGCGACAACAGACAGATAAACAATCTCCGGTCGCGGGCCGTATCGCGGTCTCCTGTCGCGGTCTCGCGCGCGAACTGGCACCTTTAGAAGTGGCGTAGTCTTTACATAAAAATGTGAAGGTTGATGAGGATGGATGGATCTTTGTTAATCTTTTACACAATGACTACTGAGTGGATTTAGTACACAAATAGTTTAAAATCTGGATTAATACATGAGATACTATTTGTCCTGCTTTGTCGCTCCTGTAGGATAATCGACAAACTTCACGCGAGCATAAGTTAGTATTCTATAAAGTTTACAAGTACCAGCGACACGAAGAATAATAATATCAGTTATCATATTTACTCTGCTGCCCATTTTGTCATTTGCTTCTATCTCACGATTTACAAAGCCAAACGTTTATCGAAAAAGACTAAAAAAACGATATAAAATTTCAAATCGAACTTTTCAGCTTCACGATTTTCAGGCAATTGTATATCCATTTCAAACTGACACATCTGGTTTATCGACGATGCACGATGGTAGAAAAAGTGCCATCAGCACTAAATAAAAATGGCAGCACACAAAATAGTTGCGGCAGTTTAGATACAACATGTTAACGAGTTTTTTATTGAAGTGAAATAAATCCGCCTCTATCTAACAAAATGTTCAAGCTCTGAAAACCATCGCCTCCTTCTGCGAAGCAGTTATGCTCGTGAAGGAGGAGGCGAGCCGCGAGTGAGAGAGGACAGCGTCCTCCCTCCGCCCCAGCCGCAGTGGTAGACGCCCACGGCGTCGGACGTCGCGGGACGATCTCCGGCCACCGTAGGCGCGGGCATGCGGGCGGCGAGTAAAGGGCAACTCGCCACCCGACCATGGACCATGCCCGGGTCGATGGCGCGTTGTGTTCCACGCGCGCCTCAAGGAGTGTCAGCATGATGACGGGGCCCCCCTCTAGAGGGCCAAAGCCTGCCGGGGTCGCGGGACTTATCTCATTACCGTGACCCCGGGACATAACGGGCTATTGAAGGACACCGTGGATTTTAGTCAGTACAAGTCTGACAGTCCCTCCCGCCCTGCCCGGGGTGGGAGGACTCATTTGATGATTTTACCACGCTAAAAAAAAAAAAAAAAAGCTCTGAAAACCAGGGCTTTTAAGGCGCGGTCTTATCTCATATTCCCAAAAATTGGTTTCTTAGAACGTCGAGTATGACGTAATGTAATAAAAATAAGCAACGCGAAAAATACAGTGAACAGAGAAGGGTATAAACATAAAGAAGAATTTAAACCGAACAGAATAATAAATAAGAGTTTGATATTCCCAATAAAAATTGGGAAGTTGTAGCACAAAAATAAACTTTGACGTCGAAGATCTCTGTATTTCCAGCGATAACAACAGTTTTTTTTTAAGAATTTAGTAGGTTTTCCATTTTTTTAAAACTTTAACCGAACCATTATTTAATTTTATGTCTATATTTTAAATAATCTAAAGAAAAGCAGTAAAATAAATGCCCATTCGCAGCTTACGTCACATTTCAACACAAATGTCATTTTTTCAATTTTCAATCTTATTGACGCTCCATAGTGGTGACAATAGTTTACGCGGTCATAAGCAATTAAAATCGTAGTCAGTCCGCGTCTTAAAGCCTTTCTAGTATTAAACGACCAGTTTCAAAAATATTTACGCACAGAAATGATGCGTTGGTTTATGTGGTCTATTTATTTTATCATCAGAGACCAGCCGACCGTTTGACCCTGTGACCTACGGAGTGACCTCTACCCGTACGCCATGAAACTGAAATATCCCGGGGCTATGTATCTATTGTGTCAGCGAATGTTTATTTTATTTTTTTGTAGTTATGTAAAATAGGTTTTGTGTTGACTATCAGAATGGAATTGTAACAGAAAATAAAGTTTTTGAGGACTAGGTAATAATTATAGCGAACGTACATCAAAATTGTTGCGTACCTTCTTTGTCATTTTTAAATAATTGTAAAATACAGTGCTGAACGTTTATCAATTTGGGGAAAAAATACCAGCTCAAAACCTTTTTTAAACCTTGCTCCAGTCTAGGAATTTCTCCTGTATCCACCAAAATTTCATAAGTTCTTCTATATCGGGCATGCGGGCGGCGAGTAAAGGGCAACTCGCTGCCCGACCATGGACCATGCCCGGGTCGACGGCGCGTTGTGTTCCACGCGCGCCTCAAAGAGCGTCAGCATAATGACGGGGCCCCCCTCTAGCGGACCAAAGCCTGCCGGGGTCGCGGGACTTATCTCATTACCGTGACCCCGGAACATAAAGGGCTATTGAAGGACACCGTGGATTTTAGTCTGTACAAGTCTGACAGTCCCTCCCGCCCTGCCCGGGGTGGGAGGACTCATTTGATGATTTTACCACGCAAAAAAAAACTTCTTCTATATTGACAAGTCTAACTTTAAAATACCAATACATAGGAATATTAACCGTTAAGTAAGTATACAGATGAAAACCTTAGAATGCTTATGACGGTCCACATGAAACTCGAAACTCACATCATGAATAAAATACGCTTATCAAGTTATCATACGAAGGCTACGATAAACAATATCACATAGCTTATTACCATCACAAGGAGTACATTTCCTTTTTAACTTATTTAGAAAGGAGAAGACACTCAGAATCTTCCCAGTTCGTAACATTAGCATAATCGACTTAACCCTTCCATGCAGGGGACGCGTTTAAATTACCCTGTATTACCCCGGCGTGGCGGGGGTAATTCAGGGTAATTATGCGTCCACAGTTAGAGGCCCGGATAGTGGACTGTAGTGCAAGCTTGTAATTAGAACTAGGCTAATTATTGACCTTAAAGATCATGAGAGGCTTGCCCAGAAGATTATGTGAAACTATTAGATTAGAGGCTACATTTATATAGTCTGGCAGTGGCACTGTTTTTGATAGATAAATAGTAGGGGGTTAAAATCTATGTACAGAACAACTTACTAGAATCTCAAAAATTTTACCAGTCGATTAACCTTCGTCTATCTATAGTGATAAGGTTGAAAATCTATTCAAGAAATGTGACACTGTACCATAATCTGTACACTACACCCCATCTTGCACACGAATTAAACTCATAAAGCACCAAGCCATTGTACATACTTACGTAAAAAAATAGAAACACACTGCCAAACAATAACTTTTTTTATCGTGGTAACGGTAGAACTACAGAGTGTATGGTATAAAGTAGGTAATTCATTTCTAAATTTGACTTAAACAATATTCCTATCAAATAATTGGAAACCCCAATTAATCAGTTCATGAAAATCGGCTTTATAAGTTTTGCAACTAGTACCCAAACTCCATTTTATTAGTTTAGTCGCTTGATACGTAATTTCATGACGCAATCTATCGGTAAAGAGCAAAGTAATGACGCAATGTCACAAGTTTGAAATCAAAATGTTAATTAGGCATATGTACTATATACATACCATTATATTCCGCCTGTATATTTACATATGCATATGAGCCGGCTGACCTACTGCGGAAGTTCCCGTCAGTTCCACGACGTATTTGCTTGAACTAAGTTTGCTGAACTAAGTTTGACGTGTAATAGCTAAACTTAACGGGGTAATTATAAGGATAAAGACTTTGACTGTTGTATTAGTAGTTGAGGGTTAATATTCGTGGAGATTCCCACTATGAGTACCTATATTTAGATGGCTCTTGTTTGATATTATGGCAAACAAATATAGCGTTAATAATATGTTGGAGAAACTACTTTTATTACGAAAATTTATTTTTAATAAAGCCTTATTTTTGTTCTTTCTTGTTGACTATCAATATTTGAACTATAAAAAGTTTTCTAGAATTCTTATAAATCTATTCCAGTATCCTGGAATTACATACAACAGACTTTTAGTGAATATAATATTCACAAATACATTTTCACGCGATTAAGTTTCAGGAAAAACCATAAACCATTCAATCTTACCCTTTAACTTACAACAAGTAAAACAAACCTTCAGTTATAATTACCAGCTTAATTAACCACAAGTATGCCCCAACTGATTGTAATCTGTTAGACCCTTTTCACACGCTCCGGGTGCCGGATAGCCAACACCGACCCGGGTGGTGCAGTGTATACTATTTCATACGGCTTTCTTACACATTTGTGTACGAAAGCCATATGAAACTGAGACTGGCGATACATGCATGAACAACCGGGTGAACGTTACTGACTTTACGGTAACCGGTATATGTATAAAGGTGCTTAGATCCATGTAAGTTGTACTGCGTTTGACCTTTAACATAAAGTTGTGTGTAAGGCGGTTGAAATTAACACGCAAAGTTTGTTCCTTAAGCCGACTGTTTACAATAGCTTGCGTTGGTTCAACTTCTATGTCTTTGAATGTAGTAAGTAATATCATAATAAGTGGTAGTACTGCCATACCTGACGTATTCCACATTGGGCACCTGCTGATATGGCACCTGAGGTATACCACATACGGCACGTCCCAGCAATAGTCCGATCCGGAGGTGCCATCACTACACAGCATAAAACAAAGTCGCTTCCCTCTGTCTGTCTGTCCCTATGTATGCTCAGAACTTTAAAACTACGCAACGGATTTTGATGAGGTATTTTAAATAAAAAGAATGATTCAAGAGGAAGGTTTTTTAATTATGTATTAACATGCATAATGTAGTAGAGAAACAATATGCGAAAATTCTCAGGTGCCATTCACGTAGGTGCCGTATCAGCGGGTGCCCAATGTGGAATACCTCCCAACCTTTTTCTGTGTTAATACTTTAAGAGTTATCTTCTATTTATTTTATCGAGGTCTTTATTTACTTTGTTCCGTTTGTAACATGTCAATTGTAACGTTTATTTTATCCTTGTTCGCAGATAAATCCGGACTGTTCCTAGAATTACGGGTAAGTGACCTTTTTATTAGAATTGGCATTTTATTGGTATATTCGGCTCTTGTGTATCTCTTATAGGGACTATTTACTTAGCTAGTGTGTCGTTTTAATAGATATTGTAGCTACAGTCGTATTCGTTACTGTTGGGTGGATGATATTTAGTTTCTATTTTTTAATTAATGTCTTTAATCTTCTTCATTCTTTTCTTTCGATCGAGAACATTGACACACACAACAGAACATGAACACACTGCATCCCGTATTACAGAACGTCACTCAATACTCAAGCATTACTTAAAACTAGATTCCGGACTTTTGACTGCTTCAACTAGTTTAAATAACGTTTAAGTCTCGAGAGAAGTTCTGTAACACGGGCCTGAGTATCCAAAAGCCCTCTGTAAAAAAAACTCATGCAATTTAATTACTTTTAAACACATATTTTCTATATTTTATTAGTCTGCACAGCTAAAGTTTAATAAAATCTTGACCCCACATAACAATCGAACCGACTTCATTTGTTTTCCAACACATTCTACATCCGCACAGAAACATAATCATAACAATTACAAACGGAGCATATGTTTTACCAAAACAAGTCCCGATGTACTGGCACCGCAGTGCATACCATAGACAACAGACCAACAGACACGACGGACAGGAAACGGAAGCTGCGCAAGCGCAGCTCGCTGTAAATCGCTCGACGCGCACATTTCGCTGTCATCGCGTGCGCAACGCACTCGCCCGTGTAGGATGCGCCTGATTCATTGGTGGGATGGAATCTGGCAAGTTTTTTTAGATTATGTGGTGGAATTTTTATTGCTAATCATTTAGATTTTTTCATAAGTTCATTTATTAAATAAATAATTCATCGGGTTGAGGTAAAATCATGATCGGATAGATTTTCCATTTAAAAATATTATTTGTAAGGATTTTAGATTAAATTTAAGATTATAACTATAGCTATAGATAGTGCAAGTGTAGTTTATGAATACAGCTTACTTAAAATTGACACACTTTCACAAGCGATAGCAAAATTAAATTTTATTTATAAGAAATTATTTGTTTTAATTTATTTAAGGGGATTTTATTTGAGATTTATATTTTATTTAAAATTAACATTTATTTATTTTTTATTTTTTATCACGCACATATTTCGTATCCGCCATTCATGGTTACTCTACGCATGCACATAGCCAATCGCATCGCACCTTGCCCTGCGTCCGCGCACTTCACAGATTTACTGCACGCCATGTTGTATCTTATGCACTTACTGCACACAGTGACTTGCCACAGAACTTTAACTAATTGCAGTGGGCCCACTGCAATTAGTTAAAGTTGTGTTAATGAACATTATGGACATGAGAAAAGGGTTGAGTCCTGCATACTTCTTTCAAACTATTTTCAGTCATGGTGGTCAATCTCGGCAGATAGGGGTCATCGATGCTCCCGCATCGATGACCCCGTGCACACGATTATTATTGCACACGTGTCTGCGCAGGCACAGGTGCTCTCTCTCTTCCTTCACTCTCATAGTCCGGAGGGACTGAAATCTGACATGACAGCGAGAGAGATGAGGCGCAGGACTAGCGGCTTAAAGTGCCATCCAGGGAACGGGGTGTCAAACCGCCAATTTACAAACTCCAGACTCATTATAAATTTCTAATGAAAGAGGACAAAAGCTTGCTTGACTCAGCAACCGAATTGAACCGTGCCTGAGACCGCGAAATTAATTAGAACACTTTAAAAAGTACCTAAAGGTGTAACATTGAGAGTGTAAAATGATTCCAATTGGAATCACCACATTTATTGAAATAGAATAGTATGAAACTATCACTTTATTCAATAAATTCGAAAAAGACATCACTTAATTGCCTCGTTTCCTTTAGCACAACAATGGTACTGTACTGTACTGTCTAATGTAACAATGCGCTAAAAAGTTTCAAAAGCATCGTGAAAATGAGTTTCCTCTTAAGTGTTATGGAGAGAACTTTCTGTGTTTACGTTTATAGTGGCTGCTCTGTTCAAGTTGGGTGGCCACTTCGCACTCGCGGCCGATCAATTTTGCAACATTGTCTTCACACCCAGCAATCTTAACTTTAAAAGGAGTTTGAATCTTATATCATCAGAATGGGGTGTATTTTTGAGTGGATACGTTTCATAATTTAATTGCAGTATAAACAAATATTGAATGTTTCAATTTAAACCCTCATATAATATTGATAAACGCAGTTTAATTTGAACTTAGGCTTTTAAGTCATAAGGTATATTTTACCTTGCGTCAGTTATGACACTTTGTAAAGAAATATTGGAACTCAACTTTGTTAATTAAGCGTTTAAATATTTAAGTTTAATTTATTTCTGTTAGTTTCGGAGCTGGAACTATTTTAGGACACTTGTTTTACTTTCACTTCGTCTCAAAAGCTCTTCGAAGTCTAGCCTAAAGCCTATTTAATAATTTTCCTTTCTGTTATTAAATAGAGATTGATTTCATTACACAGTTTGCTGAACCTAAATTAAATGGATTCATTTATAGTCTCGTAAACGGTTCTGCTCTTAAGCTTTACTTTGTTTTAATTTGCCTAGAGGCCCTAGGACGAGTTTTATATATTTGGTTATACAGAAATTTTATGGTAAAAGAAAAAACGCCTCCAAGGTACGAACGAGGAACTAATTTTATCTATCAAATTAACTTGTCACAAAATCGTAAAAACTCGCGTTAAGATATCTGAAAAGTGAAAACCAAATCGGCCATCACAATGTTTTCACATTACTGTGCTGTGTCAATACTTTAGTATGATAGAACAACGTAGGCCAACATATGGATTAAAATTACGTTTCATTTCAAAAAGTTTAAATTACGTTTCATCCACATTCGGGCCTAAAAAGAAACTACATACGGAAAAGTTACATTAGCTAAGTGAAATAAATGCGTTTTGATAAACTCTCTACAAGCACCGTTATGTAAACGATGCATGTAGTATAGGTTTATGTAAGACAGTTATGTACGAGTAGCTGTCCTAGAGATAATCATGCTACAATAGATACAGTGTAACAGTGTTAAATCATCGTAATACCTCCTGCCGTGCGCCCGCGCATCGGTGAGCGAAACCACGTGTAGGACCTGTATTCATAGTCTAGTGCAAGAGTTAGCAGATACAAATCTGATGAATCTGAACATCGGGTGTATGTTTAGAATTAACATGTTACATTAGTATGCGACTTCATACAATAGCAGTTTTATGAATTAACTTTATGAAAGAGCTGAAAATTACGCTGGAATGGTTTTAAAAAAATAATTAAGTTATACAGTTACGACTCATTTCAGCGAGGTGAAAAAAGAACAAAGTGTTTCTTTTATACATAAACTTTCGATATAATAATATGCACGTTAATAGCAAAAGAAGGATTAGTTTAATTTTAAAGTTATAAGTTAGATTTTTTACTTGTTTTTATGTAAGTATTCAGCAATCTAGTTTACTATGAACGGTTTGTTTTATGTATATGTTACGGTTAAAGCCTGAAATGCGGTTACACCTAGGTTTACTTCTGCGTTGTTTAAAAAAAACCACGGAAAAGATGGCGGGGTTATTCAGTACCCACCATCCTCTTCTAACCTAAATTGTCCGAGTCGGGGTGCCAGCAAGTCCCGAGGTTAAACCTAGTTCTAACCGAAGATAAGTAGGATACACCTAGGTTTAACCGCATGTGGTCGGATACACCTAGGTTTAGCCGGTTAAACCTAGGTGTAACCGCACTTCAGGCTTTAACCGTAACATATACATAAAACAAACCGTTCATAGTAAACTAGATTGCTGAATACTTACATAAAAACAAGTAAAAAATCTAACTTATAACTTTAAAATTAAACTAATCCTTCTTTTGCTATTAACGTGCATATTATATCGAAAGTTTATGTCTAAAAGAAACACTTTGCTCTTTTTTCACCTCGCTGAAATGAGTCGTAACTGTATAACTTAATTATTTTTTTAAAACCATTCCAGCGTAATTTTCAGCTATTTCATAAAGTTAATTCATAAAACTGCTATTGTATGAAAGCAAATGAAACTCATTTTTATTTTATTAGTTACAAGAGTACAATATACGGAGGAATTTAATTGGCAGCGACTTTTTATTACTTCTCTGGGCTATTTACGTTGTAGCGTAGTAAAGAGGGCTCCATCATAATGGCCATCGTGTCTTTTATTCGCTTGTAATGACATTCTTACAGGTACATCACGTTTTGGAGCTTCAATCATTTTTATAGACTCACAATAACGACTCATTCTTTCGTCGTCTGCTCAGGATAATAGCCTTATTAAATTAACATAAAATCCCTAATCTATACTAATAATATTATAATGACGTAACATTTGTTTGTAAGTTTGTATGTAGGGGGTAATCTCCGGAAGTAATGAACCAATTTAAAAATTGTTTCACTGGTAGAAAGCTACATTATTCGTGAGTGCTATAGGCAATAAATTATAAATATATCATGCATATTGTATATTTTACCGCCCAACGAAGTGAGCACGGGTCAGCTAGTTGAATATATGTTCGGAAATAACCAAGGTCCGTTAGTTATTATTTTTCTAGGATATGACTGTTGACCTATGGAAATAACTCGCAACTTATCAACCAACGACCATATATAACTAGACTCCTAATCACAGGCGACCGATGTCTGTCAACACATTAGGTAAAAAAATCTTATAACCGTCGTGACTCGACCACTCCTGTGAGTCCCCGTGTCGCACTGACCTTGAGTTAGCCAATCAGAATGCAGTACCCCGTCTCCCTCGCTTACGTCGTACCTCAGCGACTTGACAGAATAATTTTCGTTAGTCAGATCGTGCATGAGGCGTCTAGTTATAAATGGTCGTTGTTATCAACGAATAACGTTTCATTTCCCAACTGATGAGAATAGTTCAACTAATCCCCGCACGAGGAATTTCTCCTGTATCGTGGGTACGTTTAATAACATTGAAACACATGACCTCATCCCACCAGCCCCTTCTATCATCGCACATCTAGACGCACGGCTAATTACCATCCTTACCTCATTGCTATACCACCAATTCGCACTAAGCGTTTCCAAGCGTCTTTTATACTGCGGACAGCGAAGGAGTGGAACTCTCTGCCTGCGTCTGTGTTTCCGAACGCATACAACCCTAATCTCTTCAAAGTTAGAGTGAACAGGCTTCTTCTGGGTAAGCTCGCTCCATCGTCGACCTTGTCTTAGTCACTACTGACCTCGACTAAGGTCAAGAGCAAACCCATTACACATAAAAAAAAAACATGCACAAACCACCCAGACTTGGAACAACTACCTGTAGATCCAAAAAATATTTGTTCCGTGCAGAGATCGAACCCGCGACACGCTGTAACAGTCGATCACTCAACCACTGCGCCAACCGTCACAAAACTTTGACTTATTTTAACTAAATTAAAATACTAACATTATTTTCCACTAGACTATAAATACAGTCCCAGGATCACTCGCGCATGTAACTCGAGCTCGCACACTGCGCCCTTTGAAACTGTTACCCTTATACTTGTAGTATAGCAGATCATGTAGGATTAGTTGGCAGACACAGAGGCAGCACTGTCCAGCAGATCAGTAGCCAAGAGAGTCGACCACCTATCGTATATTTAGATCCGAAGGCATTTCCGTTTGAAAACTATTGAGTCAGTCGTTACAGAGATAAGGTAGCAATTTCGGTTCAAATCTACAGCTGTTTTCAGTGAACTCTTATTCATTTTCTTATTTTTTACTAGCTTTAATACAGAAAGAAAGAAAAGAGATTTATTGGAACACACAGGACAGAATAAACAAAATTACATGAATAAAAAACAACTAAGAAAAACAAGAATTAAATAAAAGAAAAACAAAAAGGTAAAACAAACCAAAAAAAAACAATTTAGTCTGGTCCTGTGTGAGGCCAAAAGGCTCCTACCTCAGCATGTGCTGCGACAATTTTAATTGTCACAGCGCTGGTTTTCTGCTAGGGCCCAACTAAATACTGCTGTTTTAGTTAAATATAAATTATGTTATACAACGACAAAGTGAAAAGATCTGGTTCTAAAATTAGGTCCTCGTGTAATAAATTAAACCAACACAAAAGAAAACCGCGACGTTATTAGAATGTTACAATTTTGATTTTATTATTAGTAGCTGTCTCGTTGTTGCTTACTCTTGCAGTAATCTTTTAGTTGGCAAAAAATAGAGTACCGCTTCTATGCTATGTCCACTATACTACTGCCTCGGACAAAAGCACCCTTATATTCATAATCTCTTTACTTTTGGATTCCCTTGCTGTAATGCAAACCTTTCATAAAAGACACAGTACCTTCGTTATGTCTTTGCTAGAAACTAGGTGCCGATGTCAAAATTACATCATCATTAATTAATTAGTAACTCAGATAGGATGTTTCCGTGTTCTTTCAGATTAAAAATAACAGGAATTTCTACAGTATCTTAAAAATTACTCATCATGACATAAACATCCGCTTGCCAAATATCCCGATGGAGACACAAAACAAACCTTCCCAGCAGTGGTGTCGCTAAACGTGGTTCAATCAGTGTTATCTGGTTATTTTTTGTGGTCGCAGCCTGCGCCGTGGGTCGAGTGCTCGAGTGGACCAGTAATGCTTCACTCAGATAAAGATCTCAAGTGTTTGATATATGACGCGTAAAAACTATCGGTTTAGGGATGGGACGAAGAAATGTCGATAGATTTGTTTTATTTCTTTTGAAGCTGGCCAAATATATTTATCGTAGATGTTATGACCTTTTTGGGACTACTAAGACAATTAGGTTTTTTTTTTTAAAGCCTGTTCTGTCCCACTCCTGGGCAAAGGCATCCCTCCACTCCTTCCACTTCTCGCGAGCCCGTGCGTCCTCCTTCCAATTTGGACAGAACCAGTCCTTCGTCCCGCCATCTCCTTCGCGGCTTATTTATTTATTTCCTTACCAGGTTTATTTACAACCTGATAATTTTTATTAGTAGTATCATAGGTCCTTCTAATGCCCTTATTTTTCAGATATGATTAAACAGTATAAACACAAATATGAGAAAGGAATCATCATCTTTATCACCTGCCTGTCCAAATCAGATAAAATCTTTAATATATTCTTTGTATACTTTATCTAGCTGATCCCTGCAGTTTCACCCGTTGCTCCGCTTCTCTTGGTCATAGCGTGATGTTCTATAGCCTAGAGACTTCCTCGATAAAGAGACTATCCAATAATTAATATTAAATAATTTTCAATTTGAATCAATAGTTCCTGAAATTTTCGTGTTCAACCAAACGAATTCTTCAGCTTTTTGAATTCAAGTAAAACAGTATAGATAAGTAAAATTTATCTTTTCAATTCTCCATGTTGTTTTCCTTTTTCAATAGTAGGTATTAAAATCGTTTTTTCTTGAAATTTCTAATCATCGCCACAACAATTCAAAAACTCAAAAATATAGGCTGGCTATGGCTCAGCACTAGTGTCTCCACTGAGAGTGTCTGCTACCTGCGCGCACGCACTTGACGTCGCCAACATGGCGCGCAAATGTCGCCCCACCGCCTTTTTTATTTTCCTTTTTTCAACAGAATTTGTACCAATTGATTCGTGAGCTGTTGAATGATAAAGATGTTAATTTTATGTGTTTTTACATTTATTTTTGTATCCCAAGCACAGCTTTACACATGAGTAGCTAGCCCCTCGGTCGTACACTAAAGGCCGTACGTACGCTTTTTCATTTTACATACAATAAACGCCGTTAATAGGTACTTACTTCAAGTAGGTACGGTGTACGCAAAATTCGCATATCTTGTAAATACCAAGGCTTTACTTAAAGCAAGGGCTTACGGCAAGAGTTTGCTAAAAGTAGATCTCTGAATAACCCTATTTGGTGGAATACAGGAGTTAGATATGTATGTTTATTTTCACATCGTGTCTCCATATTATGGATAGTTGAAATAACATCAGAACAGATGCTATGCTAATCATAGCTAGCAATAACAGAGGTGTTAGAACAGCACTGCTGACTACAATCCAGGAATTCCTTTGAAGTCACGCATCCTTCTTGTCATCGTTATCCATTACTGTATCTTTCCTTGATCCTGTGAAATGTGGCTAATGCAGCAAGTAAATGGCAGATCAGAACCTCAGGTAATGCGACTTGTGAGTAGAAGTGCATTACGTCATTATTTCATTTGTTTCTATCACGCGATAAACATACGTAAATTGCTATTAGACACGTGCCTAGCTAGCTATAAGTCCTTAATGATTTTCTTCGCAGTCGGTATCGTTTAAGCGTTTACTAATTTATGGCTCAACGGTAACCCTATATACTTTTTAGAACCTTGACATTGATATGACTCGTCCCACCTCTGTGTACTATCACGTTACAAGTCAATAATGTTTCAATTCCGTGCATCATGCATCTGGTATGTGAAACTACCTGCGGTATCCGCTGTACCACGAACTGTTATCTTGAAGACGAGACTGTGCGAAACGGGACCCAGACTTGAGGTGACACAGGACGCATCTGTGTTATCGAGACTTGAAAATTCCTTGGTATGTTTTATGTCTGACTAAATATAGTAAAATCAGCCAAAAATTATTATCCTTCTACTGGGACTCAGTGGAGTGGACCCATTGTGCACGAAGAGGTATAGTGGGTTTACCACGAAGGTACATTGTGAAAAGCAAAAAAATAAATGTCAAAATAGATATAACGTTCGTTTCTAGGACAAGCTGATTTCCTCGTGATGTTTTCCATCATCTTAAGCCAAGAATAGTTGCCATTATAGAGAAGGCACAAAATTGTATAGAAACGGGAAGTAGGTTTATAAGTGTGAACTTTATGGAAACATTCATTAAAGATTCTAGGTCAATAGAGGTTCAAATTGGGGGAACACTGTTAAGTTCAATGAAAGAGAAAGTTCAAGCTCCAAATTTTATTAACTTGATCTTTTACTATGAAATATACAATCCTTTTGTTTGAAAATCAATAGTTATTAAGTGTCTTCATAGACAAACATCCTCATAAACTCAGAGTATCATTACAATATCTCCGAAGTCATAACTTGACGTACAAAAATTTAATATCATGTTACCCCTATTTCCATAGCAAATGTTCGGCCAGTAATTCTCTGATTCCATTCTAGCTCATATTATAATGCAACCAAACTACTTTGACATCCGTTGTTCAAGGGAACCTTATCTGAAGCGGCGCGCGGCGGGAGCTCGTGAAATATACCCCAGACCTAGACGTCATATACTGATACTTGAGAACACTACAATATATCATTGCTATCGAAGATAGGTTTCTTCATACATTTAAGACTGGGAGCAAGACTTTGTGAACTTCGCTTATATTCGATTTGGTATCCCAACCTTACCAATTGTTAAGAAGCTATGCAGGCTGGTCCAATAAAAAACATTAAAAAAGTTTAAAAGCTTCAACTAGTTCAAAATTAATGAGTTTTGGGATATTTCCTTCCCTTTCCCCTAAAACATGTATTTCATTCGTTTTCAGTTTTAAAGGATTTAAGAAACAAAAAACTTTTTTTGAGCTAATCAGAGTATTTTCAACATAATATGGTTCTTTTTTTCTTACCATAATAAGCATACACTGTCACCACAGAACGTCACGGTATCCGATACTTATGTACCTAAGTATCGGATACCTACATACTCCTTTTGCCTCGTCCTTCAGAAAATTCAATAGAGACACAAAAGTATGAAAAGTATAGTTTACATTTACAGCTTCATAGAATCTAAAAAAACACCAGTGACCAGAATCTTTCTAACCAATGCATTCAACTACCTGCAACATCCGTTGTTCTGCGAATCGTTATCAATCGCCGCGGGAGCATGGGATGGTACCCCGGGCGACACAGGGCGACACTTCACTCTTATCGGAAGCTTGTCGAATAATTTTTTTACTTGCGTGGCGGGGGGTATATTGGTGCCAGTGGTGCCAATTGTGACGTGTGAAGATAATGTCCTAATGCGTTTTGGACATTTGCGAGCTTATATTTATCTTTTCTTTTTGTTTTAGCTGTAATAAATAACCTTGAGAGAAGATATGTACAGGTTTAGGATGTGGGTCCACTTTATTTCCGCTCAACGACGGGGGTCCACAACAACTTATATATGCCGATAGCCTATAATCCTCAGCGATATAAGGAAGTGCACATGTGCATATTTCGCCAATTGTATTTATTGTACACTTAACAGGGGACGACCTTAGTGCCATCAGCCCGGACACAAATCATATCAAACTTCAGGCTTTTAAGGAGAGAAATAAACTCTATAACACGCTTAATCAAAATCATCAGATGAGTCCTCCCGCCCTATATGGAATGGAAGTGACTGTCAGACCCGTACCATCATCATCATCAGCCGGAAAACGTCCACTGCTGAACATAGGCCAGACCCGTACCGTACTGACTAAAATCCACGGTGTTCCTTTAACAATCCTTTTACGTTCCAGTGACAGTTACCTTTTTAGACAGTCCCGCGACCTTATCAGTTTGACTGACTTAGGAATTGAACCCAAGACTTCAGATTGGAAATAGTGACTTGCAACTTCTTGAACAATGAAGCAGGCTATAGTTTCTGTCATTCTGATAATATCTCCTAAAAATTATGAACTAATCTAAAAAAAAATCCCTCTCAACTCTCCGAGCTCCCATTCGGAAAAATAAGACAACAGAAAGCAGTAGAAATATGTTCAAAGTTTAGCGATAAAAAGCGATACAACTTCAAGGGACCTTTTATTGCTTTTACTCTTTTTTGTTGAGTATACTATATTTACGATGAGGCAGGTTTTTGCTAGTACCAATACAATCTACATTTTTTTTTTAACCTGACAAGATAAACAACTAGGCTAGGCCTTTCCGCCACTTGATTTCAGAATGTACTTTCCTTCCGAATCTTTTCGTATATTTACAGTATTTTTTCTAACCCGTTTAGATTTTTTCAAACATTTATTGAACATACATAGTTGTTATCCCTCTGTATCTCTCTCTCTCCTTTTCAGTCTTCCTCAGTAAAATCTTATTCTGTTTCGTTGTCATTTCCATTTTCCGTAACTAACGTTCGTTCAGGATAAATGAAACAATCAGTCAAACGCCTTAAGTGGGTCCGTGATTTGGGTCGGCGTCCATTGTGGTGCGGTACGGCATTGTGCGAGCTGATTTGTCATGTTCTATTGTGTGTACCGCGAATGGAATAAACGTAATTTTGGAAGTACTGCTTCAGATTTTTTTTCCATACATTTTCCTCAATTTGTATATTTTTTCCTCTGAATAGATTTCAGTAAGCCAAAAACTTGCATTGGAGTTTTTAGCCATGTATTTGGGACAACTTTTTATCACAAACTGGTAGTACATAGCTATGTTCTTGCGCCTATTACTCATATTTTTTTTAAATACTGGTGTTGTTGTATTGTAGGGGTAACACATTAATAAATAAATATGAAAAGTAATCCAATAAATATCTTAATCAAACGCCACTTAAGTAATTAATCGTGAAACGCAACATTTCTCGACCACCAACATCTTACCATCTAATAAGTATGAAACCAATATCTCCAGAAACACTTCTCAATCCCCCCCACTCAAATTACCTTCACCATTAATTACCATCATCCGTCATCCGTCGATTCTGATTCCCGTGCCGTGTGTCATCGGAGCCGCGCGGCACTTAGGCGTCAAGTTGCATCGCCTGCGCCCCATCCAATCCGCCGAAACGTCAGCTACTCCACATTTATTTAATTTGTACTCCATTGCGCGGCGACAAGTACCTCCATATATTTTAATTGGAATAAAACGAAGCTTGGATGACGACATTTTTGGGGAAAATATTGCCGCTGGCAATTTGTCTGCTGTGGGTAAAAGCTTTAAGTAATGATAACGGGAGATGTTTGTGGTGCTGGAATAAAAATAAGGATTTATTTCTGAAAATATGAACACTGCCTATGTTTTCAGTTGTTGAACTCTTTGTCTTAATTACCTAATTGACCAAGTCCACTTAAATCTCAGGGTCTTTCCTCAACCCGGGTCGACGGCACGTTGTGTTCCACGCGCGCCTCAAAGAGCGTCACCATAATGACGGGGCCCCCTCTCTAGAGGGCCAAAGCCTGCCGGGGTCGCGGGACTTATCTCAATACCGTGACCCCGGAACATAAAGGGCTATCGAAGGACACCGTGGATTTTAGTCAGTACAAGTCTGACAGTCCCTCCCGCCCTGCCCGGGGTGGAAGGACTCATTTGATGGTTTTACCACGATAAAAAAGGGTCTTTCCCCAAAAGACTATCGACAGATTTGCACGATCTACAATATGACCTAGATTATCCTGGGACTTTTCGCCTTCGACCTCTGAATTTACACAGCTTTTTGTGTATGCAAAGATAACAATATACTTACCAACCATGCACGAAAGAGGATTTCGCTTCGAAAACCTACTTTATTAAACCTCGCCTAAAAAGGTTTTCCTCTCATTCCCTCACTATATTC
Source organism: Agrotis exclamationis (assembly GCA_950005045.1). NCBI lineage: Eukaryota > Metazoa > Arthropoda > Insecta > Lepidoptera > Noctuidae > Agrotis > Agrotis exclamationis. The sequence goes on from OX465430.1 coordinate 809,809, forward strand.
ATCCATATTTGGTCACCTCACCATTCCACAACCCACATGTTCTCTATAAACTCGTATCAATAAACATTTAGTTATGATTATGAGCAAGTATCGGCAAAATGTGTCCAGTCTCACTTTATAAGTAAAACGTTGCACTAGAGCTGTCCATGTATGTGTTTAGTGATGTACTTAGCACGTAAAGTGATAGTTGTGTTGCACAGTATAATGTTGTACTGTATGGTACGGCGGAGATCGTTTCCACACGCGTATTTCTAGTTACGATCCTATAAAATTGAGTGAGGTGCAAAGTAGAGGTTGCAAATGTTTTTAGAGCATGAACGGAGCTGCTGTTTTCTTGATTTAGAAGTGTTGGAACCATTCAAATCACAATACAGGACTGAAGTTTGTATCTTCAACTTTTCTGCTATTTAGATAGTAAACTGTAAAAAGCAGCTATGCTATTTTCTATAAGACTACAATGAGATCGTCGACGGTCTTATTGTCTCAACGTCGAAGAGTAGTTTGTTTCCAAAGTTGAACCGTAGCGTAAATTCGACGCTGCCGCGGCGCTCAGTCCTTCAGATTGAGAATAGCACTACAGGTCGGTAGAATGGGTGAATGTAACTGCAAGATTCGCCAGAAAAATATTTCGTGACGCCAATAATGCAGGTTACTTTATTTATTATACTCGACAGTTTTATATATTTTAAGAAGCCAGGTTTTTCTCCTGCTAAATAACTTTTGGATTCATTCTGCAATGGATTTTTTTTTCTAAAATAGCAGCTTAAGTAGATGAACCTGTTGTTCTGTAAAGTCTACCCACAGTCGTGCTACTTATTAGCGGTCAATTGGTTTAAATAGCGCACTACGTGGAGGCTGGAGGTATAAAGTACATCGCTATCTTTATTCGCTACATGGACTTGTCAACCAGTTACTGTTATAGCGTGCACGGTGGAATGGAGTGAACTGTTTCGAATTCTTTCTATACGCATTACGCAAGTCTTGGAAAATAAATAATGGCGAACCAACAGCAGCTTGTTATTATTTTTATGTGTTAGCTCTGCCTCAGTAGAGCCCAGAAGCCATGATGAGGCCTAGATGGAGCGAGCTCACAGAACACTGTGTGAACTCTTCGACAGGCCTGTTGAGGCCTACCACTGCCCAGTAGGATGGCTCGCTTTTTACAGCCAGTGCTAACAAGAGAACACGATTTAGTTTATGAATAAGTAGTGTCCAAGGATGTAGGTACTCAAGCAGAGTATTCGCCGTGGATTCTAGTCAGTACAAGTCTGACAGTCCCTCCTATCCTACCATGGATGAGAGGACTCAACTGTTACCTTTGAACACTGAAAGTGGCCAAAAGACTATTACCACCTATTACTACGTAATCTTCTGCATATACATATGTAATTTATTCATTTCTAGCAACATGAAACAAAGTGTATGTCTCGATATTTTATCGATAAAACTAAACGTATTTGCAAATAAGTGGCGACAATCAACTTGAATTCAATAAGGTATAATTTTGGATATCCTGTCTTTTAGCTCAACGCTCGCATACTGACCTGTCGCATGTAGAATACTCAACATACCCAATAACATGGCTGATAAAGTTCTCTAATACTGTGGCCGGAGCCGGTGCGATGTCGCGCGGATTCTTTTTAATTTTGTGACCACGTCGAGCGATTTGCGACAACAATCGTGAGATGTGGGTTGAGTTGCAGGCGAATAGCGGGTGAATCTTTTAGATGGGTAGTTGGGTTGTATTTAATATTTGAATCAGCAATCAATTCAGCACGCTTGGGATTTATAATGAGAATTTTGTTAGCTATCATCTATCAGTCTATTTATTTGCTAATTGATGATAAGTGTGATAAAATAACTTTATTTATTCCATTCATCAAAATACATCAATTTAAAATGTATAATTGAAGGAAAAGGCTAAGGAACTTATTAAGATACCATAAACGAATTATAATGGCTATTGAATTTTTAATTAAATTGCCTGAAACGATAAGTAAATTTAAATGTGTGAATTTGGCATTATAAAGAAAATGCTTTATGCCGCCCAAATGTAAATTCGTTATGTAAGTATAGCAGTAACTAACATTATGTTCTAGGCCATAAACAATTTTAAGGATTTACTTATTAGATTCCCTTATCGATTAACCTCGAATGACTAAAGACCATAGCAACAAGGCTATCAAACGGGTAAGTACTGGTGTAATACCGACACGTAGGCTTTACTAGCAAGCTTTATGACTCAATTATAAACTGAGATGTTCATTCCGCCTGTACATTACACCGCATCACAAAACAGCCTTCATTCCTTCTTTTTCTGTAACACTATATCCAATCGTAAACTTCAAGATAAAATATTGCGGGATACTGTAAAACCACAAAACCTTTACGCTCAACCAACTCTTATTACTATGGAAATAAAGCACAGGATTGCTGTTTTTAGATTCAGTGTATAAGTTGGTTTATAAACAGTGTGAAATTGACTGCAGGCTATTGAATTTGAGTGTTTATTCGGCCTGTGTATGCGATATATAGTAATTTGTTATTGGTAACGCGATATTTAGTCGTCTGACCGGGCCATGCCGGGTGACACTCACAATATACACGTATACTAGTTTATGACAACATTCGTGTGTGGGTGTTTGGTGGAATCAGGGTCGGACTGTCATATAGTCGAGGTGCCCTTAGCCAGCCGGCCCCAGACTGTGCGGGCCCCCAAGAGCCTGGCTTGCGTAGCTTTTCGTAAGATCAGCTCATGCGACCTAAATAAAAACCAGATCAGATGTTTCGTTCATGCAATCAGATAAATGAAATAGAATAATGTTTGAACCTGAGTAGTAATTTTTCCTACTGCTCTAAATGGAACAGAAGGGGATTCTTAGACTGGTTCTGAATAAAACCTACCGATTTCCTTCGATTGCTCTTTACGTCCTAGGGTCACCGTAACCCGTTTGAACGGTTTCGCGACCCCAGAGAGCAGCCGACACTTGAAACTAGTTTTGAAAATATCTAGACGGCGATAACCCGGGCCCTTACGACCCATTCCGGGCCTGGATCGAATCATTTATGATAGCTATTTTGTTAGGAATTTTATTGATAGTTGGGCAATGAATGCAGTATCTAGTTGTTACTGCAATTGCCGATTGCAGTCGTTTGAGTATCAGTTCTAAAAAATAATATGTATACAGAAACTTCACTATGCATCTAGAATAATATAAACTGCGTAAAATAACTTTTCAGAAGTTGAGTTTCTATGATAAGTTCTTTATTTGTTTATTTGAATTGGGTTTGTTCTTCGCTCTAGTCTATTTCAGGGGTTACAGAGACACGGTCGACGATAGAGTCAGCTTACTCAGAAGAAGCCTGTTCTCTCTAACTTCGAAGAGATATAGAGAAAGATAGAGAAGAGAAAAACTTCTGAAATGGCAAATAATACAAAAACAATTTAAGAAAAGGAGTATTTTCTCGTCTGAAACAGCTAACCTTCACACAAAGCCTTTTTCTTCTCGCTAAACAATCCGAGACAAAAATAACAAAACAATACAATATTTTCTATTTACTACTTCAGTTTTTCCTGAACTTTTTCCAAAAGGGAATTGAAAATATTACTTGTAGTTGAAGTTGTGCATGAATTCCCTCAGCAGTAGGTAAGTTGTAAGACTTACCGAAGGCTGGAAGGAGTAGAGGGGCGCTCCCTCTCGACTAACTTATAGGTACAACTCTATTTCGAGGATTGAAAGTTACTTCCAAGTTTTTAACTGTTTACGATCTATTGAGCACAGAACTATTACTTACTGACTTATGTACCTTTTAAATATACATAGAATATTCTTTATTATACTAGCTATGGCCAGCGGCTTCGTCTGCGCGTAACTTGGAAATCATACCACGCGAACATAATACTGGACAAACGGTGTCCTATGTGTTATCTTTGAGCCAAATTTCATCAAGATCAGTTCAGCTGTTCTGGCGTGATTGTGCAACAAACATTGATCAATTCATTGAAACTATTGCATTTTTAATATTAGTTAGATATACCTACATCATACAAGTAACATTTAAAGTAAGACATAGCCACTCAGGTGTAATGTGATTTCTGATTAGAAAAACCATTTTCGGAATAGGATTAGTGGTTCCAAAGATTACCTTTTTTATTCAAACCTTTACCTTTTTTTAACCGACGAAAAAAAAGGATGAGGTTCTCATATTATATTAGTATAGATTATAGAGTTGCTACATATATCTTTTAAAATATTATTTGTTTTGAGGATACAGTATATAAATGTTCCCACTGTTGGGACACAAGCCAATCTGTGAGAAGGAGTGGGCCGTAATCCTCCATGCGGGCCCAATACGGATTGGTAGATGTCACATGTCTTCGAATTTTTGGTTCTAGGACATGCTGGTTTCCTCACGACGTTTTCCTTCACCGATTTGAGAGTAGTGGTGTTGAAATAATTTACACAAAGTAATGCGCCTGGCTGGGTTCGAACCCACGATTCACAACTCGTAAGTCGAGGTCGATAAACCTGGGATACCTCTGCTCTTAGGTTAACTATATCAATAGCAAACTATATTCCCAGAAATCCTTTGTCTAAGAAATAAGAAAAAGGCTGCATTTCCATCATTTGCGCTCACCGAGCTGTTACAGTAACAGGAAATGAGGTGTACTTCCGGCAGAGGCTGGCTTCCAGCCGGCCACTTCCGGCGGCTCGCAAAACTAATGCTTTATTTGTAGTACTTCCATGCAAAGTAATACGCAATGAACGTACTATTGTTGTGAGAGTAAAAGGTGTCAATGTTTTTATTTGTGAATGACCTTTTTACCCACTTTTTAGTCGAAATGTGCTGGAATACAGTATTCTATTTAAAAAACCGGCCAAGCCATGGAGGGTTCCGTAGTAGCAAGCATAGATTAGGGATATAATTATATTGAGATTAGTAAGTAATATACACAAACAATAAAAATAACTTTGTTTTTCATAGAGTTTGTATGAATGGCAAAGTTATATTTGCGGTTTTTGAAAATGTACTGTATCTCAAAAACTGCTAACTGTATCTCATCCAAACCAATTTTCGTTGGAAGTTTTTGCTGAGGTCTACATTATATATTTTTTTTAGTTTTATCATTCTCTTATTTTAGAAGTTACAGGGGGGGACACACATTTTACCACTTTGGAAGTGTCTCTCGTGCAAACTGTTCAGTTTAGAAAAAAATGACATTAGTAACCTCAATATCATTTAAAGACCTATCCATAGATACCCCACACGTATGGGTTAGGTGAAAAAAAAAATTTTGAGTTTCAATTCTAAGTATGGGGGGCACCCCCAAAATTTGTTTTGTTTTTATTTTTGTGTGAAAATCCTAATGCGGTTCACATAATACATCTACCTACCAAGTTTCAATAGGATAGCTCTTATACTTTCGACAAAAAGTGGCTGTGACATACGGACGGACAGACAGACAGACAGACATGACGAATCTATAAGGGTTCCGTTTTTGCCATTTGGCTACGGAACCCTAAAAATGATGGCAGATTTACATTGAGTCAGTAACTGACGCCAGTCCACTGACGTGTCAGTGCTGCCCTGGCACTGCCATAGTGTAAATTGATTTCAAGTCAGTACAGTACTGTCGCGTCAGTACTGACTTCAATATTCGCGGCTACTGACCGCGTATAAATTGTATGCGTCAGTTTTCGGCGCCAGCACTGGCGTGGCACTGGCGACAGTCACTGACTCAATGTAAATCTGCCATCATATTTGTAATCTCAATATATTTTTTAAAGACCTATCCATAGATACCCCACACGTATGAATTTGGTGAAAAAAAAAGATTTGAGTTTCAATTCTAAGTATGGGGGGCACCCCCAAAATTTGTTTTGTTTTTATTTTTGTGTGAAAATCCTAATGCGGTTCACATAATACATCTACCTACCAAGTTTCAATAGGATAGCTCTTATACTTTCGACAAAAAGTGGCTGTGACATACGGACGGACAGACAGACAGACAGACATGACGAATCTATAAGGGTTCCGTTTTTGCCATTTGGCTACGGAACCCTAAAAATGGGTGATCAAGGGTTATAGCAATAATTTAGGTACCTAGTTAGAGACAATTATGAGAAAATAATGTAGAATGAAGGAGAGACAAGAGACAGAAAATAATGTAAAATGTGTGATGTATAGTAACTACTAAGGATTTAATCAAACATCGGAACCTTACAAAAATGCTTATTTGCACATAATATTGTTTTCGGGACAATACTATATTTTATTCATATTCCGAACTTGCTTACCTACCAACTTGCCCAAATATAGGATTAATTTGGCAATTACCACAATTATGTTTAAGTTTTATACGCAAGTACCTTCTTTCGCTAAAAATCCATGGTTGGTCTTGGTTTAAATTCCCAACGATCTCATCATGTATCACTGGCCACAAATAAAAAAAGACAAAATAAATCAGGTATATCTTCTTTTCCACGATTCTAAATTCAAAGTATCGTTTCACGTCGTACATCAAGTGTGTAACCGTTATTTTTCACGTGAACTTATGTATGTAACCCCCGGCGTTCGATGTTCCGAACAAATCACAGATTCCTTACAAATTGGGGGGTGAAACAGGGATTGGTGATTTTTAAAGGGTTGAGAGGTCATTGTCCTTGTTTAAGATGCTTCTGGAACGAAGATAAAGGTTGATTGGCAAAGAGATTAGTGAATTAAAATGTACTTAGTGCTTTTGAATCAAAAAACTTTATTCGTAGAACATGTTAGGCACGAAAGTAGACCCAAAAATAGACAAAATCAGACTTACTTATCTAAAATTGATATGAGTTTGCGAATTTGATCTTCACATAAAATATGCGTAAAGTTTAAGTCATAAAGTTGGAGTCTAGTCGATAAGTTAGGTGTTCTGAAGGCTAAGATTTATTCACAAGTTCTGTCGACTGATCCTAGGAGACCTTTTAGACCAAACTTGGCAACCATTGGGAATACTGTTAAGTGCGGGGTTGTCCAATTGAAAATTAAGTACCTACCTTTTTTTTAACGTGTTAAAATCATCAAATAAGTCGTCCCACCCAGGGCAGGGCAGGAGGGACTGTCAGACTTGTACTGACTAAAATCCACGGTGTCCTTCAATAGCCCTTTACGGTCCGGGGTTACGGTAATTCGTTAGTCCCGCGACCGAAAATGAAGTACCTACCTAATATTTTATTCTAGAAAAGTATTTGATAACTTTACCTTCAAAAGAAAATTTAGAATTACCTCATTTCAAAAAAAAACATCGTGAGGAAACTGTCGTATCCTAGAACCAGAATTTCGAAGTTAATTGTGAAATCTACGAACCCTCGCTGGGCCCGCGTGTTGGAGTTAATATCAACCCCTCTCACAGAGAGTAGGTCTGTGTCCCAGCAGTGGGAACACCATAGATGTGACCATAGGTTGAGAACCAAACAAACCTCATTTCAACTAATTGATTATGAAGATAGGCCGTAGAAGCCTTTTAGAGGCGACCCCTGGATAATTCAAAAGCACCTTTATGTAAAAAACTATTAGAATTTATAGTATACAATGAGGAATTCATACACACGTGAAATCCCGGATTATTTCTCCCTTTCTTCCTCCGGCTAGAAAGGAAGAAATAATTTACTGTATCAATTATTTCCGTACAAATAAAAGCCAATATTTGGTGTTCAAGGGGATGTGTATAAGGGGATGATACCCCCACACGGCGGGTGCCTGCGGCGAAGAGATAGACCTCATTAATACAGGTGCCCGCACAGGGTCACCGGGCCATAGATCAGGGAAACCGTAGACTGTAATGATTGGTCGAGTTCTAGATGTGTAAGCAAATTTGAAAGTACCATCTTCCTAGGAACGAAACGGTTGTTTAGTTTTCATCATCAAATCAAAATGAGGCACTCCAATTTTAACATCATCTTCTTGCTTCTTTCCCATTTACTTGGTGATGACACAACACATTTTCTTCTTCCATTCTTTCTTGTCTACTATTTAGTATTCCACTTTAAATTACTGAAAAGCGTAGTTATACATTTCGTGTCCGTTTATTTGTCCGTTTACTTCGGTATAGATTTTGATGCGATGTTCAATGTTCTACATCAAGATTCTGAAAGAACATATAGAAGGTTCATGAATTTGTGACATTAGCACGTAGCTTAGTTATATCCCAGAGACTGGGATATAACTAAGCTACGTGCTACAGTACAGGAGTTTGCATCTAAAGTATGAATGAATCAGCTGAACGATCGTAATGAGACCTAACCTCTTTACTCCAGTGCACAGTGTCGCCTCTGGCTCGTAGCTAGTCTGTGTTAGTCCCGGGGTATCAATCAAGATCGGCGCGGGTCACGTACGCGGTCAGACTCCGGCTCAGCCGCCCGTGTTCAGACTTACATACTACCGTCTACTGTCAGTGGCTGTCCGTACTTCCAGTACCGGACCAAATTATCGAACTGTCCATACCCGTTTGGACAGTTCCGCTTGACAGTGACCCTGAAACGTTAACGGCAATTGAAGAAACAACAAGAAAAAAAGCCGTTTTTTTATTTGCCTTTAATGACACCCACACAAAAGTACACAAAACTGTACTGAAACGCGACATCCTATTCTAAACTTTGCAGTACAATACCTCCACTTAAAGGTATTTAAGACTTTACCACCAATAACTTACTATAAGTCTGCCAACCACGCACGGGAAACAGCATGAACATATGGGACAGTTTTATTATAAGTGCAGTGAGTTAAGTGCGCCACTCGTAAAGTCGTCGCATAACAATATCCGCCACGATCCGCTTCCGACCTTAGGAAAGAGAGCTTGTTCAGGAGCTCGAACTTATGTCCTGTGTGTGGTTATACACAACACAATATAAAGTTTTAGGAGCGACACCATGCGTGGCATGCGGACGAGTGACTCACCGTCCGATCGTGGACCATAACTGGGTTCGACGGAGCATCTTGCTCCACGCGCGCCTCAAAGAGCTGTCAGCATTAGAAGGCCAAAGCCTGTTGGGGTCACGGGACTGTCTCATCAGGTACCTAACCGTGACCCTCGAAGTAAAAGGTTATTGAAGGACACCGTGAATTTTAGTCGGGTCTGACAGTAATGGGTGGGAGAACCGATCAGAAACAGCTTTCTGTCCATGCAACAAACGTCAGTCATCTGTTTTTGATTCGGACGACAGGAGTCGGATTATTTCATTTCATAAAGAGGACCTAAAGCTCGTTCTGACCAGCTCAACCCGATTCGTTGTCAATAACCGTGGATATCCCTGCTTGCCATTGCACGCGAAAAGAGGTGTCCAATAAGCACCTGAAAATCCACTATCGAACTTCTTTATGCACCACTTTTTATTCTCGTAAATTCTTTATTTTCAGTCTGGTTTGTAATTAGGAAAATTTCCATATGAGAGCTTTTTATTCATACTTATGTAAACCATGACAAAATCTGAAATGTAGCAAGCCTCAAAATAAACTGTAGAATACCAAAAGAACACGATTCCAAGAACTACCTACCTAAACTTCGCAAAAACGATGCTTAATTGCAATAAACACGTCCCAAACTCTTGCCATACCTTAAAATGTTTTGCCACATTTACTGGCACGCTGGCAGGATGAATGGCAGTCTCTGGCACGTTATCAGCTCGGGCGAACGCGCTAACTGCGGCGTCTGGCAGACCCCACCTCCCCTCTTCTGCCTCATTGGACACGCACGCAAGTCGGGCTCGCGTGTTTCTAGCGTGATTACTAACTTTATTTGTTGTGTGTATATTATTTTACTACAGGATTTATATAAAATTTTCCCCAGTGAATTATGGATGTATCTGAAGAAAATGTACTGAAAATTCCGTTTTTCTTCAACGCTGTTTATTTTTCCTTATGTTATGAATATGTAAATAAAAGCTTGGCTAGTAACTTTCACACGTAACAGAACACTCCAATGACGAATTGGAAATCGGTGAACAGTTGCTGAATCGAAATTATTGGTGTAATAACGATACTTTGAGATGTATCTATTTATGAGTCCCTGATTGAACTAAAGTCAGAAAATATTATAATATTGAATTCAGCCATACAAGACCCTTCAACTTTCTAAAATCGAAAGCCGCGACTTATGTAGTCACGCTGCCCCATACACACTGCGGTGACACGGGTCGGCGTGATTAAAGCAGACGTGAAGGATCGAGGAGCGTGCTCAATACGATCACTTGTGACACTGTCACGCTATTGATCCGTAGACGATCAAGATGAAAATTGAAAGCTAAATGAAAATGTAACATAATCTTCCTTTACATAAAACTACATAAAGAAAAAAAGACAAATATACTTAACCAAAAAAAAAATACACGAAAAAATTGGTTGGAAGATTATTTCCCCAAATAAGCCTAGTTCAGCCTAAGTCAGCCGACTACTGCACAACGCACGCCACTTGTAGAAAGATAGGTACGCAGTTTGAATTGGTTGTCTCTTGTGGAGGAGAACCGGCGAATGACACCATTTTCCCACGTTTTTATACACTCACTTTTCTTGTTTGTTTGTTTGTTTGTTTGTAAGTTTGTTTGTTTGTCGTTCCGGTTGGACTTTTGCAACTCAATTTTGAGGCACTTCCCGATAAGCTAGCATGCTGAAATTTTGTACACGCTTTGAGTTCTGATGACAATACATGACTAGCTAAGAAACGTCATAACAAATCCAATATGGCGGCCTCCCCAAGATGGCGGACTGGCTGTTTGAACCCCACCCCCATGATATGGGTATCAAATGAAAGGGTTTGCTGTCAGGAATACGAAAAAAATAGTCACGGGACATAAATCCAATATGGCGGACGTCCAAGATGGCAGACAGGCTATTTGAAATGCACCCCTGTGATATGGATATCAAATGAAAGGGTTTGCTATCAGGAGTACGAAAAAAATAGTCACGTGACTTAAATCCAATATGGCGGACGTCCAAGATGGTAGACTAGCTGTTTGAAATCCACCCCCGTGATATGGGTATCAAATGAAAGGGTTTGCTGTCAGGAATACGAAAAAAATAGTCATGTGGCTTATGCTAGGCTAGGCTATTAATCCAATATGGCGGACGTCCAAGATGGCGGACAGGCTTTGAGGCGATAAGCTAGCAGGCTGAAATTTTCAGGGTAGCTTCAAACCCGATGAACAATGATAAAAATAATAAAATAATTAATAGATTTAAAAAATCTAAAAACCCACGTTTTTAAATGTCCTAAAAAGAAGAAAATAACCCTACGGGGCTGAGAGAGGGGCCACTCAAAACGTGGGGGCGTATCTTTGCAAGTTACACCTACGATCTCACGTGATGTAAATATATCCCATAAATAATCCCTTAAATAATATACGCCCCCACGTTTTGAGTGGCCCCTCTCTCAGCCCCGTAGGGTTATTTTCTTATTTTTAGGACATTTAAAAACGTGGGTTTTTAGATTTTTTTAAATCTATTTTTACTACGTATTGCTGTGGAATACCCCAATATTAAATTGCTAGCTATGGTTACCAAAGAAATGTGATCAATAAGTCCATTGCAGCAGTTAATAAACACGATACTGATTTGTAAGAACCACCAATGTCGATTGCATGTTTAGTACCTATCTGTGTTAGTGCCAGTGATACTACACTATAAAAATAATATACTATCCGATACAACTAAATTCACGATAATTTAGTAGAGAGAAGGGCTCAAACCCACGACCACGTAAGTCTATTACATCTTTCTACACAATATTCTCATTCGTACTCAATAGTGAAGATACGAATTGACAGTCCTTTCACTAAAACGTGAAATGCACCGGTAAGTAGCCAGTAAGTAGGGTCGCATGGTCGATGCTCGGGTGGTGACGCGGGTCGCCGTGATTAGGGCCGACGCGGGTTCGGGCCCGGGTGACAACCCGGCTCAACCGGATTACCTGCGCACTTACTAACGCCGATTACTTTCATGCGAATATCAATGTGATAGACTTAACCGTATCGTTTTTAGTGAGGACTAGTAATCCTATCATGACGTATATGTCCAAAGGATAGGCGTTATTACACCCACATTTCACTAAATATGTTAAAGTTCCATGTGTTCCGTATTGCTAATGAAAATTCCCTATTGAGAAACCCCATAACACTTCTCCCGACCCCGGATTCGAACCAAGATTCAGCAGTAGCACAGCTCGTAACCGCTTGAGTGAAGACCAGCAAGACAGGATTTCATAAATCATTTACCTTTTATTGCATTCTTGACGAGCTCCACACACGTAAACATAAACCTATGAAACCTTCATAAAGAACAAAGAGGAATAATCGTAACGTGGAATGCGAATATTATTTTTGATAGACCTCGTAATGTGGACTGCTCACAGTCAGTTGATACTCTCGCGGACGGAAAATCTTTCATTTCTCTGTTACCTCACAACACTGAACGCTGTGCTTCATATTACATCAACATAAAAAGAAAAACGCCCGAAGAATATCCAACAAAAAAATAAAACTTCATCTACAGTCGAACACAAAAGTGTAACAAATATAAAAGAACATTAAAATATCCTTCGCTTCGCTTTCGTCCCGGGCATGGTAATGCGGTATTATCCGGTTCGCGCCGGAATTTACCGGCCACCTGTAACCGGCCTCTCGGTCGCCGGTGAAATTTTCATAGCCCTCGAGCCGCGGAGGACTCGCGTTGAGTGTTTGTGCATTTTTAGTGGTTCGCTACTATGTACTCCCGACGTTTTTGTTGTTGTTCAAATTGTTACTACCTTTTCCAAGACAAAGTTTTGTTGCTCATGAAGATTTCTGATATTTCCCTCGGAAATGTAAATGATCCAGACGCATTTACATATTTTTATCTCCAATTTTCTTTCGGAACGTCAAATATTAAGCGTCCTCAAAGAAATGATGGAACTTTTAAAAGTTTTTCAGAGGGAAATCTCTTGCGCGATAAATGGGGTGCCTGAGAACTCCATGGCTGAGGATGCTCGTCTTTGACAGTTAACTCGACGCAACTATTTCGTAAACTTCTCCACTTTCTGAGAGAACACGTTCTATTCCATAACTTTGGGCGCCGCCGCCGGAGTATAAGTTCGCATGCCAGCTGCATTCATGGCTCAAACTTACTTCATTTTTTATTAGCTCTACTGGATAAGTAGTCTAGCGTAGCCATAAATGGGAGCGTTAATCCAATGAGAGCTAAGAGCAAATTATTTTCCGTTTTTAAAAACTTGATCTACTTTGTACTAATGTCATCCATGAATCGCACACATTATCATAACGCTCTTAAGTCCCAGTTTTTTAGGGTTGTTGTAATAAGTATTGATGTGATTATACTCCCAAAACCAGTCCAATGAGCAATAGCCGAAGACCCACAGGTGGCCCCTAAACACACGGCCGGGTAATGCGAACCGTTCCGGATAATAAAACCATTCGCACGCGCCCACCCGACTTGATCCGGATCTCAGGTAAAATGGCCGCGTTATACACGGGTGATGGCCCACGGCTGGGTGAGGGAGCCCGTTATAAAGAGGAGTTAGAAGAAATAATAATTACCGAAATGGAGGGTAAAGAGAAACGTTGTTTGAAAGAAATGCTAGATTAACTTGGGAGATAACAAGTCATTCAGATGATATGGAGGTATAAAACAAATTCTATAGACTAGAGTACCTATACAACTTAGCATCATATTGAAAATCAGGCTAAAGTTAATGCTACACAAGTCACTATGTATATGAAAGAATTCTGCATAAGCCACCATATCGGCTAAGACACAAGTTAGAGCTTCTGAAGTTACTCTAGTGAATTAAAAGAAGTATTCTATACGAGATATACGTACAAAATACTTCATCAAGTCCAGCGGCTTCTTTGAAATCAGAACGTATTCAAGCATCTATCGACTACGTTGACACGATTACATAAACATCAATACAACAAGGCCATCAGATTACCATCCGATTCATTGGAAGGCGCTGGCGATCGCTCTTGTCTCATATATTACTAACAACTAACACTGGATGCGTACAAATGAGCCATGCAAGTAGAAGTAATACTAGTACATTATAAATTCGCACGTTGCCACTTGCCAAGATACATGGCGCCAATACTGCTATTAATTAATTCCGTATTCAATTACGTGTTATTTGTTATCCGCGAGTGTTATTTCGATCGTACGTCGTACTAGTAGCTAATATATCTTAGATATGAGAGTATAATGAACAAAATCTGCAGTGTATACGTAGTGGTGATACTTTCAATCTTTCTTTTGGTGCAATCTTGAGACAAACACCGCACAAAAAATACAATAAAAAAATTGAACACTTTTGTTCACTTGCAAGCAGAAGTTTTCAATTTTTCCATTGTATTTTTTAATCATGTTTGTTTCATTGTTCCTTGTTTTTATTATTATTTTTGTGTCCTTTATTGCTGAGTTAGAAAATCAATTCCTATTTAAAAGCTCATTTAAAACTGTCTTTTAAACTTTAAAAAGGCTTCATACTCAGAAAAGGCCTTATTTATAAACTATATGAAGGTAAGAACATTCAAGACACTTAAAATAAGCATTTACTTGGAAGAGCGCAAACGTCCTGAATATTTCATACAAAATTATAACCTTGCTAGATCTGAGCTTTGGTACTTAGAAGATTTATTATATTAATAGAGCTCACTGTATACACCGTGACTTTTTAGTCGTCTTACAAAAGCGGTCCACATAATGTAGGTACCTACCCGACCTAAAATACATCTAGGCGAGTTTAGTTTTTTTTTTATTCGTTAAAAATAATTTTTATTATTAATAAATAGGTACATTAGAAATTTGTAAATGTTTACGTATCAAGCTGTAGAGTATACCTACCCAGCGCAATAGTCGGGCAGATCATTCCATCTCCATTTTGTATGAGACAAGGGTGTTTTTAACTACTCCTTGCGTCATAATAATGAATTAAAATTTTATTTATACATTTTTCAAATCTCTTAAATACATATTTTTTTATTATAAACGTGTTCTAGTCATTGGATACATGAACTGGGCTGCCGTTGTAAGACGACTAAAAAGTCACGGTGTATACAGTTCTGGGTAGAAGACTTGTGGGTATGATCAATTTCGGCAAAAACATTAATCCCCAAAACCAAAGAGGAGAGGAACTTGCAGGAATCGACCGGTCTCGGTGGAGACTTCGGTCATTGAAGTCTCTACATCACTTAGCTAGTCTCCTACATTTAATTTATCCGCCTTCATAAACTATTATGACAAGAGATTAACGCTTAAACTTTGGTCACACGGAGCGACTAATCGCTTTAAGTAAAATTGAACATGCTCAAATCGCGGTGACCATTCGCTGCGAATAACCTGTCACATACAGCGAACACTCGCAGGCATTCGCAGTGATTAGTCGCTGTGTTTGACCGAAGTTTTAAGCTGCGAACATATTATCGGACGCGTCCGTCAGCCGCGGCTGCGTCCGCGTCTTACGACCGATAGTTTGCACAGTGTAGTATTCAATGTACTGGCTAGATTTTAATAAGCCGCGTCCCTCAGCCGCGGCTGACGGACGCGTCAGATAATATGTTCGCACCTTTAGCCACTGCAGTATGGATTTCTAAGCACCCGCGACCTCCATAACTTGCGCCTAACTTTATCACCTTTCGCCGCGCCTGTACGGTGTAACGCAGTAACGTCTTCCACATTGACAGGTACAGTCGGTGGCTGTTTTATTGAATGTAAGCAAAATATTTTATGTCAAGTTTTACTTACATGTTGTGTTTTTGCACTTTTCTTGTTTTGGGATTTCTGTTGGTTTTAAGATACGATTTCGTCTGTTATGCTTTGAAAAACGTTAGCTCTGTGTTTAGTACTTACAGAAAGTAAATATACGAGTACCTATAAGTTGTGTAAAACTGATTATTTAAGTTTCTTCTAAACAAGAATCCAAAATTAATCAACCGAAACCTTTACCATAACATTATTTATTTATTATACACATCCAGCTATCATTACAGTTTCCCAATTCGATAGTACAGAAGAACATTTTACAATAATTTACATAATTGCTTTTTTGTAAAAATATTCATATTCATATTCGTTTATTTGCATTCTACAAGTTAAGTACAATAAGATGTTTACAAAAGCTTAGAGCTAAGAGCCATTGTAGACCCTGTCAGGGCACAGCAAAACAAAAGTATTCAGAATACAAACCTAAAGTTCTAAATCTACATTATCATAAATTATACATGCACATTTAATAAATTTTAGCACATAATAAATAGGTAGGTAACTATATTCTTAAAATATTATATGAACCTAAATACCTATTACATAATGAGATCATATTTCCTAAAGTTACAAATTATCTATATACATATAATAAATCTGTAGAAGGGTCAATTCTGTACATTGAAAATATTGAAAAAATAAATAGCGGAGGGTGTTGCTGGATCGATACCAAACCCAAATATGTGATTAAAAAATTTTTGTCTGTCTGTCTGTCTGTATATGCAGGCATCACGTGAAAACTAACGGTTCGATTTCGATGAAACTTGGTATAATTATAACTTATTATCCTGGGCATAAAATAGGATACTTTTTATCCTGGAAAAATACGTAGAAAAAAAAAATCTGTGACAAACCTTATTATGGAACCACTGGCGACACCTATTATCAAGTACAACATTACGCCACGCCTGCCTCCGTTGATTTCTAAAAAGGTTCCACCACTCACCACTAGATGGCGTTGTGCCTATGACGTGCATTTCTGAATCGCGGTGTTAAGATTCTCCGAGAGTTAACGACTACCGCGACTTTCTTATTTTTCTTTGTGACTGAACTGGCAGTGCACTTGCGGGCTACGTCCTAATTGGAATAGCTACACAAGACTCGGCTACTAGGTTTTATCATAAAGTTAAACAGTAAGTAATTCAATTCTGCTATTTTTGGTTTAGAGGACCAAAAACCCCTGCCTCAAACCGTGCTTTTCAGCGCGACCCTTTTGATTACTCTTCCGATCAGTTATTTGTAAATACAAGGTCGGAATTACTATGAAAAAAATACTTACTACAGAACGCGAGCTCAACAGCAGTAGCTCAATAGATCTCCTTAATTAATATAGGCTTAGCCGTATTTGGGTCCAATAGATATTTATAAGATGTCATTGTCAGAGTTACTCAAAATGGAGAAATAAACCATCCACGCGAAGACCGACATCCGCGCGGACGGAGTCGCGGGCGGAAGCTAGTTATTATAAATAAAGGGATTGTTTCTATGTTAAAAGTAAAAAGAGGATAAAATAACTATCTGTATTACATTTCTATGGATATTTAATAAGTTTCTTTTGATTTTATACATATTTAAATTTAAGAATGTAATTAAAATCTTTCAGTCAAGTATTCATTTACATTATAATAGGTTTTCTCCAATAGAAATAATTTTAATTGATTGACAAAGGTATTGTATTTATCTATATTTCTTATTTCTTCTGGTAACTTATTATATATTTTTATCGACATGACATATTTAATTATGTAACGAACGTCGAACGAGTTAATGAATAAAGATTTATATATAATTTACATTACAACCACACAAAGATTACTAAAAACTTAAAAGATAAAAAAACTAACTAACGTTATTCCTACGAACTCGCTCAGTGAACAAAAGAATAAATCTACTCTATCAGCTAATAGATTAACAAATGTACAACAAGGAACTCATTTCCACATAACCAGCTCATCTTCTTCCTATAAAATCATTCTCTCTCCATCGAACACCAGAAATAGCATCATTACACCCCCTCCGTACCCCTCCAAGGCACACGTGAGCCCAATGGCCTTTATGACTTTATCATGAGCCGGGATATTGAGCCGACCTGCCGGGATTTACTCCGGGACTGGAGCCCGGGACCTCACCGTAATCTGCCTTGTAATAACGTTGCGAATATCTCGCTCTTTTTATTAATTTTTGGCTTACAAGTTTGTACTGTGGATGATGGTTGAGGAAAGGTGCGATTTATGGTTGAATTAACTTTATTAATATTTAGGTGGATATTAATAAAATTGTGAAATATTTCTATTAGCGATAAGACTGCCGCCTTATTTTTTCGTTCTTGTTTAGGTATCTTTTTTTTACATCTGTTATTTTTTACTATAATGAAGATAATCAGCATCATTTAATCATTTTTCTTTCTGACACGACTGACAGACAGACAACTCTTGACAAATTCAATGCAATAGCTCCTCAAATCAAAATTTTAGAAAAAAGTTCTCTAAACCTCCTAGGTTCCCCTATTTTCGAAGATAGTTTCTCATCATTCATCGACGAAAAAATTAATCATTTTAATGACATCTCAGATCGACTTTCCCAAATCAACTTACATTCAGCATTCACCCTTATTAGGTATTGTTGTTTTGGTCCAAATTTTATGTACTATCTCCGGTGTTCTCCTCTATGGAAGCATCAACACATTTTGGACAAAATTGACCAAATTATTCGTAATACTTTAACATCCATCCTTAATGTGGCCCTGGACGACCGAGCGTGGCTGCAAGCCACCCTCCCTATCCGTTTTGGTGGACTCGGCGTCCGCAAAATTTCTAGTGTGAGTTTACCGGCGTTCCTGTCCTCTGTCCACAGCACTGAAACCTTAACCAGGAAGATATTAAGTCTCTCCCTGGTTGACTCTGAAGTGCCGTGCTTGACCGATGCGGAGAACGCCTGGAAAATGACTTGCCCGGATTCAGATCGACCCGTGAACCCATCTTCCCAGAGGCAGTGGGATGAGCCGCTCTGCAGGTTGGTACGGTATAATCTTATTAATACGTCAACCAATTCTGTAGAGCGTGCTCGCCTGCTGGCTGTGGGCGAATGGGAGTCGGGTCTATGGCTTCAGGCACTACCGTCACTCAACATAGGTACCATGCTGAGTGACACTACTTTCCGGATCGCTACATGTCTACGTTTGGGCGCTCCTTGCGGTGCTCCACATCGCTGTCAGTGTGGCGAAGCAGTCGACTGCCTCGGGCACCATGGCCTTTCCTGCAGCAAAAGTGCGGGTCGGTTAGCACGGCACGCCAGCTTAAATGACATTATCCGTCGTGCTCTTGTCATCGCCGGGGTGCCAGCTGTTTTAGAACCCAATGGCTTGGCACGTGACGATGGGAAGAGACCAGATGGGATGACTATAATGCCATGGAAGTTGGGTAGACCTTTGGTGTGGGATGCAACATGTGTCGACACCCTTGCGCCATCCCATCTTCGCGGTACGGCGTGCTGTGCTGGTGCGGCTGCTGCAAGTGCTGAAAACCTCAAACGGCGTAAATACAATGGCTTGACTAGCAGCTATGTATTTGAGCCGTTTGGGGTTGAAACACTAGGGCCATGGGGTCCGAGTGCTCACCAAGTTTTTAAAGAGTTTGCTAAACGAATAGTCGACTCTTCGCGTGACCAGAAGGCTGGCCTATATCTTGGTCAAAGAATTAGCATTGCCATCCAACGTGGCAATGCTGCCAGCGTTCTGGGCACTTATCCCGTTGACAGCGATGTGGATGAATTTTTTGATGCTCTTTGTTAGTTGTAGTAATTATTATTAGGTTTGTTAATTTAGTTTTTTAATGTACATAAATAACATTATAAGTAATCCATGTTGATAATAAAAATTAATGCATCATTATTATTATATCACAACAAATGATGGCATTAATTTAAAGTTAAACCCAATCAAAACCTAAACTGGTTCACTAATTAGTTGACAGTTAAAACAACCCAAAAGAATATCAAAGTGCTACCGTATTCCTTACAACCTGAACAAGTGAGCAGGGTCTTCGATCTCCAAAAAAAAATAAAAAAGAACCCTTTGACACGTCTGCGTTGATTAGAGTTTAGTTAATGTTGGACACGGATACGATTCCTACACAAACATCCATTTATGTTTGTGTAGGAATCGTATCCGTATCCGTGGTGCTGTGTGGCTGTGGGATGCGTTATCTGTCGGTAGTTAATTACGAGCGAATGCTGGGCGACGGAACATGGCGAGTCCAGTTACTGGGACACGGTGCCAGTGATGGCGGGTAGAGGGAGGTGTATTTTCATTTAATACTGAAATGAAAAAAAAATGTAACCGCCTTCAAAAACAAACACAAAAAAGGGTAAAATAACCTACAAAATAACTTTTCTTTCAGAAGTCGGTGCCTTTGTTTTTTTTCATGTCATTGTTTTTTTTGCCACCGACTTCTGAAAGAAAAGTTATTTTGTAGGTTATTTTACCCTTTTTTGTGTTTGTTTTTGAAGGCGGTTACATTTTTTTTGAAAAAGTTTTTTATTTTACTCTTTTTAGTTTAAATATTCAACTCAAATTCTTGTCAAATATATCATTCTCTCTCAAGTGCACAATAAGCTAATAAAATTCCCTATCTCAAAAACTACTGAACCGATTTTGATGAAACTTGCAGTTTTCCGTAAGTTGAACAATACTTAGTACAACAAAAAAAGAATTACTTAAATCGGACTTGTAGTTCCAGAGATATGCGAACACAAACTAAATCAGTCGATGCCTACTTCAAGCCGTTGAGGAGTTGTACCTTCCATCATCAGCTTATCCACCTGAGATGATGATTATCAGATGCAAATACTTGAACAGCTTTAGAAAATATATGAAAATGGTACTATGTGCCTATAAAATTTGAAGGTTGCCCTCGATTTCCCTGGGATTCCATCATCAGATCCTGACCTGATGATCATGGGACCAATTGGAAAGTATACCCTTTCAAACAAAAGAAAAATTTTCCAAATCGGTCCAGGCGTCTTCGAGAAATCGGGGAACATACATAAAAAAAAAAAAAAAAAAAAAAAAAAAAAAAAGATTCCGACGAATTGAGAACCTCCTCCTTTTTTTGAAGTCGGTTAAAAATACTGTGATACTTATACTTCATGGTAAGGGTTTTTTTCAATGATAATTAAGGATATTGTAGGAAATAAAGAGTCGCAGGAATGATAGACGAGCAATTCTTGAAAAAAAGCCGGAAATATCAAAATTGTTTCCGTTCGAATAGTCTTTACCATCAGTACAGGCACCACACCAGTTCCTTCGTGGGGAGAATGTAAAAGGAAACTGTTTTGCGCTTGCGCGGACCCCTAATAAAATGAGATAAGAACAAGAACATAATAATATTTGGGAGAACTAGTGGGCAACAATGTACAGCAACATCCACAAAAAGCCGCATTGAAACTACCCTACTCACGTATCATCAATTTTTAATCATAATCTGTCCAAGTATATTGTCCACGAAACAAAACGCATAAATTCCAGAGTCCATCCATTGCATGCTTGGGACAAAATTGATGTGTTCAATCATACAAGACGCGGCTCAAGATATGTGGCAGCGAGGGATATGTCGCGCGCGAGATATGCCGAGTGTCGAGAGACGCATTAACGTCGTTATCTCCACCAAGCTAATTAATTAATGCGTCGCATACAAATATCTGCCACTAAGGATGTGCTAATATTGTTTATTTTTGGGACCGGAAAAAGGCGCAAAAAGGAAATAAAGTTCCTAAGGGTATCATCGTAAATGATTATTGTTGGTTCGGTTTTATTTGAAAAGTTTTTTAAGTACTATGACACATTCTGTGTTTCATACTTATAAATACGTAGCAAAATCCAGGCCCAGGTTAAGGCTGCTTTTCCACCAGAGATGCGCTATGCTACGTTGCTGCGGATGCATTTGATATCCACCAATCATATTCACTGGTTTACATAGCACAGCACTGGTGGAAACGGATTCAACTAAGATGTGTTTTTTTATATGTAAGGATGCGTGCTGTGGCTGCGTGCTATGGCTGCGTGCTGTGGATGCGTGCTATGGGTCGTTTTCCCTAGTATCGATACATCGCATAGCTCGAGCTGCGCATCTTCATAGCGCAGCTACCTTGTGGCGGCGCATCTTCATAGCGCAGCTACCTTGTGACAGCACATCTTCGTAGCGCAGCTACGCATCTTCATAGCGCAGCTACCTTGTGACAGCACATCTTCGTAGCGCAGCTACCCATCTTCATAGCACATCTTACCGCACAGCTACATAGCGTAGCATCAGTGGAAACGGTCACCCAGTTTCGTAGCTCAGCTTTTACATCATCGCAGCACAGCTACGTAGCGCATCTCTGGTGGAAAAGCAGCCTTAATCTGGTAATACGATAAAGCCAATAAAAAAAGGAATCGCATACATAATTATAATAGAAAACACTCTGATATTACATGTATGACAATCGTTAAATAATTATCATAAGATTTAAAATATAACTTATTTTCAAATTGTGACGTTTGAATTAATTTCAGATAGTGTTTAATTAAAAGTCAATTTTGTGGCATCACCCGAAGGCGTAAATGTGCGGCTTGAGTTACAGTAAGTTGGGGTGCCACTCATAGAGAGGAGTAAAGAAACATGGTGAATGAAAACGGAAATCTATTATTTGTTTTAGTCTTTGTATAAACTCTAGCATGAATTTTAATGGTATCTGAAAAGGTAGCAGGTCGGTGTAAACGAGAACGAGATGAAAACAGAAAGTGAGGTGCACTCTTTACCATGTGTAGTCTTACCATGGGTTATCGTATTACCCAGTTACTGGGTTTTTGAGGTCCGATAGGCAGTTACACCATGTAAAATACTGATATTCAGCTGTATCCGGTTTGACTGGAAGCCGGCCCCAATATAGTTGGGAAAAGGCTACGCAGATAATGATGATGAGGACCTTCTGTCTTTATGAAATTGTAAGTAGGTTTATAACCGCACTTCATTTTGATAACTATGTGATCACTGCCTAACGACTCACTTGTAGTATCCCAAGATATTTTTGTTGCTAAATCTGTGGAAACAAATGATACATCTGGAGAAGACTGCTGTAAGAGTCCATTAACAAATTTAATTCTTGTGGCATTTCCATTATTCAAACACACATAATCTTTATCAAAATAAGAGTCGTATACCATTTCTCCTCGTCGATCAGTCTTATTTGACCAGGTAATATGATGCGCATTGAAATCACCAACAATCAACGTTTCTTTATCAAATCTGTCAAAAATATTATGCCAGTCGGACTGACTAGTAATTGATGAAGGCGGACAATAAATTGAAATTATATTCTTTATTCCAGGCACATTAAAAATCTCCAGAGTAATCATCTCAATACTAGAATTTGGATGTGCGTAATCTCTCTGTAGGGCTTTAATTGACTTATGAGTTATAACGCATACACCACCATAAGAATCTAATCTATCCTTTCTGATTATATTATAATTGCTTATATTCAAGAATTTATCAGAAGATAACCAAGTCTCACTTACAATGGCAATGTGTATCTTTTCCCGCAGCAATAAACATTGGAAATCATCCTTCTTGGGGCCCAAACTATTAGCGTTCCACTGAAAAATGCTTATCAATCTATTTTCAATATTATTATTGTTACAAGCCATTGCTACCGCATCCAATCAACTGCATCAAAAAATCAATAGTAAAGAAATTCATCATAAATGATTTCAATTCTGAAATTACATATTGCGTAATTTACGTCACATTTCGATGATGCGTCTGAGATTGAGCTCCATCACCCGAAACAGCCATGAGGACTATTCTTCATCATCAGTCTTTAATTTTCCCATTGCTGGAACACTAGCCTTTTCTTTGTAAACGGGAGTGGGCCATATTCTACCATGCGGGCCCAGTGCACAGTCATGTCTTCGAATTTTTGGGACTTATGTTTTTCCTTCACCGTTTTGAGAACTAATCGTATACTTGCAATTAAACTGTCCAAATTATAAGCGATTTCGCAAGTTTCAAAAGACAGACATGCGACACTTCACAAAGACCTAAAGTTAAATAAATAATCACCAAATAACAGCCACAAATCACTCCGCCACTTCTTCACCACCACAGATTAATTAGCAGAAGATTAAACGCGGGCAAATGGCGGGCATTAACAAGATGGCGTCGTGTCAGATATCACGCGACTCACGGAACTAATTAGACATCTGTCTGCTTGTCCGTTTGTCTGTCTGTTCGATTTATATCGAGTTTAGTATATTATTAGATTGTGTTTGGTTTAGCTAAATGTGTTGGACAGCTTTGGAATGAGATGTGACTTATTTCTATTCGTGTAATAGATTAAATTAAAACCGCGTTGTTTGATCATTAGTTAAACTAACAATTTGTTAAACCGATTTTGTAATATTTGTAAAAAGACGCAGTCTATCGTTCGAAGTATCTATAAGACCAGTACTTCGGTCTTTATTCTGTCCTATCTCTATTACGCCACTCTGCTAGGCGTCGACAGTAACGCCAGTTAGATCATTGTTTATGTGATCAACACTTGACCCTACATTATAGCGTGTTTTTGCCTGTCATAGTCCTCCCTCCCTAAGACAAAGGTATAAGGATCATTTTCACTTGGCATTTGATCGGATATTCAGGTCAAATGTGAAGGACAATTGATTATATGGGACATGAGTTTAATTTTAAATTTTCGTGACATGATTCCTTTATTTAAATGTTGTGGTTTTGCATATTGACACATTGTTATTCAGAATTTATAATAGTAGTGTCTCGTAAGAGACGATTTCAGTAAATGAACTGTGTAAGTGTATAAAGACCTGAGGCCCTGGCATGAATTTTACGTATTTGGTCGTACAGCATACTTGAAGTATTAAGTACGATGTAAAATTAAGAAAAATGAAAAAGCGCCTGTATTGTTAGAACGAGGAACTAATTTTATCCATCAAATTAACGTCAAAGTTTTACGACGTCACAACAACGTGAAAACTCGTGATAAGGCCTCAAAACTAACTTAATTGAGAAAAGGACTTCTTATCAAAGGCAGTTGTTAATATGACAGTTGAGAAAATAAAAGAAAGTTGTTAATATGACAGTTGAGAAAAATAAAGTTCGAGAACTAGGTACCTAATTGCAAAGAAAAGTTAACAAGACAAGGATTAAAAGCGTCTAATCAAATTATCTAAACGTTTTGTACGGGAACTAAGCGACGTCGTCGTGGCCTAATAGCAAGTCGATCAAAACGATGTCACTCTATGATCGTTTTCAAAATTGAGCCGGCGGCAGTATTATAGCGGCCATACACCATACTGCCTATCGTACAATCGGCATGACGCTGCCAATTTGATCAGTTAGATTTGACCGTGTGTGGGCGTGGAATCCATCAAATTGGCATGATCATGCCGATTTGATCAAATCGATTTGATCAAATCGATTTGATCAAATCGATTTGATCAAATCGATTTGATCAAATCGGAATGATCAAACTTCAAATCGGCAGCAGTGATACCAACTTAGCAACTTTATAGCTAGATCTAGCTAATATTCGGTAGCTACTTTTTAACCGACGTAAAAAAAGGAGGAGGTTCTCAATTCGAAACGTATATTTTTTTGGAACGAAGTTCCTTATGGCGCGTTGCGAAAGGGGGCTAGGCGGAAAAAAATGTAACGACACTTTTTACAGACTGCGCGACGCAAAGGAGGGTAATGTGTGTATTACCATGGAATGGGATGGAATGGACTGAACTGTAATGGAGTGGAATGGAGTGGAGTGGAGTGGAGTGGAGTGGAGTGGAGTGCAGTGGAGTGGAGTGGAGTGGAGTGGAGTGGAGTGGAGTGGAGTGGAGTGGAGTGGAGTGGAGTGGAGTGGAGTGGAGTGGAGTGGAGTGGAGTGGAGTGGAGTGGAGTGGAGTGGAGTGGAGTGGAGTGGAGTGGAGTGGAGTGGAGTGGAGTGGAGTGGAGTGGAGTGGAGTGGAGTGGAGTGGAGTGGAGTGGAGTGAAGGGTCGAAAATCGCTTGACCTTTTTTTAACTTGCTATCGTTAAGCAAGTTAAAAAACAGGTTCAAGCGATTTTCGACCTTATTGACATTTAAAATTTAGTTTGTTTTTTCTCACATTCTCGTTAGCTAACATTGCTCCTTCATTAAAATTCGGTGTTTGCATAAATGTCAATAAAGTCGAAAATCGCTTCAAGGTCGGAAAACATTTCCTTAACGATAAGCAAATGTTTTCCGACCTTCACTTGTATTACCAACTGATTCCCACTAGTGGGATAAATCGGTAAAAAAACAAGTCGGTAAAAAAGTAGCTAAAAAGTTAAGCCACAAGTTTTATAAAATTGTAGCTGTCGGTCACCGAATAATAGCTAGATCTAGCTATAAAGTTGCTAAGTAAGTTGGCATCACTGCTGCTGATTTGAAGTTTGATCAAATCGATCGTCATGCCGATTGTACGATAGGCAGTATGGTGTATGGTGTATATGGACGAACTGCCAATTTGATCAAATCGATCGTCATGCCGATTGTACGATAGGCAGTATGGTGTATGGCCGCTATTAGGGACAGCCGGTGTCACCAGCCATGCTGCCAAATTGACAATATTAAGGAAAACTCATATTTACTTCTAAGCTTTTTGCCGATGGAATCATTGGGGTGTTTTCTGTAGTTTTTGCATGTAGTAATAATTACCTACAACTCTGTATTTTTACCGCCTTTAAAAAAAAAGAAGGTTATCAATTCGACCCGTATGTATGTAATATTTCCAGAATTGCCCAGTTTTCATATATGTTAGTCTATATCAGCGTCTGAACAAATGTGCCAAATTTCAAAAGTGTATGTATGTTTTTATGTTTGTGTTCGCATATCTCCGGAACTACAAATCCGATTTAAGTAATTCTTTTTTTGTTGTACTAGATTTTGTCCAACTTAGGGTACATTGAAAGTTTCATCAAAATCGGTTCAGTAGTTTTTGAGATAGGGAGTTTTTTGCCTACTTGGGTTGTACATTTTCAATTTCGATTGTATGTTTGGTCGCAATTATCTCGCGTTTGGCTGAACCGATTTTGATGCGGTTTTCACAAAAGTATTTGTTACATTCTATGGAAGGTTTTAGTATATAACAATCATGGATATCTCATGACGTTGATCGCATAGATCCGTTTTTGTTGCTGACTTGGATTAAAGATTTCTAAAGACGTCGATTATACGAAGATTTTTGTTGAATATCT
Organism: Agrotis exclamationis; assembly: GCA_950005045.1. NCBI lineage: Eukaryota > Metazoa > Arthropoda > Insecta > Lepidoptera > Noctuidae > Agrotis > Agrotis exclamationis. The sequence goes on from OX465430.1 coordinate 836,854, forward strand.
GAACTAAAAAGGGTAAAACAAAAACTTTTTTTTTAAATTTTTATTTTATCCATATCATGATTTGAAGTCGGTTCATTTAAAAAAAAAGTTTTTTTTGTATCGTATAGGTATTTCCAAAAGAACAACTTTTCCATACTTGGAATTTCTCTCTATCATAGGTAAGTACGTTTACAAGCATTATTTTAATCTCACTATGTATGCATCTAAGTATGTATAAAGGCAGTAAGTTTTAAACAGATTTCCCCTAAATTATTTGCATGCTATATGCTGTATTTGTGCACTTTTCGACTGTATGCTACATGTGCCTAGTCAGAAAAATTGGAATGCAGACAATATTTTGTTCCGTGTCGGGAATCGAACCAGCGACATGCAGCAAGCTTCTAATCGCTTAGCCACTGCACCAAACGTGCCATCCTCGATGTACTTAGCTTGAAAATTACCAATACTCAAGTCAAATAAGACAGAAAGCGAGCTAATCCAACCGAGATGATTTTGTTGCTTCAAGAGTTTTGGATAACCGAAAACTTGAGCACCCTGAACAGATACAAACGGCCAATCTTAACAGAACTTGAGTTCAAACAAAATCTCTAATCAATTAGTTGATGTGCAATCAATCGCGGTTGCTAATTATCGGCACGACAAGCGGTAGGACGGCACGCGGCAACGGCTCGGCACGGCAGCCGGGCGGCACTAACGAGCCGGCCCGCTAAAGCAATCAACAATCAACGCTATGTTCAGGGCTGAACGGAGCCGTGTTGGTAGAAGGGGCAGTGTATGCTATTTATTAAGGAACGTCTAATTATGCAGGGTGATGCAGGTGCTACATGTTTTGCTTGAAAATTAAAGTAAACTAGGGTAGACTTTAATGGGTCGCAAAGGGGAGTTTTAGCCAGACCCGGGGCTCAGGAGGACTCATTTAAAGACTTTACCATCCCAAAACAAGGATTAGATAAAGACAGCTGAATTGGTTAATCTAAAAAATTAGATTAATTATTATGGAACTGTAATCAACTGCTGCACTTATTACTAGGTATGTACTGAGTTGGTCCTCTATTTACGAGTATATCTGAGTGTACTTTGTATAACAGCTAGGAAAATCTTTTAAAACAAAATTGGGAAGGATTTTCATGTTTTCACTTTAGCTTTTCCCAATTTCGCTCATGTATATAATAAGTGTGATTGTACCTGCATATAAAGTAACTAACTTATCATACTCTCACCGTAATTTGGTCTGTTCCTAATCCAATTTGTGTCAACCCTAACCTCCCGGCACTTGGCTGCATGTTGTTGTATTCAAATGTTTGCCCTGCAGCTGCTGCAGACGCTTGCTGGGCAGCGCTGCACCGCTGACCCGTCGCGTGCACTGTTTTACTTTGCTCTAGAATTCTAGATCGTTCCCACTGATGTGCTGATCATGAATGTGGCGCTGCGCCTCACTGCTACATGGGAACTACAATTGGTTTAAGACTGGTTTTCATTATAGTTTGTGCACTATCCTTTGTGTGGCACGACTTAGCATACAACTTTTTTTGTAGTTTTATTCGTTAATTTCGTTTAGAATAAGAAAAGTATTTAAATAACTAGTCCAGAGAAGCTCCTGATTGCACCTTAAAGTGACTAAAAATCCACTTTATCAGAATCATAACATGAATTGCGATAAAATGAGTACAATAATCTATTCTAAAATGCGGAAACTTTGAAGGCACTGCGGCTCAGTGGCTGTGCTATAGACTGCTGCGCAGCGTTTTCCGCGTTCGATCCCACACGGAACTAATACTTATATCATGTTTGTAAACGCACTCACGACACAGGCGAAATTAAAAAGCCACACAGTCAATTTACCGCGTTGTTATTTTGGGCTTCCTCTACTTCTTTAATGAACTTACACATCGCTACTAACTGGTTACAAAATGCACAACAAAGCTCAACCAAATGTTACTAGCCCCATTTACGTGGGAGGTGACCACTGACTACATGACCAGCCAACATCTACTTGACATACCCCACAATGACAAGCAACACTAACATCATCCCGGCCGTGAGATTCATCATAATATTTGACTTGATCTCGAAACAGTCAACATTACCAGTGGGTGTACTGCGTAGTGTCCGTCTGCTTCGAGTGGTACTTCAAGTATCAAGATCTGCCTACGTCATGCTCGACTGGCTGTATACTTAGTTGATGTGCAAGTATCAAAACTTATCTATGACTTGATAGTTAGGTGAAAAGATGAAGATTTTTCGTTGTGGTCGTATGACACAGAAGGCGTGCTCAATAATCACGAATTATTATGTTACTGTATCAAAAATGCGTAGTCTCTTAAATTAAAAACGTACACTTAACAGTGGACATTATTAATTTCTTTGACACTTTCTTATGGAATGGCAAGTTTTTTCAATAAAAAAAAACAAAAAGCCATAAACGCCAAAATAAGTTTTCAATAAATTTATTAACAGAGAGGAAGTCTGTGTCCCAGCAGTGGGAACAATATTGGCTTATGATATTTATTTACAGGCTTGTCTACGTCACTGTACACTGTAGTACTCAGGTCGGCGTACAAGTATCAAAACTAGTGTACGGGGGGGTTAGGGGCTATCAAGTGTAAGCTACTCATCTGTATAAATATAATGTGTACTTTGTAGAGTTAACAGTGTCAGGACACTGAGTACACAGTTATTTGTGTACTACACACACTTACTTTGATGTGATTGGAAAAATGATTCTATAATGAAAGTATCCAAAATTACCCTGACTTTGTATTTTCTATTCAACATCATCATAACATCAGCCGTAGGATTTCAACTGCTGAACATAGGCCACTCCTATAAATTTCCAATACGACCAGTTAAAGCGGCTTATATCCAGAGCATGTTTTCGAATGACTATTGTAATTGACGAGCTTATTAGTCAAAATGGCTGTAATGATTGGCAAAAATGCTTATTTCTTAATACCTGCTACCTAATGAACCAAACGTAAGTGTTTTTGGGAGCAGAAGTCCACAAATAAAATAATATATTTCAAATTTTAATGATGTTTACTGTAACAAACAGAATAGATAAGGAATTTACAATATTTTAAACAAATTTACAGACGCCAACAGGTCAACCTACCCGAATCTGTCAAATTTCACCAATCGAACATTAACCTTCCAATATTGTGATAATGTTGAAAATCAATTAACGAAATTTGACAGATTGTGGTAGGTTGATGTGCTGGCGTCTGTACTCCAGAATATACACTGAAAATACCCCCCTGTGCTCACAGCACTTATAACTTTGAAGCTGCTATTGACTGTCCATGTTATTGACAATTCCACTTTTAACTTTTAATATTTCACCCTTTCATAATTCCAATTCGTCACGCTCGCCTCTATTCAAAGCTCTCATGATGACGCGTAGTTACATGACATTGGTTGTTGGCCGGTATTGGTCAATAATTGTGGACAAATGTTTGTCCACGGGCGTCACGTTGTTTGTGTTAGTGCACCGAGTAGCTGCTACTGTTTGACTTTGTTTTTATTACTCTGCCGTGGAATTAGGGTGACGGTGGTAGATTGTGTGGAGTCGTCTGTGGGAGGTTGGGTGGCCTGGTTAAGGTGACATCCCGTCTATTTCTGAGGAAGTCGAGACACTTTATGACATCTTAGAATTACTTGGCATCTACCTTCTACCGAAATGCCATGCAATTCAGTTTTCTTATACTTAGAGGTGCTGCCACGACATTATTCCAAATTTCTTGGCCTTAACCTTGTAACGTATAAGGGTGAGATTATAAAAAAAAAAACTCACCAACGTTATCAAGAAAATTTATTTAGGTCGTGGTTCACAGCCGTCACTTGGTAATTTATTGTTCCGCGAAAATAGGCGCACTAGTACTGCCCTGGCTATCGCGTAAGTGGAGCGACGCGACGCCGTGGAGTTGACCCTGAGGTGAGAGTGACCGCAGGGACGAGATGGTGGTTGCGCCGGCAGGTCTGGTGTGTGTGTCGCTTGGTGCAGTGAGCGCAGGTCTCGAACGTTCGGTAGGGTGAGTCAGAGCTGGACTCACGAACGTTGAAGATGGAGTTATTTAACTCCCAATCTTGTTCCCCTAATCCGGGGCGAACACTTAACTAATTTTATTTTAAATAAAATATCGAATACAAAAAAATATTTTTTAAAAAAATCTGTTACGCAAGGTGTCACAAGATTCTAATGAAGAGAGACAGTGTAACAGCCGACAAAGTTTAATCGTAAATGAGTCCCGTTGACGTCCTGTGCGAGCTTATTTATACTCATGAGCACATTAGGTACTTCACTTTAATTATCAACCGGTTAACGTTGAACAACGTCTTCCGACTACAACACCAAAACTCTGTAATAATTCCGAACTACCCGCCTATAAATGACTTTTAGTCTCGACGCGAAAGTAAACATTTCACGATACCCTCAAGTACGAGTTTTTTCTGAGTCGGTTGACGAAGAACATTGCGTATGACTATAACACGAAAAGGAATGTGTTAGACATTCCTTGCATTCCATTGTAACTATTTTGTTAAACGTTGACTAATGGATTGATTATAGGTCAAAGGATAACGTTGATTATTCACAACGTTACAATACCCCCTCGCGCAGTCAAGGATTTTGTCTCCTATAATGACAAAATCCGCACGAAGAATTAGAGCTAACTATTGTTTTACCTATTAAAATCATCATTCATACTTCTCGCAATCATAACTAGCGGCAGCTATTGTATTCAGTGATACGAGAGATAGCTGTCGCACAATATAAAATATTTAGGTATCCTGTTGTCATTAACCTGATGCCTTACAATAGTTTTCTTCAAGGATGAAAGTGTACTAAGCGAGAGAATAATGCAATCGTATGTATTGAGTTCAATAAAACATTACTATTAAACTATTTTTTTCCTTTAACCATCACCGACCAATACTAATCCACCTACCAGTTTTAGATTTTAATGTAATTGAATCTAGATGATAAAATTATGTTTTTGGTTTCGATTTATGGCTTATTTATGGAGTAATCTACCGCTCCTGCAAAGGCTTATTTAAAGAGTTGCTACCGCTCTAAAGAACAAGTTATGTTTGTGAGACACAGTTGTGTTTTATGATTTATGGTTTATTTATGGAGTAATCGACCGCTCCTGCAAGGGCTTATTTAAAGAGTTGCTACCGCTCTATAGACACAGTTGTGTTTTTTATGATTTATGGTGTATTTATGGAGTAATCGACCGCTCCTGCAAGGGCTTATTTAAAGAGTTGCTACCGCTCTAAAGAAAAAAAAACACAACCGTGAAAAGAAAACACAACCATGAATACATAACTGAAGTGATCAATGGGTTAAAGCCACGATCATTATAATAACCGTCGGTGTAGTCCCGAAAGGTTTAAAATATTTAATAAAATATAATGAATGGTGTAGGCCATCATTATAAAAAAAGTAAACAATAGAAAAGCAATGGTAGGTTGGATAGTTCGGTGTAGTAGTATTAAAAAAATATTAAGTTAAGATTTACTATTATATTTAAAAATTACGGGTATATTAATTTACGAATGTCAAAATTTTACTTTATGTTATAATGATTAAAGACTAACTAGAATAGAATGTCATAATGGAAATAATGGTCCATATTTAGCTATCCGTTTATATAAGTACTGTACCGTTGCTGGTGATACGCCTCTAATGGCCACTACATACTCGAGTTGAGACTTATGAAGCGACATAAACTTAACTGGATAAGCCATGCTTAAATTCTTTCAAAAGAGAAAAGAAAAGAAAAATATAAGTGTAAGTGTGGGTAAGTGCCAAAAAAAAAAATTTTTACAATGATTAAAAAAAAATAACGGTTATTGTACTAAGACTCCGTCTGTTACAATTTAAATTTAAAACTACAAACGTTTTGGTTGAGAACAATCTAGAAAAACAAGCACAAAAACAATTGCACAGAAATAAAAAATAAAATAACACACAAAAGGAGTTAATGCAACCAATGTGTACGCTTTACAAAAGGTTAAGTTGATAAAAACAATTACAATTGAAAACAAATTGAGAAAAAAAAATTGACAGAATATTGACAGAATGAGGTAGTCTGCAATAATGTGTAGGTTAAACAAAAGTTAAGTTGTTTTAAAAAAAGTAATTACAATTGAAAACGATTTGAGAGGAAATCATAAATTGACAGAATATTGACAGAATGAGGTACTCTGCAATATTGTGTAGGTACTGTTTAAAAATAAAGTTAAGTTGCTGTTTCAAAATTATTACAGTTGAAATAATGAATTGAAAAAAAAATTTTGGTATTGACAGAATGAGGTACTCTGCAATAACCAATAAAAAAAAAACAATTTAAGTACCTATATAAAAGAAAAGAAAGTAAAAATTCTTTTATAGGCAGACGAACCCAGGTGAAAAGGTTGTATATATGTGCCTGTAATTGAAACCCGGCACCCACACCCTACAACCGAAACATAAAATGCTATACGGTTGAAATAAGTGTGGTTGTAGTACTTCCCCGGACGGGCCTTCACAAGAGCCCTACTACTATGACAAGTTTTTAAAATAAATAATAATATAAAGCAACAGAAAAAAAAAACCGTTACTTTCTTTTTTAACAAAAAAAAAATAATGCGTAGGGTAGGGTACACTTTGGCTGCGTTAAACCAAAAAAACGTTTTCACAAACACAAAAATAAAGAACACAAACACCAAAATATAACGCTACCTCACAGAACAACAAAAAACCAAGCGACCTTTATAAAAAAAAACCACGTTTTTGGGCGCCACTGTAACGTATAAGGGTGAGATTATAAAAAAAAAAACTCACCAACGTTATCAAGAAAATTTATTTAGGTCGTGGTTCACAGCCGTCACTTGGTAATTTATTGTTCCGCGAAAATAGGTGCACTAGTACTGCCCTGGCTATCGCGTAAGTGGAGCGACGCGACGCCGTGGAGTTGACCCTGAGGTGAGAGTGACCGCAGGGACGAGATGGTGGTTGCGCCGGCAGGTCTGGTGTGTGTGTCGCTTGGTGCAGTGAGCGCAGGTCTCGAACGTTCGGTAGGGTGAGTCAGAGCTGGACTCACGAACGTTGAAGATGGAGTTATTTAACTCCCAATCTTGTTCCCCTAATCCGGGGCGAACACTTAACTAATTTTATTTTAAATAAAATATCGAATACAAAAAAATATTTTTTAAAAAAATCTGTTACGCAAGGTGTCACAAGATTCTAATGAAGAGAGACAGTGTAACAGCCGACAAAGTTTAATCGTAAATGAGTCCCGTTGACGTCCTGTGCGAGCTTATTTATACTCATGAGCACATTAGGTACTTCACTTTAATTATCAACCGGTTAACGTTGAACAACGTCTTCCGACTACAACACCAAAACTCTGTAATAATTCCGAACTACCCGCCTATAAATGACTTTTAGTCTCGACGCGAAAGTAAACATTTCACGATACCCTCAAGTACGAGTTTTTTCTGAGTCGGTTGACGAAGAACATTGCGTATGACTATAACACGAAAAGGAATGTGTTAGACATTCCTTGCATTCCATTGTAACTATTTTGTTAAACGTTGACTAATGGATTGATTATAGGTCAAAGGATAACGTTGATTATTCACAACGTTACAACCTTCGCTGCTTACACGGTTTTATCAGTAGCAGCAAATAGGTCACTTTAATATTTCTGGTTTACTTCTTCTTTGCGTGTCAATATACCTACTCAAATTGCGTCCGATCAAAATGTAGCTACCCGCACAGCTCTGTCATTTGCCTCGTTCAAATCCTGGAAGGTGCAGGTGGTTGGGCAGGATGGGCACGAAACGAGGTGGGACATATCCTGTACAGAGGCTCCGCACTGGCATTGTGTTTGGGATGAGTTAAGTATACCCCATTTGACCAGATTATTTTTACAGCGGCCAACCGATTGAGAGATTTCTAGATCGGCCACTGCAGTTCAGAACCAGGAGGGGGTGCTCTGCTGGATTGAGGAAGTGAGGAGAGGTGGGGTGACTTATTCTCCACAGTTCGCATCTCTCATCTGAGGCATCATTGGTGTACTGAAGGTAGGGTACAATCCGGAGTCGCGGTACTAACCCAACCATAATCCTGGAACGAAAAAGCTATTAAAGTCTATTGAATACCGTGGATTTTAGTCAGTACGAATCTGACAGACCGGCTCCACATTGGCTGGCGACTCATTTAACGATATTGCCACGCTAAAAATAAGGTAGAATAAAAAGTGGAACATTGTTTGCGAGCATATGCACATAAAATTTGCTGGTATACCAACCAATAAAAAAACACTACTAAACCTAGATCATTAATTTACTTCATATAAGTAAGTTCTTCATTTCCTATCAAGTCTTCCTTAGCATCAGTACAAGGAGTTCTAAATCAACACACAGAAAGCGTACAACATTACATTAAATATTTGTCAGTCTACTTTAACGCAGTTCACTTCTCGAAGACGATGAAAACACACGCTTGAGTTAAACATCACTTCGAGAACTTTCTACAACAAGGTAAACATAACTCGTACCTTCTCATTACTGTATAGACATTTTTCTTATTTTCCAAACTTTGAAAGTGTGGCTATACATACTTATGTTCAATGTAAAAGCTACCTATGAGTAGTTACCATCAGCCAAGTTTTTTTTTCCTAATATGTTTTAGTCATCTTCCAGTCTAAACAATTGCAGCTCAATACATCTGCATTTTGTACTTATCAAGTGACTGCCTATCAAACTCTCACTACCTACTTAACACGATACCCTAAAAAAACCTTGATGAACTTATCAGCTTTTGACTCAATGAACAAAAATACAACCATACTTTTATATTATCAGCCTATTGCCGTCCACTGCTGAACGTAAGCCTCCCCCAAAGAGCGCCAACCATCCCGGTCCTGGGCAGTCCGCATCCATCCACTGCCAGCCACCTTCCTTAAATCATCGACTCATCTTGCAGCAGGGCGTCCTACACTGCGTTTGCCCATTCGCGGTCTCCACTCTAGCACATGTTTGCTCCATCTGCCGTCTGTCCGTCTACAAACGTGGCCGGCCCACTACAACTTCAGCATGCTGATTCTAAGCGCAATGTCGGTTACTTTGGTTCTCTGGCGAATGACTTCGTTACGAATTCTATCCACCAAAGAAACCCCGAGCATTGCTCTCTCCATTGCACGCTGAGCAACCTTAAATTTGTGGACTTTTAATCAACTTCAAAAAAGGAAGTGTTAGTCTTTGAAACTTTGCACGATCCACCAAGCAAAGACAACTGGCTCCCAATCTTCCTAACTATACAATGACATGAGCCACTAAACAAACAATCCAGTGTACTTTGCTCCTCGCGGCAGACTCCCACAATTACCCAATAAGAGCGTGTCACCGGCAGCGGTGATGGATGAGGATCGATCGCTTGCGCCCGCGCCGCGGATGTGCGCGTCGCCGCCGAACTCTGATGAACTACTGGGACATGCGCTGGTAATCACTGGACTGGATATTGTGATGAGATAAACTATGGCCATATTTTGTGGAACGAAAAATTCAGCTGCGAGCAGGGTTCGAACCTGTGTCTTCTGGATAGGTACTCCAGACGCCTTATCAATTAGGCCATCGCAACCACTGAACACAAAAATATCTTTATGAAGACGCGACGCAGGCGTTATTGCGTATAAAAACATAACTTTGCCTAATTAACCTTTTCAGAGCTTTTCCGGTAATTTGTTTTTTAATGTTCACTTTCCATATGAAGGCATCATTGGGCATTTCAAGTGGATTTGGTTGAACGTTGTCTGGAAGTAAATAATCAAAGAGTTTATTACTTTGACTGAGCATTTCGTCTTGGAAAAACACCCACCTTTTCTTTACTACATGCGCGCATTCCGTCAATCAAATCAATCTAATCTTCCTTGGCCGAATACGAAACAATTTCAAATTTTATTTATGGGCTACACACATGTATCCAACAATACCACATCCACCACGGCATCAAAACTTGATTCTTGGCTGTTTTTAGATCGAAAAGTTCTTTCCTCCCATAAGATAGGTTAGAACACAAGTCTATTCAGATCTAGCTTCAAGCCACATAATTCCAAAAACGATACAATTCTCCCAATGGAGCGCGAGCGCAGTAAAACTAAAGTTTACGAGCACTGCATACATCACTCACGGTCCACAATCACAACACGCATACCCATGCAGTTCATTTTCCTCCACAAGTTCAGGAGTCGATAAACCTGTCAAATATAACTGGCCAGTTGCTTGATTAAACAACGGAAACTTCAATAATTGAAATACAACTCTACCTTCCTAAGTATACAGTTGTGTTTCATTTGATTGACGTGTGGTTGTTAGGTCTTTGTGATCATCGAGAGTAACAGTCGAAGGTGTGGAAATAACAAGCGAGCCAATGTTGTATATAAACTGTGGACTCAATCAAAACGTTTGCTTCTGGATCGGGGTGGTGGTTGTAGACTGATGCAGGGGATAGATGGGGCTTTCCAGTGTGCAATTTTCAATGGGTAAAGCAAAACTTTTCCCATGCATATGTCTCCAAAAGTTTTACAGTAATATCATGGCCCAATTCTTTCGGATCTCGAAAATCATCATATATCTGGCATAAACTTCTAGCAGTTACAATCTCTAACCTCTTTCTGTAACTGCTGCTACTTAGCTTAGCTAGATTCTTCCAAATAAGAGGACTTCACTACAAAATTCCAGTAACATCTTATCATCGATTAGGCTAACAATTGACATCTGATAAAGTGCCTTAATTCCATTTAACTGTTTTCGAAATCCTTTGTTAATTCTTTTCGATAAAAGATTTAAGTAAAGCCCAATGGAGAATCAATCCCAAGTCCTGTTATTTTAACTTGCGACGTTCAAAACGCCTTTTTGATATACATAATTGTACCTTGAATTTGGCCTACATCCTGTACCATACCATACCCTACCATCCTACAAGTGAACATGACATGTTTACATAAGGGTCAAATCAAATTATTTTCTTTCTTTCTTTCTTTCGCCTTGTCTACAAATTGCGAGCTCTGTAGTGAAATAGATGTCCGATATGGGAGCGATCTATTTGTGGCGGCGGACGCGGCCGACGCGCCATACATGTGTTTACACGTGGGTTCGCTACCAGCTTGCACTGAGCGCTCCGGTTATAGCGATTGTGTAGACTTACTTCAGGAATATCAGAATGCATGATGTTTGACATCTCTTGGAAATTCCAGTTTTACCGGAACTAAGTTGATTGGTAGAAATTTTCTCGGTACCTCAGGACACGATTTTAAAGAGAATTTGCGTCAAGAATTGATTTTGATAATAAGAAAAGTTGTAACTGACCACCATAACTGCGTTTAAAAATAAAATTCGAAGTTTAATTCATTTTAGGTTGCACAAAAACTTTTTATAAATTAATAACATACGAGTATCTGCTACATAAAATCTACTAATGAATCGCCTGTTTAAAACTCTCAGTAAATACTAAAGATAGCATCTATGATCAACAATCTCTGTACCTCCGATAAGACCGAGCGAACAACCTGTTTCCGACATGTTGCACCTAACTTACATACTAGTACATTCATAAAACTCCGGAGAAAAGCCACCAATCCCAACAGATAAACCTTGAACAGAACTTTCAACATTAAAATGGAAATACAATTTGATATTTTCGCAAGAATTTACGTGCAATAACACATAAACATATTTAGCAATAACATTAAAACGCGAATAGTTGCGCACACACATCCGTTGGACGCCACTACTCTAAATATATTCCTACCCTCGCCGCAGCTTCCGTTCTGTAAGAATAACAAACAAACAGAATAAAATAGACTCTATTGACTTTTACATTAGGTGTATAATAATATGGTGATGCTTTCTAAATTGATTTCAGAGTCAAAACATTAAGATTAAGAAAAAAATACAGAATTATATAAATATCATTTGGAAAATAATGTTACTGTTACCTCAGACAACATCAATCAATTTTAAACTCTATCTTCTTAAGTAATAGTTCAAAATTGTGTGTTTAATTGATGTGTTGTTTGTTCAGAAGTGAGGTAACGGGTGTCGATGAATCGTATGTGTTTGTGTGCAGAGATATGCGCGTGCGCCGGTGCGCCGGCCTGTCAGACTGATGGTAACGTAAATATGATGAATACGTTCCACTAGCTTAGAATAATGTGTGCCTTTACTTGCACGTGCAGTTCATAGAGTACATATAAATTAAACATGGTTCTAGTTTGTTAGGTTTCTTATTCGCAATTGGAACGGTAAGATTGAACTCAAGGTAAACTGTAGTTACATATTTCACACTTGAATCCTTCACCAATTCAAATATGGATTTTAATTAGCCCTTTACTTCCAAAAAAGCTAACAAAAATTAATACAGCTAATACTTCCTACTTTTTTTTTTCTTTGCGTGGTAAAATCATCAAATGAGTCCTCCAACCCCGGGCAGGGCGGGAGGGACTGTCAGACTTGTACTGACTAAAATCCACGGTGTCCTTCAATAGCCCTTTATGTTCCGAGGTCACGGTAATGAGATAAGTCCCGCGACCCCGGCAGGCTTTGGCCCTCTAGAGAGGGGGCCCCGTCATTATGCTGACGCTCTTTGAGGCGCGCGTGGAACACAACGCGCCGTCGACCCGGGCATGGTCCATGGTCGGTGGTCGGGCAGCGAGTTGCCCTTTACTCGCCGCCCGCGCCTACGGTGGCCGGAGATCGTCTTGCGACGTCCGTCGCCGTGGGCGTCCACCACCGCGGGTGGGGCGGAGGGAGGACATTGTCCTCTCTCTCACGCGGCCCGCCTCCTCCTTCGCGAGCATGACTGCTTCGCAGAAGGAGGCGACCGCTTTCCACTCCGTCTCGCCCCGCAGCATGGCCTCGACCAATGCCGGGCGCGAGAGGTCTCCGCCTATCGCCGCCGTGAGGACACGTCGGTGCTCTGCCCAAGCGCCAATCTTGCACCGTATGCTCTACTGTGTCCTCCGGGCGATCTTTGCAGTGGTGACACCTAGGCGTTTCCTCCTTTCTCCTCAGACACAGGTACCTCCCGAAACTTCCGTGTCCGGTGAGGACCTGCGTCATGCGGTAGGTCAGGACGCCGTGACTCCTATCCAGCCACTCCTCAAAGAGGGGTCTTACCGCCGCGATTGCGGCGTGCCCGTAATACTTCCTACTTCAGGAAAATTTCCCAAACAATGAAAAAATCATACCTAGTCATCAGAGCAAGTTACTTACACCACAAAACTACGGTCATCTCATATAAATAAATAAGGACATATCATAATCCCCAGTGAGCGGCTGTGTCCAAACGACGACAATTCTTCTGACATAAGCAAGTGTTAAATGATGGATCGCGCCGCGTAATGACTGCCTGCCCACTAACCAGACGTGATTGATGGCAATTGAGTGGCTGGAAAGGGTTTCTGATTGTTTTTAATATTGTCCTCGTCCTCAGTGGGAAGTGTCCTCACAACCTTTGATTATCATTGTTTCTGATGACGTCGCTTGATCGATGTAATGGTCATAGAGGATATTGTTAAGAGGAATTGTCACTGTTGTGTTACATAGTTCTGTGATGTGTGTAGTGAATGAAAACACGGTTGGTGCAGTGGTTAAGTGATCGGCTGTTACGCAACGTGTCGCGGGATCGATCCCCGCATCGAACACATATTTGTATGGCCTACAGGTATTTGATTCGGGTCTTTGTGTTTGTGTGAGTTTCTAAGTTTGTAAACGCACCCTTACTAAGGAGAAAATCTTAATGTGGGCGCAACGTTTTAAAAAATGACACTAACAGGAAGGCTATTTGTGAATATAAGTGACATTTTACATCCTGCAATTTAATATTTTTTCAATACGCTAAGAAGGCTACGAAGATTTTTTAAATAGTTCGTTGACGTAGTTTAGACTGCACCTAAACTAAAATTACACAAGTATTCCGTAAACACCATCTAGGTTTAAAAACTTGTAGAAACTTACCTGGAAAACACCAGCGAAAGTTATAAAAGAAAAGCTGAAAATGGTGGTGCCCATTGACCTAGTAATAAAAGGCATTGTTCCGTTTGTTTCTATAGTCCTGGTTTGGAAGCCGGCGCTGAACAATGTACCTGGAATTCCTTTTGTTCATGGTACCATTTTAAATAAAATTATAGTTTTCGATAGCCTTCAGAAAGATAAACACATCGAGCGGTCCACAGATGTAAACTGGCATGAGATTGATCATAGTAGAGAAATGGAAATCTATGAAAGAGGCTTATAACCGAGGGGTGTTCTTTTCCATATTGGTCGCGCCAACATTAATTCGGTTCTGAAAAAGTGTCAGAACCAACCTTCGATACTAGCGGACGTGTTAATTACAGTGAATCGGCAGTTACCAAAAATCGAGGCGGAAAAAAGAGGGAGAGAAGGGACATGCAGCACTCACCTGGGGCAGGCCAGCGGAATCCAATCTCCTTCGACTATCACACTGCAGATTAACACTACGCGGGTTGCGCGACCAATATTGAATATAGTTCTTATTACACTGGGTAATCAAACACAAGGATGCGTTTGGCGGAGCGGGAATGTATTTAATATTGCAGAGAGAGGCTCGTGGTGATCCTCGACTCTTCGCGGATGATCAGGCGAAAAAAGGTGTCGCCATGCGGTGCGGTTCAAGAGGTCCGTTACACATTTCCGATCATGTGCAATTTTTTCGTTGAACTGACAGCTGTCAATCCGCGATCTCTCGTTCTCACGTTCACTTCTTGAACGATGCTAAAAGCGCTGCATGTAGGTTGGGAAAAGGAGCGGGAGATACAAACTGCCTCATATTATAAGAGTGAATCTATCTAATCAGTGTTGGCGTTACCATTTCCACCCCCCCTTAAGGGGTCACCATTAAAGAAGCGATAATAAGACGAAAGAGAAAATATTACTATGACTCTAGGAGCGCTCAATGCGCGCGGTGACATAAATAGTTCCGTAGTCATGGCGAAGCGGGACAAGCTAATTACTTACGTTACAAAACTAGAGCGAAGCGGTATTACTAAATAACTTAAACTAATGAGAAATGCGGTATTATTAATTATTGTGTTGGAAGAGGACACAAACGAACGACCGGGCGCAGGTAAGTTCCCTTGGCGGTTCTAACTGTACAAACGCGCACGACGCCGTCTTTAGACGGGTGGACGTTCTCTACAATAGCTAACGGCCAGGATAGGGGCGGCGAGTTATCATTCATCACGACAACAACGGTTCCTGCTGTGATAGGAAACGACGGCGTGTTCCACTTCTGCCTAACCTGTAGACCGTGAAGATATTCCATCTTCCAACGACTCCAAAACGACTGGACCAACTTGTCCAGTAGCGAGTGTCGGTGAAGTAAACTGACAGGGTCAGAGTTGACTTCATGTGCGGGTAGAGAAAATAGAGGCGCGGTATGCAAAAAATGACTTGGCGTAAGGGCCGTGGGCTCTGCGGGATCGGAACTCAGTACTGTCAGCGGGCGTGAGTTTAGGAGACACTCAATTTGAGTGAGAACAGTACAGAGTTCTTCGTATGATAGAAGCTGCTGTCCGACGACTCGGAACAGATGCATTTTCACGACCTTCACGACACTTTCCCAGGCGCCTCCGAAGTGTGGAGAGTTGGGACAGATAAATTTCCAAGCTATCCGACTCTCAGCGTACTCTTCCTCCAACTTTGGGCGATACACAGTATTGAGAAACTTGTACAAATTGCGGAGGTAAGAGTTAGCCCCCTTAAAACATGTACCGTTATCAGAGTACATGATCTGAATCGGTCCTCGACGGGCGAGAAACCTCTTCAGCGCGGCAAGAAAACTGGGAGTGCTGAGGTCCGTGGCGACTTCGACATGCACGGCACGAGTCGTAAGACATGTGAAAATGCACAGGTAGGCCTTTGCACTGTGGACGCCACGGCGGCGCACAGGAACGTACGGCAGAGGACCAGCATAGTCACAGCCTACGTGCGTGAAAGCTTTAGTGACCTGACGCGTGCGATAGTCAGGTAAGTCGGCCATCAGCGGATAAGTTGGTCGCGGTTTTAAACGAAAACACGTATTACACATGTGGACGCGCTGTCTCACAACGCGGCGTGCGGACAAGATCCAGAACTTCTGTCGAAGAAGCGACATCAATAATTCTGGTCCGGCGTGTAAATACTTTACATGATAGAAATCAATGATCAAGTTTACGACGGGATCATTGCGCGGTAAGATAACCGGATGCTTTTGAGCATAGTCCAGTGCGGAGTTAACGAGTCGACCTCCTACGAGGATCAGACCGTTTTCAATGAAAGGCCTCAAGCGGTTGAGAACCTGCGAACAAGATTGATTATTCTTAATATTAGAATAATCCTCTGCAAAGTGTTGACGTTGCAGGGCGCGAAGAATTTTATTTTCAGCGAAGTTTAATTCATCAGCGGACACTGCAATAGTGTCGCGGCGGGGTAACAATTTTGAGAATCTACAAACGTATACAATTATACGAAGAGTTTTACTCCATGAGGAGATGCGGTTAGCAAGATCATATAAAGCACAATGCTTTACAGGCGAGTACACAGCGTGTGTATGAATTTTTCTTTCAATAGTAGGTGGAGTAAATTGGTCGTCAAGAGGCTTCAGAGGCCACTCAGACGGGTCCAATGTAGCCCACTGGGGCCCGTGGAGCCACAGAGGGTGCGTGGTTAATTTCTGAGGCGTAATGCCACGTGAGAGAACGTCTGCGGGATTTTCAGTCCCCGCGACGTGGTAGAAGTTGTCAGCAGAAATATTTTCCGTAATCTGAACAACGCGGTTTGCTACAAAAGTTTGCCACTGACGTGGCGAACTCTTGATCCAATATAACACGACCTTAGAGTCAGTGAAAGCGAATACCTTGATTGGAAGATGACGCGAGTAGTTTTCATAAACTATGCGTAGCAGTTTGGACATGAGAAGCGCGCCGCAGAGCTCTAAGCGTGCTATAGACAGAGGCTTGGTAGGAGCGACTTTGGACTTTGCGCAGACAAGCTGGACAGTGTTACCGGAGGCGGCGGTCACATGAGCGTATACAACCGCACCGTAGGCATGTTCACTTGCGTCCGAAAAGGATAGAAGAGTGAGAGTGCAGTTTTTATAAGCGCCTACATGACGCGGAATGCGTATATTGTTAAGAGTCGGTAACTCGTCGCAGAACTGCTTCCACATTTTAACAATGTGCAGCGGTGGGGTATCATCCCAATCGAAATTAAGATGCCAAAGCTGTTGGATCAGTAGCTTAGCATACACGACTGCGGGGGCCACGAAGCCCATTGTATCCCACAGTCGGGCGACTGTAGAAAGTATGGAGCGCTTAGTGCACTTCACATCTGCGGGAACCGTAATTTTAAAATAAAATACGTCATCATCAATACACCAATGCAGGCCTAGTATTTTATGCTGCATGGTCTTATCAAACTCCACCTCCATAGGGAGTTTGTGCGAAGCGGGAAGATTATCTAGCACAGCACGACTGTTACTGTTCCATTTTACGAGATCCCACTGAGCTCCTTTGAATAGGTCAATCAATTGTTGTGACGCAGATATCGCTTCTTGTTCCGTGGGAATCGAGAAGGCGAGATCGTCCATGTAAAGCGACGTGGACGCGAATTTGCTGGCGAGAGGATAGCGCGCGCCATCATCTTCAACTAACCGTCTCACAGTGCGCAGTGCATGGTAGGGACTTGATTTTAAACCGAAACAGACGCGGTTAAACCTATACAATTGTAGTGGGTCTTGTGGAGTAAAGCGATAAAGAAAACATTGATAACGACGGTCAGCTTCGCGCATGATAATCTGTAAGAACTGCTGGCGACAGTCCGCGGTCAATGCGATCGCATGTAAGCGGAAATTTAATAATATTGTAAACAAGTCGCCTTGCAAATTAGGACCTGAGTGCAGAATACCATTCAATGATTGCCGGCCACCAGAAGTAGACGCGCTGGCGTCTAAAACCATGCGCAGCTTAGTCGTTGTCTTATCTTCGCGCACGACCCCGTGATGCGGTATGACGTATACAGGTGTTGGGTCGCGGGGATCGTACGTTGCAGGAGACACGTAATCTTTCGCAAGATAATCCTTTATTACGTCATCATATGCAGACCTAAGTTTAGGCGAAGCTTCTAGCTTTCTTTCGAGGCATATGAAACGCTTGCGGGCATTTTCAAAAGAATTCCCAAGGGAATAAACATCCTCGTTGAATGGCAGTGCTACAGTGTACCTACCACTAACGGGATCGCGGGTTGTCGTGGACTTATAAAATAATTCACATTCAACATCAGCGTGATTTTGAATGGGCGGTGCGGAGGGAAGCTCCTCGAGCTCCCAAAAACGCCTGACTAATGAGTCAATAGCGACAGGCTCCTGAGCGAGGCAACATGTCAGGGCCTGGGCGGATTGAGGCATAGGTAACGTAGGCGCGGAGCCCATAATTACGTAGCCGAAAACAGTACGCAAAGCGCGCGGTGCCGACTTGTCACGATTGTGGACAACGTCGGGGAGAAGTAAATGCGGGAAAAGAGAAGCACCTATTAAAGCGTCTATGTTACTAGGCACACCATATGATTCGTCGGCTAGTGGTAGATTATGTAGATGTGATAAATCACTGGTATTTATAAAGGAGGTAGGCAGTAAGTCCGTTATCTGATCAACAACTAATAGCGAAATATCAAAATTGATTTTGCTGTTGAATCGCGAATACAATTTAACATTAATCGGACTAGTGTTAACTACCTTCTCAGCCCCACCGAACCCCTTTACAACAGTACGGTTCATGTTTTGAGGTTGGATACCTAAACGCTCACAACACTCGTTAGTGATAAAATCGCTTTGTGAGGCGGAATCTAAAAGCGCGCGAATAATGTGTGGATTCCCTTTAGAATCGTATGCCACGACTTGAGCGGTTGATAACAAAACAGTCGTGGACTGCTTGTTATGTGTGAGTGCATTACTCGAACACTGATACATTCGGGAATCAACAGATGCACACATCGTAACATCTGACCGTGCCGCAGATGCGGCTAGATTCGGAGACGTATGTGCGGGCGCACAGGCGGGGGGCGCCACAGCGGTGAGCTCGACCTGCTGATTAGCGGGAGCGGCTTGTGCAGAGCGCTCAGGGCGCGCGGTACTTGGCTCGTTAAAGTGTAACAATGTGTGGTGATTTAATTTGCAAACGCGACAATTTGACTTAGACGAGCAATTAGCGACTCGATGTTTTAAACTAAGACAGTTAATACACGCATTGTTATCCTTCACACACTTATAACGCTGTTGTGGAGTCATTCCATTAAAATCAGCGCACTTAAATAAGTGTTGATGCACAATATTAGCGCATAGGCACTTGCACGCGGGTTCAACCGTTGTGCTTACATATGTTTGACACTTCGGCGGCGAAGCGGTATTTAAACGCCGATTAGAGTTAACCGGACGCTTATTAGTTGAAGAAGTTGGCTCAGTACGTTCTAACACTTTGGCTCGATTTGAAATAAATTCGACTAAGTTATCAAAGGTAGGTATTTTTGTTGAGTATTTAATTTCAAACGCGCGGACGGTCTCAGGGTCTATTTTCTGTAAGGCGATATGAATCAGAATTAAATCGGTAAGGTTATCCATTTTAAGGTTTTTTAAAGCGGCAACTGCGCTGCCGAACTTCTCAGTAAATAAATCAAAGTTGGTTGCTGAAGCGCATTGAAAAGTTTTAAACTCAAACATTTGATTCAAATACGTAGAAACCAACATACGCTTGTCGTCGTACTTATTAATGAGCGTTTGTAACATCAGACTATAATTTTCCGGACATGGAGATATCCCGGCACACACCGACTGGGCTTTACCGGTTAGCTTCCCCAATAGGTAATACAATCTATCGGCGTCAGTGAGAGATGGATTATCGTGTACAGTCGATTTAAAACTAGAATAAAATAGTGCCCATGAGCGAATGTCACCAGAAAACTGGACTAATTCAATCGGCGGGAGTCTAGGTTTAGACTTGTGCGGAACACTATCGCTATGTGGCGAGCATTGTGACTGCACTCGCTTTATCCTACCATACAGGGACTCAAAAGCCATGAGACACTTATAGTCAGGCCTAGCGGATGGTTTAGATGTCAATAAACGATTATTGTATTCGTCCAACACCCGTTTGAATTCATCGCGCAATGAATCTATTTGTGAGGATTCGTCGAGAAAACTTTCCCTTAGATCGGTGTTCGAAGAAAGATCGTAAATTTTTTGAACAATTTCAAAGATAGCTTCGCGTTTAGCTTGCAACGCAAGTAACCGTATATCTTCTGCATCGTCAAGATCAGAACACGAATCACTCGTTTTCTTAACTTGTTTAGTCATAACGGAGTTTATAATGCAATCTATTGTAAACAAGCAGCTGATCTGGGGTTTAATAATACGATGAAATTAAGTAGGTCACTATTTTGCGTAAAGAATAAACGGAGAATGGCTTCCTGCTACTTCCTACTTAGGTCGGTTAATAATGAACTAGAATGCATGAACAACTTGAAAGGACGAATGAATGACCGAATAAATATGAATGTCAAATCAAATATGGCGAAACAACCTTTTCAACATTTCATACTACACGGCAAGACAATAATTTAATTTGAGGGTAGTTTAATAA
Organism: Agrotis exclamationis; assembly: GCA_950005045.1. NCBI lineage: Eukaryota > Metazoa > Arthropoda > Insecta > Lepidoptera > Noctuidae > Agrotis > Agrotis exclamationis. The sequence continues at coordinate 857,529 of OX465430.1, forward strand.
AAATTAAAATTACAATATTAAACTCGAATTTATCCAAAGTTAGCGTTATTTAGGTACTGAAATAAAGATGAAATGGAGAATTAATATGTTTATCTAGATGAGTAAACACTTATTTATGAGAAAGATCGACGCAATGTTGATCTACGCGGTAGGTAGGTATACCTACTACAATGAGGTAAAACGAATGTTTCTCCTATTAGGGCCTATTAAATCCTATTAGGGGCGGCTGGAGGGTTCCAGTATTTAAAAGGATCAGATATCCTAGCTCAAAGGACCAGAAATGGTCGCGCCAACATTAATTCGGTTCTGAAAAAGTGTCAGAACCAACCTTCGATACTAGCGGACGTGTTAATTACAGTGAATCGGCAGTTACCAAAAATCGAGGCGGAAAAAAGAGGGAGAGAAGGGACATGCAGCACTCACCTGGGGCAGGCCAGCGGAATCCAATCTCCTTCGACTATCACACTGCAGATTAACACTACGCGGGTTGCGCGACCAATATTGAATATAGTTCTTATTACACTGGGTAATCAAACACAAGGATGCGTTTGGCGGAGCGGGAATGTATTTAATATTGCAGAGAGAGGCTCGTGGTGATCCTCGACTCTTCGCGGATGATCAGGCGAAAAAAGGTGTCGCCATGCGGTGCGGTTCAAGAGGTCCGTTACACATTTCCGATCATGTGCAATTTTTTCGTTGAACTGACAGCTGTCAATCCGCGATCTCTCGTTCTCACGTTCACTTCTTGAACGATGCTAAAAGCGCTGCATGTAGGTTGGGAAAAGGAGCGGGAGATACAAACTGCCTCATATTATAAGAGTGAATCTATCTAATCAGTGTTGGCGTTACCACATATTATGTAGTGAAATATTTTGTGTTTTTTTTTTTTAATCTAAGTAATTTAATATTTCGGTACCTTAATTTTTTGCCAGGTGCACATTTTGATGATATTACCACGAAAAAATAAAAAGTGTGGCACTCGGTGACTGCCGCGGTAAAGCTGTTGCATAGCATTTTTTTCAACTTATGCAATTATAATTACTCGTATTACCTATTTATTACTGTACTAATTAGGCTGTGGTCAGCCACGTCAATCAAGTGAAACGTCAAGAAACGTTCTCCTCCTCCTCCCTCTCCTTCTCCCTCTCCCACTCCCTCTCCCTCTCCCTATCCCTCAATAAAATTGCCCCTTGCTCAATAAAAGCATGCTTTCGTGCTAGTAATGAGCACGTCTGTCCGTACCTTTATGATTGCCGAAGTCTCCCGATCTGAAACGACGTTAGACGATGCGTGCTGTCAGATGTGGTCAGGTGTTTTCGTTACGTTTTTCGCGCGCGCCGAACTCAGAGCCTGCGATAAAAGCTATGCAATAGCTAAAAAAACTGCGCATTTTATACTCTCATCTAGTTTTGTTTTTTTTTTTTAAATCAACAATTGAACTTTGAGAAGAATAATGGTCAGCAACGAAAACATTTGTTTAAGATGTCCGGACATGGTTAATTTAATTAAGAACAAACTTATTCATGTGCACGTTGGCTATCAAACATAGTCGTCATCCGTAAGCTTTTTTTTCCATTGTTTGTAGAACAAACTGTAAACAAGTAAAATTGAACTTAAATTGCTTGTGTTTGGGAGATTTGGATTTCAAATAAATTGAGAAATATAGGAGATCTATCATCAAAAACTTTTCATAGACAAATAAACGCAAACCAAATAACAAGCACAGATTTGATGTAACTAAATGACTACGAATAAAGAAATAACTGACATATTCATCGACACACTTTCAATATTGAAATAAATCACAACACTATTATAAAAATAAAGCGGATGGCACACTGTAGACCCGCGTGCCGAGCGTTTAATCGCGAGAACGCGCGACATTTTCCGCGCGACCGCTTGCTATAAATATAATGCGCAGATTAAGTTATTAAGCTGTCTTGACGCGCGGCTGTTTACTACATGCACACTGTCAACGCTGAAGTTACACGCTGGCAGTTTATTCTGGAGAATGCGTTATTTATTATTTTTAACGATGATGGCATCCCTATAGAGCGAAGTCACTTACGTTTCTAACGCTGGAAAAAATGATAATCTATATCGATTGCTATCTTCGGTTGCATCTTTGTCTGTAACAAATCGACCGAATTTTCCTAACCAAGTCTTTAAAATGTCCTACCAGAAGCAAACGTCAAAAACAAAGGAATGATTTTTGGATTGATATTAAATATGCATTTCGGGCGTTAGTCACACACAAACCCTGCTTTCAGACAGTGGCGGGTCGGACACTACAAAAACATGAAAACGGACTCGATTTACTGTTGGCTGGAACAGACAAACTAAATAAATAATTTACCTACTATAAAGCAATTAACACCAACTCCAGAATAAGTCTTCGCCATATGAATCACACATACCAAGACAACGATTAGGTGTTTAATTCAGAGCTTAACCCCTGCCTAACCACCCAGGGCACGGCGTGAATATAGCACGTTATATTAATCATGGCTATTTCAGGAGACGCCGCGCCAATTAGTAATGTTCGCGATGATCTCCAAATGAGAACGCGATGTAGTTAATGTATCAGTATATCTGAATTGAAAACATCTGGAAGGTATTAAAATACGGTAATATTAACTTAGGGAATTCATATTGGTATTTGGAAAGATATTTTCATATTGAAATGGAATTATGATGAGATTTAGATTTGTCATTGCCATGTGTCGCTTTTCCACTAAGGATTATAAGGTTCTCCACAAAAATTGTCATATCTGACACACGCAGTTGAAATCTGTCTTATTTGCGTGTTGACTAACAAAAAAAAATGATATAAGACCAATAACGTAGTCACCTGCCCAACTCTTTCTTTCTTTCATGTCCTGGAAAGTGCAGAATGGGCATGAAAGGAGAGATATAGATATATCATATAGAGAGGCTCCACGCTATCGTTGTTATTGGGGAGTCCAATATAATGTGCCCCATTTGGCCAGATTATGATACGGCGTTTTCAACTATAAAACAACAACAATCTATCTTGTTTTTCAATGATATTATGGCTCTTTGGTCTTTGATCCCGCTCAGGCGGGACCCGTGGGTCCAAACGACCTAATGCGTTTTTGAATTGGTCGTTTGGACCAGCTTTCAAAGTTTGAGATTTGTATTGCTTGATTCAAAACCGGTAATTATGTAACTTTGATTTTTAACCGACTTCTAAAAAAGGAGGTTCTCAATTCGACGGTATGTTTTTTTTGTGTTTGTTACGCGATTGCTCCGCCAATTGAGGTCCGATTTTTCAAAATTCTTTTTTTGTTCGAAAGGAGACACTTCTGAAGTGGTCCCAATCTGAGGTAAAACCTCATTGTTGTTTTTCAACATTATTTTCTTCCGATTCAACTCATTGACAAATGGCACCTATTTTAACTAGGTACTAAAGAACTATTGCTTCTATCATGTAATGACGAAAATTTTCAGTTGAAGTTTTTCCCATCACACATAAACCGACAATAATTCCAGCTCCTCCCACGACCCACATTAACGTGTAACATTTAAAAAATCATATCCACATCTGCGAAAATAAAAATCCAAGTGTCATTTTACCACACAATTTGACATCTGCTCAGGATCCGATGTTCCATGTAAAGCGGGCCACTCCCGCCACTTCTGTCCCATTGTGTCGCATTCACAGATTACAAATAACGTCTCAAATCCTTAGCGGATTTGTTCAGACGGACGGAATGACAAGTCATAAGAGCTTTATTGTGGTGTGAATGCGACTTAATGCGACGCAAAAAATGTTGTTTGACGTGTAAGTGTGTGTTTCCATTGTTGAGTTATTGTTTTGGAGAAAATAACTATAATCCTGAAAATATGAACACTTCAGTAGGTAATTGGATGGTCTACATTGGTTTATTGCCAGTAGCAAAAATCACCGATCGCGAATAGATTCAGTATATTTGATCAAAATGGAGAGTTATTTCTAGACTCTGATTGTTTCAGTATTTAATTCTCTGCATTTTCTTCAAAACGCACTCAAATATAAATAGTCTTGCCTCCTGCTTTATAGATTTTAGCTTCATCATCTTAAATACCGTACCTCAGTCAACAATGGAAACGGTGGTAAGTTGTAACAAAGAGTGGCAACACAGTAGCGTTGGAGACGCACGTGTATAGCCGCCCTAATGCGCCAATTGTTTGCCGATACACCGTCATAATGTTGTGACGAGACCCGACGTGATCCGCACTATTGTATCTTTAAAGTAGGGTTACCACGCGACATTTGTTTTACTGTTTTTTATATTTCATATTAATTTATGTTTTCCATCGCATAAATCATCTTTCAATGAGTCCTTACGCTCTGGGTGGAAGGGACTGGCATACTCTTACCTACTCTACTCTTACAAATTAGGTGTAATATGTGGGTACCTCTATCTAGCTCTTCGCTGACAGGCCTGTTGGTCTAGTGGTTAGTGACCCTGACTGCTATGCCGGAGGTCGTGGGTTCGATTCCCACCCAGGACAAATGTTTGTGTAATGAGCACGATCATATTTTGTTCTGTGTCTGGGTGTAATTTATCTATAATATGTATGTATTTAGAAATATACAAGTATGTTTATCAGTTGTCTAGTACCCATAACACAAGCTCTGCTTAGCTTGGGACTAGATGGCGTTGTGTGATAGTTGTGGGATATTGTTATAATGAAAAAAAATTAAAATCGCCAGAATTTTAAGAAAAGACCGCAATATTTGCAAATACTTTAGTCCTAAGTAAAGAATATTCAACTCAGTGGCGGCCTTAGGGGGGGGCGAACCGGGCAACAGCCCGGGGCCTCGCGCTTGCAGGGGGCCTCGCGCAACGAACCAAGCAAAAGAAAAAATAGTTATTTTTAAATTAAATCTTTTTGATTTTGACTATAACTACCTAGGTACTCATTAAGGCTATAACAAAACGGTAAATTAAATAAGATTTTAGTTTTAGAAAAAATCGTAAGCATTGATTTAGATTATTTGTTAATTTTGTAAATCTTTTAATTAGTACAATAATTTTGTCGCTTATGCGTACGGCTAGTTTACGTTAAATCCGGTACAACTTGCTTATGATTTCGGCCCAATGAATAATCCAAGTTTGAGACCTCAAGCACCAAATGCTACTTTGTAAAAAAAAAAAAAAACTGAACATTTCGGTGTTTTTTGAAATTTTTACAACTAATGATTGATTTGATTCATTTCATCAATTGGGATGTCTTAGAACTTTTTTCGAAAAAATTAAAAAACTTTGTAGAGGTTTTATCTCGGTCAGACTATCAGGTCTACTGAGGTATTTTTATTCACACTTCATCTTCATCAGTCTATAATGTTCCCACTGCTGGGATACAGGTAAGAGTGGGCCATAATCCACCACGCGGGCCCAGTGCGGGTTGGTAGATGTCACACGTCTTAAAATATAAGGTTTGAGCTTGTTTCCTCTCTATGTTTTCCTTCACCGTTTTGACAGCAGTGGAGATGAAATAAATTACACAAAGTAATAAGGCTGGTTTCGACTCCGTGACCTATAACTCGTAAGTCGGGGAGTTTTAGTCTCATTTTGTAGCAAATTTAGTCTACTTTGAAAGGAGATAATATGATATAACTATTAAAAACTAGCCCTTCGGGGTTCGTATGGCCAAAGTCTAGATAAAGAAAAACCTCTGGTTCCAGCGATGTTGGAATACATGACATCTGTTGCAAAGTCTAAAGAGGTTAACAAATATGGAAGAGGTCCATATTTGTTAACCTCTTTAGACTTTTAATACCTCTGTAGACCTAAAAGTTTTAGAGAATTTAAACCATTCAAAGTTTTTATTTTTATAAAACATCCCAACTGAAGACACGGTATCTGATGCGCCCTCTTCCACATTTGTTGTAGAAACATAAAGCTGATTTGATATACCGCTAAAGTTGCTCGAGAGGTGTCTTAACAATTGCCAAAAATTGCGAAATTCGAAAAAAAAAGATTAATTTTGAAAAGCTCTAACTAGGAAGCTTTTTGGTCTACAGAAACCATTTTAAGTCTCATATTGTAGCAAATTTATTCTACTTTCAAAACATCATGCTTAAATTTCATCTTCTCATTAGAGGAGGGCCCCGTCATCTTGCTGACACTCCTTGAGGCGCGCGTGGAACACAACGCGCCGTCGACCCGGGCATGGTCCATGGCCGGGCGGCGAGTTGCCCATTACTCGCCGCCCGCATGCCCGCGCCTACGGTGGCCGGAGATCGTCTTGCGACGTCCGACGCCGTAGGCGTCTACCACTGCGGCTGGGGCGGAGGGAGGACGCTGTCCTCTCTCTCTCACGGCCCGCCTCCTCCTTCGCGAGCATAATTGCTTCGCAGAAGGAGGCGACCGCTTCCAACTACGTCTCGCCCAGCAGCATGGCCTCGACCAATGCCGGGCGAGAGAGTTCTCCGCCTATCACCTCCGTGAGGACACGGCGGTGCTCTGCTCAACTGGGGCAGTCCTGTACCGTATGCTCTACTGTGTCCTCCGGGCGATCTTCGCAGTGGTGAGACGCGGGCGTTTCTTCCCTTCCTATTCGACACAGGTACCTCCCGAAACTTCCGTGTCCGGTGAGGACCTGCGTCATCTGATAGGTCAGGACGCCGTGACGTCTCTCCAGCCACTCCTCAAAGAGGGGTCTTATCGCCGCGATTGCGGCGTGCCCGAACCTCGGTTGCCACAGTCGCTGTCTCCATACTGCCCAGAGATCGCGCCGGAGCTCTTCCCACCGCGCCTCGACTTGTGGGGGCAGCGTGAATTCTCCCCGGCGCTGCGCCTCCACGGGCCACTCATAGACGCACTGGAGGGCAGTCGCCTCCAGATCCCAGGGCAGCAGTCCGGCTAGGAGGTTGGCCGATTCGCCGGCGATCGTGCGGTATCTTCGGATCATCCGGATAGCCATGACCCTCTGGCATGCGACCAGCTTTGCTGGTCGCGTCCGAATGCTCAGGGCCCACACAGGGGCTCCGTAGAGGGCCATGGACCGCACAACACCGGCGTATAGCCTCCGGCAGGAGGCGTTTGGCCCGCTGAGATTGGGCAGGAGTCGCCTGAGGGCGGCTGCTGCCCGGTTCAGTTTTGGGGTCAAACGCAGGAAGTGCTCCCTGAAGTTCCCCCGGCTGTCGAGGACGAGTCCCAGGTACTTCATCGTCGACTCGACGCCAGGTTATGTACCTACTAAATTTAACGCAAACACCGATGTTTAAAGTTTCTGTACGAAATATAAAACATTTTGAAATTTTGATAACTTTAGCATTTCTCCTCAAACATGACAAATACCTTAACGACGCGACGCAAACTCAACGTGACGTAACGATACTGCAAATGTGTATCTTATCGTGTAGTAAATAAAGCTAGATTTTGAGTCGCTATTAAAATGCAGCGGGGCGCCGCGCTGCGTCACTCTGGGTTGCGAAAGGTGTATCTTTTCATATAGGAAATAGAGTCAGATTTTGAGTAGCTCTATTTAAATGTGCGCAAAGCGTCACGTCTCGGTCTGAGCTGACCCTAATCAAACATCCAGACCTATTTTCGCATCACATATTTTTTTGGCCCTTTGTCCTTACAAAGGGCCTCGCAAAGACCTGCCGCCCGGGGCCTCGCAATGGGTAAGGCCGCCTCTGATTCAACTAATCGATGTTCGTTAGTAAAGTAATAATTTTTGTTGCCTGAAAAGCTTTCCCAAATATTTTCTTCAAAAGCTGTTGTCACTTTGACAGTAATCTTAGGCAAACTCATTCATGGACTTACGGAGACTTGATCGATTTCACAGGGAAATAGAAGAGCCGGGACATTGAGCGCGTAATCGTGTTATCAGAAAACAGTTTGTCGATTAAATAAAGTCGTTTGAAAGTTGTTACAGCGCAATAAGATTAAGGAGAGATTTAAGAACCAGGTTAGTAGACAGAAAACCGTAGTTTATTCGCGTAAATTGGACATTTACCACGTAATTTATTAAGCTGGAATTTTGTGTTAATTCCAACAATAGCAAATACATACATAACAAACATTAACATAGCAAACCTTTTTACATAACGAACTTTTTTACAAACCTATGTCTTTTATTCCAACTGATCAATAATTGCTGAATTCAGCTTTTTATTGGAGAAATAATTATAGAAAATCAGTTTACTAGTTTTTTTAACATTTCACTCTTGATTTTGGTCTAGGACAGAGGTGACGAAACAAAGTCGACGATGGAGCGAGCTTACCCAGAAGAAGCCTGTTCACTCTAACTTTGAAGAGATTAAGGTTGTATGCGTTCGGAAACACAGACGCAGAAGAGGTAGAAAGTTCCATGCCTTTGCAAAACCCATTATATATCTCTTGTAGTTGCTTCCAGCCCTGCAAAAATAGCTCCCCGTAGCCTGAAAGCTTCCTGATTTATAAAACTTAATTTCACTAAAATAAGAAATCGAATGCGAAGTCACCAGAGCGTGCCAACCAACCCTGCCTAAAGAACAGCGAGCATAATAGAATCGGCGCACATTATAGAATTTGTGCATTTAATTGAGTGTGAACGAATGAAAGGAACAATTTGACTCGAATGACGCCCTTCCGCGTCAAATGACGGTGACGCTAAAAGCTTAGCGTATTCATTGTGAACAAATTGACGAAATTCATGATACCACGTGTGGGGAAAAAGTGCTGTTCAGTCACCCGACAAAAGCGCGTAGTTACGAAGGTAGGTACTATTTTTTCAAATAGACCGGTGCTACCTGAGCCGTGTACATTTAAACAGTCTTTCAATCAACTTCTTTGCTTCAGCTGTGGTAATATCTACTGTTCAAATAAAATTAGCCGTAATATTCCACCAGGGAACACAATCATGCCATTTCCTTTTCCTCATAAATATAGGGTGTTAAAAAATCAACTGCAGGAATTTCGTGTGCGTACGCGGTATCAAAAACCAAGTGCATTCCAAAAAAAAATATTTTCGAGTTTTATAAAAAAAAAAACATTTTTTTTTGTAAAAAAAAATTCTATATAAAAAATTTTTCAAGCATTTTTCTTTTGGGCTATTAATATGGCCAATGCAATAAGTTATTTGTAAATATTTCGATAAATTGCCAGTCCTTTGTCTGCAAAATGTGATGGGAAAGTTGGAATCAGCTGTGAGCGCTACACACGGGTGAACGACCTCAAAGAGCAACCAAATTCATTAATATGGTATGAAAAATGCATGAAAAAAAAAATTTTTTTTGGAATGTACTTGGTTTTTGATACCGAGTACACACACGAAATTCCTGCAGTTGATTTTTTAATACCTTAATATTTTCTGCTAAATCGGGTCAGTCCTTTCACTAGGAGTCAAGCTCAGCACTCATTCCATCATCTCGGCCTCGTTCTGGCTAACGTGCAGTAGGACCAAATCTATAGTCGTTTTAGCTCACGGCTCACTTGACATCTGACAGACATTTCCGGCCCAATCGCACTTAAAAAAGTTTAACTTTAACAAATCAATGACTAAACAAAATGTCAGCAACCTTTGTAGATTTCTATCTAGACTTACCAAATGAAATGGAAAGTTTTATTTCGTTTTGTGTTCGAATCACAGTCCGCAATAAAGATTATTAGAAATTCCAATAACAAACAAGTAATAACAGTTTTTATAACAATAACAACAAAAACAAATACATTTCAGTCGTCGTTTCGAAATAAAAACGCACATTTTCCCATTTTCATTCTCGTAGCGTTACAAAAATGGGTTTAATTGAATTTCCTTGGGCTTTATTAATTTCTGATATAAAAGATTAACCCTTGGAGTTGAGCTACGATGACATTAAGTTAAATTGTAATGACGTTACGATGTACTTAAATATGTCGGCCCTCGGGTCGTGCCGTAAATTAATTACATTTGGGATCTCTCAATTTTCTCGTAATTTATGAAATACGGCCATGTTTTCTTTACGTTGAGCCAGATAGAAATTACTTTGGAAATTTTTGGTTTTGTTTTCAAAATTATGTCTTTAAAACTACGTATACATTATATAGAAATTAATCAACAATTCCAGAGGATTTTTGGGAATAAAACTTTCTCAGCAGTGCGTAGTGTACGAGTATAATTTTGTAAGTGACCATGACATTCATAAATTGAACAATCAATGTGAAACGCCTGATGAAATTCTTATAGCTATAACTTATAACTAATTAAACGTTGCGCATAAATATCTTGAAGAAGATGTGAGGGACAGTCATGCGTAAACATGCCCCCGGCCGTTGAAAGCTCGCCTTTCAACCGACGTCTTCCAATAACGGGCAAATCCATGAAAAGGATATCCTCATAGCTCTTGTTGACAACTTGACATCTGCAGCTCTGTATAAACCGTCAGTGCCAGGTTGAAGAGCAATAACACGACCAATCTTCAAAGGCGAAAGGTTACCGTCTCTTAATGAGATGAAGGAGTTCAAATTCAGGTTGTCCTTGCCCGTACGCCACTTGATTCGCTGCTGAAGCTGACAGTTTTTGCTTCGTCTGGATCAAAATGCTGTCGTAACTGATTGTCACGAAGCTCCATAAGCTTGACGTAATGGTCGAAGTAATTAATCATCTATTTCACTGATCAAAAAATGACCTAGAGTGAGAGGCAACAAGTGTTCAGTATTCGACGGTAAAGGTGTAAGTGGCTGAAATTTTAAAAATATCTTATATCTAAATAATTCGGAGTTAAGCTCCTAGTACGTCGCATAACAATTTCCCAACACTCATAAGAAAATTGGTCAATTGGACACCCGCCTCCTAATGACAGCTGAAATGCGGAGATTGGGTAAAAATAAAAGAAGTAACCTTCAGTTAAGGAGTCACAGTTGGATAACAAAGAACTTGCAAGTTCATTGCAAAAAGAATAAATGTTGAGAGGGTTTCCTCTCTGAGACATAAACCGACGTAACGCCTGTAAATAATTATTATTCGTCAAATCACCAACTTTAAAATCAAATAAATGGCCTTAGGTATAAAGCACACGAAAATACCTTTTCCAATCTACATCCACGACTATGACAACTAGCCGAGATTATAAGACATGTGTAGTCAACTGCTACGTTTTGGAAAGGTGAGTCATCAGCTGGTGAGAGTCTGCTCAATGATGGATTACCCATATGGGGAACAATAATTGTTTGTCCCTTAAGTAGCTGACGTCTAACATTTTGACAACAAGCTCTGGTGATTACGACCACAAAGAGGTCTTTATGTCTCTTATTGTATTTAATAATTATTATTTTAATAACCTAATAATTGAGTAAATGATAGCTATGTAAGCTTATAAGTGGACTGTAGTAAAATAATTTTATGATCTTTTCGAATGAAAACATTGAAATGTGGTCTTCCACTGATGAATAACTTTAATTTTATCGAGAAACACATTTAATAATGATTCTAATAAAATGAACTGATAATCTTTATAAATGAATAAAGGGATTTTAATAAAAGTCATTCGGATAAGTTAATTTTGAATGACAATACAATACAACAACAATACTGAATAATAATAAAAATCATCTAATTGTTCCTCAGAACTTAAGGCCAGGTATTCCCAATTTTACATCACTTTGATTTAACAATAAATAAAGAAATCGTGATTTTTTAAATCCAAAAAAAGAACTTGTTCTAGTTTACTCTATGTACTTTGACAATTTGTGGTTCAAAACACGATATCGAAAACTTCACTCGATAAAAAAAAAATCCGAAAAACAGGCTAAATCGATATTTTTTTCATGTTTTTCTTGTTTTTCTCAAAGCTTATAAATGTTTTACTACTAAAAACCATATCTTAAAAAAGGTAATAACGTAGAGAAAAGTAATTTGTGGTTACATTTTGCAAAATAGCTTGTTTTTTTTAATAATAAATTATTATATAACACAGCGGCTCGCGTTCGTCACTTCAGTCGCCCGCTAGGCCTTGTCGAGGTGAGACCTGTGTCCCTTTTTCTAGCGCGCGGCTATCACATAGTGTAAAGAAGGCAGTTACTCTTTATTTGTTTTTATTAGTGCACAGAAGTAGGTATGGGAAATAAAAATAAAAACAAGAAAGTTAGACGAGAAATCAGGTAAGTTTGTTTACAATTTTATTTTTTCACATACTAATATTATCTAAATACTTATTCGTCTTTTGATTTTTAAATCTAATCTTCGGTCTATCTTTACCTTTACTTTCGAAACCTGTCCATCATTTCTAAGAAATAGCAATAAGAGTGCGCTTCTTATCTCTATTTAGGTACCTAGGTAGGTAATATTATAATAACAATAGAAGTGCAGCGCGCGCCGCCGCCGCGTTGCCGGCCGCACCTGTGTGTGTTTATTACCTACTAGCTGTTGGCCCCGGCCTCGCTCGCCAGCCAACCCCTCTCCTATATAGCCTATTACCGGCTCTAGTGTCCCACCTGTCTCTGTACCAAAATTTATCAAAAACAGCCGTTTTGACATGAAAACGGAACATACATACATACTTACATACATAGGTAGATGCAAAGGTATAATATGAGTAGGAAATTAGGGATCTCTGTTCCTTTCTGCGGATATATGTAGGTAGGCCTACCGGCACCGACATTGAAGTCTCAAGGACGGATACCAACATAATACATAGTAAAATCATAACAGTAGAATAACTTGATAACGTTTTCATGAACATTTTTTTATTGTTGCAGTGCATCAAAACCACGATGCGGGCATGCGGGCGGCGAGTAAAGGGCAACTCGCCGCCCGACCATGGACCATGCCCGGGTCGACGGCGCGTTGTGTTCCACGCGCGCCTCAAAGAGCGTCAGCACGATGACGGGGCCCCGCCCAAGAGGGCCAAAGCCTGCCGGGGTCGCGGGACTTATCTCATTACCGTGACCCCGGAACACAAAGGGCTATTGAAGGACACCGTGGATTTTAGTCAGTACAAGTCTGACAGTCCCTCCCGCCCTGCCCGGGGTGGGAGGACTCATTTGATGATTTTACCACGCTAAAAAAAAAAAGTATATTTTAATGATTTTGAAAAATGTGGCAGAATATAATTTAATTTATTTAAGCATTATGGACGACATACAGCTAAAACAGACAGTAATAAGTTTCGTTAGAAAATTAACCAAGCTAAAATTGAAACCTCTGTATTCATGTTAGAGTTGCTAGTCTAAAGTCAACCCGTGAGTTTGTATTTGTATATCTTATAAAAGCCTAATTGTTTTTCATTCATTGTTTCAGTGGAATGGAAGATATTCGTAATACATTTATTGTTGAAGAAGAGGCTAGAAATCAAGATTATTTTCATCCTGTTACAGGACGTCGAATCGTTGATATAAATTTCCTTCTTAAAGAACTGCAAGAAAAAGGGCGACATAATAATTTATTCGATTGCAAGATGAGTAATTTTCGTTTAATCAGCGAAAGAAGTCTAGGGCTTATCTCTGTTTTTAAATTCCAGTGCAACATGTGCCAAGAAAATTTGTCTGGTCCATTCTGAAGATTACAAGGATCCGCAGCAAGTAAATTTAAATATAGCTGCAACCACGGGAATCATAGCTTCAGGCATTGGATACTCTACATTTGAGGAATTATGTTCTTCCATGAATATACCGACATTTTCTTCAAAATATTATTTAAAATTGCAAAATGATGTTTATGCAAAATGGGAGAAAACTGCTAGTGAGTCTTTGGCGGCTGCTGCAGCAAAAGAAAAAGAAATAGCGCTCGCAGAAGGAAGAACAAATAACGGTTACCCCGTCATTGACGTATATGTTGATGGCTCATGGTGTACTAGGTCTTACGGAACAAATTATAAATCTTCATCGGGTACGGCATCAATAATTGGCAGAAAGACTGGCCAAGTTCTATATCTTGGAGTAAAAAATAAATATTGCTTGGTGTGTGCCAGAGCCGCTAACAGAAAGGTCGATCCGAAACAGCATGTCTGTTTCAAAAACTACACAGGTTCTTCAAGCTCAATGGAAACTCAAATTATAGTCGAAGGATTTAAATCCTCGATTCCAATGTATGGACTTATATACGGCAGAATGACAGGAGATGGTGATGCGTCAACCTACGCTAAAATTCTCAACGCCAAACCGTACGAAAATCAAAATCTGACGGTTGAAAAAATCGAGTGCCGGAATCATATCTTGCGTAATTTCTGCAAAAAGTTACGTGGACTTACCACAGAAACTAAATATATGTTGGCACATCGGAAAACGCTGACCAATGTAAAAATAATGTTAATGCGAAAAGCAATTGTGAATTCCATAACACATAATAAAGTTTCTCAGAATCATAGGTTTCACCTTTAGGGGTGTTCTGGTTAGCACGTGTGTCCGAATCTTTTTGCGGATTCTGTGTGATTCTTGATACTCTTTTGTTCTTGTGTTTGTAAAAAGGTTTGTATCGTGATACACTTGCATACAGCATAAAAACAGATATGCAACATGCAAACAAGCACCACAAAAACATGCAAGCAAGCATGCAGCATGCAAGCAAGCATGCAGCATGCAAGCAAGCATGCAAGCAAGCATGCAGCATGCAAGCAAGCATGCAACATGCAGCAAGCACGCAGCATGCAACATTCAGCAAACACGCAGCATTCAAGCAAGCATGCAACATGCAACAAGCATTGTTTCTGTCATGGCTCCGGCGCTGCGGGGTTTTGGGTGGCCCCACGCGAGCTTATCGTCGCAGATGATTTGAACGCTCACCACCGCAGCTTCGGTTTACTGGCCGGCTTCGCCGGCCAGCCTCAGCCGCGGCGGCGGCCGTTCCAACCACCTACTCCTCAGCTCGCGGGCCACCCCACCCCTCCGCGCCTACGCGATTTTAAATTACACTCTAGGGGTAGGGCAGACAAGACTACGTAAAGTCGGTTTTGCAGCATTTCGTTTCCGCCACAAAGTTTTGTAGCAGAATATATTGAATTTTTATGACAGTAATTTAATTTTTGGTAAAATTTTATTTCGGTATGGTGAAAATATGGCAAATAAATCATTTAGCAATTGAAAAAAGTTTAAAAGAGGCTTCGGTCAATAGTAAAAAGTTATTTTGTTAATCGGCGGAACATACTTCGGTAAAATAATACTTATGGCTAATGATACTTCGATGAACTGAAAATATGTCAAATAATGCATATAGCAAAAGAGATGTCGGTCAATAGTTTTCGGTGTAATGAAATTTGAACAAACAAAATTCGGTAAATTGATCGGTTCCCTGTAGAAATGCATTAAAAATAACTATTCAGCCATATTGAATGGTTTGCCATATTGGATTTAGAATGACGTCACGTGTTACTAATCAGTAAAAGTACTAGGCTAGTATAAGATCAAGGTGGTATCTTTTGCGCTCTCGCGCCACGTGACATGCAGCGCGGGGGTAAGGTAACTCTAAATGACCTGCCAAAATACTGGGCTAGCATAAGCTCAATGGTAAGTTTTTCAACGGGGTCAACGAAGTTCATTTGAAAAGCGCTGTGGTGCCACGTGATAGGGGGGAGGCAAATGCTGTTAGAATACTATTTAGCTTAGATTGTGGCAAGCGAAAATTCAAGGTTTACGTAAATGTGATTTCATGCGTTTTTTACGGCATTATCGTCCTTGCGTTACCTATTGCATTTGGAACACCCGATCTAGAAACTAAAACATCAATTAATTTAATAAGTATAGTTCAGAGTTTATTCCATTTAAAATATCTACTCAAATTAATTTATTACAAAAAAAAGAAAGACTTCGCTATTACTACAAAATATTATAATAAAACAAGTTTTTAATGAATCAAATCTCTTATTTTATATTTAAAATAAATCAATAAGACAAGTTGACCTACTGCCTGCTTATCTGTAATGTGACACTCCCCGTGAGTCCCCGCGACGTAAGCGCACGGCTCGCTTTGCGGCAATCGCGGGCAACTCTTGGTAGCGTTAAATGCCTATTTCGCTTGGATTACCTGCCCTTAAATACAACGTTTGTGTGAAACGTCTTAACATGCGTTACGTAATAAAACGAAAAAGTATACTTAACAAAATAAAAACGAAACGCGGTAATAATTATCATCAACTAAGATGACCGAATTAACTCGATCAGTCTTTTAAATGAATGTAAATTAAAGATCATGATTTTTAGTTAAATTTATAATGAGGAACAAAACATGAATTCATGAGTTACACATTCCGATATTATTATGACCTAAGTAAATGTACTCAGACGCACAATCTTTAAACATTTTGTCAGGTGAGGGTATTTTAAGATTTCTGCTCAGTGACAGAAAACATCGTTTCGCGCGAGGGAATGAATTACCCCGACTACCTGACGATTGGTCAAATTGTGTTTACCTTTAGAGCAACTAGCTGATAAATGTTGTATTTTTATTATAAAGTGGTTTTCACACTGTTCTTAGTTAAGTGAGTAGATGATTTTCGACACGCTTTTTCGAGCTGCAAAAAACGCATCTTTTGGTTTTGAGTAACATCTAACTCGCTAGAAATTGAAGATTTTTTAAAATTAGTTTTTAAATGAGTGAAATTACATTTAATGGCTGATGAGTGAGACCTAAAATGATGATAGCCGCCGTTAATTGGGCCACAAACTAGCCAACCAAGTCTAGTTTGTTGAAGTGTTGGTTTCCCATCACCTAATATAATTTTATCTGATAGTAATAAAGTCCAAAATACGTCAGCACCTAGAATGATATCAATCGGCGCGGGTGTACGGAAATATGGATCAGCTAACTGAATATTTGGCGGTACGTTAACGTGTACCTGCCTAGTGGGAACGTTATCTGTGATTGTGGGCAAGACAAAACATGGTAAATCGTTCGTGTAAGCTTCATTCAAGGACTGTATGTGAACACGACACATTTTATTCACGTGTGAGAAAGAATTATTAATTCCTTGAATGGCCTTTTTAGTTTTTAAATACGGCAGATTTAATTTTTTAAATAATTGTTCTGTAATTAAACTCGATGAACTAGCAGAATCGAGAAGAGCGCGTGCAATATGCTCTTTATTATTGGCATCATAACACCTGATTAATGCAGTGGACAACAAGATGTCGCCTGCGCTGCTTGCATGCGAATGCGCTGTGACATTTAATTAGCTGAGAGCGCAACGTGAATATTATTGTCCGCGGTGGAACATGCCTCGACCTTATCGTTATCGGTCATCCCGTCAGCTGATTTGCTTGATACCGGTTTTGATTTAAAATCTGTGTTATGAATTAGCGTGTGGTGTTTGCGCTTACAGATGTTGCAACCGGATTTCTTACAATTGTTGGGATAGTGACCGTGACGAAAGCAGTTATAACAAACTTTAAAACGAGGCAGTATTGACATTCTATCGTTGACATTCAGTGCTAGAAACTCTGGACAAGAATTAAGATAGTGATCGCCATTACATTTTGGACAACTTTGTGATGATGAATTGCTATTTGAATTAGTGTTTTCAGTTGAAACCATAGCTTTAATTTTGACATTATTCTTTAAATTAGTTGTAGAATGACGTGATTTCTCCAGTGTTTCCATGAAATCAGCACGATTTTGTATAAATTCGATTATGTGCTGAAGTGTGATTCGCTTAGATTTATCTAAATGCCCTTTGTGTTCCTCCCATTCTCTAAATGTTTTATTGTCAAATTTTTGACGTATTATATAAATCAATAACGTGTCCCAATTATGAATAGGTTCGCCTAATGTTTTTAGTGCTCTAATGTTTTTGTTTACATTGTCGATGATAGCCTTTAGTGCAGTTGAGGACTCCTTTGTGATCGATTCGATGTTGAACAACGCCGTGACGTGGTTCTCAATTAATAACCGTTTGTTATCGAATCTTTCACAAAGCAGTTCCCATGCTTCATTGTAGTTTTGAGCAGAAAACTCAATTAAATTAATTAAAATAGCAGCAGACCCTTCCAGTGACGATCTCAGGTAATGGAACTTATTTATCTCGTCTATTTCATCATTGTTGTGAATGAGACTAGAAAATGTGTCGTGAAACTCGAGCCAGGTATCGTAAGATCCCGAGAATTTTGGTAATTTGATGGTTGGTAATTTGACGAATTGACGTTTGTAACTACTGTGATTTGATTTAATTTCCTCTTGTTCAGTTTTTGAGTGTTTACTAATCATGATTTTAGCTTGAGCCAATAAACCATAATATTGTGACTCAATCGAGGTTCTCTCGAGAGCTTCAGCGTCAATGTTGTCACAAAGGCATTCTATTTTTAATTGAATGTCGTTAAAATCATCATACAAATTTTCCAATTTATCGACACGCAACTGTAACTCCATTACCTGACAGGGGGATAACTCAGTATCTTTTAATACACTTAAGTACGTTCCGAATACTGTTAATCTTCCCTTATAACTGCTACGCTTCTTTTTAAGTTCTTTAATATCAGTCATTTTGAAGGTGGGTGTCGTTGACCCTGAAATTATATAATAAAAATGTTAAAAGACAATGTAACAATAATTGTTTCCAATAAAAAGTAATCGAAAAGAGACAAATTTAACAATTGGCGTAAATTAATAACTAGATATAAGTTTGACTTAAAATTGTATCACTACTAATTTAACAATGAACTGCTGTAGGTAGGAATATAAGGTATTTGTACAATTTAAAATAATGTAACTGTTAAAATGACTAATTCTACAAAGATTTACAATGCATACACTAAAAGGTGTTAATTAATAACAATTGTATTTGAAATAACTAAATAGTTAACTAAATAATGTAACATATAACACTTATGTTACTGTACTGTATTTAATAAGTACTGGCTAACAGAGGCGGCGTAAGGCGTGGGCGACGTGGGCCACCGCCTACGGCCTCGCGGTACAAGGGGCCTCGCGCCTCAAAATTTTTTAAAGCGAGAATAATACAAACTCACTTCACTCGAGTTGACAAAAAATTCAATTATGGAATCGATTAGAATACTCGCTTTCACACATCATTACGATTAAAAAAAAAATATGATTGTCGATTACGAACACAAATTGAGTAGTGGTAATGAAAAATTCGTGTTTTTGGCCCTGTATTAGAGAATTAAGCTAAGATCTGGGCTTTTTTACGTTATTTATAAAATTTGGCATGATATTTATCGTAATTGTTATTGAGTATAAGCGTGTGTGTGTGATCCAAGTGAAAAATAAAAATGTAAACAAACACAAGTGGCGCGAAACTTCGAGTTCAGATATCAAATTTTTCATTACCACTGCTAATTTATGTTGAATTACGTATGAATTCGTTACAATACTAAATGACGAGTTATTCATCCCTTCTATAGTGATACCTTGGATATCCGGAAACCACATTTTTTATGATTTTTAGCCCAACCCAGCACTGCCATCAAAATGGCGTAAATCGTATTTACACTTTTGGATTTTGTAATGGTAAATTAAGAAAATGCGTTGTAAATGTAGAAGTTTTAATGGCGTGAACAAATCAGATTTTTATTTAACATTCTTAATTAATGCGCACTCATAGGATTTAACGCAGAGAATATTATATTTTTTAATTATTTAATGAGGATGTCGTATGACTACAACGTCTGCCCATTTAGGACCCACTACTGAGCCAGCGTAGGTTTACTTGTCGCGGCCGTTTCGGACCCGGTACCGAACTATACGGTTAATCTAATTTGTATTTTTATAAATAAAAACTTGGCAGTGTTAATTGTTTTGTTTGTTTTTATTATTTTATAAAATCCGTCTTCAGGTCGCCATAGAACAGGGCCTCGCGAAATCTGTCTTGCCCACATCAAATTTAGGTCTTGCCCCGCCACTGCTGGCTAACTATACTGAGAATACAAATGAAAATTCCTAATTATTGTGTATATAATGCTTGTAAATAAATTTAAATAATAACCTTGTAAAATAAAAATATAAAAAACACGTTACTAACCTTATGAATCCTAAATACCTAATTGATGAAAGTTTTAGATTACCTGAATATTATATGTATACCAATTTATTGAGTGTTGGGTGGAAATTAATGAATATTATATAAATGTTGAACACTGTCCGTTATTAATATTAAAACACTAATGTCCAAGCCACTTTTTCCTTCCAAAAACTCGTGTCGCACTTTGACCTCGTCACTCCGGTACACGGCGATAATTTCTTAAATTATATTCCAGATAATATCCTTAATTCCTCTTCTACTGGTAATCCTTTGGTATCCGGTTCGTAAGGGCCATGTATAAATTTGAAAGGGACTTCCAGAGGATTTTTGGGAATAAAACTTTCTCAGCAGTGCGTAGTGTACGAGTATAATTTTGTAAGTGACCATGACATTCATAAATTGAACAATCAATGTGAAACGCCTGATGAAATTCTTATAGCTATAACTTATAACTAATTAAACGTTGCGCATAAATATCTTGAAGAAGATGTGAGGGACAGTCATGCGTAAACAGAATGTGTACTGTAAATATGTACCTGCTAAAAAACTGTTATGTTAATTAAGAAAATTAATATGAGCATTTATGAAGTGTTCATTCGTTTTTTTTAATGAAGTTTATTTTTATGTTTACTTATAAAGTAATATAAGAAATCTAATCTTAACATTCTCGGCGAACCCTCTGAATATTATATCTATCTATAAAACATAGTTATGCACGTAATTAAAGTTAATGGCTCGATTACAGAAGCCGGCTACGTCTATGACCTATATTCGGGTACCTAGGGTTACACGGGGTACCGAGGGTTACACGGGGTACCGAGGGTTACACGGGGTTACAGAGAGTTACCCGGGTCACAGTTTAGCCTATTTAATATCATTAGCAAAGGACAACCATTTATGCTAATGTAAGTTATGTGTGAATGTAAAACGTGCCGAGAGTTTGTTAAATGTGGATTCTGTAGAAGTTAAAGAAATAGTACCGGGGTTTAAAAAGCCTGCCACAAATCTCGATACTTTAAGCTTGTGTTAGGCAGATTACTTTCATTCTCCAAACCTGGGGGATTTGATAGTAATTTCCAAAACAATGCTTACCTTGAGATGTGAAGAAAGAGGAAGTATAACTTTTAATAGCTACTTACATAAAAATTAATAAATGTCTTGATGTTATGCCTACTTTTTATTGACAATGTCAAAAAGTATACGAGAAACGTACGACTACCTAGTCCCTTAAAATAGTTTTCTATTATCGTAAAACACTACGAAGTGAGCTATTCTGCAACCACAAAATAGTAACATTTTAAACAAAGACAGAACTGTTCAGGAATATCTAGTAAATACTACTCACAGCCGATGAGTTCTACACACATTACTGTGGGTCATAAATCTTGAAGGCGCCGACGTGACACCCGGAACAGTGGCGTGTGGTGGGACTATGGGACTGGTGTGTCATGGTGTGACAGTGTGTTGTGCGCGGGCACTTGTCAATGCAGGATGCGGTCAGTGCTTGTAACGAGCGGGACCGTTTGTGTGACACACGGACGTTGTGGAACGACGACAGAACAACTCTACCAGTAACCCAGTTCTAATACCTCGTGGTGTATTGTGCTATGAAGGTGTAGATCAGTTATTGCCAAATAAGTACGAGTACACCGGTATACGAGTATATGGCAATACAACCTATAAAACTGCGACATGTGATCATCTGTACACCATAATTAACATGCACTACAAACTATTTAGAGAATTACACATTCTCTTAGATTTTTCACAAGATGGGTCCTGTCAATCTCTCTTTTGGGTTTTCCTGTTCAAACTTCACATCATAATTTGACCATGGAACAGGTATATCATCTTTAAATTCATTTTTAATTCACTTCCTCCTGTTAACTCTTCCCTCGAGGTGCTTTCCATCCGCAATACTCGTATCCCCGATCCGATATAACCCGCAGGCAACACTCTAATGTGTCTAATTATTGTGTTTAGTATAAACTCGTGTAAACATAGCGTAAACATCGTGTAAACGCTGCAATTGACTCGCACAGGACGTCGTTAATACGCGCGTGGCGATGCTCGTAGACCACCGACATAGAACTTGTGATCAACATTGGAAGAACCTGTTAGATTCAGCAGCTAATTAATGCTAATTACTACTTAGGATTACATTAGTAGATACTACACTCTTCTCACGCTTAACGAATGATTAAGTGTATAATCAAGTTCTTTACACTGCGTATATATAAATGAGAAAAGATCTCACCTGCGCTTCTCTGATTTGTGAAATAAAATGTAGGTTCTTGAAGTTCTTACAACACTCTCAGCCTAACTACTGAATACGTATTATTATAATATCAATCCACCAAAAATGATTTTAAATAGTACGACTGGAATGCTGGGTCTACATTAGTGGGCGAAGATTCGTATCGCGTTGGCGCGCAAAACATCCGTTGTCGGACATACACGATGTTCTTGTCTACATTGGCGGGCGAAGATTCAGAAAGCGGCATACGGCGAATATTCGTTGTTTAGTTGTGCGGCCGAGACGATGGAAGAAGCAGTGGCTTTGCATTATATGTCAGTAAATTTATTATTTATTACATTTGTACGAATATCAGGTACGAAATAATTTAAAAACATAAGAAACAAGAACGTCTTTCCTGCTTCAGTGTCTTGACGACACTGAAGTGACGTAGGTGTGGCCACTCAAGCGAATATTGTCGCGACAAGTCCTTTGAAGCGCGCCAGTTTACCGTCAGTGCCCCGATGCTACATCGTCTGCACGCGAATACATCGCGTTGCAACGATGTACCCGGCCACATACATCGCCGTAGCCCGAATATTCCCCGTAGCCCGCAAATGTAGACCCAGCAGAACTGAGGCGTCGCGGCAGAACTCATGAAAGATGTCGGGACGAGCTGGACTAATTAACGACCAGTGGCCCTAAATTAGAAGAGTTGAAAGTCATGGGGATAAGCCTATGCCCAGCAGCGTAATGTCACAGGTTGACAGTCAGACAGACGTCTGAAACAATTGAGACTATACAGAGACATAGGCGTGAGTCAATACATTGACCATTACAAACATGTTAGTAATGTAACACCTAGAAATAAAAATCTATCCATAGTATTTAATAAATTGCTGTTGTAGTACATTCCATCGTATTATTTTCTTCTCTCGGCCCTGGGAATACGTGTGGGTGGTCTGATCTTGGCCTGTATATCACGTTTGCAACGCCTGCAAAAACCTGGTTCCATTAAAGTTTCACGGTGGTCCCACAAGTTCCGGATTTAAACAAAAACTTATCATATCGCTAATGAAGTCACTACGCTAATTTGGCATTCATATCGAGGATTTTTGATGATTTTAGGTACTAGTAAAAATATGACAGACTAGCTGCTGATAGCGACTTCGCCTAAGTGTAACTCGAAAATTATACCGACAAAAAAAAACCTTAAGTATTCCTTAAAACATTCCGTATTGGCCTTAAAGGTTGGACATGATTGAGTAACAAACACATCATCCATCCAAGCATGAAACTTTGAGTGGGAAGCGGTCGCCTCCTTCTGCGAAGCAGTCATGCTCGCGAAGGAGGAGGCGGGCCGCGTGAGGGAGAGGACGATGTCCTCCCTCCGCCCCACCCGCGGTGGTGGACGCCCACGGCGACGGACGTCGATCTCCGGCCACCGTAGGCGCGGGCATGCGGGCGGCGAGTAAAGGGCAACTCGCTGCCCGACCATGGACCATGCCCGGGTCGACGGCGCGTTGTGTTCCACGCGCGCCTCAAAGAGCGTCAGCATAATGACGGGGCCCTCTAGAGAGCTAGAGGGCCAAAGCCTTTTGTGGTCGCGGGACTTATCTCATTACCGTGACCCCGGAACATAAAGGGCTATTGAAGGACACAGTGGATTTTAGTCAGTACAAGTCTGACAGTCCCTCCCGCCCCGCCCGGGGTGGGAGGACTCATTTCATGATTTTACCACGCTAAAAAAAAAAAAGCATGAAACTTTCGCATTTCAGTATAACATTTAACTGATTTTATTACAACTAACTAATCTTTTCAGCCTCGCGTGTTTTATCACAGCACACTTGCTCTCATAGAAAAGAGACTTGTGTACCAGCAGTGGGAACATTATAAGTTGGTTATGATGATGGCAAATGAATTACGCTCTGGTCGTTGTTCAAAATAGTGCTACATGCCTTCGATGAAGACGATGTCTTCTAATTGGTTCATCATTAGTGAACGCCGTGGGTCTTGACGCGTGACTTAGCCGAGCTTTGCCAAATGGAATTAGTATTAGTATAAAAGTTTCTTGAACTCTGTCCCTAGTGATGTTAGCATCTCTTGGCGCTTATTATTCAAATAACTTAGTAAATTAGGTACTTCGTGCGCAGATTTTCACACAGTATGTAAATTGTTACTGAAACTTTGTTCCTTTTTACCAAAATTTTCTTTTGGAACAAATCAAATATGGCTGTCCCCGTTTAAAGACGGCGATATGGACGTATTTTTTGATAAAATGTATTTATTCTTCGAGCTGTTCAATTAAATGATAAAGTTATTAAAGTTACTTTTGAATCTAAATAACAGACTTATTATATTTTTGAAGAAATATATATACTGACTCATTTGCTTCAATCCCAGTACACCACACATCATTATTTATAAGTACCATTGATAAGATTAAACGGTTCACCTTCAATCTCTTCAATAACTCTTGTTATCAGTAACTAAATAAATAACTCTCATTTCAGATAAATTGTCGTCGACGCATCAACCTCGGTGAGTTTATCCTATCTCATTAATATTCATTGATAATATGTTTTATCTTTATCTTAATTAGTTTGCTATGGAATAATGTGCTTTATGTTGTTAAGATAGGGATGTTGTAGCAAGTTATTGGTAGTGAATGGTGGCCACACGCAAAGTTCGCGTGGTTGGCTTGTTGTTAGTAGAGGTGACACGCGGTGGGCGTACTACATACAATGATGACATAGACTAAGTGCAGAGTTCATGCAGATACGATGCTACGATGAACTAAGTGCATCCTCGTGAATTTCTTCCTTATTTAAAAGATAAATTTGAAGAATAGATGCGGCTTACATGTACCGAGTACAATGACGGAGCAATACAAAGATAATGCTTGTTACATACAATCAAACGAGAGCACTACTTCTGCTCTTATGCTACAGCATCATAAAATATGTCAAGATACATCTTGACACTACTAGATACGTGTGATCAAGATATAACCGTATTTTGATAATCGGTGCATCCACACCGCTGGTAACATTTGTAGCTCAACGTTTCCAAATGTTGCTCGGTAACATCCGCCAACAAAATGTTACTAAGTGTTGACGCGTTACTGTAAGTCGAGTAACGTTGCTCAACATTCGGTAGGTAACATCCGCCAACAAAAT
This sequence comes from Agrotis exclamationis, assembly GCA_950005045.1. Lineage (NCBI taxonomy): Eukaryota > Metazoa > Arthropoda > Insecta > Lepidoptera > Noctuidae > Agrotis > Agrotis exclamationis. Next base: position 882,829 of record OX465430.1, read on the forward strand.
GTTATTTAATGTTACTAAGTGTTGACGTGTTACTGTAAGTCGAGTAACGTTGCTCAACATTCGGTAACATCCGCCAACAAAATGTTATTTAATGTTACTAAGTGTTGACGTGTTACTGTAAGTCGAGTAACGTTGCTCAACATTCGGTAACAATATTACCCCCTATCTAACAATGTTGCCGATTGTCGAGCAACGTTACTCGACATACAGTGTAAGGTTTCCTAATTTTTGTGTCGAGTAGTTTTAGTTTTCTTAGTTATATTTAATTTTTTTATACTGGCAACACTAACAGTTTGCCGGTATAAAACAAAGTGACTTGGCAGGTAGGGGGCTTTTTTTCGTTGGACGTTTGAATCAAACGGTCGTGTTGGATTGCGTTGAGGAATTATATTGTAATAATTGTTATTTGGTTAATTGGATATTTTAGAAGTTTGGAGTTTTAAATAAGTTTGGTGATACGATAAGTTTTGACCTGATAAGTTTTGTTCTAATAAGTTTGGATGCAGCAATAAGTTTAGAAAATATAAGTTTTGTTGGAGATCTGTGGTTTTCTTTCTGAGGTATTTTATATCTCAGAAGTGGGATAAGCAACAATAACTGTAAGTACACGCCTACATTTTTATTTTTATTTATTTTTTATTATTTTACGTGTTATCTAGCAAAGCTGTTTTACGATTAAGTTAAGCAGACTGTTGAGTGGACGATCGCCAGAGAACAAAGAACGATCGGTTCCACCGCATTAGGTCATGGCCCGGGTGTACCTGTACCGGTTACGAAATACCCGGGACCCCAGGTATTTGAATAGGTCTGTGGGACCGGTTCTGCAAGAAATCGGTCCACGTCGACCCAGTTCTGATTTGATTATTATCATTTTGCATTAATTGCTGCGAAAGCCGCCTTGGGATGACGGGAAGGGCCCATTGTAGACTTCCATTAAGCATAGCTGACGTCCTCACTACTGTTGGAGTGTTAGTACTACGAGTAATATATACTATTTTATATAAAATGCACCGAAACACCATTTTGGGTTTTGGTTCCGACTACCCTCAGAACCGGTTATGCACAATCTAGAGCAGAACCCGATTCTGCATGCTGTACACCACATATCGTCTAGTTTTAGGCATTGCATAGTGCAATATTTTGTACCACGTGGGAACCACTTGATCACCATGGGCTGATGATAGTGATGATAATTTTTAGATAGTATTCAAATAATCGCCGGGGTTTATAAAAGGGGGTAAAATTTTTGTAGTTTTGCTCTAAAACGTACAGTTTCCGAGATATTTGCGTTTTTATAGTTTTCTTCTTTTATTGTTTCACCTAAAATTCATTTTCCTATCTTTCGGCATATTATTAAAGATTTACATACAAAAGCTAATGTAAGCAATTTTGCTACGAGTTTCAGGATATGAATGGAGATGAAAATGCGCCTCGGAGTCTCAGAACTCCTCGGCATAGTCGGTCACGCTCTCGGCGTAGTCCCAGTCGAAGGAGTGCGCATAGATATGATCGGAGCCGTAGCCGGAGTAGCAGATTGCACGAGCAAGAACAGGCGCTTAAACGCGAACAAGAAAAAGTGCGTTTGATGGAAAAAGAACTGCAAAAGTCACGTGATGAAGAACTACGACGAAAGCGGAGCAGACAGCCCAGCGAGCATACGGCGGCTAGGAGACACGGGAGCCGCAGCCGTAGTCGCAGCTGCAGACGGAGCCAGGTGACCGAAGCAGGGGACAGGCGACATCACCACCCAGACAGGTCATGTAGCCCTACTTTTTCTTCCAATGATATTGTTAAAATTATACAGAGTATTAAAGAAGTTCTGCCATCTCAACCATCAACCTCTAACGCCTCATCAGTGAGTCACAAAAATATCGTCCCTGAATTTAATCCTTCAGAAAAAAATCAGCGCATGGATGTTTGGCTTAAGAAAATAAATGAATGTGCAAAGGTGTATGGTTGGGATGAAAGGACGACAGTGCACTTCGCCATGCAAAAACTGTCAGGGTTAGCCAAGACATGGTACGAAAGTCTTGGTTCCATTTTGTTTACATGGGACGAATGGCAAGTTAAATTGTTGAATGCGTTCCCGTGTGAACAAAATTATGGACAGGCTCTTGAAGACATGTTGAGGCGAAAGAGTAAACCTAACGAAGTCATTGAGAATTATTATTATGAAAAGTTAGCGCTTTTAAATCAATGCGAAATTACTGGCAGACGGGCCATAGACTGCATTATTCACGGCATTACCGATAGGACTATGCGTTCCAGTGCTTTAGCATTGCGATGTGAAGAACCTGATCAGCTGCTGAAGTTTTTGCTCAGCAACAATAAAGAGGTTTCCACAGCACCTCAGCAGGCTCACAGAGAGAAACATGTTAGCAATGTCGATGATAGGGCAAGAAATAGGTCAGGTCCTAGGGACGGTTCAAACTTGTATTGCTACAACTGCAAGGAAAAGGGACATCCATTTTCAAGGTGCCCCAAACCTTTGGTTAAATGTGGACATTGTGATAAAGTTGGACATAAGTCGGATCAATGCCGTATAAAAAAGGACTCCGGGACAACTAAGACTGATACAGTAGCGAAAACTATGCGTATATCAACTTCTAATTTGAATAACAAATTTATAAAAGAAGTGAACGCAGAAGGTGTGTTGCTGGAGGCCTTTGTTGATCTTGGCAGTGACGTGACCCTTATTAAGAAATCCAATTTCGAAAAACTTGGGCTTCATCATGACCAAACTCCAACTTTCATGAAGGGTTTTGGAGACAGCATTGTAAAATCTGTTGGCTCAGCAAAGTTGAACTTGGTCATTGATGATGTAAGCGCTACTGTTTCATGTAGGGTTGTAGAAGACCAATTGTTGGAAAAACCAATGCTAATTGGTCAAAGTTTCTCTGAACAGCCCCATGTAGTTCTTTATAAGGATGTTAACAAATTACAATTTTCACACGTCGGTAATGAAATTCCTAATGATAATGTCATTGAAGATAGGGAACAATTACAGAGGGTAAGAATAGTGGCACATAATACATTATTTGGCTCAGCTAGTGTCAGGGCCGCGACAGAAACACTTTTTACTGGTAGTGTAGTGCTTGATACGAAGGTTGTGGGTAAACCAAACGAGAAGTACATTGTACATGGGGGAGTTTACGAGGTCAAAGATGGTTCATTCTTTGGTGTTGTAACTCCATGCTCGGTGCCATGTTGCCTACAAGAAAATTTCGTATTTTCGCGGGCCGAAAGGGTAGACCTGATCTATAGACTTGCTGATGCAAATGTTCTTCCAGTATTACACCCACAAACTGATGTCTCTTCAGCCAAAAGGCTTGATGAGAGTCAAGTACAAATAGGTGAAGACGTACCTGCTGGTGACAAAGATAAACTTATAAGTTTACTCCGTCGCTATGAGGACTGTTTTGCACAAGATTTAACCGAACTCGGTTGCACAAATGTAACAGAGATGAAAATCGAATTGAGTAGTCAAAAACCTGTAGTTTACAGACCATACCGTCTTTCTCATCATGAACGGGAAAAGGTTCGAGGAATGATAGACGAAATGTTGCAGGCAGGCATTATAAGGGAATCGACGTCTAACTATTCCAGCCCAATTATTCTCGTTCGGAAGAAAGACGGCAATATGCGATTGTGTGTTGATTTTAGACTGCTCAATTCGATCACTATAAAGGAAAGGTATCCGATACCCGTAATTGAAGATGAGATATCGAGGTTATCTGGGCAGGCTTGGTTTATAACCCTCGACTTAATGTCAGGGTACTATCAAGTACCAATAGCGGAAGACAGCAAACATTTAACGGCGTTTGTCACGCCGGATGGACAGTACGAATATAATCGTATGCCATTCGGCTTGGCAAATGCACCCGCTGTCTTCCAGAGGATGATGAACCATGTGTTGGGACCTGCTAGATTCAATAAAGCAACTGTTTACATAGATGACCTATTAATTTTTGGCAAAACAGCTGCAGAGTGCATGGAAAGGTTAGAGGAAGTTCTTAGGTTGTTACAAAGAGCAAATCTCAAGCTAAATCTCGCAAAGTGCAGTTTTCTGCAAAATAGAATAGATTACCTTGGATACGAGATTAGCTCAGAAGGGATGCGGCCAGGTACGACGAAGATTCAGTGTGTGGAAAATTTTCCACGTCCTGAAAATGTTCATGGCGTACGCCAATTTTTGGGCCTTGTTAGTTATTTTAGGAAATTTATTTATTCTTTTGCACAATTGGCCCACCCCCTCACAAAATTGCTTAAGAAAAATGCTGTGTGGGAGTGGACTGTTGAACAGGAAGAGTCGTTCAAAGCATTGAAAGATAAGCTATTAGACAGACCTGTTCTCTCCCTATACGACCCTCTAGCAGACACGGAACTTCACACGGATGCTAGTAGGATTGGGATTGGTGGCATTTTATTGCAACGTCCAAGGGGAAGTGAAGGTACCTTTCACCCTGTTGCATATTATAGCCGCCAGACGACGCCCGAAGAGAAAAATTTCCACTCTTACGAGTTGGAAACTCTGGCGGTTATCTGTTCTCTTAAAAAGTTCAGAGTTTATCTATTAGGGAAAACTTTTAGAGTGGTCACTGATTGCAGTGCACTACGTTCAACGTTTGAGAAACGTGATCTTATCCCCAGAATCGCTCGCTGGTGGCTAGCTTTACAAGAATTTGAATGTTCTGTAGAGTATAGGGCAGGTTCCAAAATGGGTCATGTGGATGCTCTTTCTAGAAATCCAGCTAATGAAGTGGACTCCTATGACCTTGTGCCATATCCTTCAGTCATGGTTATAAACGATCAAGATTGGTTGCAGACCCTTCAAATGGGAGATACTGAATTGCGCAGAATTCGAGATATTCTGAGTAGCGATTTGGATCCTAAAGGGCTAGAATACATAAAGGACAATTATGTCGTGAAGGATGACAGATTGTTTAGGAGTATAGACGGTGACAAAGAAAAACTAAGATGGGTGGTTCCGAAGGGTGCAAGGTGGCAGCTGTGCAAGATGAATCATGATGACATAGGTCACGTAGGATTTGAAAAGACTTTAGAGCGAATCAAGAGAAATTACTGGTTTGCTAAAATGACGCGTTTCGTAAAAAAATATGTAAGTGCTTGCATAGACTGCGCGTATGCCAAAAAGAATACGAACCAACGGGAAGGACTACTACATCCTATCGAAAAGATCGGGGTACCATTTCACACCTTGCACATTGACCACCTTGGACCCTTCGTAAAATCAAAAAGGGGATTCACTCATATACTAACGGTTGTAGACTCGTTCACAAAATTTCTTTTTATTAAACCAGTTAGAAATACGAACACGCAAAACGTGATGAGAGCTTTAGAAGACATTTTTGATACTTTTAGGAATCCTGACCGTTTAGTGAGTGATCGAGGGTCCTGTTTCACTTCAAATGCTTTTAAAAGATTTTGCTTGGATCGAGGGATAAAGCACGTGCTTAATGCAGTTGCTTGCCCAAGATCTAATGGGCAAGTCGAAAGATATAACAGGACCATACTCGATTCACTAACTGCTCAGAATTTAAGAGACGACGAAAAGAACTGGGACGGAAAATTAGGCAGGATTCAATGGGGCTTGAATAACACCTTGCAAAAGACGATAGGTAGATCTCCAGCAGAGGTGATGTTCGGAACTGCAATGAATAGTGAGGTTAATCCGGCATTGAACGAAATAACAGAAGAAACTCGTGAAGTTTCAGATTTATCATCTATACGTGATGAGGTTAAGGCGAAAATTGATAAGGCTCAGGAATCACAAAAGTTGTATTACGACCAGGGACGGCGACCTGCTCGTGTTTACAATAAGGGAGATCTAATTAAAATTACCAAAGTCACTTTCCAGAATGATGGTAAAAGTAAAAAGCTTCTACCATCGTACGAGGGACCTTTTAAGGTCGAAAAGGTTTTGGGCAACGATCGTTATAAAGTGGCTCCCATTGCAGGATTTGAAGGGATGAAGAACAAACGTAAAACGACTGTTGCCGCAGACCGAATGTGCCCTTGGATTCATGTGGCCTCCCTTGAAATAGAGGATGATGATGATCACTGTGTTGACATCATGAATAATGATCTCGCCTCTGAGTAGTTCAATAGATAAATTACTTGTATACCTATCCTAAAACTAGTTTTTTTTATATGTTTTATCAAAATGTTGATACAGATTGATAATGCCAAAGGTTTTGTTTATACATAATAAAGTACTAATCACGCCTCTTGTATTGTTTCAGGTCAAGTACGAACCTCATTTACGTCGTTTTTGACCTGAAATCAATGCAGGAGGTGCCTAGTTATTTGATTGAATATATTCATAATGTACATAACTACTGTAGTTACTTTATATTAGTAAAGATTAATAGATTGATAGACAATATTAATACTATAAAAATCGGTGTTTGTTAAGTAAAGGTTATATAATTAGCATTTAAGTGAGATATTATTTTTTTCATACATATACAAAATTATTTGAATGATGAATTTCAGATAGAAATTTTTAAGTTTTATATAAAGTATTGTTGTCTTGTTATTTTATTAAGTATCGTATTAAGTTTTGCGCTATTTTATTTATAAAAGTAATACTGATGTAAAACGTACATTTTTTTTTAACGAGAAATGCCTCATTTGCCAAGTGTAAGGTTCCACCTGGTACGTGTATGAGGTCATACACGCTATCAGGATGGTCGAGTGTAAGGTTTCCTAATTTTTGTGTCGAGTAGTTTTAGTTTTCTTAGTTATATTTAATTTTTTTATACTGGCAACACTAACAGTTTGCCGGTATAAAACAAAGTGACTTGGCAGGTAGGGGGCTTTTTTTCGTTGGACGTTTGAATCAAACGGTCGTGTTGGATTGCGTTGAGGAATTATATTGTAATAATTGTTATTTGGTTAATTGGATATTTTAGAAGTTTGGAGTTTTAAATAAGTTTGGTGATACGATAAGTTTTGACCTGATAAGTTTTGTTCTAATAAGTTTGGATGCAGCAATAAGTTTAGAAAATATAAGTTTTGTTGGAGATCTGTGGTTTTCTTTCTGAGGTATTTTATAACAGTAACACGGCAATTGTTGTCGGATGTTACTGCGGTGTGGATGAGTAACAATCAACAAATAGTAACAAGGAGCCACAAAAGTAACCGAATGTTGCCGAATGTTACCGTGTTGCCTTTTGTTGCTCCACAAATGTTACCGGCGCTGTGGATGCACCGTATGACTTACATAAGAATTGACTAACATAACCTTTTCAATGCCTTACGTCAATACAACACAATATTGTTGACATTTCCAACATTATTATCGAATGTCACTTTGTTTACGCACTATTGAATGACAGAATGACATGCCAGTCAAATGGTAAATGGTCATAGGTGGACCAGGTCAATCCGTTTGAGATAATCTTTTATCTCTAGTAGGTACTGATCGAAGATGTTCGGGTCCCCGTGTTATTAATATCTTCAGGATGCTGATGCGGCTGCCTCGCTATTGTAGTGCGTCCGCCATGTTTGCGGAAGCACGGACGACGGCTACCATGCGGTTATATGCAAGAGAGTAGCATCCTTGTGGCAGCGTGTACGAGGCAGTATAGTAATGGCATTCTGCGGATGATTTCCTCTCGGACGGATTGCCCAATCCAGAATAAATGGAGGCGTAGGTATTCTTGTGTATTGTGTTGAATAGTTACTTAATTTAATTTAATTTATAATTCTATGTTTTTGTTTTATTTATTTTAATTTAATTTATTCTGTGTTTTTAATGATTTTATGTTTGAGATTTTGTTTTTAATGGTCTTTTTTGTATGGATTTGATATCTGAAATAAATATATTAATAATAATTATTATTACCAAACGAGTTTAAGAGTATATACCTACTTTTCTCTATCAGGTTGGTTCATCAGATGAAGAGCGAGAGAAAGACTAAAAAGAGAAGTATGTATGTGATGAGGAAATATTTTTTTTTAATAGCCTGGAGTGCGTCCCTCTGCTGGGCAAAGGCCTCCCCTTTCTCCTTCCAAACCTCTCTATTTTGGGCAATTTCTGGCCATGTCTGCCCCGCGAACATGATCAGATCGTCACACCACCTCCGCCGCGGTCGACCTCGATGGCGATGTCCTCCTCGGGCGGAATTATTATGAAAGAAAAATTACTACATGATGTCTATGTATACTAGCAGTCAGATGGAAAAACGTGTTGCGAGTAATAAGGAACAGGGAATCCCAAGTAATAAGGAACAGGGGCAATAGATGGACCATTTTATTTCAAAAGCTTGAAAGCATATAACTGTGTTAATAACCTGTGTAAGAAATTGCTCATACATCGATGTCATAAATGTCCCATAACTGTTAACGACTTAAATATGGAGACCATAAGACTTAGTAGGAGATATAATAGGCTATTTGACAAAAAAAAACTTTAGTCCGTCAGTAAGATTATCAAAAAATATTCGCCTCGTATTTTTTCTTTTTGTACGACTGCCATAATTGACGGAGATACAACGCTTTCAAAATTGGCAATACGTCACAATTAAGTACAATTTCTAATGAATTCTGACGTCACCAGCCCCCGCTCTCGAGTTTCGATGCGTTATATCTTGGTAAATGTTCATTAAATTTAGGAAAGAAAAAACACGTATCCGTTATTTCTCAAAACTCTAAATGCCGGACTAATTAGATTTGTGATATTTTAATATGCAGTAATTTAATAGATTCTGCAAAATCATCTATTTATAAACAGTTTGTCGTGTCTGTACTAGTTGCGATCTACAGCCAGATGTGACAATAGTAAAGTTGGCAAAGCTGCGCGGGCGCCAGCGTGGGAGACGCTCGCATACAATGAGTATGTAAATAAATAATAATAAACTAATGATTTACGCACGTGGGGCAAATAAATACTTGTTACTACTTGTAATTTGGTACGGCCGGTATTAATTGCGCCTTTTGTCAGGACCGCCATATTGGGTACTAACTATAACACAAAGTTTCCCACGACACGTCTAAAGATGGCAAATTGTTATTTTTTTTACTGAATAATGAGAATAAAAGTGAAAATCCAGAAAAAAACACAATCTTTAGGGGGCAACAATGTTCAGCAAAACAGTAAAAATATATGTATTGTGTAGTACTTTTTACCTGGTATTTTTAAAAGCTTACGTTAATTACGATCTAGTGTGTTGGCGACAATAGCCTAGTCAGTCATGTAACGAATGGTTGCGTGTGAGTGCGCGGGCGCCGGTGTGGGCGGCGCGCTTGCTCGTAATGTAAGCGCTTGTCGCTGATCAATATAAAACCGTGTGTGTGGATTAAAGGTTAGGGCAGCAATTTTAAATATGCATACTTTTGACATATAAGGACATATAAATCTCTGTTTAAAAATTCAATTGAGAAATTACTCTAATTCTAAAGTAACGGTCTTCCTGTACCTATATTCAGATATCCGAAATATCGTTTAATCGAAAAAATATAATAATAACACAGAAGTTATTAATAAACACTAATTTTCCCACTGCTTTCTATGAATCATAAAAAGCCGTGGGAAAATTTGTGCCATCTACACATCCATAAAAACAAACCCAGATCGACATGCCAGTCGTTCTTAAGCCCCGTTGCCTCAAATTAAGTATCTATTATTAGTGTCTACTTTGGGCCATTTGCTTTAAATCCTTAACATATTTTTAGCATGTACCCGTCGTAATATCCTCCTTTTTCAACGAAGTTTCGAGGAACTGTAGAGCCCGTTGTTTATTTCCCTAAAAGTGCAACCCTAACTGAGAACTTTAGCTATTCATTAACTATTTACATAGCCAGCCAGTTATACCGACAAATCACCAAAGCCCCACAATAGCTCATAGAATATTAATTACTCTGACTAATTTAAGTACTAACAAACAAGCATTAAACAATGTGCAAGCATTAGCCAATGTGACAATAACTATTATCGTCAAGTTGCGCGGGCGCCGGCGTGGGCCCGCGCTGTAATGTACGAGATTTTGTCATACACGCAGATGTAGGCGGGTAACAATGGGCGACATGTCTGCGAAAGTTAGGATATAAGTACTTGTGCTTAGTTGAGTAGGTAATTAAATTTTCACATTTTATTTATTTGAGTTCCTTAAAAGCAGTTATTTTAATTTCCAACATTTAAAAAAAATCATTCATCTTATGTTGCGCAGCCTCCCCTAGACAAGTGGCAAACGATAAACGTAAACGCTCAGAAATCTATAATACGAGTAGATTATCAACTTTATGCTCTAGTGTATAAAATTAAAAATCTAGTGGGGACAGGGGCCTAAACTGAAAACCTCAGTTCCAACTACAAGAAGAGTTACCTCTGGTGTTCACCGAGGTTATTGTAATTATCGGAACAATGATGGTTGAGTCAACGTTCAATAGATCGATAGCCTAGCGAACAAAGACAGGATATTTGATTTGTAAATTTAACTGCATTATTAATATTTTTTTCGAAAAATGTTACCATAAAGTACCATTATTCTCGCCATACTTTTTTTTAGCGTGGTAAAATCATCAAATGAGTCCTTCCCGCCCACTTTCCAGGGTCACGGTAATGGAATGATTCCCGCGACCCCGGCAGGGATTCCTGACAGCTCTTTGAGGCGCGCGTGGAACGCAACGCGCCGTCGACCCGGGCATGGTCCATGGTCGGGCGGCGAGTTGCCCCTTTATTTCTACGAGTTATTTAAACCGTTGTATCGTAAAAACTGTGAACAAAAAAATTCGATCTATCTCCGTCTAGATTCTGAGCTGTCCCTCGCACCAAACATGTCGTGTCAATAGTTTATGAGTTATGTCTCATGGACATGAAAAACGTGCAATATGTGCATATATCAGCTGTTCGCAGAACCGAGGAGTCATGGGCTGTTGTGACTTGTTCTTGTGCGGTGGTGCCATGTATATCGTGATGTTTTCCTTACCAATACTCTGTGTAAAAAATGCGATACGTAGGTAACATAAACAGTTGAAAAGGGTAGGTAGTACACACTTGTTTCGGGTCGGCACATTTGATTCAGCTTTATTTTAGCGCCTCCGGAAGTCCGCCGTGCGGTAGCAAGTTCTAGGGAAAGAGCCAAAATGGCCTCAGACATACGACACCCTATGCATGGAAGTACCCTGAAGCCGCAAAGACTGAAAAGCCAAAAAAGGTTTTTTAAAGTGTGTTTCCCCACTTACTGGCGATCGTTCTAGCGAGCGACTGAAACTGTGGCGAGACAGTGCATCATTACCAGATCCATTAGTGCCGCCTGCTGAAGATCTTCCTCGTGGAAATGAGCTGCCTTGGTTGACCTGGAAATCTTTAAATAGACTCCGTACCGAGGTAGGCCGAAGCAAAGAAAATCTGCTCAGGTGTAGTTTCATTGATAACTCTGCTCTGGACTCTGTAGTGTAAGTGTGGTGCTGCTCCACAAACGATGAGGCACTTATTATCGTGCCCTGCGTGCCCTGCCGACTGTTCGTTACAGGAGCTGATGGACTGTTAGGAGAGCGCTAACTCGTGGCCCAATTCTGTGCCGAGTCAATTTAGATTGTCATCGACACGATAAGAAGAAGAATAAACCCTCTATTCAACATTCGTTTCCAAAGATTGATTTGATACCACCAATCAATTTACATACTTTTTATGAGCTGATTCTCCAGTATAGTGTGACATCACTAAGTAGTTAAGTCAGTGATCTTAATCGGGTTTTGGAATTATTGGTTAATATTGTCAAATACGAATTTACGTCCGAGTGTCAGCTCGATTTGTGTCCAGTCGACCCGAATATATTGTGACTTTTACCCGAACGTATGATTGATTTTACCGCTCGGCAATGCCAACACAATGCGTAGTGTGTGTAATACCACTAACTTGTAGAGTAGTCATTATTATAAAATGACAAGGACTTTATATTTATGAAGTGCTTGCAAATGTCAAGTTCTTTTAGAGGTTTTGATTCTGAGAATCGAGCTGCGAATCCGCGAACTATGTGATCATCTTTTATCTATTATTGAATCTTTGACTTTGTTAATGGCTTGACTGGCCTGTTGGTCTAGTGGTTAGTGACCCTGACTGCTATGCCGGAGGTCGTGGGTTCGATTCCCACCCAGGACAAATGTTTGTGTGATGAGCACGATCATTTGTTCTGTGTCTGGGTGTAATTTATTTATTTATCTATAATATGTATGTATTTAGAAATATATAAGTATGTTTATCAGTTGTCTAATACCCATAACACAAGCTCTGCTTAGCTTGGGACTAGATGGCGTTGTGTGATAGTTGTGGAATATTATTATTATTAATCTATTTACATTCAAAAATCACATGGAACAAACAAGATGTAATTCAAATCTTCATCAGATAATTTGGTGTTTTTTTGAAATTCTCGTAATAGACAAACCTCTCTTATCTATCTCTCTCTTTCCTCAAACTTACATAATACAACGCTGAGTTGTGAGTAGGACTCCAAATGTTTCCAATTTTGACACTTTGTGTTATGGATATCTAATTATTCTGACCACTTAAATGAGATCGCCTGTCTAGATCTCACCACATTCTTCCTTTCCGTCCATGGACTCAATTCCAATCTTCAATATAGTTTTACGACTTTACCAGCTCTAAGAATATTAATCGAAACAGATAATCTCAATCACACTGCCTCACTAAGTTATCCAGTCGCATTTCCCACCAGCTCACACTTCACCTTCATTTCCAATTCCCTCTTCGTCCACTCATAAACATACATTTTTATCAAACATGGTGAATCGAACACTTAGGTTTATCACTGCGCCGTCGGTCACAATCAAATTGATGCTCGTATCGGATCGAGACGCCATCGGCATGCCCGATCAGCTGCTATTAGCATGCGAACAGCGCACCAGCATTCCAGAACAAGCTGCTTTTTGCGATTTTTTCGCTCAATTTCGTGTAAATACTTTACCTACTTATGATTTCTAGGAATGAGATATGCTCTTATATAAATGGTAATCGACAGTTTGCGTAGACTTTTGATTCCTAGGAACGAGATAAAGTCCCACAACATTATGAGAATAGGATCTTTTAGGGTTATATTAATGGAAAAAAAAACCAAAGTTAGAAAGAGGAAAGCGTTCTGACTTTAACATGATCACCAGAAAATTTCACAAGCTGATGTTTCCAAACTCGGAATGAAAATCACATTGTATACTGCCTAATCTGGGGTCGCGGAACTGTTTCATCAGGTAACCGTGAACCAGGAACGTAAAGGGCTATTGAACGATTACCGTGAATCATTTGATGATTTAAAAAAATCAACGACCATTTATATCTAGACGCCTCATGCACGGTCAGTGTGACGAGCGGACTCACAGGAGTGGTCGAGTCACGACAGTTATAAGACTTTTTTACCTAATGTGTTGACAGACATCGGTCGCCAGTGATTAGGAGTCTAGTTATAAATGGTCGTTGAAAAAACTACATGTGGCACTCGGAGACTGCCGCGGTGAAGCTATTGCATAACATTATTTTTTTTTTAAAGAAAAAAATCGCTTACCGCGTATATTTAACGAGAATATAATTTATATAAAATGTTTGTGGTGCACTACTGTAATAAAGAACTTCTTTGTTGTAGGAGAATTTTATAAGTAGGTTTCATTGTGAAAACTCCTTTTGTAGCTGGCCGTTTAGAATCAGTAAGAAAAAGTAAATCCCTCTTCGTACCTTTATGAGCACGTCTGTCCGTACCTTTATGGTTGCCGAAGTCTCCCGAACTGAAACGACGTGCTGTCAAATGTGGTCAGATTTTTTCGTTAGGTTTTTCGCGCCCGCCGCGCTCAGAGCCTGCGATAAAAGCTATACAATAGCTTAAAACTTTAATGAATGGATCTTAGTAAATCGAAAAATTAATGCCTCTGATACAACTGCCTTTGGCATAAAGATAAGGCGATTATTTAAATCTTAAAACAATGAGAGGAAGCTTACGTATTGCCAACAGCCTGATCGATCGGCTGTCAGTCTCGGAGATTAGGACATTACTTGAATACTAATCTTTAGCAAAAAACAGAACCAAGGTGACCTGTGGAAAAACAATACAACAATTTATTGTACAAGGCGGTCTGTGATCGGTATTGTACTGAATGTATTGTACGACATTTGATTAATTGGTTATTTCAAACAAAGCTTTAGATACATTAGGGTCTGCGTAGCTTTTAGAACTTGTAACGGGAGTTTGCTTTGTTTTGCAGTTGCTTGCAAAGACGACGTGACTTGTGATGTGACTTATTATTATAGGTGTCTGCTGTTATGTGTTCAAATTCTTACTTATTTTTAAACTTATTATACAAAGCTGTACAAGTACAAAGTCTATTGTGGTGTCCATCAGATGCTGTAACGAACAATCTAATGGCAATAACATAGTATAATAATACCAAAATAGAAATTTTTCTTTCAAATTGACTTCCTAGAAGAATATAATTATATAACTGACCTTATTGATAAAGTTCTTCAGAAAGGTCAAGTTTTTCGTACGGTACACGCAACTGAAGAGCTTAAACGACTAGATGTTGAAACGAGGGCGACCCGAAAGGAGTATAGCAAGTATCGTAGTTGGTTTTGTACTTTCGTACTACGCTACGCCACGAAAAAACGCAAAAAAAGTCGAAATGAATATAATTTTGTATCTATATCTACCAAGTTCTAAACCCATCTTAGTGATATCATACACCACATGTCAATCAACCCAATCCTTCGCAAACGCATAGCAAGCATTAGCCAAAAAGCCAGTAAGTCAAGTGCAGCTGAACAAGCAGCGCCACCTCTCAGCATTAGTCCGTGTTTGCTACCGCGTGCGAAACCTGGCTCGAGTTACACATAGGGCTGCCACGGACAACCCCAACTTTAGGACCATTCTCTTTTGTGATTAGCCCACATGTCTAGTGGTAAGAAGTCCTACTGCTGAACGTAAAGGCCCTGTCACGATCTTGCCGCTGTCACCGATCACTTGGCGAACGATAAGATCATCATCATCACTAGCACATAAATGTTCTCACTGCTGGGATACAGGTCTTCTCTCTGTGAGAGGTAGTGGGCCATAATCCACCACGCGGGCCCAGTGCGGGTTGGTGGATGTCACATGTCTTCAAATTTTTTGTTCTAGTACCATGTAGGTACTAGAACCAAGAAGGCAGGTTACCTCACGATGTTTCCTTCACTGTTTTGAGAGTAGTGGTGATGAAATAAAATACACAAAGCAATGCGCCTGGCTGGGTTCGAACCCACGACCTACGATTCGTAAGTCGGGGCCGATACCACTGGGCCACCACTGCTCTCATAAGATCAATTGTATAGAAATGTTTGACACACGCCACGATGCGCCGCTCGTAGTGAATTCGCGTACTACCAAGTAACTAACATCTTAATCGCGCCACCCTTCGCACCGCTCAACGCTTAGACCAAGTCGTGAACTGGCGTTAGATTCTGGGTACAACTTAGAGTCGGGAAGTGTGAATGTATTTTATTCCTCACAAATTAGTTGTCATCACCACCGATATAGGCCTCCCCTTTTTCTGTCAACCTTTTGGACGGCCATTGGAATTACTCAATAGCAACCAAAAGTCTGGATTTGTGTCCTGTTAACGGCAACAATCCTATTACAACAAACTAACAAAAAAATCGATGAAATATGGGTGTACTATGGAGCAACTCTTTTAATTAGTTGTTGCCGATAAAGAAAGGATAACCTGGGTTCATTGTAACTTGTTAGTGCCTATCATCAGTATTTTATGGAGCGTTATAATTATGTTAATTATTATAAAAGGGCAGTAGATATTGAGTATCGTACACTAAGGTCATTGACCTAAAATAATGAGCAGGAAAAATCTGTCAGCAATATTTAAAGAGGTTTTTTTTTTGCTTCAAGCCTCCTGCAGACACACGCGATTAATCGCGCAGGGCGACATGTCGCGGTCCATTCGCAGTATTTTTAGAGTGGAAATTAGCTTGGCTCGTTGTCGCAGCGCGATTAATCGCGTGTGTCTGCAGGAGGCTTTATTTTCTACCATAAACCATTGGGGAATTGGATATTTAAAATTCGTTTTTGTCTTTCTGGTAGTACAGTACTTGTAAGTTTTTTGTAAACTAACCAAATGGATTTATTTTGTCCAAAATAAAAGCATTATTTAGATTTTAAAAGAGAAAATATCGTAGCTGAAGAAAAAAGGTCCCGTTCAGCCCTGTTCCGCGACATGTCAGTAACATGATAACTGACAATTGCTGGCACTTACCGGCGACGCTCTCACTAGCGCCCCCTACACGCAATACTTACTAGATCGTAGTTCATCATATCCCAATTGTGGGGGATTCGCGACTCTATCCACTGTTTGTAGTAGGGGACGATAATTAGTTGCATTAGTGGAATGGAAATTATATACACGAAATATAATAGGACAGAACTACATATTTCTCATTTATGTTGTCGTCAGATTGTATAGTTAGATCTTATAAGTTTCCAATAATAACTACAGCCAGCCTGTCAATTTTCCAATGCTTCCATCTATCTATACAGTGTGTCCGGACACGAGGTAGCGATACTTGAAGGGGATATTATAGATTAATTTTCATCAACAAAACTGCTTTTAAAAAAATTCTTACTCCAACACCCCGCGAATGGCGGCCATTTTAGTTTTTTGATTTGTCAAACTGTGGAATGGCAAATATCTTTTCACACCACCTGCTCGAAAATGTCAAATTATATGTCAAGCAACCTTAACCTAAAGTGAGTCATTAGTGGCCGAGGGCACAGCCGGTCAATAATGTTGTACTGGATTTCATTATTACCCGCTGGTCAATAATGTGATTTGAATTTGGAATATGTTTATAAACAACAAACACCCTTTGGTGCCAGAAAGATTTTTTTTTTAATTTTCTTTTCCCTTTTGGGAAGACAAAGGGATCTATCTAGCCCATGCAGCCTAGATTTTTTTTTTTGGTTCTTTTCGTCCCTCTTTGGGGCAGGCAAAGGGAGCTGAACCCATACAGCCAAGTCTGATTTAGTGTGCCAGAAAGAGGAAAACTATTCTCGAAACCCTTACTACGCGTGGATGATATTCTCGATTTCCTAAAAAGTCATAACGATTGCTTCTTCATATCGTTGCCATGTTTTCGAAGACATAATATTGTAAGAATAATTAGATAACTACCTACGAACCATTTTTTAAAAGGAATGAAATAACATTAAAACTGGCATTTAATAATAACAAATACCGTACCGCGCCGTAATACCGTAGGTAATAGTTATTGGCTGTAACATTAGTTAATTTATTTTAAATAAACTGCACTAAGATTGCTCTGGATTTTGTAAATAAATAAATAAATAATAAAACCTATCTATAATATAGTCGATTTATCACATTTTATCAAAAATACTCTATTTTCACGAGCGTCTCCAATGACGTTCTAAATTCAAAATGCATACAGCCAATCATCCAAAACCATTCTACCAGCCCTGTATAAAACTTAGTTTACACAAACGCCACATCCATGAGAGTGATATCATTAGGACAAACACGACAAAACCATAGAAGATACTTTTTTTTTCGAAAATCGAATTGATCGTGTCTTGGCTACTTATTGGTAGACGCAATAAAGGCGCGAATTTTTGGCATTTAAATTTTAAATTTATCAACAAAGTATTATAAAATGTCGAGTGATGAAAGTGATTGTACTCCTGAATTCATTACAACCGAAGCTAATAATATTTCCAATGATTTACTGCCGGAAAAGTCAAAGGAAACTTATATAAAAGCCTATGACAATTTCCAAAAATGGAAAAGTACGAAAGGCGTCAAGTCCATTTCGGAACCAGTTCTATTAGTGTATTTTCAGCATTTATCTTGTACTCAGAAGTCAAGTAGCCTATGGTGTACTTATTCAATGCTTAGGTCAACAATAAGCATGAAACACAATATAAATATCAAGACATACGCTAAGCTATTAGCATTTCTAAAGAGGAAATCGGAAGGTCACCAATCAAAGAAATCGAAAGTTTTCACACCTATGAATATTGAAACTTTTTTAAATGAAGCTCCTGATCATAGCTATCTTGCCGTAAAAGTAAGTACATCATTTTATTTATAACTAAATAAAATACCACATGGTAGCAAATAGCAACAAGAACACATAAGTATACTTACTGAATTTACGTAATTATGTTGTTAGTAAAATTTATTTTTATTTTTGTTACAGGTGGCTTTAATTATTGGAGTGAATGGGGCTTGTCGTTGTCAAGAAATGGTAAACATGAAGGTCCAAGATATAGAAAAACACTCAGAAGAGTTGTTATTGATTAAGTTGCCAGACACTAAAACCAAAAAGGAAAGGTCATTTGTCATCCGCGGAGCATATGTAAAGGTTGTGGAAAAGTATCAAGCTCTGCGGCCTCCTAACATAAACACTAACCGATTTTTTGTAGCGTTCAGTAGTGGAAAATGCACCCGTCAAGTGATTGGGAAGAACAAAATGAGTGCCATGCCGAAGGAAATTGCCAAATACTTAGGATTACCAAATATCGAGCTCTATACGGGTCATTCTTTTCGTCGAACGTCAGCTACACTGTTGGCGGATGCGGGAGCAGATATAACCCAAATAAAACGACATGGTGGCTGGAAATCGGATACAGTAGCAGAAGGATACATTGAAAATTCTGTACAAAACAAAAATAAAATAAGCTGTCAAATTGGTAACAGCATCACTTTAAAAACATCATCTGATTCTTTTTCACCACAACCTTCAACATCACACCATCACATTCCATCTTTCCCTGAGCCTCATTCACCACCTTCACCAACTTTCACCACCCAAAATGCTTCTCTGCAAATACAAGATTCTGAAGCATTGACGAGCAATACTCAAATAAATTCCACATCAACATCTATAAACGTACCAAATAAAAACATAACTATATCTTTGCACAACTGGACTAATGTCTCAAATAATAATAATAAAATTTATTTATTTTCTCACCACAATATAAGGTTACATTGGGAACGGTAGCAAGACTTATACATTGTTATTAACTATACTGTGGGAGACTGGTGCCTAAACTAGGCTTAACGCCTGTATTTCAGGACACCAAAGGACCAAAGGACACCAAATGTTACAATTAACTTGAATTAATATATAAGTGTACCTATATAACTAGTTCTAAATGTTATTCTTACTGTTTTTTTATTTAATAAATACTTTGTTTTTCGTACTATGGCTATTATTTTCTCACAGTAGGTGTAAAAAGTAGAGTATCCTCCTCTGGGCTAAAGGTGTCTTTGCCTTGGGCTAGCTTGAATCCCTCGCTGCATTCAGGATTCTTGTATTAACTCCCTCGCTTCGCTCGTGAGTTAAACTCTTAACTCCCTCGCTACGCTCGGGAGTTAAATCCCGAATCCTTCATTGCGCTCGAGATTCAATATGACGCCCGTGACATAAGACACAACTTTAGCCCCTCGGTGCATAATCTACTATTAAATCCAAGAGACCTACAAACATGCCAATGACTTTATTGCAAAGTTAAATGTTAAGGCTTTTCAAAAACTTGCGAAAGTTTTCTAAATAATATGTAAAAAGAACCAATAAACGTGGGCAAACACGAAATTGTACACAAAAATTACTGAATATTTTCACATTTTATACTCTAGCATGAAAAGTACTCCTGTATTTTGGTTAGGTTTTTGCATTAAATTAAAAGTATTTGAGTTAGGCTATAAAATGGTATAAACTGAAATGGCCCATTTTTTAAATTTATTCAAAGAAACCGATTTCATAAAGTAAAAAAAAATGTATTATTTCAGTTTAATGGTGATTCGTTGGGATCATTTACATGGTGGTTAATAAGGCCAGCTCATAAATTTACGTTGAAACGGTTTAGCTCGCCCAAAGAATGCAGCTTCTGTAACATTGGTGGTACATGCGCTAAGGAAGGGTTATGTTCAAGTGAGAATAACTCCTAAAATACTTAACATAGAGTGATAATTTTGATATAATTTTATAGCCTGACTCAAATACTTTTAATTTAATGCAAAAACCTAAGCAAAATACAGGGGTACTTTTCGTGCTAGAGTATAAAATGTGAAAATATTCAGTAATTTTTGTGTACAATTTCGTGTTTGCCCACGTTTTTTGGTTCTTTTTGCATTTTATTTAGAAAACTTTCGCAAGTTTTTAAAAAGCCTTAACATTTAACTTTGCAATAAAGTCATTTGCATGTATGAAGGTCTCTTGGATTCAAAGATATTTGCATTTTATTGTACATACCCCAGTTCGACAATCCAAAAAATTAAAATGGCCGCCATTCGCGAGGTGTTGGAGTAAGAATTTTTTTAAAAGCAGTTTTGTCGATGAAAATGAGTCTATAATATTCCCTTCAAGTATCGCTAACTCGTGTCCGGACACACTGTATATATAATTGTATCTGGCATGCCCCTTCGCCTTTCCCTCACACGATTCGGAGGAAGGAACTCCATGACGATTTCCGAACTTAAAAAAAGCAAATATTTACTTTGCTATGGTTTCAGCTTTTGAACGTTATCACCTTTATAGAAAACGATGATCATCAGATTCATGTTATAGTCCAGTTACCAATTTTCTCAGACAACTTTACTTTTGACACATCATTTTCGGTAACTCATATCAATTCCATAATTTTATTAATTGAATTCTGGCCATCATAGGCGCGGGCATGCGGACAGCGAGTAATGTGCGACTCGCCGTCTGATCATGGAGAGCTGTCAGCAATATGACAAGGGGCTAAAGCCTGCCGGGGTCATGGGACTTTCTTATTAAGTTACCCGGAACGTAAAGGACTATTGAAGGACACCGTAGATTTTACTCAGTACATGTCTGACAGTCCGGAGGGACTTATTTGCTGATTTTACCAGGAAAAAAAGCCCATGTCTAGCCCTGGGGTTTCTCCATCCAAAATACAAGTTTCAAAGTACAACTTACCGTTTGAAAGTATAAAAACTTTACGTTCGGTAACTGTTGTTGGCCGCGCATACCGTTCACAACATGGTTGCAACTGTTGGGTGCGCACGCGCTTGTTTGTTCAGCGTCTGTTTACAAGCCGCTTTGTTTGGCAACACTGCGCGGTAATTATAATACTTACTTAGTTGTGACTCTGCTTTGTGTTGTACTTGTTTGTACTTAGAAAGTTAAGAACTGTTGAAGTAATACGGAGGATGACGGATTGAGTAACTAGTTGGGCTCTGCTTTAGATAAGCTGAAATGGTGATAACTACTAGTTGTAGAACTTAGAAGAGGTCAAAGCTGTTTGTGATCGGTTTCAGTGTTCATTTTATTTGTATTTTAGGACGTGTTTTGGAGAAACTTGCAAAGGGTAGGGGAACAGTGTATAAGACAGGGACGCGAGGTATACGGGGGACATACACTCTTGAGGCATACTTAACACAACACTAACGCAGCGCATGCGCCATCAGGACGTCATTTGCATGGCGTCCAGTTCACGAAATAATTGGGGAATAGCTTAGGTAGGCAGGTGATGTTTTGAAAATTATATTAGTTACTGTGTGACCATTATTATAGAGCTGCTGTCAAATCTGCTACAAAATTTAATAATATGAGCTTTCCAACACACGACACCACTAAGACTCGGTTGCCAAAAAAAGAAAGAAAAAAAATTAATAATAATATTATGAGCTTTGAAAACCTACGCCTGAATCAGATTTCAAGGTACAACAAATGAACATGAAAATCTAGGTAATCTATACAAATTGAGACAATAACGTACACAAATACGGTTTAAAAACAACACAGCACCATAACATTGACAAAGTAACCTCAACTTTATAACTCCTCGTGTAACAGAGAATAAGCGCTCATTGCGGCAATATGTTCGCGTCTCAGTTAAATGAGCGCATTATTTTGCGCAGCACACATAGATGCTACGTAAGTACGTATGTCTGGGCAAAAGTTCCGAGTTCCCGACGTAACTGACTAATGTGGACAAATTGTGAACCTCGGAGGGGATTCGTGCTCTGTTGATGCAGATATTTGACGCAGTATGGGATCGTTTTGACCAGAATATATAAAAGTGAATGATGCTATGTAATCATTACAACAGTACATGTTGCATGTTATGGTTTCCAGCTACTTCCAAAAGATAAAGCGGAAGTTTAGTTCTTGAAATATCTAGCTAACCTATGGCAAATTTTAATGCACTATGTACTTACAAACTTGGTATTGGGAATTGTCAAGTCGATCTGTGTGGTAGAGTTGAGAAATACATCGGGACTCTTGAGAGCGGTTTGTGTCATGTTTAAGTACTCTACTAGGTTTTATTTAAATTTTAATTAACAACAACCCGAAAACATTTATCAAAATATTTAGTTCCCAAGAAGTGGCAGATCTTATAGTTTTCGCAATAATATGGTGACTAGGGCACTTTCATGGCGCACACACCGAATAGGCGTGTACGCCATGCGCGTTTGACTAAAATCACTATCTAAAACATTAAGGACGTCGTAACGTAATAATTTACTCCACTAAGATTGGAAACCTTGTTTCCCTTCTCAAAGCAATCTAACAAAAGTTTAATTTACATAGTTTGCTATCTCAGAGCAATCCAGTACATGGGTACCTCTCGTAAACTTGACGAGGGCAATGTCGCCGAGAACATTGCCTGCCCTGACAAATGACAAACGCGCTGTGAGATGTGAGATTGCCTCATTCCATTTGGTTTCAATACGGAAATAAAACTTTAATTCTAATGTAGGGAAGTTAATCTCGAAGGCTGTTAGCTAGCAATCGAGTCTGACATGAATCTAACCTAGTTAGATTATCCGGTGTGGTCGTGAATGTCCTGGCAAATTCATGGCATGTTCCGTGCTAGCTAGAGTTGTGTCACGAGATCGGGGGCAACCCTGACTAATCACAGGCGATCATGTGGACTGAAGAATGTCATTGTCATATTAGCAATTCATGAATAAGATATAAATGATTTGAAGCACCAATAGCCATCTACTGATATTGATGTGAATTTTAAGATAGATTTATTCAAATAATACGAAAAATTACTTTAGTTCAAAAGGCCAAGTTTTGATGCTTTAATAGCACATATCGATAAGAATATTTCGCTGACCTTTCCTTTCTAAAAGTAGGTATCGATTTTTCGTTTGCCTTAGTGAAACTGATTGCAGCTGTACAGATAAATGTTCCGGGTCTGGGCTGTGTATGTGTATTTAAATGTTTGTTAAATGTTAACGCTTCCACGATACGGTAGAAATCCCAAATATATGTTAAATAAACAAAAGTCTTAAATAATAACTTTCATTAAAAGCTTATTCACCGAAATCCTCCAATTTGAATTCTTAGCTGTTAGTCAATTGTACCATCAGTGTTCAGTTTAATAATGTCGCGACACTCCTGACAGCTCTGAGATTCCTGGCGTGCTCTCGACGGAGCAATACATAAGTGTCAGTGTAGATATCACGATGTCCGTGAGACCGCGCTATTGCGACAACTGCCAGCCCTGACAAATGACAGCGGCGATGTTAAGGTGCGGTCCTAACAGTGTGGGTAAGTCTTTATCGGATGAAAATTAAATGGAAAGAATCTGCCAGTGGTTTAAATAAAAATAAAGTTTAACCTATTGATGTGACTGTTTCATAAAACCTCATTGATGTAGTCATCTGTCGCAAACATTACTGCTAATCGTGAGTTCTATCAGTTTGGCCAATATTTTGTCCTTTTTCAATCAGGTTATTTCGCAGTACGAAAAAGGATGTATTGTACTTATTTGTAGAAGAATAACTTAATGAGCACCCCTGCCTCACTGCATGAGCGAAATAAGCGAGATGTTACGTGTTTCATACAAACATCACTGTTGAAGATTTTAATTATTAACGTAACTGTTTAATAAAGTAATAAACAAAACCCAATACGATTGTTCAAAAGTGGCCTTATTGAGTTCATTATTCTAACTAAAGATATACTCATAAAACTCCTTAAAAGGACATTTCATTTTATCACAGCTTTAAAAACATCAATAATTAGATAATTTTAAAGAATTTATTAGTCACGGAATATGCAAAGTTTCAACTATTGCTTGATATTGTTCATGAATAATTTATGTTATGGCCTTTAGTCCAGTTCAGCGTTAAATGGGATAAATAAATAAGTAATAATGGCTCTATCAGGCATTCCCTGCAAGCTTATTATTGCGTTAATAATGTTATTATTATTAGTCTAAAACGTGTATTTAATAAATTCCACTAATAGTTATTTAGTTCAATCGGCCCTTTACTATTTAAAACAGAAAGGTTAATTAGAATAGAACTGAACCTACTCGTTGTGTTTACTGTTTATTTGCGCAAGTGATTGTGCCCTAACTAAACAATGTTATTATGAAACTACTACAAAATTAAATAATAATCATCAGTGGCTGAGTGATTGGACTGCTGAGCTCCGTGTCGCGGGTTCGATTCCCGCACGGAAGAAATATTTGTACGATCTACGATAAGTTGTTCCAATGATGCATTGCTGAAAATGCTGCATTGTTTGAAAACCCTTATTCTATGAAGCATCTCATTAACATCCGCATAAATTATCAGAAACAAAATTAGCATGTGTTAATTAAACTGTACCATAATTATTTACAAATCGCACATAATCGCCTTCCACACATGCTACTCAAATTCGCAACAAGTGTGTGCGCGCCCTAACACATGATCGTTAGGGCTGCCACCTGATTTATTATCTTACAGACAAACATATTAACACAACCTTAGATTTACACATCTGCCATGGGAAATTGAACCTTAACTTCCCGCGATAAGGTTATTCGTAAAGATTGTTGGGATCATGAATCAGCATCGCCATATTGAATTTTAACAGCAATTGCGAATAAAACCGTCAGCCTGTCAAAATATTTAAAGTTATTTGTGTGCGCAAGAGTGCGAGGAAGACGGTAGAGGCGGCCATTGTTTTTATTTTTTAAATTTAAACTTGGCAGGAAAAAGTTTTAGCTTGTTTTAAATCCTCACACAAATTAAAACGTAAGTAGGTAAATAAGTATTTAATGATGACTTCACACTTCGCCAACTCTGATTAATTTACACAAACAAATGATTTTATGAATCATTTTTGTTCTACTTTATAAAATACTTTTGTAACCACAATTATTAATTCCTTTTTTCATCTACTTTTAGGTTGATACGTTAAAAAATAAAAATGTATTCATTGCTAGAACACAGGTCTTCCCCTCTATCTAGGGAGTAAACCGTTATCCAGCAAGGGCATGCCTAATGGTAGATGACGCAAGACATCCATTGTTCTAAAATATGTTGGATCCCGCACCATGTTTTCCAACACCATTGAGTAATAATGATGATTAAATAAATTACTCAAACTAAAGCGCTTTATTTTAGGTGGTAAAATAAAATGATGATATGATAGTCCATTCCGTTCCACCCACAGCGGGAGGACCGCTATGGGTGGAACGGAATGGACTATCAGACTTGTACTTACTAAAATCCACGGTGTTCGTTCAATAGCCCTTTACGTTCCAAGATCACGGTTATCCGTTCAGACAGTCTATCGACGTCGGCAGACGTTCGGCCCTCTATGGGGGCTCCGTCAAATCGCTGACAGCTTTTGGAGGCCCGTGTGGAACACGACCAGGATCGAAAGGCGAGGCACCCACTATTAAACTAAAGCGCCAGTATTCGAACCTACGGCTTACAGTTCGTGCGCCATTAGGGTCACAACTCATTAGAGCCACCCGGCACCCTCTCCGCACTGCCTCGCCTCCTAGTATTCTTTATATGGTCTTGTATGGGTATGCCACTATATCAACTCCGTAGCGTCGCCGGATCGCCTCGATCGTAAGGCTTCCACGCGCTGACGGCGCGGCGGGTGGACCGCTCGGTGACAACTCACTACTCGCATGCTTGCCTTGCGGTAACTGCGCATTGCCATCGCGCGGGTCCCGAGTGGACCGCGCGCTGCAAGCGAATGATTTACGTGAATGATTTACTTTTTTTTTCTCGTGGAGCAAGCGACGTCCACTCGTTGACCACGCGGCGTTCACTCGTTGACCGCGCGGGGTCAACTGGTTGACCGCGCGACGTTTATTGGTGATAACGTGGCGTCCACGCGTGGACCACCTGTCGACAACGAGTGGACGCCGTGCGACGAGGCGGTGCGGGGTGGGTGCCGGGTGGCATGAGCTGACCTTAAAGCCGTAGTTTAGGTATGTGCAACTTGCACCATATGTGCTCGCTTTCACCGTGGATTTTAGTCAGTACAAGTCTGACAGTCCTACCCGTCCTGCCCTACGTGGGAGGACTCATTGGATGATTTAGCCTCGTAAAAAAGTATATGTATATTCCTTCTTAATATTCTCTGCTCACCCCACATAAAGCCTACTCACATTATCCCAATCATCTAATCAGTATTCTCGTTTCTCCATCGACCCACATTGGATCACAGAACTGGTTCCAATAAGTCAGCGTCGAACGCAACTGTCGATTAATTAGATATTATTTATTGACTATAAATTACTGTAAATTATACATAGATGCTAACTTGCGTTATTTACGACGTCACAGCCTCATAACTTGCTCTTAATTATTTAGACAACTAGCTGGCATATTGAAATGGTAGATTGTGGTTAATAAGGTATTTCGCATTTGCATTGCATGATAATTCTATTAATTTCCCACTGCTGGGACATAGGTTGGCCTCCTCTCTGTGAGAAGGAGTGGGCAGTAATCCCCCACGCGGCCCCAAGGCGGATTGGTATACATAAAACAAGGTTAACAGGAACACTATTCAAAATGCAGATGCAAGATCAGATCAGGTGACGGGGCCCGCCCTTGGAAGGCCAAAGCCTGCTGGTGTCGCGGGACTGTCTCATCAGGTAACCGGGTGACCCTGGAACATAAAAGGCTATTGAAGTATCACCGTGGATTTCAGTCAGTATAAGTATATAAGACAGTCCCTCCCGCCCCGCCCCGCCCCGGGTAGGAGGACCCATTTGATGATTATACTACGATGGAAAAATAAAATCAGATCAGGGAAGCAATACACCTGTACTAAAGGCCAATAAAGATAATGATGTAATAAAATGTATCTTTTTGATTACTGGTACCTAAATAGCACCAAAACTAAATCTTACTACTATTATAAATGCTAAAGCTATTGTCAAACAGACAGGCGAAGCGAATGCGATCCGAATCCTGTCATGTAGAAAAGCGAAAGCGGTCCGATAGTCTATGTGACAGGCTTCAAACAATTCCATACATTACAAACAAAAACGCTTCGCTTCGTGTTCGCTCCGCCTGTCTGTTTGACAATAGCTTAAAGGATGGATGGATGTTTGTTACTCTTTCACGCAAAAATTTACACCAAATTTAGTATAGTACACAGATAGTTTATAACATAATCCAGGTTTGCATGATACTTTTTATCTCGATATGATGTTCCCGGCAAATAATTTATCGAATTTCACACGGGTAATGCCACTTAAGCTAATTTAATAACTGTTATTTTGGTACAAGAGATTGTTAGTTTAACTGAAAGTGTTGCAATATTTGGACTACTTTGTATGAATCTAATATTTGGTGATTAAGTAGAATGCAAATTGGTTTCTGTAAATATTGAATTAGCTCACTGTTGGAATATCTATAGCTTTAGATACCTAAAACAATCTGATTTCAAATACAAATAAAAATATAACAGCACATTCCGTCTTAAAAACAAACGCTCTGTTTGTTTTCACAGCCAATATTGAGCGATTCATTGCAAATCTTGTGTGGTCGTTAACTAAAAAATAAACAAATACAGACATGCTCAACTTTATTTATATTTGATCAAAACAAAACATGCAAAAAACTCAATGAATTAGTCCATTCTAAAGATCTTTGGTCTGCCAGGCCTGTCTCACTCCGCGGTGTAGGCATAAAACTGCAAGTAGTTGCGGGGCCATTATGTCGTGGCCCATTCACTACGGCTGCCACGCGCCACCCGTTACGCACGCGCTCCGTCTCCTTAATATTTTTGTTACGTTACGTGTAGTTACGCACAAGTTTCTTGCTTTAGGTGCTTTTGGTAAATTAATAACACAATATTATTATGAAGAAAAAAAATATATAGTACATATTTAGTAATGATCAACAAAATTATCTCCCTGCTTGTGAAGTATGGGCTTAACTGATCATGATACATAATCAAGTTTGGAAATGAGGCGAGATACTAATTGGGGGGGGGGGGGTGAGCCTACTGGACGACCAAGATAAAAAGACGACACTCTCACTCACCTTAAGCTGAGTACTAAGAATTAAGATCGGTAGAAAGTAGAAAGATGTTTGCGTTGTTGTTTAAAAGTTCTAACTCAGAAAATGGCCACACTACGCATTCAAGGTCAGCGGTCGTAATTCGCTGCGCCACTTTTTTACCTACCTACAAAGACACGCAACGCGGGGCCTGTGACAGTATGCGATAGTAATTGGTCGGTTACTAGGTTGAGTGCAAAATAATAAGGACTGGCTATTTTGCCATAGACGATAAAAATCTTTTAAATATTATTCTTTTTTTTTGTAACATAAATTTTCAAAAATATGTATAACAATAATAGGTAGAAAAGATAATATTATTATAAATATTATTCCTCACGTAAGGTGCCGTAGGTACCTACTATTATCATTCTGTGCTAACAATCAATAATGTATGTAGTAATCGATGACGAAACCAAAAAGATATAGGCTGATGATAAAAACAAAATTCCTTGAGGAACATAGGTATTTATGGTAATAATGTAATTTAGCAAATGCATAAAATACGCATAGGTACCTACCTATTTGTGCCTAAACTCGCAAGTCGCAACCCTATTGAGCTTGACCCATAGTAACCTTTTAATGTCGTTGGCGTCAGATAAACCAAAATAAACTCTCGGGCGTAACCATTCAGTACATTTTTGCTTGCGCACGGTAAGTTTAGGCTATTATAAAAGTAGGTGGGCGGTACGGCTGCCAGTTAAAATGTACTTTATTCTCTCGTGTATAGATTTTACATTTGTTTGATTTTTTTTTGGAGTAGTCCTTCTGTACGTATAGTACTATTAATTATTCTGTGGGTCTGCGCTATTAAACATGAATAAAAGGCAACAATTCTTAGAAGAACAATCAGCATGTATGTGGTACATATGTAAGTAAGCTGCGCCTGCGCACTGACATCTCGTTAAGTATGACGCAATAAAGGCTGAAGCACACGAGATACTTGAAGTTACTGCGAATTGCTCACACGATATATGCATTTTTTTCTAGACCGACGAAACATAGACTCTGGTCAGTAGTTAAAAATTATGCAATAATTAAGTAAAACTCAACGCGTAGTGATAATCAAATCATACTTATTTCAGGATCGGTAGTCTAATTACATTATTTTTACGATTTTTTCAGGATCGTCACAGTTATCGCTGCTTTAATGTCAATTTGTATATTAACCTCTGGCCTTTTTGTTGTTAGATTTGGCTAAAAATCTTTTGTTTAATTTTAGAGAAGATATATTATAATATGATAGAAGATAAATTAGTTAATTACGATCATCTTATTATGCTTCTCAGGAAGAAACAAGCATTAAAGAAAAGCAAGTAGACGATTGACGTGAAACCGCTAATCGCAGATAATAAGTATTGCGTCTGTATCAGGTCTTAACCTTACGATATCAATAATATTAATGTGCTAACATTAAGCAAAACACACAACTTATCACAATGATTTATTTGTTATTTTTTATCCTCTGTTTTAGCACTTGAGGTCTCCGCAGAGGTCAGCTTAATTAGGAATAAATCAAACAAAATGTTGTTTGTTTTTTATTCGCTAATATAAACTGAGATAGTTTTTGTTAAGGTTCAAATGTTATTCAAGAAAAACATGACGCATACCTAATCGATTTTTGGATGTAGATATATATGGACATTGACATGTTATACCGAAGCCGTGTTATACTCGTATTAGATAAAAACTAACATCTATTCAAATACACGATAACCGTTTTAAACGATTAATTGATAATCTATCGAGGCTTTCTCAACTATGATGGTACTCTTCGACTGGGTAACCGAAGCTGCTCTATAACAGTATTCTACATGGAGCGACTATATAACCCAGTAACTGGGTAATAATACGTTACCCCTTAGTAACGACTGTCAAAAATCAAACAAATGACAGCCAGGAACATGGCAAGAGCTCCTTATGCATAGCGACCCACGGAGGAAATTCGCCATGATAGATGGTCGACCATCCACATAACAAGCGCGGCTCTTTACTTTTTTTATAGACTCATTGATTCTCACGAAGAAACATCGTCGAATCATGAACTTCAGTCATCCTCTGTCAAAACAGTTGACAGATATATTGAATTCCTTATGAATAAGAATTAAAGCAAATATTATATAAACCTGTCATATCTATTCAAATAGGCCTACCATCTTCACAGTACCGAAAAGTCGTCAAACAAATCAGCCTAGTACACATGTGAACGCCATACGTGGAAACAATGTCCCACGATAAATCCGTCGTCGCGCGGCGCAATAACGCATGCGCTACAAATTGTAATGCGCTCGCGCATGTAAACGTGTCAACACCTCCTCGTGTAATGTACGGGAGACAGCGCGATGACTATTGTGGAAGGAGTATATAAAATACGGATAAGTTTGGTATGCACTGAAAGTAATTAATAAATTCATGATCATTTTTAACAACGTTAGTATGCAAGAGTACTACAGAACTCAAAAAACCAGGTTCCCTTTAAGGATTTAGTTTAGAGTGTTGTCTTCCTCGTCGTCAAACTAAAATCACTTTGTGGACCTGTCAGCACAATTACAAATTGAGGATCTATTCAACTGACAGTCACTATCATAGATCAAGATGAACTTTGTCATCAACATCATTAAAAATGCCACTTTGGACATTCCGGTGAACCACAGTCCCACAGGCCCTCTTGGCAGATTAATGCTAACTAAATATTTGTCGTAGAAAAAACAAATAAAAATGCATGACTTAGCTTCTAACAGAAATAGGCCGTGACTTAGTCCTACCAGCGATCATTACAAAAAAATGCTCAAGCCATGCAGTACAAACCGCTCGAGAGCTACTAAACGTGTCAACGCTGCGCCTGCGCCTGTCGTCCTAACATGCGGATGACAACGCGATGACTACCACGGATATGGAAAAAATAAAATTAGGCATTTTTAATAATATTTTTGTATGTGAAGAGAAAGATGGCGAGCAGAAATACGAGCACTAATTTTAGCTAGAAATAGGCAAAGTTTAGAGCAGTGGTGGCCCAGTAGTATCGGCCTCGACTTACGAGTTGTAGGTCGTGGGTTCGAACCCCGTGAGGCGCATTACTTTGTGTAATTTATTTCATCACCACTGCTCTCAAAACGGTGAAGGAAAACATCGTGAGGAAACCGGCATGTCCTAGAAACAAAAATTCGAAGACATGTGACATCTACCAATCCGCACTGGGCCCGCGTGGTAGATTACGGCCCACTCCCTCTCACAGAGAGGAGGCCTGTGTCCCAGCAGTGGGAACATTTATAGGCTGATGATGATGAGGCAAAGTTTATATATCTGGTATTCAGTAGAGTATTTCAACTTAAAATGTGAAAGCTACTTAATGTGGCGGTTTGTGAAAACCTTATGTTTAACACTGGAGACAAGTAACAATCACTTTATTACCTGTCCCACGAGAATTACACGTTTCATCATCATCAGCCGGAAGACGTCCACTGCTGAACATAGGCCTCCCCCTTAGACCGCCACGCCGAACGACAATTCGCCACTTGCATCCATCGATTGCCCGCGACCCTCACGATGTCGTCGGTCCACCTAGTGGAAAGTCTGCCTATGCTGCGTCTTCCGGACCATCATATTACACGTTTATTTGAATCCAAAATGATTCCGGTACTTTAACGAAGCCGTAACAGAAATACGAGTACCTTCACAATAAAGCTCTAGTCTCACTGATGTGATTCTGCGGGAGGCAAGACGCAATTTACACGATAAAGAAGTCGCGCGACTGCAGGCGCGTTAACAGCATTTTGTCGCACATCCCGCACAAAATTCACTTCAGTTTAGCTAAAGCTTTATAAAATACTAGGCAGGTAACAGCTTCTCAAATCCCTAGTCCAAGAATAAATTACTTCTTAGACTTAGACACAACACAAGTTTCAGAGTTATTAAAATGTAAAAACTTCAACAAACTTCTAATGAATTCAGCCCATTTGAAATTCTGAGAAATCTGCTGAAATATTATCGTTTTAACATTTTGTTTTGTAACAGCCATTTCAAAGATATTCGCTTGATGAGAATTTAAACTATTAGTAGAAAGTAATTGTAGGATTTAAACTTCTTCAAGGTTTAATTAATTCTTGTTAAAGAGGCTGTATCTACTTTGAAAGCAATCTTAAATCTGTGGAATATTAAGTACCTTTTGTAATTTGCTCATCAGTAGTCTATTACAGGATAATCCGTACTTTCTCTCTAAATAGGTAGTATTACTCGTAGTACTTAAATCGTATTAGATTCAATCATCTTACCTTTTTACGCTGATCGAAATATTACGGTCGGTTTTATGTCAGAAGTACCTACGTATGCCACAACCATTTCACGATTCAGCATGTATTTGTACACATTGCTCGTAATCTTAAACCTTAAGCGCTCCCTCACTGCGAGCATTCACCTGTAATGTAGCGTTACAGATTCGAACATTTCATCAGTGAGTGAAGACAATCGAGCATCACAATGCGCACCTTGTATCAAATCTATACTAAATGTACGCGAATGCTCGTCAGTCAGGGAGGTAGTATTGTAATGTAATGCTCAAAGTCGAATCTATAATGTTACATTACACGCGAATGCTCCCGGTGAGGGAGCGCCTTTACATACGTTACAGATAGGGAATAATCTCGCAAGATTTCAGACCTAGCCGAGATCTCGCGAGGCCAGAAGAGAGACAAATGTGAAATTCGAAGCGCACAGTCAACAAATAAAGTCCAATATAGTTCGAAATTACGACTTTAAGATGATTTTTTTTTAAATTTGGAAGTACTTAGATCATTTAACTTAGGTACCTACTACCATACCTACTACATACTTTCATATCTCACTCTCATCTATTCTCTCTTTCTCTCTCTTAACTATTTTCTCTCTCTTTCTCTGTTCACAAACGTCCTTGTTTCGCTACAGTTACTGAGTTGCAAGCCATAATGGCTGATGTCAGAGGTTATCCGGCGCACCCGTGACCGGCGCACCCGTGACCGGCGCCCGCGCAGATTTCCGCGAACCTTATCACTCCGCCTCAAAGCAAATGTTTTAAGACGATAATATTATGATCGTGCCTGCCTTCTGCGTACAATTAAATGGAATCGTTTTACTAGATTAGTGTTCTTGGGAGTTGGAGGTTGAGGTTATCTTTTACCTTTTTGATCTAGGAATGTAACGTAAATATGAATCCTTAGTTATTTCAAGAAATAAACTGTATGAGCTGTAGAATATATTTTATTTATTTGAATGGAGTACACT
Organism: Agrotis exclamationis; assembly: GCA_950005045.1. Lineage (NCBI taxonomy): Eukaryota > Metazoa > Arthropoda > Insecta > Lepidoptera > Noctuidae > Agrotis > Agrotis exclamationis. The sequence goes on from OX465430.1 coordinate 916,414, forward strand.
GTAAGTATGTAACTAAAGGAGAGGAGGGCGAAAAGTCCAAATAAATAGGAGGATCATTGAGCAGATAGTAAGGTTCTTTCTTAATGTTCTGTAATGACAAAAATAATTACAGTACTTAAATGAAAACCAACTGACTCTTTTTTTTTTTTTTATCGTGGTAAAATCATCAAATGAGTCCTCCCACCCCAGGTAGGGCGGGAGGGACTGTCAGACTTGTACTGACTAAAATCCACGGTATCCTTCAATAGCCCTTTATATTCCGGGGTCACGGTAATGAGATAAGTCCAGCGACCCCGGCAGGCTTTGGCCCTCTAGAGGGGGGCCCCGTCATCTTGCTGACGCTCTTTGAGGCGCGCGTGGAACACAACGCGCCGTCGACCCGGGCATGGTCCATGGTCGGGCAGCGAGTTGCCCTTTACTCGCCGCCCGCATGCCCGCGCCTACGGTGGCCGGAGATCGTCTTGCGACGTCCGTCGCCGTGGGTGTCCACCACTGCGGGTGGGGCGGAGGGAGGACATTGTCCTCTCCCTCACGCGGCCCGCCTCCTCCTAACCAACTGACTCTGGGTATGAGTATTTTATTCGACCAGCCACTACACTTAGAACTTTAGTAGCTTCCCATAAGCAGACATAATTGTCTTACTAATTTTCCAATACATCCTATGATTATTCAAGATAATCGTCTGAATGTACAGAATTCTACAACAAAACAAAATAAACTGCAATAAATCATTTCATTATGATAAATAAATATCACCTGCCTTTATAACCCTGACGAAAGCTGACGATTTACATAAGTTTCCTCACAAATATATCACCAATACCTGTAAAAGGGGTAAGCAGCAAAAACAGAGCAATTATGATAATGAAATAACATACTATGCCACCGATGTACATGCATTCAACGGACTAACTGATGAAATGTCTGCATTTTTTGGAATTAATTAGCCGAACGTAATTTTATGCTTTACTACAAGTTTTTTCGACAACAATTAATATTATAATGAACAAGTTTCCATTAATAAAACATGTGTTAAAAACTTTAAAAATTCATCACTATCTTGCTGCTAGTACAGACGTCGTTATTTTTTACACCCTTGCTAAATAATTCATTGGGACTATATTTAAACTGACGCCATATTACATTAATGGAGATATGCTAGCTATGTTCCATGTCCCGGCTTGGTTCACCATCATCTCAGGTTTAATGTACTATTAGTGCGGTAATGTGCGCGTTACGATGCAGACGACACTCCTGCCTATGTCGGGAGTGTTCTAAAGACTGTTGCTTCGATTTAATTAGATTTTTGTAGTATTTTTATTGGTTGTTACTAGATAGCGATCGCTGATGAACGGATTATGATGTTCTTGTTATTTTATAAGTACTTTTGAAACGGCAATAACTGTATTATTCTGCCATCTCTCAAACTTCATCTTGCTTTTAACTTTTTTCTTCGGAAAAACTGCTTTATTATTTCTATGGAAAACTGCTTTATTCATTGTTTATATGTCCTTGTAAACTAGACTTTTTCTTAGGTGTTTTCAGGTATCTGGCACTTAACCAAGAACACACGTTAGTAATCTAATGTTTCGGTCTTAAGACATCATCGTCAACATAGACAGAACCGTCACCAATCTAAGGCGCGGGCCACATAGAAAAGTCGTAAGACGAGGACGCGTCGCGGACGGGTGAAAATGTATGAGAGTCGCGCCCGCGCCCCTTCTTTTCTGTGTGTTTCACGTTGCGACGCTTCTATACATTTTGTATGAAAGAGACGCCGAAGAGACATAATAATATGTCTCCGCCCCGTCTGCGTCTTATGTCTTTTCTATGAGGCCCGCGCCTTATGTCCGTGCAAGCATTATGGCAGCATTCCATCACGACTCTATACTACCAACAAGAAGGAGACAATTTGATCCACAGTGATATATATCATAAGTAAAATTTTATGAAGAGTAGGTAGAAATGTGCCTAATATTACATTGACCATACGCCTAATTGTCACCAACCCAGCCTCCGAGCCATTACTTCATAGAGCACCAGTTAGCAGTACTTTGTATATTATATAAAAATCAATGCCACTTTTCGTTGTAATGTTATAACTCAAGAACGGGCTCACCTATCCAAACCAAATGTTTAGGCTTTGTTCGGACTATTTAGTAGATGTTTTATGTGAAGTTTGCACAAAATCGGACGAGCGGTTCTTAATATACCCGTGCGAAGCTGGGACGGGCCACTAGTATATCTATACATATAATAAATCTGTAGAAGGGTCAATTCTGTACATTGAAAATATTGAAAAAATAAATAGCGGGGGGTGTTGCTGGATCGATACCAAACCCAAATATGTGATTAAAAAATTTTTTGTCTGTCTGTCTGTCTGTATATGCAGGCATCACGTGAAAACTAACGGTTCGATTTCGATGAAACTTGGTATAATTATACCTTATTATCCTGGGCATAAAATAGGCTACTTTTTATCCTGGAAAAATACGTAGAAAAAAAATCTTATTTTTCAGTTTTATTCATAGACGTTGTTCTGTAGAAACGCGAACACACGTTGCATTACCCGCAGTGGATTCAGCGCCGTAACCTGTAGCGCCGAAAGTCGGATTTGGCTTGAACCGTTTGCGGCACACGCGGGCCACGCCTCCCCGACTCCTATTATAAGGAGCCGCGTTCCGCGTTCCGCGCCGCGCGATGCATATAAATTCTGAATTTTGATGCGAATGGACGTGTCCAGTGTGGCGAGCGGTCGTCCGTGGAATTAATACTGTATGCGTGTAATTTTAAACCGAGCTTTTCAGCGCGACCTTTTTGATTACTGTTCCGATCAGTTATTTGTAAATACAAGGTCGGAATTACTATGAAAAAAATACTAACTACAGAACGCGAGCTCAACAGCAGTAGCTCAATAGAGGGATCTCCTTAATTATTATAGGCTTAGCCGTATTTGGGTCCAATAGATATTTATAAGATGTCATTGTCAGAGTTACTCAAAATGGAGAAATAAACCATCCACGCGAAGACCGACATCCGCGCGGACGGAGTCGCGGGCGGAAGCTAGTTATAAATATGAATGCGTTCTTCAAATTTTATTCTTATAAGTTCCAATAACCTCAGTAATCTAAAGTTTCCCATTCATGTGCAGTATTAAGCAGAAGCCGTGAGTCACCCAGAACGACGGACGTGCCAACATACTATACGTATACTGTAGGTAACAAGGTGTCATATGTACTAACACGGTAAGGTACGTGAGATTCAACATGATACGGGCTTTTCTTGGTAAGTCTCGCAGCATCCATCGAGTACAGGCAAGGGCTGTGGCTTAGGTTTATTCCACTTTAAAGTTCACTGCGGACCCACCACATCACTGGACATACCCTGGCGCGGGATGGTGGGTCTAATAACCAAACCAATGATATTCTAGAAAAAAAAAACGTATGGCACTCGGTGACTGCCGCGGTAAAGCTATTGCATATCATTTTTTATCAACTTATGCAATTATAATTATTTATTTATTTATTATACCTATTTATTACTGTACTAATTAGGCTATGGTCAGCCACGTCAATCAAGTGAAACGTCAAGAAACGTTCTCCTCCTCCTCCCTCTCCCTCAATAAAAATGCCCCTTGCTCAATAAAAGCATGCTTTCGTGCTAGTAATGAGCACGTCTGTCCGTACCTTTATGAGCACGTCTGTCCGTACATTTATGATTGCCGAAGTCTCTCGAACTGAAACGACGTTAGACGATGCGTGCTGTCAGATGTGGTCAGGAAATTTCCTTAGGATTTTTCGTTACGTTTTTCGCGCGCGCCGATCTCAGAGCCTGCGATAAAAGCTATGCAATAGCTTAACAATCGATTGCATTGACAATGACGTTTGCATTAAACAATAGTGCATGGTGAACTATCCTATTTCAATAATCGGAAACCTACCCACTCAATACTCATTTACGTACATCCTATTCGGAAACAAGGATGTGTAAGTTGCATTTAAACGCCCCATCAATTCCAATTAGTCTATATCGAACGTGCTGACTAATCAATTGTTAGTAATTAATTAAGTTTCTTGCCAGCCCTGAGGACGTGTGCTCGTGGCCGCGTCGCCTGCGCAGGTTCCCCGTACGAGGCGACGCGACACCGCGCATGCGCCGGAGAATCTTAATTACTATGTTTAGAGTTTTAAAACCTGGAAGGAGCATCGCGAATCTGTCAATTGCACAACAACTGTAGGATATCCTGTATTTTAATTATTAAGAAAAGAAGTAAAATGTGTTTAATTTTTAGCAACATGATTTCAAATCCTTTCACTGAAAGCAGTGGCGGCCTTAGGGGGGGGCGAACCGGGCAACCGCCCGGGGCCTCGCGCTTGCAGGGGCCTCGCGCAACAAACCAATCAAAAGAAAAAATAGTTATTTTTAATTTAACACTTTTGATTTTGACCATAACTAAGTACTCATTAGGTCTAACATAAGGGTAAACTAAATAAGATTTTAGCTTTAGGAAAAATCGTAATCATCGATTTTTAAATTTATCGTCTCAGAATTCGTTAATTTTGCAAATCTTAAGTAGTACAATAATTTTATCGGTTGAATGTACGGGCTAGTTTTTTTTTTTTTTTTTGCGTGGTAAAATCATCAAATGAGTCCTCCCACCCCGGGCAGGGCGCGAGGGACTGTCAGACTTGTACTGACTAAAATCCACGGTGTCCTTCAATAGCCCTTTATGTTCCGGGGTCACGGTAATGAGATAAGTCCCGCGACCCCGGCAGGCTTTGGCCCTCTAGAGAGGGGGCCCCGTCATTATGCTGACGCTCTTTGAGGCGCGCGTGGAACACAACGCGCCATCGACCCGAGCATGGTCCATGGTCGGGCTGCGAGTTGCCCTTTACTCGCCGCCCGCATGCCCGCGCCTACGGTGGCCGGAGATCGTCTTGCGACGTCCGTCGCCGTGGGCGTCCACCACTGCGGGTGGGGCGGAGGGAGGACACTGTCCTCTCTCTCACGCGGCCCGCCTCCTCCTTCGCGAATGTACGGGCTAGTTTACATTAAATCTGGTAGTTCAGATATTTTGCAGACTAATTGTTTGTGATCTTGGCCTAATGAATAGTCCTTGTCAGTGGCGTAGTTAGGCGGGGGCGAAGCGAACCCTAGCCCCCTGCCTCACAACTGAAGAGGACTCGCGCTCAGAGAAAAAAAAATTCTTGACAACGGCGATCACATTCGATGATCAAGTTTGTAACCAGTCAGTAAAGTAGTGCTACTTAACTTTTAATAAGAAATTAAAATGACCTACAATTGTATTGGTACTTGTGGTATCCGATGAGTGGGAACTGAAATCAAGAGGCTTCGAAGTGCTGATCATATTGAGGTCTAGCGCCTGGCCTGCTTGCGCGAGGCCCAATGTTGTAAGATAACTTGGTTACGTTGTAACTGGAAACTGTAGAGTCAAAGAGGCCTCGCAATGCCCCTTTTTTTTTTTCATGGTAAAATCATCAAATGAGTCCTCCCAGCCCCGGGCAGGGCGGGAGGGACTGTCAGACTTGTACTGACTAAAATCCACGGTGTCCTTCGGTAGCCCTTTTGCGTGCCGGAGTCACGGTATACGTATATCCCGCGACCCCGGCAAGGCTGTGGCCCTCTAAAGGGGGGCCCCGTCATTGTGCTGACGCTCTTTGAGGCGCGCGTGGAACACAACGCGCCGTCGACCCGGGCATGGTCCATGGTCGGACAGCGAGTTGCCCTTTACTCGCCGCCCGCATGCCCGCGCCTACGGTGGCCGGAGATCGTCCCGCGACATCCGTCGCCGTGGGCGTCTACCACTGCGGCTGTGGGAGGACGCTGTCCTCTCCCTCGCGCGGCCCGCCTCCTCCTTCGCGAGCATGACTGCTTCGCAGAAGGAGGCGACCGCTTCCCACTCCGTCTCGCTCCGCAGCATGGCCTCGACCAATGCCGGGCGCGAGAGGTCTCCGCCTATCGCCGTCGAGAGGACACGGCGGTGCTCTGCCCAAGCGGGGCAGTCCTGCACCGTATGCTCCACCGTGTCCTCCGGGCGGTCCTCGCAGTGGTGACACCCGGGCGTTTCCTCCTTCTTTATCCGACACAGGTACCTCCCGAAGCATCCATGCCCGGTGAGGACCTGCGTCATGCGGTAGGTGAGGATGCCGTGGGACCTATCCAGCCACTCCTCAAAGAGGGGTCTTACAGCCGCGATTGCGGCGTGCCCGTACCTCGGTTGCGACAGTCGTTCTCTCAAAACTGCCCTGAGATCGCGCCGGAGCTCTTCCCGCCGCGCCTCGACTTCTCGAGGCATCGGGGATACACCCCGACGCTGCGCCTCCACGCGCCACTCATAGACACGCTGGAGGGCAGTCGCCTCCAGATCCCAGGGCAGCGATCCAGCAAGAAGGTAGGCCGATTCGCCGGCGATCGTGCGGTATCCTCGGATCATCATTGCATGCGACCAGCTTTGCCGGTCGCGTCCGCATGCTCAGGGCCCACACGAGGGCCCCGTAGAGGGCCATGGACCGCACGACACCAGCGTGCAGCCTCCGGCAGGGGGTCGCAATGTCCCTGACATTAACCAAGTCATCTTACATCAAGGGGGTCTCGCGCGAGATGCGGAGGCAAGTCATATTTTTCGTCCTGAAAGAAAAGGGCCTCGCAGATGCGTCTGACTCCCTCCTAGATTCAGTCTCGCTAAGCCACTGATCCTAGTTTGAGACCTCAAGCACCAAACGCTACTTTGTAAAGAAAAAACGCGAAAATTTCGGTCTTAAAAAAAAAATGCGTTTTTGACCCTACAGGACTAAGACTAATGAGATCGAATTATTTCTGTAGACCCAGTAGTTTTCGAGATAGAACTTTTCAAAATAACTTCGCAATTTCTTGCAATATTTAAGACACCACTCGAGCAACTCTAGCGGTATCTCAAATTAACGTTATTTTTAACAACAAATGTAGAAGAGGCAAAGCATCATATATTATCATGACATCAGTTGGGATTTTTTCGAACTATGCAACATTTTTGGAAAAAAAATAAAAAAAACTTTGAAGGGGTTTATCTCGCAGACTATTAGGTCTACAGAGATATTTCTAGTCACTCATCATCTTCATCAGCCTATAATGTTCCCACTTCCCACTGCTGGGACACAGGCCTCATCTCTGTAAGAGGAGGCGATGGGCGATACAGGAACCTCCCGAAAGTTCCGTGTCCGGTGAGGACTTGCGTCAAGCGGAAGGCGAGGACGGCGTGGCGCCCATCCAGCCACTCCTCAAAGAGGGTTCTTGACCCGTCTAAATCGGTGGCTGCTACTGAGAAACACCCGATGACATGTTTCCCGACCTATGAATCGAACCCAAAACCTCAAAATCACCAATTATTGTTCTTACCACCCCCTGTTTAGTGGTGACTGGTGGACAGTGAAACATTTCTAAACAAAATATCACTGTGCACTAGTGGTGGCCAACGGTAATATTTAATAAAATTCGTATCACTGTCCACCAGTGGTGGCCAGGGGGGGTTTTTATATAAAATCTTCTTTTTGTCCACCCCGGGGTGGACAGAGGAAAAATTTAGTATTTATAAAAAGATTCGCTGTCTACCAGGGGTGGACATCGGGAATCATCAAGCAAATTTAGTCCACTTTAGAAAGGAGATACGTTAATAACAGAAGATACCTAGGTACTATCAAAAACTACCCCTTTAGGGTTCGTATCGCCAAAGTCTAGATGGAGAAAAACCTCTGGTTCCAATGAGGATTTTGAAGAAGCGACGTTGGAATAAATGACATCTGTTGCTTTGCCTCTTCCACATTTGTTGTAAATAAAATAACGTTGATTTGAGATGCCACTACAGTTGCTCGAGATGTGTCTAAACAATTGACAGGATTTGCAAAGTTCGAAAAAAAGATTAATTTTAATAGCTCTGTCTTGGAAGCTTTTGGATCTACAGAAACCATTTTAATCTCATAATGCAGCAAATTTATTCTACTTTCAAAACGTCGTGCTTAAGTTTTATCAAAAACTTGTCCTTTAGTGTTAAAATCGCCAAAAATACCAAAATGTTTTGATGTTTTTTTGATTTTTGACAAAGTTGCGTTCGGTGCTCGACGTCTCAAACTTGGATTATTCTTTGGACCAACATCATAAACATTTTGATGAGACGGTCGGTTTAGTGGCTGAGCGATCGACTGCTGCGCAGCGTGTCGCGGGTTCGATCCCCGCACGGAACAAATAGTTGTATTATCTGCAAGTAGTTGTTCCGGGTTTGGGTGTTAGTGTATGTGAATTTCTATGTTTGTAACGCACCCACGATACAGGAAGAAAATCCAGAGGGGCAACGTTTTTAAAAAAAGTCTGCAAATGCTAGAACTACCTACTAGATTTAACTCAAACACGGATGTTGAAAGTTCTGTACTACGTAAAATTTTTTAAAACTCAAATTTTATTTAATGCTTTAACTTCAGTATTTCTCCTCAAACATGACAAATACCTAAACCAAACAACCAGACCTACTTTCGCGTCACATACTTTTTATAAACGACAAAGGGCCTCGCAAAGACCTGCTGCCCGGGGCCTCGCAATGGGTAAGGCCGCCTCTGACTGAAAGGCAAAATATTAATATGGTATGAGTTTTAATTGGGGTCGCGGTAGGTCATGAAGGAAATTGCATGACGATATGGGTAAGGTTCTGTCAGATTGGAAGGATACGTGAGATCGTTAGAACTGGAAAAAGAGAGAGACTTTTCCCAGAAGTGGAACTAAGAAGGCTAGGAAATAAAGTAATAACATAATTATTTATTTAAGTGAATTGTGACAACAAATTCCATCCAGTAATTATACAGAATTAGAAAAAATATAGTTCTCCAGGTGGAAGTGGAAGTTCCTTCCAGTTGTCCTTATTCTATGTGACGACCTAAGTACATATATTTCGCACCATCTCCTGGCAACAGGTATATCGTAATTAGATACTTAGTGGCAACACCTACGTTAGCTGGTATTGGCCAACGATGTTGCTAGTAGGAAAAACTACTTAATTAAAATAGCCAGCTTATGGCTAAGAACCTCGCTATTTCCTTCTGGAGCTTTTACGAGTATTTTTGATGAATAGTTTAGATAAGTTTATGTGGTAACATGTGTAATTTTTTATGCATGAGAAGTTAGCTACTGGGAACAAGGACACATCGGAGTTTTATCGATTAATAGTTTAAAGCTAGTGATAAGAGATGCGATCCAACACCTTTTTATTTTGTTATAATCATCAAATGACTCCACTCCTGCGCTGGGTGGAGCAAAAGAGACTTTCTAAATTTTACTGTTTAAAAATGTACCCTGGGCCTTTCAAGTCCGCAAACAGATACTTTAAGTACTTTGTGTAATGTTTTATCTTTACCACTGATCTCAAAAACGATGACGTATCTAAAGAAAGTAAGTGTCCTTACTACATAGAGTGTAGAAGGGCTAGATGGGGATGCGATTGCATTACACTTATAAGATAATGTGTTAGATAAGGGTCTTCGGCACAAAACATAGGAAACTACCAACATTCTGATTGCTGTTCCTACACGAAGTCTTCACGTTATAATGCTATTGTTCAATATTTATTTTTCACTTCTATATATTATGTATCTTGCTCTCTACCCTCACTTTATTTATAAATTCAACTTCCCTCTCATTTCTCAGCGAGTACAAACGTAAAGCTCCTTCAAACGCTCTCATATGAACAGTAAAACATCCACAATTCCTTGTGAACACCTCATCTTACGTTTCACGACATCTTAAATCTTAAATCGTCGCCGAATTTCCCATGTTATGACGTCACACTTCACGCTATGCTTACTGCCATGATTGAGAAAAGGAATAGAAGCCCCACTCGTAACGAAAAAACAAACGTATTTTAGACAAATAAAGTGGAAACAACTTTTCAAAGAAAAATGTATGAAGATTCCTATCATCTGTCATCGATCATCTGTCTTTTATCCCAGAGAATTTCGGGGCTATATAAATAAAAGCCGCACGGATTGATTACCGCAGTTAAAGAATGCTTGCGGAGTATCCATGGGTGGTTAACCAATGACCATTGGATTTAAATATTCTGGGTTCCCTCCGTGATTGGACTAGCAAGTTACTTCGTTGGTCTCGGCTGTCATTAGCAGATTTTTTGTCTGTTATCCAATATTACCAGAAATAAAATTAATTTAGCTGCATCTAGTTAGACGGCTTGAATCCAACAAAGTTGTGAAAAAGGTAGTCAGATGATGATCTGTCACTTCTGTTAGTCGTCAAAACATTATTGAATGTAATAATTAAACATAACTCGTTGCAAATATCGTCTGTCCTTCTCAGCTTTTGCTTAGTTGGCAAAAGCACTCATATCACTGTATGTGAGACTTCTCCACTCATCTATCCAGTGTTCCACCACACACAATCCACGAACACCGCATGTGAACAATGCATCGTGATATATTTCCTCATTGTGAGAGACTCAGGGTTTCTATGAAGCCTGTTATGGGACATTTTCATAGGAATCACTGCCACATACATACAGACGCGCTGGATTCGCTTGTTGGACGATTTCGCTCTCTTTTCCCTTTTTCTCAGTTATTTATTGTTCGTTGACATTCTTCGTATAAATATGATGACAATATTTCTTTGTGGCATTGTGTTTTTATTTTGTGTGTGATTTATTCAGCTTTGTGCAAAGATTCTGATTCGTTGCCACGAGTTTTATCATAAAAGCGGATAATCTCAGGCCAGGGGGTTGTCGCGGGACTGTCTCATCAAGTAACCGAGACCCCGGAACGTAAAGGGATATTGAAGGACACCGTGGATTTTAGTTAGTACAAGTCTGACAGTCCCTTCTGTCTCGCTTCGTAGCGGGAGGACTCATTTGACGATTTTACCACGATAAAATAGGAGGTTGGCTGGCGCAAATGAATTAGTACCGAAAATTAAAATAAATTATGATCAAAGATTGCCTTCATTAATGTTTAGAAATTAGAAGTCTAGTGTGTGTACCACCTTGCTTTTTTTGGTAAATTAAACCATAAACTACAATTATCATACAAAACATAATATGTATTTGGTCACCCTTCCATTTACACACAGTAAGTAATAAATCAATGAAGTGTTGAGCAATTACAATCGCTGACGTAGAGCGGCGCGGGCGCAGCGTCCGGTGCGATTTACAGCCGTTACAATACACACCGCCCGACTGCCACACTCACCAACCTTGTCAAAATGTTATTTATATCAATTCTTAGTTAGGGTGAAAACATTTAGATAGGCGAAAGCGATTATAATGATTGAGATAATAGTTAACGAAACCTGAAAATCCTTCTTCTAATACTCTTCATGAAAATCTGATAATGGATAAGTTGAGCTCAGCCCAGCATGTGACCACGCCAATCGAAAACCTTAAAGGACAGACCTTTCTAACTGATCTAAACTGATCGATCTAACTTGGAAAACCCGCAAATCATTTGAGCGGACCGATAAAATAATTAAGTAGAATAAAAAAAATGTGAATCTCCGATTGCCTTTCCATTATACTTGTTTAAAGTTTCGCAACCGCTCCTCGCTTCCGCTCTGGCTGTGTCCTTACCCTATTTGAAGCGACATCCAATAAATATGTAATTAATAACAATAACGCTAGACAGCACGCCGTTAGTCAATCACTGCGGGTCACCTCGTGGTAACAATGTATTCACCCTGCGCAAGAGTGTGTGCAGCGGAATTAGGATTTATTGAAATTGCAGATAATTAAGTTATTTCGGAGGGAAATTATCAATTTATAATATTTTGGTGATTTCTTCATAATTATGTGTTCTAACTGGGAAGTGTCGTGAGACAAATTAACTTGAAACAGGACAGGCTACTGTTACAACTCTGTTACACAGACTATTGCATGTATGTAATTGGACTTAAGAGAATATAACATAGACTATACTAAAGAAACCATCTAGGTGGACCGTGTGAATGATGACATGGTAGATTGGAGTTGCCATAAATATGTATGAATGAAGAAGACAGGTTGCATCGACCATTGATATAAGGGCATGACGATAACTGCATTGAAGAGAAGATCTTCGAGAATGCAAATTCTTCAGAAAAACCCTCATTCGGGGTCTCAGGAATCTAAACGGGTACCGTGCCTGGAAATTGTCGGAAAAGGTTGGTTTTTAGCCAGTCAAGTTTGACAGTCCCGGAAGGAGTAATTTGATGAACCACCGTTTTAAAAAATGAGACTCTCACTGTTTAACATTCAACAATCTTCAAAAAACATTAACTCGTCTAAAAATAGAAGTTAAATGCTCCACAACAACAGGCCTAATGTCACCTAACACCATCGTTTCTCAAACCTTTCCCACATACCCTGAAATGTTAAAATTAAGTAAAACAGCTCTGCTTAAGGTAAGCGACACGCTCGCTTCCGGCTGAAGCGTCGCGTTTCAGGCGTTAATTACTGAACATTTACAATGCCACTGAAAAGTGTCGGGTGGGCCTCGTTTTTCAGCTTAATTTCAAGCTATTTATCTGCTGTTTTCAGTTGATTTGGCATGTTAAGAACAATGAATCTGAGGATCGAGTACCTACTGTGCAATGTGATGAAATCTTTCGGCGTGGTTGTCCATTGGACTATCTCTATCTAATAATCATTTTGGAAGAAATCAAACACAGGACGAAATGACGCGAGCGATTCTTTCTTTAGCTACGAACTACTCATCCGACTGAAAATCGTGAGTAATACATACATAATGTAGTAGACTAACCCAAAACAAACCAAAATAGTATCAGTAGTCAATGTGCAGAATATTACTGCAGTGTTGAAACACCTTTTACGTTGTAGTGTTGACTTTCTGACCAAAATGTTATTTTAAAGCGACTGTGTGCTTCATTGGTCCAGTGCGACGGCTGAGCAAGAGGTCCGGAGTTCGATTCTCGAGTGGTACAAAAAGTGTCAAGTATTGGGTTTTCCGTCAGTTATATCTCACGAAGTTTGTGTTCTGCCCGTTTGATGATAATAGGCTCGCCCCATATTACACTTTTTACCCTGTTTTTTTTTAGCGTGGTAAAATCATCAAATGAGCTCTCCCACCCCGGGCAGGGCGGGAGGGACTGTTAGACTTGTACTGACTAAAATCCACGGTGTCCTTCAATAGCCCTTTATGTTCCGGGGTCACGGTAATGAGATAAGTCCCGCGACCAGTGTCTAACCCTTTGAAAATTATAGGCGTTACTATAATGGTATGATTTATTTCAGAAGCTAATGTTTTTAGACTCGCCCTTCACTTCATACACTTCAGAAACAAAAGATAATAATAGTATCTTTTGAGGAAGACTATTGAATTTGAAGATTCGAGAATCAATTTACCGAGAGAAAATATCTTTTAGAATAATTGGAACGAATTTTAGGTTCTTAGTTTTCTTCGAAATTGTTTCCTGAAAAGCTAAACGGACTGAAATATTTGTTAAAGACAGACAATTTATATAAATACTTTTTGTACAGTTATTCCGCGATATTAAATGGAATTAATTAATGATTCACAACTTTAAATTCTCATTTTTATTAATGTTCATGTGATTGCAACTATATATGAAACTAATAAATAACACAGATTTATCATTACAATAATAATTTTGTATACACTTCAATTAAGTTTTTAATTGACGCTCAAAGCGTCTTCTGACTCTCAAGCGCAAACGGTGACAAAATCAGAAAAAAAAATTGTTTCACAATGTGAAAAATGTACATAGATTTTCACTTCACAATTTAAGTACAAGTTTTAAAACATCAAATCTTAACTCCATATTAACAGCATCTCCAAAGTTCAAATTACAACCTTTCAAAGTTAAAGTTGGCGTAGGTAACCGATCTCCCAATAATACTCTGATAACTGTTATAAGTGGCACTCAAGGAGTGCCGTACCGCCGCCCCGTCGCCGCCCCGCCGCCGCGCCGCGCCGCGTCGTGCCGAGCCGTGGCGTGCCGTACGAGTGCAGTTAAACTGTTTACCGTGCCGTCGAAAACTTTCAGTTTGTAGTTTTGCATCTCCAAGTTGCTAACTTAGGTAGACAAGTTAGTAGATAGCAGGAGGTGCGGTTTTAAAACGTGTATGTCTACTTGTAGACTATACTGAGTCAAACTCAAGGTGTATAGTATTATGCAGTAAGTGTTTGTGAAGAACAGATAGTCTGTCAAATACTAATATACGCTGTGTGAGAGATGACAGTGTCTCCTAGTGAAGACATTATTGTGGGCAATAAGATCTGCTGATTCTTGCCAACTAGATGATGTATTTCGAAAAACCTTTTGGGCTTGTTTTTCATTAAAATTAAATATCCAACGCCTTGACGATGATGATGACTGAGTCATAATGTCTACTCATCCTACTACGGATTAACTAACGGTAAAACGTAGTACGTACCCGTTGAAACCTACATCGGGGCTCTTCTGAAGTCACTGAAAAAAATCTGGTAACACGCTGGAAAAAGATCCAACGCCTGAAAAAGAACCGCAATGAAAGCGAAATGCATCAAAGTAATAGATATTTGCATTCTAGAGAGCTTTTATTTCATTTTTAGTGACATTTGTCGACGAGTCTTTATTTGATACAGAAAATGGCCATTGGCGCATTCATGTAAACTACACAGTACTTAATGAAGTGATACGAAATCACATTCATTCCCTAATGTTGCTCTGTTAAAAAGTTCGTCCGCGGTATTTTCTATAAATAAGTAAAGCCACGTGTATGTACTAACAACAGTGTTGTGTTGCGCGGTAATGCGTGTAACTTGATATACTTAACTGATGTGTTACCGACAGGAATGCTGTCCTAAATATAACGTAGTTACTAAATATATTCAGATTTGTGATGTTTAGTCGTCGGTTTTGTTATATTTTACTATCTGTTGAATGAACTAGCTTTGCAGAGCTAATCTGATAACTACCATCCTTATGTACCTAATTACTAAAAGACGAATAATCTAGGGATTTTATTCAACGTTGTTACAATAGATTTTGGCACGATATCTACCTCAATTCTCAGCTTTTGCATAACTTGTTTTAATAATGATGACTATCCAGGGTAAGAAAAATAATTCCTAAAGAGAAACGTGAAACATTCGCCCCATTTCAATCCGTTTTCTTATATGTATCTCGTGGTTACACACCAATAAATTCATTTTATTGTAGGTTCTGTTCAAATCGTAAATTAAAACATTATCACAAAATGGCCGATGACATTTATTTTAGCGCGGGAAATAACACAAAATGGCGTCGCATTGTCGGCCGAAATGCGCCCTGGCTGGACTCCAACAGGACTTGAAAGCTGCTCCGAAATAAGGCCACTAGCTGCCTCCTCGGAAACACCCTGGATTTTCTTTATTGCTTATTTTTATGAGGAAGTAATATCCTGTATGATTCATAAACATTTATACTCGAAAGATCTAACTTCGGAGAATAAAAGCATCCGCACTTCGATTCATCCGCAATATTAATTTTCTTAGTATTTTAGGATATTTATTACCTACCTACCTCTCTTCGAACTCTTGGAATTATACCTTACCTATTTTTACCAATAATTGATGGTCACAAAATCAGTACAAAGCATTTTTTATTGTGTTTATAGAATGAAAACTAAAAGCTGCAAAAAGTTCATCAGAATCTAAAACTGTATTAGACCCGAAGAGATTTAGATTACGCTTGGTGATAAGCAAAACTCAGAATTCTTAAAAATTAAGGGAACATTTTGACGTTTCTTAAATTACATAAGGTTTACGGTTCATTAAATCCTTTATGTAACATCGTTTCAACTCCACAATTTTCATTTATTGTGAACGTTACTTAAGGCTCAAGTCACGACAATGGCGACTCGGTACGAATCACATCTCGCTGACAATATCCACAAATCCGATTATGTATCGAGATTAGAAACGAGTCACTCGTATCGTTATTAAATCGATAACGAGGTGAATACATGTGCCGGGATTATTTTTTAGTCTAGCTATATAGGGTTGCCAAATTTTGGAGATTTGTTTGCAATGTGTACATATTTGAAACTTGCTTTGGATGAAATAATTTTGAATAAAAAACTGTTATCCGTTATGACATTGTGTAAACCGAGATAAAAATACAGACATTACTGACGATTTTATCCTATTAGTGCACAATTATTATTAATTGTATATGTATATATTACTCTGTTTATACACAAGACAAAGACAGTATACATACTTATTCTGAAAAATATAACCGATAACCTCCTTTCAAATATTTACAAACAACTTATTTGCGCAGTTTACTCATATAATTCGATTTCAAAACATTCATTTTTTTAATACCTCAATATTGCAATTCACGGTCCGACTTTTTCCCAATAAATATAAAAAGGACGTTATCAATAACATGAAAGTCAAAAGGTAAAGAAATCCTCTCACGAAAAATATTCATTCGAATGTGACAAGTCAGAGCTACAATTATATGGAAATTCAAAGAAACGTAATCGGATTATTTCGAGGCGACTGCGACAGATGGTGACGAGTGCGACAAGATGACGCGACACGACTTTAAGTCGCTCGACTGTATATTATCGGTTCTAGAAACATCAGTTACGATTAGCTCTTCATCGAAACCGTACATATACACAAAGATCGTTGGATGTGATAAGTGTTCATTGTTCTTTTATTTAGATGTTCTATTTACGTATTTCTTTGTACTTTGCTGTATAAATTAGGAGTTATCTGGCAATCTATATCCGACTTCACAACGTAAAGCAATAGAATTAGTTGATTGTGCAGAATTTTCACATCTTCTTTTGTGAATTTTCTCCATCGTTCTCCACCGTTACTCAGCCCTGAAGAAGTAGATAGTTCATTATTAGTCAAATCAGTGTTTATTACACAATTTAACCGATACTGAAAATGTTATTCTAATCCTATACGGTTCACATTCTTTTTCCCAACCAATGATATATAAACTATAGATACGTTGTCCGCACTCTAAAATGGCAACAAAAAATGTAGCCAATTGGCCACATTGCGCGTAGTTGCGTCTCCCTCCCGCCGTACGGTGTCATATTTTCTTTCTATTTCTTCACTCGTATAAGTAGTTCTAGTATTGTCGCCGTTTTTAAGCGCCGCGATGTTCGTTCATGGCGTGTCCATATATAATACGTCATTGTTCCCAACATGTTTTTAGCAGTTAACAAATGAATGCGTCTCCACACTCGCCCGTTTTCATGCCGATCACATCAACATAAACAGCAGTTATCATGAGCATTACATTGTGGCAATGAGAGCTTTCTTTCACGGCCAATGATAAAGTTATTGCCGCGTTGGGTTTCAAGATGTTATCTTTTACTTTGTCGTATAATGGTCTTAGGCTGTCTGTATTCTCTCTAGATGTGATATGTTTTAGATTATTATCTGATCTGTCGATAGTTATTTAGTTGAGTTTATGTAGCTTTCTTGTTACATTAGAAAGTTTACGTACATTTTACATAAACTCGAATAGCGTTATGAGATCGATTCCACTTTGATTTCAGCAATCCAACAAAGAGACAATGAAACATTTGATTGAATAATACTCTAAGTAACGAATTTATCTTCTTTTTATTGACATCAAATATCTACTTAAAAGTAAATTGATTCCGTTAAAAAGAGAATATTCGGACTGAAGATTTCGTGATAATCTCGACTTGAACAAAACATTCCTTTTTCCTCTTCAATCGAATTAGATTTTTGTGATGTAAAATTCAAAAGCAACTGAATAAAAAGTATATTTCAAGAAACTGCGATTCTTTAGAAGTCGGCCATGATGGCAATATCGTCGTGGTCTACCAATCTGCCATGATGGCGCAAGCGCTGGTCCCACTGATCTGAGCTGTGGAACACGGGCGCTCAGTCGGTCAGCTTCTTATCTTCATCTTAATGCTGCGCTCCAGGACTTGTGACCTGATGCTCGCACTCTGATAACTGGAGACCACAAAGATTAAATAAATCAACAGACACCTCAGTCGATTGTGTACATTTTGATGGATGATTAACACGGAATTGAGACCAATACAATATCGTGACTCTTACTGTCAGTCAAAAAATCGGTAAGTAGTCTGTTTAAATTATCAGAATTTGGTTGCAATTTCTGTGAATCGAACTCTTAAGTACTTATATCAAGTTATGACTTAAGAATGTATTACATTTTAGAAGCTTTGTTTTTGTGTCAAATTCATTTTCTGTTAAAATTACTACTACTTCACATGTTTACGGGAAAGTATCACTTACCAGCGCCTCCTTTCAGGTGCAAATTTGTACCGGCTCTATCTTTGAAGCTAGCCAACGACGTACATAAAATTTCATTGAAACCGGTAGAGTGGTTTCAAAGATTACGGCTTGGTGAGGTATCGTTATGTCAGTTTTACATTGCTTGTCAAGTCACTCAGTGATAGACTGAGGTGGTTGTAAAAGAGCAATGTATTCAATGCAAAAACAATACAGTCGAAATAATATAGCAAAACAAGAATAAAGTAGTACAAGTCAATAGCTGAGCGAAACGCTCAACACCACGGCTTCACCGACATGCCCCCTTGCCACTTCTCCTGTTTTTAATATTTCTGTGATTATCATATACTAACGTTATTTTTGTTTTTAAGGAACAGTACTTTTTTTTCGGGATGAAAGGTACCCTATATCCGTCTCTGTTTTCCAAACAACGTGTATTCAAAATTTCAGGATGATAGGTTCAGTGGTTTGGACATGAAAATGTAACAAACAAACAAACTTTGACTTTGATGGCACAGTTGCGCAGTGTGTCGCGGGTTCGATCCCCGCGCGGAACAAATATTTGTATGATCTGCAAATAGTAATAGTTTTGGGTCTGGGTCTTTGTGTATGTGAGTTTCTATGTTGTAAACGCACCCACGATACAGGAGAAATTTATAAACTTACTTTCCCATTTATAATATTAGTTAGGATTTCAAAATTCACGTAAACAGAAAAGAGTGTCGTGTCTGCAACATATTCTGTGGTACAGAAGTGTGCACAGTGGTCGTTGGAAGCTATCTACTGAAAGTATCGCCTCCGCTCCGTACGACGCTACAGCAGTTTTATTTAAATACTGGACAATGTTGGCAATTTGAACAACACTCTTACACAATGTAGCTGAACAAAAAACGGAAGATTTTTAATTTAATATTTTCTGTACTTTGTACTTAAAACAAGCAAATAAATAGCGGGATTTTGCGTTATGCACTCAAAGATATCATCATCATCATCAGCAGCTCTCTGTGAGAGGGAGTGGGCCATATTCCAACTTGCGGGCCCAGTGCATGTTGGTGGATGTTACATGTCTTCGAAAATTTGGTTCTAGTACATGCCGTTTTCCTCACGATATTTTCCTTCACCGTTTTGAGAGCAGTGATGATGAAATAATTTACACAAAGTAATGCGCCTCTCTTTGAGGAGTGGCTGGATAGGAGTCACGGCGTCCTGACCTACCGCATGACGCAGGTCCTCACCGGACACGGAAGTTTCGGGAGGTACCTGTGTCTAAGGAGAAAGGAGGAAACGCCTGATGGGTGTCACCACTGCGAAGATCGCCCGGAGGACACAGTAGAGCATACGGTGCAAGACTGCCCCGCTTGGGCAGAGCACCGACGTGTCCTCACGGCGGCGATAGGCGGAGACCTCTCGCGCCCGGCATTGGTTGCGGCCATGCTGCGGGGCGAGACGGAGTGGGAAGCGGTCGCCTCCTTCTGCGAAGCAGTAATGCTCGCGAAGGAGGAGGCGGGCCGCGTGAGAGAGAGGACAATGTCCTCCCTCCGCCCCACCCGCGGTGGTGGACGCCCACGGCGACGGACGTCGCAAGACGATCTCCGGCCACCGTAGGCGCGGGCATGCGGGCGGCGAGTAAAGGGCAACTCGCTGCCCAACCATGGACCATGCCCGGGTCGACGGCGCGTTGTGTTCCACGCGCGCCTCAAAGAGCGTCAGCATAATGACGGGGCCCCCTCTGTAGAGGGCCAAAGCCTGCCGGGGTCGCGGGACTTATACCATTACCGTGACCCCGGGACATAAAGGGCTACTGAAGGACACCGTGGATTTTAGTCAGTACAAGTCTGACAGTCCCTCCCGCCCTGCCCGGGGTGGGAGGACTCATTTGATGATTTTACCACGATAAAAAAAAAAAAAAAAAAAGTAATGCGCCTGGCTTGGTTTCGAACCCACGACCACTCATAAGTCGGAGCCCATTCCACTGGGCCTCCATTCCATTCACAAAATTTAGATAAGTAATGAATAATCGAATATAAATAAATAAATTATCGAGGTGAAATATTTTACAACATCCAAGAAAGGCGATTTCATTAATAAATTCGATTTGCATATTAAACACTAATAAATAGTAGCAATAAATAATCCACACAAATTGCTTAATTTCACCAATTCATTCCGCATTTAAAACTAAAATTAACTAAAAATAAACAAGGAACAAACGTGATTAGGTAAAACATTCGTACAATAAACTGGATTTACATGTTAATGTTATTTGGAGCTAAACAAACTTGTTTCACTAATTATTTGAAACGCGTGGCGTCAATCTCAGACAATCGTATCAATTAGCTATGTAAATGTGTTCATTGAAATATCAGAAACAGAAAGTCTAATCAAGGTGTAACTTTACCGCGGGAGACGCCCACGGCATCGGACATCTCGAGGCTTCCGGCCACCGTACATGGATAGCAAGTAATGGGTGACTCGCCGTCTGTCTGATCATGATGGACCCTGCCCGGGTCCCAAGCGCGCCTCAAAGAGGTGTCAGTAATCTGGTGGGGCCCCCATTGGAGGGCCAGCCTACCAGGAAAGCCGGCCGGAGTTTAGGGACTGTCTCATTAGGAAACCGTGACCCGTATACAACTCCTATTCAATTATAAAATTTCAGACACCAAGAAAATTCAACACACTAAAAAATCTCTCTACGTATTTTCTAAAACTTGCTTATGCGTTGTCTATGTACAAAATGTTTGCGAAGTGATCTAAATCAATAAATCCACGATAATGGAGCAGTAAGTATTTAAGTTTAATTGCGTGTGCCGAGTCGAACCGAACCGAGCCGAGCCGACTTGGAAACCAGTGCGTGCTACCGAAGCACCAACTAGATTAATGTGCTCAGATAACGCTTTGTTAAGTACCGAGGTGATTTACTGATGTCCACGCAAGTTTCTTTAACCAGTAGTTAACCTTCAGAAGTCTTGGCTATAATTAAAATGTAGAGTTGTAGATGGAACTGCATTTCATCATGCAATCCAATCGAGAAGAAAAGTACTTGTATTGAAAAAAAACTAGTGATTTTGTGCATTCATATAATTCTTAAGAGTATCGTATAGTAACGAGTTGCCTGTCGGGGTCCCCGGAATGTCTCGTCAGTTTACCGTGACCCTGGAACGTAAAGGGTTATTGAAGGACAGTCAATTTAGTCAGTACAAGTCTGGCAGTCCCTCCGTCCCGTCCTGGGTGACTTTTTCTCTTTCTTGGAAAAGACTGTCTCTCTGGTCAAGTAAAATGTTTCGTGCGTCAACTGACTACTGGTTTCAAGAAAGTTATTGCTCCTTTATTTATCTTCAAAAGATGTTGAAATTGTGAAAATTGTCATTGGCAGTTTTTCTATCGCTTCGCAACAAACGGTAATATACACAATCACGTAAGTTCAAACATGCAAATCGTAAATCAACTGCGACTTTTAACAGTTATGTTCTTTATTTTGCAAGTTCACGCTCCGGAGTTTGTTCTTAATTAGCGATACTCTGAGGTTTTTCTGATGCTCCATGATTGTTTAGTTGATTATCTTGTGTTCCCAAAATATTAGCGTTTCATTATCATATCCGTTTCCTAAGGTTCAAGAACAACATCTTACTAAGCTCTCGTTGGAATTTTCCTTTTCCAAATTAACTACAGATAGCCTTAAGGTTCAAATTACCTCGAACTCGACAGACACGCAATAACTTCATTTTCATTTTAGTAGATAGGTAAGTACTCATCACAATACAACACAACTTCACTTACACGTGGAACCATACAAAATTAATTCAAACGATGACAATCAACTAACAAGATTAGAATTAATCCATTCCCCACTTAATTGAATCCATTCTTCTCCAAAATCTATTCACCATTCACGAATTCTTCACAATACGCATCACTAAGCCCGGGGACACAGAACACTATCTAAATCTGTGAAATGAACAAAGGAATGTCAAAACTATTCGTTTGACAATACAAATGTCACTGATTGTCAGGGGATAGACACACAAACGGCTGGTAATGTCAAAATATTTGACACTTTTGCCCTTACCTGAGATAAAGCGATTGAGATAAATATTGAATGGATTTTCGCTTAAATGTTTAGTATTTCATGAGTTGGTGAATTGTGTCCCAGTTTCACAAAGCTTACTCGACAGTTTGAACGGTAGGGCCGTTCGGAATGTGTGAAATATATTGTGGACTGTGCTCGCCGTGGTCCTAATTTTGCTGGTATTCTACTAGATCGGATTTGCTGATTAGGACTTACGCGGGTTTATATGGTCTACGTTTGCAGTTTCTCAATTCACTGGATGTATAAGAGCGTAAAACGTGGTTTTTTAATCATGCAAGTACGTCCAAGCGTAAATGATTAATTGAAATAACCATACAGCTAAATTCCGAAACACATCATAGAACGAAAAACATGTACAAATTCTCAGTAAAAAAGCACTTCAAACAATAATCCTCAACTGTTCTTCGAAAAGCTTTTAAGTCTATACTGTTGCATCTTTTATTTACATTCGAATAATAATAATCCGTACAATAATATAATCCTCTCTCGAACTCATCATGGGCTCCTTATCGCCTGTCACATTTTTCGTCAATTTTTTTGTGGCCAGAGATTATCACTGGGGTCTAGTGATGTTGACTTGTGACCAGACTGCTCTTTCGCCCTTTCCGTCACATCCGGATTATAGTTTTTGCGATAACACTCGGGACTGATAAGGTTTTAAGATAAAATTCTGTATTTGTGAGAGTTAAAAGGATGTTGAAACAAGAAAAGGTGCAGTGCAAACTGCAATAAACTTAAATAAATACAATTTGTGCATGCTAAAAGCTACGTGCAAGTTAAGCAAACGACTGTCTATACTTTTTCTTTTGAAATCCACTTTGTAGAAAATATTGCAAGAATTTAAAATTTAGAAGAATTCTTCGATTAATATATCAGCTAGTTTCAATACTTATAAAAACTCAAAGAAATCCGTAACATTTTCATTACTAGTAGATACAGTCTCAAGACGAATGAGAAGAAAATATTTCGTGCTAATAACCCAGTTCCATGTTTTTAATTAGCCTCATTTTTCCGATACTGAAATGAAAATCACTCCTTTTGAAAAAACTCTGAAAGAGACACAAAATAAAAACAACACAAGATAGAAAATATGTATTTGCATTTTTCGTCTTGTAACTTTTTAGACGAACTAGACAGGTTCCGTCTAAACTGGAAGGAGGACGCTCAGTGTCGCGGAAAATGGAAGGAGTGGAGGGAGGCCTTTGCCCAGGAGTGGGACAGAACAGGCTACTAAAAAATAAAAAAAACTTTTTAGTCGGTGATTTGACAAATAAATTCTTGAAAATGATTTTCTGAGAGATTGGCTGACAGAATAATGAAAGATACAAGAAAGATTTTAATTTTAGCGAGACATTTTATCGAAAAGGAAACTAACTAAAAAACTTATTTTAGCGCACACGTTTTTTAATACTATAGAACTTTTTAAATATAATATTATTTAATACACTACACGTATCCCTACACACACTTCTTATTGTTTATTTTATTTTATTTATTTACTTTTTTTTTTTCTCTTTGCCTACCCTCGTCCGTGTGTCACTGCGTGGTGCCAACTGAAAACCAGCGCTGGGTGTCTTTCGCCCAGCAAATGCTGAGTTGGTAACCCTTTTGGTGTGGACATGCTCAGCAAAATTATTATTGTATTTTTAATTTTATTTTTTATCATTTCTGTGTGTGTGTCCTATACCAAATAAATATTTAAAAAAAAAAAAAACGAAGAAATTATGTCTTTTAAGACAGACTTGGGGAAGACACTGGAAGAAGTCATAGAAACACTTTAAGTTAGACGGAAAATCAATTCGAAAGGTCAAAAGGAAGTCCTCCAAAATAAGATAGGCGAGCTACTTCGACAAGGTAAATAAAACCTTCCAGAATAGACTCAATATTCACTAGTGTTATCCGATTCTT
Organism: Agrotis exclamationis; assembly: GCA_950005045.1. NCBI lineage: Eukaryota > Metazoa > Arthropoda > Insecta > Lepidoptera > Noctuidae > Agrotis > Agrotis exclamationis. The sequence goes on from OX465430.1 coordinate 940,690, forward strand.
TTCGTCCGGAAATCCTGCGAGAATCTCGTAGTTTGGAGGCGTTACTGGGAAGATGTACGGCGCAATACATTGGCGTCTAGACACCGAGCTATGTGCTAATATACACGCTCATACATCACGGTGAAGCCTAGGTATGTACTGGGAAGGTAATAAGGATACGTAAGCAATATTCACTAAGGTAAATTAATTGATGATAGATGACGTTGAGACAGTATCTGGTATTTATAAATCACAGGAAGCTCATCATTATGTCTTCAGCATCAATTCCATCACCATCATTCAATATTATCATCATTTCTACTGAAATATGTCCACAGTGTGAGAACAGTCTCCTGACACCTCATAATTCTATCGTTATGTCAAGAATTAATTTATTAGGAGTATCTACGTATACGTCTAAAGGCTACCACACACATGCCGGCGGCAATACAGCCGGCTTTATGCCGAGCGGCTATGCCGCCGGCAATGCAAGCCGCCGGCACAAACCGCGCAAAACCGCCAAGCATCATTCCGGTTGTGACAGTCACATAGAACGCCGCTTGAATGCCAGTAACGAAGCAAGCCGCGTAACCCCGGCGGCCATGCCGGCGCGGCGGCTCCTTTGTGTTGCAGCTTTGAATGCCGCCGGGCGCGCTGCGGCTTGGCCGGCGGCCGTGCCGCCGGCACTGTGTGTAGGAGCCTTTATACTGCGATACCTATACCTACCTATATCGGTTTTTAAATACTTCCATTTCATTACAAGAACGATATGACATCTGAATAAAATGAATAGAGCTCGAAAAATCTTCGTTACAAGTTACAACCGCTTTTCCAAGACCTCCATTAAAATAACAGGTTCACGACATAAGGTTTAATTGTAGATAAATGCTAATGAGATTTTTCTAAATGCTGGAATACAATTCCAGGTCAGCAAAAAATGACAAATCAATAACATTTTAAGCCTCACAGTAAAATCATTTCTAGTCTTCGAGAAAATTGCGAATTTACCCACGAATTTAGTTCATGACCGGTACAAAAGTCTACAGTCGACGAAACACGAGAAATTGGACATTTAGAGAACGTACAGATACCGTTTATCTTTTTGAAGGTATCGCCGAATCTTCAGTGAGCCACGTAGACATACTTGTGAAGGTTGCCGAATGTCCTACAGACGACCCTCCCGCGACTGAGTACATAGTCAAGTTATAGAGCGCTTAAAAAAGCTTCTTTTGATCGGATATACTGGTTCTCAGCTCACTTTGAAAAGCTATGACAGTGCACAACTTAGATAATATTGAGATTAATTTATTATTAAATTAATAACTCTTTTATAAACCTATATTTTTTTTATACATTTTCTGCCTAGACTGATGTCCTATGAAGAAGAGACTTGATCTGTAAAATCTCTACACAAAAGTACATAATTTAGTGAAATTATGTACTTCTATGTAGAGATTTGAGAAGTGTCTGACTACATTTTGTCAGTTCCGAGAACAACGGGACATCTATGGGCTTCATTTCAAATATAAAATGGTAACCATGGCCTTATCACGAGGTTTCACTTTTTTGTAACATAAAATAAACGGGGACTTGTGTTAATTTGATGGATAAACTTAGTTTCTCATTCGTAGAGGCGCATTTCATTTACCATACAAATATCGTCGTAAATTTTCATGAGCGCTGCACGTTTTAGGGCCAAATACGTATAATTCGTGCTAGGGCCTCCGGTGTCAAAAGTTTGGGTTGTCATCCTTAGCTTAACTTAGGTTATCAATGATCAGCTTCTAGAACTTCTATTTTAGGCATAGCTTGCCTCATTCATACCCTAGTACGTCCTAAGCTACCAACAGTCTAGCTAAACAAAAAAGGAAATGTAGGAATGTTGTATACTCAGTGAATATAAATCAGTTTGCCGCGGGGGAATGCTTATCGATCTTACGTAAATCGATGCTACTTTTCGGAAGGGAACACTATATTTTAGATGCTGCCATGCTTGTTAGCATTATTAATGGACAACTATAAATTCGCAGGTTGTTATTGAATGTATCGATTTCAAACTTCATTTTGTTTTAAAATCTCCATCTTGTTATTGGTTTTGTGTCTCTAAATTAAACATTGTGACAGGCAGATTTATTTTTATAATAAACGTTGATTAATCAGAAACAGAGAATTGAGGACATTTCCGGAATTAGTCACCGTTTAATCATATGGTTAGCAAAGAAATTAACATAATATTTTAATACAGATTAGAAAATTCTTTCGAGAAAACACATTTTGAAACGCTTTACTCATATTATTAAAGCAGCAACTGCTGAACAGTTGGTTCAAAATCCAACACTGGACTACCCCGTTCCCTTTGCCAAATGAATCATGATCGTCTAGGAAGTATCCACGATCCAAACGAACTAAAAATAGCTCAGCACAATACACAGTGAGGAATGCTCGAGCAATTCGCGCCGCGCCACAATGGAGCAATAATTGCGCAACTGTCGCTCGTCTACGACTGCATGCTAAGTTAAACGGATATATTGTATTTATGAGCATATTGTTTTGTTTGTTATTGAATTGTTTCGTGGATTGTGGAACTGGTAGTCTGAATAATGAGTTGGTGAGTCAGATCGTAGATTTTATTGGAGGTTAATAAATAAATAGACAAGCAATATTTTAAGGGGGCAGTAATAGCAATTATGCAAGAAGGCTGATTATGTTTTTTTTTTGTTTTTCAGCTTTTGCCCCACACTGTGTCGTGGGTGCGTTGAAAAACACATACACAAACACTCAGACCCGAAACAACTACTTTTAGGTCAAATATTTGTTCCGTACGGGGATTAACAGGGAAGACTCAGGATTATGAGGCATTAGTGACAGTTGTGAAAGAGGAAACGACACTAATTATTCTGCACAATATATTCTGCTATTTATTGGAAAAAAAATTGAATTTTTTTATCTTATTAAAATTTAGCAAGTATTGTGTCTGCTGTCCAGAACCCAAATTACATAATAATGTCTCCGTTTATGGATCTACAGTAATATTATATATTAGTTGATATTAGGCGTGCGTGCAGTGAGTTAGCGCCTATTTCCTGCGCGTACGCTCCCGGTATGGTTCCGTAATCTGTACATATTGTGGTTTGCATACCAAAAGTGTCAGACTGTGGTGGCATAGACCACCATGATAAATCAACACGTTAAGCAGTGACATTTCCAATTTTAAATCTAAATATGAAAATGTTGTCATAAGTCAAAATGCCGCGAATTATACGAATACTACAATTTGAATGCTTTCTTAGCAAAGACAATTTAAAACGACGTTTTATGGGCCATGGAACCGTCTTAAATGGACACCATGACCCTGAAACGCAAAGGGCGACCGAAGGAACAGGATCATAGGACTTTAAGTCAGTGTCTGAGAGTCCATTCCGTTCCAAACAAGCTGAAAGGCCAAAAAAGGGTGTCTTAGACAATTAAACAATATGACAGTAGCATGTTTACGAAAACAGTAATTGAAAGCTACGTTACAACGTGACCACCCACTTGCAATGTAAACAACAAGAAGTGACGTCACTGCACAGTTGTAAAACATGGTGTCAAGTATCATAACAAGCTGATGTACTTTGTGGCGACTGCCACCTTCTGTACTGGCACTGCCTCGAAACTTCAGAAGTTGCCTATTATGGACTGAAATGAGGACTTGGCTTGACTTGGGTTCGCTTGCGTGATCTTCGATTATTTTCACTACTTGGATGTAAAGCATCCTAAGTAATATTTCAGGTCATAAACTGTCCGGGGTCGCAGGACTAATGAGCTACTGCGCTACTGAACCCGGAACATAAAGGGCTATTGAAGGACACCGTGGATTTTAGTCAGTACAAGCCTGACAGTCCCTCCTGCTCTGCCCTGGGTGGGAGTCCTCCCACCCAGTTACTTTTCAACTATCATCAAATGAGTCCTCATTTGATGATAGTTGAAAAGTAATAAACATATACACGTCCATGATCACTTACCCAACTTGCCAACTTTCTCATTTAAAATAGCAGTAAGATGAGATTTATCTTAATTTACGTATTCGAACGTTTTCCCCAAACAAGATAGATACTGAATGTTAGACTGGTGGACTGACCAAGTTTACACATGGTAAAGCTCCAAGACTTCAAACACTAACTAAATATCCTAAAGTCCAAACATGTCGGAAGGTAAATCAAAGGCAACTACGAATCTATATGAATACAAATAAACAAACACTCAATTTACAAACAAACTGTAGTAACTACATCACTGCACCCGGCAGCGGCTCGCCTGCTCGATATCTGCGCATGATTCACTACTGTTACGTACTCTACACTCATGAGCACAAATATTTATACAGAAAAGCAATTTTTCGTAAAATTTCTGATTTCGACTTGCGACTCTATACAGAACTGAGAGGTATGAGTGGAGAGGTATGCCCAACAGTGGGGTTATAGGACGATAAGTTGATATGGCGACCAAAATTGGAAGAAAAAACTGAGGCTGCCCAAGAAAGGCCATGGATTTCGTCAAAATCGAGGGAAATAGTAGTGGGTAAAGAGAAGAAATAAGAAGCCTATTATACAGAGTGTTTCTAGGATGAAATGAAGAATCACGATGATGAGTTTAAAGTGTTGTATGGTATAGCAGGAGAAAGTAACTATCACAAAATCAAGTTGCGATGTGAATACTAGTGTTCGTAACTGTACTTCTTGCGAAAATTCAATAGCATAACAATATCATTTTATGTCGTTCTGATATCAATGACAATGATATTTCTGTTGTTTGTGGACCTGGCAAGTGTGAGATGTTACACCTGTCGAGAAATAGGTATGGTTTGCAGGCTCTGACCAATAGGCACAATGTAAAGGCTGTTTCTCTACTTTAATACAGATTCTTTGACTCAGACAGACATAAATAAATCTCAGCTGAAAAACCTTAACTTAGTTCGTTGCCTAAGGTGCTGTATTACGAGTAAATTAACCAAACTTTTATATTTTTTTGGTGTACCTCTTCCAAGACTTAATCAGTAACCCAATCACACTTTACCAGAATATTTCACGAAGGCCAATTATCAAAATCTCATTCCAACTTGCTACGAGGAAACCATATCTACGGCACTGATAAGAAACGCCATGAAAAGCCTGAAAGGTCGCCGCATTACTTTAATAAACCTTTCAACTTTTAATCTAATTCTCTAATAGACGGAGGCGATGTAATCCCTCTTTTAAAAATGATTAATTAAGGATTAAGAAATGTATTTGAGCCGAGCTCCGTTCTGTTAGCTCTGAGTAAAAATAAATTCACCGCACCTCTTGGGATCTAAAAACGCGACGTAGGGTTGCCAGATTACTTTTCGGATTTATGTACGAGATTTTTGAAACTTAAACCTTCGTTTATTTATAAATTCGGTGGTAAAAAATCTTTTGCAAAGAAATAGGGCAAAATCGTAGGTACCTGCAGAATTTATTTAAGAGAGGCTTTTGTGTTTGATAGCACAGAAATTCTATGTCTATACAATTGACACTGTGAATATGATTATATTGAAATTAAATAACAATAGTTCATAATTATACAATGGGAAGCCAGTAGAACGATCAGATCTAATAAGTTATAAAGGACGTAGTAATCAAATAGACATTGTCGCTGTAGCAACAGTTGGTAAATATTTCAAAATTCAGGTGTGTTTTATAAAACTTTACATAAAAATGATAATGGTATGTTTACGATGGCATATCATGTAACCAACTATAAAACAAGTAACATCCACCAGCGGGCACTGAGCTCGCGTGGTTGATAATGGCCCCCTCCATCTCAGAAAAGGGGCCTAGAAGTCCACCTCGGCACCTGTAACAGACGGCAACGGCTACTAGTGTAGCGCCTCATCAAGGCTATAACCTAGATAACAACCACCATCCTATCGGAGAACGACGACAAACAGTATTTACTGTGTTCCGTCAGTGCGTAAGAGGTACAGTTCTCCTGAGTGAGCTCGCCATATTTGCTTCTGGACTACATTGAGGCCAAGACCAGATCAAATGAGTCCTCCCACCCAGGGCAGGGCAGGAGCACGGTGTCCTTCAATAGCCCTTAACACCTTCGCCGCCATGTGTATCTTTTTGCACACAGTTTCTGGAAATAAACTATTTCACAGGCCACGTGTATCCAAATGTCACACGGATGAGAATCCAGGAAAAACAAGGGAAAAGGGGGGGGGGGGGTGAAAAATATGATTATATGTAGTTCGTTCCGGGGTCACGGTAATTCGTTAGTAAAGCCTGCGCGGGGCCAAAGCCTGCCCTTCAAAGAGCAAAAACAATTTAATTTATAAAGGGTCTGGTCTACAATTAACTAATCAAGCCTTGGTCACATTATAAGCTGATTATGAATGTGCTGCTTGTCTAAAATTCATCAGCTCAACTTCATTACACCACTATATCTGCTGGACAGCCCTAGAGTAAGTTCTTCATAAAGAGCCGTATGAAAGGGCCAGTTTAATAACTAGAAGCTCATTAGTTAGAGAGGCTCTAACGATAAGCACGGCCGAATGTTGTGCCTAATTACAGCCATTCATATGTGCACAGATAGGACGCGTAATAAGCTGTCTAGACTACATTTTTATAGGTCTTTTTGGATCCTAGTTTTTTTTTTAGCTCTTTAGGTAAGTAGTCTCCTTGACTACTTACCTAAATAGCTAAAAAAAATCTTTACTCATTTTTATCTACTCTCATATCGTTAAATTCAAAATACAAAACTCAAAACGAGTTTATAATGACGTACTTTACACACAGTATATCGAAATGAAATTAAAAAATTAAATTATGACACTATTTCTCTAACAAAATAATGTTATAATAAATTTTTTTTTCATTACGATACGGATTACAGATCATAGATACATGAATTTATTTTTCAACACATTTGCTCGAAAAATGCGTTTACGAAGCCTGTATACATTGTTCGAAAGTTAAAAATTACGCACCATACAACGGAACGTGCGGTAAAATAGGTACTCTCACCTAAGTACCTATTTTACGGCACGCCCCGTTGTATAGCACCGTGCGTTTTCTTTACGGTTTTTTTTTTAATTTCCATAAAAAAAAAAGAACTCCACCAAAGAGTTTCACATCATTATGAGAATAAACAACCTGACTGGTCGAACCTCCTTGGAAGCGCTTTTGCTCAATACGTTGTCTCATTTTAATACTAAAGAGTAAATGAGACGAAAGATGTAGTTCTATTTTTCACCACGTGCATGTGGCGCCATTTGCAAATTCGCGCCATTTTCATATTAGAAACTTCTAAATAAAATTTGTTTAATTACATATTGTACTGTTTTCTCGCAAATGTGTTGAAAAACATTGTATGACACACGTGCGGAAATTGGTATTTACAAACTCGTGACTATGGTAAGCCCTCGACTTCATCTCGGGCTTACATTCGTTTACTCGTTTGTAAAAACCAACTTACCGCACTAGTATCATAAATAACTATTATTATCTGTGGCTGCGCGCGCTTTGGGAGTACGTCTAACGCCAACGATACACAATTCAATTATATATACACACACATATTCAATTTCATACTCAATTATAAATACAAAATGAACACTTATTCTTCTTCTTAGCGTGTCGATGGCAAATAGATATTGTGTTTGTGTCGTTATGTCTCTGTTTTTCGGCTGGTGAATATGCCTGTCCAGTATGGGACCGTTCTGCCCACGCCAACCTAGTGGATACAGCTCTAAATGAGACGAATCGGATTGTTAGTGGTTGCCTTAAACCGACCCCGTTACGAAAGCTATATCCACTAACGGGAATTGCGCCTCCAAAAGTTAGAAGACTTACAGCCAGCCGAATTGAGAGGACGAAGCTGCAAGCTGACTCACGACACCCAATGTACGGGTACGTTTCAGTGACTCGGAGGCTTAAAAGCCGTAACAGTTTCTTTGGGTGCGTCAGTCCAGATAGTTCAGTCGGTAGTAGCACCTCAACAACAACAAGATGTGAAGTTTGGCAGGAACTGTTCAGACCACCTGACGGCTTCATCAAGCCTTCTGAGAGCCTCCCGGCGGGTAACGCATTGCCGTGGCCGACTTGGAAATCTCTTAATAGACTGCGAACCCAAGTCGGTCGTAGCAAGGATAATCTCCACAGATGGGGATTCACGGACGGTTCGGACCTGAAGTGTTTATGTGGCGTATCTCCACAGACAATGATCCACCTTTTGTCCTGTGCCGCATGCCCTGTAACCTGTACACTGGACGATCTTATGGCTGCATCGGTGAACGGGGTTCGTGTGGCCGAGTTTTGGGCCAATCATAATATATGACATAATGAACACTTATTAACAATCTATATCTTTTATTTGATAATTATATTCGTGTTCAATTATATTCGTGTTCAATGAGAGTAGATAAAGTAGTGTATGAAACTGCACATAACTAGGTATTATACACTCGTGTGATACTTTTAAAAAACTCGCTTCGCTCGTTTTTTAAACTCACACTCGTGTATAATACCCCTCATTATGTGACAGTTTCATAAAATTTTCAAACGAAATCTTATCCTACGAAACTTTTTTCAGGGTTTCGTAAGCAAAGGGTTAGACGGGATTCTTTTACTAAAGACTTCGCTGTCTGTCCGTCTTTCACCAGGCTACCACTAACTAACTATCACGGTTATAAAGAGGTAAAAAAATCCATTCAGAGGTTTTTCCGTGAAAGAGTAGCAAGCATCCATCCATTCATCCAAACAAACTTTCACGGTTATAATATAATATTAGTAGGAAGTAGAATGGTACGGGACCCGTGTCGTGCACGAGTCCAACTCGCACTTGGCCAGTTGTTTAGGTGGGAGCTTTTGACCATGCAGTGATTTTTCCTCGAGCTTATGACAGAATTTCAATTTCAACAATATTTAACAATATTTCTGTCAACTTTTGGTAATTTAGATTTCGCACTTTTGAAAGTATCAACAAAGTGAAAGTATCTTAAAACTTTTATTAAAACGTTGCAATAATGGCATTTACAATTTTATTTGTTTTTTATTCCTACATTTAATTTAAATAAATATTTAAAATAATATCTACAATAAAAATAAAGTCATAAAATCTTTAGTCAATAAATAATGTTTTATTAAAACGGACATTTCACGGCAGTTAACTTATATGAATACAAGTTTTTCTAGAAGAAACATAATATTATATAATTTACTTGCTAAGTAAACACATATCTTGTTAACAAAATTAATTGAGACAACGCAAACGGAAAAAACATGAACAATGTATCAACCCACATAGAGAAACGTCACTTTACTAATATAAAAATATTAATAAAAAATGCACGAACAGACGTACCGATGGTATCGCGTGATATATAGCGACAACCCGCTGACTAATGTCTACTCTACACACTACAAAAACATTAAAACCTCACCACGAAACAGCTGAACAAATCGTTTAAAAGCTTAGAGTGATAACCATCGCAGTTTTTGTACCAGACAGTTTGAATAAAGACTATAGTGATGCAGCAATGGATTGGACATAAAGCGATGGTATATTCATATTTCTCGTGTATGTTTATCGTAATGTGACACCCAGTGATGTCCAGTAGTATGAGCATCGATCTCACGATAATATCGACATACGATCGCCTGCGCCGGAGTTTTTATAGCTCATCATTTTGTTTTTAAGCCCGCACCGTTGTTTTGACAGTGTCGTTAAACGTTATGCGTTTTATTACACGTGTAGGTATCGATGCAGTTAAAGTATCGATATCTGCGTTTCGATTAAAAAATATTCTGTTTCGAAATCTCGGTAGCTTGCTTGAACTGCTACAAAAGCAGTATTTAACTGTGTAGATAGTTACATAAGCAATAAATATAAGTTAGTTATGAGATAGTGGTGTGAAAAGAACATTTCTAAACAAATGGTTGAAGTTATAGACACAGCCGTTCCTAAATCCTTTTACTGCTGCACAGACAGGAGTCAAGTTTGAAGACTTTATGTTTAAACTGTTGTTCACTTTCTTGTTCTCTATATATTAGTAGTTGATTTGGCTATTCCAATGGACTTTTAATGCAACTCCATTAGAAACTCGGAGATTGGTCTGGCTGATGGCGATAGGTTTGCGTTTTGGTACATTTGACTTACATAAAACTAAAGAAATGTTGATAATCATCTTCAAAAACATACCACCCAGAAATGAAGTTACGATATTTTCATTTCGAGCTAGAATTCAATAGAAAGCGCCTTAAGATTAGCTGCATCCACTTCATCATTTTTTTCAAATTTTGGCATTGATCAATACCAGCTTCTGCCAATACCCCCTAATGAACACAATACATCTTCGTCTAAACCTTTGTCTTTAAAAACAATTCCATCTCCTTGTTTTTCCTCAACATACGTCTTAATTAAGCAACAAATGCATAATTAAAGTTCGACAGCGGCGTGGAGACATTAATTAGAAATAGTAGGAAAGCCAGGCTCAATTACTGGAATATTAATGAGCAATGAGACCCTTGTGGTATACCTGTAATTACGCGTGGAGCCGCTGAGCCGCTGCCGAATTACTTCAGCTAACTTACCAACACAAGCATCTCTAGTCTTGGATTTTTATTTGTTTAAGGAAACGAGAAAATAAAGGGAAGTTGAACTGTACATGCTTTTAACCACCTTTTAAACAATTAGCATAATAGTTTTTTTACAGATTAATATCAGTAGCATCTAGTTGGAAATCAAAACATAAAGGCACTAAGTGTCATGAATCTAGCCAGACGATCGTATTATAAACTTTATCACTAACACAAAAACAAACGCTGTTTCAAGAATGTCGAATTCATACATTATTCTATTTGTAGGGTGTTAATCACCACTCGCCAGTGTTTCACGCCTAGGCGACTGTCAACGATCCGTTTAGCCTTGATTCATAAACGAGCCAATTATATCATTTAACATAATCCTTGCTCGTTCTAACTCTATTATACTAACATGAATCACATTAACTACCTATTCATCTAACTCTTGTGGCATACATATCCTAGGTTTCAACACTTCAGATTTTCCTACATCTTCACTGGACAATTTAAATTCGACTTTAAACCCATCATCTGAAATATCAATATCACTTAGCGTTTAAAGTGCATTCGAAAATTAGAAATCCGAACACTAATCTAAATACTGCTGTAGTTCTAAAGGAATAAAGTTCAAATTCAGATGGTGTCAATGCAAGTGATTATTAAGTATAAGACGAGGCTAGTAATCCAGAGGTCGGTGACAGAATTAGTTCCTAATCAGTTGATTTAATCTTAGTCGAGCGTCGTCGGCTCGTTAGCGAGTCGGTTATGTAATGCGACTGCAACTAATTGCATAGCAGTCGCGTTGCTGTCAGAACTACAATTTGGACTGTCTAAATGTTTGTAAACGTCAGTTAGTAGTTTAGAATCGGTAGTTTGTTTAACAGGTGATTTTTCAAAGTCGTTATCTGCATCGAGATGTGGAAAGATAAAGACAAGTATTCATTAGTTATGCTTGATGTTTTTTTTTATATCAACGTTAGTTTATTGGTGATATTATAATCTCTCCACTTCATCTTACGCATGTTCCAAATTCATTCCCTAAATTCTATTCATCATTCTAGATAAAACATCTTTCTACTATAATCCAAGAATATCTGGGTTAGATCCGTTGACAAATATGCTCTTCAATGTTACTCTTATCCTCCCATTCATCTCTGTCCTTGTTAAAAAAATCACCATCGTGTAAGGTGACAAATTCCTTGTCAATCACTTCGACCAATTCCTCTCAACCTCCTGGTACAGAATGTTAAACAGCAAACACTTATTTATGTTGTCTTCGACTCTAAATCAAGCGAGAAATGCCTTTAGTCGGAGTAATAAATCTAGAAACATTTCCTGGTACATTTAAAACGAGATATTTAAATACGCTATCAAATGGTGGAGGCGCCTGGTGACCTAAGATACGGAGAGTACGTCACATGTCTGATGTAGGATACCTAGTACACAGACCCATTAGTGATACTACAAGTGTATCAGCAGGTCAGGACACTGATAAGAGTAGTATTTTTGAGCACAAAGTAATAAAATAATGAATGGAAGGAATGATGTTGGGAGAGTCAAATCGAGACTAAAAATGAGGTCAAAAATCGAGGCAGCCGGACAAATAAGCGTGTTTAATAAAAGATTTTTGCTAATAACTTATGTTGTCAAACAAGATATTAAAATATTTTAAGATGGAAATTTGTATCAGTCAATAATTTCGATGCAAGTTGCTATGTTAATGATAATTTATTATTTTTATTTCCAATTCCTTCGTGGTTACGGCGATTAAACTCTGGAATGCGCTTCCCATTGACATTAAAAAAGCTCCGAGTAAATTTTCTTTTAAACGACAAGTTCGGGAATACTTTTTGAAAACACTTGTTCCTTAGGTTTCCTATTATTGATAATAATATGGTCGTCATGTCATATTATATATCCATTTATAATATATATTTTATTTATATTTAAGTACTTCTGTAGTATAATTTATTTATCATTATCATATATTTATTTATATATAGAGGTATATTTAATATAATGTATATATTTTCATATATAGTATAGTAGTATGTAGTATAGTTAGATGTAAGTAGTAGTTTTAATATTTCGTATTGTACTGTTGCACCTATTCCAGCTGTTTCTCCATTTGACCCAAAGGTTGACTGGTAGATAATGCCTTGCGGCATTAAGTCCGCCTTATGTACCACTATTGTACGTGAAAGTTTAAATAAATAAATAAATAAAATATTTATTAAAAACTCGAGAACCCAATTCTCTATTTGTTAATAATAATATTGAATAGGTACTGTTACTGGTACTACGTACTCCGTAGAAGTCAAACGTTCTTAAAATGTAAATAAAGTTTATGAACTAAATAATAACTAGTAGATATGTCTAGTTTGATTTTCAAGGCGTTTATTGTCCCTTAAGACGAATTTCATAAATTTTAAGTAGGTATTGAAAAGACATAAGTATCCACATAAAGAAATTCAGACAAATCTACCAAGGTCAAAAGACCAAAACAATTTTCTTGTAAGAACAAATTCCAATAAACGATAATTTCTTAAACATTAAAACAATTACAAAAACATTACTCTAATTAGACTACTGATAATAATAGTTGATCTTCTAAAACTAGACACTCAAGAATGCAGACGCGGGACTGGTATTCAAAACATATTAATTTATATGTTATCAACTTATATATTCATGTTAATATATTCATGTTATTATAATGTCGTCGCTCTGGGAGCTAAATTCCACACGGTACCTATTCTTAGAAGATATTGATGCTATCACATTTAAATATTCTAAAATAAACGACTTATTGTTAGTGGCTTTAGGTATGACGACATAATCATTGAGAAAGCTACTTCACCGTCACAGCTACAAAAGATAATGAACGTCTTCATAATTATTACTTTAACTTGTTTGTACAAACAACTTTAAGCTAATAAAACGAGTGGCATCAATAACATAACTAAAGTCAATTTAATTAAGTTTATAAAGTTAAAATCTCTAAAGACAATTCAGAGCCCATCCAATAGATTTAAAGCTAATTGTGTTGGCACAGCTAAGTGTCCGGAATCGCTCCGATAGTCAGCTTTACTCGACCAATTACTTACTACTCCGGCCATTTCAACTTGTCTCGCCGACACTAAAACTTTAACTATTAAGTCATTAATATTATGTACTTCCGAACGGCCGCAGTTCCAAGTCCCAAGTCATTACACTCAAACAATAAAATCTTATTTTTAAACATTACTAAGATTGCACAGTTTACCGTCAACTATTTAATTTTAAACATTCAGAACTTCTTTAACTTTCCTTATAGTGTTTGTGTGTATTAAACCCCACAGTAAGGACTGTGCGAGTACATCTATAAAATGATCCAACATTTTACGACTGCATTCTTTTTCTTCATTTGCATGCGCGCGTGCACTTCAGTTGGCAACATTAAAATTATTTGACTTTAAAACCCAAACAATAAATAAAGTAACATTACGAGTTAAACACAATATAAATCACACCTTTACGACTCATTCACCAGCATAATAGATTATTTGCAAAAGGAAAAGGAAGTGGTCCCAAATGCGTGCCCTGCGAGACACCACGACTTGTGACGCCTAAATAAATACGAATGCGTTTTGTTGGATTGTGAGAATTGATATTTATGGTCGAAAAAATGGCGTCCCGCAGCGGGACAGCTGCTCCAGCCAGGGGGATAATGGTGGGCCTTTAGAAATTATGTTTTCGACGTCGACGACGCACTCGGAATCAAAACGATAAAGTATACGATTAGGAATTTATACAGTAACGATTATTTTGTATTTACGATAATTTAATCGCTTGAGGATAATGTTTCAATGTTTGAGATTGGAGTTACAAGAACGAGATCGTTGTTTTCGCAATTCACTGGAATTACGATAAACATAGATCTCGCTTTAAAACGTTCAGTTTCCATTACAAATAAATCAGAGTGTTTATGTTACAATCGATACATGTTTGCGAATGTTGACTGTTTTACTGCTTCGCCATTAACATATCAGATCACAGAGGAACTGAAATCGTATGTATCTTCAAGTAACAAAGTGATCGTGCTTCGTACATCATAATATTATGTTAATCAGATTCATCCATTCGATACGTGATGCGATGGAATTTTATTTACTGACTATTTAAACATACGTGTAGTGATATTAATTATCCGCATAAAGTAATTCAGCAGTTATGATATTTCATGCTTCCCCGATAAGTATTAAAACATTATAATCACATGATAAATCCGAAACAGACTCGACCGCATTTCATTCAATTCACCGCTGCCTCCCGCGGAGAGCCTGCATAATTTGAAAGAGCCAAATATTAAATTTAATAAAATAATATCAACGTATCGCTTGCGAAGTTTATGAAAATACTTTTATTTTTGTTCACAGATCGAAAGCTGCTCTTATTTCTGCCAGTGATTCATACTGTAAGTACAAGTTAGTTTAAGTACTCTAGAAATACTATTATGGTTTCATCACCAGAACACATGTGACGATATAAATTATATCATTTCGAGACTATAAATTGATTTATGATTGTATTAACTCAGACATATTTAATTTTACTATCCAACTAAGCTACATGCACTGTATATTTCTATCAACAATCGCAATAGGTATTAAACCGATTAATACCAGTTTTGTTTCGATTCATCAATTCATCACGCGTACAGGCCACAACAATCTAGTTATCACACACGTTACGTAATTAAGTAAAGTTATCTATTATTAAATTAACTGTTTAATATACATCTCATTAACTATAAGACTAATTAATGCTATCATTCACACTTGTAGCAATAACAGTAACAGTGGTTGCAATTATGAGGAAAGCTGGAATCTCGTTAGTGACACTGCGACCTTTGATTCGGACTCACGGCAAATTAATAAAATCGCCTCGTTACTACATCTATACCTGCGTGGAATACTTTAATCTGTATGCAAATTAATGCCGCCAATACTAATAGACCCCATACTATGGAAGCCGGGCTTCGTTCAATATTATGCTGCCACGGGATTCGATATTACCATCAATTTATAAGAGAATTTTCGCACTGTTTTATACTGTGTATGGGCGATAATATCAGCGCTTTTATACTCTAGCTAGAACAAGTCTTGGCTAGCGTGTGAAACTTGATATTTAATTATACTAAAATATTGCTTTCCATCTTTTCCAATTTAATTACAGATCGTCCTCTTCTATGTTGTTGTAAAATTTATAAATAACTGTGTATCCGATGAAACAATCATAGAACACAGTCGAATTAGCATGACTGTAAGGTAAGTAGGACAGACAGAATTCTATACAAAGATTACAGTCATTACTGATTGATTCTCTCAGCAACTGGTCCAAGGATGGTGCATACACTTGCATGTATAATCAATATCACACGACCTTCCTCGAAGGTCGTAGTACAGGAGGCTTGTACGAGACAGTGGTAGCTTCGCCCTCTGCTGTCGGGTATTAATGATTCTATTAAACTTAGCCTCAGAGGCTCCGCGCCAGCCGAAATTTATGACGTCCGTAAGTTTTACTAATAACTCGTCTACCTGGTCATAAACCTGCGGTTTGATTTAGTGTTTCGTTTGTTTTAAGCCGTGGTTTTTAATAAAACATCTTTTTAGTTTTTTTCGAGAGGAAATTCTGAAGATGTGACTGTTCCCTCGTTATGTGGTTACCTATTCAAGTTGCTTTGTCACGTCACCTCTTCAATTTAGTTGTTGTGACAAGGGTCGTCAATTAATTTAACATACAATAA
The DNA here is from genome assembly GCA_950005045.1 of Agrotis exclamationis. Lineage (NCBI taxonomy): Eukaryota > Metazoa > Arthropoda > Insecta > Lepidoptera > Noctuidae > Agrotis > Agrotis exclamationis. Next base: position 957,040 of record OX465430.1, read on the forward strand.
CAGAGAACTTAACACAATAGCAACCTTTCCCAAAAACAAATGTTCTAGGAAATCTGACAGTGTAAGTGATATCTGTTACCGTGTTACAAAATTGATGTCAAATATAAATAATACCATTTAAATAAATCGAATGAATTTAATAGATTCCAAAAACAAAGTCATAAAAATAACAAACCAAAAACGGAAAAAACTTAACAATATTAATATTTTAAGGAATTCCAGCCAGTCAACTAACCATGACATTGACAAAATACACTCAAAGTTAACAATCCCACATGTGATATCCGATTTCGTTCGATTATCTCAAATCTTGAGCAGGACTGAGTTAACCGGACTCCGACAATGAGTAAACACGTCAGGAAAGGGTGGTGTCACTCGGAGCCGTGATGAATGCGTTTACGAACAAAACAAACAAACACGACGACATTTTGTTTTCTAACTACGACAAGGATGCGGGCGGTGCGGTGGACATTATATTTTAAAACCTTTAAATGCTACAAATGTGTGTGGGACCGGGATACTGCGCGACGTTATCTCATAATCTTTTCATCTCTCATAATCGAATCGAGCTTTTGTCATAGCGAGTTTTGTTCCCGCTGTGATAATTAATTACCTTAATGAATTGAACATGAATGTTGGTTTTGGTATTCCGGTGCTTGACGACGAAAATTAAATTACAATATGATGTCCTTTATCTGTAAAAAAGGAATCTTTTAGTATTAATAAATTATTTTAGACAATTGAATTTCCTATTAATAAAGCAATAGATTTTATCCATTCAAATTATTCTCGAGTAGAAGTTAAAAAAGCCATTTCTAAGAGACGAAACAATAGTAGAGCTGTGACTGCTGTGAGCAGTGACAATGACAATCGATATCTGAAGGGGGCCGATGTTTGGGTTATAGAAATAGTTGGGTTTGGGATTGCGCCACCCACTGGCCCCACAGCCGACTGCCAACCAGATGTACACAATATTATGGTAAAACATTCTACCAATGACTTGCTTACTGACATAAATGACAGCAGAAAGGAAACTGTTTTTATAAGGAATGACATAATAAGTTGCTTTTTACTTGACTGTGCTGATGGAAAAAGTATGAGATGTGTTGTAGTCAATGTGTAACAGATTAATATAAACATTTGAAATAATGAAGATCGTGGGACAGCTTTTGATAAAGTTATTGTTAGAGAGAGAGAGAAGTAATGTTTGAACTTGATACTTAATCAGGTGACATACTATTGTAAGTACAGATAAATAGTAAGATGTCACTATATCTTGATGTTTTTGTGTAGTAAGGTAAACGGCCCAGTAACCGTGAAGTTTTGAACTTCACTGACTTTGCAGGTACGCTATGGTAAAACTAGAAGACTTACAAAAAAAATAATTACATGACTAGAGAGATAATTTAAACAAGTTTTATTGTAATATTCTTTTTTTTAATTAGTATAAATTTTCTTTAACAATTAAAGAAAAATATAAAATAAAGGGCTAATTGTACCAGTACCCGGTAGATTTGTACTAGTAAACGTTAAATTGTCCCTGAATCCGGTAATATTCAATGCGAATTTGAACTCTATTGGTTTACGTTAAAGTTCACAGAAATAATACTTTTGCATTTCTGTGTAAAATAAATAAAGAAGGGTTTATCCAAAGAAAAGACATTTGTATTCATGAAAAATTTTCAAATGTATTTATGAAAATTATTATAGGTAATAATAGTTAACATCGCGAAGTTTAAACTAAGTATTCATGATGTTACTTAGTTTAAACTTAAGTTTAAACAAAAACTTAAGTTTAAACTAAGTATCATTATGAATACGCGTAATTTGTTATCCAACGTCGACCGTGAGATACCGAACTGCTTGGCAGCAGCTGAAGTTGAGGCTCCTTTTATGACTGCTTATTATTATCAGCCCATTGCCGTCCACTGCTGAACGTAAGCCTCCCCCAAAGAGTGCCAACCCTCCCGGTCCTGGGCAGTCCGCATCCATCCGCTGCCAGCCACATTCCTCAATGACGACCCATCTTTTCGCAGGCAGTCCTACATTACGTTTGCCCATTCGCGGTCTCCACTCCAGCACTTGTCTACTCCATCTAGCTTCGGTCCGTCTACAGATGTGGCGGCCCACTTCCACTTCAACGTGCTTATTCTACGCGCAATGTCGATTACTTTGGTTCTCTGGCGAATGACTTCGTTCCGAATTCTATCCGCCAGAGAGACTCCGAGCATTGCTCTCTCCATTGCACGCTGAGCAACCTTGAATTTATGGACCAGGCCTATGGTAAGTGTCCACGTTTTGGCTCCGTAAGTCATTACGGGTAGAACACACTGGTTGTGCCGCCCAGCCCAAGCTTATCCTTCTGGTTGCTTCCTTCTCAAAGTTGTGCCGGCCCAGTTGTATAGTTTGGACTAGATATATTCTTGCACAACCTTGAGGGCAGCACCATTTACGATTGCAGGTCTCGGATTATCATGACCATTGAACATGAGTTTGGTTTTGTTTAAATTCATTCCGAGACCCACACGTCTTGAAGAATCGCTTAGGCTGTCCAGCATTACTTCCAGCTCCTGCAAAGATTCTGCCATGATGACAATGTTATCCGCAAATCGAAGGTTTGAGATGTACTGACCGTTGATATTTATACCACGTCCTTTCCAATCAAGCGTCTTGAAAACGTCCTCCAACGCGTTTGTAAACAGTTTCGGAGAGATGACGTCTCCCTGTCTTACCCCTCGACGTAGTTGGATTGGTTTTGTACTGTATTCTTGTACTTGGACGGTCATAGTTGCGGCCTTATACAGACATCTCATCACCCCAACGTAGCGGTAGTCGATGAGGCATCTCTGCATGGACTCCAGCACAGCCCAGGTCTCGACAGTATCAAAGGCTTTCTCGTAGTCCACATACGCTAGGCACAGAGGCTTATTATATTCCTCGGTCTTTTGGATTATTTGCCTGAGGGTATGTAAGTGGTCCATGGTGGTGTAGCCTTTTCGGAACCCGGCCTGCTCCGGCGGCTGGAAATCATCGAACTTTTGGGCGAGACGATTCGAGATAACTTTCGAAAACAACTTGTAGACATGGCTCAGGAGTGAAATGGGGTGGTAGTTTTTAAGAAGCGTGTTATCGCCTTTTTTGAAAAATAATACCACCACGCTCCTGTGCCATGCGTCCAGTGATGTGCCAGCTTGACTGCTTCCATGGCCTTTAATATGGCTTTCTGCCTATCAGACATGGCTATCTGAAAAAAAATAACACTTTTCTTGAACATTTCTGAATTCGTATCAATAGGAAAATATAAATACCTACTTTTAAAATATTTTAACGACGGTATGTACATTAAAACATGGTAGTAATTCAATTACTTAAAAACAAACCAAAACCTAAAGGTTACAAATTGTGAAAAAGAAACGTGGCGTGTGGAATGGATATCTGTCCCCCAGGGCAGTATAATTAAAAATCTTGCCTCAATTGTCTTTAACACCTTAAATTAACTCAAGCTCAAGCTTACATGATAGAAAAATGGATAGAGCAGCGTTATTAAAAAGAACAAGTTACACAAAATTAAAATTAAATTAGTCGGGTAATCCCAGATGGAGTCATGTAAGTTTTCCAGGTCCATGTCTTTGTCCAATTCAATTTGACCAATCACTCGCCACTCAATCAATCACTCCCAGAAGCGATAGTAAAGATGTTACACATCATCAACTAAGGAGGCTATCGAATCCAGGTGATTACAACACAAACAAGGAACATAGAAACTTCATTCTGTTGATTCGAAGGAAAAGAGAACTTAACACAACGCAATAAGGACGATGTCGGGTTTAAATGCGACTTTTAATGCAAGTCCCAATATCCGGCAATGTATTCCACAGTTTTAAAGGAAAATGAGACCTATTTCAAGGTAAAAAGTACACAATAACGGGTTTCGGTACAACGTGTATTACCGGGTTCATCATGTACCAATATCCGGTAAAAAAAATACGATTTTAACGGGTACTAGGTCAAGAAGGGTTTGTTAGTACCAATAGATGTGAACGGCAAAATAAATTATTTCTCAATTAGATTCACCTCAATTTATTGTTTATATCGCAACATAATATACTCAAATATTTTATAAAATTAACACTCTTACCTTATCGTTATCCGTCGCAGTATGGCTAGCTCATCAATGCGACGTGGTGGTTTCGTAGTTCACTGACAGAACTTTGAACTTCCATAATATTTTCACAAAGCAAACTTTTGTCATCTCATGGTTTTGACACCATTAAACTTTTTAGACAATATTGCCATTACAATTGTACAAAATATTACCGAGAAGGTATTGCCCTTCGCAAACTTTACTTTATTATTGGTAGAAAAATGCAATAATAAAAAAACTGACTTGTTAACGGAGACTGGTACACTAACGGGAATACGTACTTTTACCTTAACCTTAACTTAATATCATGTTTAATCTGTCTCTGACCGTAAAAGTGTTGTTTAAACCCTTACTTGTCCATGAAACAGCTGTTTGGAAAATAAAGCAGACCAAGTTTATTGAACGTCTTTGTTTTATGTGCGACGGGGTGACAGCAGGCTGACCCGCACTAACCTGCGCTAACGCAGCGCGGTGTTCACAAAGCGCATCTAACAGCGGGTTCAGATGTCGCAATAATGTTCAGTATCTCAGCTACGCCCACATTTCGATAAACTATTTCCTTGATTCACACTTCACTTTACTGTCACACCTTAACTTTATTGGAAAGAGTAAACCTGTTGGAATTTACCTCATTATTTCCACATTCTATACAGAAAAGCTCTCTAGAAGATTCCGAGAATTCAATGTTACTGGAAACTTGTAAATTAAAAGCTTCCTTCCAAATTGATTAAATTCACCGATAGCCCACTAAATATTTATAACATGCTCGTTATTGATAAAATATCACATGTCGACCGTTTAATTTTATAAACATACAAGCCGTCCATCACGTGGGACTGATCACCGCCGAGGCGTTGTTACGATCGTTTCGACTATTTATAATTTTTAATCTATAATGAAATCTGCATGCATAATGTACATCATAAAAACAGTGAGGTGAGACCGAGGCTGCGGCTGCGCGAGCGCACCCGTGTGCCCACGCGCACCTATTGTAACCACCCACACCACGTCCAAACACACCAACTTAACGTTTACCGTCGCAACACACCATCTCCCTTATACACCGTTATTTTACCAACGAAAAGCAACCGCAAACATAATTTTGTTAACTTGGGAGGAACAAACTTACTTATGCCGTCATTTCAGCCAATATCAACCTTAAACAACTAAGATATAGTGTTGTAAACTACATTAGTGAAGGAAGTGAGTAAAGTAAACTAAAAGGAACAGACACCATTCACGTCCTGTCGCGGCCATACATAAATATCGCGTTAAATAAATCATCGGCGACATGTTTTGTGACGTTTGTATTTTTAGCTTTCGATTGTAAATTGTCAGTGCTGTGTTTATTTTATGGGAGGTAAAAAATGATAGATTCTTCGGTTGAGGTGCTTTGTCATGCGGACACTGGTTCTCTCGTATGAACTCGTATTTATTAACTGATCGCGTTGTTCGAACTAATTAAGCAAACAATGTTGTATGCAAATGAGGCTGAGATACTAACGAGAAACTAGATTTTAAACTAGTACTAAAACTGTCTATGACTTTATTCTAACTGCTTTGGTAAACAATCTCCTTCATAAAGAGAAATAAAAGTTATTTTACAGGCAAGCTTTATATTAGTTGGAACAAACAATCCAGCAGTCAACACCACTTAAACAGCTATTATTATCAGCTAATCGCTCAATAAACTTGTGCTAATTAGCTAATTTAACAGCCGTAATCAACTGCGGACACGCTACTAAGCTGAATGTTCAGCAGCTACATAAAACGTCTGCCTACGAGGCTACGACCAATCGTAAAACAGATTTAAACAAACGGACCACAGTGACGGTCCTCCATACGGCACCATTTTTTTTGCCCAGACAACCCTTGTCTTGTATTTTTTTCGTATAGCAACACTGTCTTTTTCTCTCGTGTATTTATTGTTTCTTTTGTCTTATTTCTATTGGAGTGGCAGACAAGCTGCAAAGGAATACAATTTAAAGCGGATTATCTGCCCGCATTAGTCAAAATATTGAAAAGTTGTGCCTACAGAAGATTGGTTGACATCCTTTGTGTGAGTAATGCTTTATTCTTTTTGAGAAGTGAATTTTCATGGCCAAAGCAAAACCTACTATTCTCATGATGAGGCCGCTTCTACGATATCACTGTAGTAATAATCAATGCTAGTGCTAGTAAGGCGATCATAATCACAGATTTTCTATCAGCTATTATGATGAGATTTTAAAAACGCTAGGAAAATCAGGCAATAAGAAAGCCGTGCCTCTCACCATAAAGTGTGGCCTGCCTACGTTAAACCGTTCGCGACATACCGTCCAACAGAGATACAGTCATTTTGGCGCGCGGGCCACAACATGGCGACGAGATGGAGACGAGAGATACTGGATGCAAAACCGGATTGATAGTGCTAGGTAGTGCGTCCCGTGACGTTTATTGCCATCCGGGGGCAAGAGTTATGGCCTGCCCGCACTCGCGGAAAGTTCGCTCCAAACTATTTATTGGCAACACTCCAGCCAAGGAAGCGACGACAACCCGCCGATATTAATTCATTCGATGCTCAGCTAAAAAACATCATATTTCCCCGATAATGGCATATGTCGGTGCCAGCCGTTACGTTCGCATGCAAATCAGATACCATCACACCCTCAGAGTTTCGTAAAGCTGCGTCTTTCACACGATGCAATAAATGAACGCAATTATATTTTATTGCGATATTATTTTACTTTATTTATACTCTCAGCTCTATCTTTGCAAATGCGATGATTTATTGATTCAGTATGTTTTCTCTGCGTTCCCTCCAGACGTTGTTTAACTTCGTGATCTCGCCGGTAATGACAGGATTATCTAAATCTGTCGGCTAACTACTAAACATATCGGTTTAAATTTAACGCTAACTTTAAAAAAAAACGAGAAGGTAACTAAATTAGTTACTAGTTTAGATATTTTATTATTGCAAAAAGTGTAACATTTTGACAACTCTATGACACAAAGCAATTACAAACAAAAGAATTCGAAAAGCGCGCGAATCCCGCAGACCGTAATAAAGCGTTTCTAAAGAAATTCGCAAAAAAAGTTCATTATAGTGAGCTTGCTTGTTGTGTAAACATCCGCTGGGTGAATCCGAACGCATTCGTGGGATGCCATCTTTTTTCTCTCAGTTTGGCGGGAAGATTTATGGGCAGTGACAAAGTCAATTTCATGGCACGACGCGACGCGATACGGCACGCCTCGGAGGCTTTTATGATGGAATTTGGCATGGCCTTTTAACTGTAATTGTCCTTAAGTAAACATTTTACCTGCCAATTTGATGAATCGCCTGTGTCGTTGTGAAGAGACGCTTTGTGTTGTGCCTGTAACAATTCAATTTCTAGAGGCTTTCGCGGAAGTAAGTTTAAATGGACGATATTGTCGTGTTACTCAGTAGGACGCTGTGCAAATGATCTGTAAGTTAAATGGCAGTCGCATATCTTAGGCGTGGTTTCATTGAAACTCAGAGATTTACAGTGTGCTTCCAGAGGACTTTTTCAGCCCTCACTTATGTTCTCTGTTTTATTCCCGTTTAAGACGATTTGAATAAAAAGTTTTTAAATACTATAGCCAATTTCAGTTTACAATAGTAATTTAATATTATTACATACATTATTTCGAGGTATTTTTATGGGAAATTGATCCTAATAAAAATCTGTAATTTAAAACGGGAAATCTGTTCAGTCTCGACATTTCAAATTGAGCAATATTTTAGTAAAGTAAATAAGTACCTTTACATAGTCAATTATATGAAGTAAATAGACCCTTATTTATGTAAACAGAAAACACGTTAAAAGGACACGTCAGTAGGCAAAATATGTTCTCTAGTATTAATTGGGAATTGTACCCAATCAGCATAAATATGTCAGAGTTTTCATAGTTTAAAATTGTTTCTGAACCAAAACTTTATTTTGCAAATGGAAACGAAATGTTAATGAAAGAAGTTGATCGGAATGAACACTAAGTTATAAGAGGGGTAGTAAATAATCAGGGTTTGTCGAAGTTGTATTATTTTGTCCATACATTTTTATTGAAGTTATAGTAACTATCGGTTTTACATAACGGTGAGTGGAGTGAATGTAGAGTTCCAAGAAATATCTTGCACGAAATTCAGTATTTTTTTGTAATTTGGTAACAAACTTTTATATATTTGTTAATTTGGCTTTAAACATTTATTTCTATCACGTCACATACGTAGTTTTATACACAAGTCCCTTCAACCCTATAATAAATATTCGACGTGTTTTCATAATAAAATTCAACTAAACGGATTCTCAACTGTCGCCATATTGATTGCTTCGACAATTTTATCGTTTGTTACGCAAAGCTGTCAAATGGAATGGGATTTTTTGAATTCGAATTCCGAACACGCGATCGACGCTTGGTATTTTTTTCGAATGAAGAACTCACTTTACTTCGTGCGTGCCAAAAAAGTTTAACTTGAAATAGGTAGGAATACCATAAGTTGGATGTTTCAGATATTACTGAATTGTGGAAAATTAGGCTTAAAATATTTTAACTCTGGTTACGCAAATCTTTTGTTTACGAATTTATAAATATGTATATCCTGTTGTTTCTGGGTAGAGTCCAAAGGCCGGAGTTTATGTTTTATGATCCTTGTGATTATTTCGATCAAATGGAGTAAATCTAGCATTCTAGGTATATGCAATTATGCACTAATCGTTGTGGATCAGATTCATTCAACTCTTCCGTAAAACTAACACGATATCGGTAGCTAACTAACTAAACTGAGCGCAGACATCTCGCTCTATTAGTAATTAATATGTCACCAACGAACCCTCCCAGAAACGCCACGGTTCATGGAAATGCACCGCAGAACTAATATTATCACTACAAATATCTCACGTCTCTGCTACCGATTCCCAGAAGAATATAGTTTTTTTTTCGTCACCAGCTATCCTGTCACTTTTATCCGTTCGAGCATTTTTCATTCGTCCCGCTTATTACGTGTCTAAATATCAAGTTACACGCCACACCTGTTGGTGACGAGCTTCGCCTTCGATAACAGTGCTTATGAAAATTGTCACTTTATTATTTTTGGTGCGAATGTGAGCGCTTGCATGCGTCGCTCGCGGTGTTCCCCATCAATTCAGCGGTAATGAGAAGATGCGCTGATAGTGACAGGTCCGGCCGCAGACGCACGGCCCGGCGCCTGACAGCAGGCGTGGCCAACTAACGAGCCATGTCCCTCCACTCAAAAAAAAATAACACCGTCTTATTCAAGATATTTGTCGACGCTCGCAGTGTTTTCGTTCCAATTAATGTATCGAGAGCGCACGAACCGAGCGTAATCGATTTTGAATCTGTCACGAACTCGACTACACGTTCCCTACGACAAGAAATCGATTATAGATTAACTGAATCGACTGGTTTTTGGAGCTCAATTATTTACATTTAGTCGCATTTCTCTTTTATCTTTTGTTTAACAGATGATCGCAGTCAGGCGGTCGGACAAACGTGTTCATTTGTCCCCTGCGTCACATTTTATTTGGACGTGACATAAAATCTCTCTCGGATTAATCAACGCTTTATTTATGAGCAGTAAAGTTTGTAAGTGTGAGAAACCTACGCGTAGCAGTAGGTGGTCACGCACGTGTGTAGATATATCTGCAGCTTCTCAACATTAATAAAGTCCGCTACTTTTCCTAATGTCTGTTTTACATGACGGGTATTAATTTCGAATGATTTGTGTCAACTATAAAACTAACGTTAGACACCATTAAATAACTTGTAGCATGTCGTATAGAATAACACGTCGTTCGATCATAAACGTGCCTCACCGTGGTCCACTCGATCTCGTCGCTACGATCTCGCTTGTTACCCGGACGATGCGACAAACGCCATTATTTCCTCCTCTGTGACAGCGAGGCACTTTATACAAGTCAGCGGGCGTAGGTGGTCCGTATCTCGGACTCCCGGACTCGACTTCCTAAGTCAACAGTTCTCGCTGTGCTTTTGTTGTCTCTACACTATTGTCCTCGTGAAACAGAGACAGACCTCCAGCGCCCGCCACACAGACGTTCCAATAAAACCTCTATGGCTCCTTTTAAATTAAAAACGATCGTAAAATGTTTCAATAAAGATCTGTTTTCGCAAACATTAGGAAAACATATTTCGTTGGAAGCTTTTACGACTCCATTATCATATAGATGCGTGTGTGGGGTGTTATTAAAAAAATATTGGTGTGTGGCCGGTGCCGACCGCGCGCAACAAAACGCCATTTGCACAATCTCCCGGTTAAAAGTAATATTGTTTGCATTATGAAAGCTTTTTCGCGCCATATTTGAATTTATATTGAGCGTTTTGTGTCTGCGTTGGAAATGCGCTGCCTACGCGTTGTTTCCGTGTAGTGTTTATATCTCACAGATTTATTACGTTATAAACCTGCTTACTTATTACTGACATAGCGTTTTAGGATAGCTTTGAATATTAAGATTTCGTTTACGAAAAAGGAACTGGCGACTTGTGAAACCAAGTGACTCACTACAACCAACGAATGCTCACACATAAGGATCAACATTTTAATTGATCAATTAACAAGATTGAGAAAGATTAGTGCTATTACAAACACTTTAGTATACAACGGTTATATTGTACAATTAAGACGTCAAACTGTAATCAAATTACAGTTCGATGATAAAATATTCAAAAAGAATAGTAAAAAAAAAGCTTTTCTCTACCCATACTTTAACACATTTGAAAGCACAAAGGGAGTGTATCATAAGATATCAATATCCGTCTGCATTAAGCCAATACCCTCTTAATAGTCGCGACGAAGTTCGCATGCACCCACACAGCAGCTTACATTACAACTTACACTGGTTTACCATAAAAAGCACATTATTTACTTACGGTGCGCCGTAGATCGTCGCGAACATCACGCTTGCACGCCGCACCACACTCTCCACCACCAATCGAATACTAATTACCATTACAAAAGTGAATAATTCATTTGTCGTGTGCATAATCAACCACCAATCTTCCCTGAGCTTTCAAAATCACGTTTTCTTTAAAAAACGGGGGGTCTACATACCCTGGTCGGTTAGATTGGAAGCCAAGATCGTACGCATCTGTATTTTACTACGAAACTCGTTATAACGCGAAAGTGAATGAAGTATACGTGTCGAATGATGAATAATGATTGACGGGAATGGTTCCCGTTTCGCTGATGTGGGAGTTTTACTGGCATATTAAATTTACTTGTTTTTATCGAGACTACTTTTTGGCACTGGTAAAAATTCTGGATTTATATTATGTCGCATTATGATGTTCTTTTAGAGTTGGGCTTCGTTAGTTACTAATGTCTTTTTTCATCATCATATTTCTTGGTGAACAAATAGTTACCTACAGCATCAGAAAACCTTCTGAATTAACATAATCATTTTTTGGTTTGTCCATGTTCCAATTGTATCAAAGTTCTTACATTATAAATTAATTCGGCTTTTCACACTCCGCTACATAAAATGTACTGTTTTAAACCGAAATAACAACCATTTTTCTCAATTAAAACTATATCAATATTTGGCCACTCTTTTTATCGTTGAACAGTTTACACACGACCGTGCATCAGTGTATTTAATAATGTAAATAAAACCAGAACACAGGTTTTCCCATATCTTTATTATTATATTTATTCGTGTATTTCGTACATCGTTCGTTCAATTTTGGTAATTGAGGCACAACGCAGCCATTGTCTGATTGAATGTAAAATGAAATCTCCATGTTATTTCAACAATATTTGCTTACGTTGATTGAAAAGATTGCATCGTTCACTAGTAACATCTTCTAAGCTGGGTGCTAGGAATGGAGATCATTAGAGTAAAGCCTCCTGCAGACACACGCGATTAATCGCGCTGCGACAACGAGCCAAGCTAATTTCCACTCTAAAATACTGCGAATGGACCGCGACATGTCGCCCCGCGCGTTTAATCGCGTGTGTCTGCAGGAGGCTTAAGTTACTCTAATGACATCTATTCAAACATTGATATGCCTCTTTGAGAAGTTCTGACCTAGTGATAACATCTCCAACTTACAAGAAAAATGCCGCAAAGAGAAATTGGCATTTTGAGAACTTGTCCTTTTGTGACTCGGTTGCCATATTGAGAATTCGTTAATTTGCACCTAAACCGAACACAACATAATAAGTTATATAGCAACCGAGTCACAAAAAGACCAGTTCTCAAAATGGCAAATTCTTCAATTACTTTTAATTATTGAAAGGTGGATTACATGGATGTATGATTTTTGTTGACTGTTTTTGATATAATACAGTATTTATAATTATACTTTTTTTGCCAACAAATATATACTCATAACCTTCTTTCTGTCTTACCTGGGTATATGTATTGAAACTACACACTATACAAGCCTTTAACAACAACATTCACAGAAGTCCACCTTCTATCATCATCATCAGCCTCTATTGTTTCCACTGCTGGGACTCAGGCTTCCTGTCTGTGGGAGAGAGTGGGCCCAGTGCGGGTTGGTAGATGTCAAATGTCTTCGAATTTTTGGTCGTAAGGCATGCTGGTTTCCTCATGATGTTTTTCTTTTCCGTGTTGAGAACAGGGGTGATGAAATAAATTACACATTCCGACGACCTACATTTTGTTAGTAGGGTCCGATAACACTGGGCCACCGCAGTTTCTATAAACCTTATAAGTAGCACAGAATACTTAAACATAAATTAAACGTAGAAAATCCTAAATTCAATAAGGTACAGCAAAATTCTATTATAAATTTACAGTTATTTTCAGATCTTAAAAAAATTAAGCTACATTAAGAAGGAGGAGGAAGTTAATGTGTTAGAAAGTCAAATTATTTACCATAAGATTATTATTTTAAACTTTCTTAATCCTACTAAATTTATCGTATAACTGTGTATGATACTTGGTACATTTCGTCTGTAAGTACATAATACATATTTGTTTAATCAGTTGACAGTATGCGCCTGCGCAAACATTCAAATATACAGTGCGTTTGTACAGCACATAACTCTGATTGGATACTTTGGGATGCCAAGGTGTTTTGTGGTTTTATTGTACTGTTTACGGTGAAGCACATTTTTATATTTTGTATAAGCTAACGGGTACTTAATAATAATAGGCTATTTTTGAAATATAGGCCTTTGCGCTGTTGGAAATTACGAAACGCTCAGCCAAATCAAGAAGTGAAAAATCTGTCTAGATTCTACTTCGGCTCTTCAATATCATGAAACCTTGTTCTTTTATCGTGAATGAGATCAATCTGTGTTGTCTTCACTTTCTCGTCGTATCGTCAACATTATCTAGTGTTGACATCGTTAAGATTGGCACCTCTATTAACTTTTACAACATTCTCAACACGATTATTTTCTCCCTCGATCTCAAATTTCATATCTTTGATATTTAAACGGCCGTTCCATAAAATTATATTGAAATCAGATATTTTTTCGTCAGATCAAAACTTCGCAACGGTTAAAAGTTATGATAACTCAATAAATCTATAATAAGCGTTTCTAAGCGTTCATCATTGGCTCAATAAACCGTTTATTTATAACAAATATATACAAATTTAAATTGCTTCATACATTATTTATTACAGACGGCGTCGGATTGGCAACGATTTATATAACTTGTTGTAAATCTCTCTTTTCACGCCACTTTTCATTCCCATGGATCGAGTATTTTAATATTTTTATGAGGTGGCGAGTTGAGTAAGCTTGATGTTTTGTTTTTAAAGGGAAAACATGTAGGTTTATTTAGAGTATACTAGTCCATTGCAGGGCAGAGCTAATTGAAAACAGACAGTTGGTTAACAGAAGACCAAATTAGCCTGAAGCCTTCAGAGGGGATGGGCAGGGGGCCACTAGCTACAACAAGCGCCCTGTGTGGGTTAGTTCATCATCATCAGCCTTTAAATGTTCCCACTGCTGGGACACAGGCCTCCTCTCTGTGAGAGGGAGTGGGCCGTAATCTACCACGCGGGCCCAGTGCGGATTGGTAGATGTCACATGTCTTCGAATTTTTGGTTTTAGGACATGCCGGTTTCCTCACGATGTTTTCCTTCACCGTTTTGAGAGCAGTGTTGTTGAAATAAATTACACAAAGTAATGCGCCTGACTGGGTTCGAACCCACGACCTACAACTCGTAAGTCGAGGCCAATACCACTGGGCCACCACTGCTCTCACTGCTGTTAGTTGATGTGAATGAATTTTGGATCTAGGATGAGAGTGATGAAAAAATAACACAAATCCACCTTTCAATAATTAAAAGTAATTGAAGAATTTGCCATTTTGAGAACTGGTCTTTTTGTGACTCGGTTGCTATATAACTTATTATGTTGTGTTCGGTTTAGGTGCAAATTAACGAATTCTCAATATGGCAACCGAGTCACAAAAGGACAAGTTCTCAAAATGCCAATTTCTCTTTGCGGCATTTTTCTTGTAAGTTGGAGATGTTATCACTAGGTCAGAACTTCTCAAAGAGGCATATCAATGTTTGAATAGATGTCATTAGAGTAACTTAAGCCTCCTGCAGACACACGCGATTAATCGCGCTGCGACAACGAGCCAAGCTAATTTCCACTCTAAAATACTGCGAATGGACCGCGACATGTCGCCCCGCGCGTTTAATCGCGTGTGTCTGCAGGAGGCTTAAGTTACTCTAATGACATCTATTCAAACATTGATATGCCTCTTTGAGAAGTTCTGACCTAGTGATAACATCTCCAACTTACAAGAAAAATGCCGCAAAGAGAAATTGGCATTTTGAGAACTTGTCCTTTTGTGACTCGGTTGCCATATTGAGAATTCGTTAATTTGCACCTAAACCGAACACAACATAATAAGTTATATAGCAACCGAGTCACAAAAAGACCAGTTCTCAAAATGGCAAATTCTTCAATTACTTTTAATTATTGAAAGGTGGATTTGTGTTATTTTTTCATCACTCTCATCCTAGATCCAAAATTCATTCACATCAACTAACAGCAGTGAGAGCAGTGGTGGCCCAGTGGTATTGGCCTCGACTTACGAGTTGTAGGTCGTGGGTTCGAACCCAGTCAGGCGCATTACTTTGTGTAATTTATTTCAACAACACTGCTCTCAAAACGGTGAAGGAAAACATCGTGAGGAAACCGGCATGTCCTAAAACCAAAAATTCGAAGACATGTGACATCTACCAATCCGCACTGGGCCCGCGTGGTAGATTACGGCCCACTCCCTCTCACAGAGAGGAGGCCTGTGTCCCAGCAGTGGGAACATTTAAAGGCTGATGATGATGAACTAACCCACACAGGGCGCTTGTTGTAGCTAGTGGCCCCCTGCCCATCCCCTCTGAAGGCTTCAGGCTAATTTGGTCTTCTGTTAACCAACTGTCTGTTTTCAATTAGCTCTGCCCTGCAATGGACTAGTATACTCTAAATAAACCTACA
The DNA here is from genome assembly GCA_950005045.1 of Agrotis exclamationis. Taxonomy (NCBI): domain Eukaryota; kingdom Metazoa; phylum Arthropoda; class Insecta; order Lepidoptera; family Noctuidae; genus Agrotis; species Agrotis exclamationis. The sequence continues at coordinate 972,648 of OX465430.1, forward strand.
TGTTTTCCCTTTAAAAACAAAACATCAAGCTTACTCAACTCGCCACCTCATAAAAATATTAAAATACTCGATCCATGGGAATGAAAAGTGGCGTGAAAAGAGAGATTTACAACAAGTTATATAAATCGTTGCCAATCCGACGCCGTCTGTAATAAATAATGTATGAAGCAATTTAAATTTGTATATATTTGTTATAAATAAACGGTTTATTGAGCCAATGATGAACGCTTAGAAACGCTTATTATAGATTTATTGAGTTATCATAACTTTTAACCGTTGCGAAGTTTTGATCTGACGAAAAAATATCTGATTTCAATATAATTTTATGGAACGGCCGTTTAAATATCAAAGATATGAAATTTGAGATCGAGGGAGAAAATAATCGTGTTGAGAATGTTGTAAAAGTTAATAGAGGTGCCAATCTTAACGATGTCAACACTAGATAATGTTGACGATACGACGAGAAAGTGAAGACAACACAGATTGATCTCATTCACGATAAAAGAACAAGGTTTCATGATATTGAAGAGCCGAAGTAGAATCTAGACAGATTTTTCACTTCTTGATTTGGCTGAGCGTTTCGTAATTTCCAACAGCGCAAAGGCCTATATTTCAAAAATAGCCTATTATTATTAAGTACCCGTTAGCTTATACAAAATATAAAAATGTGCTTCACCGTAAACAGTACAATAAAACCACAAAACACCTTGGCATCCCAAAGTATCCAATCAGAGTTATGTGCTGTACAAACGCACTGTATATTTGAATGTTTGCGCAGGCGCATACTGTCAACTGATTAAACAAATATGTATTATGTACTTACAGACGAAATGTACCAAGTATCATACACAGTTATACGATAAATTTAGTAGGATTAAGAAAGTTTAAAATAATAATCTTATGGTAAATAATTTGACTTTCTAACACATTAACTTCCTCCTCCTTCTTAATGTAGCTTAATTTTTTTAAGATCTGAAAATAACTGTAAATTTATAATAGAATTTTGCTGTACCTTATTGAATTTAGGATTTTCTACGTTTAATTTATGTTTAAGTATTCTGTGCTACTTATAAGGTTTATAGAAACTGCGGTGGCCCAGTGTTATCGGACCCTACTAACAAAATGTAGGTCGTCGGAATGTGTAATTTATTTCATCACCCCTGTTCTCAACACGGAAAAGAAAAACATCATGAGGAAACCAGCATGCCTTACGACCAAAAATTCGAAGACATTTGACATCTACCAACCCGCACTGGGCCCACTCTCTCCCACAGACAGGAAGCCTGAGTCCCAGCAGTGGAAACAATAGAGGCTGATGATGATGATAGAAGGTGGACTTCTGTGAATGTTGTTGTTAAAGGCTTGTATAGTGTGTAGTTTCAATACATATACCCAGGTAAGACAGAAAGAAGGTTATGAGTATATATTTGTTGGCAAAAAAAGTATAATTATAAATACTGTATTATATCAAAAACAGTCAACAAAAATCATACATCCATGTAATATAAACTGGCCTCATTTCCAGCTTGATCTGACGTATTGAGTTGACAAGCTCGATGATAATTCACGATGATTGAATTTCGCCCGAATCAACTGCGCTTGTGGTCCACATGCCAATCACAATGACACTCACGCCACTCGCGAAATGCACCAAATTAAGTATCAAGTTAATTCGGAAAATTAAGTCTCATTTGTGAAGCTCGAGTTAAATACAATGTGAGCTTGCAATTAACTATGTAAATGAATGGAGTAAGCTGCTGAAGTTTGTATTGTAATGAGGACGTTTTTCGACAAACTAGGTACAATTCTCTTGCACTGGGTGATATGGTCGCTAAGTGAAAATGCCCTTTAAACAGTACGTACAGCGAGTACTTGGGCAGGCGATTATAACAAGTAAAGTCATACCTTTATTTATGGTCAGAAAAATCAGCAAATACACCCACAAAAATCAGGAAATACGCCCAGAAAAATTTGGAAATACGCCCAGAAAAATCAGGAAATACGACCGAAAAATCAGAAAATTCGCTCAGATAAATCAGAAAATACACCCACAAAAATCAGGAAATACGCCCAGGAAAATTAGGATATAAGTACGCCCAGAAAAATCAGCAAATACGCCCAGAAAAATCAGGAAATACGACCGAAAAATCAGTAAATTCGCCCAGATAAATCAGAAAATACACCCACAAAAATCAGGAAACACGCCCAGAAAAATTAGGATGTAAGTACGCCCAGAAAAATCAGCAAATACGCCCAGAAAAATCAGGAAATACGCCCAGAACGTCACCCTCTGTGGTGGATTAGGCAGATGTAAACCTAATAGTTACTACACTTGCACTCGCAGCACTCGTTTCTCACCAGTTATGTGTGTGTATGTATGTGTATGCTATGTCTTAGGGGGTAATCATGTTGCTATCAATCGCACACTATTAAGACTCCATGCCTGCTACTATGAAAACCCAATAACATTTTTCCCAAACTAGGGGTCAAACCCAGGTTCTCATGCACTAGACTTTTTATATCATTATGGTCACCGTAGCCTATGGCGCTTGCAACACTAGAGGTATCACCTGCGGGTTGCTGATCCTGCGATAACTTTTTCACGCCCGTTTTAAAGAGCCCCATGTTGTAGCTGATTGGGAAGCCTAAATATGCAAGGATTTTACTTAAATCTCCAGGTGCAGGATATTTTCTTCTCTCCTTTAAATAGAACATAACATATATTTCAGGTTATTCTACCCTGTCCCTGAATACTACTTAAATGAAAAACTTACTGAAACTGCTCTACCGTTCCGGAGTACAAACGAAAATATATCGGCATTATTTTCAGTGCGGTGCCGTGCATGCAGCGCAATGCTCTCCGTGCGGCAATAACTGGTTTAATTACGGCATAAATTATCGCCGGCTACCGGACCGGTGCCGGTGCCGTGCCGGCGAGCAACACACTTTGTTACAGAATAGCCCAGCCTCACTTAATGGACCATGATTTATTCTTTATTATGGACTACTACAAGATGAGGTGATGTTTAGGATTCATGGCTTTTGGTTGTAAAATGAGTTCTTACAGAGATTTTTCAAGTAGTTTCTAGGTGAAAATCTCGTCATGCAGTAAGGGTGAATTTCAGTGTTTCTCGTTAACGTTAACTTGAACTATCTTTTAAGAAAGCGAAGTTTCAAAATTGCACAATTTATTTTAGTGCACACTGTCTAGTTCGGCCGTTACAACTTCATCGACAGGTTCTATAATTTAAGAAAACCTCATAAAATTCCCCAAAAAAACACATTGAACGCGAACCAAATCCAATTTTTCCACCGAATTCATAGGAACACGAGTCATGGCCACTACAAACAAGTCAACATTTTTCAATAAAAAACATTTGGCAATTTTGAAACTAATCTGTGCACAAAGGTCGTTTGCGTGCGATCACGCGGAATTTAAGCGGACGGTATGCGGCGCGACTAACGACGCGTTGCGGCACAAATCGCGCGACTAAATCAACGCACGCGCGACTGATCGCGTTTACACTCATTACCCAGCCGATGCTCCTGTTGATTTTGAGCAGATGTTTTTACTACACTTTCTTTTTCTTGCCGAGAGAGAATTTTTCAGTCTGATGTAATAGAAACGAACAAAAAGAGGAAAAGCTCAGTATTATGCTGAGTAGCAAAGGTAACTAACATAATATAGGTAGAGGTACATAAGCATGTGAACGATCTACGAATGTGACGCTTAGCCATTAAATGTACCATTGATCCGTTCATGACTGTTCCATTCATACCGTATCATACATGAACGGGATAGCCCTATTCAACAATTTCTAAGCACCATAATGCTAGATTTCTGTTCTTAGTTGAGGAATTTAGAAAATGAAATCCACTGCTATTTATTTCCCACAAATTCCGCTGCCAGTCTAACATGGAAATACGTAATTTATTGAAGTTTGAAAGACGAAAAACTTTATCTAACAACTTCCAACTAAAACTATAAATCAACATGACACATGTCAGTTTCCTGTTCCCATGCCAGCGAGGATAATCGGCAAAAATATCGAATATCTATTCGGAAAACGTATCGATACATCGACAAATAAATACGAGTGGTGGTACGTTCGTCCAGTGCGAACGCGGCCTACATAATTCATGAGGTGGTCAGCTGTGACTGTACAAGCCGATATTGCAAGAGTTTTGGGTCTCCACAAATTAAAAATGTAGTACTCCGGTACTTTTGGATTGGAACCCGACATTAAAATAGGATGGGACTGGAAAGTTGTTCCGTCTGTTTGTTTGTCTATGGTAATCTATGGTCTGGTTTGTTTCCGCCCACGTTTACGACTAAATGATACACAAGGAAGCTTTATGCAGATTAGGGTGAAAAGCTATGGAGCATAATTTTTGTTTGAACCTTCTGACAGGCGAGTTTTCCTAAAATCAAGCATTTAAAACTTCTCATATTCAGGGCTATCGTTTTTAGCTATAAATCAGCTAGCAATTAATATGATTAATATCACTGAGCGTCAAGGGGTTACTCTAATGAGTCTGATTTCAAGCTTCCATAATAAGAATTGTTTTAAAGTTAGCACTTACACAACGAGTGAACATTAAAGAAAGGGTAAAATTATTTGATGTAATGGTTGTTTTCGACGCTGTAGAAGTGTCGAAGTTTTATGAAAATCGTAATGAAAATACAGTAGTGCGATAAGAAGGAATAGCGGATACTTGCTAAGTTTCAAATGCTACCCTCGCTGATACTTAGAAATATGTTATGTCAAACAAATTAGGTAATAAGCTGCAACATAATTGCTTTGGCAAATGGCTATTCTGTTACCAGTTTCGTCTAGCTGAAATGAACACGATAGAGGAATCATGTCTACTTTCAAATAATCTTACATCTATAAATATCTACCAGCATGCTTGACAAGTCTATAAATTCCAAATTAGTTACCTTGACTTTGTGCTAATAGCGTTACAGCGGCGTCTAAGTTCTTTGTACTGATCATATCATTCCTTATTTTATTATGTCATCCGCCATCTTCTTTTTATTATTTCTAGAGATCCTAATACTTATGTATATCAGATCTAATAAATAAAATATACGATATTGATATTCAATGATAGTTAAATGTCCTTTTTAGCATCCGTTGTCGATATATTTGCAAATTAGTCGAATTGACACGTCTTCGAGGCTCCGTCGGCAGAATCAGTAATGAGAGGGTTTACTGCTTCACTGCTAACTAGCAATTAGCTAGCGTTTCTTGTGATAGAGCAGTTATATGTCGATGTGTGCGATTTGAAGGAGTACTGCCGCGTTGTAATATGTAGATGGGTTTTATTGGAGGAAGTGCGAGTGCCTCGTTTATAGGGGGTGTGTGTGGTCATAAATATTGTTTTTAGTAGGATCGGTTTGTTTACCCCGTTGTATCAGCAGCCTCAATGTGAAATATACCTTCCATTTCTCTTTTGACGAGTTTCGGTATTCCTAACAAAACTCTTATTATAGAAGGCTCTGAAATCAGACCCATTGAGCTTAATTAACCCCTCAACGCTCTGTGATATTCAGTGCCAGCTGATTAACTTAAAGACGATAGCTCTGATTATGACGATTGCTAAGTCCCAAGCGTCCCTTAACCTAACCTTCAGCGAAACAGTTTAAAATGAACTCGTTTCAGGAATTAGAACCGAGTGTAACCGGAGCGGCCATTAAAGCTGTGGCGGAGTTACCAGCAAATTGTTTAGCTGCTTAATTAACTGGAAGTAATCCGGCCATACTGGTGACGTCACTACCGGTTGTACCCAGGAAGCCTACACTATATTTATACACTTTATTATAAAGGAAAAAGAAGAAAAAAGCTTAAAAATGGAACTTTTATAAATAAATCTCTCTTAAATTAAAAAAAATAAGGTTATCTAAAGACAGCGGATGCTTAGTCGATAATATTGTAATTATGCTAATTTAATCCATCTCAAAGATGCCGCCCGCGAATTTGCTTAAATATGTTTGCCGATAAGATATATGATATGAGTTAAGTCCCACAGAGATTTTCCAAAATATTGAAACAGCGGGGTTAGCGTTCCAAATACCAATTAATTATCAGCTTTGCAAACATGATTATCTTAATTAAACCCTCATTTATTTAAACAGCAATAAAACACTAATTATAAATATATTATACACATTAAGCATATTAAGGCTCTCTTAATTTGTATGGGCGGGGCGTAAAAGAAGTCGTTTTAATCATATTGATCACAATCCGATCAAGATTTTACTTTTTATTTTCTGTATGTTATAAGATCTCTGTGGTGCGATACTATCTGGTGTTTGTCGTAAACAGGGAGGTGTTAATGTTGCCAGTATTTGCATATTAATACGAGGCACCTCGTTCATTCGTTCGTTTACCCCGATCGGCTGTGTAACTATTACTTTATTGGTGGGTTGTATATTTTAGCATGTTATTAGTTTCCCAGACATTTCCAATTCAAGTGATTTGTTTGTGAAGGTCCTTTGTGTTCGTCTTATTTGGAGCGAATTCAGCTGAAACCATAACTGAATCTATGCTAATCTTCTTATTTGTATTTAATAATTTTCGCCTTTAAAGTATCTGATTAAGCTTCCACCTTTCAATAGAACTAACATAATGTTACCGTTGTCTACTTTCCTGTATTGTTGTTTTAATTTGGGGCCTTATGACCCATTACCTGTGAATTTTCACTGTTATTTCTACTTCGTTAATAGCAATGTGTCAATGTCGAATTACCTCTACTTTATCTATGGATTGTAGTGCCATCAACAATAATAGACTGGTTCTAGTTGATGACACTCATAGAAAAAGAACCACCTTAACTGGAGCCATTCAAAGCTTACTAGACGTCCTTAACTAGCTGACATCCCACGCCTCCCTCTGCAAAGGCTCATCTCGCTATTTATAATCTCCCGATCAATTCGCCTAGCAAACATTGTATTAATCCTCTTTCCATGCTCCATCAATAAATCAAACTACGATCATACTCTTAACTTTCATGCGGTGTGCGTAGGAGCGCAAATAAAAGACGATCGGTGGTCGTGTGTCGTAAATAATGTACGGTATCGATTACTATCCGTTAGTACAACGCCTCACTCTGCCTCCTGCTGCGTGCTGTGCGCCTGGTATCACGGACGTTTAGATCTCACGATATCACGGAACGACTGCTTTTGTGGCTGGAATTGAGGAAATAAGGACAAACCTTGAAATAAGTTACTTTCATATTCGGAGCACCTGGTACTCTAATACATATTATACTGAAGACTGTCAGTGTCCTCCGCTGTCCGGGAAACCATCTGTCCGTGTAGATTTGACAACATCGTTATTCAAATAAACAAAGCGTCTGAAAAACCCTTTAAAAAAGTTACTAAAAGTTCTTACTAATTCTTTATCCGAAAATCTACTTATCTTTTAATAAACCAACACAGACTATACAAAAAAACCCTCATAACCATAACGACATTTAACAGTCGCTCCATGTAAAGGCTCGCCCATAACTCACGATAAAATTGTTAAAATAAATAAATTAAATTATCTCCGTCCACCGGCCGGGCCGGTCGTTCGATCGTTAAATAATTCAATTCTACATCGTTTCTACATAATGTCGCTATATTGGTTCGTATGAAAATGTTAAAAACTTCACCTGGGCGCGTGTGAAAGATTGCGAACAGAGATAGCTTAGGAATGGCCACACAGGCGGATGCAACGCTTGAATGGCGGATGACATTACATTCATGATTTTGGATCTTCATTAAAATGTTTCTGGGTACTGTGAAAAGAAGGTGGGATGTGTCATGTCAACCTCTTATTACGGGTGTCTGATATAATGTAGCTGCTACATCGCCTTTTATCTGCTTCGAAACTGCACTCTCGCCCGGGCTCGGGTGCAATAATAGTCTTTCACGTTTTCATAAATTTTCCACAATATTTCCAAGTAAGCTGTTAAAGCTACTGGTTGTCCATTCGAATATTAAACCCACTTAAGTCCGAACACGCAAGCACAATCATTTACAACACCTATAAAACATGATATATTTTTTACTTCAGTTAACTTGCAAATCGCATTCATAGGCTGAAGATTTATCTAGCACATCTTGTAATAATTTACATGTGAAATGTGCGGGGGGCGAGTCGTGCGCGGGCGCAGTTAATCACACGCCCACCAGCGCCACCTAGTGCACATTATTGTTTATAATTGTCTAGACACGCGACTCGCAACGTAGGCGCATTCCCAGCGATGCTAAATTGCTGACGAACTTTGATTCATTAGGTATCAGAGTAATCAGCAAATGGAGAGATCATCATTCATCGATTTTGACAGATAGTAAATCATCAAATGAGAGATTCATTTGATAATTTACTACCCCAAAAAAGGTATGGGTGAAGCGGAAGACATTTCCACAGCATTGACATCAACTTCAGTACATTATTTATCCGTCGGGTAGATGCAGGCTGTCCGTTTTTTTGAACCCTTATTGGACAACATCCGGCCAAGAACGATACAGTGAGTAACAAACACTCTTGCGCATAATTCTTGGAATAAGTCTGCGATCCAGATCAAACATATCATATTAATTTTGCAGGCATATTTTTAGTGTGATGGTATTTTGTTACATTAAACTTGATGAGAAGAACAGAAGAATCAGACTATTAAAAACATATTTTTATGGCCAGAAGTTCTCTCATCATCTTAATAGTCCAGTCAAGCTGATGACAAAATCAACATAAAAACTTAATAATTATCTACTCAAGAATCTAAAAAAAGGAATCCTTGTCAAAACAAACTTAATTTAAATAAGTATCCTTGGCAGTTACAAGTGATCGTCTGTCGCCCACTCCATATCTTTGAAACCATAATTAATTGAATGTTAGAGAATCCTAATTTTTTTCAATGTTCTGCCATTAGCCTTTTATTCACGAGTTTTATGACTATATTGACTCTTTGGGAAAGAAAAGATAAAATTCGTTTGTTTTTAGAAGATTATTATCTAATCTAATTCTGATATGGAATAATCTGTGGGATCTTAGTTTTAAAAGATTGCATATTTTATGATGTTGTTATCTTAATCATTTGTTAGCTGATGGGTCATTTGCATATACATACAACTTGTCTAATTTGTAAGCAAATGTCACTATGAATCATCGTTTATTTTTTATTTTTGAACGAAGCTCTACATATTTTTAAATTATACCTAAGATTCTGTAAAGCTGACCAGTGTGTAGTCTAAAGAGTACTCGTAACAGTGAGTGAGAGAGTGCATGGAATTTTATGGTTTAAAGCGTAATGTTAAATGTTTAACTTATAATATGTATAAAAAAGGTTACAAAAAAAACATGTTTTCGTTTTATAAGAAAAAAAAAGATAGTTAAAATCCGAATGAATAAGAGATACCGGAAACTTTCTTAAGCAGACTTTATCCACTATAGGTACTTAACATAAATCAGTGCTGTCATTAATACCTAAAACATGTTATGAGGTATATAATATTGTAACCCTAATTGACTAAATTGACGTAGTATCGGGTCAGGGGGGCGGAGTTGCGAAATGCTCGCGTACGGCACTCTTGCGCACGTCGAATGCGATTAGTGCCCGTATTCCTCCAATAACAGGGCTGGCACGCAGCGACGCGCGACGTGAGCATTTGATTTACGTATTCGTCTTTGCACAGCCCTGAATTGTATGTATAAAAGCCTGCATATGATGTAAGGTAGAGGTGTAGTACCTCAAACTCTTAGCTTCTCCTTAACCGGTACCAAAAGGTAGAAATGGGTCACATATAACAAGAATAAAATATTTAATCGTCTACTGGAATTATACAAATCCAGACTCCATGGCTGGTTCCTCTAAATCAGGGTTTCTCAAAGTGGGGTTCGCGAACCCCCAGGGGTTCGCCATTCGACGGCAGGGGGTTCGCGACAAGATTTACGTAATGGTGGCTTGATAACTGCCAGGCATACAGGCAACATACTTATTTGAGAGTGGGATTTCACACCAGATCATAATAAAAATTAAATACAGAAATCAACTTGATACCTAATCAGATTTAAGGTAAAAATTGTCCAAAATTACTTCTAAAATTGAATCCATTTGCGACAAGAAACAAGCACACCCATCACACGAATATTTTTTATTTTGGCACTTTATTTTATTTTAATTCACCTTTTATTCAAATAAAAACCTTATTTTCTTCAACAGTCAATTTTATTAGTATTTTCTTTGGGGGGCGGGGTTTAATTAGTTAAGGGTTCGCTGTCACCTGGAAATTTTAACAGGGGTTCGTGGAGCCGAAAGTTTGAGAAACCCTGCTCTAAATCAAACCCAGGACCTCACGCTCCCCGGGTCAACAGCGCGTCGTGTTACACGCACACCTCAAAGAGCTGTCAGCACAATGACGGGGCCCCAGGGCCAAAGCCTGCCGGGGTCACGGGACTAACGAGTAACCGTGGCCCCGAAACGTAAAGGGCTATTGAAGGACATCGTGGATTTTAGTCAGTACAAGTCTTACAGTCCCTCCTACCCTGCCCTGGGTGGAAGGACTCATTTGATGATTTTACCACGATAAAAAAAACGTGGGAAAAAGGACATCGCGCTTGAGATCTCTAGACCAAGGAAGCAGTCTTGGTGAAATCCAACGTAAAATTCGACAAATAGTAATTCATTTATGTGTGTTTTTAATTATTACAATTTAAAATTAACAAACAAATACCACTACAGTAGGTAAACGACCACAATATCATTGTTTCGTAGTTGATTTCAATACAGTATCCGATTAATTATTCCCGCAACAAAACTAAATATTATGTGAGCTTCGGCTCGTGACAAATGAGAGCAGTGTTGCCATAACATTAATGTGGTGTGTAACATGGCAATACCATTACGAGTGATTGCCTTTAGTGAGCCTACGGGTCTGATATTGATTTATTTTTCGATTGTGTATATTTATGGTCACCATTAATAACACTAGAGTGGTGAAATTGGGCATGCGGGCGGCGAGTAAAGGGCAACTCGCCACCCGACCATGGACCATGCCCGGGTCGACGGAGCGTTGTGTTCCACGCGCGCCTCAAAGAGTGTCAGCATGATGACGGGGCCCCCCTCTAGAGGGCCAAAGCCTGCCGGGGTCGCGGGACTTATCTCATTACCGTGACCCCGGAACACAAAAGGCTATTGAAGGACACCGTGGATTATAGTCAGTACGAGTCTGACAGTCCCTCCCGCCCGGGGTGGGAGGACTCATTTGATGATTTTATCACGATAAAAAAAAAGAGTGGTGAAATTAAAAAGTAAATGGACTTTATCATTAAGTTTAATAAAAACAAAATATACATATAAATGACGAACTCATGAATCACTGTCATCATAGTGTACTATATTTTCCAACCTAACAAGTTGCTGCTTAGTACATAATAGAAGTAGAACAGATGAAAGTAAAAAACATTTTTCAAGATAAAATCATCAAATGAGTCCTTCCGCGTGTGGAGCGGTAGAGACTCTCAGACTCTTACTGACTAAAAATCCACACTTTTTTTTCAGTTGCTCTTTGCGTTCCAGGACCAAGGTTCCCTTTTAATACAGTCCCGCGACACAATAAGAACCTTAAACCATGTTATTGCCTTGCCTCCTTAAACGGGGGAGTCGTATGTCGTATCGCACCTGCGAATCGCCCAAGAGCTCCTTGTGAATGTGTCGATTCGGACCGCGGTGTGAATCGCTGAAAAACTATTTGTAACGAGTCAATTCGAGTCGACTTACATCCCTTAAAAGCCTCATTTTCTAATTCCTTAATCAAAACATTATTAAATCATGAATCACCTTACCACTCTCCCCTTAGGGCAGCCCTACGGGCGGCGTGCGCCCGCGCAACTGGTTCAAGGTTGTCCGTAAGAATGCGCCCGTATGGCCCGCTCGCTAATTTGGTCAGGCACTCTATTGCCTTATACGGCTACGATTGTGTGAGCACAGATTAGAATACGGTATATTTATTGCGGACTTTGATAGTAGTATGTTGATATAATTGTTTGATTTGTATATTATGATAAATGGGAGGTTGTATTTGGTTTGTAACTGTTGTTTGTGACTTTCCATAAAAGTATCAGCCTACAAGGAGAGGAGACCTATTTAGTAGAGGATGGAACAATTTTGCCAATGATGACGTTGTTGATGATGTCCTAATCTCCCAATGCTGGGACTTGCACTAGCATAGGGCCAGCGCGCACTCATACAGTGTGCACAGTTATGTATACTAATGCAAGTTACTGACTTTGAACAATTAAATATTTCAAAGCCCGGAAAATTCCTGAGACTCGCACCCCATTTAAGAACATTAATCATATTTAATATTCAATCTTGCAGTACAGTATTAGTCATAAAATATCTATGTCACAAACCGAAGTCTCCAAAAGCCTAAAGAAGGACATTGCAGTGTCATCTCTATTTACTTTTCAGAGGTCAAACGGCTTTCGCTCTGCACCAGCTTCTACTAAATTGCATCCTGTATTAGCCGGTAGCAAAACAAACTACGCCACTATGTTGAAAGAACTATGTACCCTCCAGGCAATTCGCATACAATTAGAGCAAGATTAATGGTCTAAATACAAACGAGTTCCTACTAAAGCGGGGAATTCACTACATGCCTGCGGGTAGTTTCGGGCATGTCTGTCGCCAGAATACACTACACAGACTCATCAGTTTGTTGTGTGGACATGTGCCGGCGCGCAGCTAAAATGAGAATGAAAAGAAGAAATGAGATTTCGCGGACAAACAACGGGCAAGTCTACCAGACTAACTGCTACTGTCCTACACTAGCTAACGGGCAATGGGCATGTCTGCAGACTTGCCAGCGGGCATGCCCGACAAGTGAATTCCCCGCTTTAATAGAACGACAATACATAACAAATGTTCAATTAAATTGTTATGTAAATGGTACAGCGGTAACGGTTGAGCAAGAGCATTGGTTGGATACAAATGTTGCCTTTCTCGGGCAAAAAGTGTTCCACTTCTGTATATGGGCCTGTAATGGAAATATACAGCGTGTTAAGTGCTTGTTAGCTAGTCTCTGGATAGGCCTAAGTCTCGAATTAGGGAAATGCGTTATTACCGTGTTAGAAAACGGTGGTAATTTGTGGCTGATTGTGTAAGTTTCCTGTTGTTAGGCACAATTGCAATCTTTGTAATCAACGGCTGTGAGGGGTACTGTTCAGAGGATTGGCAGTAGTGTCTTACTGTGTTACCAAGCTGTTTGTCAACGTCCAAGATCGTATATTCCCATTTGTCAAATTGGCAAAACGGCACTTTTGTGATGATATTTTGTTTACATAGTTGTCGAAACGATATGTAAAAGATTAACAATTAGCAAGCTGGTTAGCATCTTTGAAAAGTTGTAAGTTTGTAAGCCATTGGTGATATTACAATGATCACTATTAAAATAAATCACTACAAAAGTTTTTACAGCTACAACTGGATAGAAAATAGACCAAAAAAAAATCTAAACCATAGACAAGAGTTTATTAAAAAGGAAATACAGTCCTAAGTCATAAAGCAATGAAATAGAACACCCTATAACAAGCATACACAAATAATTTACTTGATTTAATTTGATCAAACAACAACATGAGCATTCAAAGATATGGAGTATCATATCACCCAACAGTCATAAGTTGACAATGAAACATGTAGTGTGTTGCGGTCTGTCAGGGTAACGGGTTCGAGTCCCGTCGCGTACACTCACGGGTATACGTTACAGTAACAAGATATCTCAGTTTTTGTTAGCACTGTGTAACTGTCGCGACGCGTGTAGATCTTAGGGTGGTCTTGAATTGTAAGGATATGATAATAAATACATACTATTATGCTTGTTTCCTCAGAAGAAATTGATAGAGATGGAGAAAGGAAATTCTTCTATCTTGAACTTGAAAGAGCGCGGAGGGAAGTAGTAGTTTTAATAATTCATTCAAAAAGTTAGTACACGGGTTCTAAGGCCCGTATTACAGAACGCAACTCAATACTCAAGCATTACTTAAAACTAGAATGAAGCCACTTGATCGGTAGAAACTAGTTTTATTTAACGCTTGATTCTTGAGGTACAGATCAACCTACCCGAAACTGTCAGATTTTACCAATCGAACATTAACCTTCTAGTATTGTGACAAGGTTGAAAATCTATTGAAGAAATTTGGCAGATTGTGGTAGGTTGATGTGCTGGTGTCTGTACGTTCTATAACACGGGCCTCAGACAGCTTTTCGTTGTCACTGATTAATTCTGGGGGCCACACTAACGATATTGTTCGAATAAACGTCCTTCATCGCAATAATTAACGGTATTTCCCATTAGTGTGGCTCCAGCATAACAGATATTACAGTATCTGAAGGAAAAGGCAGAGAGAAAAAGATAAATATGAAAACAGGCCAATAGCAACAAAAAAAGAAAACATTTGAATTCCCAAATAGCGCAATGTATGGCACAACATATAGTAACCAAAAGAATTGTCTGGTGTTTCTAATTAGTATACACAAGACTAAAATAGCAATAACCAATTACTTCAACAATGCAGTCTTAATGACACGTTACTTATCAAGTAACCATCGCATTAGTGACGGCATTTAACGATTTGACGATAACTACTAACTGCAGGTTAAGACATTAGAACCTCGTTTGTCTGGAGACCTTGTAGACTCCTTGTCTATTCAAATATTTGTATGTTTGTTGTCTAGGCAAGTTATGTAGTAATCGATAGCTTTGAAGATATTCCTATAAGAAGAAATATGTTAAGAAACCTTTTAGATATAGAGTTATCATATTTATATTAATAGAGGTATCACTAATATTTCTTCACCTAGATCATATTGTATTTATATTTATGTCGATTGTTGTATACTATTATTGTTTAAACACTTTATTTTACTCTAAATAAGAAGCAAAAATATTGAAATCGAGTGTTCAACGGTCTTTTGCCACATGAAGATATCTTACCAACAACCTTTGGATGGATTAAATGAGAAGAACAACAAACTATTAGATGACAAGGAACTCAAGACCTAGTCTAGATATTAACTGGGTCTTATATTTTTTTTATACATTTAAAGGCCATAACAAAAATAGTATTTGAATTGCAGCACATTTGTTCCACCAAAACTAAGGCCAAGAACAGTTCATAAAACTGAATTGTTAAAGCTACTTCCCTGTTAAAAGCTTTTAAGCAAATAGAAGTGAAACTGTCGTCCAAAAATACCTGAAACTGTCAGAGCCGAAGGGTGGCGGATTAAACCGTCCGCCACGCACTAAGTCCGACGTGACATCAGAACTTAGAAGACAGAAGTTCTACTTTGAACCCGAAACCGTAGCAACGTAGCAAGTACCTTTTCTTGCTTCTTTGTAGGTCAATTTCCGTCACAAGCCATAGACCTGGCCCTATAGACAGACGACGACAGCAGACGACAATCGTTATCGCTCAGCAGTCACTAATACATTTTCAACTTTATACCCCAGCGCGTAAAGTTGAAAATCTATTGAAGTTTACAGATCGTTTTCGTTTGTTTCGTTCGTTATCGCGCAGCAGTCTTTAATAGATTTTCAACTTTATGCGCTAGGGTATAAAGTTGAAAATGTATTAGTGACTGCTCAGCGATAACGATTATCGTCTGTTGTCGTCGTCTGTTTGTCTATAGGGCCTGTTTATCAATCACTAAAATTATGCGAAAAAGAAAATAGCTACGTGCTACGCCAAGTACTACGCGCTACGCTTTTTGCTACACCCGCGGTCGCTACAAAATTTGGCGCTAGTATACGTATAATTCCGATTCGCACACTGCAGAAGTACGGATCACACTAAAACTCATTTATTTTTGAATTAATAAGTAACAATACATAATTATCTACTTCGTTTAATTAGTTTAAAGAGGCAGGTGATAACTGATGTTTTTTTTTTAATATTAATAAAACTATTGAAATGTTATTTTTAGTTGACTATAAAAACTAACTAGTACTTCCAAAATTATAAGAATTTTAAGATAACATAATCTCTGCGGGCCTTCTGTTTCCATGTATCCTACGTCCTTATCGCCGTCCCCTATCAGTCGCTAGGCGGATTACGCAGGTACGCTCAAAACGAACGCATATTAAAATATGTTAAATATAGTTTTCATAGAATTTTTAATAGTTTAAACGTTTGAGATAGGATTGTGATAAGAAAAGAGAACATCTATCTGATTACGACTTAAGTTGTAAGATGCTATCTTGAACATGACAATTTTAAATGTTAATTTTATTTTCTTAAGGTGCCGACTAAAATATTAATATTAAATTAACATTATGAAGGTGCTTTGCATATCTCAAAAACACACTAAAAACCAATCGTATTTCAAAATAGCATCATTTTGTCAGTTCATTATCAATAGATATGTAAATCAGGCAGTGTCACGGTATGAAAATAGTCGTTAATCGATGCGGCGAACAGTTACAAGGCCTTCATTATTCACCTTGAATGCGCATTCCGCAGTAGAGTTACTGCATTAATTGTTTAGCTGCCTACGTCGTGTCTTATATAGTACCTTAGCCAATGTACCTTGGTCCTATACGCATATGAGGTTCATCATCATCATCAGCCTATAATGTTCCCACTGCTGGGACACAGACCTGCTCTCTGTGAGAGGGAGTGGGCCGTAATCCACCACGCGAGCCCAGTGCGGGTTGGTAGATGTCACATGTCTTCGAATTTTTGGTTCTAGGACATGCCGGTTTCCTCACGACGTTTTCCTTCACCGTTTTAAGAGCAGTGGTGATGAAATAAATTACACAAAGTAATGCGCCTGGCGAGGTTCGAACCCACGACCTACAACTCGTAAGTCGGGACCGATACCACTGGGCCGCCACTGCTCTTAGTTTAGCTTATGAGGTTATCTCAAGACAACTCTTGATGGAACTGAAATTGTTAGCATTTAATAAAAGGTTAAACTTACTTTACCTAATTTCTTTTAGTTTTATTTGCAGATTTGTAATTTATATATTTTTAGCTAAGTTTCTCTCTGATAGCTACAACCTTAGAGACTGGGGTCTTCAAGTCAAGAGTGAACAGGTTACTTCTAGGCAAGCGTGCTTCATCGTCGATCACAACTTCTCTGACCATCAGGCGAGATAGTGGTCAAACGCGAACATGTTGAAAAACATATAAATAAAAAAAATACATGTGGCACTCGGAGACTGCCGCGGTGAAGCTATTAAATCAAATCAATTTATTAGTGTGATTTTTGGTACATTTTACATGAGATCTTAAAAATAAATATTAGTTCCACAAAAATCTACCTTAAAGGTGTACACTCTTTAACTTATAATTAGATGTCTCGGTAAAGGAAAAATCAATAAAATTAAATAATAACAACAAAACACGACATAATTTAAGATAGAGAATAATAATAACAATAAAGCAAGCAATAGTAGATTATTAACCAAGGGCTGTATGACATCAATTGCATACGAGGTTTTTGGCTGGCTAATTAACCCGAGTATGCAATTGATGCTTACGCCCGAGATAAATACTCTGCTTTACATATCGATTGTGAGGTAAGTAAACAACAAGACAGCAGGTTTCAATGAACATTTATTAAGAAGAAAAAAATGTGTATTTAATTAAAATTAATAGTAAAATTATTACAATTTGTAAGAGATATGGTCACGTTCTTTTTAGGTATATTTATAGTTTGAATATGAGTTTGTGATGATAAGACTTGAGTTTGAGTGACTTGAGGTTCTTGCATCGTAAATGGCGGCAGTTGACTGGTACTATTTTCTTCATTAAAAAATGGCTCAGATGATGTGCTTTGACGTGGTGATTTTAAGTTTATATTTTCTGTTATTTTAGAAGTAATTTTGCTTTTGTTTGCCATCGAATCTTCGATATAACCTTCGGCCACTTTGCTGGACTTCCAGCCGCCGTGCCTTTTTAACAGAGTGAGGTTGGCTCCCGAATCAGCCAATAGAGTCGCTGATGTTCTGCGAAAGCAATGCCCGGTGTATAACTCTACGTTACTCAGTTTTAAATATGTGGCTATTTGCTTTGGCATGCCTGTAAATTTGTTTTTTCCTATTACTTGTCTGTGGCATTTTCCTTTACTGTAATTAAGAAAAAAACTATTTGTATCCACGTTTTCAGGCCGAAGAGCTTGATATTTTTCAACATAATTTGCAAATTCTTCATGCACAACAAATGACAGGTCAATTTTAGTTTTCGTGTTAGGCATAGTTTTATGAGTAGTAATTTGTTATGTTTTTCTACATTTTCTATTGTCAAGTTTGTCAATTCCACGGTTCTGCAGGCTCCCGATATCCCAAAAATTAGAACAACCTGTAAAAAAGACATAAGTTGTATTAAAGGCACCAAATTCGCATAGTATTTTTGTGAAATATTTTGGTAACTTATTAAAAAGGGCAAGTAAATACGTAGGTACCTTTATTGCTAAATAAATTTCATCCGGAGCTTCATTTAAGAATTTCTGTACTTCTTCTGCAGTAAATACCTTCGATTTCTTGCTTTTAAAGCCGTCAGACTGCCTTTTCAAGAAAGCAGTAAGTTTAGAAAAATCTTTCAAATTCACGTCATGTTTTGTCATCATTGTAGATTTTAGCATGGAATAAAAGCACCATAAACTGGAAGGTAGCCTCTTAGATAATTCATCAAAATATGATATAAAAACACTTTCAGAAAGAGATTTCACTTTTTTTTCTGACCGCCATTTCATAAATTCGTCGTATGCCTTTACATATCTTTCTTTCGAGTTCGGCGGTAATATATTTTCGACAACTGTTTTTGCCCTTTCTTTAATAAAATCGGGCGTTAGATCTATGTCTTCGTCACTAGACATGTTTAAAACTTTTGAAAAAGAACTCAAACAAGAAAATTAATTATTTTCGCGATGCTTTCGCGCCTACTAGTAGACTGCCTTTTTTTTTCACGCACGCAAGCGCGTCAAATCTTGCTGGCCAGTTTGATTTTTAAATCGATTCCATCTAACATACGATGTGGAAACAAATAGTTCCATATTTAAAATAAAATCTTTATAAAATAAATTGTCTAGATTCCGATTCGAGTAATTAATCGATACCGAGAAAAAAAAAATAACTTTTTAAAAATATTCTTCGTGCAGTATGAGTATGACAGTTCTTTTTTCAAATTCCAAAACCTATGCTGTAATGATAGTCATACACCCCGGCATTCAGGGGTGTAAGGGTGTACTTACAGAGCAAGAGATATGTAAAAAATTAAACAATAAAATTAATTTATTATCATAACATTTTATTTTATTTTAAAATAAAATCGCCTACCGCGTATGCGTATATTTAACGAGAATATAATTTATTTAAAATGTTTGTGGTGCATTACTGTAGTAAAGAACTTCTTTGTTGTAGGAGAATTTTATAAGAAGGTTTCATTGTGAAAACTCCTTTTGTAGCTGGCCGTTTAGAATCAGTAAGAAAATTTTTTTATGACGGATATTTTTATGATTGCCGAAGTCTCCCGAACTGAAACGATGTTAGACGATGCGTGGTGCCAGGTATTTTCGTTAGATTTCTTTCTGGAAATTCAACTGTTCGAATACTTCCCAGAGATTTAGAATACAGTAAAATAATTGGGAACAATGCTGTCTAGCTTAAACGTAGTTCACTGACTCCAAAACTTAATACCGGCAAAGCGTTGACTTAGCCAAAGCTCGCTTATTATGCGGGTACTCATCCTATTTCATTAAAACCAGATGGAACATGGCCGAACTAACACTACACACAAATAAAATAATCCGCAATACCTAGCGAACGTATTTGAATAACTGTACAAAGATTAACTCCTGTCGGGGCGAGTGTCCCGCCAAATTTATTGTCTGTGGTCCCGCATGCTACTGTCACTTTTTATGTCGTATTGTTTCAGGCTGAATGATTAATGCCTTTATTGGTTTTTGGACGATTAAAAATATTGTTTAGGCTTGTTCTACGTTTATTGGAATGGTGAATAGATCAAAGTTAATGCTGATATTGGTGGAGCTTTCATCGTTTGGAAGATTGGGGCTTAAATTGGGAGAAGAGTTTGAATTGCAATAAAAAAAAATATAAAAAAAATCTCAGTAATTGCCGTGGTAATCTATGGTATGGTTGGCTGTATGGGCTCAGCTCCCTTTGCCTGTCCCAAAGAGGCGAAAAGAACCAAAAAAAATCTATGGTATGGCAATAATCTCGTCTCCTGTTAAATGGGAGTTGACGAAATCTGTGTTCTTTTACAAACACCTCTGCTTAACCTTTCAGAAATTACATACGTGATGATATGTTATTACTATGTCATGAACTTATTGCAATTTTAGAGCTTTTCTCACTGCCAAAGAGTTAAGATTGTCGAACATTGCCAAAGAATACGTAGGCGTAATAATTTAATACCCTTTCACTAAATTTTATAGAAAAAGGCGACAATTTATTTATAGAAATGTAATTTAGGCTCAGCTTTAGAATTTTTAAAAATAGAATTGGTTTTCCTCCTACACAAAACCGAATTAAAAATCCACAGCCCAAAATTAGCCCTTAATCTAAAAAAACAAAGTTACAATAAAAATAGAAGTAACCCTAACAATTACTAGCTGTTCAAATTGTTACAAATCATAATTAACTAGCTGGAGCCGCGGCGTTGCCTCCAATAACTCTCGCTAGGAACACAGGGCTAATGGCTTATTGAAACCATATTGCTGATGAGTAACGAGCCGGCTCAACGGAGCCCGATTTACCAGGATTTAACATCTGTTCACATAATCCTGGGGCTTCTGATAAATAGCGTACTGAGCACGGATTGTGACTTTCACGATACTGATTATGAAAACAATAAAGTATTATCGTTCGAGGAATGCTTTTAGATTAGTATAGTTATTTTGGATAATTCAACAAAGAACTCTCATTTAGGCGTTATACGAAGAGAACTTTTAGGAAAAACTCAGAAAATAGCTTCCTGTTTGCAAAATTACTTCTAAAATTGCTGTTTAAATAACTGCATGGTTAATGGTTATTAATTCTGTTCCATCCGAAGACAACTTATATACTAATTAAATACTAAACATCAGCTTTCAATCTAAAAATAAATCAGCAATTACTTCGTCAAAGATAATGATATCTGCAAAGTCTATCAGTGCGGAGCGGTCATCATTCGCACTAATTCATAGTATCATTCCGTGCTCGAACGATTACTACGGAAGTGACACATTTCATATGAAATCCTCCGCTCGGTTACCAACTAATCCGGACTATGAATTGTTTGCGCATGAATAGTTGGCGACCAGGCCTGCATAAGTAGTGCTAAAGAGGATTAGGTACACTTTAAAACTTATCCTTAGTCTTAAGTTACTCAATAAATGGAGTTAAATCACTGCAAGGTTATAGCTAAGCTCGGATTTTATATGGTAAAGCTTTGAACAGTTGCCAATAAGTAGGTAGCACAAAAATGTTGTGCCATTAAAATATTATCGCCATAATACTTTTTCGCACGCTCTAAAAAGTTCTGGCTTCGAAGGATTCGAACTACAAGTTAGACTTAGTTCCCCGGAACCATTAAGGCGATTACAAAAATTCACTTCTTGCAGTTCTTATAAACCACTTTAATCAAATAGCGTGTATCGTATTTCGCCGGGCAGTGTAGTGCAGTGCGCCCAGCCAGCCCACCTTCCCATTGTGTGGCATGCCACATGCACGTATGTGTACATAATGGCCGTTTGTTTGCCATCGAGTGTACGCTCTGTGCCTCTGTTCCCCGGTAAGCAACGCGACCTACTACTAACTATCATGTCCTGGTACTCCCGTGAAAGTTTTTATTGTGCTGGCTTTTTGGAAAGTTCTTTTGCCAAAAAAAAACACTGTTTTGACAGCTCAATGTGGCTGTTATCTTTATTTGGTCGTTGCCCTTTTTGTCGTGGGTTGCTATTTCTAGTATTCAAGGAATTACATTTCAGGTAATAATATTTTAGAAACAAAATTAGTTGTAATTTATAAAAGCAAGTGAAAATTCAGCTAGCACATTTCAAACCAGGCTTTAAACAATCTAGTATATCTTAGGACTTACGAGTACCTACTTGTTTGAAATATACAATTTATGTACTCTGAGAATTAGCAATAGAATAGCCGGGCGATTATTATTTTAATAACAAAACAATTTCTAACTTAAATATCTCAAATCGTTGCTAGCAAAGCTCGACAAATAGTATCTAGTTCAGAGTCAGTTAACTTATATAATACCTATTTAATGTTGCACCACGAATCATGATCAATTCATATTAAAATGAGAAACATGGCACTCAATCTATCGAGCCACTCCTAATCGCCGTACAAGCGATAATTCGTTACAATATAAATTGTTGCCATAAATAAATACTGCAATTTATTATAATAAAAACAAAGCACAGATAACATAATGAGTTCGTTGCTGCGCGATATACAGGCTGACTATTTCGCGTTATCGGACAAATTATTTGATTTAATTGACGTTAATAATGTTTTCATTGAACTTTTTATTGCTTTATTGTTTCCTAGTAATCGGCGCTATCTGACATATGTGTGGACATTAATTGTTATGACCCCTTCGTCTATAATGTGCCTAGGATTATAAAATCGTAAGGGAAGTTTAAAACCAGTACATATTAAGTACTCATTGATATATATGTCATTCACAAGAAAAATGATAATCCACTATTGTTTAGGCAGATCTAATAATGCACCAGGGAAGCAGATAGGCATGCTTATACCTATGTATTATAATTACCTATCTAAATTGTGTATGCATAAATTATTTAAAATTAATTAATCACATTGACGGTAGAATGTACGTCAAACTTTTTGAAAGTCATTGAAGGAAAGATACTAGAAAAAGACTACAAGTAGTCTAAAACTTTAGCACACTCTAAAGAAATCTTACAAACTTTTTTACTCTTTTTTGTACTTATTTAAAATTCTATTACAAAGTTGTTAACTAAAAAAACACATGAAACGTTGATACTTTTCTTATTTAAATAAATTCTTAGGTTTAGTCTAGACAAAGAAAGGGGCTTAGCGTTGTAATGAAACACCCTAGAAGGTGATTTTCATTTATTCTGAAAAAAAAAAGATAGGTAAATAGAGGTTTTATGCTTTTATTATTTGCGGCCTGAGTATTTGAAAATAGCAGGAAAAAGGATCGAACTTTTTAGCAAGTATTCTTGTCCGTGAAAAATCTGTGTGTTGAGTCTTGAGTCCATTATTGAACACATGAATTAAGAAAAAAATAAATCAGTGTTGATTTAGCAGTTAAGACATAATTATAGGAAAAAAATAAGCTACATGATTCTAAGATAAGTAGAAAGGGCACGGCCCAACACACAAATATAGACACAGGGCTGTTTACCGAGCCATTAAAAAAATAACTCAGCATTTTTTCCAAATAGGCTGCACTCTATCATCTAATATTTTTATATCGGCCGTCACCATAATTGATTTAAGGCGCTCGCCACACTATAAATCAGCTTTTATCTGTCCTTATCGCACCCACTCCATTGTTTATGGTCGTGCCTATCATCTGTCATACCAAAGACCAAACTTGTTTATGCCACTAACGCCATCGCCATTTATTAATTTAGACACCATGATAAATTAATTAATTGTTTAACGTGGCTTCTCGTTTTGAGTGTAGTTGAGTTAATTAATAAAACTATCACACAATAATGCAGTCTCGTTGTAAAACTAATAATGGTTCGCAACACACAAGATGACTGACATTCGATTAATTTTGTCTGCTTACTCGGACGGTAATTAATTATGGTAGTCATTATTTAAACGAGACGGGTTTACATCATGCTACTTTAATACAAATCCCACTTAATTCATCCGTAACCTATGAAACAAAGAAATTCTAGCAACAGTCACTTGTAAAAATAACGAGTGTAAAAAAAGCCTGCATTTTGGTGAACAGTGAGTGACACATACTTTAAAAGAATGAGTTATTAATGTGCACAAATGCACCAAAATGCCCTGCTTTCTTTCTTACTCAATCATTTCGATCAAACGTTAAGACCCTTTGTTTGAGTCCTACAATGAGATCTGGCACCACGCCGAACTGTAATGACGAATTTTTGGTATTCTTACACACTTATACAGATTTAAAATAACTGTGCTGCGTTCGTACCTATATGGTCAACACAATAGGAAAAATGGAAACCGTTCTCAAAAAAATCTTTTTAACGTTAACTTTAAAGTAAATTGACAGATACAATCTTCTTCGTCCATAATTCCTTTTTAAACGCATTTATGTCTATAAGTAGCCGAACATTTTCCTTTATTCTCTTTCGGAGGAATGAGGAATCGAGAATGAGTTCATCTCCTGCGATCGGCCCTCTGATAGAATCCATCCCCAGAGCCTCCGCAAACTTTAATCGATTTCCATTCGCGATTACTAGCCCAATCCGTGATTTAATAGAATTTTTACATTTACACTGCTCTCCACGCTTCGTTTCAGAAAACGAGCAATTTTTCACGACGTTAAAGAACGCAATGCACACATTAATTTCCGTCACGTTGAAAACGGCAAACAGGAGGTGGGAAAATTTAAAATGCCTAAAGTGGATTCGCGTAAATTGATTCCGGACATCGAAGGAATACGACGAATTGGAGAGTAAATGTTTGACGGGAAATAATTTGAAAACGTTTTCCTAATTTATAAGGAGGCGGGCGTTTAGCGAAGCCCGCCCGGCCCTCAATCTTCACCCACGTAATTATTTTACTTTTGAAAAAAAAACTCTCTTGAGAAAACCTTGCAGCGCCATCTAGCGGTAAAACTCACCGCTTAACGTCCTTCGTTTCTTCCCCGCGCACACTTCCCCCGCTACGAAGAGAAGCGAACTCCGCTCCGTTCATTCACTCATCAGTCCCGCTCCGCGCGCTGTGGTGTCAATACGCGTTTGCTCCGCGCACGATTTACGTAAACCCGATATTGTTTCAAACATACGCTCAGCTGATCTGTGACAATAAGTTCGTATACCGGCTACAACAGCAAAACGAACAAACAACGTTGTGAACTCGTGTGTGATACTAAAAACCGGACTGGTATCGAAAATATCTCGACGTTGAATGTAAAAATATACGGCGTCGCCTGAGACCCTTCGCACCGCGTGTGACTGATCGATATTTTAAATGATAACATGGATTCAATTAGGTGTTTTTTAAGACGACGCGACGGTGAAGTAAACAGTGTGTAGTGAGTGTAGTGGCGTGTCACCCGCCGCCGGCCGCTGCCGACCGAGCGTGCTCCGCGGTAGGTAACCTATCTAATATTGATTCAATGTCGATGTATTTACGTATGCAGGTATTTGAGATAACGCGTTTGGGATTTGTTTTGAGGCGATAAGTGTCCGCTGACGAGATATGAACTATGTTCCCTACGTACCTATCTACCTGGCTGCAGTTCCGATGCATGATTTATCTAAGTATGGACTAGTTGAGAGACCGTTATGTGTACTAAACACGGCTTGTTATAATCTGGTCTAGATAACCGACATTATCTGTGTGGCGGCATTATATCAGGCTTAAACTTTAATTCTTACATTCATAACACAATCAAAAACAGAAAGCAAACCATTTTGATTTTAAATTCAAAACAACTGGTCCTACAGTCACACACAAAAATAAATCTATCATGTAATAAACACATTATTTTCCATGATCTAATGTTATGGTCCAATCCTGGTTGATTTATCATAATGTGTACTAATTTATGTCCTTAAAGCCGACCGTTTTTAAGTGGTAGTTGTCTACTATAATAAAACAAACTTTATTACACACAGCATTCTTTACAACAATAAAAAAAACTTGTCAAGGTACCTATCAGGTGTAAAACTTTAATGGTAATGTACCATTGCCAGTTACATTTGTATAATTATTCGTTTTAAAAAGAAATATTTTATTTGCTTAAACGGGGAAAGAAAATACATGAATGTAGGTAGGTATTTGTGGGCGCAACTGTGCATCTCACCCGCCACCTGGAGCGCAAAAAATTACACCATGTTACCTACTTATTTATGCAGAAGTCAATATAGTAGTCGTCTATGCATCTATATTGGAACACTTAACCAACCTATAGGGTACCACTGTCGATGCACTTTCTCATTTGCAAGTCGAAAATAGCTCGAAGCAACGCCACCGGCCGACTGAGTCACGCCTTTATTTACGAGCAGCTACCTACCACTTTCAGAGCCCATCTTCCTGTCGAAGGGAGTATTAACTGCTTGCTAAGTGTCCGCGAATCTATTTGAAAACTACACACTAACAAAACAACACAAATATCCATGCTAGGTACCTATAAAGTTGTTAATCGTTATTTCTGGTAGGTTGACGAAAGTGCGTTACAAAGCCTGTTAAAATGTTTAGACTAGATCAACTTTATTGTGTTCCGTTTTTAAAACTTCCACGCTTGTTTATATTCATAAAATGAAACGTGAACAGAATGTGTTCCGTACTAATAATAGTGATTAATTTTACAAGTCAACTGCTAATGTGTAGGCAACACTGCGCCACACGAAAGTGGATAAAATAGTGAGTAATGTTTACAATGATCATTAGATTGGGCATCTTTGTTTGTATTCGCGATGTAGCGTAGGCGCGATGGTAAAAGCACCTCATAAAGAAGTCTAATCGTATACGTAAGCGTGTAAACAATCCCCGAATACTGTTTCGAAACCGTTAAACACTGTTTCACATTTTCTAACACCTCCTAATTACAGGTAAAACGCATCAAATATAATTAGTGCTTATTTGAATGGATATAAAGGCTGCTGCGAGGGTTCGTTGGCCGGCAGGCGGGCAAACACGGCGGGATCACACGCACGGATCACGCGGCCAACAATGCCGTGTTTGTTTCCCGGCTATGAGGCTTTACAAATTTGAGCTCGCATAAATTAATGTCGGATTACACGGCGATATTTAATTAGCTCTTTTTGTAAATCCTCTACTCTCAAAGAATAATTAGAATTACGTGTCAACAAGACATTTTACGATAAAACTAATTTTTGATATCAAACAATCGATTTGTTCAAATGAGTTTGAATTCGGTGGCAGTAGAGTAGAATTGGTGATAACAGTAGCTACATCTATTTTTGGAGCTATCTTATCTCTTAATTAAACTTGCATCTAAGATAAACAAGGTCGGCTGGAATAGTATGTTTTACTCATAATATTTTTCATAAAAAATCTAGGTTCATAGGTACCTATATTAGTTAAAAATTTAAAACAATTCACTAATCAAGAATTAAACAAAAATCTACCTACCTAGGTATTTAAAATCTGTCTCATCTCTTCCGTCTTTGGTCTAGACTAGACCATAATCCTACTTAGGTACTTGCACCCTTCCCTCCTTAAGTCATGGCTGTCATATTTCAAAGAAAACCATCTCATTCGCGTTAATCTCTCTTAGACGAGTCTAGCCCACAAGTAGGTCCTGTCTAGCCGGAGTCAGGGGACGAGCAACTATTAACTACATTAACGAGCGATGCACGCCCGCTGGGCTACCGTCCTGCCATTTATCAAATTATTTATAAATCGTACGGAACCCCTGCCCAAGTGCCCACCCATAGCTTTACAAGGTCCACCAAAAAACGAACGCTTTCGACTTTTTTTGACCGTTCTGTGTGTTTCGCTGATAACGCCTGGTCAGGTTTTGGTTTTCCTCGTTTTGTTACTGGACGAATGTTCGCTAAGGTATGAAATTCTTTTCACGCAAATGTTTAGGTCTATACCCTATACCTATAGTTTTATGAGTAAGTACCTAGTAGTCAACACCACTGACAAGAAGAAAAGGTTTTATAAGTTAATAGTTTAGACATACTTATAGAAATAGCCCCAGACAAATAAATAACTCCAGACAGACGCGTTCAGGAAATGTCTCACAGAATGGTGATAGTGATAATGTTCTAGGACGCGTCGCGACGCTCCAGCAAACATACTTGTAAAGCCAACACTCGCTTTGCTGTGTACTCCCGATACCGCGCGTCTCAGTTGTGTTCAAACCACTTGGAATTCTGCCCACACTCCCCTTCAAGAAGCAGAGAGAATCATATTTACAAAGTCTAGACTAGGTAGGTACTCAAACCAAATAGACCGTAAAAGATTAAAATCTTTGCAATAAAAACAAAAACATCCTTAAAAAAAAGTTGCCTAATCTCTGGTTTATATAAAAAAGGAAATGGAACACCGTTTCAAATGTAATCCGTTGGGATTGGACAGTAGTTGTGGCCAGTATCAGGCAGACGGTAGCACAGCACAGAGTATCAACAGGGCCATTCATTACGATAACACTGGCTGTTGAAGACAAGTGCCCGTTAAACAACACGTGCTTCATACCTACAATGAGTGTTTAGAAAATATTTGATATGTACGTTTGTTATTCACTTGCGGACGTAACAGGGAATCACTTGAAAACTTGTGTAAAGAGTTTTGATGAACTTGGATAGACTTTCTAAACAAGCTGTCAGTTGGCTCTCTGAAAGTTTCGAACATAAATCTGTGTGAAAGACATTATGTGTTAAATAGAGAATATCGTCTAGGCTAAAAAAACTAAACTAATAGGTACTGAAAGTTTCTAAATCAGAACACTTCAAAACACAATGTGTGTGAAGAGAAGAAAATAAAAGAAAAACTCTGTGCCCAATAGGGTCATTTCGCCTGTTTGCGTCCATTTAGTGCAGTTGACAAGTTTGAAGGAGAAAATAAAAATGTCCCAACACCAGTTTCAATAAAAAAATTATGTAAATGCGTTCGTTATATAGTCTATTTTAATATCAGCTTTCAGTTTTGTTCGAAACTTCTCGTATTATTTTTTTAAACAGAAAAATTTCAAAATTAGGCGTTTTACCCAGTTTGCGTCCAAAAAATCCAAATTGCGTCCACCCATGGACCATTTCGCGTCCATCAGTTTAGAGAAGGAATATAGGGGTGATCAGGGGTGATATTGTTAAGACAATTTAAAGGAAGATTGGATTTTAACAATTTCTTTATTTAATAAAAAATTAACATAATTATCATTATAAAAATAACATAAAAAAACTTGTTTATTCTTCTCAACATCGATAGAATTTAAAATAAAAAAATAACCATACATTGGTTCTGGTCCCGGTTTCTTTACTCCAGGCACACCCAGGGCAGGGCGGGAGGGACTGTCAGCGTGGAAAACACCGCGCCGTCGACCCGGACATGGTCCATGGTCGGACAGTGAATCAACCATTACTCGTAGCCTGCATGCCCGCGCCTACGGTGGCCAGAGATCGTCTGCCGACGTCCGACGGTGTGGGCGCCTACCACCGCGGCTGGGGTGGAGGGAGGACGTTATCCTCTCCCTCACACGACCCGCCTTTTCCTTCGCGAGCTTGACTGTTTCGCAGGAGGCGACCGCTTTCCACTCAAACTCGCCCCGCAGCATGGCCTCGACCAATACCGGGCGCGAGAGGTCTTCGCCTATCGCCGCCGAGAGGACACGGCGGTGCCTGGCTATGCAGGGCAGTCCTGCACCGTATGCTCCACCGTTTCCTCCGGGCGATCCTCGCTGTGGTGACACCCAGGCGTTTCTTCCTTTCCCATCAGACACAGGTACCTCCCGAAACTTCCGTGTACGGTGAGGACCTGCGTCATGCGGTACGTCAGGACTCAGGACGCCGTGACGCCTATCCAGCCACTGCTCAAAGAGGGGTCTTACCCGCTGACGCGCTGGAGGGCAGTCACCTCCAGACTTCATTGCACTAGTAAAACTTGAATTTTAATTTCATAGTCCTAATCAAAACTGTACTACCTATTCATTTCAAATAATTAAAAAAATATGAATAAAATATGTTTATGCTATCATTTTTATTTATTGAAAAAATGGACGCAATTTGCTATACAATATTATTCAATGCAGGTATAGTTTGCGTCCACGTGTAATCGATGTTGTATATCTTTTACTACAATCATAATAATGTGGACGCAAATTGGCAGTTACAATTACATACTATAAGTGTTAAAATAAACAAAAATCCAATTTCTCTTTCATATTTTAATCACATAAAAATAAACAATTAGAGAAAACATAAATAGACGAGTTCGCGTCCATTGTGGACGCAAAGTGCACATTTTATAAATTCGGTGTTGTAATTCGCGTCCACCTTATTTTAACTGTTAACTTTAAAAAAAACAAGCAAATTCATAATTCATATTATTCGTTTTTCCATTATTAATGTCTACAAATAGCTATGTTTCCTAAAATTCACATAAAACAATAAAATATTTACCGTTAAACGCGCCGCTGCACACTATTTTTTTTTTACATTCCGCGCGTTTTCACTCTGCTGTTGAACAACCCGGGACTAAATATTTTTTCTAAACGGATTAGCGGGGCGGACGGAACTTTTGTCTATGTTATCGTGTCTCTTATACGTTGAGGTATAGGCGGTCATGTCTTTCCATGTCATTAGAGTAAGAATATACTTATTTTCGAGCATTTTTAAAGGGAGATCCGTAAAATGGACGCGAACCGGACGATGGACGCGAACAGGCGAACTTACCCTACATATAGGTATTACATTTAAACCATGTTTCAATAATTATTTTAACGACTGGTAAATTACATAATGAATAACTAAGTAGGTAAGACTTGCTATTACTTCAGATTTAAGCGTCACAAATCCACGATCCTAATTCGTATCAAAAGGTTTGATAAGTGTGTAATGGACTGGGGTGCTAAGACAGGAAACCTCCACGTGCGCCCGTGGACTGGAGTTCCCTCTCGGATACGTCCGGGGGGAAGACCAGTTTTTCGGGACGGTGCACCCTGGGATACGGGCAAAATCTCTCCTTAGGCACTGTGTGCCTAAGGGGTTTCTTTGCCCGTATGCAAATAGCCTGTCGGGTGGACGCTCCAACGCGTGTCCCTCTGAACAGCAGAGGGCACAGTGGCGGAGCGGGCTTGCGGACGGTGAGTAATGGGTATGCTCGCCGTCCGAACAAGGACCAAGCCCGGGTCGGTGGCGCGTCGTGTTTCACGCGTCACCGACGGGGCCCCTCATGGGGCCAAACGCCTGCCGGGGTCGCGGATTTTTCTTAATCCAGGATACCGTGGCCCCGGAACGTAAAGGGCATCCGACGGAACACGGGTGGATTTTAGTCAGTAAGAGTCTGACAGTCCCTCCCGCCCCACCCAGGGCGGGAGGACTCATTTGATGATTTTACCACCCTAAAAAAAAAAAAAAAAAAAAAAAGTGTGTAATGGACACAAAAAACGTTGTATTATCTTAAAATGATGATGCATGTTGTGTGAAGCTAAGTGGATTATTAGCAATTAATCCCCGACAAACAACTCAAGGCTATCTTGATAAAGATATTGTAAAATTGATGAGTTTTATTTTCCCTTTGCTGTTACCCGCCATTGGCTTTCTTTCCTTGTTTTGTACAAGTTTTTGTCGTTTTAAGCCGTTTTGAAATTAATATTGACGCTAATTATATTGTGATAAGTTATTTTTTTTTTAATTTGTTTACCGTTTCTCTGTTGAAGATAAATTGTTTCAAATCTAATAAGGTACTTCTTAAAAAATAAATACCTAATAAATTTTATTTTTTATTTAATCCAAATTCATCATAATCATAACAAACTTGGCTCTTTCCATCCGAGCATCTTCCTACGATTGTTTTTTTTTTAATTTTTTATTTAAAGCTAAGTATTATTAACCCATGTTTAATGTTAAGCAAGTTTTTGTGTCAGTTGATTTTATTGATTCATAAGTTCTCCTCTTTATGACTAACAAATGCTCGCGCTTTTTTTATGGACACTACTAAGAATGGGAGGTTCTCATTTTTTATAGCCTTTGAATGTATAATTTTGATAATCATTATTTGTATAGGTTCATTCAAATAAATAATGTTATGACAGCAAAAAAGAGGAAAAAAACCTTACCAATTAAAATATTGAGGTTCAATCGGATATTTAATCATTTATTAGTAGTAGCACTCCATAAAGCTATCTTTACGACACTAGGTCCATAAAACAATCTTTAACAAGAAGGCCAAGTTACAATCAAAGTTATTTCTGTGTCACACAGTATCGCGATACGGGGGCAATATCAATAAATCATGCGCGTCGATAACTGGCCGTAATTAAACAGCACTAGTGATCGATCATAGATAGCGACGTGTCCACCACTATCGGTGAGGCTCCTACATGTGTTCCACACTGTGATAAACTACCTACAGGCACCATTTCATTCGAATTAATAGGAACTACGAACACTGTGGAATAGCCAGAAAAGTTGAGAATGTCTATGGCCCGCAAAGCTGGCAGCTAACTTTCCGTCAAATCATTATTTGCCATGTTCCGATTTCAAAATCAAAGTTGGCTTACATAACGATGTCTTACAGACTTGTATAACATGGATGACACTCCACACCACTGATAAAGAAACTTTTATACGATTTGATATTGTACACTATCAGCGCCTTATCTTGCAATCTGGGTACACACTATACCTTGTAACGATGCTCTATTACAACCACACTACATGTTTATTTGACAAAATATCAATAACCCAGACTAGCAAGAATTATTATCGCGAACTCCCTTCCTATCTCTAGTGATAATTTTATAATCTTGAGCGATTGAGTAACAGGGACTTTTTGGATTTAAAAAAATACTTACTCGAAAATTTACTTGCTAAAAGCAATAAAGGCAGAATGCAAATGGAACACTGAAAAGTGCTGTGCTCTATAAATTCAATAAGAATGTAGAAATCGATACCGACGGCGCCGTCGTTACTATCCTGAATGTAGGCAAGGCGTCTCGCTGACAGGCTGGTAATAAGCTTCATCGATGAAACTTTTATCGGATGTCAAGCGAGATATACGAGCGTAATGTACCTACGACTGTTTACATTAGCGCAAGGAAAATTATATCTGTTTTATTATAAACAATATTGCTGACGGCACGCGGCGCGATGACTCCCCGATTTAGTGCTGCTATAAATTCGCATGGAAATTTAGCAAGCCCACTCGGTATTGTCCAAATATTACGGCGAGCCAACACTGCACGCACGGTATTTTCGTTTAGAGCCATTAAATCGAGATGCGTTCGATCCACCTCATTCAAAAACTAAACGTGGGGTAGTTATTTTATGGGCGCATTTCGTGTGACGCGGTAGATTTCGCCAGGGCATCGATTATTTGAACAAACAAGCCGGGTAATAAATCATCCGCTCCCGGTTACCTGCAAGGGATCGATACGAAAAAAGCCCCTTTTGAAACAAAAGGGAGTGACATTTCTAACGATGCTCCACTACCGCACTCGGGGTACACTCGACTTGATCAAAGATGAAACGGAATTGAGTTGTGCGGTGTGCGGTAATTCAGACCATGATGAAAGTACCCTGCGTGTGCGTATAGAGGTGAATGAATTAATTTACTAGTGCTACATAACAGTAATGATAATTCTTTACAAAATCATACAAACTTACAAGAAAACAATCTATTAAAGTTCTTACAATTTGCATTGACCAGATTCCACCAGAAACATTGACACAAATAATGGACACGAGAAGAATTGTCTCCGAGCTCGCAAAATTCGCAAACGAAAAATTCATTTGGTGACGCCGCGCCGATGCTCCATTGTTTCCCGTTGCTTCGAGCACCGTTATAGCGGCCATACACCATACTGCCTATCGTACAATCGGCATGACGCTGCCGATTTGATCAGTTAGATTTGACCGTGTGTGGGCGTGGAATCCATCAAATTGGCATGATCATGCCGATTTGATCAAATCGATTTGATCAAATCGATTTGATCAAATCGGAATGATCAAACTTCAAATCGGCAGCAGTGATACCAACTTAGCAACTTTATAGCTAGATCTAGCTAATATTCGGTAGCTACTTTTTAACCGACGTAAAAAAAAGGAGGAGGTTCTCAATTCGAAACGTTTATTTTTTTGGAACGAAGTTCCTTATGGCGCGTTGCGAAAGGGGGCTAGGCGGAAAAAATTGTCACGACACTTTTTACAGTGGAGTGGAGTGGAAAAAACTGGTTCAAGCGATTTTCGACCTTATTGACATTTAAAATTTAGTTTGTTTTTTCTCACATTCTCGTTAGCTAACATTGCTCCTTCATTAAAATCCGGTGTTTGCATAAATGTCAATAAGGTCGAAAATCGCTTGAAGGTCGGAAAACATTTGCTTAACGATAAGCAAATGTTTTCCGACCTTCACTTGTATTACCAACTGATTCCTACCAGTGGGATAGACCGGTAAAAAAACAAGTCGGTAAAACAGTAGCTAAAAAGTTAAGCCACAACTTAATTTATAAAATTGTAGCTGTCGGTCACCGAATAATAGCTAGATCTAGCTATAAAGTTGCTAAGCTGGCATCACTGCTGCCGATTTGAAGTTTGATCAAATCGATCGTCATGCCGATTGGACGATAGGCAGTATGGTGTATGGTGTATATGGACGAACTGCCAATTTGATCAAATCGATCGTCATTCCGATTGTACGATAGGCAGTATGGTGTATGGCCGCTATTACACCGTCCGTCATTGTTAGATACGTCCTTGTTTTCTTAAAACAAAATATTATAAAAATTACTGCAGAAATATTTGCAAGCATCTCGTCCAGGTACAGAGTAGTTTTTCTGGCATCTCTGAAGATTTTATTGACCCAAATTGCTCGACTATTCAAATAGACGTAAATGAGAGCTTATTAGCCGTTCCCGAACGCTTCGAGTCATTGTTCTTACTTTTATGGGTCCTAGTTTCCTTTGAGTGATGTCAGCATTAGTTAGCACAAAGACGTAATTACTTTACGAATGTTCTGTTCCGAACCATTTTAAGTGCTCTCGCTTTCAACAAACTTTAGAAACAAATCGCCTATTGGGACGCTCACCCTTAAAAGTTTTACGATTTAGAACGCGTTTGCTAAATTGTTGTTTCAAAACATTAAAAACATCTAAATTCCGAAGGGTCTGAAAGCCAATGGTGCAGGGGTCCTAGATATTTCGCAGTCAACGGACCTAAAACCTGAAATTGTTACCTTACTGAAGGATACGGTAAATATATGGGCATTCTGGGCACAGGCATCTGAATAACAGTTGTATCCACACAGTCTCTGTATCTCGAGCCGGATATCCGTAAATCTTAGCGGCCATTGTCGGGAATATCGGACGCAAACGACAAACATCTGCTGAGTGCGACCAGATGAAATCGTACCTGCGAACGTACACGATTTGCTTGCCAAGTTTTTTTTAGTAAACAAGAAAACTACTCATCGGATAGTGTGCCAAGAGATTATAAAATACTTGATGAATATCACAATTTCAACAAATATTAGCATCTCATATCGTGATAAATTGTCACATAAATTCAAATGTTCGGCACTTAAAATGATAATTTAATATTAAAATCGTATTCATAACACTGGCTGGTCGGGGTACACTCGGCACAAAAAGTTTGTCATTCATTTCACAATAAAAGTGGTAATGGAACTAGTCGTGTTTGATACGATCGCATCGCAAAAATGTGGAGTCGCCACAGCGGACCAACATTTACATTAAAATGTCATAAAGCCGGTTGTGGGATACATTTTTTCAATATCAAACACACGCACGCCACCTGTCGACGGAATTTGGTAGTTTGACTAATGTGGTGGCAAATTGTGTCACCGTGAAGTAGGTACCTGAGTGAAAACAGATTATGTATGAATTACGATTGATTTTTCTAGTCTCCTGCCTGGTAAACTAGGAGAAATAATTTTAACTTAATTTTATCCGCCAAACCAAAAATAGTTCCTCCAAATAGGCCTCTCAACTTTTCGGTAATAAAAGTCATTAAAAAAGTCTAAATTGGCAATATCAAGTGTCTCCTGTGGTGCAGGTTGGAAGCGACTAGCAGGTAGGTAGCTGGGGTTAACCCTGTAAACGAAAACCATCCAAATTGTTGGGAACTTTGACTCCTGTGGCGCAAACTATGCGTTGGAGTTAGTGCGGACTGCGGATACAGTAGCCGGCACGGTTCTTGAGCACTCGGCGTAAGAGTGGGGATCGCTTTGCGCATCATACACTTATCGACAAATAAAACGCACGATAGAACACACAATAAAACAAATAAAACGCACAAAAGAACGAATCCTCAGTGGTGGCTATGACGCGATGCGCTACGGCACGCTACGGGCCAATCACTACATTTTCCCCGCCCCCGTTCCTCACTTCATCTACCAAAGGGACCTAATAATTCACTTCTGCGCAGGTGAAGGTCAGCGCTCAAGATCCATGCCGGTCACTGTAACAGCATTGACGGATTTGAATTCCAGATGCCGTTTCGTAGGACTCTGGCATTACGAGTATGTCTATCTCTATATTCTAATTTGAAAAAAAAAACTGCACATCTTGCCTTCCGTGTTATTCCTGAACCAGTCTAAACCATTATGTCATCTATTGCATCTAGCTTCAAATGATAGTAAAAACCTTTACATACAATTTTCGTCTCATCATTTTCCCGCTGTCGCTCATCAGTCAGTCCGAACCCGTAGCATAAGTTTGATTTGTCAAGCGGAAAATTGCGAGGAACGAGAAAACGTTGACCCTCGTTGATTGCGTTACGTCAGCCGGCCTACGAGACGATAGCAACAATCATAGCATGGCATTCTTCTTTGAGTGGACCTGCTAAAACATTGCCAAAGCTCTCAGACGAATGTTAACCTATTGTTAAGAATTTTTGAAAAAAAATCTTAATCTGATGCTTTCTAGGTTCGTAAAGGTTTGTGTACTAGACAATGTGATGTTGTTGAACTCTTATAATAATACATATAATTATCCCACAGATTCATGTTAATCCATTGCTGTGTTACTTAAATCTTAACAACAACGCAACGAAAAATCTTTAAGCCTCCTGCAGACAGACTCGCGCTGCGACAACGAGCCAAGTTAATTTCCACTCTAAAAATACTGCGATTGGACCGCGACATGTCGCCCCGCGCGATTAATCGCGTCTGCCTGCTGGAGGCTTTATAAAACTTACGATATTTAAAGCTTTCGCAAACAATTTATAAAACAGACAGCCCTAAATTATAACATTACTGATTCGCTACCAACTTGTTGCCAAACGCTACTTACAAAAGTTGTAATGGATATTAACTACGTAGTTCAGTTTAGTATTGTCATCAGTCTGTTACAAGTTACAAATGAGTGCTTGTTTTTCACTTGCATGTGTGAACTCAGCGGAAACGTTCATTATTAGTGTTACGCATTATCCTCATTAATTTGGTATTAGCTTTTGTTTGCCGCTACTGTGCGTGTCGTGTTAACTAATACTTATCGAAGATTAACTCGTTTGCGGATAATTTAATATGAGCTTGTTTATAGTAATAATTGTAAAAAATTCATGATCAAAAGTCAGAATCTTGTTTATTTGCTGTCAAAAAAACCGCAACTAAAACCGCCACTTTAGCAATATTGCTAAGTTACAAAATTGAATATTCTGTTCCATTGCTCAAGTCATACAGACTTAGATAATTTATTAGTGTTTTTTTAGTGTTGTAAATTATGAACAATTTGCAATACTGCAAGACAACAACATTGGTAAGGTGACTATTTTAGACCCGCTGATCCAAAATGATAAACATAAAAGTTCAAAGGTTCTACCACATTGAAGCTACTTTTTGTGAAAGTTTGCAAGTGTTTTCCCACAACAGCAACTTTATACAATTACCTATACCTACTTATAAGTTTACGCTAAAGTTGTAGGAACTTACTTAATGTTCATGTTGCAAAATGTTGCCCTATAAAAACTCAAAAAAATAACTTCAGTCTGGATACACTCTCGAAAGATGTGTTAAACGCTCTTCAATCCTAAACATCTAAAATCCAGTCTGTTAGTACAGACAGACAGTCGGGTGCCACAACAATAGGCTTTCGCGGAACGAGTACGGGACCCTGAAACTGGAAACACGAGTAAATAGTAAATAAAGACATCAAACGTACGCAGCCATTGTTACTTGTAACACTAACAACTCCATGAAGGAACGTGGAAGAACAACTCTGTTTATAAAATAACACCAGGTGGCAGAGTGATTGCAGTGTAGGAAAGAGACAGAGGTATTCAAGTCGTCTAGCCCCATCTCGTTCCTACACTGGAACTAATAGTCCTCCAACGGCACTCCGGTGATGGCAGCGTGATTTTACGTCGAATTACATGAAATCAAACAGCTGTTTCATTGAGTATCCAGCCAGAACTCTACACTTATATTGCATAAAGATTGTTTTTAATTTTTTTTTAAAGAATACTCCCTTGGCGGGTATCTTGCGATATAGTCACATCGACACTGAAGAAATCGCAGGCAGAAGCTAATCAGTTGACATTTCTATCCGTTTTTGTCTTAAATAAGCTTCGTAAACTTAAAATTTATGTTATTTTCCGCCCCAATGGTTCGTGTTCGGTATTTATGTCAACGCAACACCGATGTGTACTCCATAAAAAGAAGCTGAAAGACCATAAATCATTCGCTAACATACTTTCCTGATACAAGGCAATATTTCTAAGTCGTGAAAAAAAAAGAGAACCGTGTCGGCGACACTACGGAGCTCCTTCACGCTGACTCACAGACTGTTGATAAACTCGCTTAGAATTTTCTCCGGGTAAGAAAATAAGCGGAAAGATAAGGCATATCTTCAACTTTTCGCACATACCTACCCCACAGGTCATTGCACCCGGCAGCCATGTTGGCTCGCTTCCTTTACGGGGTGGGCAGACCTCCTAGTGATTGGCGTACGGCCCATTAATCACGTAGCTGTGTACGCATTTAGCATGCAAGAAGCCAGGGTGACTCGCCAGTGATAATGTTACAATGGGCCTTTCTTGCGTCTGCGCATCGAGCGACGCCTTGTCACACCATAGTACTTAGGAACAGATAAAATATTTTTATTCATTATTAATTACAATGGGGTATTGATCAGTATCTATGAGTGATGTGAACTGAAAGATGTTTGTGGGAAAAATAATGAGCCCTTCATTCATAATAATTTTTCAAAATGAATAACACTATAGTGTTCTCATTCTTTTCATTCGTTATGGTAGATAAGCAACTCTTAACCATAACTATCCGGTGCTATACAGGTTGACGTTTAATCGTTGGTTTTAAATAAATTAGGTATACAAATTAGAAACAATTTCACTGTAAATGAAAATATGATAAATAATTCCCCAATATATTTTCTCAGAAAGACCGTAATGAAACATACAATATAAATGATAAATGGTACCTATTTATTTATGGTAGATGAGGCCGGTGTTACGTTCCTACCTGACTACTCTGAGAAGAAACATCCGAAACAAACTCAGAGGTCACAGTCTCTTTTAAAATCCAGACATGTTTATGCTCAGGCCATACGAGGACCATGCGGGTGTCTGAGATGGTCTTTTGAGGAAAGAACCACACAGATTTGAGTGGACCTGTCCAGTCAGTGCAAGCATTTGTCGGTTATTGTGTAGCTCGACTCAGAACACAAGGAGCTCAACGACACGACG
This sequence comes from Agrotis exclamationis, assembly GCA_950005045.1. Taxonomy (NCBI): domain Eukaryota; kingdom Metazoa; phylum Arthropoda; class Insecta; order Lepidoptera; family Noctuidae; genus Agrotis; species Agrotis exclamationis. The sequence continues at coordinate 1,012,215 of OX465430.1, forward strand.
AACAATACCAAAGAAAGGACATTTGGGTAGGCCGCTTAAAGTAACTCAAATTGTCAAACAGAGATAGGTATGCATGTTCAACGCTAAAATTATGAAGTATTCAGTTTAACAAAAACCAGCACAAAGTATTATTCGTTGTTGACACCATGTCCAATTCAAAGGAACATTCCTCATTTATCTCTTCCACAATCATCGTTTATTCTGAAATGAACCTCGTTAAACGCAACAATGCTCACGATTTGACCCACAATGCAAAATAATATAAGGCAGAACAATAATGGAGACAACTTTTCACTTTCAAACTTTGACAGTTACAAAGTGACCACTTGACCAGTGTTTCTTGAAACTTTGTAGTGGCGCTCGCGCTGTTTGCTAAGGAAAATGTCAATAGTTATGTCCAGTTATGTCAAATTCAATACATTTCTATTGTACTTCTTTATTTCGCCGCGGGTCTACAAAAACTGGCCTTATTAAAACAGTCTACTATCGCTGAATTATCTTCAACAGCTACTTGTAACTTTTTATTGTTATTCGACCTGGTTTTAAATGGTTAGACTTGGAAATTGCTTCGCGAGGGAAAAAATTAAAGTATTTGTGTCAGGGTCTCGACTTGCTTGGCATTGGCTGTTTCCTTACCATGATTGATGTGAATTTATGTACTAAAACTATTTAATTCTACAAGGAACTAAAATAATTAACAAAATAGACTGAAAGGCGGCTAGATTAAGCGTATTAGTTTAGTCCGACGGTAATCTAGGTACATTTCTATCTTATGTGATTGATTGATGCATAGTCGACACTACCTACATTCAAATAAAAAATAAACCGTTATCAAACTTTAAAATTAAATCCGTAAACTATTCGCCTCCTCTCACTTCATGTTGATGTTATTCTGATACGTCAGTCAATCAAAGTCTATCTATTTATCACATATCAAATTATTAGCGGCGGCAAATCTGCACATCACACAAACGAAAAACATTTCAAGACGCGTCCGTTAATCTTCTAACCTTACAAGATGTCCGTCAAACAATATTCTCGTTAACTCACAAAAAAAAACAACCTAAACATTGCCAAAAAATAACTTCATATACCTACTTGAACATGCAACACGACCATCAATCATGCAAATAAGTTGGAAGAACAAAGATAATAAAAAACAAAACGACTCGTAGGTTTTAACGAGCCGTAGCTTGTTTAATACCTACGCGGGGTTAATCTCCTGCATCGGAGGTTTTTGTTCAGGCTCATGTAATAATTACAGCTGTTACATGTTCCCATCTATTGTGTGATCGGTGGGAGGTATTTAACTACAATGTACAAAGTATGTAGATTATTGATGGATGTTGAAGGGAAATGTAATTCCAAACGCACTTGACTAGCGGATTACATCAGCATCCCGCGTCTGTTACGAGATTCACTGTATCACCGTGGAATTATTCAATATCATTTGCGAGTTACGTCTGTGTCTAGTTGTACACTTCCACCACCTATACAAGTTTATTACATCAGGAAGACAGAACACAGCCTACAATATAGCACATATTAGATCTACACATAAGTAAAACCTCCTTCATAGGGTTGAAGTGTCTCCCTCTGGCATGCCAAGCCTGGTTTATAGGTGGCAAACACGGAACTGGTGGACTCCTGCGGCCTCGCGATCCCGGGGTTTACGGCCCAACTCGATCGTAAATTATTTTGATGTCACTCTGCATATTATTGCGTAGTCTGTGGTGTGGTTGTTGTAATGTGGACTTGCCTGTACAGGCTATAAATTGAGGGAAAGCTTCATGGGATCACTGGAGTCACGAGTCATTGATCCACCCTCAGCTAGTATAAAGTTAGCTTGCAGAAATGTCTTCCAAAACAGAAATCAAGACTTCTATGTTATATATTTTTGTTTTTAATTATCTGTTCTGTATGTTCTGATCTTGGTGTTACCTAATAAATAAACTCCCCATTTAAACAAACGAATACCGCTTTTAAATTTTAAAACCAAGGTTTGGCCTTTCGCCAGTCTCGTGGGCTATGTCACCATTAGGGTAAAAGCGTCAATGCCTCACAACTTTAGCCCATAACTCGCCCCTAGGTGGGCAGGAAGCACATTACTCATACCTGGGCGCAAAATGGCCGAAGTTTTAAACTTAGCGCTACTTTGGAGTAGCTTGCATATCTGGAGAAATGTACCAACATCATGTTGTATGTACTAGTAATATTCTGCAGCGTTCACAGGAAGCGATCGGTCGTAAAATAGCGTTCGACGACGCGACACGACGAACAAGTCGCGCGCTTTTACGACGACGCAACCGCGACGACCGCGCCGCGTGGTCGCGAGATGTGGGTCCAGCCATTGTGCAGCCTCGTAAATAAGAATAACTATAAAATTAAAGCAATAATAGTTTTATTGTACGGACGGAGGCTGTTATGGTAAGCGTGTTGTGTAAAACGGAAACATCTACACCATTTGTTTATGCACTAAAACGTAAATAATTGCTATATTCTTAGGGACGTGTGCTAACCACACATGATGTTACAACAATTGATGGGACTGACGCACCATAAACGTTGGAATGTAATGAGATAAACGCGCCGTCATAATTACGCAGCGATCAGAGGCGCCAATGGCGGGTGTTTAAAAACTAGCAGTTTATTCACGTAACGTGCTACAAACTATGTGAGATATGATAATTGGAGCCGTAGACGAGCCGTAGATGAGCTTGTTACTTCATATTGTTCCTATTTTATAAGTCTTAGTATCCTGATATTAGACTGGACCGTTTCACCTATCCAATAAGCATAAACTTTTCTGAAAAGACAATTCCAACGTTATCGACAGTAATCTGGCGAAATTGCTTTTATCTCGTGAGTCTGTCAAAAGGATTAAATTACTGACATAAATGGAGAATATTACTGCACCAGTGCACCTTTTTGACTTATCACAATATTTATCATGCACAGCAAAAAAATGCTCACCCACAAAACGTGTTCATTATTTTGCTAAATGATCCTGTATTATCTCAAGCTGATCTGGTCGTGGGCCGCTCCATATATTCGTCTGTGTCGATGAGCTGGGCGCTCGTAAAGTGCGCGTATCGATTGCGAACATTTGACCACGTGCACACCTCGTTTGTACGCATTTTCATTAGCAACAAACGTAGAAATGTATGATCTAAGATGTAAGAGATAGCGGGGATAAGATTCCTCTGATAAACTAATTTGAAAGCAAAACAAGTTTGAAAAACCGGAGTGGCTAAGCAATCCGGGCAGTTGGCTCTTGGAAAGTTATGTAATATAGAATCCTAAATTCCAGGCACTCCTTTCCTCCGTTCCGTTTCGCTTTAGGAATGCTTCATTAGTCATCGGTTTTTTACAGTCGTTTCGCTAAACCGAACGAAATGAAAATAAATCTTTTAAATGACGTAAGTAATCGACAGATATTCACAGTCGCAAAAAGTGTCTATTTGATACCTTAGGCTCTTTAAAATTGATATTTTGACACACCGACTGTCAAATCATCGCTTGGAACGTTGATTTCGCAACATTCGCTTGACATTTAACACCATCAATCATGATGGTCACAAAAAACGAACTGGTTAATATTTAAAATAGTCACTCATGTGTGAATGTTCGGCATTCGTGCTGTAAGTTTATAAATAGCGCCATGTCCAAGACCCGCCCACGTCAGTAACTTGTCCCAAAACAGAAGTCTATAAGCTTTTAAACAGTTTGGCAGCCGGCCAGGCGATCGGGCATCAACCTCGGAACACCACGAATATATGCCAATTTCGAACCTAATCGACCAGCCAGATGACAAACACTGAAGTAAAATGACACCTAAGAAGTATTTCTTTATGACTACTTTTTGTATTTTTTTATGGCGAAGCGCCAGTCGCAGGCAGGATGCAACTCATTTATTTCAAGTCAAAGACTTCTAATGCCAAAATAATCTATGAAAGCTGTCAAATATTTATGATAAATGTAGCTTTCTCCGTGAGATTTAAAGGAACGGCTCAATTTCCTGGCGACTAACTCGCGATACGGTCACGCGAATACATTCACAGACTTCATTCTGAACAGTCGTCGAGTTAACGCAAAGCCAGGACGCGGAACTAATACAAATAGCCCAGTTCTGAATAACTCAATAAAATTAGGTTTAAAGCAAACACGGCAGGTCGCGGAGCGGCGCTGCGTGCTGCAGGCCGGCCGCGGCGGGAACACGTTCGAGCTATAAGGTGTCGTTGCTAACTCGCGACGCCAACTATTACTATTTCCAGTGAAGCGGAATAACCGTGCGACTGTAATAAAGGGTAGGGCACGCCCCCATTGACAGCGGAGCGGTATTGTAAGCAAAAAATACGACGCTCTATTTCACCGAGTGCAATTTTCAAATGGATTTGTATTCGCTTTGCTAGTCATAGACTAGACTAGCCTCCCATTGTTCGTTTTATAAAAACACATTTCTTTGAAGTTCGTTGTTAGTTAGTGGATAAAAACAATACACTACTATTAAATAACCATTAGCAACACTAAGGTGTGTTAAGTAACACTTACTGACATATATGTATAAGTTGTAAAACCATGCAATAACAAATAAATGTATTTAAACAACAACAACAGTGAAGACATTCACAGTACGATTAATACTTCAAACATTAGTACACATAATACACATACACAACATAAACACACACACGCCAATTCATCTATAAATAATTTCATTGGATCAACTCAAATGTCGTCTACCAGAATCAATAACTCGCTATGATTAATTGATTACCCAATCAATAAGGAAGCAATGCAGTCAACTGGCAGAAAGCGCGATCAAACTTTGCACGATTACGATACGACGACGTGACAATGGAACTAAGTAGGTATAGACACAGCCACTGATTAAATTTTAAGTATTGTGAGAAGTAGGAAACATATTGAGTATTTTAAAACATTTACTAGTCAATGACCGACCATCTACCAGATAAATCCTAAGATCCTTCATAGAATTTCATCTGATTAATTGAAGTCTATGACTAATTAACTCCACCCCGCTTGCAGTATTACCTTACCCTACGTCTGCATACGCGTATCGTACGGTCGTACCGGGAACCAGCTCAGTTTTACGAGCGCGTTTGTTTATCCAACTACGATACGTTTCGATTCCATTCAATTCAAATCGCTGCCTTATTAAACGCATAATGCGCGTTTTTACGCTTCATTAGCGAGCTGACCGTTATGCGCTGCGGACGTCGAGGCTAGAACTCTAGACTATTTGTGGGAAAAAATAAAAATGTCTGCTTATCTTTCCTGGACCTAAGCTTTTATGGGTACTGGGAATGTAAGGCATAAAAGCAGCCTGTAGTTTTAAACTGCTATGCATGAATAACTTTATTTTTGCTCGTGCCTTCGAGACTAATCCGATAAGCATTGATGAATACCTAGCTATATAAGCTAACTTGGTCTGAAAATCGCAGAGACAACAATGGAAGAAAAACGTAGTCTTTAGTATGTAATGCACATCCTTGCTACATCGTCTCGCCCCGTACTTGATCAATGATCAAACAAATCTAACATCCGCGCCTGCACATAACTATTACAACTTTATGAGATTTCATTACACGCTGTTTAAAATAGAACCAATACCAGTTATAATAAATAAACGTCTTGACAGAAACCATTCACTGCGCACTTTATATTGTTGTGTTAATCGCGACTGAATTATTGCGTGTCGTACAATAAACTCATTAATATATCGGAGCAGATAACTGACGCTACAAAGGGTCTTTAGCAACAAACTGATACTGAGTATTATTATTATCAGCTAAACGTCGTGGTAAACGTTGGCCGACCCATCCTCTCGTCCTATGATAATAATCCCTCGCCCCGAGAAAGGGACGGCCCGATGGACGCACGATAAAAAAACGACTCGACGAATTTGGGTGCTAACTTGAACAAACACAGATCTCTATAACATTTGATTAGTACAAATTGTACAAAAAAGCCCCCATTATACGGTCCATGCTACAATTAAGTCGGTGTAACCACAGAATTTTAAATAGCTCACGGCTAATTTAATTTAACGGTGGAATCAGTGTTGTCTGCTTGTAGCGGCCATGTGTCGATATGGCGTGTCGTTAAAAGCGCATTAACCGACGATTCGGACGACGAGTGTGACGGGAAAAACACAGATCAACTAGTTGGAGACTGGTTTCCGCCTAATAAAGCTTAATTAAATACTGTTGAAATGTTTCTGATTAGCAATCAACCAACAAATCTTAAACTCGTGGAACATCTGTTGAGGCACTAAAATCAAGCTAAAGGCCTATCCGCACACAACAGTGCCGGCACAGTGCCGACCCGTGCCGGCACTGTTGTGTGCGGATAGGCCTTAAAACTACTGTTTAAATAAATTTTAGTAAATCCAAGTTGTCATTAACGTTCCTTTGATAATGTTTTGCAAATTCTCTTCTTTCCAAATCTAAATCCGGCTCGAAGGACCATGTAAAAATTCACACGACGATCCTCAATAAACTATGTGTAGAATGAAATAATATAATAATAATAATCCACAACTATCACACAACGCAATCTAGTCCCAAGCTAAGCAGAGCTTGTGTTATTTTCAATTTTTCAATTTCAATTTTTTAAAAATTGAAAAATACATAAAAATGAAATATTAGAAATGAAGTATAAAGGGGTTGATAGAGGTAAGTACAGACAGCGTCACAATGTGGTTACCCTACTTGAAAGCATATCTTCGGTAAAATAAATAATGGTTCTAATAAAATAAGGCAAAATCGGCGAGTGTGGTTCATGCACTGGCTTACGAAAAGAGAGGGTTTATCAAGATGTCCGCAAATCTTTAGGACCTTTTGCATTTAGTTTCACTTTCACGTATTACAGCTAAACAAGACATTTGCATGACAGTAGCACACACTACGTGGCACAGTGCAAGTTACATCTGTGAGAATCATCACGGTAGGCAGAATTCCAACGACCACACGCCTTTCTCCATGCATAGCTAATCTTATCTCAGCTCAGCGCCATGTACCGTGGCACATGTTAGTGTTAGTCCAGAAATAAATAAAACTATTTAACTCCACTAATTCGAATGCCACCGACCTGCATTGGTATTCTGCTATGTGACGGGACGAATTCTAAATTCTTGAAGGTTTTTTTTTAACGCTGTAGAATCTGTTTCTTTTTATTGCCAATCATTTCGTAGCTTAGGAGTGTGAAATTTCGAATTTATAACAGTGTTTGAAAACATTTCCTAGTCATTATAGTATTTCGTTGAATAAAATACAATGTCGTTTTAAGATTTTTCTCCGTTTTGTTTTTCCGACAAATACAATTGAATCGTTTTTCCAATTAGAATTTTAGAAATTAGAACAACGACATTTAATTACTTATTCATCATTTATTAGCGGCAATCATTTGATGATGCTAATGTTTATATTGACCTAATTAACAAAAACATTGACCTCGTAAGCGATAATTACTTACAAATTAGAAGGAATTATCAACTCGTGGAAGCTATTGCGATATAAGAACAAGAACATACCTATAGTGGCAATTCTTACTTAATATTATCAGAGAAAAACATCATCCTGAAATAAAAATCAGATTTGCACTGTAATAGACTTTAAACTATGACGTATGAGCAGTAAATTCGCAATACAAAGGATTCCCCAAACAACTGAGCACAATTATCAGCAAGTTATCGACATGGTACGACAATAAACGAACAGTAGTCGCGGGCACAATGCGACGCCTGATATTGTGTAATCGCCGTGTACCGATAGCGAGCGATAAGCCGCGATACCGGCCAGATTGCAGCGATACCAACGCTTACCTGGAGAGTATTCACTTGCATCAACAATAACAATTATGTTCCACTCTGACACTCACTATTCACATGTTCTATCGTTATTCGAATGTCACAAAATTGGTGCAGTTTATTGTGCAAGCATTTTGTGTAGTCGAAGTGAACCCTGATTTATGTTAGGTTTTAATTGAAAAACGAGATAAGAAAATGTAGTAGATTGTGTTTTTCAGTAAGTTAGTTATTTACTTCTGATAATTTATGACATTCCAGATACAGACTTACTCTTTTAGCACAGCGGTTTTGTTAAAATCGGGTTGTGAAAAGAAATTTCGATCATACTACGTTCTTCGAATTGATAATCTAAAAATCTTTTCATTCTTTCCAACTTCTTTGAACCTAACAGACAGAGCAGTTTCTCCAGATCAACAATAGGAAGTAACAAAAGACGGGTGTTTAAATGTACTATATTATTTTTGATTCTTGCGTTGTTCAGAAAGTGCTAATTGTCAGCCTAATTTACTATCGATTTTATAAAACCTAAACCTAAAACTCTTTTTTTCCATAATTCCAGATGCGGCTCTGGTAGCACCATGAAGATGTTGGTGTGGTGGGCGCTGGCGGGCGCGCTGGTGGCTGCGGGGGCCGCGCTGCAGCCGCGCTGTCAGGAGATCACCATCCCCATGTGCCGCGGCATCGGGTACAACCTCACGTCCTTCCCCAACGCGCTCGACCACGACACGCAGGAGGAGGCCGGCCTTGAGGTGCGTATCTCCTATAATATTACTTATTTACCTTCCAAGATCGTCTAACTTCCCTGCAGTTTAGTGGTCTTAGTACAAGATCTCTTCTTTCTATTCAGAAACTTTGGGATCCTTTAAGAAGTTCAATTTAGCAGAAACTTGTATTTATGATCCTTCATTATCATTTCCAGGTCCACCAATACTGGCCGCTTGTCGAGATTAAATGTTCCGCGGACTTGAAGTTCTTCCTCTGCTCCGTGTACACGCCCATCTGCATCGAAGACTATGCGAAGCCGCTGCCGGCGTGCCGCAGCGTGTGCGAGCGCGCGCGGGACGGCTGCGCGCCGCTCATGCAGAAGTACGGCTTCCAGTGGCCCGAGCGCATGGCGTGCGAGCGACTGCCGCGCGCCGGCGACCCCGACCAGCTGTGCATGGAGGAGACCGAGCGAGCGCGGGAGCCGCCGCCCCCGCCCGCGCGCCGCCCGCCCCGCCCTGTCTGCTCCGACCCAAAAAACTGCCAGACGGGCGTCGCGGCTGCGGGCGCGGGCGGCGGCGCGGGCGCGGGCGCGTGCGCGTGCGCGTGCCGGGCGCCACTGGTGGGCGTGCGCGCGCTGCACAACGCCAGCGCGGTCGCCGGCGTGGCCGCGTGCGCGCTGCCGTGCCGCGGCGCCTTCTTCACACGCGAGGAGAAGGAGTTCGCGGCCGTGTGGGTCGCCATGTGGGGCGGACTGTGCGCCGCCAGCACTCTCATGACGCTCACCACGTTCCTGATCGACTCGCAGCGCTTTAAGTACCCCGAGCGACCCATCGTGTACCTGTCCGCGTGCTACTTCATGGTGTCGCTGGGCTACCTGGCGCGCCTGGCGCTCGGCCACGACGAGGTCGTGTGCGAGGGCGCGCTACTCAGAACCTCCGCCAACGGCCCGGGTGCCTGCACTCTCGTCTTCGTGCTAGTATACTTCTTCGGCATGGCTTCCTCGATCTGGTGGGTGGTGCTGTCGTTCGCGTGGTTCCTCGCCGCAGGACTCAAGTGGGGTAACGAAGCTATCGCGGGACACGCACAGTACTACCACCTGGCCGCGTGGCTCATTCCTGCCGCGAAGACCGTCGCCGTACTACTAGCGGGCGCGGTGGACGGTGACCCTGTGGCTGGCATCTGCTACGTCGGCAACTCATCGCCAGAGAATCTGAAACGTTACGTGCTGGCACCGCTGATCGTGTACTTTGCGCTCGGTGCCACGTTCCTGCTGGCCGGCTTCGTGTCGCTGTTCCGCATCCGCTCGGTGATCAAGAGGCAGGGCGGCGTGGGCGCTGGCTCCAAGGCCGACAAGCTAGAGAAACTGATGATCCGCATCGGCGTGTTCAGCGTACTGTACGCAGTGCCGGCCGGCGTGGTGATCGGCTGCCTGGCGTACGAGGCGGGCGGACACGAGCTGTGGCTGCGGCGTGTGGCGTGCGGCGCACACTGTGGCCCGCGGCCGCTGTACTCCGCACTCATGCTCAAGTACTTCATGGCGCTGGCCGTGGGCATCACCTCGGGCGTGTGGATCTGGTCGGGCAAGACGCTGGACTCGTGGCGCCGCGTGTGGCGGGGGGGGAGGGAGCCCGCGCCGGCCGCTCGTGCGCTGGTGAAGGGCGTGTGACGCGCGCCCGCGGCGCCCGTCGCCGCCCCGCTCCCGCTCCCGCTCCCGCTGCCGCCGCCCGCTCCGCTGGCTCCGTCGCTGGCGCCGTCCGCTCCGCTGGTGCCGCACGCGCCGGCCACCGTGGCGCCCTCTGCTCGCTCGGGACAGCCGCTCTCAGACTACGGACCCGTCTAATCCATTCGGCTTGTCTACTAAATCCACTTGTCTCAGCTATCTCTGTTGGGACAGATGACAGTCTTTCTCCTCTGGACGACCGGCCCGGCTGGGGCTCGTATCCGCTCCGTTTGATTCGACTCTTGCCTGTTACTGCCGGAGCCGACGACTCTCAGTAGCCTCACTGAGCCAGCTGAGTGAGCTGACCCGATGACGTTCTCGTGATAGTGACGCGCCAGTGACGTTAGTGTAACTGTGAGTGAGACGTCGCGCGTTGTCTAGTCCTAGTGTATCTGCGCGACGCACAACATATACGTAACTAGTGTTAAGACGAGGTGCGGCCGTGGCGTCCTCCCGCTCCTCGCTCCCATGACTGATGAAGGACTCTCGTTTAAGAGATTTCGCAGCGCCACTGCAACATTGGCAATATACGTAACTTAGACAAAAGCGCCGCAAGTCACTTAAATTAAAATTAACCTAACCTAAGTACGTCCAGTAAGTTGGAACAACCTGGACGCTTGACGTAAGAGACAGTAAAATACTCCACCGTTTAGTTCCATTACCTCAAATCACTACACTGCCAATTTTGTATATTTTTATTGTTAACAGTGAAGTAGTTTACTGCTCTGTACTGTAACTAATGTAATGATACGTTAAGACAATCAACAGAGGCTCATCAGCATTCATCGAACTAATAAATTCATGTATCTCATGCACACATCAATGTTGGTGAGTCCTTGTCGTTTGTGCTGATATTGTTCTGTGACGTAGACCCGTAGTGTGTACCGAACGCATTTTGAGCATTTTGTATCTATTATAATGATCTCTGATGTCATATTGTAAATAGTGATCCTATATCATTTCATCCCTATAGTAAGTAGTAAGAAGCTATTGATAATCTACTTATATATTTATGTTTAACTTCGGTTATGTTATTAAAACTTGTAGAAAAGACAATCCTAGTGAAAATACCAATCTATTATTGTAATTTTCTCTATTAGTTTTGTATAACTTGACACTAGATGGCGTTACACGACTGCACTGACTGGTTAGGTTTTCTCGCTACTGACGCCGTACAACGCCATCTTTTGTTGAGTAGATACACTTTTGTAAATATTATTTCAACAGATGCCGAAATAAACTAGAACTGAACAAGTGACGAATGATAAAATTGTATTTTGTGCAATGGTATAGTATATTCTTACTTAATTGTAAAGTGAATAAGATGTATGAACAAGTTGTATATTGTAGCCACGGACGCCGCAGCCGAAACCATGAGAATCATTATGTAATTTATTTTATATCTAACTGTAGATAACAAATAAAGCGACTTTTTTATGTACAAACAATAGTTTTATTTAGTACATAATTAAATGACTCCAGCAAAATCCGAGAAAATCAAGTTATCAGCTGTTATTACAAATGGATGGATGCAAGTGGCGAATTGTCGTTCGGCGTGGCGGTCTAAGGGGGAGGCCTATGTTCAGCAGTGGACGCTTTCCGGCTGATGATGATGATTACAAATGATTGTTACTTACACCCCGCAATCGCACGGTTGGCTCAGTGGTTGACCGATCGACTAATGCAATCCGTGTCGCGGGTTCAATCCCCGCACGGAACTTAATATTTGTATGAACTGCAATTACTTTTTCCAGGTCTGGGTATTTTTGTGTGAGTTCCTGTTTGTAAACGCACCCGCAGGAGAAAATCCTAGTGTGGGGTAACAATGTAACCACACATCTGTAATTCCAACATAATAAGTTGCACCTAGTAAAGCACCCACCATTTTATACTAGGGGGCCAACTTACTTTTGACCAGCCATTCCGACTCCGCTACTGGCGGCTACAAAAACCATGGAAAAGCAACAAAACTGCCTGACCTGTGAATCGAATCTAGGACCGCCTGTACAGTACAGTAGCTCCCGCAATACCAGACAGTCATGTATTTTCAAACATAGAGAACCAATTTGAAAATAATACAATTACCTACCAACTGTAAGTACTATCCATTTTCTGCTGATTGCTGAAAAAAGCCATAATGACCGCAATAGTCAATAATGGATTCGTGGAAACATACGATTAACTAGGTTCAACGACCATTTCGCACATGACAACATATACAGTCATAACTCAAAATTAGAAATTTCGAGTAAAAGCGATTTGAAAGTTCAAAAAATCATAGAACCAAAACTATTGAAGTTACGTTAATGATTGCAAAGGAAAAAATGTTATTTAGGGAATGCTTTTATCATTTAAATAATAAAAACGTAAAATATCTGTGATTAAATATCATTTTTCTCTTGTTAAAAAAAAAGTTCGTAGTTATGACTCTATTTCCTGCGTTTAAATGAAAAATTTCGTTTTAAATCTCTCTTTCCCGTTCAAATCCACCAATTATAGTAAATTATAGCTGTATTAAATAAAATGTTACCATATTGCGTTATTGATGTATATCTGATTTTGCACTTTTTTTTAATGTTTCCAACTGTATTGCGCTTTTATTGATCGTTATTCAACACTCATTTCGCTGCCGGAACTTTTAAATTATTTTTTCTCTCACTATGTCTTATCCTATTACGTTTTTTATCGCTACTCTTGGTTATATTGTTTAGAAACAAATTAATTACAAAGAATAAATAAAAATAATTTTAAATCGTAACTTAAATTCACTAACTACTTAATTATCTGGATTCTTATAATTTTATCATAATTACTACTTAAAGTCAAAATTTGATAATCATAAAATGAAACCTTCTTAAATCTAATTACAGTAAATCTTACCCTAATATATTTTTTTTTAACTATACCAAACCTATACCACCTTCACTACCTACCTACTTATAACTACTACACTTAACCATATCTTTTCTTTCTTGTTACTTTTGGTCTACCCCAATAGTTACAAACCTATAATGATGGCCTACCCCATTCATTGTATTTTATTATTATGTATATTATAACTATCAGCCCTACACCGATTGTCATTGATCGTGGCTCTACCCCATCGATCTCTTTAGTTATGTAATACTAATGGTCTACACCATTGGTATTGCTTCCTCAGAGCGGTCGCAACTCTCTAAACAAGCCTATGCAGGAGCGCTTGGTTACTCTTTAAATAAGCCAAAAACATAACCAGTCTTATTACAAAAACAACGCAAAACCCTGGTTTAGACCAGAACTATCAAGTCTAGGCTTGTGTGCAAAACCATGGTTTAAAATTATCCGTATTACAAAACATAAATAAACCTCAGACTTCCTAGGTGTTAATCTAGTCATTGTCTAGAATCTAAAATGTGTACCGTACAGCAATTTTTGTGTGAGAGAGTAACAAACATCCACACATTCAGCCACACAAGCCTATACTTAGATACATTTCTATCAGTATTAAGATGTTGTATTGTGTTGTGATGGTGATGAAGCAACAAAAGAAACTACATAATTGGAGGTTTATTTTAGGAGACACAGTGCGCTTCATGTTGAATCTTCTCATAATAATTACACTATTTTATTGCTAGGCGTTTATTAAAGCTATACTTTTGCTAAAATCTTTATCGGATATAATTCCATGAAGGGATTGACTCGAACACCATTCTGTTGTGTCGGCGTAACGTTTCAAACAATTCGCCAGCTTCAATATCCTCATTATCAATTAAGTCGACCATGTTTTATGTAAAACTACCACAAAAACAACAAAACAATGAAAAATATGCAATGAAAAACTGACACAACTTTGACAGCTACGACTTAGACCATCGCTAAACTAGGGGGCGGCGTGGTTTAATGTTAGACCATGGTTTAGTCCATGGTTTAACGCAAAACCACGTTTTGTAATAACGTTTTTGTGTAAACCATAGTTTTACGTGATTTAAACCTGGGTTTTTAGTTAGACCTCTTTTTGTAATAAGACGGAACTTGTTTATCTATCTTCTCTAATATTTCTACCTATTAAATAATGGTTATGTGTAGTTAGTAATCGCTCTGTTTCGCGCTAAATATTTTAACAGCCACAGATGATCTGGGTGAGTGTTTTGTGCTCTAAATACAGAATACTCTGGTTGAAAGGAAGCGGATAGACAACTCTAATGTATTGTCGGCTTGTGATTGAAATGTGAATGTAAGGTGATGAATGACAGATTATGGATGAAAGACGTAAAAATGTGTATCCTAGATCAGATGTTAGCATGAGTGAAGCAGCGGATTTTCCCTAGGAAAAATCCTACGCTAAAAAGGGGGGTACTGTAACGTAGTACGTTATTTTAACTTAAAATAAACAAAGGCTACGTAAAACGAAACATAACTAGTATTTTGCAACCAAACTCCCACCCATCTTTTTGACTTGTAGGTAGGCGCTCGCGTACGTATTACGTACTACAGCTTTGAACTACAATAGCCGTCATAATTGTCTCGCTACGAACTAATTACGGATATTTTAAACCATCGTTATTCTGTGCGAATTAAATTAAAATAAATATGAATTTAAGTAAATTAAATCAAAATTAAATTCAGTGAACCCCAGAGGGGTTTCTATGCCAGGGTTTACTATACACCTTAGGTACCCTACCTGTACCTGGAGTCACCTCGTGTGCCACCTACAACCGAATAGTGATCCCGTCTACCCTCAACTCATCGAGTCGGCGGTCTACCTGCCGGTAAGGGGGGACAGAAGCTGCCTGTCCGCCTGCATCTCATCGGGCCGTCGAAGATCGAAGAAACTGAGAGTCGCCTACCCACTTCCGTCGAATACTATCAGGATAGTGGTTTTTCTACCTAACTACGACTCAATACGCTCGATATTGAACACACTCCCTGCTCACCATCTACTTTCAGTGGATGTGAATAAACATTGTAAAATTTTTAACTGTTATTTTATTCACATACCCACGTCACAGTGTAGTTACCTACCTCTTAGTACAATATTCATTGAACTAAAACTTGGACAACAGAAAATCTTAAACTGTCCTAACAAAGATGATACACATGAAAACATATTGTTTGAAAAGTGAATACAGTCATAACACGAAAGTTTTGATTGATAAACAGTCATAAAACAAATAATACAAAACGTTCCTACTAAATATGCAGAAATTAAAAAGTCAAAACAGTTTTAACTCAAAATAATACACAGCTATAGATAATTTAACATCAGTCAATATAGTCATATCTCAAAAGTGTCTTTTTAGACTTTCTTACCTCGGCGAAATTCCCACTTTGGCGGCGTATTATTTGGTTTACGCGCCCAGCGCCGCGTGCGATTGAACGGCGCCGGACAAAGACATTAAACTATATACGAGCAATAGACGGGACATCACGAAGAAAGTTGTGATCCACAAATTTTTACCACTCGGTAAAAACTCGACCAGTCTAGTTTGAGACGTCTGTCTGACAGGTCGTGTGACCGTGCGTCAAAATTCAAACTTCGTTGGACGATTATAGGAAAATATGCCTATTTACGCTTTGCGTAACTGCAAATCAAGATATAAGAAAACATGTGGACTTGAAATCAATTTATTTTCGTAAATATTTTTTTATTTTTACCTGGTTTTTAAGAGTTAGTCTGATATTATTCTAGAACACTTGCATTTTTAAAATAAACGCCATCTGTTGTTCAGTAGCTGTACTATACTTCGTACAGCTACTGAACAACAGATGGCGTTTGGCGACAACTTTGCTAAAGAATTAGAGTTGTCTGTTTATCGATATTTATTAAGTCGAAGAGTAATTAAAATACCAAATGATTAATTTCGTATACTGACTTGTTTATGAATGAAAGAGATACTTACGGAAAAACTTTTTTAGGAGACTAGCTCCCTTTTGAAACATTTTTATTTTGTTCAAGGGCGAGCTGTCCACAAAAATTAATTAAAACATTTATTTTCATGCCGTTTGACACATTTAATGTTAGGATCATTTTAAGACATGGGAAAAATAAAATCGAGACGGTGGAAGTTGGTCAAAAGAAAAAGACGCTTTCATCAAATCATACGAGCGAAAAAAAAAGCATTTTTTTATGTTGTTCATTGACTAAGTTAATGACGATAGATTAATAACAATACTGTTGAACATAATCGTCAAATTGATAATATAGGATTGTATTAATAACTAATAATTTAATTTCTGTTCTGCCCTTACACACTTTTTAATTTTTTTCTAATATTTAAATCCTAGTTAACTTTATCGATGTTTATGTATCGATAATTGTGCCATTCTAAAATGTTGCACCCCTATCACAAGATGCTCAGTTCTGCCATCTATTGTGTAATGGCTGAAATATATTCTGATGAATTATAATACGTGGTTTTGCTATACAACGCTAGATAGCGCTACTGACGCCCGACATCAACATTTTTGTATGACAATATTCTCAATGCCCGCTCTATAGTTCTTTTAAATCTCTTTGGCGCCGGAGCACTAACTAAGAAAGTACGTTGTTGCCTGGCGCAAGTATTGAATGCGGCGGTAGTTAATAAAGTGTTTTATGTTCATAACTCTTACAAAAATTGACTTTTTTACATGAGTGTCTTGTCAGTATGTAGATAAAAAATTACTTGGTCCGTAGGTAATCTTAAGTCAATTCGGCCATTTTTTGAGTTAGGACTGTTTATGTTGTCATGTGCGATTTATATCTAGACGCCTCATGCACGATCTGACTAACGAAAATTATTCTGCCAAGTCGCTGAGGTACGACGATGGTCGTTGACTAGGTTATTTCGTCACAAATGTAGCCCTTTACTGTGCAAAATTAGGCGACAACAGATGAAGCAGTTTTAGGGATATTCTATTCTGAATTCCAGTATTCCCAGCTGTGCTGGTGCTGCTGAATACGAGCACTGAAAATTTCGGGAATCAAGGAAGTGACACAACATTACTATTTAAAAATGTATTTATTGCTTTTCGAAGTATTCTCCGCGAAATTTGACACTGTTCAATGTTACCTTTGGACATTGACTCAGCACTCGGCCTGGCTTACGCGCGGCCCAGTTAAAAGAATGATTTGGTTGCATCTTACACGCATAGGGCACATTGATTTTGTATAATAGTGTGTGTTAAGAAAAAGTAGTATATAAGCAGAACATTTTGTAAATAAATCAGATTTGAATTTTATATTCTTTTCTCATTACCCCTCACTGTGGCCAAGACACCTTTAGCCATCTCTGATCAGTCTCGTGAGTCTGCGGGACTGGCAGTGAGTGTACCCTTCCCGAACCTGGTATTCCTGTCTACTATCCGTCTGTAACCTTAGGTCGCATGGTGCAGACATCCTGAACTTATTTATATATTTATTTATCACACACTAGGTATATGGTAGGTTAGGGCTGTAGGGCTTATAGGGCTTAGGGTCGTAGGGACTGTTAGGCTTGTAGGTCTTCGTAGGTTCCCTTAACTTATCATATATTTTCATGTACCGTCACACCCTTGAAAGTATTGCGGCCTTACGTGACGTTTGTTAGGGGGGGACGTACAGACACATTTTTTCATACGATGGAACCAAGCATTGAAGCAACCATTCCATTCGGAGGTTGGGTCTCCAAAATGGCCGTTTTGTAGGCGTCCACGACTCAGTGGCGTAGCGTGCCTTGGCGGGGGCCCCGTATAAAAATTTGTTTGGGGGCCCCTTAGGTAGGGTAAAGATTTATCACTCAAGAAAAAAAAAATGCATTTCTCTGTAGCTACGCCGAAATATAAACAAAAAATTGGACAAAGGGCATCAAAAAAAGGTCGGAATTAGGTACAGTTATTTTAATACTTGCATCGAAATATGGATCTTCCCGGGATTTCAAATAGACAATCTCGTGCTTAAAACAGTATTACATATAAATAATAATAATAAAAACACCAGAGATAGATTAGACAAATAAATTGTGTAAAAGTAAATAACTTTTTATTTAATAAATCATTAAGTTCTTATTAGTTTTTGTTTACCATAGATATATTAAAGTTTTTAATATTTTTTCTGTGTTGTTTACGCACGTTGGGGACCCCTGTGGCCCGGGGGCCCCGTATAATTGATACGGCAGATACGGCGGTAGCTACGCCCCTGCCACGACTTCTTCAGGTGATGAAAATCTCTGTCCACGCAATTTATTCTTTATTTTAGGGAAAGTATAGAAATCATTAGGACTTAGGTCGGGGCTGTACGGCGGATGGTCTAATAATTCTGTTTTCTTGCTTTAAACTCTTTTGTTCTGTGCGCGGTGTGAGAACTTGCATTGTCGTGATGGAGGATGATGCGGCGGTTGCAGTTCTCTTTACGGAGTTCAGAAACGACCTGTGGCAAACAAATGCTAGCATACCATTTTGCATTAACCGTTCTTTGTGCCTCAAGAGGAATAGTCGTAACATGGCCGGTTTTGGAGACAAACGTGGCCACCATTTATTTGCAACATTCCGTGAACGAACAATTTTTGTTGGCTTTAACTCATTTTCTTACACCCAAACTCGTGACTGGTTTTTTGTTTCGGGTTCGTACGCGTATATCCAAGATTCGTCACCTGATACGATGTTGTATACAGCATTTGAGGATCCTGCGTGGAATCTTTCGAGAGTTCTGACGCACCAAGGAACGCGAGCCGCTTTTTGCTCTTCACAGAGCGAATGCGGTATCCATCGGGAAAACAACTTTTTTACACCTAAATGTTCCTGCAAGCTTATTAATTTGTATTTTACTCACGCCAATGTCTAAAGTTGCCTGAATTTCGCAGAATGTCACATGTCGATCTTCCTCAATCATCAACGTTTTCTTGGGTGACTGCAGTTTTTGGAAGACCTTGACGGGGATCATCACTGAGCTTGACACGTCCACGTTGAAATTCAGCAAACCAGCGATAAATTGTGGTTTCGGATGGGGCTTCATCACCAAATGCAGAAATCATCCGGTAAACACACTGTTTTTGTGTTAGCCACTTCGAAAGTCATAATAAATCATCGCTCTTGAATTTTCTCGAGTCAATTCCATTTTCTCAATGACTAAACAAGATTGATAAAACCTTGTGACAAGACCGAGAATCTTTTTTTAAATAAATAAATAAATGGTTTATTGTTTCTTTGTACATAGTCGTGCAACACAAAATTGACGCATCAAAAAAAAAAAATATACATGTCGAATTGAGAACCTCCTCCTTTTTTTTTCGTCGGTTAATAAATAAATGGTATTCGATTTTTAAAACCAAGAAGTTTTCAATTATTAATATGACAGGAACAGTGGAAATATTCCATTCCCGATACTTTTAGTGCAGCCCTCGTACCAGATAGGTTTCAGAATTGTATTACGCCCTGCCATCGGTTGAGTCTTTCCAGGACTCAATCGATGATTTTATCACGTTAAAAAAAAGATGTCAACAGCTTCTGGGTTCAGGCACAAATAAAAAAGAATTCAGTCTATCAAGTTTATATAGGTCTACGTACTAACCGGTGGTAGATATCGCACATTTAATCAAATTAACATTATTGCTAGTTTGAACATTGAAAACTACAAACGTTGAAATTACAATTAATAACATTATAAAAATTAAAAACGACGCCATCTATTAATGAGTATCTAAACAATAAAAAACGCCACCTAGCGGCTACTGGCCGACTACACATTACGAAAGTTATAACTCTGAAATAATACAAGCTTTCAAAAATATACGTAATTAACAAAAACAAAGTAATGGACAATGCTCTCAACTTATTAACTATAATCTATCACATT
This sequence comes from Agrotis exclamationis, assembly GCA_950005045.1. Taxonomy (NCBI): domain Eukaryota; kingdom Metazoa; phylum Arthropoda; class Insecta; order Lepidoptera; family Noctuidae; genus Agrotis; species Agrotis exclamationis. The sequence goes on from OX465430.1 coordinate 1,032,261, forward strand.
AAAATTACGTATTTTGTCTGGACAGAATGTTACAATCTTATTATTAATTCTTTCGTATGTTTCCTTGAATAACAAGGAATTGCCATTTTGCCATTAAATTACTACTGTACTGTATAACTATTCGATACTTTGATTCTAAATAAAGGCATACATTAGATCTTATAGTAAATACTACGTCTTGTCCTAATATTGCTGTTTATCACTTATAATACATAAATTGAAAATACCCTAAAAAGGTACCGTTTTTATTTTACAATGGGGAATGAACGAAAGAAATATTTAATGAATCTTAAATAGCTTTCTCTATATCTCTAAGCTCCTACAAAAAAATAGTACCCACATAAATATATAATAGTTTTTGCTTCCTTTTATTAAAGCTAAGGAGAAATTCCTAGTGCGGGGCAAATTATTTGTTAAAAAAAATCATACGACTCTACAGTGCTCAGCTCTTCAGAACTCTGTGCTGAATTACTAAAATGAATTTGAATTACCCATTGAAAAAAAATCTCATACTAAATTCCTTCCAATCAATTTTAGACCAATCTACGTTACAAATACAATTTAATATTTTATCAATATTGCAATAATATTAAATTGCATTGGTTTCATCCAAATATAATAATTCATTCACTAATTACGTATTTTAATGGCAGTTTTCTTCTAGTTACATCTAGCAGTTTCCTACCTTACGCTAATAGATGTCGCTACTCGTACTAAAACTGTCGACAGTGCGGTAGAAAGTGTGTTGCACACAATTACAAAAAAAAAAATTATAACTACGAAAAATAAGTAGGTACCTACGTACTTAATTTGCTGTTAAATCAGAAAAGCAACAGATGAATACCTACTCCACTAACCACTTGTATGAAAGTCAACTAATTATTATTCAATTATTTGAAATTGGAACGATTAATTGTCCACTATTGTCTATTTGTTTTCAATTTCAAGTAATAACAGATGATTAAAGATTACTGAGAAGAACTTATCATCACTTAATGATTAATTGATTACCGAGAAAAACCTATAACTCAATCAGATCCTATAAATTGTAGTAGGTATTGTATGTTTTTAGTACCTACCGTATATTAACATCTATTACCTACTGCACAAAAAGGAAATCTTCTTTATTTGACTTGTATCAGATCTTTTTCTTTACAATTTTTTTATAACTCAAATTACAGCCATGAACCACACCTTGAACTAAGTAGCCATGACCTTTTATAACATAGTTCTCTGTGAGCCATGCATAGACATAATAATCCTTTAAACTTTTATCTCAATGGAGCCATGTCATTGTTTTACCAGAACTGAAAATGCGCAATCTTATTTTAAATTCAATCTGTAGAGAAACCTTTCCTATATGGGAGAAACGTAATTTACTCAATTAATGGCATGGCTTCAGGGCCTTTGTATGATACTGAAGAAATCAAGTTTGAGTTAAGTTACCTACTCCTAAAAAATCGAATTTAATTCTGTTACCCCTAAGCACTTCTTAAAAGTATAACCCATATAAGATAGCGACATCTAAGTATTATGATAATAATATACATATATTGAACTGGACATTACATTAAAAATATTTGATTCACGCTCTCAATAAAGGCGGAATAGTTGGCAAAAAAAAAAGAATAAAAAAATAAAGGCAGAAAAATACTAATGACACCCGACCGCCACCATTGTAAGTTTAGAGCAATTTCGAGTAGCCTCGGGTTTCATTAATATGTTACTACCTTGGTTTATATAATATCAAAGGCCCTCATTACTAGAGGTGGGACCATACCCTCAGCTGGTCGCAATACTACTAAAACCTTGATAGTATTGCCCCTGCCCCTGTCCGTACGGGTCGTGGGTGTGGGCATACTCGTGCATGTGTGCGTATGTGTGTGGGTCCGTTTCTTGGTGAGGTGGAACCTGGTGGTAGTATTGTTGCACCTCGTGAGGTTGCTGCTCTTGCTCCATTTTGTGAGGATCGTGCTGTGATTGCTGCTGGTTCTGTGGGACTCTCTGCAACAGGGTTTTTTGCACATGAATCTACTAGAACGCTCTAAGAGCCTATGCACACCACGTTTTTTAAACGCGCCGTCGACGCGCGTTTGTAGCAATATGCGCAAGTCAGACGCAGCCTGTAGACCTGTAAACCTGTATAAATTCAAATACGCGTTTGAATCGATACAGACGCGCCGGTGTCGCGCGTTTGACGCCATACAAACGACAACAAACTGCTCTGTTAATAAAAGCGCGCGTTTATAAAAAACGTGGTGTGAATAGGCCCTTATGTATTTGTCATATGAATTTCAGATATCTGCGTCACAATCGTTAGAACGCAAAAGGTAATCGAAGAGGTGAATTTTTAGTCAGTAATAGTCTGACAGTCGCTTACGCTATACGCAGGGCATTTGAAAAAAATGAAAATCAAGATAGCTTCCTATAATTATAATAAAACATTTTGATTGGAATCATACCTGCATCTGATACTTGCACCTCTTGAACCGTCCGTACAGAGAGGAGTAGGGCAGGTTGTAATGGATCGCCGCCTGGTTTATGGACATCTGCCCAATCCTGTAAATAGTTTAAGACTATTAAAAAATCAAGAATTCTATCCAGCTGATACAATTGAATGCGCATTCAAGTGCTAAAGGAATCATGCAGCAGTGCACACAGCAAATGTAGCTAGGTTCAAAAATAGTGAAGCCTACATTGTCCACCAAGTACCTGACAGCTTCCAATGCTTCGCCCATGGCGTCTTCGGACCACGGCGTGGGGTTCGAGCGAGATAGCTCGATGCCTTCCCTCTTACAACGACCGTACAGCGTTCCTGCAAATATTGTCAACACGAACTTGAGTGATTTTGTTCTAAGTGCAGTAAAGTAATGATTTTTTAACCATGGATTCTTTCACGTTCTTCTCCATAGAAATAACCAACTCGAACCATGCACCTGTTTGTTGAAATAAGTGCCCTCGGGCCTATGTGAAATAAAAATATTTGATTTCGAACCTTTTGAAATTAGGGTGTAATTTATCTTTAATATGTATGTATTTAGAAATATATAAGTATGTTTATCAGTTGTCTAGTACCCATAACACAAGCTCTGCTTAGCTTGGGACTAGATGGCGTTGTGTGATGTTGTGGAATATTATATTATATTATTATTATTTTGAATCTGATGTGAAAAATGTTCTGGGGCCAAGCAGCTTGAAGGGTAAGACCCCTTCCCCTTCAACCTGCTCGGCCCCGGTTCCCCAACTGCGCAATGAATGAATGATCAAATTTTTATTCACCTAATTGTTTTCAAGATGGGATACCTATTATATTTTTGGCCATTGCCTTGTCAGTCTTAACTTTAAGGTATAGCTGCAGATCGGCGCCGCCACTCTGAGGGTGGAGGCGAGCGCCAGCTGCAGGTCGTTGTACTAGTCACCTGTGGGTATCCCATACTGCGTGGCAGCGCGCTGCACGGAGCTGGCGCCACAGCGGATGGAGGCGAGCGCCAGCTGCAGGTCGTTGTACTAGTCACCTGTGGGTATCCCATACTGCGTGGCAGCGCGCTGCACGGAGCTGGCGCCACAGCGGATGGAGGCCAGCGCCAGCTGCAGGTCGTTGTACTAGTCACCTGTGGGTATCCCATACTGCGTGGCAGCGCGCTGCACGGAGCTGGCGCCACAGCGGATGGAGGCCAGCGCCAGCTGCAGGTCGTTGTACTAGTCACCTGTGGGTATCCCATACTGCGTGGCAGCGCGCTGCACGGAGCTGGCGCCACAGCGGATGGAGGCCAGCGCCAGCTGCAGGTCGTTGTACTAGTCACCTGTGGGTATCCCATACTGCGTGGCAGCGCGCTGCACGGAGCTGGCGCCACAGCGGATGGAGGCCAGCGCCAGCTGCAGGTCGTTGTACTAGTCACCTGTGGGTATCCCATACTGCGTGGCAGCGCGCTGCACGGAGCTGGCGCCACAGCGGATGGAGGCCAGCGCCAGCTGCAGGTCGTTGTACTAGTCACCTGTGGGTATCCCATACTGCGTGGCAGCGCGCTGCGCGGAGCTGGCGCCACAGCGGATGGAGGCCAGCGCCAGCTGCAGGTCGTTGTACTAGTCACCTGTGGGTATCCCATACTGCGTGGCAGCGCGCTGCACGGAGCTGGCGCCACAGCGGATGGAGGCCAGCGCCAGCTGCAGGTCGTTGTACTAGTCACCTGTGGGTATCCCATACTGCGTGGCAGCGCGCTGCACGGAGCTGGCGCCACAGCGGATGGAGGCCAGCGCCAGCTGCAGGTCGTTGTACTAGTCACCTGTGGGTATCCCATACTGCGTGGCAGCGCGCTGCACGGAGCTGGCGCCACAGCGGATGGAGGCCAGCGCCAGCTGCAGGTCGTTGTACTAGTCACCTGTGGGTAACCCATACTGCGTGGCAGCGCGCTGCACGGAGCTGGCGCCACAGCGGATGGAGGCCAGCGCCAGCTGCAGGTCGTTGTACTAGTCACCTGTGGGTATCCCATACTGCGTGGCAGCGCGCTGCACGGAGCTGGCGCCACAGCGGATGGAGGCCAGCGCCAGCTGCAGGTCGTTGTACTAGTCACCTGTGGGTATCCCATACTGCGTGGCAGCGCGCTGCACGGAGCTGGCGCCACAGCGGATGGAGGCCAGCGCCAGCTGCAGGTCGTTGTACTAGTCACCTGTGGGTAACCCATACTGCGTGGCAGCGCGCTGCACGGAGCTGGCGCCACAGCGGATGGAGGCCAGCGCCAGCTGCAGGTCGTTGTACTAGTCACCTGTGGGTATCCCATACTGCGTGGCAGCGCGCTGCACGGAGCTGGCGCCACAGCGGATGGAGGCCAGCGCCAGCTGCAGGTCGTTGTACTAGTCACCTGTGGGTAACCCATACTGCGTGGCAGCGCGCTGCACGGAGCTGGCGCCACAGCGGATGGAGGCCAGCGCCAGCTGCAGGTCGTTGTACTAGTCACCTGTGGGTATCCCATACTGCGTGGCAGCGCGCTGCACGGAGCTGGCGCCACAGCGGATGGAGGCCAGCGCCAGCTGCAGGTCGTTGTACTAGTCACCTGTGGGTATCCCATACTGCGTGGCAGCGCGCTGCACGGAGCTGGCGCCACAGCGGATGGAGGCCAGCGCCAGCTGCAGGTCGTTGTACTAGTCACCTGTGGGTATCCCATACTGCGTGGCAGCGCGCTGCACGGAGCTGGCGCCACAGCGGATGGAGGCCAGCGCCAGCTGCAGGTCAGCGCGTCGCCACGCGGTTGGCGCCGCGTTAAATGGCGCCGACAGTCGAATGCCCTCGCGGCGGGCTATCTTGTACAGTGTGCTGCTAGGAATACCTGCAAAGTTGGTTGAAACTTGAAATATGAATTCCTTTATCATCTCCAGAGTCCAATCACTAGCTCGTCTATATCTGTGCCAAAATTGGGCTAGTGGTTTAAGCGTGAAACCGGATTGTGGTTAGTCGTTCGATCAATCAAATAAATATTCATGTAGCATATCATACCATAAGCCTTGCTGGCCTTGTTAGCGGAGATGGCCCCGGCCCGCAGCGCGTGCAGCGCCCCCCGCAGGTCGCTCTCGCTCCAAGACTTGGCGGCGCCCTCCTTCTTGGGCGTGTCGATGCCGAGCCGGTGCGCGCGCTGCCACAGCGTCGTGGACGGAATGCCGTACGTTGCTGACGCCTGAATTTGGGTCAAGATAGAGTAAGAGTTCGAATAATAAATTTTCTATCCTCGGCAGACGTTGTAAAAGTAACAGTCATTGGCCCTGGATCGGAAGAATTGCAAGTTATCGGGATCTCATAACTTCCAATTTTTCGATTTGCTGGACAAAGCCTGGCTGGCTGGCTTAAAAAAAACTAGGTGATCATTCATAATTCCTAACACAGATTTTAATAATTTAGGACTAAAACTTAGACCAATTGAAATTTCTGCAGTGAAATATTTGTTACATATTTCAAGCATCATTTAGCGTTAATGAAAACATTTAGCGTTAATGGAAACGGATTCGAGAAGTCAAATGGGATGAGGGCAAGATAATGATGAAAACGATTTTGAGAATACAAATCAGTATAGAACCTGCCGATTAAAAAACTAGTAGATAATAGAAAGAAAAACATGTTTATAAAAGAACAAACAGAGTTGTCGAACAACAAAGGCAGTAGGAAGTACTGTATTATCCCATCCTTCAAGATAATAGGCTCACTTCATTACAAGTCTCATAGAGACAAATACAGCGGCATCAAATAAATTACAGATGTACAGTACACTTGTGAAGGTTACCAACAACCGTCACGCATGTAAACTGTGGGATCCCAACCGTGACGACTGTTGCTACAATAAAATTAATAAATCTAAATACAAGCACCACCACCTACGAAATTGTACGCGTCCCCCTGTTTCATTGTACAGACGAGGGAGCAAGCGTTGACAGAGATCATAAGGTCAACAGTCGCCAATCTGTTTGCTATTGGGAATGTCTTTGTTAGTAATCGCGTATGACTGAGGTTGCCCAAATTAAAATCTTCAAGCGTTAAGGGGATAAAAAAGTTTATCTTGTGTTTCATTTCATAGCGCAAAAAATATAATTATTACTTCTATGATTTACATGCTAGATTTAACTATACATCCACAACAACATATATTTGCACCTTCGTAAGGCTCATTTGGTGGTTTCTGAGAGCATCCAAAGCTCGCTCCATATCCTGCTGGTTCCAGCTCTTGGGGCTGTGTCGCGGAGCAGGCGAAGCTTGCCGGCCGCAGGAATCACTCGTGTCTTCACCACTGAGCTGTGGTTGTTCTGAAAATAATGTTGATGGCTATGTTATGGAACATCGAGGACAAATATCGCCCTACTATATTTACGTTCGAACGAGCGAATAATAGAAATCTGGGTTTGAGGAACGAAGGATGCACTATGTGGCAAGGTCAGGACCTTTTCTTTTGAATGGCAAAATGACAGTTGAAATGTCTGGCTAAATACGATTTGTAAAGATTTTTAGCAACCAACCATAACGGCGAAAACAGGTTTCGAATCAGACCATCAATCTCTTCATGTTCAAATAAAAATACAAATATTCGTGCACGCGAAAGGGAGTGCAAAAAACGGGTTTGCTTAATCCGTTCTAAAATAGCGTGCGTAACTACGCAGCTCACAACTTACCCTACCATGTCTTCAAATGTTCAATAAATTAACCATGACAATCAAATAGTGGTTACTTTCTGTACATTTTTCACTTCTTCCGCGCAATAAATAAATGTTTACTCGGTCTTCTGTTTGGAAAGGAGATACTGTACATGAAATCAATACCCCTACAGAAAACAATGCACATAATTTAAAGCTTTAAAGTCAAACAGTCAAAACCTGCACAACATATCTTCTATGAAATCTGATAGGTCTATTATAGACTTAAGGCATCTAATTAATTGCAAAATGAGGTGCACAATCAGATAGTGACGGATCCTTTAGAACGAGCCAAGTCGCGGGATAAAAAAAGATTCAGAATGTTGGAATTACAGTCGCAAAGAGATATTTGTTGAAAATGTAGTCAAAATTTAAAAACTAAGTTTATTTTCATTAGTCAACATCCGACATGCTACCAGAGTGTTTTTCTTCATGATCTTTTCTGCATTTAAACGATAATTGGGAACGCATGAGTGTTTGGATTTTCTTATACTTCTTACTGCTATATCATCATCAGCCTATAAATGTTCCCACTGCTGGGACACAGGCCTCCTCTCTGTGAGAGGGAGGCCGTAATCCACCACGCGGGCCCAGTGCGGATTGGTAGATGATATATCCTCTATATCCTCTTACTGTCACTTATTTGATACATACCGCCTTCAGACGAGGGTTCATCCTTGATGGCCAATAGCGGCATGAAGTCAGTGGAATCAGGCACTTCGGTTACGTTCATAAATTCCATGTGACGATCCAACAAGGACACGCTCTAGTCAAACAAAGAAAAAGAGGGTACATTTTTACTCAAATTGAATTTTTTTGTGGACATCAAAATTTCTAATTTTAGACTTGGCGATATAATTCAAATATATGTATAGCTATAAAGGTTAATGTAATATTGAATTTGTCATTTTAATTACATACCTATTGAACATTTTAATGAAAATTTAGTTTTGTATGTTAAATTATCATTTTTTAAATACTAAGTAATTTCACTTGCACAACGAACAAATATGCTAATATAGGTAGCATCTATTAACAGGTAATTAGAACATCGTATAAAATTAACAAGTTTACGTTACGAGTAAATGAAGTCATCAAATTACGTAATTGACGCTGATATACTTAAGTCTTAACTCTTATCAATATCTATCATTGTCTTATCGTTATCATCATTTAGTGAAAGCTCTTTTGCAACATCCAATTTATAAGTTGAATTAGCTACACTTGTTACAACATAACATAATCTATCGGGTACGGCATATCGTTTTTTTGGAGTCGAGGTTCGTCATAACTACATGACTTATCACGACATGAATAAATTCGAAAATAAACTAATACCAAATGGTATTAGCTCTTGGTATTGGATGGGAATACACCATTTTTCAGGATTACAACACATTTCGAAAATTCTGGAGTACCTTAGCATTATGTGGTGCTGACTCCAGTGTCTCCAGTGTTGAAGCTGGAGGGGAGTCAGCTCGCTCCTGCTTGACGCACACCGGCGTGGCTGCCGGGCCCGCCGGCGCCAGCGGTGCCAACTCCTCCAAGCCACTGCCCTGGTCAGATATGTTACGATGGGTCATGACAAGGTTGAAAATTGAGCTTATAACTTTTGTGAAATAAGTAGTAGGTACCTACTGAGATAATTGATTTGTTTTATCATGTGTTCGTTTACAAATTAAGCATGTAGGATTTTAAATAGATCAAATTGTTTTGCCCTTGTGTATTCTGATGTAGCTGAGGCTTCGATCATTAATAATAAATGATCGAAGAGCTGAGGCGTTCGAAATCCGTCTTATTTATCAACTCACCAATATATTCCTTGGGTTTATGATTCTCTATGCAGGAAATTTATTTTAAAAAAAATACCTACTAGAAAAAGACTGTTTCGTACAATAAACAAAAGTACTTAGTAGATAAAGTATCCACAATGATTGGGTTCTCCAAGGTTGTATTCTAGGACTGCATCGATTTCTTTCGAAATATTATTGCCTACTTAGTATTTTTACCAAGCCAAATATTTGAGAAAATAACCTAATAATCTGAAATATTATTTTGAACGACTGCCATTTAAAATTTATCTTTTAGAAGTTACTTTTGTAAAAAGAATCAATTCTTTTAACGCTGGTAAAGCAGTCCGACAAACGCCAACACTAGACAGCGTGAGTTAACAAGGGGAAATAAATCATCGCACGTGCTCACTACTGCTCACATTGGAAGCCCTGACAGACCGACACTACGTACAATTTATACTTACATACTACGGCTCAAGGTTTAAAGCCTTGATTTAAAGTACCTAAAGTGGGTTAACAGAATTATTAAAACAAGTTATTAGAACAAGAATTAGTGCCAGAAGAGCTCTTAAAAAGAATGAATTTGAAAGAATTTCGCAAAATAATAATTTATCTATATTTGTGTAGAAAGCTTATGGATGGATTATATGATCTTAAAGCGAAAATATGCAAAAATTTAAACACGTCAGCTTTCTTTCAAGATTGCATAAAATCATATTTTATTTTATTTTCCCATATAAATATAACGCTACTACAAAGTAAAGAAGGCGATATGAAACAAGTTTTTATAATTCGATTAGCGGTTGAAAAACTGTGTTTTGTGAGATGTGGTTACGCGTTTTGCGTTTAACAGCGTTGAGTGACCCTAATGCTAGAAATTATATAGCAGAGAATTTGATTAAAACATTGATAGCGTTAGTATTAGTGCAGCAAGTCATTAAAATACTATCTTTAGTCTCTTATCAAGTTTTTTTCACAAGATTTTGAACCTTGATTGCGGAACACTGCATGTTTAATTAGAAACTGTTGGAGCCAATTCAAGTCAATTGAACTGTTAGATCGTTCAACACATATAAACATATACGCACTTTAACTTAAAGCAAAAAGTAGTTAGGTAATCTAAAGTGGATAACAACTGCAAACTATAATTAAAAGCTATTAAAAAGTAAGTACCGCTAAATCATTGAAGTGCCCGCGAAAATCGTGCAGCTAAATGCTAATTAAAGTTACCTGACTGGATAGATAACTGTGTGCGAATTGTGAGTCGCTGTCTTCTTCATCCGAGAGTGGTTCGCATTTCACTTGCGACAGGCCGTGCCCAGGCATTTCCTAGCGATCCAAATATAAAAACAACTTATAATCCCTCCTCCGCTACTAAATTGATGTCTTAAAATAAATGCTTCACGTCGAAATACTCGAAGTGTTACATTAAAGAGTTATGAATTCAAGTTTATGTTGACGATATACTCATTTTTATCACTACAACAAAAGCGCGCTAAATTTATTCTGTAAGTACAAGTGTAAACAACAACGTGGCACCCCATGTTCACCCCGGAATGTCGCAGAAATCGAACAATCGCCATCGTATAAGTAGCTTTACATAGGCAATTAGACAAAAGGAAGCGAGCTTTATTGAATTTTTTCTCGATTGGTGCACAAATGAAGAGTGCAAAGTTTGGTTCTCTCTCTCTCTGTCACTAGCGAGCCAGACCGTCTCACGAGCTTTTTTAATTTTGTTTGTTTAAAGCCCTTGCATGTCGCTAACGTATATATGAAGTTCGATGTAGAAACTTCCAACTGAAACAAACGCGCGTGACTGTTTCAAACTTTGTACATAGAGAAAACTTAGAAGATTTTAGGATAAGCGACTTTAAGAGTTTGTTTTAACGTGTATATTCGTGCGCCATCACCTGTCAGAGGTGGAGGAAAGTAGTGAATGTAAAGTTGCGCGGTTAACCCTCTCTCGTCGCGTCACATCTTTCCATTCGAGGATCCGGCCACAGCGCACGTCTGCGCGACCCCGACACACCGCGAGATACGAAAACACATTCACTTTCACCGTCTTCCCGGCACACGGCGAAGGACGGTGCAAAACGGGTGCCGATAAACGCGACGGAAACGGTATTGCCAAAGACGAGGGCGCGAAATTCACTCGACTCACCTAGTCGGTCAGCGGTGGCCGCCGCAAGCACTCGCCTGCGCCACACATGCACCTCGGACTTATCCCGGCACCCGCGACTGCACGGTGACCTTCGGGAAACGATGAGATGTCGCAAATGAAAGTGAATTCGGCACACACCCGGCCGAGTCTGCGTCGCTGCGTGGCGCATGTTTAGGAGGTGCAGGGCGGGCGCGTGCTCATTTTTTTCCGCGCCAAAGAAATAAAAACAAACGCCTTTTTGCCGGGAACCGGCCGCGCCGCGATGTGGCGGTGCTCGGTGCTCCCTCTCACGCCGCGCCGCTCCAACGTGTTCCACAGGGGTACACTACGATAATACGAAAAACTTTATTCCGAAATTCATAAATACGAATTTCAAAATACCGATTTTCATAATTCCGAATGGTTCAAAATTCCTAATATAACAACTCCGATTGATCATTATTCCTATTTTCATAATTCCGAAATTTCAATATTCCTAACATTTATAATTACTATTTTCAAAATACCGAGTTTCAATAGACCGAATATCAAAAATTCCGAATTAATAATTTTCCGAAACATCAAAAACACGAATTCCGATGGTTAAAATTCCGATTATTAAAATTCCGAATAATTAGAATTCCGAAAATTTAATCGCTTATCAGAGAAAAGTATGCTTTTAAAACGCCTTGTCAAAATGCCTCTTAACTTTTCAATAAAAGAATTTCTTTTGAATAAGAATATTTTCTTTTCAATGATAATAATTTCTTTTATAATTTTTATTTTTTGAGTAATTAAAATAATTTATTTTTGAGTTACGTATTTTCATTCATAATATTACAAAAAATCCCTGTGAGATGAACGAAAGCTGTCAGAGTCGGGGTGCCCCAAGACACAATTTGCTCGCTATCGCATCCTGAATACCTGAGTTATATTACCACTAAGGTGGTTCAACGGAGCCCCGCTTTGCGGGGCTCCTATTTCCATTAGCTTAACCTAACTCGAACCTAACCTGTCCGAGTCGGGGTGTCCCCAATCCCGAGCTCGCTTCGGTCGCTCTTACATCCTTGATCAATTTGTTGATTACCACGAAGGTAGATCGACGGAGCCCCGCCCAGCGGGGCTCCTATTTCTGTGAGCAAGGTTTAAAGTAACCTAACAAGAAGGGGATGGCGGGGTCTTTCAGACCCCGCCATCCCCTTCGAACCTAACCTGTCCGAGTCGGGGTGCCTCCAGTCCCGAGCTCGCCTCGCTCGCTCTTGCATCCTTGGTCAATTTGTTGACTACCACCTACCAAGGTAGAGGGACGGAGCCCCGCTTCGCGGGGCTCCTATTTCTGTGAGCAAGGTTCAAAGTAACCTAACACGAAGGGGATGGCGGGGTCTTTCAGACCCCGTCATCCCCTTCGAACCTAACCTGTCCGAGTCGGGGTGCCTCCAGTCCCGAGCTCGCTTCGCTCGCTCTTGCATCCTTGGTCAATTTGTTGACTACCACCTACCAAGGTAGAGGGACGGAGCCCCGCTTCGCGGGGCTCCTATTTCTGTGAACAAGGTTCAAAGTAACCTAACACGAAGGGGACGGCGGGGTCTTTCAGACCCCGCCATCCCCTTCGAACCTAACCTGTCCGAGTCGGGGTGCCCCCAGTCCCGAGCTCGCTCCGCTCGCTCTTGCATCCTTGGTCAATTTGTTGACTACCACCTACCAAGGTAGATTGACGGAGCCCCGCTTCGCGGGGCTCCTATTTCTGTGAGCAAGGTTTAAAGTAACCTAACACGAAGGGGATGGCGGGGTCTTTCAGACCCCGCCATCCCCTTCGAACCTAACCTGTCCGAGTCGGGGTGCCCCCAGTTCCGAGCTCGCTTCGCTCGCTCTTGCATCCTTGGTCAATTTGTTGACTACCACCTACAAAGGTAGATCGACGGAGCCCCGCTTCGCGGGGCTCCTATTTCTGTGAGCAAGGTTTAAAGTAACCTAACACGAAGGGGATGGCGGGGTCTTTCAGACCCCGCCATCCCCTTCGAACCTAACCTGTCCGAGTCGGGGTGCCCCCAGTCCCGAGCTCGCTTCGCTCGCTCTTGCATCCTTGGTCAATTTGTTGACTACCACCTACCAAGGTAGATTGACGGAGCCCCGCTTCGCGGGGCTCCTATTTCTGTGAGCAAGGTTTAAAGTAACCTAACACGAAGGGGATGGCGGGGTCTTTCAGACCCCGCCATCCCCTTCGAACCTAACCTGTCCGAGTCGGGGTGCCCCCAGTCCCGAGCTCGCTCCGCTCGCTCTTGCATCCTTGGTCAATTTGTTAACTACCACCTACCAAGGTAGATTGACGGAGCCCCGCTTCGCGGGGCTCCTATTTCTGTGAGCAAGGTTTAAAGTAACCTAACACGAAGGGGATGGCGGGGTCTTTCAGACCCCGCCGTCCCCTTCGAACCTGTCCGAGTCGGGGTGCCCCCAGTGCCGAGCTCGCGTCGCTTGCTCTTGCATCCTTGGTCAATTTGTTGACTACCACCTACAAAGGTAGATCGACGGAGCCCCGCTTCGCGGGGCTCCTATTTCTGTGAGCAAGGTTTAAAGTAACCTAACACGAAGGGGATGGCGGGGTCTTTCAGACCCCGCCATCCCCTTCGAACCTAACCTGTCCGAGTCGGGGTGCCCCCAGTCCCGAGCTCGCTTCGCTCGCTCTTGCATCCTTGGTCAATTTGTTGACTACCACCTACCAAGGTAGATCGACGGAGCCCCGCTTCGCGGGGCTCCTATTTCTGTGAGCAAGGTTTAAAGGAACCTAACACGAAGGGGATGGCGGGGTCTTTCAGACCCTGCCATCCCCTTCGAACCTAACCTGTCCAAGTCGGGGTGCCCCAAGACCCGAGCTCGCTTCGCTCGCTCATGGATCCTAAGTTCTCCTAATAACAATAACAATCCTGAAGGCAAACAGTCAAAGTCCAGAGGATACGCCTCACCACTCCGCGCCTACACAGGCTTAAATAACTCTCTAAGAGTACGGTAGACAAAACTACGTGGAGCCGGTTTTGCAGCAATTCGTTTCTGGCACTGACTTTGTAGAATGAGAAACGAAATTCTGATTTTCAATATTCCGAAAATATCAGTTTATTCGGAATATTGAAAATCGGAATTTCGTTTTTCGGAATGAGAATTCATCGAGCATTACATTTTTCGAATATGTGAAAATCGGAAAACTAAGAAATCGGATATACGACTTTCGGTTAAATAAATTTCGTGATTCTTAATAATAGATATTGTAATTTTTAGGTATTATGATATTCGGAGTTTTGAAAATCGGAATACCGAAATTCGGAATAAAATATTTCGGAGTATTTGGGTGTTCCCGTTCCACAGTCCACAGCCAGACTCGCAACTCCATAGGAAGCAGTCTAAAGTTTCGAGACTATTATAGATACATTGTTTATCAAACGGGGAAGTTTTGTAAAACGACTGTTGACTATTAAAATTGGCGATAGACAGGGAAGTCGGCTGGGAGGGTAGGTGCATTATAGCTTGTGTAGATATGCAGGGAGGAGGCAGGGGGTGGTCGGCCGCCCGACCAGTCGGCGCCCCGCGCGGCGCCTTCTCTCTCCGCTCCGATTGATTTTTATTACAAGAATTTCGCTCGTGGTTTTTTTTTGTTTCCCGCACACTGAAAGCCTGGCGACGCACACAAAGAGATTCGTATAATTCGTTTGTACGAACTTACTAATGCTATTGATTTTTTATAACGAAGCGACAAAGCTTAGGAGGGAGCCAGCGAAGGCTGTATCTTCGAGTTACGGGAAAAAGTTTCCGTAGTATTCACTTCCTTGTTTGTATTACCTTACCCGGCCTTTACCTAAATATTTTGTAGAAGAATGTTTTATGAGTTCGTACAGCATTGACTTGACAATGTTCATAGTATTGGAAGGTAGTTACAACTAAATGAAATTTTCATAAACTTATTTATTTTAGAGCCTTTCCATTAGCACGATTTTCACGAGACTAGAGGCCGTGAGACATTATTGATAGTGATTAGCGTTATAAACCAAACTGGGTTGATTTCCCTTTCTATTACACATCGCCAAAAATGACTTTTTAGTTGAATCCTAAGTTTTCCTTTTAGGCTTCGATGTTTCTGCTTCCGATTCTACTTGACCTTTCGCCACCACATACAAGCAACACAATAGCTCCAGATAAGTCAGCAAGCAAGGATGGACGGAAGTTTGACTACCTAAGTACCTTTATTCCTTCTGTCCTTGCTTGCTAGCTTATACACCATTATCAAAAGCTGTTTAAGCTGTTTGTTGTTTGTTTGTTCACATTGCGAACATGCCAAACTTGGGCAACATCTGGGCCAGCGTGCGCCATCGTCCATCATATCAAAACTTCCAGCATACTCATTCCTCTCTTGATGGAAGACTGGCTTAGCTACTGCCTGCATCACTTCATTGCCACTCCTGAGCAAAGGCCCACTCACATGGTTTCCACACTAGTTTTAGCAATATTGGTTTTCGAGCTCTCGGCCCGCTATTAACTCAGTGGCTTTGCAGCTGTCAGTCCGGAAACCTAGTTCCAGTATTTTAGGGTACACATTGCCGTTGTAGCGCGTAGGCACAATATAGTTAGTTAGTCTTAGGCACATTAGATTAAGTTACTGTATAAATTCACTGGAGTCAGATATTCGACACAGTCGTCCAATAAACTTCAAACCGAGAACACGCATATCATTTTGCCGCCCCTTCTGTCAACAATCACTCACACACTCACATTACCGGCAAAGTGGTGACCCGACGTGTGCGCGCGCCTCTTATAACTCTCGCACAATTTAACCGCGCGCGATAAACGACCCGTGATATCAAGCCGCTGCTCAACCACAGCCTGCAGCCATGTCTACAGCTGCATCACCGACCCCGGAGCAGCCACAGCAGATGACGGCAGTTACCATCACACCAAGAATACCGGACTTCTGGCGAGACCGGCCCAGACTCTGGTTCCACCAATTCAGCGCCATCGTAGACCCTCAAAAGGCAAGTGACCTCCACAAAAGTCAACTTTTAATAGCTAGGCTAAAACAAAGCGAATTAAGTGACATTAGTGATATTTTAGAAAACATGCCCGAATCAAATAAATTCGAAACGCTGAAAGACAGGCTAAAACCAACTCTTAAACGAGATAGAGCTCGGGGATCAAAAGCCGTCACAGCTACTTAGACGAATGCAAAATCTTGGAAAAAACCGAGTCCCAGATGAAACCTTAAAATTATTGTGGACCGGGCGCCTACCACGTTCCGGCATGTGATTCAGGTGAAGTAAAATTAGATAGTCTAGCCAAAATCGCTGATAAAATTATGGAGAATACCAAACCGTCTGAAATAGCTTCTGTTTCGAAGCCTTCTCAGAATTTAGTAAATAATACTTCCGAAATATTAAATGAACTAAACAAAATGAAAATGGAAATTGCAACATTAAATAACAAACTAGGCGAAAACAATAGAAAAAATCATCATGAACCGCGAGGACGAAACCGACATAATCCCGGCCCGTCTCGACCGCGTTCCAAAAGTCGCGAAAATTCACAAAAAAATCGAGAAAAGTTTTTGAACCAGTCCGCGAAACCCGGCGATTCAAATTTTCTGTGTTTTTATCACTACGTCTACGGCAATAATGCGCGCAAATGCGGAGATCTCGTTAATTGCCGCAAACACCCTACACAAAATTCGGAAAACTAATTCAGACACCGGCACGAATAAATAATGTCGCCGGTGTCGAACATTCATATCGTTTGTGCGTAACAGACACTACAACAGGTGTGCGATATTTAATCGACACAGGTGCCGACGTCTCCGTATTAGCCGCAAAAAAGCAAAATTCCTGTAGGACGTCAGACTATGTGTTATATGCAGCAAACGGCACAAAAATAAAGACATTCGGTGAAAAAGTCATTACGGTCAATCTAGGGCTACGCCGTACATTTAAATGGAAATTTATATTAGCCGACGTACGTAGTTCGATAATAGGTGCCGATTTCCTAGCCGCAAACAAACTTTTGGTAGACCTACATGGTAGGAAATTAGTCGACAAAGTCACATTGTTATCGCGCACCACAAACGTAATATCCTCCAACGAACCGAGTATTCGTACAATAGATGTCAATGACGAACACCATCTTATCTTACAAAATTTTCCTAGCATCACCAAACTAGAAAATTTTATGACAGACCCCAAACATGACGTACAACACCACATTTATACCACCGGTCCCCCGGTTCATGAAAAAGTACGTCCACTCAATCCGAAGAAATACAAAATAGCGAAAGCTGAATTCTAACGAATGATGCAATTAGGTATTTGTAAGCCTTCAAATAGTCCTTGGGCTAACCCACTTGTGTGTGTTACTAAAAAAGACGGTGAAATAAGACCATGCGGAGATTATCGTAGACTCAACGCACAAACTATACCCGACCGTTACCCATTACCGCGACTACTTGATTTCACTTATCTACTCAGAGGCAAAACCATATTTTCTAAAATTGACGTGCGAAAAGCCTATTTTAATATTCGCATGGCACCCGAAGATATTCCCAAGACTGCAGTCATAACTCCATTCGGTTTATTCGAATTTACAAGAATGAACTTTGGATTACGTAACGCAGCACAAGACTTCCAAAGATTAATCAATAAAGCACTGGAAGGTCTAGATTTCGCATTCCCGTATCTAGATGACATTATTATCGGATCGGAATCAAAACCTAAGCATTTAGAACATCTAGAAACAATATTAAATCGTTTAAATAACTATGGCTTAACAATTAACACAAATAAGTGCGAATTTGGTAATTTCGAATTAGATTTTCTCGGTTACCATATCGATTCACAGGGCGTAAAACCGAGTGCGAAAAAAACACAACTTATTAATGACTATCCACAACCGAAATCAATTGAGGAACTTCGACGTTTTCTCGGCATGATGAATTTCTACAGGCAAAGCATTCCAAAAGCTGCAGAGATTCAAGCACCACTTAACGCGTACTTGCATAACTCAAAAAAACGCGACAAAACTAAGATAACATGGAACGAAAGCGCACTAAAAGCGTTCAGTCAATGTAAACAACTCATAAACAATGCAGTCATGCTAGCCCACCCAGACGCAACCGCACCCTTAGTATTAATGACAGACGCTTCTGGTAGTTGTGTAGGCGCAGCTTTAAATCAAAGAGTTGACGGAAAATTACAATCCCTCGGATTTTATTCAAAAAAGCTTACGGATACCCAAACAAGATATAGTACCTACGACAGGGAACTTCTAGCTATATACGTATCAATAAAACATTTCCGTCATATGATAGAAGGTAGAGAACTAACCGTGTTAACGGATCACAAACCATTGACTTTCGCACTAACAAAGAAAGTTTCACCATCAGATTCACCAAGGCGTTTGAGGCAATTAGATTTCATCTCTCAATTTTGCGATAATATTAAATATATAGAAGGCGATAAAATACAGTAGCCGACGCCTTATCTAGAATTGAAGAGATCACCATGCCATCTTTATTCGATTACCAAAAATTATCTGAATTACAAAAAACCGATTCTGAATTAGAAAGTCTACGCAAACGTAGCAATCTTCAATTTAAATTAATTACTATGCCTAACACCGAGATAAAAATAGCATGCGAAACATCTACGAACGATATACGTCCTTATCTACCTAAACAATTCCGGGAACTCGCAATCAAAACATTGCACAACGTGAGTCATCCCGGCGTCGCCACTACGAAACGTTTAGTTAAATCTAGATACTTTTGGAGTGATATGAACACCGATGTCAAAAACTTCGTTAAAACGTGTATTCCATGTCAAAAAAGTAAAATTCAACGCCACACAATAACTCCGTTAGGCGAATTTAACACTGGAAACCGTTTTGAACACGTACACATAGACATTATAGGACCCTTACCTCCTGTTGAGGATTTCAAATATTGCGTCACCATTATAGATAGAGTTACGAAATGGCCTGAAGTTATACCAGTAAAAGAAATAACAGCTGAAACAGTTGCTAGGGTGTTCGTCGAACATTGGATCGCTCGTTTCGGTTGTCCAGTAAGAATAACTTCAGATCAAGGTCGTCAATTCGAATCCGATTTGTTTCGACAATTATTGAAAATACTCGGTATCGAACGCATCCGTACAACAGCGTACAACCCAAAGGCGAACGGTATGGTCGAACGACTACATCGTACTTTAAAAGCCGCTATTATGGCAAAATGCTCAAATAGCAAAGTATGGGTACATGAATTGCCTATAATAATTGCCTATAATATAAATACATGAAATGCCTCTTAGGTTTACGTACAGCGATTAAAATAGATTTAGGATACAGCCCATCACAATTTTTGTATGGTAGTAGTATAAGACTTCCAGGCGACCTATTCCAATCTAAACCTTCATCCAATATTAACGATCGCGAATTTATAAAACAATTAACGCAATCTTTATCATCAGTCCCAAATCTTAGCCTTTCAAGCTCACATAGCAACACAAACAATAACGTATTCGTTCACGAAGATTTATCAGCTTGCTCTCATGTATTTATTAGAAACGAGGCAAGGCGAGCTTTAGTACCACCGTATGTGGGCCCATTCAAAGTCTTATCGCGGCATAATAAATTCTTTAAGTTGGAATGTAAAGGTAAACAAATCACGGTGTCACTTGATCGCTTGAAACCAGCCTATTTATTAAGGGGTGACGACGTGTTGGTCCCACGCCCGGAGAGCACAGCGACCACTCATAACAACACTTCACACCCGCCGAGCGATAAGACGCCACTCAAGACCGTTCCACAGCCGCCAAGCGATACGACGTCATCCGACACCGCAAAGCCCGATTCACAGCAAGTTACAAGATCAGGTCGCATCGTTAAGAAGACCGTGAGATTCAACATGTGAACCGTCACTTCGTCGTCAATCACAGCCCACATCAGCACTTCACTGCCACACGACAACAAGCACGCATCACCCAAGTCTGAAAAAACACCTCGACTCTATAATGGGCCAACCAGCCAGCAAAATGACGTATGATCGTAGCACAAAACAGCGCAGCTGCGAGCAGCAAAGCCAGGGTTAAGGACGAGAACTCCAGCAACAGCTTCAAGATGCCCTTGGCCGTAGTCGTCTTAATCGGCACAGGCGTAAACCTCTGCGTACTCTACGTGGGGTGGCGATACTGCAAACGTCTCGTCTAAACCGCCATAGAGACAAGAATCAGCCGCACCATCACACAGCACGCCAGCATTAGAGCACCGCCCATCATGCAGACAAACCACCCGTGCGTCAACCCTAAAACAGCATATAGTGAGGCATAAAGTGAAAAGTGCGCGCTAATAGTGTCCGACAACCGTAGCGTTTAAGTACTTTTATCTTCGTAGATATAAATATATTGTACTTCTAGTTATAATTTAGTATTGGGATTCAACAATAAAATTTAGCTTCAACTAAGGGGGGAGGACTGTAGCGCGTAGGCACAATATAGTTAGTTAGTCTTAGGCACATTAGATTAAGTTACTGTATAAATTCACTGGAGTCAGACATTCGACACAGTCGTCCAATAAACTTCAAACCGAGAACACGCATATCATTTTGCCGCCCCTTCTGTCAACAATCACTCACACACTCACATTACCGGCAAACCGTTTTACCGTACTCGCCGATGCCTACGATTATACAGGGTGTTAGGAACATCGACGCACAAACGGATACCATGGGTCCAGGACATGATTCTAGACCCCCCCGTGTTGGATTTTTTCGTCGGATATCCGTTTATGCGTCGATGTCCGTAATACCCTGTATAAAAAGTAAAAAAGAAGAAGAAGTTCTGAATACTAAGTCTCTAATAATCCCAATAGTAATTTTACCAAAGCACCTTCTAGTGACATCAGTATATAATATACACCGTGTTCCGGACGATATACATAAACTTCGACCAGATGTTCAAACCACGGAAGTAAGCATTTTTCATTATGGACACATTAATAAATTCTTATTTTTTATTTTTTGTTAATTTTCATACAAACTAAATACCTAGACGTAAATAACCCGATATGCATGCCTCTTTATCCGAATTGGCAACGTCATTCATAACATTTGGCGGGCTGAAACAAATGAAATGCAAATAGTATTTGATAGATTTCAAATTAAGATACTTTCTCACTGCATAGCTCAATTAAATTTCATTAAATGAAATTACAAATATCTTTGTAACGAAGCCTTTTTAAGTAGGTACTACTTCCTTTGCTGGATTTGATTTGTAAAAGCCATAGAAGTATTTGCTAAAGTTTATGGATAACGTGAAGAACACGGTGTATATATATATATAGTATATCTGCTACTTTTATATGTTTAAAGATACCTACCATTTATACATATATTCAACACTTTGACACAATAGCGATTGCATTGCACACACTCAATCGTCAATTGGTAGATTACTGGCGACTTTGATGGACCCATGCCATTGTGTGTGGACGAAGGTCGACTCGTTGCAGCACATCAAATAGCTGTTATGACAATTGCTTCAGATTTTACCCCTTTTAGTAGATAGTATAGTTCCTATATTTTGATTGATTTTGCCTGGAAATAAGTAAGGATGGTGTGAGGTTGATATGAATTGTTACAAAGTACGATTCTTTTTTTAATTTTATATACCAGGTTCTGCTCACGACACCAGGGCTTTATCTGCGCTAAAATAACATCTATGTATTATGGGTGGGCTATGTAGATAATTAACCACAGTAAAAAAAACTTGGAATAGCATGAATGTAGGTAAAATATGTCGCATATTTTACCTACATTATACGATAATAATAGGAACAACAAAAACGGCAAATCCATCCTGATGAAAGATCATTGACGTCTCTTATATGAGACTTGAAAATTGCGTTTAGCAAGCAATAGTATTGTAGTGTAGGTATACATATTGTAGTGCACATTAATTTTCAACCATATTTGGTATCGCCATTAACTTGTTATTGTTATTTTCATGAGCGTGCAAGAGTTAGAAAAACATGCAAGACGTCTCAATGTCGCCATCAACAATTTGTTCTAATCGTATTACATACTATGGTAGGTACTTTCGAAGATACAAAATTCAATTTATTCAAACTCAAACTTCAGATGTGCCCATTGCCCACAGCCCCACACCTACACTTGCCTAAAGACTAATTGATTGAATAAGTGACAGCTAGCAATCTGGCCTGAGGAAGATTACCTACTCTTTCCGAAAGCCTGAATCTGTGGAATCACGGGGTAGTTAAACCTGACTATTTAATGCCAAGTGCCAGATTACACTATTAACGCCCGGTTTCTAGAACGATATGTCAAATTAAACTAATGTCAATTGATCTGATTGGCTGTTGTAGAAGTTAATTAACATGTTTTCGTTATCTAGCTATTGTTTATGTAAGTATCAATGTTGTACAACACTGGATCAGAGCAGACCCTTGTGGTACTCCAGCTTTTATTTGAAACAATCCTGATACCTATTGCTTCAACTTTCGCGCTAATACTTGACTAATATCAAACTTTGTAGCTTAGACTACAAAGTTTAGAAGCAGATGTTATAAGATTTATTCATCAATAAAAACAAAAAAAAAATGAAAATTGTTCTTACAGCGATGAGCTACGACGCGTTGAAGTTGTTTCTCGATAAGCAGTAGATGGCGCTATGCGTCACACACTTGTAATGTTATCGTTACAAAAATCACAGCTGTTTAAATCCGTACATACAATATTAATAAAATTTAGTCAAATAATTTGAAGGTATACAACAATAAATAAATAAAAATATGCAATAGTATTTAATCATTTACAATCACGAGATGTGCCGTCTAAATGTAGGTCAAGGACACGGTGTTCTAAATACAAAATAATAATGTCTGTTTCATTTTGTACCATTTCAAAAGAATAAAGTATAGATGTGTATAGTTTAAAAATATTTATTTTTACAATTATTATAATTTATTGGTCATTAGTTAATTAACGTTTTTTGCTATTTTTCAAGCTTTCTATTTATTTGCTAATGGCAACATTATGGAGCTTATTTTGGGTCATTCGCGTCGCTTCCAACTTGTACTTCGTTTGGATTTTTGTAGAGGTGCCTTTCTCTAAACTTGCAACATAGCATAGTTTTAGTTTAGTGTTTTCAATTTCATTCAAGAAAGCTGGCGGGTGTGCAAATGTGTTAAAATAAAGTGGCAATTAATATTAAAGGAAGAAATAAAAGTGTTGAAATACGTTTGAACAGTTAATGATATAGTCAAGGTAAGCATTTTAATCTTTTGGTGTAGCGTTACGGCTCCGATAAGGGCTTACTTATTGCTAGGACTTTTCATCTTGAAAATTTCCACTCGTGAACTTTCGAAGTAAAGTTCTCAGAAGTTTCTTTGTTGACTTCAAACTTTTCCGATGTTCGTCGTGCCTTAGCAACGCGATGAACTTGAACAGTATATGTGTGTCATGAAAAGTTTGCCCAGAAAATAGTAAAACTTAGAATTTTC
Organism: Agrotis exclamationis; assembly: GCA_950005045.1. NCBI lineage: Eukaryota > Metazoa > Arthropoda > Insecta > Lepidoptera > Noctuidae > Agrotis > Agrotis exclamationis. Next base: position 1,055,901 of record OX465430.1, read on the forward strand.
GTCGCCATTTTATTTTTTGTCGCGCTGGAAAAGCGGCCATTTTCTTTGTGCCGCGTCGCTTACGACGACTCGTATGTGGTCCATAAAGTTAATTTAGTTAAGTTGGGGCGTGATCTCATCGTATGAAGTGATTCGGTGAGATAATTAACGATAGACAGTGATAATCATTGAGAATCCAATGTTTGTGTAGCCATAGTGAAGTTTTCCTAAATGGCCTAGTTATTGCGTGGTGTTAGACCTTGTTTATACATTGCTTTGATTTGTTCGTTTGTAGGGCTGAGGGCGCGGCGAGTGGCTAGACGGCATCATGGACGACGACCAACAGTTCTGCCTGAGGTGGAACAACCATCAGTCGACATTGGTGTCTGTTTTCGACACTCTTCTCGAGAAGGGTATGCACGTGGATTGCACCCTGGCTGCAGAAGGACAGACGCTCAAGGCACATAAAGTGGTCCTATCGGCATGCAGTCCCTATTTCGAGGTACGTTTCAACTCATTATAATGTAGGTCAATTTACAATCGTGTCTAAGTTACTTGCAAGGCAACACAGTTTTGCTCTAATAAACATACCACTTGTACCATTCTAGCTTTCATGTATTAGCAATTAGGCAGTGTACATAGGTGCATAGATGAGTTGGCAACCGAAAGTTGCCTCTACTACTTTTTCTAAATGCTTGCTTGCAATTATCCATTACCTAACATCATGCCATTAACAGTTGTTAACTTAATGACATACTAGTGTTTGGTGCATTAACTAATTACATCTAATTGATTTTTGTCTCATGTGAAATGGAAAGAGAATTTATTTTTAACAATGAATTGTTATTTGAGACTAGCTTTCAGTAGCAGAATATTTACAAACACGGCCAATAGTAAAAAAGTAAACAAAATGAACAATGGTTTAATGATTTTGTTTCAGAGTGTATTATCACAGCAGTATGATAAGCATCCAATAATAATCCTCAAAGATGTAAAATATGCTGAATTGAGGGCAATGATGGATTACATGTACCGCGGTGAGGTCAACATATCACAAGACCAGTTGGCCGCACTGCTGAAAGCCGCTGAGTCCCTACAGATCAAGGGACTCTCTGACAATAAGCCTTCAAGGCCACCGTCGCGCCCCGCGCAGGCTGTAGCTGCACACCCGCCTCGTGCCCCCTCACCACCACCACAGGTTTGTATTCTTAAAGAAACATATTTCATCTTCAAAACAAAGACAATTATTGCAAGTACATACATTCTAAAACAAATATTACAAGTAGGGACACAGAAGTAGATGTGTTTGGAATGTTGACAAAAAGTTGTATCTCACATGATTGGATGAGAATCACAAGTTACAGTAACATTCAAATGTTAAACCTTGGCACCATGTTCATGTGTGTTGGCAGATGTTGTATGTACTTGTACTGTATAATTCATCAACAAAAGATAAAGTCGGACTGCAGAACACATGTAAAAACATAGCAATGTCTGTTTTTAATAGTCATGAAATCATTATTTGTAAAGCTTGTTTTACATGAAAATGATATTGTTGTAAACTTTCAAGAGCATGATTTGCATAATTTAATATTAATTAATACATTAAAAGGTGTCTGAATTATTCACGGAATTATTATTGTCATTGGTATTTTATTGCATCTACATACTTATCTTACCTATTTCTTTAATTTGCAAGAATCCAATAATTTGAGGAAATAAGATGTTTGGGAGTGTAAACAATGTATTATTTGAAAATAACAGGAAAAAATCAGTAACTACCTACTTGTATAACTTATCTAAATAAGTAGATAATAATAGCCATTGAATAAAACTTAACATTCTACATAGTACAGAAATAGGTAGTTGTATTGAGGAATAATTATGCTTATTTGCAGGGAGGGACATCAAAGTTTCTATTAAGTTTTCTGTGTGAACCTGGTGATAACAAAATAAATATAAAACTCACAAAATAACAGTCATTAAATGTTGCGTTGCTAAAATTACGTGCTTCATCCACTCTTGGAGTCAAATTAATGCTTCTGTACCTAAATCTTAAAGCCCGGTTACCACCACGAGCGGAACGGACCCATTAATGACTTCTTTAACTCGCAAGCGCAAACTGCATACTTGTATTTCACCAAGTAGTTTTTGCTTTCCCAGAGCAAGCTCATGTTTACTCTTTTCACCTGCTGAGTCATTAATGTGTCCACTCAGCTTGCAGTGGAAACCCGGGCCAACCGGGTTTAATATGGGACCATAATACTAGCACTCTGCTATCTGTCCGTTCATCTGTTTGTTTGTCAGTCTCAGGCTGTATCTCATGAACTATGGGAGACAGTTTTTACAGATGATGTATTTCTGTTGCCGCTATAACAACAAATACTAAAAAAACATGCCACAGACATGATTTTTTTCACGCTTTATAGATATACTTAATTGTAAGAAAAACAATCCAAAAGAAACATAATCCAAAGATTCCAATCATTAAACAAATAGCTAATGCTCCCTGGTTTATCAAGAACTCAGAGGTTCATCATCACTTAAAGCTAAGCACAGTTAAAGAGGAAATAAAATTACATGCAAAAGCATACAAAAAACGTCTCCAACATAATACAAATCCACTAGCGGTTCAGCTCACCATCCCTGACACACTGAATCGCCTAAAGAGACGCAAAATCATGAACCTGGATAGTCTGCAATGAAACCTACCAAAGCCTAGTTCGAGTCCATCCCAAAGGGGACGGAAGACTCTCAAAGAGAATTAATCTGGCAAACTATCTGCTCATAGTCTTAAGACTGATTGCATGATAAGAAAAGGGAAAAAAAATGTAAGAAAACATACGTACCTGACTTGCACTTGGCCGGTTTTTAATGCACTTTTCCTATTTGTTCACAAATTATGCATGATCAATCATTAAAAAAATCTGGGCTGTAGTTATAGATTTAAACTAAAACAGCCTTCTAATAATTCTTCTATGTATTTATCTAATCTTCTTCTCTTATATATAAAAATCAATTGCTGTTCGTTAGTCTCGCAGCTCGCTTAAACTCGAGAATGGCTGGACCGATTTGGCTAATTTTGGTCTTGAATTATTTCTGAAAGTCCAGGGAAGGTTTAAAAGGTGAGGCGGTACGAAGTTTGCCCGGTCAGCTAGTCTATATAAAACAACAGGGTTTTTTTATTAAGACTCGACTACAGCCGAAACCACTAAACGCAGTAACTTGAATTTTGGACAGCAGTTGCAGTCTACCATGTAGGGAAGCAATAAGACGGGATTTTGCAAAAATCCTCCTCTAAGGGGGTGAAAAGGGGTGAAAAATTTGTATGAAAAATCATATTCCTTGGGAATAAATAAATTTGAAACTTACCACGAATAAGAACACAAGTAAATAAAAAAGATTTCTTCTATTATTTTTTTAAAACTACCCTCCATTGGTAATCTAGGCGTTGTTAAAGTTTGTATGGGAAAATCATAACGCGTGAGTTGATTAATGTGAAAATCAGTATTTATATACTAGATCAGAAATAATTAAACACGTGCTTTTGGATTTTTCAAAAATCACCCCCCAAGTTCGTGAAAAGGGGTATTCAAGTTTAAAGGGGAGGATCTTTAACCGCTAAACGTAAAACCTGAATTTTGGTCGGTAGTTGCAATTTATTATGTAGGTGAGCACTTAGAAGGGATTTTGCGAAAATCCACCTCTAAGGGGGTGAAAACGGGTGAAAACCTTTGGATGTAAAATCTTATCCCTTAGGTTTATAAACTTGAAACTTGGTACGAATATGAGTATAAGTAAATAAAAAAAGACAGGCATTATTAGTTTTTTAAAACTACCCTCCATTAGTAAACTAAACGATGTTGAAGTTTGAATGGGAAAATCATAACGCGTGAGCTGATGAATTTGAAAGTCAGTATCTATACATATATTAGATTAGAAATAATCAAACACGCTTTTTTGGATTATTCGAAAACCACCCCCCAAGTTAGTGAAAAGGTGTATTCAAGTTTAAAAGGAAGAATCTGAAACCGCTTAACGTATAACACGAATTTTGGACGATAGTTTCAATTTATTATGTAGGTCAACAGCACAGGGGTGCTAAGACAGGAAACCTCCACGTGCGCTCGTGGACTGGAGTTCCCTCTCGGATACGTCCGGGGGGAAGACCAGTTTTTCGGGCCGGTGCACCCTGGGATGCGGGCAAAAACTCTCCTTAGGCACTGTGTGCCTAAGGGGTTTCTTTGCCCGTATGCAAATAGCCTGTCGGGTGGACGCTCCAACGCGTGTCCCTCTGAACAGCAGAGGGCACAGCGGCGGAGCAGGCTTGCGGACGGTGAGTAATGGGTATGCTCGCCGTCCGACCAAGGACCAAGCCCGGGTCGGTGGCGCGTCGTGTTTCACGCGTCACCGACGGGGGCAAATGCCTGCCGGGCAAATGCCTGCCGGGGCCGCGGATTTTTCTTAATCCAGGACACCGTGGCCCCGGAACGTAAAGGGCATCCGACGGAACACGGGTGGATTTTAGTCAGTAAGAGTCTGACAGTCCCTCCCGCCCCGCCCAGGGCGGGAGGACTCATTTGATGATTTTGCCACCCTAAAAAAAAAAAAGGTCAGCAGCACTAAGAAAGGATTTTGCAAAAATCCTCCTCTAAGGGGGTGAAAACCTTTGTATGTAAAATCTTATTCCTTGGGTATATAAACTTGAAACTTGGTATGAATATGAGTATAAGTAAATAAAAAAGAAAGGCATCATTAGTTTTCTAGAACTACCCTCCATTGGTAATCTAGACGATGTTAAAGTTTGAATAGGAAAACCAAAACGCGCTCTGATGAATTTGAAACTTTGTATATAAAAAAAAATAAGTTAAAATAACTAAAACCCGACTACGAAAAAATCGCGCACTAAAAAGTATAAAACAAGAACAATCTGTGTTACAGAAATTTTTAATTAATAGCCGTGGTCGTATGCTACCTAGCCAATAAAGATTGTGTGAAACTACCGCAGGTGGCATACGACCACGGCTATTAATTAAAAATTTCTGTAACACGGATTGTTCTTGTTTTATACTTTTTAGAGCGCGATTTTTTCGTAGTCGGGTTTTAGTTATTTTAACTTATTTTTTATTTACACTATTTTGGGGTTATTTGATATAATAAGCAAAGCAGCGAGTGAATTCAAAATGTACTCATTAAGCCTTTTCATTTGATACCCATGTTGACACGGTTAGAAACAGGCAAAGTAGCCAGTAAAAGCTATATAATGTATATATATTTCAAATGTGCTCACCAACCCTTTAATTTGATACCCATGTCGATACTGTGCGAAACTTTTTTTTTTCGGTTACGACTTTTCATCCCCTAGAGGGCGCCATATTGGATTTGGTGACACCTCACCAACCCTATAACCAGCGGACAACTGAGACGCTTCTAACGACACCTCATTTGTCAAGTAGTGATAAGTAGTTCAGAAGTTATGAGGGAACAGATGAACATACATACATACATACATACCGGTCAAAATCATAACCCTCCTTTTTGCTTCGCCGTAGTCGGGTATAAATTTGATCAAAAATAATGAAACAAGTGTCTTTGGGTTTTTCGGAAATCACCCCCTAAATTGGTGAAAAGGGGTGATTAAGTTTTTAGGAAGGATTTTACTGCTTGCTTCGATAAACTGGGCATAAATTATCTCTCAATCGCATAAAGGAAACGTATTTATATATATTTAAAAAAATCAACCCCTAGCGGGATGAACATTGGAAAATCAGGTTACACGCTACGGCTCACGCTAATATTATAAAGAGGAAAGACTTGATTGTTTGTTTGTATTAAATATTCTCCGAAACTACTGGACCATTTTTAGATTTTCCAAAAGTATCCTTTAAGGAGGGTGACGGGGCATTTAAATTCACTGAGTTTGAATTTAGAAACACGCGCAGACAAAGTTGCGGGCGAAGTGCTAGTAATTCATAAACCTTTGGTCACTTTCTTTCAACTTCTCACAGTTTATAATCAGGAAATACAATAAAAAAATTGTCACCAGGCCCGAGACGGTAGTATAGACAGCAGCCGCGAAGGGTCAGTTAGTCCAACACGGCGTCGGAAGAAAGCACGTCGCATGTCCAACGAGTTGCCACCTGTACCGATCCCGCCGCCCAACGACAACGCACAAGGCAACGGAGACGACACCGCATGCAAGGAGGAGCTGCAGAGGGACGGCGTAGAGGACCTCACTCTCGATGAGGAAACTGACGAACAGCCCGTTGTCACTCACAATGATGTTGTACGCAGTAAGTGTCTTTATTTTTCATGACATGAAGTCTTTACTAATTTGGTCGCGGGATCATCTTTTTTGTCCGGGAAACTGAAGGAGCAGGGTGAATTTTTATTCAGTAAGAGTCTGACAGACCTTTCTCCACCGGAGTTGGTAGGGCTCATTTGAATATTTTACCACCTAAAAAAAGAAAAAGGAGTCGGTAAATAAAGTATTATATGGTTTGAAAGTAAGGCATTTTAGATTTTGCATGTGTGATTAACCTTTAGATACTAAGGACCTTCCATTTGTGGAAACCAGACCACCGAGTGTGTGAAACTTGTTTTATTTAACTAAAATATAAGAAATGTTTTGATGTGGGTCATATTGGGATAGCCAACATTTTTTCCAGCTTTTTTAAACTGTAATTCTGGGTGTCACTCTGGCCTGAATTGGTTGTTACTATGTCAACTATAATGTTCTACCTCTATAGCCAAATGTTGAGAGTCAATTCCAATAAGATGGATTCAGATTATTGTCAACATTTCTTCAATTGTACAAGCATTTAATTTAAAAGAAATACATACTACCAAAACAAGTGAAAATAATCATACCATGACTGATCTTAAAACTTATACATACCCTAATAAAATGAAACAAAAGAAGAGTAATAATATTATGTTCAGTAGATAAACATAGTAATGTGTTTTAAATTAGTAATAAAAGAGATATATCTTGGAATAGTCCCATTTTAGAACTGCTTAGAGACACAGTGTGTCTAGCGCTCTACCTAGAGGAACTGACTAGTTTTAATTAATAACTTGACACGGCCAAACATTCTCTTTAGTTCAGATTAGGTGAAATGCAGAAATATGTGAATATGTTATGTTTCACGTTACAGATTTCCAATGGCACATGGAACGATCTCAAGATGATATTATGAATTCGAGTGACGGCGCGCGAGAGTCGCAAGGTAAGCCACACACTGTACCTCGCACCGCCGCACGCCGCCGCGGCTGCCTGCGGCGGTGCCTCGCTCAGACAACATGTTGCGTTGACACTGCTTTCGATGTTTTTTTAATGTACCTTTCAACAAGCAACGCGACATGTCACATGGGATTCAATTGACAGTCTGGGACAATTAACTTTTAATAAAATATATTTTATGTCATCTTGCTCTGTTTGTCATATCAAAAAATATATAAAAAGTTAATTGTCCCAGACAAACAAGGAACGGATGAAATGCGCAATGTCTTCCCATAATTTGAAATAGACAAACAGTCATTGCTTAAAATAATCTATTTATGTTATATATAAATATTATATTTTCACGACAGTGGATAAGAGAGTGCTAGTGTTTTCACATGTGAAAATCCAATCTTATATTAATTAGTATCTAATATTATTATAAACTACTAATCTTATTACAGTTCTATATTTTATTACGTTAAGAAAAAGATATTCCAGTGCATCAGGTAAAGGTATTTAATTTGGTAACAAGGTTTTTACAAAATGTAGCCCTTTTTGAGGCGAGGTAATAGAAAGGTAAGTATAGGTTTACATTAATAATACACAGAAATTGTTACGCTTATGTTTGTGATATGGGATCTTAGTGAATGTAGATCATTGCATGCTTCAGTAATGTATTTTTGTCGTAGAAAGCACGCGTTGCGATTAACTTTGGCAAGTAGTGCAACTATTTAAACACGTTAGTTATAGTCTAACACTGGAGAGGAATGGTTTATTTTACTGGTAAGTAATTTTTACGTATTTATTGTCAATGATATACTAGTGATTAAATATGTAGTACAATTTAGTTCAATAAGCACGACACCTCACCTCGCCCATGTTTTATTGGGATTTTTAAATTAGTTGGTTCATCTTCGCAAAGTAAAAATATCGGGGAAAACATTTTAAAGCACAAGTGTGAAATTGAATGTTTGTAGAAGATTGGACGGTCTGCACGCGGCGCCCCAAATGAAGGTAAATGTGAATTACTTACATTGTCCACGTAGTTGATGGTTATGTGGCTTATTTATTTATTTTATTATTTTGGTTTTTTTTTTGCATTCACATGTGATTTCACTGCAGACGTCTTTTCTTAGCAATTCATGTTCAAAATTATAAGAAAAACATGTTCCGTTGAATTTTTGCATGTTCACTAGGTCTACATCTAATAGAATAAATAAAATTATCGGAAGCATGGTGAGACACGACCAGTTCCTAGTGGATGCGCATTTCATTTTATTTATGCAATTATTTCGTAGGACATTTAAAAAATTTAACGTTTGAAGCCAAGACACCAGACTACAACAGGACATAAACATGGGGCAAAACAATGAAGTATAATATTTTTTTCTTTTTTAAATCATCAAACACGACATTGCTAACGTTACCGTACCTTATTTATCTCTGCTATCTTTCTTACGCACACTTCTCACCCGCTTGTAAGCACTTCATCAACTATACGACACTATCCACCACCACCTTGGCTTCCTTTCATTTCAGTTTCCAATAATAATACTTGTGTCATTTACACCAATGCTTTGTAATAATTTTTTCTCGCTTTTCATTTACACTTCCAGAACCTGTAGAAATGTTTAACACTCATTACGCCAAAACCTCTTTTCCATTAACCCGTGGGTACTTTAAGAACAACGATGTTAAGAGCGAAGATGGATGTAACCAACGTGTCAAAAAGAAAGTCAGAAAGATTGTTAGAAAAAAATTGATGACAATACAAAAAAGGTCGAAAAAGAAACGAGACACAACTAAGGCAGGGAATCGTAAAAATGAAAATAATGATCGTTTATACGTATGTTCAATATGCAAGAAGAAACATTATAAGTATAGAAGGAATAAGTTGAGACATGAAAAATACGAATGTATCACAGGACCGCAGTTTAAGTGTGAGATTTGCGGGAAAAGATATTCACAGAAAAAAACATTAATCTCGCACATTGCTCAGAAACATCCCTTCACCCAGAAGGAGCGTCTCCCAGAAAAATAAATAATACGTGGTTTTAAAGCAATTTATTTTGTTGATTATGTTTTCATTTAGAATTTGTTTTTCGTTATAAAAGAGTTTATAAGACATGAATTGTTAAGAATAAGAACATTAAGTTTAGATTTGACTAATGTTTATTAAACTTTAGTCTTTATACTATTTGAGAATATTTTTTTTGCAATTCTTTTTTGTTGACCCATACATATGGACAGTTGATTATCCTTATGTATACATACTTTGATTTTGTTGAATTGTTATACTAAGGCCAGTCATTATCTCGTTATAGTTTTATTTTTCACGTTTTTTCCTTTTTTTGAATATATTTCTTTTCGTTATTATAAATTTTGTTTTTATTTGTTTTTGAACTTGAATTCTATTAGTTACCGCGTTAAGTTCGGAGACTGATAAACGGACTGTATTCAACTTTTTATTGCAGGGAACACGTCACCGCGGAATAATATCGTGACTCGTAGTAAAAGATTAGACGAAGACACAGAGACAACAACTACCACCCTAGCGATACTGAAACCTGTGAAGTCTGCGCCTCCGCCGCCGCCGGTCAGCGCGACCGAGGAAGCGAAGGAAAACAAAAAAGTGGTGGAAAATAAATCTGCAAAACCACCATCTCCTAAATCTTCGCCTAAATCGTCTCCTAAATCTACACCTTCATCTTCGCCCAAATCTTCACCTAATCGACCGCACGGCAAGTCTCGTTCCTCTTCGTCCCCATACAACATACTACCGACGCACTCCGCCCTGGCGTGTGCACAGTATAAGACTGAGAAAGGTTATAAGTGCCCCAACTGTCAGAGATGCTACAACGCACGCAAGAACCTCGTGCGGCATGTGACGCTGGAGTGCGGCCGCGACCCGCAGTACAAGTGTCCGTTCTGTCCCTACAGCAAGCACCGCCGCAACGAGCTCAAGAAGCACATCGACAAGAAACACCCCAACGCGCACCCGTCCGCGATTGACCGAATCAAGTAGACACTCGCGCGTTGCTCCGATATCACACCACAGTGCTTTATTAGTGCCTTATTACTACTACAAAACTATTTGATCTTCCTTTAGATAATATTGAAGTTAAATTTTATAAGCGTCATGTTTACCTATGTATGGATAAATGATTGATATTCAATATTTTTTGAGCTATTAAACGATAAAAGATTTCGGTGACTTTTAATTTTGTATTCGTTCAATTTCACCCAATCCATTCCGATAATGTTCTTATGGGAAGATAAGTTTTAAAATCAGTTACTGTTATTTGGATTGTGCATGTTTTGCATGAATTTAGAAGCTTCGCCTTTTATAATTTCTAACAGAAATTATTTTTTTTTTATATTTTTATTATTATAACGCATTTCTTTGGTTCCTTAATTTTATTTTAGCCTTTGGTAGAATTAACAAGACTCAGTACGTAGTTTCGCTTAACTTATTATTTGCAATACCGTTAATGTATTGTATTTCAGAGTTGCACAAGGATAGCCACCTGCCGTCGGCACTGCTGTCGCTGCTGTCGGTTCAACAGGCGCAGTCGCAGTCGCTGGTGTCGCTGGTGCCCTCCTGCATCCAGGTCACTAATATCATGAAACCCTCCGCCACCAAAGACATTGTGCCCTACACTTCACCTCTGCACTTATCCAAACTGCCGATCGATACGCTCAACTCCATTCCGGAGAATATTAAGGCGCATCTCTTGCAGCAAGCGTTCATGCAAAATAATAACATGCCTATCAAACAAGACGACACAGAGTCAGATGCCGAGTATGACGATACCGACGACATAGTGCTGCCAGAGGAGTCCGATACGTTTTACGACAGCAACGGGGGCTTCCCAAGCAACTCGAGCAGTATTCACGGCGACGACGTGTACGATACCAAACCCGATATGAAAGGACACTGGAAACGAGACGGCAACAGCTCGGATGACGCGAGCCGACAGTTTGAATGTAAGCATTGCGGTAAGAAGTACCGCTGGAAGTCCACCCTGCGGCGCCACGAGAACGTGGAGTGCGGAGGCAAGGCACCATCCCACCAATGTCCCTACTGCTCCTACAAGGCCAAACAGAGGGGCAACCTAGGCGTACACATTAGGAAGCACCACAACAACGAGTGGTACATATACGCTAGCAACAAAGTTAGGCGGAATAAAAAAACGTCTATTTAGTTAGGTTTAAGAAGAAGAATATATTTAAAAAAATCTTTAGACCAAAGTAGATACCTAACCAAATCGGTACTGCAATAATTTTATTTATATTTACATTATTTTTTTGTTGAAGACATTTTAATATACACTAAAGAAATAGTTGTAATGTGCACATTCCCTAACGGCATTAGTGTTAATTTTGTTGTTTTTGTTTTAAAGTTTATTATGGTAGTTAAGACTGACCCTAAGTATTTTATTCAGAAGAATATGACCCAAGGTCGCCGTAATTTTAAATATTAGACAAATGGAAACTAGTATATAGGAGCTATCCTTCCCAAAGTGATATCGACGTAACTGTCATATTCACCTGACCCATAAAAGGGTAATTGCAACCAAATTTTTGGAATATCCATTATTTAACTCGAATTTGTTAGTTTTAATGACCTTATCATTCCCTAGAAAGGAATAATTCCAAATTGATAATTTAGTGCAATGATATTAAATAATTAGTTGATATAACATTAACACTAGACCTGCTCCGTCAGGTATCTGTAACATTAACTACGGTAGTTTCCACCACGGGTAGATTATTTATAATTTACGACTACATAACATGTCGTGACGAATCGTTAGTCTCGCTATGTCGACCCTATTGTTCATGTTTGTAATTTATTTAAATTGTTTTCTTCCATTAATTTGTTAGTACATGGGACCATTTTACCTTGTCTTCCTTACTTTCTTTGTAGCAAACCCAAAGTTATTTTAATGTTGTTTATTTATTAGGATAATGTTTGAAGGACTCTTGTCCTGTGTAATGCAGTATTCCGAATTTTTGTGTGATGTAACCAAAGTTGTCGCTATACATACCAAAATTCGGAATAATTTGCAAATTAGTTAGTTAAAAGCTCATCAATAATGTGCCTACAATGTTACCTGTAGTTATAAAACATATTTATTGATATTTTACATTATTTTCGGTTAGAAATTTTGGTGAACTGGGATATAAAATGTGTTCAAAATTTATACTTTTGTTTAAACGTGTTGTCTTGATATTAACTGATATTTACATGCAATAACATATTTTCATGTTTCGTTTAGCATATTGACTGTTGATATTTTTTGTTGAACTAGGATAACAAAGCTATTTGACCAAAGTCAGTATTAGATTTTTAACGTGATGATAAGACATAAAGAATGTTATTTGTTGTTGAAACAAGTCATGGCTAAGCATAGAAAAATAATGTTTTTGATATATGCAATATTCCCTTCATATCATGTTCGATTGCGGTATGAGGTACAGATGTATGGATTTATATAAAAAATGGATGTTATTATGTTGTTTGTTAATGTTATTGGAGTAGTTATCGATTAGTGTGATTTTTATATGAATATATTGGGGTTTACTTGGTAGAAAAGTTTAATCAAATATAGCTATAGTATATCAAAACCAATTGTGTTTTCCTTGCTTCATTACATTTTTTTTTGCCGATTCCAGTATGTTACATGAATCACGTTTGTAACTTGTTATGTACAAAGACAAACTTTTTATTAGGTAAGTCGTTTTGTCACGCATATTATAATATCTGTTCGTCGATTAACAACGCATGTACGCATGGTCGTCAATAAAAACATCAAAACCCACTAGCTTGAGTTTTCAACTTGCGCATGTTGCATTATTTTCTTTTTCCTTTTTCGTTCATACTAATATAATTAATAATTTCAGGTAGACAAGAAAGCCCATGGGTCGGGAGACTACATTTCATTAACAAAATGTTTATTACAATGACAAAAGCTGTGTGACTAAAATGCTCCAGTAACACCATGAGATTTCTTTACATGCCTAGTATTTTCAAAGAATTTGTGAGTCGCTTCGGAAACCACTGTAAACAAGAAAGTATATTGTGAAACAGTGAATCCTCGATATAAAAGATTAAAAATAAACGTTATTTCTTTTTTTGTTCTTTTTTTTACTTTTCCTTTTTGCAAAGCTTTCATCACAGCACTCGGTGGACACTCACAGTAGAATATTATCTTTATTTATGATATGTATACCTATACATCTATTTATGTGTATGTATGTATTATGTTTACTATGTATATAACATGTATTTATGTTTTGCTTGTAACTGTTGTTAACCTCACGGGAATGTTGAATGTTGCGTTTGTGTGCGCGGCCGCGACACGTGCCCATTTTATGATACATCTCCGCGATTTCAGGCGGCGGCGGTGGTGGACCTGAAGACGTGTCGTTCACTAGGATCGGAGGGTTGTCGTGGGACCAGTGGTCGGCCCGGCTGGCGCTGCCCTTCGCCGGCATGAGGGTCACGGCGCCGTCCTTGCCGCCTACGCCCGGCGAGCCCAGCTTCACTTGCCCCGACTGCGGCAGAGTCTACAAACTAAAGTCTTCGCTCCGGAATCACCAGAAGTGGGAGTGCGGTAAAGAGCCACAATTTCAATGTCCGTATTGCGTGTATCGCGCTAAACAGAAAATGCACATCGCGCGCCACATGGAGAGAATGCACCGGGAAGTGCACATGAAGCCCGAGCAATACATAAAGCAGGACAACGTCGACGCTTGCACATAGCTCGACAACAGTGAATTTTAGTCACTAAATAAATACTCCATATTTAATAAGAACGTTTAACAATGATAAATTAGGTTTTACATATCATTTGTCTATTAATCTCCTAAGACCCAAAAGTAACAAGTATTGAATGCAAATGCCAACCTTATCACCAGATGTCTGCGTGAGGCATCCTGGTCTGCAGATGGCCAACGGATTATAGTTTATGAGTTACTGCATTCTGATCCCGAACGAATTCACTGTGACAGTATAGACAAATGCCCTAACGTAGTTTGTAGTTCAGCGAAATCTTGCGAAGTGGAGGATTCTTCTACAAATTCAACGTTCCTTTTACTCTGTAGTCGTTTGAGTATAGAATCGTTTGTGTTTGTTTTTTTTTTCGTCCAAAAAAGTTTGAAGTGCCCATGAATGTCGCACTGGCACCTTATAAAATCAGCTTTAATCACTGACACCGTCAAATATTATGCTCTTGTTCAGCGAGTTCGTCTTCATGCGTTAACTGTTTTTGTATGCGATCACGCTTCTATTCCAGTGTTTGCGGACGAACGTACTTAGGACGTCTAAACTTAACCAGCTTTCGATTCAACTGTAGCTAGAGGTGTTCTAAAGCTCGGATCCACAGAAATAATACAATCATAGGACTTTGTCGTTCAACGTTTATTTAACGATATAATTCATTGACAAACACACCGACCCCGTCAATAGCATCCGAATTTAAAGTTTGCACTTAACAACAGTGACCACAATTATTACAATTGATTTGTGATATTAGCCCAGCTAACAGATAAAGAATGGAGAAACTCGACGCAGTAGCCTGCTCATACCAACCTTGATGGTTGAGGGAATAATCTAAAACTATTCCATCTTTTGTTATAGTTGAATCCATTTGAGTACGGTTTACCACTATCTCTTACCCTTTACGATGTCCACTTGATTATAAAATATACTCAACTCTATTTAAATTCACGAATGACACCGACCGATCATCCTACGTATCTCCGATAAAAGCTTCCGCTTATTTTTCGCTAACATGAAAGAGTGCACAAGATTGAATTTAATCCTTTTACTGCACAAACTTTGTGACAAAAGAACTTCTGCGATGCCAGCAGCAAGATGACGCTTTCGTATAGGCGGCAAATAGCACATTTCGCTGAACTCCTTTGTTGTGTTCAGTACTACCGCATGATTTGCAGCTACGGGGGCGGATCTGTCACTCTTTAAATAAAATACAAAACTAAAACAGTTCATAATTTTTTACTTTCAAAGTTCTATTTAAACAAATAGGACACGAGGTCTTAGGAGGTTAAATTTAAAATTATACAAAACGTATAGATAGAGAAGTTCTTACAAATTCCCAAGTTATCCCTATTGTGATAAATGTGATGAAATCTCTCTTGTGATAGTGGCGTCAGACAGTCACGTTAGATATAATCGCCATTCGTGAGGTCACAAAACAGTGCCTTAAATCGTTACCTAATCGAGTAATTAACGTAACAATCGAAGTTATGATGACGAAATATAGACCTTAATGAACTTGAACAATTTGACGAATTACTAATAGTATTCACGCTGTTACACTATTGTAGCAGTGTTTGCAACTATTGCATTTATCCAGTATGTTAAGTCGAAAAGTGATTTTGTATAGTTACGGTTTTACTCTCTTTTTATATTTTTATGTACAGCATTTAATATTGTAAACTATCATTCCTGGTTTCGTGTACGTTGTTTGAGGCGGTAGTTTGAGTAAATACAATTTGATTTTGGATTTAAGTTGTTACCAATTGCAGTTACTATCTTCTAAATCTGAATTTATAGATATAATGGGTATTCAGTTGTGATACAACGCTAAAAATTGAGATATTACGACTGGAACTTGGATACGACAAATTGTTTTCAGTTTGTAAAGCACAGCTTGACGAGTTTTGATTGGGATTGATAATGTATTTGGGTGTACTAGACAAATACGATCGTGTACAAGTCCTATACCTACTGTATATCATAGTTTTAATGAAAATGAAGCTATTTTCGCTTAGTTAGCAAGCACTAGTTCTTTGCCATAAATGCATGTTCCATTATTATTGTAATACTCATAAGTTAATTTTTTATTCAATTTATTTTTAGATCTCTTTACATCTACTGCATTTATTTTATTTTAATTTAAGCTTGATATGTTTCTGTCATAAATGTGTGAAGATTGGTTGGCTCTTTAGTTCCTCGAGATGAATATCTGTTAGTACTATATTGAATGTTAAATTTGGGGCCAATTTATATGTGAATACTAGGCCAGGAGAGTGCCTTAAATTGATTGTTGAATCTTTTGAAATTAGATACACTGCCATTACAGGTTTGTTACAATAAATAAATTAAGCACAATCATGTTGGTATGTCAAGGAAGTTCCGTTAATCTTCCACATAGTTTTAAGTATTTTTATACATTACCATTTAGAAATTATTTTAAGCTTAGGAAGTGGTAGCATGTATGTAAACTCATACCATCGTAGCTCTAGTTAACCGTTAACAGACAGATACTCAGCCATGAGACATACCGAGTTACAATTGCGTGATTTTACCAACAAACTACCATGTTAGATTATTATCCGCTGGAGTTACCATCATACAATCAAAATGTAGAGTTCACAAAGTACAACCATATAAATCTTGTCAGTATAAAACTAAGTGCCTTCAAAAAGTTAGTCATTAGGGTTTAAAATGTTTCAAATTAAAAAAAAAACATTCAGTTTAATCAAGAATTACTCGTAACATATTGCAAAATTTCTAGGTTGTGATATAATAACTGTACAACGTCGTCAACCATTTTATATAAAAAGGTAAATGATAGACTTAGTGCTTTTTGACTAGTTCTTTTTATTATAGAAAATTATATACTCTTGACAAAACATATACAACTTATTTTTATACACAATACACAAATAGCTGTGATAAAGGAAAAAATACTGTTGGTAGATGAAGTAAAACAGAGGAGTACATTATTTTAGCAGACATTATGCCCTCTCGTATCAGTATCATGACCCAAGTGATGTTACGAACAATACCTAGTTACTCTTATTGTTTAAGAAATTACTACCTAGAATATTTTTGTAGTTATTGTAGATACAATTTACTGTCGGTAAGAAGTTACAGTGATTAAAATGCATTTGATTGTATTTTTTATAACCTTTTTTGTATTTTAAATAAAGTTGCTATTCTTGGTATGTATGCGTTTTAATATTTGTAATGAACGGGTTGGGATTTTTTATTAATTCGGAGATTATCGAATATTGTGAATCTCGGTTTCATTGAGTATTAATGTTACTCATATGCATGTAAGATTATTCACATTAAAAAAAACATGGAATTTGTTGAAAATATTAATTTCAATGAATTCTCATTTGAAATTGTAACTAATTATTGGTACTATGCATAACTGGTTGCATGCTAATTTATATAATAGTCTATAAGGGAGCTAGTATTAGATTAATACCAGTAGTACATGAGCAAATTAATGGGAGACATGGTGCATTTTCCTACGCTTTCACACGGTAGCACATTTCTATCGGTGGCTTCGCTTTACACACGGTGGTAGCTGTTATGTGCACGTATTTATTTTTATTTGCGTTTAATTTCAGTTGCACAGTTGTACACTCCTTATATATTGAGTTATGGTACACCTGGGTTGAGCAGCGGTAAGGCTGGGTGGACACTGTACGAATGCGTCGACTGCGGAAACAAATACAAGCACAAGGGCTCACTCCAACGGCATATAAAATACGAGTGTAGAAAACAGCCAAGTTTCAAATGTCCGTACTGTGTGTACAGGGCGTATCAGAAACACAATCTGTTGCTACACGAGCGCCATCTACATAAAGATATGCCGGAGAAGGTGGATTTCGTGTCTGAATGACCCGCCGCTAAAGGCCTCCAATGTCAGTAACTTTGTTATTCCTAAACTAACTTTCCGACTAGTTTGCGTTTTTACTAACGCGGTGTCGCATCACTTGCCGTTATACTTTCGATTGAAGTATGTTGTTACCTACCTTACTCTTCATGAGAATTTGCCTAGATCTCCTGCATTCGTGGCCAATGAATACAATATTCCATGGCTATAACAAACTAACTAACCAACGACTGTTTCGATTGTTCTAAATAACACTTCCTACTTACTCCAAGAAAATAATCACACTTCTTTTTGGACTAGATACTTACTTGGAACATCCATATTGAAGAGTGGTATTGACTACCATTTACACTCCAATTTTCCATGAGTTTCTATATCAGTATGCAACTGAAGAGAAATTGCAATTGTTATATTTCTGCAGCAAATTGAAGCTTCTCAACTATGAACCTAAATGATTATTTTCCGCGAACAATTAATTTTTGAAAAGCAACCGATTACTGTCCATTTTTAACTTAGTTGCATGCAATATTTTCGTCTTTTAAAACAGTTCCGCTAAGCACTTCGACCTATATAAAAAAATAACTTTGTAAATACTACATCATTTCTCATCATTATCAAATTGAATCTTACCACGACGCGATGGTATTACTAATACTTATAAAAATTCTTCTGTTGCAGCTGTAACTGTTACCATGAAGCAAAACGTCTGGACCTTATACTTAACTCAAGACTTCAACCGAATCGAGAGAGTGGTGAGATTATAAAGAAAAAAATACAGACAACATTATTTTTATTTGTATCCAGTGCAATCTTCAGTGCCAAAGAATTTTCGTGTAGGCATGTAACTGTACATCTTGCCGTACCTATTGTTTTTTTTTTTAAATTATGTTATTGATAGGACTGACAGACTACACCTTGCCCTTAGATGATAGAATGTCCACATTCCTAGGAGGCCACTAAGAATAGAAGTAAAAAAAAAGAACAAAGTTATCCCCTGCGTTCGATTCCTACATAAAATGAGTGAACATGTCTAAAGAAAACATTTAAATGTGTGCGTGGCGTTCACTCACTTTGTCTTGAAAACGGAATCTGGACATTTTATAATCTAACACAATGCCGTTATGTATTTGTATGTAAAACTGCTAAAGACAAGGTTCACAGACCGTAGCCAATCGATCGTAGGGTGCTCCCACATTTATCGACGCGGAATCGGCTTAAGCTGGTCAAGAAAACTATGTCAATGCAATAAGGGTGTTACTAATGCCATTCGCATCGGATCGCGACGTCCGAGCCGAGCGTCGATAAATGTGGGAGCACCCTTATTCTGCTAAATAAAGCTTGCCTTTTTACAAATAATATATGTACCATAATTGATATGAAAATAACGTTCCTAACTGAGCACAAGCGAACTTGAGCAAGATTCAACATTAATTCTAAACATAAAATGTTTATATGTGACACTTATTTAGATAATTGCGGTCTGGTAACCTTGTTCTCATGAAGTCTTAATGAATAACAAACGGCACGGATATGCTATTTTATTTAAGAAAAAGGCGAGCTGGTCATAGATTTTCAACTTTATGCTCTAAAGCAGCGGTCGGAAACCTTTTAACGAAAGGGCCGCATAGTGACAAAATCTAGTTACAGAGGGCCTTTTTATTAATAAGGGGCTATCTCCTTTGTTATAAAAAGCTTCAGTTTACAAAACAATCACAGGTCGCGCGTTGTCGACCGCTGCTCTAGATCACAAAGTTGAAAATCCACTAAAGACAACCGTTGCTTCAGCGCTGTCGTGGCGCTGAGTCTACAGAATAGCACTATATAGTGTAGCTGTCCCTGTAATCAGTCTATAATACACCCTTAGCCAAACGGACAGCGCACCGACAGCAAATGTAATATAATATCCTAAATATTGTAAGCCAAGATCATACTAGGACGTTAATTTTCGCTTTTTACTAGGTACCTGTTTGGAAAAACAAGTTTTTTTTTTAAAGTAGAGATCACTAAGCTTCTAATAGTCAATCATTACGCGCATTATCCAATGTTGTGTAAAACAGCAGCAATTTTCATGGACAAAAATGCCCGGAAAAGAGAAATTGGAAAATATTTGAAGTTTCATTTTTATTGTAACCTGCCACGCTTCTGCTTACGACATATTAGTTTGTTTGTACGATTTTAAATTGCAAAGTTTAATTTCATCATTCATCAAGTATAATTTTGTGCTGAGTTAAAAATCTTACTAGTTCTTCGATTGACCGTTAGGGGCTTTGGTGAAAATCTCTGTTTTCGAAAGACGTCAGTTACCAATATTTAACGAAATAATAATTAAGTTAAAAAACGTTATTTAGTAAAATTCAGTACCTAACATAATAATATGAAAGACAAAACTTGAAGCAACATAATAATGTATCATAAAGTTAGCAATAACAACTAACAAGTATTACGTCACAACTAGAAAATTTAAGGAATCCTGTCCACGAAACTCGGTAGCTTAGAAGGCAGCTTTTTACTTGTTTATATGAATGTGTTGATTCAGTTCAGAATATCGACTGTATTTATATGGTCGATGGTTCAGAAGAATATAAATCTTAAGATATAGACAACAGTATATACGTAAGACATCAGTGTTTTTCGTTTATATTTAAAGATAAAGCATAATATTAATAGATTGTTATAATTTCTTGTTCTTGTTATTAATGTTTGTTTAGTGTGTGTTCCTTGTTACCAAAGAAAATTTATTACTACAAGTAAATTTGTGACAGAAGCAATGTATTATAGATACAGATACAGTATTTCTGTTAAAATATTTTATTATTTGCATTTGTTACTGTTAAATAAGTTACCTTATAAAAGAGTTCAAATTTTGAATCATGCAATATTTTAAACCAAAGAATCTTCCAGTCGATTCTTAGCCATAATAAGAAATTAGTGCCTTATAAGAATTATTTTATATACTATTGTTAAGTAAATTATTATGGTTATTTAATGTTAAG
This sequence comes from Agrotis exclamationis, assembly GCA_950005045.1. Classification (NCBI taxonomy): domain Eukaryota; kingdom Metazoa; phylum Arthropoda; class Insecta; order Lepidoptera; family Noctuidae; genus Agrotis; species Agrotis exclamationis. The sequence goes on from OX465430.1 coordinate 1,076,762, forward strand.
TTTTTGTAGAGAAACTTAAGCACTCAATAATTATGTGGTGTTGAGAAATATTAATGTACCATCAGACGTAATAATAATGAAATGAGTGTTCATGGTATGAGTACCTATAGATTAGAATTTTATATTTTATTACGAAGTTTAACCTAGAGACCCACCAACAAATTAGTTTAGATATTAACATAATCGGTGGTAGATTATCTGACTCACAATTATTTTATTTTAGTCAATAATTTATAAAATATGTTAAGACCATGAGGTCAATTCTAATACATCACCAAAGAATTATATTTCAAAAAATATCTCCAAAGATGCGAACCAATGTAACTAGTTACAAATGCATTTTGCAAATATCACAAAAGTGACTATAATTTCCAAAATAATTATATTTATGCTGAAGTTCCTTACTATTACTGCACAAGCCTGCCTACAGTATTTCAATACATTTATAGAAATATTGTTGATTGTTATAACGAATAAAAATTTAGAAAAATATCATCCATACATATGGCTTAACTTAGTTTCGATATTAAAGTGGATATTACATCATAGTGAGAGCAGCACAAAATAATGTTAATTATTATTAATGTTTGAAGTATTTTTTATTTTGTTTTCAGTGAAGTCGAGTGTGTTTGGTTTGTTCTTTTTAAATTGGATTATGCATGTGAATAAATGTTCTTGATTCAATAAACGACTTGTTTGTCTAACAAACACCTGACACCACCGATTGAGTCACTTTCTACCAACGTTTCCGATAAATGCAATTCAAGTTATTGAATGCAATAATGGAATCTTAAAACCGATGTAAATTGCTCATAAAAATTAACGCTTGCATTAAGTGACGCTTTAACAATTTCGACTCATCAAAAATAATAAAGTAGGGGCTTGGATTATTTTTTATTTTCTTTTTTTTTAGGTAGGTAACATAATTATACTGTAAATATCAAAGTGGCCCAACACTAGACGCGTTAACTTGAGTAACGACTTACGACCATTTAGTAAATATTCTTCACACTTGCTTCCAGGTCAAGATCACTAGAGACCAACTTAAAAGCAAAGTTAACGCGTTTATGTACAATGGAAAGTTTCTAGAAAAAACACTCAAGGAAAGAATCAGATTCTCATCTCATTGTTGCAGGTGATGTGGATTTCTTTAAAACAATGATGCAAAACATGTTGCCGATTATGCCAATGAAGACAAAAAACTTTTGGTCACACTACGACATGTCGTATGAATGTGAGAAATGTAGACGGAAGTACAGGCACAAAAGTACGTATAGAAGGCACATCACATACGAATGTGGTAAAGAACCAATGTTCAGATGTCCGTTTCTCGATTGTACCTATAAAGCGTACCAAAAAACACATACAGATGCTCACATCAAGACGAAACACAAATTAGTGGCACTAGAATACAAATGATGATCCATGGACGTGAGCAAGTATTAACAATATTGTGATATTAAAAGTTAATTAATTTTAAATGGACGTGGAAGTTTTATTTGAAATCAACTTTATAACTATCTTTGTTTTCCTTTATTTAACTGTTCATTATACACGTTGTTTCCTGATTTTATTTTAAGTGGACACAATTTCTTACCTACCTCATGGGCATTTCCTTAGTTACGCCATTTCATCTTCATTATTTTATTGTATCGGGCTGGAGTCCACAGCGCGTAATACATTAAGTTAAGGATTCAATTATTTCCGTCTGTGTATGGCTCATTAGAACACGAAAATGATGACCATTGTCGCCGTCGGTTGTGTTGAGCAGTCTAATTTCCCGCCCTAGACCGACATTTTTTATATCTGGCAATATTTTTATATGTCTCGCCTAGCGCAATAGCCTTTGAACTTTTCCCAAATGTAATAGAGTCGGCTACAGTCTAACCAGATGCAGAATAGGTATCAATATTTTACCTACATGGAGCGACTGCCTATCGGACCTCCACAACCCAGTAACTGAGGTTTGGTTTTATAAAATGGAGGAGCACTCAAACAATACAAAAAATGGCAGTATTAGTTGTTTATTGTAATCTAGAAAATTACAAAAAACTTGATAGATAGAAACGCTTTAAATTTTATGAAAAAAAAAAATGTGCCAAAAATGGGTATGCCAAACAACAAAAAGCTCAGCTGTTTAAAAATAGTAATGTCAACTTCCAACACTGTCATTGTCAATTGTCAAAATGCGGTTTGGTTGTGAGAATGTTTTTGCACAATATTTTAATAATTTCTTGTGCAAAATGAATTAATTCTATGACAAAAGTTGGTGTGTAATAAAATTAAATAATAAATATCACAATGAACCGTCTTGTGTGCATGAACCGCTGTTTCGTCAATACATTTAGGAGTAATTTGGTTATAAGTTCACCAATATTAGCACCCAAAAGGCCGATTCAACCAAGTTTATTTATTAGTCGCGGAGCCCATGATCAGAAGCATAAGATAAAATCGACACTTAATTATATGATAGCGGTCGGTGTTATGACCGTAGGTTTAAGTTACGCTGCAGTACCACTTTACAGGATATTTTGTCAGGTAAGCTAAAGATAACCGATGTTAGATAATCTCAAAAGAAGGCAGTCGAGTTGTATCACTTTTCACTAAAGGTACAGTTTGTAGTATCTATTCTCATTCCTACCATAGTTGTAAACAGCAAAAATACAATAATTAAAAAAAAAACATTTTTTTCTTAATACCTTAAAACTTCTTTGTACACAATGTTCTTCCAGGCATACAGTTATGGTGGGACAACTGGTCTAGCAGAGGCTGACCACAACATCAGCAACATGACGGCTGTCAAGAGTAGACCCCTGAAGATCAGATTCAATGCGGACACAGCTTCCTCCATGCAGTGGAACTTTAAACCCCAACAGCATGATATCACAGTAAGTTGAAACTAGTCCTTAGATAAAGAAAGACCTTATTTGGAATGTAAAAAGCCATCCCATTTCTTCTAATATTTATTCTATCTATCAGCAATAAGACTTCCATTATACCCAAACAATCTTTAAAACTCTACAACAAAGTGTTAAAACATTGTGTGAAATGTAAATAAAAAATATTTTTTCAGGTAGTACCAGGTGAAACTGCTCTAGCATTTTACACAGCGCTCAACCCCACAGACAAGCCAGTGACAGGCATCAGTACATACAATGTGATCCCATTTGAGGCAGGCCAGTACTTCAACAAGATACAGTGCTTCTGCTTCGAGGAGCAACAACTCAATCCATATGAGAAGGTACTACAATACAAGTAACTAACTTTTGACTGGAACTTCGCCCCTCCCTCCCCCTATATTTCTACCCAAAGGTCTCTCCCCAAAAATCTATAACCACTTCCAGAGTCCCATCTATCTCTATTATTATTTACTAGCACTCCGCCTGCGACTTCGTCTGCGCGTGTTTCTAACTTCGAACTCAGTGAATTTAATGCTCGGTTACCTTCCATATAGGATACTTTTGAAAAATCTAAAAATGGTCTTGTAGTTTCGGAGCCCATTCAATACAAACAAGCAAATCTTTCCTCTTTTTAAATAGTGTTAGACAAAACTGATTTTCCGATGTTCACCCCGCTAGGGGTTGATTTTTTAAAAATAAATAAATTCGCATCCTTTATTCAATTGAGTGATAATTTATGCCCAGTTTTGAATTTATGGAAGCAAGCAGTGAAATCTTTCCCTTAAAACTTGAATAGTTGGTGAAAAAGGGACCAACTTAGGGGGTGAATTTCGAAAAATCCAAAAACATGTGTTTGATTATTTTTGTTCTAATTTCTATAAACTGAGTTTTAAATTTATCGATTCAAGCAATTTAAACTATTATACTACCTTTATTTTTAGGTGGACATGCCAGTATTCTTCTACATCGATCCTGAGTTCATGGATGACCCAAGGATGGAATTTGTGGATGAGATAGTGTTATCATACACATTCTTTGAGGCTAAGGAAGGCATGAAACTGCCTGTGCCTTCATATGTCAAGTAAAGAGAATTTAGCTTAGAAAAGTGAAATGAATTATGTATACACTCACTTGCAAATGTTGAGGATACATTTTGGAGTGATCTAACCCTAAAGTATTCCGAGAGGTGGTACACGTTGGGTAGGTATTTGAAGCATGCTGAAAACTTGTCATCCAAGTTGTCTCCAATAATAGCTAATTACAGACCAGACTCGGGAAAAGCGGGACGTTTTTCCTACTCCTCCACTATTCTTTTCTGATTAATTTCGTGCAGGATCCAAGACAGGTAAATTCATTCTCTGGGACACGTCGAGCTTGTCTCGGCGCTTTTCTGGTGGTTGCCACTGTTGATTCTGGCTCTCAGGAGTTGCAGTGGTTTGGGAATAGTGTGGTGGGTTTGTCCCAAATAAAAAAAAAGCGGGACGTATTATACCCATAGATTTTTAAAAGAACAATTTTTTTGACGCATTTATTTCTAGGAATTTTGATGACAAGTCTGGTTTAGGATGGCTGTCTTTGTAGTACAAATATATTCTTCATTGAGTATTTAAGATGTAATGTATGCAAGTGAGTGTTCCGTGTACAGAAATGCTACTGTTTTTGTTAAGTTTTATTATTGAAATAGACAAAAGCCAGCGTCTTTGTTGGTATTTATTTTGACTTCAGTTTTTAATTTTCATCTGTCCTACTAAAATATTAGTTGTTGGGCTAACCAGTAACCAATGAGCCTCAAATAAATAATGGGTTGTGGTGGTGGATCTGTATGGTGTCTGTTCTACATTTATATAATAGAGAGGGATAAACAGGGTTTATTTGTCGATGGAACCTTTTTTAGTCGTGGAATATGACCATTAAAGCGGTTGGTTTACAGAAAAACGGTGCAAAAATGTAATTTAACAAATTTTATTGCTCTTTTAATTTCTCCAAATGAAAACCAGACAATATACAAACATATATTGGAACCCGACACTGTTGGTATCTAAGCCTTGATGGCGGCAGTGACAGGATACCCTCGTCGCAGGCCCATGCACTGGTCGCGGTCTATGAACAGCGTGGTGGTCTTGTTCCTGAGCTCGGCCTCCAGCCCCGCCCTCACTCCCAGCAGGGTCTGGTGCGTGCCCTCGGCCGTGGCTATCTTGGAGCGGAGGGTCTCCATCGTCTCTTGGAGGTCGCATACTTCTTTTACCAGTCTGTTAGGAAAAACATGTGTTATGTAAATTGTGTCTGTACTAGGACCTCTGCCGTAATCTTTGGAGACTACAGGTGGTCTTAAATCCCCTTCTAGACGACACAATTCAATCAGTCGATTTGATTGCCGACCGAATCGGGCACAATCTGATCGTCCATCCACACGTGCACAAAATCGTGCACAAATCGCCAATTTTAGTTCTGTGCCGCTACCTCTACTGACCGGACTTCTTTATTATCAAGATGCTTCTTACCAAGAAGCAAAAACTTGGATTGATTTTGGCTCTAACTACAAATGTAGATGAAAAAAAAAAGAAGGATATGGAGCAAAGAATGGTTGCTAAAAAGAAAGCAACTGAGTCACATAAATATAGTAAGAGAGCTGGCCAGTGACGATTTTAGAAATTTTATGAGGATGGATCATGACAAGTTCCATGTAGTATTGATGCTGACGCTTGGCACGCTGTTTCTTCGATGACTCCGTCAAAGAATTGGCCAATTAGCGTATGTGGACGCTAATTGAATCACATCCAATTTGATTGGGCAATCTCAAATCGGGCGATACCGACCACCAATGACCTTGAATTTCATATTTCCGTCCAGACGACCCGATTCGATTGTCAATCTAGTCAAATTGGGCGAAAAATTGTGTCGTCTGGAAGGGGCTTAAAGCCAGAGTAGTTCCAGTGTGGGAAAGAGACAGAACTATACAAGTCATCTAGCGCCACCTCGTCCACTGCCTGGAACAGCTTTAAGACGTCATGGTAGGCCACTAGGCATGGTACTATGTGGCATAACTATACTTTCTGCGACAAATTATGAAGTTATTCGAGGTGATGGGGTCAATAGAACTTGTCATCTATTGCCCCTATATGTCAACCCTAGCACTAGTGTCTACTCTTTCTTTAGTAAAACTCATTGAAGTTTGACTTTTGTCTACATCATCTTAGTTTTGTGGAAAGATCTGACCTCAGGTCATCAGGTCAGGAGACCTATAGAAAATAAAAAATGAACAACTGTCTTTGTAAGACGAGGCCTACTAACCTGTTCTGAGCCTCATCGCGGCACTTCTCAAGATGTGGCCTGTTGGTCCTGGCCTGCAGTCTCGTGTGAGCCACCTTCATGGGCTGCAGCTTGTCCTCGATGGCCTTGTTCAGAAGCTCCAAGGTCTTCTCCACGTCGAAGATCTCTTGTTGGATCTGAAATTAGTCAAAAATGTCGGTTCATTGTAGTGTAGTTACAGAATCATACAATGTGATTTCCTCATAAATTGTGATGTCCTTCTAAATTGACTTCCAGTTGTGATCCCTTCCACTTATTAGATATTATTTCGTCAGCCATCACAGAAGTAAGCAATAGACATCATCTAGGCACAGTAATTCTATCGTAAACATCAATCGAGCGAGATTTAGACAGTAGGTATATAGCTTCTGCTTTTCAAAGCTCATTCTTAGTAAAACTACCCTCTTTCTCAAATCCCGAAAACAAACCTTTTTTTTTGCGATATTACTATGAAATTCTTGTGAGAAATAGCTGTTGTTAATGCTGGTTTTCGTACCTTGTGCAGATGTAGTTGCAGTTTGTTCTTGATCTCGATGGTCTCCGCGATGCGACGCGTGAACGCGCTGTTGGAGTTGCTCCATTGGTCCCAGATCTGTGTCGCCGACACGTTGATCAGGTTCTCTGTATCTGTGGGATTGAAGTCAAGGGCTAGAAGACATTGTATATAATATGTTGAAGCTCTCAAAAAGACTTATGGTAACAATTTCACGTCCATTATAGTGTCAGTCTTTCTGAGCAAGTATTGCTGTATCCATTCAAAAACTGTAACAACTGTCCCAAGTGGGTTGGAATGAGGTTTTATTGACGGCTCAGATGTCAAATGCGTATCCCTGAAATATTCCCCTAGAGTCTAGGAAGAGAAGTAGAAAGAGAAGACCTAGACTAGGGCCTAGACATGGTCTACATTTCCTCTTGCTTCACCCATCAATTTTTGGCCACAAATATTTCATCGTCCATGTCGATACGCTGAAGCCTGCACTCACGAATTACCGTGACCCCGAAATGTAAAGGGCTATTGAAGCACACCGTGGATTTTAGTCAGAACAAGTCCGACAGTCTCTCCCGACTCGGACTGTGACCGCTGCAGTTTGGCGGGGCTGCTGTTCAGTATAGTGTACCTGAGAGCATCTGTATAGCCTTGGCCCGCTCGGACTGTGACCGCTGCAGTGTGGCGGGGCTGCTGTTCAGTATAGTGTACCTGAGAGCATCTGTATAGCCTTGGCCCGCTCGGACTGTGACCGCTGCAGTGTGGCGGGGCTGCTGTTCAGTATAGTGTACCTGAGAGCATCTGTATAGCCTTGGCCCGCTCGGACTGTGACCGCTGCAGTGTGGCGGGGCTGCTGTTCAGTATAGTGTACCTGAGAGCATCTGTATAGCCTTGGCCCGCTCGGACTGTGACCGCTGCAGTGTGGCGGGGCTGCTGTTCAGTATAGTGTACCTGAGAGCATCTGTATAGCCTTGGCCCGCTCGGACTGTGACCGCTGCAGTGTGGCGGGGCTGCTGTTCAGTATAGTGTACCTGAGAGCATCTGTATAGCCTTGGCCCGCTCGGACTGTGACCGCTGCAGTGTGGCGGGGCTGCTGTTCAGTATAGTGTACCTGAGAGCATCTGTATAGCCTTGGCCCGCTCGGACTGTGACCGCTGCAGTGTGGCGGGGCTGCTGTTCAGTATAGTGTACCTGAGAGCATCTGTATAGCCTTGGCCCGCTCGGACTGTGACCGCTGCAGTGTGGCGGGGCTGCTGTTCAGTATAGTGTACCTGAGAGCATCTGTATAGCCTTGGCCCGCTCGGACTGTGACCGCTGCAGTGTGGCGGGGCTGCTGTTCAGTATAGTGTACCTGAGAGCATCTGTATAGCCTTGGCCCGCTCGGACTGTGACCGCTGCAGTGTGGCGGGGCTGCTGTTCAGTATAGTGTACCTGAGAGCATCTGTATAGCCTTGGCCCGCTCGGACTGTGACCGCTGCAGTGTGGCGGGGCTGCTGTTCAGTATAGTGTACCTGAGAGCATCTGTATAGCCTTGGCCCGCTCGGACTGTGACCGCTGCAGTGTGGCGGGGCTGCTGTTCAGTATAGTGTACCTGAGAGCATCTGTATAGCCTTGGCCCGCTCGGACTGTGACCGCTGCAGTGTGGCGGGGCTGCTGTTCAGTATAGTGTACCTGAGAGCATCTGTATAGCCTTGGCCCGCTCGGACTGTGACCGCTGCAGTGTGGCGGGGCTGCTGTTCAGTATAGTGTACCTGAGAGCATCTGTATAGCCTTGGCCCGCTCGGACTGTGACCGCTGCAGTGTGGCGGGGCTGCTGTTCAGTATAGTGTACCTGAGAGCATCTGTATAGCCTTGGCCCGCTCGGACTGTGACCGCTGCAGTGTGGCGGGGCTGCTGTTCAGTATAGTGTACCTGAGAGCATCTGTATAGCCTTGGCCCGCTCGGACTGTGACCGCTGCAGTGTGGCGGGGCTGCTGTTCAGTATAGTGTACCTGAGAGCATCTGTATAGCCTTGGCCCGCTCGGACTGTGACCGCTGCAGTGTGGCGGGGCTGCTGTTCAGTATAGTGTACCTGAGAGCATCTGTATAGCCTTGGCCCGCTCGGACTGTGACCGCTGCAGTGTGGCGGGGCTGCTGTTCAGTATAGTGTACCTGAGAGCATCTGTATAGCCTTGGCCCGCTCGGACTGTGACCGCTGCAGTGTGGCGGGGCTGCTGTTCAGTATAGTGTACCTGAGAGCATCTGTATAGCCTTGGCCCGCTCGGACTGTGACCGCTGCAGTGTGGCGGGGCTGCTGTTCAGTATAGTGTACCTGAGAGCATCTGTATAGCCTTGGCCCGCTCGGACTGTGACCGCTGCAGTGTGGCGGGGCTGCTGTTCAGTATAGTGTACCTGAGAGCATCTGTATAGCCTTGGCCCGCTCGGACTGTGACCGCTGCAGTGTGGCGGGGCTGCTGTTCAGTATAGTGTACCTGAGAGCATCTGTATAGCCTTGGCCCGCTCGGACTGTGACCGCTGCAGTGTGGCGGGGCTGCTGTTCAGTATAGTGTACCTGAGAGCATCTGTATAGCCTTGGCCCGCTCGGACTGTGACCGCTGCAGTGTGGCGGGGCTGCTGTTCAGTATAGTGTACCTGAGAGCATCTGTATAGCCTTGGCCCGCTCGGACTGTGACCGCTGCAGTGTGGCGGGGCTGCTGTTCAGTATAGTGTACCTGAGAGCATCTGTATAGCCTTGGCCCGCTCGGACTGTGACCGCTGCAGTGTGGCGGGGCTGCTGTTCAGTATAGTGTACCTGAGAGCATCTGTATAGCCTTGGCCCGCTCGGACTGTGACCGCTGCAGTGTGGCGGGGCTGCTGTTCAGTATAGTGTACCTGAGAGCATCTGTATAGCCTTGGCCCGCTCGGACTGTGACCGCTGCAGTGTGGCGGGGCTGCTGTTCAGTATAGTGTACCTGAGAGCATCTGTATAGCCTTGGCCCGCTCGGACTGTGACCGCTGCAGTGTGGCGGGGCTGCTGTTCAGTATAGTGTACCTGAGAGCATCTGTATAGCCTTGGCCCGCTCGGACTGTGACCGCTGCAGTGTGGCGGGGCTGCTGTTCAGTATAGTGTACCTGAGAGCATCTGTATAGCCTTGGCCCGCTCGGACTGTGACCGCTGCAGTGTGGCGGGGCTGCTGTTCAGTATAGTGTACCTGAGAGCATCTGTATAGCCTTGGCCCGCTCGGACTGTGACCGCTGCAGTGTGGCGGGGCTGCTGTTCAGTATAGTGTACCTGAGAGCATCTGTATAGCCTTGGCCCGCTCGGACTGTGACCGCTGCAGTGTGGCGGGGCTGCTGTTCAGTATAGTGTACCTGAGAGCATCTGTATAGCCTTGGCCCGCTCGGACTGTGACCGCTGCAGTGTGGCGGGGCTGCTGTTCAGTATAGTGTACCTGAGAGCATCTGTATAGCCTTGGCCCGCTCGGACTGTGACCGCTGCAGTGTGGCGGGGCTGCTGTTCAGTATAGTGTACCTGAGAGCATCTGTATAGCCTTGGCCCGCTCGGACTGTGACCGCTGCAGTGTGGCGGGGCTGCTGTTCAGTATAGTGTACCTGAGAGCATCTGTATAGCCTTGGCCCGCTCGGACTGTGACCGCTGCAGTGTGGCGGGGCTGCTGTTCAGTATAGTGTACCTGAGAGCATCTGTATAGCCTTGGCCCGCTCGGACTGTGACCGCTGCAGTGTGGCGGGGCTGCTGTTCAGTATAGTGTACCTGAGAGCATCTGTATAGCCTTGGCCCGCTCGGACTGTGACCGCTGCAGTGTGGCGGGGCTGCTGTTCAGTATAGTGTACCTGAGAGCATCTGTATAGCCTTGGCCCGCTCGGACTGTGACCGCTGCAGTGTGGCGGGGCTGCTGTTCAGTATAGTGTACCTGAGAGCATCTGTATAGCCTTGGCCCGCTCGGACTGTGACCGCTGCAGTGTGGCGGGGCTGCTGTTCAGTATAGTGTACCTGAGAGCATCTGTATAGCCTTGGCCCGCTCGGACTGTGACCGCTGCAGTGTGGCGGGGCTGCTGTTCAGTATAGTGTACCTGAGAGCATCTGTATAGCCTTGGCCCGCTCGGACTGTGACCGCTGCAGTGTGGCGGGGCTGCTGTTCAGTATAGTGTACCTGAGAGCATCTGTATAGCCTTGGCCCGCTCGGACTGTGACCGCTGCAGTGTGGCGGGGCTGCTGTTCAGTATAGTGTACCTGAGAGCATCTGTATAGCCTTGGCCCGCTCGGACTGTGACCGCTGCAGTGTGGCGGGGCTGCTGTTCAGTATAGTGTACCTGAGAGCATCTGTATAGCCTTGGCCCGCTCGGACTGTGACCGCTGCAGTGTGGCGGGGCTGCTGTTCAGTATAGTGTACCTGAGAGCATCTGTATAGCCTTGGCCCGCTCGGACTGTGACCGCTGCAGTGTGGCGGGGCTGCTGTTCAGTATAGTGTACCTGAGAGCATCTGTATAGCCTTGGCCCGCTCGGACTGTGACCGCTGCAGTGTGGCGGGGCTGCTGTTCAGTATAGTGTACCTGAGAGCATCTGTATAGCCTTGGCCCGCTCGGACTGTGACCGCTGCAGTGTGGCGGGGCTGCTGTTCAGTATAGTGTACCTGAGAGCATCTGTATAGCCTTGGCCCGCTCGGACTGTGACCGCTGCAGTGTGGCGGGGCTGCTGTTCAGTATAGTGTACCTGAGAGCATCTGTATAGCCTTGGCCCGCTCGGACTGTGACCGCTGCAGTGTGGCGGGGCTGCTGTTCAGTATAGTGTACCTGAGAGCATCTGTATAGCCTTGGCCCGCTCGGACTGTGACCGCTGCAGTGTGGCGGGGCTGCTGTTCAGTATAGTGTACCTGAGAGCATCTGTATAGCCTTGGCCCGCTCGGACTGTGACCGCTGCAGTGTGGCGGGGCTGCTGTTCAGTATAGTGTACCTGAGAGCATCTGTATAGCCTTGGCCCGCTCGGACTGTGACCGCTGCAGTGTGGCGGGGCTGCTGTTCAGTATAGTGTACCTGAGAGCATCTGTATAGCCTTGGCCCGCTCGGACTGTGACCGCTGCAGTGTGGCGGGGCTGCTGTTCAGTATAGTGTACCTGAGAGCATCTGTATAGCCTTGGCCCGCTCGGACTGTGACCGCTGCAGTGTGGCGGGGCTGCTGTTCAGTATAGTGTACCTGAGAGCATCTGTATAGCCTTGGCCCGCTCGGACTGTGACCGCTGCAGTGTGGCGGGGCTGCTGTTCAGTATAGTGTACCTGAGAGCATCTGTATAGCCTTGGCCCGCTCGGACTGTGACCGCTGCAGTGTGGCGGGGCTGCTGTTCAGTATAGTGTACCTGAGAGCATCTGTATAGCCTTGGCCCGCTCGGACTGTGACCGCTGCAGTGTGGCGGGGCTGCTGTTCAGTATAGTGTACCTGAGAGCATCTGTATAGCCTTGGCCCGCTCGGACTGTGACCGCTGCAGTGTGGCGGGGCTGCTGTTCAGTATAGTGTACCTGAGAGCATCTGTATAGCCTTGGCCCGCTCGGACTGTGACCGCTGCAGTGTGGCGGGGCTGCTGTTCAGTATAGTGTACCTGAGAGCATCTGTATAGCCTTGGCCCGCTCGGACTGTGACCGCTGCAGTGTGGCGGGGCTGCTGTTCAGTATAGTGTACCTGAGAGCATCTGTATAGCCTTGGCCCGCTCGGACTGTGACCGCTGCAGTGTGGCGGGGCTGCTGTTCAGTATAGTGTACCTGAGAGCATCTGTATAGCCTTGGCCCGCTCGGACTGTGACCGCTGCAGTGTGGCGGGGCTGCTGTTCAGTATAGTGTACCTGAGAGCATCTGTATAGCCTTGGCCCGCTCGGACTGTGACCGCTGCAGTGTGGCGGGGCTGCTGTTCAGTATAGTGTACCTGAGAGCATCTGTATAGCCTTGGCCCGCTCGGACTGTGACCGCTGCAGTGTGGCGGGGCTGCTGTTCAGTATAGTGTACCTGAGAGCATCTGTATAGCCTTGGCCCGCTCGGACTGTGACCGCTGCAGTGTGGCGGGGCTGCTGTTCAGTATAGTGTACCTGAGAGCATCTGTATAGCCTTGGCCCGCTCGGACTGTGACCGCTGCAGTGTGGCGGGGCTGCTGTTCAGTATAGTGTACCTGAGAGCATCTGTATAGCCTTGGCCCGCTCGGACTGTGACCGCTGCAGTGTGGCGGGGCTGCTGTTCAGTATAGTGTACCTGAGAGCATCTGTATAGCCTTGGCCCGCTCGGACTGTGACCGCTGCAGTGTGGCGGGGCTGCTGTTCAGTATAGTGTACCTGAGAGCATCTGTATAGCCTTGGCCCGCTCGGACTGTGACCGCTGCAGTGTGGCGGGGCTGCTGTTCAGTATAGTGTACCTGAGAGCATCTGTATAGCCTTGGCCCGCTCGGACTGTGACCGCTGCAGTGTGGCGGGGCTGCTGTTCAGTATAGTGTACCTGAGAGCATCTGTATAGCCTTGGCCCGCTCGGACTGTGACCGCTGCAGTGTGGCGGGGCTGCTGTTCAGTATAGTGTACCTGAGAGCATCTGTATAGCCTTGGCCCGCTCGGACTGTGACCGCTGCAGTGTGGCGGGGCTGCTGTTCAGTATAGTGTACCTGAGAGCATCTGTATAGCCTTGGCCCGCTCGGACTGTGACCGCTGCAGTGTGGCGGGGCTGCTGTTCAGTATAGTGTACCTGAGAGCATCTGTATAGCCTTGGCCCGCTCGGACTGTGACCGCTGCAGTGTGGCGGGGCTGCTGTTCAGTATAGTGTACCTGAGAGCATCTGTATAGCCTTGGCCCGCTCGGACTGTGACCGCTGCAGTGTGGCGGGGCTGCTGTTCAGTATAGTGTACCTGAGAGCATCTGTATAGCCTTGGCCCGCTCGGACTGTGACCGCTGCAGTGTGGCGGGGCTGCTGTTCAGTATAGTGTACCTGAGAGCATCTGTATAGCCTTGGCCCGCTCGGACTGTGACCGCTGCAGTGTGGCGGGGCTGCTGTTCAGTATAGTGTACCTGAGAGCATCTGTATAGCCTTGGCCCGCTCGGACTGTGACCGCTGCAGTGTGGCGGGGCTGCTGTTCAGTATAGTGTACCTGAGAGCATCTGTATAGCCTTGGCCCGCTCGGACTGTGACCGCTGCAGTGTGGCGGGGCTGCTGTTCAGTATAGTGTACCTGAGAGCATCTGTATAGCCTTGGCCCGCTCGGACTGTGACCGCTGCAGTGTGGCGGGGCTGCTGTTCAGTATAGTGTACCTGAGAGCATCTGTATAGCCTTGGCCCGCTCGGACTGTGACCGCTGCAGTGTGGCGGGGCTGCTGTTCAGTATAGTGTACCTGAGAGCATCTGTATAGCCTTGGCCCGCTCGGACTGTGACCGCTGCAGTGTGGCGGGGCTGCTGTTCAGTATAGTGTACCTGAGAGCATCTGTATAGCCTTGGCCCGCTCGGACTGTGACCGCTGCAGTGTGGCGGGGCTGCTGTTCAGTATAGTGTACCTGAGAGCATCTGTATAGCCTTGGCCCGCTCGGACTGTGACCGCTGCAGTGTGGCGGGGCTGCTGTTCAGTATAGTGTACCTGAGAGCATCTGTATAGCCTTGGCCCGCTCGGACTGTGACCGCTGCAGTGTGGCGGGGCTGCTGTTCAGTATAGTGTACCTGAGAGCATCTGTATAGCCTTGGCCCGCTCGGACTGTGACCGCTGCAGTGTGGCGGGGCTGCTGTTCAGTATAGTGTACCTGAGAGCATCTGTATAGCCTTGGCCCGCTCGGACTGTGACCGCTGCAGTGTGGCGGGGCTGCTGTTCAGTATAGTGTACCTGAGAGCATCTGTATAGCCTTGGCCCGCTCGGACTGTGACCGCTGCAGTGTGGCGGGGCTGCTGTTCAGTATAGTGTACCTGAGAGCATCTGTATAGCCTTGGCCCGCTCGGACTGTGACCGCTGCAGTGTGGCGGGGCTGCTGTTCAGTATAGTGTACCTGAGAGCATCTGTATAGCCTTGGCCCGCTCGGACTGTGACCGCTGCAGTGTGGCGGGGCTGCTGTTCAGTATAGTGTACCTGAGAGCATCTGTATAGCCTTGGCCCGCTCGGACTGTGACCGCTGCAGTGTGGCGGGGCTGCTGTTCAGTATAGTGTACCTGAGAGCATCTGTATAGCCTTGGCCCGCTCGGACTGTGACCGCTGCAGTGTGGCGGGGCTGCTGTTCAGTATAGTGTACCTGAGAGCATCTGTATAGCCTTGGCCCGCTCGGACTGTGACCGCTGCAGTGTGGCGGGGCTGCTGTTCAGTATAGTGTACCTGAGAGCATCTGTATAGCCTTGGCCCGCTCGGACTGTGACCGCTGCAGTGTGGCGGGGCTGCTGTTCAGTATAGTGTACCTGAGAGCATCTGTATAGCCTTGGCCCGCTCGGACTGTGACCGCTGCAGTGTGGCGGGGCTGCTGTTCAGTATAGTGTACCTGAGAGCATCTGTATAGCCTTGGCCCGCTCGGACTGTGACCGCTGCAGTGTGGCGGGGCTGCTGTTCAGTATAGTGTACCTGAGAGCATCTGTATAGCCTTGGCCCGCTCGGACTGTGACCGCTGCAGTGTGGCGGGGCTGCTGTTCAGTATAGTGTACCTGAGAGCATCTGTATAGCCTTGGCCCGCTCGGACTGTGACCGCTGCAGTGTGGCGGGGCTGCTGTTCAGTATAGTGTACCTGAGAGCATCTGTATAGCCTTGGCCCGCTCGGACTGTGACCGCTGCAGTGTGGCGGGGCTGCTGTTCAGTATAGTGTACCTGAGAGCATCTGTATAGCCTTGGCCCGCTCGGACTGTGACCGCTGCAGTGTGGCGGGGCTGCTGTTCAGTATAGTGTACCTGAGAGCATCTGTATAGCCTTGGCCCGCTCGGACTGTGACCGCTGCAGTGTGGCGGGGCTGCTGTTCAGTATAGTGTACCTGAGAGCATCTGTATAGCCTTGGCCCGCTCGGACTGTGACCGCTGCAGTGTGGCGGGGCTGCTGTTCAGTATAGTGTACCTGAGAGCATCTGTATAGCCTTGGCCCGCTCGGACTGTGACCGCTGCAGTGTGGCGGGGCTGCTGTTCAGTATAGTGTACCTGAGAGCATCTGTATAGCCTTGGCCCGCTCGGACTGTGACCGCTGCAGTGTGGCGGGGCTGCTGTTCAGTATAGTGTACCTGAGAGCATCTGTATAGCCTTGGCCCGCTCGGACTGTGACCGCTGCAGTGTGGCGGGGCTGCTGTTCAGTATAGTGTACCTGAGAGCATCTGTATAGCCTTGGCCCGCTCGGACTGTGACCGCTGCAGTGTGGCGGGGCTGCTGTTCAGTATAGTGTACCTGAGAGCATCTGTATAGCCTTGGCCCGCTCGGACTGTGACCGCTGCAGTGTGGCGGGGCTGCTGTTCAGTATAGTGTACCTGAGAGCATCTGTATAGCCTTGGCCCGCTCGGACTGTGACCGCTGCAGTGTGGCGGGGCTGCTGTTCAGTATAGTGTACCTGAGAGCATCTGTATAGCCTTGGCCCGCTCGGACTGTGACCGCTGCAGTGTGGCGGGGCTGCTGTTCAGTATAGTGTACCTGAGAGCATCTGTATAGCCTTGGCCCGCTCGGACTGTGACCGCTGCAGTGTGGCGGGGCTGCTGTTCAGTATAGTGTACCTGAGAGCATCTGTATAGCCTTGGCCCGCTCGGACTGTGACCGCTGCAGTGTGGCGGGGCTGCTGTTCAGTATAGTGTACCTGAGAGCATCTGTATAGCCTTGGCCCGCTCGGACTGTGACCGCTGCAGTGTGGCGGGGCTGCTGTTCAGTATAGTGTACCTGAGAGCATCTGTATAGCCTTGGCCCGCTCGGACTGTGACCGCTGCAGTGTGGCGGGGCTGCTGTTCAGTATAGTGTACCTGAGAGCATCTGTATAGCCTTGGCCCGCTCGGACTGTGACCGCTGCAGTGTGGCGGGGCTGCTGTTCAGTATAGTGTACCTGAGAGCATCTGTATAGCCTTGGCCCGCTCGGACTGTGACCGCTGCAGTGTGGCGGGGCTGCTGTTCAGTATAGTGTACCTGAGAGCATCTGTATAGCCTTGGCCCGCTCGGACTGTGACCGCTGCAGTGTGGCGGGGCTGCTGTTCAGTATAGTGTACCTGAGAGCATCTGTATAGCCTTGGCCCGCTCGGACTGTGACCGTTGCAGTGTGGCGGCGGACGCGGCCGCCCACCGCTCTGTGTCGCACACGGTCGGGTCGTAGCGCTCGATGCCCGCGTAGAATTGTAGACCCTGAGGAGATACCACTATTAGTTCCAACTCAAATCACCACATGAAACCAAGGTTTTTTTTGTGAATGGCATCTCCCAGTTCATCCTAGATGAGATTGTGTGCTGCTTAACCGGACTTTCCTATGATTACCTTAAATGACTCTAAGGTCTTACAACTGTCAACAGTTGTCAACAGTTGTAAGTCAGGGGCTTACAACTGTTTACAACTGAATTTCTAAAAGTTAAGTGACCTCACGCTAACGGGCACCCCCTGTGGGGTACGGACCTCTGAGGGAAGACAGCAAGGGACAGGACGGATCTGAATAATATCAAAGCTAATGTGGCTGTATCCCAGTGCATGCACAAATTCTTCAGATCGAATCTAACCTTGGAGTAGTTGTTGATCTGATGGCACATGGAGTCGATACCGAGCGCGTACTCCTTGTTGCGCATATCCGTCTCCAGCTCGTGTTGTGTCGCACGGCAGTTCTTTGATTGCGCCCGCACCTGCAGAACATTTATTTCTTAAAACAAATCGAATCCTAGACAGATTTTCAGTCGTTAACAAGAATTTGGAAATACACAATTAATTGGACAAAATAGAGAAACATCATCATCTTTTCCTGGTATTTTGTTGGCCCCTGCATTCTCTCACCGTTCGAGAACTTAAAATGAATACGACTTGTACCTTTTCAAGCATACTCCGGAACTTGTCCTGACACTCGCGCAGAATGGCCACCTCCTTGAGCAGCGACTGTTCCACTGCGTCGTGCACCTGCTCCAGACCTATAAAGCAATGAAGAGTGATTAGTACGCACACCACCATCAATCAAGAAATATCGCCGTTCTTTGCCTTCCGCATCCAGCCTAACCCAGCTACAGCTTGGCAAAAAACAGTAGAAAACCGGAAGTCGCCACTGTCCTCTCGCTACCAGCACTTTGAATGATTTTATTTATTTTCACTTATTACGTTAGTTTTATGGCACAATAATAAATCTTATAAACCTGCGTCTTTGTTTACATCAAATATCAAATATTTTAAAACGTTGTCAGCAAATAAAAATTTTAGTTCCGTTTATTATTATTATTATTTTCGGAAAGTGTTTTCACTTCTCAGCTCTTAGGCTGGATTTTAACTACATTTACGGGCCGAAGCCAAAGCAAATGCAGCGTGTGGTGTGTAGTTCATGTGATTTGATGAGGTCCTATTTCGTTTTCTTCTATCTGCATGAATTTCCTAACTATTCTGCATGTATTTAATATAGCTGCTTTTTGAAGAGTAATGTAGAGGGTTTCTTTTAGTTGTAATAATTTTAGGCTATGGAGGAGATGATTTGGGATGACGCCTGTTGTGGAGAGGACTATAGGAACCACATATACTTTTTCTTGTCGCCAGATTCTAGTCACTTCATCTTTAAGTTCTGCGTACTTACTAATTTTTTCAGTGATCGTCTTCTGTAAGTTGTGTGTGTTGGGGATTGCAATGTCTATCAGGTAAGTAATATTATTTATTTTATCTTGTAGAATGATATCTGGTCGGTTATAGTGAGTTGTCCTATCGGTGAGAATGCCGCGGTCGTAAAAAAGTTTATGTGTGGTGTTTTCTAGAGTGGGTTTTGGTGTATAATTGTAGTACGGAGTGTTGGCATCTTGAATGAGTGCGTGTTTGAGTGCTAGTTTTTGATGAATGACATTGGCCACCTGGTTGTGCCTGTGAGTGTAGTCGGTCTGTGTAAGAGTTGTGCATGCGCCTGTGATGTGTTGAATGGTTTCTGGGTGTGTGTGGCATTTGCGACACTTGTCATTATTTACTGCAGGATCTTTGATTATATATTTTCTGTAATTTTTTGTGTTTATAACCTGGTCTTGAATAGCTATTATAAATTCTTCTGTTTCTGGGAATAAGTTGCCTATTTGCAGCCACTTATTTGAAGCTAACTTATTTATGTGGGATTGTTCTAAGTCATGTGGGTGCCGACCGTGGAGTACTTTCCTCTTCCAATCGTCAATTTTTTGTGTTTGTGGGTTATTACTGGTAGTGTTTTGAGATTCAATCTGATTGTTTAGGTTAAGTGGAGTGTAGTTAATATCATTCGTTACGATGGCTTTATGAATATTGCTAGTATGGGATTTTGTATGGAAGAATGATTTTAATCGACTAACTTGTTTCCGCCATAGGTGCTGTATGTCTATTAGGCCTCTCCCTCCATGTTCTCGTTTTATTGTTAGTCTCTCTATGGCGGATTTAGGGTGTAGGTTGTTGTGTTTCGTGAGTGTTGTACGTGTAGTTCGCTCTAGTTGTTCTGCGTCAGTTTTGAACCATTTTATTACTCCGAAAGAGTACGTTAACATGGGGATGGCATAGGTGTTAATAGCTTTGATGAGATGTTTACTTGAAAGTTGAGTTTTACAAACGGCGTTAAGTCTTCTCTTGTATTCCGTAATAAGAGAATTTTTAATTCGTACGTGGTCAAGACCTTTAAGTTGGACGTACCCTAAATATTTGTATAAGTCAGTTGGTTCCATTGCTGTAATAGCCTCCGTTTCATTTACTACATAGTCGCCGGGCCTTACTTTGCCTCTTACAATGTGAAGTGTTTTACATTTATCTAAACCAAAATGCATATTAATATCGTTACTGAATACTGTTGTTATATCTATTAATTTCTTCATATCTTTTTCTGTTTTTGCATATAATTTGATGTCGTCCATATAAATAAGATGCGATATTGTTGCTTCGTCTGTATTATGTTTGAGATTATTATTATTATTTGTGGGTTACGTTAATTACGTTGATGAGTAATTGTTGATCAAGCATAGCACAGGTTCACCGCAAAGTAGCTTCTTTTGGAGAGCTTTAATTCGTAAAAGATGAGAAGTTTCTATATTGAAGAATTAATATGTAGTGCACTTACCCTGCCTCTTCTCCCTGTGGTACAGGCACTCCTGCACGATATGCAGCGGTCCCTCAATGCCAGCAATGGCGCGCTCCAGCTGCCTTCGCGTGTCGTTCAGCTTCTCACACGTCGATACTAGACGCTCCATCTCTATTGAGACCTATCAAACCATCTTCAGTTAGAAAAGATAGACCACAAACTTACTGGAAAGTGCATACCAACAGGACTTCATCGTGTCGCTGGCACAAAAGTACCTATTTTAAATCTTGTTGGAACAAAACTACCACTTCTATAAATGAGTCTTCTAAATGAAGATGGAAGATTGGCTAGCAAATGCGTAAACAAGATACCAGTAGAGAGAGAACTTTTCTTCAGGTGTCAAAGCTCCCTACACAACTTTACGCTGCTGCTTATAAGTGATAGTTTATAAGAGAGAAAGGCATTGATCACGTGCTAACTGCTGAGACTCATAATTAACAGACTATGTGGAGGAGATGAATCATACGATATTTGGCTTTTGGCCTACTCACCTCATTCCTCCAAAAGGTAGTGTCAGTGATTCGTTCACCGATTCTCCTGCCGGAGTCTCTCTGTCCTTGTGTGCCGATCTCATCGGTTTCCCTGTAATACTCCAAGATCTGTCAGACTGTAATCCCAGCGGAAACAAGCGGAAAAATGTTTGAACTGTTCTGCAGGTTTCGTGAATAGACACGCCAGAGAAGATGCAAAGGCTGTATGGTTTAATTTTTTTTAGGTTTCCATTTTTAGGGTTCCGTACGTCCGAATACAAAAACGGAACCCTTATAGGATCACTCGTGTGTCCGTCTGTCTGTCGCTTACAGTCAATTATCTCCGAATCTACTAGACCGATTGGGTTGAAATTTGGTACACATATCAATTCCTGTGACCCAAGCACAGAAGTGTGACGTGAATAGATGAAATCTGTATGTGGGAGGTAATTTTTGGGGGGGAAGGGGAAAATGAAAAAAAAAAGTTTTGAAAACTGCATCGTGTGACATATCAAATGAAATGTCTTGTTGAGACAATCTTAAATGTATTTTTTTTGTAATTTTAAAATAAATAGTTTCTAAGTTATTCAAGAAAATAGACGAAATTTGACCATTCCCCCCCTCTTATCTCCGAAACTACTGAACCTAAAATTTTGAAAAAAATACGGAAATTAGTTTTCTACTTATAGATTATAGGATAACCTATAAGAAGTCCATATCTGTATATGGGAGGTAATTTTTGGGGGGGAAGGGGAAAATTAAAAAAAAAAATATTTGAAAACTGCATCGTGTGACATATCAAATGAAAGGTATTGTTGAGACAAACTTAAAAGTATTTTTTTTGTAATTTTAAAATAAATGGTTTCCAAGTTATTCAAAAAAAATAGACGGAGCTTGACCATTCCCCCCCCCCCCTTATCTCCGAAACTACTGAACCTAAAATTTTGAAAAAAATACAGGAATTAGTTTTCTACTTATAGATTATAGGATAACCTATAAGAAGTCCATATGTGTATATGGGAGGTAATTTTTGGGGGGAAGGGGAAAATTAAAAAAAAAAAATTTGAAAACTGCATCGTATGACATATCAAATGAAAGGTCTTGTTGAGACAATCTTAAATATATTTTTTTTTGTAATTTTAAAATAAATAGTTTCCAAGTTATTCAAAAAATAGACGAAATTTGACCATTCCCCCCCCCCCCCCTTATCTCCGAAACTACTGAACCTAATGGTTAAAAAAAAATACAGGAATTAGTTTTCTACTTATAGACTATAGGAAAACCTATAAGAAGTCCATGATATTAAAATAACATGGTAAACCACTCAATATTGTGCGTACCAATTTGGGTCAGATTTAAAAAAAAACATGATAGGTAACATCGTACGGAACCCTCTTCACGCGAGTCCAACTCGCACTTGGCCGGTTTTTAACATGTCCTTTGTGGCTTACCTCAGCATCCTCATGATATCAGCTCTCACGCGTTCAGAGAAGTTCCTCTTGGCATCAGACTCGTTATAGTTCTTGATGCTGTTCTGATTCCACTCGTACTGTGTGTATCGGGTATACAGTGCGGCGCGCGCGGCGTGTTCAGGGCTCCGGTCGAAGCCGGTCACCAAGTTGGGGAAGCGGAGTGGCTCCGCGGCCATGCCTGCTGGAGTGTAGCATGGGTCCACCATCGTGTTGGTGATGGGCTGAGAAGGCCTGGTGAAAACAAAGTGTAAATAATAACATTCCCTTTTTCGCGATAGTGCTGTCACGAAACACGAGAGAGAGAAGAAAGATTGTTGACCATTTAGGAAATAAATCAACAGTACCTATGGCTTTCCACGTGAAGATCGATGATGATCTCTGTATAAAATCCGGATTGTTTCTAAACAGAACTAGTACAGACGGCCAGCATATCAACTTACCCCAATCTGTCAAATTTTCCCAATCGTACACGAACTTTCTTCTATCGAGATA
The DNA here is from genome assembly GCA_950005045.1 of Agrotis exclamationis. Taxonomy (NCBI): domain Eukaryota; kingdom Metazoa; phylum Arthropoda; class Insecta; order Lepidoptera; family Noctuidae; genus Agrotis; species Agrotis exclamationis. The sequence continues at coordinate 1,099,090 of OX465430.1, forward strand.
AAGTAGAAAATCTCATTAATAAAGATAGATTGGGATACTTTGACATGCTGGCGTAAGTACTTTTTTTAATACGTAAGTATACATACAAAGAAGAAGAGTTAAAGGTGCCTGACACTAATAAAAGAAAGAGGAAAGCTTACATGGGAGTCACCTCGATCTCCTCGTAGCCCATGATGGGCCTCCATGGGTGTTTCTTCGGTGAATGGAAGCAGTAGCCGACTTGTGGGGGCACACTGGGTGCCCCCGCTATCTCTTTTACCGGGGACCATTGTTGGAGTTGCTAGAAAAAACAAAAAAGAGAAAATTCAAACCAAGCTTCTATAATATTTTATTTTCAAAAACTGTTGGGCATATTACCGTGCACATAGACACTTCCTTAGCCATTTTGATTATTGTTTAGTCAAAACATGTAAAAATTTTGAGGAATTGATAATCATAAAAAACAAACAAAAAAATTAAATTCAAAATTGAAATTTTTCGTGTCTCCAATTAGACAACCTGACGGAAAGTAAAGGAATGGCATAAGATGTTTCATTATAATGCATTCAGGATTATAGATTTCTTACGCCTTATGTACACCGACGCAAATGCATGCGGCAACCGCAGCGAAACAAAGAAGTTATTAAATTATGTAGGTGCGTCCACACAGAGCGAGCAGCTTCGCGAGGCATTTGCCGCGCGAAGCAGCTCTGTTAGAGTGGACGTGTCTCGGCTGAGGTAAGCGCGCGCGCTGCCGCGGGCGATCGAACGAGCGCCCGAGCCGGACAGTGTCGGCTTTCGTTTTGCTCGCGTATAATTGTTTCGTACCTCGGTCGAGAAACAATTGCTCGTCCAAACAGAGCAAGTAGCTTCGCGAGGCATTTGAGTACCGAAAATACGATAATTTCATGTTATTTTGAGTGAAAAATTCAACACAAACATTTATGAAGAATTTTACCTTTAGCAAAAAAACTTTCAATCATGAACGCAGCTCAAAATTACCAACCATAAATACAATCTGTCAGTGTCAATCGTGTTAAAATGTCACAACCATTTTGATTTTGACAGCTATTGACAATCTGAATCTGATCTGCTCTCAGGATCTGTGTTCGGGATTCGCGACGTTCAAATCATTTTTAAATTGTTGTTAGAGTGTTTATATTATCTAAGAAAAAGTGGATGTATCTTTAGTTATAAGCAAACATGAGTACTGTGCCAGATAACGCGCCGCAGCGTAAGTAAATAACCTATGGAACAGTTTCATAAAATCTTGGACTTTTTCGTGAAACCCTGCACGACCCACTGACCCTTTTCTGTTGTAGATTGTCCTGGGACCCAAAGTGACGATGCTGGAAAGGCCTCAGCATGCGCTGGATGTCCGAACCAAAACATTTGCGCTTCAGGTAAGTGTTAAAACAAACATTGACGTTGCATCAGCTATTTGTTCAGTCCTGTTGTAAATGCTATAGTGTAGCGCTTAACTGGTACATATTGCAGTGCAACTAGATACTACTATCAGGACTTACGTAGGTACTTACGTACTTTTGAATTGATCATAATGTTTGCATAGGTTAATTTTGTATTTCCATGTTTACCAAATAAAAAATAATGTTTTACAGTTCAGTGTTGTTGCACAGTGCTGTTTAATGCTATCGATTGTAAATAAACATTTATTTACCAGTAGATTAATTAAGTTGACTGCATCTTACAATCCCACTTTTGGAGAATTAGCTTAAAATTGAATAGGTAACAAAAGGAATGACATTGCAATTATTCAGCACAACTTATTTATTTCAAAACCACCTGAACTGACTCTCAACATATAACATTATGCTCTGTCATCTCATGATAGGAGACATATTTGGAGACAATTCAGTAACCAAAATCAATAACTTTAAGATTTGTTTGAAATACCTGCCTTATCAGTGTTATCAGGGGTTTGAGAAATAATTACAGCCTTACTACAAAAGCTTAAACGTCTGTTGAACACTTGTCTAAAAAAAGTGTGACTGCAAAACGGACCTTATTTCAACGTCATAATCTGACATTTTTTTTAGACAAGTGTTCAACAGACGTTCAAAAGTTTTTGTGGTACAACGGTTAATGTTTTAATTGTATATTTTATGAATTTTCTTATCAAAAGACAACAGAGTCAGTAAAGAAACAATAGATACAAATATGTAAATGTTTATGAAAATAATGATGATCTGAGATTACAGTAAACTTGAAATAATTATGTTATGGCTTTTACTTATTTAAATAGCAGCTTTTTAAATTGGGCATAGACTTCTTGAGCTTACATCAAACTTTAAAACATTATTCTGTCAATCATTTGAAGACAACGAGACAAATTTAGACTTGATGGATTCAAAACAAAAAACTGTCTAAAACTTCAATTTTTTTACCAGGTGCAGTATCAGGACCAGACCCAGCTATACAAATAATCAAGGAGCGTCTCTCAAATGTGAAGCACAAAATATTAATCCTGTCCGGGAAGGGAGGAGTGGGCAAGAGCACCGTCACATCTCTACTGGGACACGCACTGGCTTCTAGGAACCCTGATGCTAATGTAAGTTGATCTGTTGTGTTATTAAACACTACAAAAAATCTTATTTTACTCTTTTTAGTTCAAATATTCAACCCAAATTCTTGTCAAATACCACATCATTTATCAAGGAACGAATTCCCTTATGGTCTGGCAACCGATTGCAAATGAAATAAATATAATTATATAAAAAAATACCACATCATCCAAGCACACAAGCGAAAAATGCTCATAAAATTAAAACTACTGAACCAAACTGAACGAAAATTAGTTTCTGGGGCCAAGTGACAGAACTGAAGTATACGGCATCAAACAAAAAAAGAATCATCAAAAGTCGTAAGTTATGAGGTAACGTAAATAAAATAAAAATATGGTCAAATTGAACCTCCTCCTTTTTTTTGATGTCCGTTAAAAATGCAGTCTTCTTGTAACAATAGCACAACTAATCAGATTTCTTAAGCCTGGCAGGCCATATCATTTCATACATCTGTAGCATTCTTCAAGTCCTCCATGTGCAATTGTAGAGACACATAGAACATTCCAGCAAATAAGCTTTGATCTATTTGGGAGCACTACTTGTACAAACACACTGTATTGAAAGTTTTTTTAATCCCCCATTTTGCAAAGTCTGCTTTAAGTGATCTACTTGTATTCACAACCTATTGAGTACCTATTTTGTAGGCCACTGTAAAAAACAACAAATGTTCCTAGGGTTTGATGAAGTTATAAATTGTTGGGTACTTCTCTTCCAATAGTTTGCTACTCGAGTTTGGTGGATTGGGGTCATATTCTGTAGTTTTTTAACCTATGGTTAATGTGTTTTTTTTTAGCTAAACACACAAACTCAGTTTTGCACTATATTCACAATGCTTTCTATTAAATCTAAGATTGGTATTGATGTATCATGGTCATGAGTTCATAGGCCCACCAAAGACATTCTAAAGATGGTCAGGGTCGGGACTTTTAAATCTGTTGCATAATTTTATTTAGACCTTGTTAACAGACACTAGCATAGATTATTCTGTAAAACATTCCATTGTTGAAAACCTTTCAACCTATAATCCAGATATAAGTGGTTTTGTCAATATATATGCATTGAACAGGTTTTTATCTATAGGTACTTATTTACTTTTGACTTAATTTTATGAGATACCCTTATCTGTATGTGAGGCTTAACCTTCGTTGACATGGTATGATGTAAACATGAAAAAATAATGCAAGCATGATGGAACTAATACTATTGTTTGTACACCAATGTTGCTTGTTATCATTGAGCGACACATTTATAAACAATCGAGCCGTTTGATTTTTCAACTTGCACGCGCGTTTTTGCAAGTATCGCATATTCAAAAGTTCTGTAACTACACGCTGATATCCGAAATCACTCAACCAAATTCTAATACCCATACCCACTAATATTATAAAGCTGAAGAGTTAATTTGGTTGGGTTTGACGCAGAATGAACACTTCGCAAAATGTGCACTTCTCAAATTGGGCACTCCTCAACATGATGCCAAAGATAGATGACGAAAATGGTATTAGCTAGCAGATAATGCTCGGCCCATGCTTTATGTCTATGGCACCAGCATAAAAGATAGGAAAGTTTTGGATCTAATAGGTCGCGCTGGGCAAGCCAGCGGCCAGTCGTTAGTAAAAAAAAAGATGTGTTGTTCAATCAATCAACGTTTATCTAGGGAAGCCACTGAACTTTGAAAGGCAATAAATGAATGCACTTTGAATGCACTTGGATGACTTCTTGAGTTTCATTACTTATTTTTCAAGCGGGTGTGATAGGGGGCGTGTTTGACCCCGTGGATAACCCCTCTGTTATCGGTGGGAGTTATATTTATAAAACGAAAACATTTTTATTTTTTTCCGATAGATAAACCAGTTTCAGGCGCTTTTCAATTATCATGGAATGGAAAGAGATTGTTGTAACCGGATCTTTGATACACTTTGGATGAATATGATTAAAGTTATCTCTATTATTTAATTTGAAAATAAAATACCTACATCGGCAGTATGATCCATCTCCAAATTAATTGTTTATTTATAAATTCATAGCGCAGCCAGCTGTTTAATTACAACTTAATTAAAACGTCACGATGAGACAAAATGTTTTCGAAAACCGTAAAATTAGAAAAAAAATATGAATTAAACTTTGAATAATCAAAGGAATTAAAAAACTTTACCCTATTATATCTCGAGCGTCGTTCATACGCGTTTCCGAAATCCATTTTCGCGGGAAAATATTTTGGTTTTCGAATTGAAGACCGAGCCACAGAGTACTAACCGAGCACAGACAACACGTGTATTGATTCCGAAAGCTCGGTGGTAAAGAATTTGCAAGGTACAGCCTGAGGGTGGCACAGCTTGGTACAACCTTCGTGCCTCGTATATAGGTCAGGTTTTATGGGGTAATTTATTATCGTCGATGCATAAGCGGTGGACTGCATGCTTGTTTTGTTTACACGACTACACGGCATCTACGAAAACATAGAGCTACGAAATATTAAATTAGCTTTTGCTTGCCACTTCCCTCGCTTATAATAACGTAGGTAGTAGAGATGTTGCGAATTTTCGCATTCGCATCCGCATATATTCGCAGATTTTTAGACATTCATGCGAATATTATGCGAATACGAACGAGTGAAATATACCAATATTTGGAACTCCTTTTTCTACACATTTCATTCAATCTTATCTGGCGTCTTCCTCTCCATTCATCTTTTATTCAGTCTGCCTTTATCTTGCCATTCATGAATATTAATGTTCATCAAATCAAACACAAACATCAATCATAATAATTACCATGCTAAGATAAATGTGTTTCATTCTGCTTTTCTTTCACTGACTGACCCACTTAAGCTACTCTTACATACTTTTTCCATTCTCGTTACAGACAGGAAGTAAAAAAAGCTGTAAATATAAAAATTTAAAATTAAGTTATGAAGTTCGATCATTTAAAAGTGTTTTTTAACCGACTTCATATCAAACGTGATTGATTTTAAACTGAATATTCGCATTCGCAAATATTGGATTTGAATATTCGCATCCGCATTCGTAGGTATTCGCGAATGTCAAAAATCGAACATTCGCAACATCACTAGTAGGTAGTAAAACTTTCATATGATTCTGTCCAACCTTTTTATAGTAACACATACAGACATTCACAAAATTTTGTAGTGTGACGTTGCGCGTTGTAGAAGAATTATACAACTCACTGGGGCACGCACTGTTGTGCTCAAAACACTTAAAACATTCCTATGGCTTGTTAAAACTTTTCACATTAACTTTTATTAGCATTAGAGGAGTGGCTGGAAAGACGTCACGGCGTCCTGACTTACCGCATGACGCAGGTCCTCACCGGACACGGAAGTTTCGGGAGGTTCCTGTGTCTGATAAGGAGGGAAGAGACGCCCGGGTGTCACCACTGCGAAGATCGCCCGGAGGACACGGTGGAGCATACGGTGCAGGACTGCCCCGCTTGGGCAGAGCACCGCCGTGTCCTCTCGGCGGCGATAGGCGGAGACCTCTCGCGCCCGGCATTGGTCGAGGCCATGCTGCGGGGCGAGACGGAGTGGGAAGCGGTCGCCTCCTTCTGCGAAGCAGTTATGCTCGTGAAGGAGGAGGCGAGCCGCGAGAGAGAGAGGACAGCGTCCTCCCTCCGCCCCAGCCGCAGTGTTAGACGCCCACGGCGTCGGACGTCGCGGGACGATCTCCGGCCACCGTAGGCGCGGGCATGCGGGCGGCGAGTAAAGGGCAACTCGCCACCCGACCATGGACCATGCCCGGGTCGACGGCGCGTTGTGTTCCACGCGCGCCTCAAGGAGTGTCAGCATGATGACGGGGCCCCCCTCTAGAGGGCCAAAGCCTGCCGGGGTCGCGGGACTTATCTCATTACCGTGACCCCGGGACATAACGGGCTATTGAAGGACACCGTGGATTTTAGTCAGTACAAGTCTGACAGTCCCTCCCGCCCTGCCCGGGGTGGGAGGACTCATTTGATGATTTTACCACGCAAAAAAAAAAAAAAGCCCCGCAAGGCTGACTGACGCAGCAATAATTTTCCAAGGTGAACTATGATTAAAGATAACAGTTAACCACTGGCCCGATAGACATTATTGCGACCACTGACCACAATATGGTACGGCCACTATCATTGTATTGTCGAATTATTGAGAACCTCCTCCCTTTTTAGTCGGTCGAAAAGGCTATTGTTCTAATGATCGGAAACAATACCTTATCTTGCGTCCCATTCTCAGATCGTGAAATTTGTTATTAATTTTGACGTTAGGAGTTTCGCAGTAACATCATCGTAGTCTAGATTTGTGCTTGGTAGCACTTCAACTGAAGTCAAATAGACCCGGAATACCCTTTACTGCAAGCTACTGCCATAGCTAAACGTCATGTAGCAGACGTGCCATTGTCATTGTATCGAGATCATTCAACCAATCAGAAGCGGTTACAGTTAAATCAATTTTGGTATTTCTTCCAGTATTGTGAGTGCGTTTACAAACAAAAACTCAAAAGGTGCGTCCCCACAGAGCGCGCAGCCTCGCAAGGAATTTTCCGCGCGAAGCAGTTCGGTTGGTGTGGACGTGTCTCGGGTGAAGCAATTAGTGACAGCGCTGCCGCGGTCGAGCGACCGAGCGCCCGAGCCATCCAGTGTCGGCTTTTGTTTTCTCGCGTATATTGTTTCGTGCCTCGGTCGAAAAACAATAGACGCGTCCACACAGAGTGAGCAGCCTCGTTTGTCAGTTTCCTCGCGCAGCAAATGCCTCGCGAGGCTGCGCGCTCTGTGTGGACGCACCTAATCACAAATACCCAGACCCCAAACAACTTTGCAGATCATACAAATATTTGTTCATTACGGGGATCGAACCCGCGACACACAGCGCAGCAGTCGAGTGCTTAGTCACTGCGCCAACCGTGTCGTTGAATTAATTTACGTTGTTTATTTCCAGGTGGGTATATTAGACGCGGATATCTGCGGGCCTAGTCAGCCTCGTGTGTTGGGAGTACGAGGCGAACAAGTACACAACTCTGGATCAGGATGGTCGCCCGTTGTAAGTAATTACTAGACTAGCTTATGCTCCCTGCTTCGTTCTTGTTTTAGAAGAAAATTAACTGTTGCCAGCGACTACGCCCTCATGTTCGTCGAAAACTATCTCACAGGATCGTAGTACTTACCAAGATAATCGGTATTCTGTGTTATTCCAGACGATAACCTATCTCTGTTTGTTTGTGCCGTTTTCACGACTTTCTGAACGGCTGGACATATTGTGATGTATTTTGGTAGAGATAGGTCTGGTGCAGAGATATCTAGGGTCTCATGACACAGATATGGTCATAGGCTATAATATAAAGGGGGGAGCAAAGCTGCGGGAAACAGCTAATAGAAGGCTATAAACACAGAAACACAAATTAAGTATATTTTATCATGCAGGCTGGCCGAATTACCACCACTTTATTTAACGTGTCGGAAAAAGTAATAGCGCAAGTGGGCGACAGATCGTCGTTGTTAAGATTCCGTGATGTCGCGTTTATGTTCACCGACACACAAATCAAGCCTGTCACTGAATGAAAATCGTAATGTCATCCTTTTTAAATTAACGTTTCTTGTGACGAACGAATTCCAACGCGAGTTATAGATAAAACGACTTAGGTAGGTACACGATCGTCGCGCCTATCAGTACATCATCAACATCAGCATTAATAATGTTCCCACTGCTGGGACACAGGCCTCTCTGTGAGAGGGAGTGGGCCATAAACCAGCACATGGGCTCAGTGCGGGTTGGTAGATGTCACATGTCTTCGAATTTTTGGTTCTAGGACATGCCGGTTTCCTCATGATGTTTTCCTTCACCGTTTTGAAAGCAGTGATGCTAATGAAATAAACTACACAAAAGTAATGCGCTAGGCTGGATTTGAACCCACCACCTACCAGTGGCGTAGGGTAAATATTCTTGAAAGTGAAGCCGGACCAAAACGTGAATTCCAGTAACTATAGCTTTGGCCTAATTTTAGCCTTTTTAGTTTAAATATTCAACTCAAATTCTTGTCAAATACATATTTTTCTTACATCAATCAAGCTCAAACACAAGGTAGCTGCTGTGAATCGTTGAGGTGTTTCCTCAACTGTCACTCGTCTCTATCATCAGATATTATTCTCCAGACCTTTATTAAATTGTAGTGCTTTGAAATACTTAATGAAAAAACTTACAAACATACTACTCGCCCCTACGATTTATGAAAGTTTTACTCGATTTCTCTGGTTTCCGTTATCAAACCCTGATTTCCTTATCATGAACCTTACTTTTGAACTATCTTCTTTTCAACAAAAAAAAACATCAAAATCGGTTCATTAATGACGAAGTTATCCCGCGAACAAACATAGAAAAAAACAATAAATAATAATTATTACACGGTCGAATCGACTATCGAGTAACCTTTTTCATTCATAATAATATAAATAGTGCACAGTTACAAATAAAATAAAAAATATTTTCTCAAAAACTTCGTTGAAAACTTCGAAACTAACATGACACTGTTTTACTGTGACCGCTTATTAAACGATACCATTGAACTGAAATAACCTTGTTGTTACTGCACTAACTACGCAAAACTTATCAATTTTAACAATAACACCAAATCAAATGCAAATGGACAGGTGAAAACAATAAATACAAAACTATAAATAAACGCGAATCAAAACTAATGTGAATCTGTCATCCAAATAATACTATCTACTTAAATGAATTACGAAGTCCAGTATCATTCCATCTCGTTCTGACGTACGCATTTCATATCTCTGTCCTTATAATAAGCCGGAGACATTCGGCTTCCCAACGTCCTTAATTTAGCGGTGTTACGTAGCGTCGAGCTCACGATCGCTACAAGAGGAAGGATTCCTGTTTTGCCTTACGGCTTGCCTGTTTTGCGCGAGTTGAAATTGCACGGAAAAAAATGGTGTTTATTTATTTCTTTGATTTTTATTTTCTTAAGTAAATGTTTATTATTTCTTTGATTGTTAGTTTTAGGTTGAGTGTTTTTCTTTGATTGTTATTTTCACAAGCAATGTAACTTAGTAAATAATTAATTTGTCTAAATGATAAATGAAAATCATTGATATTAGTATTTGCTATATTTCGAAAGTGAAGCCGATAGGAATCGGCATGTTAGGGGCCTTCGGGCCTGCCACCTACAAGTCTTAAGTCGGTGAAGAAACCAATTGGCCGCCACAAAATCAAAATCAAAAATCAAAAGTCATTTATTCAAATTAGGCTGATTTATCAGCACTTTTTGAAGGTCAATTTTTTACATAAGACAGTCCCCCAAAGCGCCCCCCCCCTTCGACACTTCCTAGTGTTTTGGCTGGGAAGAAGAAGTGGCGGAACAAACTCCCCAGCAACACATCTGTCTGTACGGTTAGAAGAACCAAGATTTTATACAATTTAATAGAACATTCACATCATACATCAATTCGAAATTACATCCCAACCGTGACTAGAAGGCACAAAAAGATAAACTAGGACCATCGCAGTAATTAACAATAATAAAGAAAAGAAAATAAATTACATATAACAAAACCAAAGGTCAGCAAGTCAGACAACTTGCTGCCGGTTCCTCAGTCAAAACACTACTAAAATAAGATTCAAATTCGTGGTCGCTAGTTTATCATAATGCAAAAAAAAAAACTGCTTAAAAAAAATTGAAAATGAAGAGAAAAAAAAACTGATCAAATAATATAAAACAAACACAGACATAAAAAAAAAAACATACACAAAATATATATAAAATAAAACTAAATGACTTAACTAAGTCAAAAGTAAAAAAAAAAAAAAAAACAATTATATGAACTCATACACCGTGACTTTTTAGTCGTCTTACAAAAGCAGCCCAGTTCATGTATCCAATGACTAGTAAACGTTCATAATAAAAAAATAGGTATTTATGAGATTTGAATAAATAAAAATTAAAAATATTATTCATTATTATGATGCAAGGCGCAGTTTTAGAAACACCCTATAGCGAGCGCGGCGCGAGCCTTGTCTCATTGGAGCGGCAGCGGCGCGGCTCGGCGGCGCGGCGTATTATCACAGTTCATTCACCCTAGCCATGTGCCCTAGCGCAAAATAGGTTTCTTAATATTGCCTATTGCAGTCTTAATATTCTCAGTAAGTATGTAGCAGTTTGTTCATTAAAAGCCACTTAATTCCAATTCTTCCTTCATTCTTTTACGGGCTTAGGACCGTCAAACACATTTTTCATAATACTCGTAAAACTGAAACAAAGTGATGTACGGTACGTAAGTACCTAATAAGTGGAGATTAGGTCAGTGGGTCGTCTTAGCGTTAACAAAAAATGTTCGATATCAGTAACAAACAACACTGATCAAAATTTGATTAAAAGAAGAAAAGATAAAATTCGACTATGTTTCTACACATCCTACTTACGAGTACATTTAAAATAAATCCAGAATTACCTACTATTAATAACGTGATAAATACCTAGCTAGCAATCAAAAAGATAGTTATTGAAATAAGTAGTATGTAAATTGTTTGCGGTGTATTGAGAGAATGGGAATCAACTGATATTTACACTAATTACTAATTTCGTATTTACAATTAATGATCACTTTTTATTTGTCATAAGTAGACCTAAGCGGCTTTACCTGTATTGTAGCAACTGTTCAAATTGTCTACCACCTTGTTCGATGCACAAACGAGCACGTTTTTGGATGTCTTTTAATTATTTATTTAAAGTCACTCTTACACTCTCACGCTTACGTAGTAACATTTCGAGTAAATTGTCACCACTTATTGCGTACAGGCGCAACATTTGTAGATACTCGATATTCGAGTACCGATAGTTACTATCACTTATTATTAGGTAGGTTTACCTACTCGTCGTTTCACTAAGTACCGATCGCGGACAACAACGCTTGACTCCCGGTAGCGCGCGCGCACACTTCCACTTCCGGGGTTTCGGACGCAACTAAAGTAAGCAAGACTGACCTTCACCTACTTTTAAATGAAAGGGGCGGGGCGTCGCACGCGCTGCACTTGTAGGGATAGCGTTGGACAATCTGATTGGACGACAGTCCACGTGGACTATGCTAGATTGGCTTGCGATATTTTGTCTCATTGAAAATGGAGATGGAATGATCTGCTCGAATCGTGCGCTAGGTAGGTAAGTACGTACAGTTTGATACGTAAACATTTTTAACAGGGTGTTTCATATTTCTAATGTATTATTTTTTTTTTCGTACCTATTATCTTAATTAATGATAAAAAAATAATAATCGCGCCTAGAGGTATTTTATGTCGGATACATTAAGTGGACCACTTTTGTAAGACGACTAAAAAGTCACGGTGTATAACCTGTCGGAAAATAAATGAATCTGGAGAAAGAGCATGAACGCAGTCATTATTTCAATCGAGCGACCAACTGCTCTTATCGTCAAGGTAGTCATTTATCGAATAATATGCCTTAGAACAAAGGATGGATTTGATTTTAGATTTAAAGGCATTAAAAGGCAAGTCTAACAAAGATGAAGGCAGTTTATTATAAAAAACTATACCGAGCCCTACAAATGAGCTATGAACTTTGTGAAGCCGATGAAAGGGAACACGTAGATGGTGCTTATTTCTGGTATTAAAATTGTGAATATCACTGTTTTTAGTATACAGATGTAAATTCTGCCTAATATACATAATGTTGGCAAAGATGAATTGAGATGCCACCGTAAGGATGCCAATCTCTTTAAACAAATCTCTCACAAAATATAAGGACAAATGACTTGACTTCGAAAACAATAACTCAGTTAGGGTGGGTTCATATCTGACGGAACATCCGTCGCGGATCATCGGTCGCGGAACGCCAGAACAGACAAATGTATAATGATAAATGATAATGATAAATGATATTTATTTTGCAAATAGGTTTTCGCAAACACTTTTACAAGTCAAAACACTTTTTTTATAGCTAGATGAGGCCGGTGTTTCGTACCTGACTACTCTGAGAAGAAACATCCGAAACAAACTCAGAGGTCATCGTCTCTTTTATTTTAAAGTCCAGACATTAAATTGGTTAAGTCATGCGAGGACCCTGCAGGTTTGTGTCTGAGATGGTCTTTTGAAGAAAGAACCAAACAAATTTGAGTGGACCTGTCCAGTCAGTGCAAGCATTTGTCATTTATCGTGAAGCTCGACTCATAACCCAAGGAGCTCAACGACACGACGAACAATACCAAAGAAAGGACATTTGGGTAGGCCACATAAATAACTCAAACTGTCAGACAAACGCAAATGTACCGGGCGAAAAAATAGAAAGCGTGACCCACATAGATCCTCACATTCACAACAAACAGAAAAAAAAAGTAAGAATTCGAGAAAAAACATTACATGTCCAAATGTATATAAAAATAATTGTAAATGTCAGATTGTATATAAAAAGTAAAAAAAAAAACAATAATACATGTCAATATGTATAGATAAAAAAAAATATACATGTCCAACTGTATATGAATAAAAAAACATACATGTCAAGTTGTATAAAAAAAGAACATGTCAAAATGTATAAAAAAAAATCAAACATGTCAGAGTGTATAAAGTGAAATAAAAATAATCACATAACATGTCAGAGTGTATAAAAAAAAAACCACAAAAGAAATGAACAAATAAATTATTTAGAGACTTCATTCACTAAGCAAATAAAATTGAAAAACAATTGACCGTTCGCACTCAACCGATGATCCGTTTGTGCGTCAAAGAACATTCGATGATCCGCTCGACGGATGTTCCGTCAGATATGAACGTACCCTTAATATTCCATTTTGTCCACAGTATGTAACAGATAATCTGTCGTTGATGTCGATCGGATTCCTGCTGGGCAGTCCCGACGACGCGGTCATATGGAGAGGACCTAAGAAAAATGGTGAGGATAATCTTTCTTTACATTAATCCACACCAGAATTTTTCCTGTATTGTGAGTGCGTTTAAAAACATTGAAACTTAAAAACTAACACAAATATTTTTATTCGAGCGGGGATCCAACCTGCGACACGATGCTCGGCAGTCAATCGCTCAACCGCTGCCCCAACCGTGCAGTCAATAATGTTTCACATACAAGTTATGGAAGAACATGGTCGCCAACCACAAAAACATTGGACCTGGATTTATTGATGATGAATGTATACAAATTATGAAGTAGTGAACATGTCGTATTATTTCCAGGTATGATCAAGCAGTTTCTGAGTGAGGTTGACTGGGGAGAATTAGACTATCTGCTAATAGACACGCCGCCAGGTAAGTCTGCTTTTCCTAAGGGGGCCTATGTACCCATGAAACGATTCGTGCGTTTTGCAATTTCAGGTAACTAAAAATGAAAGTCTTCCTTGCTACTCCGAGCGTGTTTTGTTTTTAATCTACCCATAGACAACGCGCACGTTTTATGTCATATGTCGTAGTAGTAAGGTTTATTTTGACTTGTAGTAGGAATCGCGACGTATCGCGTCATAGGGAAGCTCCTTTACTTGGCATAATTAAAGTTTTCCCACTGCTGGGACACAAGTCTTCTCTCTAGAAGATTAGTGGGATGAAATTCACCACTCATATCCAGTGTTCATTTTTCGTACTATTTACCTGTTTCACATAGCTTTCTCATAATTTAGCAAGTGCAGGATTGTAATGAAGAGCCTGAAAAATAAAAATAATTTTGTTTTCAAAATCACTGAGTAACGTATCCAACTTCAATATATGTTTTCACGAACTTCTTTATAACCCTCGCACCGGCTTCTTTGTCAAACGATTTTTATTTTCACAAACCCTTTTCGTCACCAAAAAATACTACAAAATCCAACTTGCTGCGTTTCATTTGCCTCTGTTACAGATAGACAAAGAAAAGTGATTATAAAGTTTATTTGTAAGTTTGGCAAATTAAGTAAACTTCATAATAAGGTATTAAATAAATTGAAAATATTTTAGTCCGTCAGAATATTGAAAAATAATGAACATTAAGTATTTTGTTTTTTTTAATCAATGAATATCGACAAAGATAAAACGCTTCCAAATTCTGGAGTGGGGGGCTTATGACGTCATAACGCTTGTAAAATAATTGTACCGACTGAGTGACTTTTTGTAATTTTTAGAAGTGTTGTATCTTGTATCTTCGTCAATTTTGGTTAACGTAACGAAAGAAAAAATACGGGCCTATATTTTTCAATAATCTATATTGTGTTTTTTTTTTTCTTTTCTCCCCAGGCACATCAGACGAGCACCTGTCAGCGGTGCAGTACCTGACCGCAGCCGGCCTGAGCGGCGCGCTCGTGGTCACCACGCCGCAGGAGGTCGCGCTGCTGGACGTACGGAAGGAGCTCCAGTTCTGTGCCAAGCTGGGAGTGCCTGTGTTGGGCGTCTTGGAGAATATGTCGCTGTTCGTCTGTCCTAATTGCAAGGTAAATTTTGTGTAGTTTTGGTCTATAATAGTCTTAGTTTTAGTCTGTAATAGTCTTAGTTTTAGTCTATAATAGTCTTAGTTTTAGCCTATAATAGTCTTAGTTTTAGCCTATAATAGTCTTAGTTTTAGCCTATAATAGTCTTAGTTTTAGCCTATAATAGTCTTAGTTTTAGGCTATAATAGTCTTAGTTTTAGGCTATAATAGTCTTAGTTTTAGTCTGTAATAGTCTTAGTTTTAGTCTATAATAGTCTTAGTTTTAGCCTATAATAGTCTTAGTTTTAGCCTATAATAGTCTTAGTTATACTCTAATAGTCTTAGTTTTAGTCTATAATAGTCTTAGATTTAGTCTATAATAGTCTGAGTTGAAAGAACTATCTGCTCCACCAAATTGTTGGTTTTGGCGATAGCTTAATCGCTATGTATAATGTAAAATATACTTTATTATCAAAAATATACCTTTTTGGTCAGAGGATTTCCCCGTTTCTATTAAAAGAAGTTTTACAAACTGTTAGAATTAGGATTTCACAAACAATGGGTAACACTTATGACCTCATTGACATCATCTTCCTATCTTCGTCTTACGCCTACTTGAAGTCGGCGCAACACGTTTTCTACTTTCTTTCTCATCGTCGTTTACTCCTTTTTCTCTCATAACATTCCTCACACAATGCATTCTTATTTTCCGTAACCTTCCTCTTATTCCTTCCTTCCTTCCTTCTTCTTTCCAACCGTCAATGTGACCTTTTAATTTCCAATACGAAAGTGACTCTCGTTTTCAAGAAGTTAATTGGCTAAAATATCTATGATTCATCAAGATTAATTGTGTAACTCCCCTATAACTTACGTTTCCAGACCCGCAGCGAGATATTCCCGGCCACGACAGGCGGCGCCGCACAGATGTGCTCCGAGCTGAGTGTCCCACTGCTGGGCACCCTCCCACTGGACCCTCTGCTCGCTCGCTGCTGTGACGACGGCCGCGACTTCCTGCACGAGCTGCCCACCTCGCCCGCCGTCACCGCACTGCAGGCCATTGTTGACAGTAAGTTATTGACGTTGTTGGGCACCCTCCCACTGGACCCTCTGCTCGCTCGCTGCTGTGACGACGGCCGCGACTTCCTGCACGAGCTGCCCACCTCGCCCGCCGTCACCGCACTGCAGGCCATTGTTGACAGTAAGTTATTGACGTTGTTGGGCACCCTCCCACTGGACCCTCTGCTCGCTCGCTGCTGTGACGACGGCCGCGACTTCCTGCACGAGCTGCCCACCTCGCCCGCCGTCACCGCACTGCAGGCCATTGTTGACAGTAAGTTATTGACGTTGTTGGGCACCCTCCCACTGGACCCTCTGCTCGCTCGCTGCTGTGACGACGGCCGCGACTTCCTGCACGAGCTGCCCACCTCGCCCGCCGTCACCGCACTGCAGGCCATTGTTGACAGTAAGTTATTGACGTTGTTGGGCACCCTCCCACTGGACCCTCTGCTCGCTCGCTGCTGTGACGACGGCCGCGACTTCCTGCACGAGCTGCCCACCTCGCCCGCCGTCACCGCACTGCAGGCCATTGTTGACAGTAAGTTATTGACGTTGTTGGGCACCCTCCCACTGGACCCTCTGCTCGCTCGCTGCTGTGACGACGGCCGCGACTTCCTGCACGAGCTGCCCACCTCGCCCGCCGTCACCGCACTGCAGGCCATTGTTGACAGTAAGTTATTGACGTTGTTGGGCACCCTCCCACTGGACCCTCTGCTCGCTCGCTGCTGTGACGACGGCCGCGACTTCCTGCACGAGCTGCCCACCTCGCCCGCCGTCACCGCACTGCAGGCCATTGTTGACAGTAAGTTATTGACGTTGTTGGGCACCCTCCCACTGGACCCTCTGCTCGCTCGCTGCTGTGACGACGGCCGCGACTTCCTGCACGAGCTGCCCACCTCGCCCGCCGTCACCGCACTGCAGGCCATTGTTGACAGTAAGTTATTGACGTTGTTGGGCACCCTCCCACTGGACCCTCTGCTCGCTCGCTGCTGTGACGACGGCCGCGACTTCCTGCACGAGCTGCCCACCTCGCCCGCCGTCACCGCACTGCAGGCCATTGTTGACAGTAAGTTATTGACGTTGTTGGGCAGCCTCGCGCTGGAATCTGTCTATGCCAGATGCTAAAAACTTGTGTTAAGTTATCTCTAAAATGTGCTAAATATCAATTCAAACTTTCACATGTTTAGTATTATAATAACTACGATTCTGTTGAACATTATCAGCAGTTGACAGTTATTTATTTTTTTTGTAGTATATTTTTTTGTATTACAAAAAAGTTAAATAACTGTCAGCTGCAAAACGGCATTTGACGTTGATAATAGAGCCGTTTTGCAGAAACACTTTTTAGACAAGTGTTTAACACACGTTTAACTTTTTGTAGTATAGCTGATTTTGTTTTGTATTGAACTTATACCTTTTTTCGTTATTAACATTACAATACATAACTCACCATTTAACAAAATTCCCGATAATGTGATACCCATATTCCTGAAGTAACAGTTATTTTTCTCTTACAAATAAAACGTTTTTGTTACAGAAATCGTTGCCATTTGTGGAAACACCTCAAGTTGAACCCTCGAAGCGACCAATGAAGCCTTATTGCTTAAGTTTAGTATTTGAAATAATATACTTATTTATATGACCTAGTCAATTCTATGTTTTGTTAAGAACTCAGTGTTTGAAGAACTAAATAAAATCCAACAGTACTTATTATTTTAAAATCGATATGCTGATACTGAGTCCATGTTTAATGAATTTATTTGCAAGAAATATTAAATAGTTTAAAAAACCAAGTTTTTTTTATTATTAATGCAGTATGGCTTGATAATACCAACCACACGGTTCGTTCGAAGGCGGTTAGCTACTTTTAGTGAAGTTCACCCGGCGCCGTCGGGCAGAAAACGCCTATATCGCAAAACTGCTTAAATCGAACGCGGCACACAAGGTGCGGTGACATTAGTCGAAAGTCTGGTGATTAAGTCGGGAACAAGCCTGCCGGAGAAGCGGTTAATGTGCGAGCAAATCCCGCACGCCGCGGTTTCAGTCAATCAACACGATGTGAGACACTCCACCGCCGTCCCTCTTTACCGCCTCATTGTCGAGACTCCTTGCCACGGATAGTATAGAAATGTGACGGACAACCAGGTCATTCAAAGTCACATCAGACCGCGAATATGAACAATCTGCACATGATATCTTACGGGAGTGTTTTCTTTTGCAGAATGAACGCAATATTATATTGGATAGTGTTGAACGAAGTTTCTAGAAGGGCTCTTATTCTGTGCCACCTCGAACCAATGCGGCCAGCGCACTAGCTTTCTCAGAAAGAGGTGACGAGACGACCCGGATGAATGCCTAAAGGCCTGTGCTAGAGGCTATGTCAAACGGACTGCTCTGGGTGGCGTGGCGTGTTCTTGGCGTGCTTACTTGCTATGAAAATATAAATGTAGTCGTCACATAAATCGGTACGCGACTTACATACATTTTCATAGTAAGTGAGCATGCCACGCTAGCGTCGCGCCACGCCGATCCCGCAGGTTGGCAAAGCCTTTTCAGAATGAAACTTTTGTACTCCTAGCCAACTGGCAAATAAAAATGATCACTCTAGAAAGAGTGGAAAATAATTATTTGCAAAGATTTAAAACAATTAATTGTGTTTATTTCTTTCTACTGAAAGTCAATTTTTAGGCCAGCTATTGCTTAGTCCATCCTTTTAATCTATGACTGTTTATGATATCCCTTCTTTGATCCATACTCTGTGATCCAATCCTAATCTTTTTTTTTTAAGCTTGGCAACAATAACTCGGTTACGTCAACTTCACGTGCCAAAAAACCGGCCAAGTGCGAGTCGGACTCGCACACAACGGGGTTCCTTAGCATTTTCTATGCAAGCATGCGGCAAAAAACGCGTTTGTTGTATTGGAACCCTCATTAAATATTCTGTGAATGCATCAAGCGTCTACCTGTTGCCGATATCAATATCGAGTAAAAACATTCCGTGTTCTGTGGGAGCTCCCTTAAATATCTATTTTATTCTGATTTTTAGTATTTTTGTTATATAATAGCAACTGAAATACGTTATATTATGTTAATATTTCAACTGTCTAACTATCACGGCTCATGAGAAACAGCTTAGTGACACACTGTCAGACATACGGACAGCGAAGCCTTATTACAATTACCGGCATGGATCTTGAGCGCTGACCTTCACCTGCGCAGAAGTGAGATATTAGGTCCCTTTGGTAGATGAAGTGAGGAACGGGGGCGGGGAAAGTGTAGTGATTGGCTCGCGTAGCGTGCCGTAGCGCATCGCGTCATAGCCGCCACTCGGGATTCGTTCTTTTGTGCGTTTTATTTGTTTTATTGTGCGTTTCATTTGTCGATAAGTGTACGATGCGCAAAGCGATCCCCACTCTTACGCCGAGCGCTCAAGATCCGTGCCGGTATTTGTAGTAATAGTTTTACCCTTCTGCTATGGAACCCTAAAAAAGAATGACAGAAATTTGACTTTTGTTCGCAGTAGCACAAATTAAAAATATTTCAAAAACCGGCAATTTCACAAATATATTTGGGAATATTTGATTTTAGACGACAGTACTTTAATCTTCTTCATTGGACACACAGAAGTGGTTGTAATGTAGTTTCAGTACGAAACACAAGCTTTAATACTGCGGTCAGTTACATGGGCACTAGCGTAGACTTCAGTCACTGAAGATGTCTGCTCATGCTGAGGAGGATAAGCCATGTAGAGCTTGTTCAGACTTCAAGACTTGGGCCAAGAAACAGAACAAAGCGACTTTCTCATCACCGCCCAAAAACAAACAGGTGAGGTTATGTTTCGTAATTTTCGATGTTTCTAGTTATCTGCGGTTTGCAGATAGGCATCAGAATCTTAGGAAAAGCCTTAATGCTTTCTTGTTTGGGATTCATTATTTCTTTGGATATTAGTTTCATTTATCTCTGATGGTTATCTTAGAGTGATGCAATCTGGATGCAACAGCTGATTGTGACAACACATTGTTGTAGGGAGAAATAAATGTTGTGGCGCCTGGATTTAATGTAATGATGAAGTTCCAAAATGCATAGACTCTAAAGACAATACACAGAATGTAATTTTTGGTTTTTTATGTAGTTTTTGTACAACCTTTTGCCAAGTCATCTTTGCACTGCAATTGATTGAAAGACTAACATACACATCAACATCTTGTACATTTTTTAGCCACCTCCACGGCGGAAGGACTGCCCTCTTGACAAAGATGAGATTGGCACTGCAACATGGTCTTTCCTTCATTCAATGGTGTCCTACTTCCCTAAGATACCAACAAGGAAGCAGTCAACCGATATGGCACAGTTCTTCAATATCTTCTCTCAATTCTACCCGTGTGAACCCTGCGCGCTTGACTTCCAAGATGAGTATGTACATATTACCAAATAATATTACTGATGTATAAATGCAAGTCCTCTAGAAAGTTCTATAAATAAAAGGAGACTATTATAAGTATCTTAAATACCTAATTGTGGTCCCAGGACTGTCTCACCAAGTAATAGTAACCCTGGAACGTAAAGGGCTATTGAAGAACCAGTGTGGATTTTAGTCAAAACAACTCTAACAGTCCCTCCCATCCTGCCCTGGGTGTCCACCAGTAGTATTGTGGTATAATCATCAAATTAGTAGTAGTAACTGGCCACACTGGGCCCGCGTGGTGGATTATGGCCCACTCCCTCTCACAGAGAGGAGGCCTGAGTACCAGCAGTGGGAATATTATAGGCTGATGATGATGATGACCACAATAAAAAAAACCTAATTGTTTTTGGTAAATGGGAGCTTCAGCAAAATTCGAATTTAAAGAAGTTTTAAACTTCTAAACATTTGTGTTATATACTAAATAATAAAATGAAACAATTTTTCAGCATTAAAAAACACCCACCACGGACAGAATCCAGAGATGAACTAGCAAAATGGTTGTGTGAGCGTCACAACACAGTGAATGCCAAACTTGGTAAACCAATATTTGACTGCTCCAAAGTTCATGAGCGATGGAAAGATGGCTGGCTCGATGGTTCCTGTGATTAACAAATGTCATCACAGACCTAATGTTGAACATTAACTAGGCATTCTGTTACCTGTAAGCCTTTTTGGTTTGGGGACAAATGTGATGATAGAGTTAACCAATTCATTAATATATTTCTTTGTAGAAGACATTGGTTATTCCTTAAAATTTCCCTTCAAGTCAATACAAATTCATAAAAATGGCCAGATTTATGAAAACATTGGGTCTGTGATCATTAGAGAACTTATCAGGCTATGAGCCTAGTATTAGAGGAT
The DNA here is from genome assembly GCA_950005045.1 of Agrotis exclamationis. Classification (NCBI taxonomy): domain Eukaryota; kingdom Metazoa; phylum Arthropoda; class Insecta; order Lepidoptera; family Noctuidae; genus Agrotis; species Agrotis exclamationis. Next base: position 1,120,432 of record OX465430.1, read on the forward strand.
TGTAAGTTTGTTCAGTGTTTTAGTCTCTATGGGATCAATCCAAGCATGTTATTTTAGTGAAGAAACTTGTGATTTTCATTAGACAATTCAGTTCAAATGAGTTTTTTACAATTTGTATATGTTAAAGCATACTCCAATGTTGTTACTGTTTGTGAATTTTAATATAATATTACACTCTATTGAGCAATAACGGTGTTTTTTTGAGAACCCTTGGCATCATCACTAGCAGTCAAACAGTTGAATGACTGACCTAAAAAAATAGTTACACAATCATATTAAAAATCAATTGATATTTTTTATCATTACACATTTGCGACATAAGTTCAAAGTCAAATCATTTATTTCAATTAGGCCATCAGAGGTACTTGTAAACGTCGCATAATTAAAATTAAGGAAATGGGATGGGATGGGATTGAGTCTACACCCATTCGCAAAGGTAGGTTGTATGAAGAAGAATGGGCAATAAACTCCATACTAAACTTAAATGTTTTATAATATTTTTAACATCATTTGAAATAAATAATGTGAAAGCAATGGACCTTGAAAATCTACACTAAATATAAAAAAAATAAGAAATAAAAAAATAGCAGTATAAAATAGTAGTTTTTAACCTAATCTGAAAAAAACATCGTATGGGTTGGGGCAGTGTTTGAATAGTTACTACTGTTACTAGCATGCATGTAGCCACGCATGCACTCATGTTTCTAATATAACTATCTGCCCTACTTGCACTTGTATAGAGTTTAATTTTTTTTTTATCAAGCAAATTTTTAAATTTTGCATACAATCATTCTTTTTGGATCTAAAACCACAAATAAAAAAAATTATAAAGATTACAGCCTCTCATTACAGTCATTACACACAGAAACTTTATCTTACTTTGTGTGCACCTATTAGTGTCTTTGAGTTATTTCATCATCATCATCCTATAAATGTTCCCACTGCTGCACTGCTCTCTGTGAGAGGGAGTGGGCCGTAATCTACCACGCGGGCCCAGTGCGGATTGGTAGATGTCACATGTCTTCGAATTTTTGGTTCTAGGATATGCCGGTTTTTTCACGATGTTTTGTTTTCACAGTCTGAGAGCGGTGGTGTTGAAATAAATTACACAAAGTAATGCGCCTGACGGGGTTCGAAACCACGACCTACAACTCGTAAGTCGAGGCCGATACCACTGGGCCACCACTGCTCTCTATTGAGTTATTTGTGAGTTATTATTATAAAACAAATTAGGCTTGTCTTGTCTGGGCTAGAATCAATAAAATAATTAGACAAAATCATTCTGGGTTTATTGAAGCTTATTATAGTAGAAGTAGACTTAAAAATGGTTTTCGAAAGAAAACAAGTGCATGCAATGATTAAAAATGATTTATTGTAAAAAAAGTACCTAGATAATCAGTTCACATCTCTACAATAATCGTAACATTAAGCATTTAGTCCTCTAAACTAAAAGATTCACCAACTTCAGTAGCCAGGCATGAATATGACACATGAACTTTAGGATGAGACCATACTGTCGCAAACGCATTTTTTAACGACAGTTACGACAACGATAGTCATCAAGAATATCTTACATGTCTATCTAAATGCAGCTTAGCTCAGTCTGTCTATTCAGCTTAATTTTAAAAAGACTCGTTTTACAAAAAGATAGGAAAGCTATTTTATAATTTAAATACTTTCTTAAAGCACCCTAGTTTGGGTCACAATTTATCGGGTCAGCTCTTCGACTCTCAATAGCATGCCATATTTACACCTGGTTACTGTAAAATAATACAGCTAACAACAGTCGTCATAGCTTACAACTAAGATGTCCGTAACAAAAACAGTTTATTGCGACATCACTGACACAGTTTCAGGTCTTCAGTGGAAGGATCGCTGAAACTCGTCGTGGCGGGATGCCTGTCCTAGGACTGTTTGGTTTGCTCTCATAAGAATTCCATTTCCCTCTCGATGCCAACGAACTTGAGTTGCTCGGTAGGTCCGTATCTGGAAGTAGACATTATAAAGTCATTATTAAGTCATGTAATTTTTTCCTCAATGGAATTGAATTGCATCATTCACTTGGAAAATTCGGTAGACGCATGATGCAATAATCCCGTAATCTTATACATGCTATGAAAGATATAATTATGGTTTGTTTTCACTTGGTTAAACTTGCATTTCGTATTTCTACAATGACTTGAATCTATATAGAGTTTACCATAGGTTATGTGAGGGCTCCCACTCATAAACACGATACGACGTCGCGTCGTGGAAATAACGTGTAACGTGTCGATGCACGATGCGACTTTGTGACTCACGTTGCAATTCTGCGCAGTTGTTATTCGAAATTTAAAGATGACGGATGGTATTGAAGTCGATCATTTAATTACCCTAATCGAGCAGCGTCCCGTACTATGGAACAGCATGCGTCAAGAGCGGTCCATTTTTCGGAATGAACTAAAACACCACCCCACTGTCACGATGCTCATCGTAGATTTCTACGACGCGACGTCGTATCGTGAAACGTCGCCGCATCGTTGTAAGACGCGACGTCGTATCGTGTTTATGTGTGGGAGCCCTAACTCCTACACATTTAAGCTATCCATTATCTGTCATCATTTCTGTTATGGCTTGTTTTGGGCATCCTCGGCGTTTTTGGAACGAAGTTCCTTATCGCGCGTTGTGAAAGGGGTCTAGACGGAAAAAATTAAGACAAAAAGTTGTAACGACACTTTTTGCTATAGTAAGCTATTGTAAGCCGTGCGGCGTGCGTATGTTTCTCTGTCTGTCTCTCTCTCTCTCTTTTATAGAAAGCAAGCCAGATATTTTCGTTTCGTCTTTCTATTTCGCATTGAACAATGTCGTGTCGCGACGATTATATTTGTTGAGTTTATACAGTAACTTCGTTCCATCCAGGTGTCCCTTGACACCTCTCAAGTTTTTTTTTTGGTGGAAGATTATCAAATGTGTCCTCCTACTCCGCTCTGGGTGAAATAAGGGACTCTGGCATACATTTGACGCTAAGTGTATTGATTATGACGGCTTAAAGCCTTAGATACACCCTCAATATGCATGGATTTAATCAGATAACACCAGCAAAATGTAAAAACATGCTATAATACCTGTAATCGAAGAACAGCTCCTCTCCAGGTTGTATGGCCCTCTTGGCGAAGATGCCGATGCGATGATCTCCGTTCACCATCATCACCTTCGCGTAACAGTTCGGGTTGATGGAATGGTTCGCGAAGCGGATCTTGTTGCCTTTGCGGGTCGCGTCTACCACGAAATCTGCGGAAAAAAACCGTTTATTGGGACTTATTTTGCTCCACACTAGACATAATTCCTGTATCACAAATAACGAAACTCGGAACAACTACTTGTAGATTATAGAAATGTTTGTGCCGAACGCATTTCGAACCCGGGACACGCAGCGCAGCAGTCAAACGATCAGTCACTGCGCCAAACATGTCGTCAAATGAGTGTTGATCATGTTAATAAGTTACTCAACACTAAGGGACTTAACCCATGGCGCGACGCGATTGCAACTCGACCGATTCCAACAACAAGTGAAAATCATCCTTACCACTACGACATATGACATAAAACGTGTGGTTGTGTACGGGTAGACGAAAAAAAATAATTTTGATTTGCCGTGACCCTGGCAATGGCGCTTTCAACCCTGTCAGTTTCCTGTCAGCTCCATGAGGCGCGCATGGGTTACGACGGGCATGAGCCTTAATATGCGTGGATATAATCAGGAAACCAGCAAGATATCAGAAAAAAACACGCTCGCCACGACGACGTCAAGTCAATCGAATTGCATCATTATATCGTAGTAGCAAGGACGATTTTTATTTTTAGTTAGTAGAAATTGCAAATCGCACGAAATTTTATTCAAAACAACTCACCATTATTAAGATTGAAGAGGAAGGAGCACATGTACTTGTCGTAGACCTTCCCGCGCCGGTCTGCCTCGTCCTGTGAGATGATCTCCCCGCAGTACTCCGATATGAACTAGTAGTCAATAACAACTAGTAGTCAATAACAACTAGTAGTCAATAACAACTCACCGTTGTTAAGATTGAAGAGGAAGGAGCACATGTACTTGTCGTAGACCTTCCCGCGCCGGTCTGCCTCGTCCTGTGAGATGATCTCCCCGCAGTACTCCGATATGAACTAGTAGTCAATAACAACTAGTAGTCAATAACAACTAGTAGTCAATAACAACTCACCGTTGTTAAGATTGAAGAGGAAGGAGCACATGTACTTGTCGTAGACCTTCCCGCGCCGGTCTGCCTCGTCCTGTGAGATGATCTCCCCGCAGTACTCCGATATGAACTAGTAGTCAATAACAACTAGTAGTCAATAACAACTAGTAGTCAATAACAACTCACCGTTGTTAAGATTGAAGAGGAAGGAGCACATGTACTTGTCGTAGACCTTCCCGCGCCGGTCTGCCTCGTCCTGTGAGATGATCTCCCCGCAGTACTCCGATATGAACTAGTAGTCAATAACAACTAGTAGTCAATAACAACTAGTAGTCAATAACAACTCACCGTTGTTAAGATTGAAGAGGAAGGAGCACATGTACTTGTCGTAGACCTTCCCGCGCCGGTCTGCCTCGTCCTGTGAGATGATCTCCCCGCAGTACTCCGATATGAACTAGTAGTCAATAACAACTAGTAGTCAATAACAACTAGTAGTCAATAACAACTCACCGTTGTTAAGATTGAAGAGGAAGGAGCACATGTACTTGTCGTAGACCTTCCCGCGCCGGTCTGCCTCGTCCTGTGAGATGATCTCCCCGCAGTACTCCGATATGAACTAGTAGTCAATAACAACTAGTAGTCAATAACAACTAGTAGTCAATAACAACTCACCGTTGTTAAGATTGAAGAGGAAGGAGCACATGTACTTGTCGTAGACCTTCCCGCGCCGGTCTGCCTCGTCCTGTGAGATGATCTCCCCGCAGTACTCCGATATGAACTAGTAGTCAATAACAACTAGTAGTCAATAACAACTAGTAGTCAATAACAACTCACCGTTGTTAAGATTGAAGAGGAAGGAGCACATGTACTTGTCGTAGACCTTCCCGCGCCGGTCTGCCTCGTCCTGTGAGATGATCTCCCCGCAGTACTCCGATATGAACTAGTAGTCAATAACAACTAGTAGTCAATAACAACTAGTAGTCAATAACAACTCACCGTTGTTAAGATTGAAGAGGAAGGAGCACATGTACTTGTCGTAGACCTTCCCGCGCCGGTCTGCCTCGTCCTGTGAGATGATCTCCCCGCAGTACTCCGATATGAACTAGTAGTCAATAACAACTAGTAGTCAATAACAACTCACCGTTGTTAAGATTGAAGAGGAAGGAGCACATGTACTTGTCGTAGACCTTCCCGCGCCGGTCTGCCTCGTCCTGTGAGATGATCTCCCCGCAGTACTCCGATATGAACTAGTAGTCAATAACAACTAGTAGTCAATAACAACTAGTAGTCAATAACAACTCACCGTTGTTAAGATTGAAGAGGAAGGAGCACATGTACTTGTCGTAGACCTTCCCGCGCCGGTCTGCCTCGTCCTGTGAGATGATCTCCCCGCAGTACTCCGATATGAACTAGTAGTCAATAACAACTAGTAGTCAATAACAACTAGTAGTCAATAACAACTCACCGTTGTTAAGATTGAAGAGGAAGGAGCACATGTACTTGTCGTAGACCTTCCCGCGCCGGTCTGCCTCGTCCTGTGAGATGATCTCCCCGCAGTACTCCGATATGAACTAGTAGTCAATAACAACTAGTAGTCAATAACAACTCACCGTTGTTAAGATTGAAGAGGAAGGAGCACATGTACTTGTCGTAGACCTTCCCGCGCCGGTCTGCCTCGTCCTGTGAGATGATCTCCCCGCAGTACTCCGATATGAACTAGTAGTCAATAACAACTAGTAGTCAATAACAACTAGTAGTCAATAACAACTCACCGTTGTTAAGATTGAAGAGGAAGGAGCACATGTACTTGTCGTAGACCTTCCCGCGCCGGTCTGCCTCGTCCTGTGAGATGATCTCCCCGCAGTACTCCGATATGAACTAGTAGTCAATAACAACTAGTAGTCAATAACAACTAGTAGTCAATAACAACTCACCGTTGTTAAGATTGAAGAGGAAGGAGCACATGTACTTGTCGTAGACCTTCCCGCGCCGGTCTGCCTCGTCCTGTGAGATGATCTCCCCGCAGTACTCCGATATGAACTAGTAGTCAATAACAACTAGTAGTCAATAACAACTAGTAGTCAATAACAACTCACCGTTGTTAAGATTGAAGAGGAAGGAGCACATGTACTTGTCGTAGACCTTCCCGCGCCGGTCTGCCTCGTCCTGTGAGATGATCTCCCCGCAGTACTCCGATATGAACTAGTAGTCAATAACAACTAGTAGTCAATAACAACTAGTAGTCAATAACAACTCACCGTTGTTAAGATTGAAGAGGAAGGAGCACATGTACTTGTCGTAGACCTTCCCGCGCCGGTCTGCCTCGTCCTGTGAGATGATCTCCCCGCAGTACTCCGATATGAACTAGTAGTCAATAACAACTAGTAGTCAATAACAACTAGTAGTCAATAACAACTCACCGTTGTTAAGATTGAAGAGGAAGGAGCACATGTACTTGTCGTAGACCTTCCCGCGCCGGTCTGCCTCGTCCTGTGAGATGATCTCCCCGCAGTACTCCGATATGAACTAGTAGTCAATAACAACTAGTAGTCAATAACAACTCACCGTTGTTAAGATTGAAGAGGAAGGAGCACATGTACTTGTCGTAGACCTTCCCGCGCCGGTCTGCCTCGTCCTGTGAGATGATCTCCCCGCAGTACTCCGATATGAACTAGTAGTCAATAACAACTAGTAGTCAATAACAACTAGTAGTCAATAACAACTCACCGTTGTTAAGATTGAAGAGGAAGGAGCACATGTACTTGTCGTAGACCTTCCCGCGCCGGTCTGCCTCGTCCTGTGAGATGATCTCCCCGCAGTACTCCGATATGAACTAGTAGTCAATAACAACTAGTAGTCAATAACAACTAGTAGTCAATAACAACTCACCGTTGTTAAGATTGAAGAGGAAGGAGCACATGTACTTGTCGTAGACCTTCCCGCGCCGGTCTGCCTCGTCCTGTGAGATGATCTCCCCGCAGTACTCCGATATGAACTAGTAGTCAATAACAACTAGTAGTCAATAACAACTAGTAGTCAATAACAACTCACCGTTGTTAAGATTGAAGAGGAAGGAGCACATGTACTTGTCGTAGACCTTCCCGCGCCGGTCTGCCTCGTCCTGTGAGATGATCTCCCCGCAGTACTCCGATATGAACTAGTAGTCAATAACAACTAGTAGTCAATAACAACTAGTAGTCAATAACAACTCACCGTTGTTAAGATTGAAGAGGAAGGAGCACATGTACTTGTCGTAGACCTTCCCGCGCCGGTCTGCCTCGTCCTGTGAGATGATCTCCCCGCAGTACTCCGATATGAACTCGTTCTTGTGAGCCGCGTCCTTCAAGAAGATCCCCCAGCCGGCCACGTCACTGGGGGCCAGGAGGAGGTGCTTGTGGAGACCTCTGTCCAAACAATACGGAGTTTTAGCTGTTAGTGGCGCTACAAGCGCATAACGTAAACAACTTCAAGGTTCCAAACAAACGTGACATGTCAAACGCGTCTTTCAAAATAGGCGGCATTGAGAATTTCGTTGATGACATCATGCGCTGATAGCGCCATCTGAGCCGAGTGTTAAGTGAAATCTCCCATTGGGGGAAATTGTCATTTAAAAAATGTTTCAAAGAAAGAACAATGAGCATTTTGGTACTTGATCCAATAGCAATCATTGTGGTGTCATTGGATAGATCTTTTAATCAGGAAAAATATTTACTATGACGACTTGTACCAAATCCTTGTCCGAAACCCACGGGAAGCCCTCAAAGTTGGTTGATATCATAATAATGCATTAGTACCCATCATGGTTAAATACGAAAAATAACAATGTAAAATAACATTATTTAAAACGAGAAATATATTGTGTAACTATTCATATATAATGACTAACGAATTACCGAGACCCCGGAACGTAAAGGGCTACTGAAGGACACCGTGGATTTTAGTCAGTACGAGTCTGACAGTCCCTCCCGCGCTGGCCTGGGTGCAGGGAGGCCTCATTTGATGATTTTAACACGATAAAAAAAGGCAATGCACTCCGCTGGCAAAATGTTCAAAATACCTAGCCGTTCCAATTCGTTCTTTTCCGTTGTGTTTTACAATGGCTATATAAACGATGTTTTGTGACCATACGCTGCCACTAAGACCGATTAAAACATCATGAGCGACATAATGAATGATGGAGAAGAGAAAAGGAACCGACTTCAAAAACAAACACGAAAAAGCATTAAATAACTTTTCTTTCTACTTCCGAAAGAAAAGTTATTTTGACGCCTTTTCGTGTTTACCCTTATGTAATACCTTTTTTAGTTCAAATATTCATCAAAAATCTTCGTTTATCGGCGTCTTTGAAAATCTATAATCCAAGTACTTGCGTACTTGGATTGTAGATTTTCAAAGACGGGTCGGACATGGGTCCATGCGGGCAACGTCACGGAATATCTATTATTATTAAATACTAAAACCTTCTCCGGAATGTAACAAACACTTTTCCGAAAACTAAATCAAAATCGGTTCAGCTAAACACGAGATAATCAAATGAGAGATCGAGATGGACAAACATACATACATACAGGTCGACATGAGAACCTACTTGTTTTTTTGAAGACGGTTAATATTAATGTTTAAAAAAAAATAACGTTTCTTACTTTTCTTTTTCTTTATTCCAGAGTGTTTATTCATTTTTAACCGACTTCAAAAAAAAGTAGCTTCTCAGTTCGACCTGTATGTTTTTATGTATGTATGATTGTCCGCGATTATCTCGCGTTTAGCTGAACCAATTTTGATGCGGTTATTAGCCGACTTTTTTTTTTTGCGTTGTAAAATCATCAAATGAGAAATCCACGGTGTCCTTCAATAGCCCTTTATGTTCCGGGGTCACGGTAATGAGATAAGTCCCGCGACCCTGGCAGGCTTTGGCCCTCTAGAGAGGGGGCCCCGCCATTATGCTGACGCTCTTTGAGGCGCGCATGGAACACAACGCGCCGTCGACCCGGGCATGGTCCATGGTCGGGCAGCGAATTGCCCTTTACTCGCCGCCCGCATGCCCGCGCCTACGGTGGCCGGAAATCGTCTTGCGACGTCAGTCGCCGTGGGCGTCCACCACCGCGGGTGCGGCGGAGGGAGGACATTGTCCTCTCCCTCACGCGGCCCGCCTCCTCCTTCGCGAGCATGACTGCTTCGCAGAAGGAGGCAACCACTTCCCACTCCGTCTCGCCCCGAGCATGGCCGCAATCAATCCGCGAGAGGTCTCCGCCTATCGCCGCCGTGAGGACACGTCGGTGCTCTGCCCAAGCGGGGCAGTCTTGCACCGTATGCTCTACTGTGTCCTCCGGGCGATCTTCGCAGTTATTAGCCGGCTTAAAAAAAGTAGGTTCTCAGTTCGACCTGTACGTATGTTTGTCGGCGATTATCTCGCGCGTGGCTGAACGGATTTTGATGCGGTTTTCAGGAAAGTGTTCATTACATTCTGGAGAACGTTTAAGTACTTATATAACAATAATGGATACTTTGTGTAGTTGCCCGCATAGATCCGTTTTTGTTGCTTACTAGGATTGTAGATTTTCAAAGACGCCGATTATTATGAAGATTTTTGTTGAATATCTAAACTAAAAAGGGAAAAAATAAAAAACTTTTTGAAAAAAAGGGAACCGACTCCGAAACTAAACCCAAAAAAAACGTAAAATAACTTTTCTTTCGGAAGTCGGTGGCTTTGTTTTTTTATTTCATTGATTATTATGGTTTTGAAGTCGGTTCCCTTTTTTTTAAAAAGATTTTTTTCAGAAAAGTGTTTGTTACATTCTGGAGAAGATTTTAGTATTTAACACTAATGGATATCGCGTGACGTTGCCCGCATGGATGTCTTTTAAACAACTTAAAAAAAATAGGTTTTCATTTCGACCTGTATCTTTGTATGTATGTATGTTTGTCCGCGATTATCTCGCGTTTGGCTGAACCAATTTTGATTCGGTTGTCCTAAAAATGTTCATTACATTCCGGAGAAGGTTTTAGTATATAACACTAATGGATATCTCGTGACATTGTTCGCATGGATCCGTGTTTACTTACTTGGATTGTAGATTTTCAAAGGTACCGATTATACGAATATTCTTCTTGAATATCTGAACTAAAAAAGAGTAAAATAAAACTATTTGAAAAATAAGGAAACGACTTCAAAACCAAACACGAAAAAGCGTTAAATAACTTTTCTTTCGGAAGTCGGTGGCAAAAGTCGATAAAATGAAAAACAAAGCCACCGACTTCCGAAAGAAAAGTTATTTTACGCTTTTCCGTGTATGGTTTTGAAGTCGGTTGCTTTTTTCAAAAAGTTTTAGTACCTAATAATCAACATATATGATTTTATGCAAGACAACGATATAATATGACCATTATCTTAACTAAATGTATTAAATACTTAACACAAAATAACTCCGTTCCGACAACAAATGAAGACAAGCGACTCGGTTATCATTAATCCTTGTAAAAAGACCTTTCCAATGATATATTTATTATGGCTATTGGTTCGAGTACCAGGCTTCATACATTTTTGCCCATTCTCCTTTGTAAGTTTTAGGTTGTGTTCATTTAGTTACTGTTGTTCATGTTAAATTACGTGTATGGATAGATATTTTGCATTTGCAAATTATGTAATATCTAGTTATTTATTAGAATTTTACAGGTAGAAGCTATGTTCTGTGAATGATATTGAGCTTGTTTCGTTAACCCTCTTGTGCAGATGGCTTTTTTTTTTTTTTTGGGCTGGCAAAATCATCAAATGAGTCCTCCCGCCCTGGGTGGGGCGGAAGGGACTGTCAGACTCTTACTGACCCTTTACGTTCCGGGGCCACGGTATCCTGGATTAAGAAAAATCCGCGACCCCAGCAGGCATTTGGCCCCATAAGGGGCCCCGTCGGTGACGCGTGAAACACGACGCGCCACCGACCCGGGCTTGGTCCTTGGTCGGACGGCGAGCATACCCATTACTCACCGTCCGCAAGCCCGCTCCGCCGCTGTGCCCTCTGCTATTCAGAGGGACACGCGTTGGAGCCTCCACCCGACAGGCTATTCGCATACGGGCAAAGAGACCCCTTAGGCACACAGTGCCTAAGGAAGTTTTTGCCCGCATCCCAGGGTGCACCGGTCCGAAAAACTGGTCTTCCCCCCGGACGTATCCGAGAGGGAACTCCAGTCCACGGGCGCACGTGGAGGTTTTCTGTCTTAGCACCCCTGTGCAGATGGCTTTGGTCGGATTAGAGGGAGTATCATAGATTAATTTCATTTCCATAAGATTTTTTTGGTGGAATATTGGCAAAATAATACTTAAAATTATTGACCTCATTGGCAGCAAGTGTCATGCTAGCTCAATCTATATATACAGGGTGATTTGTAATTCGATGCGGTCCTTGAAATGGGTGATACTAGACCTTATTTGCAACAATTTTAACCCCGACAACATGGGGTCTAAACTAACTGGTTTTGGAGATATCGAACTTTAAAAGTTTTTCGAAAAATTTCTACCTCTCCATCATTAAGTGCTTATTGTTAGAAAGTAACGATGGTCACCACTTAGAATTTATACTTTTCTGATAGAATATGAACGACTGAATCTAATGAATACAAGTTTGTTATAGAACTAATCATATCTTGGGAAATGAAGTGTCATAAAGTTTCTGTTTTGAAGTTTTCTGAAAACTTCCCTTGTCTTTCAAAGCTTATTTAAAAAAATAAATGTATGAGACTTGGTTTACAAATTACAGGAAAAACTTTCTTGTCTCATTACCTTTCTAAAATGGTGCCACAGTACCCACTTTTAGTTAGTGTCTGACCAGAAAATTAGGGTTGTTACCGACAAGGTAGTACATAAACGAAAATTGGTTGTAAAGTTTTTCGACCCAAAATTTTATTTTCTGTGGTTTTTGTCCAAACTGTTATCTGATATGGGGTGATAAGACAGGAAACCTCCACGTGCGCCCGTGGACTGGAGTTCCCTCTCGGATACGTCTGTGGGGAAGACCAGTTTTTCGGGCCGGTGTACCCAAGGATGCGGGCAAAAACTCTTCCTTAGGCACTGTGTGCCTAAGGGGTCTCTTTGCCCGAATGCGAATAGCCTGTCGTGTGGACGCTCCAACGCATGTCCCTCTGATTAGCAGAGGGCACAGCGGCGGAGCGGGCTTGCAGACGGTGACTAATGGGTAGCTCGCCGTCCGACCAAGGACCAAGCCCGGGTCGGTGGCGCGTCATGTCGTGTTTCGCGCGTGCCTTCGGAGAGTTGTCAGCAAACTGACGGGGCCCTTTATGGGGCCAAATGCCTGCTGGGGTCGCGGGTTTTTCTTAACACAGGATACCGTGGCCCCGGAACGTAAAGGGCATCCGAACGAACACGGGTGGATTTTAGTCAGTAAGAGTCTGACAGTCTCTTCCGCCCCACGCAGGGCGGGAGGACTCATTTGATGATTTTACCACCAAAAAAAAAACTGTTGTCTGATATTAGCTTTTTGAGTAAATGCGCTAAATCCTGGTCGATGACATCAGGCAAAATTCGCGCTTTATCTGGAGTATTTTACCTATGGACCAGATAGTCATTGTATTATGCCAGATAGATATGCCAGATAGTCATAGTCACAAGGCGCATTGACTCAAAATGCTAATATCAGATAGCAGTTTGAACAAAAACCACAGAAAAAAAATGTTGGGTCGAAAAAACATTGCAACCAATTTTCGTTTATTTACTATCTTGTCAGTAACAACCCTAATTTTCTGGTCAGACACTAACTAAAAGTGGGTACTGTGGCACCATTTCCGAAAGGTAATGAGACAAGAAAGTTTTTCCTGTAATTTGTAAACCAAGTGTCATACATTTATTTTTTTAAATATGCTTTGAAAGACAAGGAAAGTTTTCAGAAAACTTCAAAACAGAAACTTTATGACACTTAATTTCCCAAGATATGATTAGTTTTATAACAAACTTGTATTCACTAGATTCAGCCGTTCATATTCTATCAGAAAAGTATAAATTCTAAGTGGTGACCATCGTTACTTTCTAACAATAAGCACTTAATGATGGAGAGGTAGAAATTTTTTGAAAAACCTTTAAAGTTCGATATCTCCAAAACCAGTTAGTTTAGACCCCATGTTGTCGGGGTTAAAATTGTTGCAAATAAGGTCTAGTATCACCCATTTCAAGGACCGCATCGAATTACAAATCACCCTGTATAAAAGAACAGGGTTTTTTATTAAGACTCGACTACAGCCGAAACCGACTAACGCAGTAACTTGAATTTTGGACAGCAGTTGCAGTCTACCATTTAGGGAAGCAATAAGACGGGATTTTGCGAAAATCCACCTCTAAGGGGGTGAAAACGTTTGTATGAAAAATCTTATTCCTTGGGTTTATAAATTTGAAACTGGACACGAATCAGAACACAAAAAAATAAAAAAGATTGGCTGTATTATTTTTTTAAAACTACCCTCCATTGGTAATCTAGGCCGTGTTAAAGTTTGTATGGGAAAATCATAACGCGTGAGGTGATTAATGTGAAAATCAGTATTTATATACTAGATCAGAAATAATCAAACAAGTGTTTTTGGATTTTTCGAAAATCACCCCCCAAGTTAGTGAAAAGGGGTATTCAAGTTATAGGGGAGGTCTTTAACCGTTAAACGTATAACCTGAATTTTGGTCGATAGTTGCAATTTATTATGTAGGTGAGCACTAAGAAGGGATTTTGCGTAAATCCACTTATAAGGGGGTGAAAAGGGGTGAAAACTTTGGATGTAAAATCTTATCCCTTAGGTTTATAAACTTGAAACTTGGTACGAATGTGAGTATAAGTAAATAAAAAAGATGGGAATTATTAGTTTTTTAAAACTACCCTCCATTGGTAATCTAGACGATGTTAAAGTTTGTATGGGAAAATTGGTAGGTACAAAGGGGTGATTAAGTTTTAAGGGAAGGATTTTACTGCTTGCTTGGATAAGCTCAAAACTGGGCATGAAGTATCTCTCAATCGAATAAAGAATGCGTATTTATTTATAAATTAAAAAGTCAACCCCTAGCGGGGTGAAAATCGGAAAATTAGTTTGTCTACAGTAATATTTCAAAAAAAATGAAAGATTTGATTGTTTGTTTGTATTGAATAGGTTCCGAAACTACTAGACCATTTTTAAAGTACCTATAAGGAGGGTGACCGGGCATTAAATTCTCTGAGTTCGAAGTTAGAAACACGCGCAGACGAAGTCGCGGGCGGAGTGCTAGTTAATATAATAAATCTACTTGCTCAGCTGTGCGGGCTGGCTTGTTGACAACGTGGGGGGCCTCGGCAGCCGCTCGACTCTCTGGAGAACTGACTGTATTTATATATTTAGTCTTACCTCTGCACGGATACATTCTTACAGAACACCTGCGGCGCGTGCGGCCTCAGTGCAGTCCTGCCTGCGGGAACCCCGCCCCCCGCGTGTGCGTGCGGAGCGTCCGCGCCACACGCCGTGCACAGGTCGGGGTCACACTCGCGCACTCCCAGGTAACACGGACACTGCTTCGTGTTGCATTGAGCCTTGCAGCGACAGCCTGGGAAACGATTCTGGCCTGGGGAAAACGGTAGAATGATTGTATTAGTCTTGATTATTGTGTATGTTAGTAAACAGATCTCCAGCAATTGTAAATTTCTCGGCAGTATGCGAACGACTTCAACGCCTTTATGAAAAATTGTTACCTATTTAAAGATTTTCTAATAAAAACTGAAATAAAATATGCACTAAATAACCATTCGCTCTTGAAGAAAATAGTTACACAGTCATAATATAACAGGGGGGGTATTACAACGTCTTAAAAACCAGGCTTGTTCCGGCGAGTGAAAGTAACAGAGCTATACAAGTCGTCTAGCGCCATCTCGTTCACTCACTGGCAGTGTAGGGCGTAGTTAACTACTTTTTGTAATCTTGATTACTAACTACGATTAAAAGTAGTTAACTACATGTAGTTATGATTACTTTGCCAAAAGTAATCTAACTACATGTAGTTACAACTACTTTTGCCAAAAGTAATCTAACTACATGTAGTTATGATTACATGTAGTTACGATTACATGTACTTATAACTACATGTACTTAACTACTTTCGACAAAAGTAATCTAACTACCTTTTTTCTTTTTTTAGCGAAGTCAAATGAGTTTTCCCACCAGAGAGGAGGGACTGTCAGACTTGTACTGACTAAAATCCACGGCATCGTTCAATAGCCCTTTACGTTCCGGGGTCAAGGTTCCTGTTTAGTCCCGCGACCCCGGCTGGGTATAGCCCTCTAAACGGGACCCCCTCCCGTCATTGTGCTAACACTCTTTGAGGCGCGCGTTGAACACAACGCGCCATCGACCCGGGCATGGTCCATGGTCGGACAACGAATCGTCCATTACTCGCCGTCAGATTAAGAGTCAGACTCAGGGTCAAATACAGAGACAGACTCGGTCAGACCCGGTCAGACTTTGTTAGACTGATTAACTGTCATACTGAGATCTTATCTCCGGACTTGATGGAGTGACTTGAAGGTCTACATCGGTGACTGCTACTGGGACTCCTCGACAGATGGTACTAGATATGCCGAGTTTGGGCTTGTTTTGTTAGTTATGATGAGATCTTACCTCCGGACTTGATGGAGTGACCTGAAGGTCTACTTCTATGACTTCTACTGGAACTCCTCGACGGATCGAACTAGATGTGTCGAGTTTGGGCTCGTTTTGTTAGTAATGAAGAGATCTTACCTCCTGACTTGATGGAGTGACCTGAAGGTCTACTTCTATGACTTCTACTGGAACTCTTCGACGGATCGAACTAGATGTGTCGAATTTGGGCTCGTTTTGTTAGTTATGATGAGATCTTATCTCCTGACTTGATGGAGTGACCTGAAGGTCTACTTCGGTGATTGCTACTGGAACTCCTCGACGGATCGAACTAAATGGGCCAAGTTTGGGCTCGTTTTGTTAGTTATGATGAGATCTTACCTCCGGACTTGATGGAGTGACCTGAAGGTCTACTTCTATGACTTCTACTGGAACTCCTCGACGTATCGAACTAGATGTGTCGAGTTTGGGCTCGTTTTGTTAGTTATGAAGAGATCTTACCTCCTGACTTGATGGAGTGACCTGAAGGTCTACTTCTATGACTTCTACTGGATATCCTCGACGGATCGAACTAGATGTGTCGAGTTTGGGCTCGTTTTGTTAGTTATGAAGAGATCTTACCTCCTGACTTGATGGAGTGACCTGAAGGTCTACTTCTATAACTTCTACTGGAACTCCTCGACGGATCGAACTAGATGTGTCGAGTTTGGGCTCGTTTTGTTAGTTATGATGAGATCTTATCTCCTGACTTGATGGAGTGACCTGAAGGTCTACTTCGGTGATTGCTACTGGAACTCCTCGACGGATCGAACTAAATGGGCCAAGTTTGGGCTCGTTTTGTTAGTTATGATGAGATCTTACCTCCGGACTTGATGGAGTGACCTGAAGGTCTACTTCTATGACTTCTACTGGAACTCCTCGACGTATCGAACTAGATGTGTCGAGTTTGGGCTCGTTTTGTTAGTTATGATGAGATCTTACCTCCTGACTTGATGGAGTGACCTGAAGGTCTACTACTGTGACTCCTACTGGAACTCCTCGACGGATCGAACTAGATGTGTCGAGTTTGGGCTCGTTTTGTTAGTTATGAAGAGATCTTACCTCCTGACTTGATGGAGTGACCTGAAGGTCTACTTCTGTGACTCCTACTGGAACTCCTCGACGGATCGAACTAGATGTGTCGAGTTTGGGCTCGTTTTGTTAGTTATGATGAGATCTTATCTCCTGACTTGATGGAGTGACCTGAAGGTCTACTTCGGTGATTGCTACTAGAACTCCTCGACGTATCGAACTAGATGTGTCGAGTTTGGGCTCGTTTTGTTAGTTATGAAGAGATCTTACCTCCTGACTTGATGGAGTGACCTGAAGGTCTACTTCTATGACTTCTTCTGGAACTCCTCGACGGATCGAACTAGATGTGTCGAGTTTGGGCTCGTTTTGTTAGTTATGAAAAGATCTTACCTCCTGACTTAATGGAGTGACCTGAAGGTCTACTTCTATGACTTCTACTGGAACTCCTCGACGGATCGAACTAGATGTGTCGAGTTTGGGCTCGTTTTGTTAGTTATGAGGTGACCTTATCTCCTGACTTGATGGAGTGACCTGAAGGTCTACTTCGGTGATTGCTACTGGAAATCCTCGACGGATCGAACTAAATGGGCTAGGTTTGGGCTCGTTTTCTTAGTTATGATGAGATCTTACCTCCGGACTTGATGGAGTGACCTGAAGGTCTACTTCTATGACTTCTACTGGAACTCCTCGACGGATCGAACTAAATGTGTCGAGTTTGGGCTCGTTGTGTTAGTTATGAGGTGACCTTACCTACTGACTTGATGGAGTGACCTGAAGGTCTACTTCGGTGATTGCTACTGGAACTCCTCGACGGATCGAACAAGATGTAAAGAGTTTGGGCTCGTTTTGATAGTTATGAGGTGACCTGACCTCCTGACTTGATGTAGTGACCTGAAGGTCTATTTCTGTGACTCCTACTGGAACTCCTCGAATGATCGAACTTGATGTGCCGTGTTTGGGCTCGTTTTGTTAGTTATGATGTGACCTTACCTCCGGATGTGATGGAGTGACCTAAAGGTCTAGGTTTGGGTTTGTTTTGTTGGTTTTTTTTTATCGTGGTAAAATCGTGAAATGACTCCTCCCACCCAGGGCAGGGCGGGAGGGACTGTCAGACTTGTAATGACTAAAATCAACGGTGTCCTTCAATAGCCCTTTACGTTCCAGGGTTTACGGTATTCGTTAGTCCCACTACCCCGGCAGGCTTTGACCTTCCGAGAGGGGGCCTCGTCATTGTGCTGGCAGTCTTTGAGCGCGGGAGGTACCTGTGTACCCCCTCTAGAGGGCCAAAGCCTGCCGGGGTCGCGAGACTTATATCACGACCGTGGGAGGACTCATTTGATGATTTTTCCACGCAAAAAAAAAAGACTTGGAATTTGCAAAAAAAGAGTTGGTTTTCCATACAAAATGAGAAATTGATCGGGTCCATCTGTTTAAAAAATCTTTTTTTTTTGTAATTTAAACCACGCAGAAGTAGAAACACTGCAGAGCGGTGCTCCGTCGACGTTTTCTGACATTTCACTAGATTTATTTAGTTTAGTGAAATGACATATCTCTGACTTTATATTAGTATTTTGTCATATCCCTAGATAATTTTAGTAAGAAGACGTAATAAACAAGAATATTCCACACATTCCGGGATTTCGTGCGACCTCATTTTACTGCGACATGCATAAACAAAACCTCATTTTTTAGAGTTTGACTCGTGCCGCGTGCGTGACTAAAATGGTACTAGATTTTGTCCGTGCATTCTTTTTGAAAATATCAAAACAAAAAGCCATTCCATTTGAGTAATTTTTTTTTACTGAGATAGATATAAGTAGGTTTTTTTTTGCTTTTTATGGGACAAACCCACCACACTACTCCCAAACCACTACAACAATAGCCAGAATCAACAGTGGCAATCCGTCGAGGAGTTCCAGTAGAAGTCATAGAAAAAGACCTTCAGGTCACTCCATCAAGTCAGGAGGTAAGATCACCTCATAAATAACAAAACGATCTAAAACTCGACACATCTAATTCGATCCGTCGAGGAGTTCCAGTAGAAGTCATAGAAGTAGACCTTCAGGTCACTCCATCAAGTCCAGAGGTAAGACCTCATCATAACTAACAAAACGAGCCCAAACTCGACACATCTAGTTCGATCCGTCGAGGAGTTCCAGTAGCAATCACCGAAGTAGACCTTCAGGTCACTCCATCAAGTCAGGAGATAAGGTCACCTCATAATTAACAAAACGAGCCCAAACTCGATACATCTTGTTCGATCCGTCGAGGAGTTCCAGTAGAAGTCATAGAAGTAGACCTTCAGGTCACTCCATCAAGTCAGGAGGTAAGATCTTTTCATAACTAACAAAACGAGCCCAAACTCGACACATCTAGTTCGATCCGTCGAGGAGTTCCAGTAGAAGTCATAGAAGTAGACCTTCAGGTCACTCCATCAAGTCCGGAGGTAAGATCTCTTCATAACTAACAAAACGAGCCCAAACTCGACACATCTAGTTCGATCCGTCGAGGAGTTCCAGTAGAAGTCATAGAAGTAGACCTTCAGGTCACTCCATCAAGTCAGAAGGTAAGATCACCTCATAACTAACAAAATGAGCGCAACATCGGCACGTCTAGTTCGATCCGTCGAGGAGTTCCAGTAGAAGTCATTGAAGTAGACCTTCAGGTCACTCCATCAAGTCCGGAGGTATAATCTCATCATAACTAACAAAACGAGCCCAAACTCGACACATCTAGTTCGATCCGGCACATATCCGGTACAAATGTCTCATAAAAATAAAATCGCATCAAGCGGAAGAGATATCTGTAACATGTTTGGAGATCACTTTGCAAGCACATTTAGTGCCCCAGCAGTTAATACAGGTTGTTCGAGTACCGTCCATTCCCTCACGTCTACGACACTGTGCAATTTACAATTCGACAGCAATGAAATATACCGCGAATTAATAAATTTAGACGAAACCAAGGGCGCGGGTTGTGACGGTATTCCACCCTTATTTATAAAAAGATGTGCTAAAGCTCTAGTATTACCGCTGCGAATTGTCTTCAATAGGTCCTTACTTGATGGTATCTTTCCAAATACCTGGAAAGAAGCTCTTGTAATACCCATATTTAAATCCGGTGAAAAGCATTTGGTGTCTAACTATAGACCAATCTCAATACTAGTTACATTTGGAAAGATATTTGAGAAACTTGTAACCAAACATCTGATGTGGTTCCTTAAACATCACATCTCTGAATACCAGCATGGTTTTGTTAGATCTAGATCCACTAATACTAATTTATTATGCTTTACATCGGCTGTATCGAAATGTCTTGATAACCGTATTCCAGTAGATGCTATCTATACTGATTTTAGTAAGGCATTCGATAAAGTGGATCACTGTCTTCTTATTAATAAATTGGCTAATATGGGCGTGGGTGGAACATTGATAGGGTGGTTAAAATCTTACGTAGAAAACAGATCTTCCAAAGTGGTGGTTAACGGCTATTTCTCCGACAGTTATCTGGCTACTTCCGGAATTCCGCAAGGATCGCATTTGGGTCCGATACTTTTTAACGTCTTTATTAACGACGTCACTGAATGCTTCAAACACTCCTGCTTCTATCTATTTGCTGATGACCTAAAGATAATGAAGCCTATTCGGTGTAACTTAGACTCAGTAAAGTTCCAGGATGATATTAACAGACTCACAAAATGGTGCAAAGATAACAATATGGTCTTAAATGTTGGTAAGTGTCATTACATTCAATTCACTCGCAATAAAACTGCTTTAGTCAATAAATATTTCATTGAGGGAGATGAAGTAATGAAACTTACGAATATTCGCGACCTTGGAGTTCAACTTGACCCAGCGCTAAAGTTCGACTTGCACATCCTAAATAATGTCAAAAGATCTTTCAAGATGTTGGGATTTGTACTGCGAAACAGCAGAGATTTTAAAAGACCATCTACCAAGCTAAAGCTATTTAACTCTCTAGTTCGTCCTTTATTGGAATATAGTTCAGTGGTTTGGAACCCTCATTATGAGGTTTATACCAAACGGATAGAAAGTGTGCAAAAGAGATTTCTTTATCATTTGTGCTATGGAGACCACTTGGCTAAAGAACTGACCAGCTACACTGAAAGGTTACAACACTATAATATGGAAACACTAGCCAGTCGTAGAAAGAAGCTGGATTTCATTTTCCTTCACAAATTATTGAGCGGTTCGATAGACTGCAATGAACTTTTGGGCTCATTAACGTTCAGAATTCCAACTCGGCTTCCTAGGCACAACACGTTTGAACTTTTTTATATACTTGGCTCAAAAACAAATCTAGATCATTACGCCGCTTTATCAAGAATTTGTAGACAATACAATATCCTGTCTAAAACCACAAACTTAGATGTGACTCAGTCTTTGTACACATTTAAGAAATGTCTTAAAGAAATTTCATAATTAAAGTTACAGTTAATGTTTAATATTATTACTACAAAATTATATTTATTCCTATTATTGTTTCGGTTCGCACTTCTGTTTAGATTGTCAAAATTTAGTATTATATTTAATTTTTTGTTACTTTGTTGTTAATCTAGAGCATGCTGTGGTCTCCTGTAAGTGAAGGAGTACACCATCTAAATACTTTGTGTTGTTCTTTGTCAACGATCTGTGTATATCTTTTGTTGGAGATCCTAAATAAATAAATAAATAAATCCGTCGAGGAGTTCCAGTAGAAGTCATTGAAGTAGACCTTCAGGTCACTCCATCAAGTCCGGAGGTATAATCTCATCATAACTAACAAAACGAGCCCAAACTTGACACATCTAGTTCGATCCGTCGAGGAGTTCCAGTAGGAGTCACAGAAGTAGACCTTCAGGTCACTCCATCAAGTCAGGAGGTAAGATCACCTCATAACTAACAAAATGAGCCCAAACTCGGCACGTCTAGTTCGATCCGTAGAGGAGTTCCAGTAGAAGTCATAGAAGTAGACCTTCAGGTCACTCCATCAAGTCCGGAGGTAAGATCTCATCATAACTAACAAAACAAGCCCAAACTCGGCATATCTAGTACCATCCGTCGAGGAGTCCCAGTAGCAGTCACCGATGTAGACCTTCAAGTCACTCCATCAAGTCCGGAGATAAGATCTCATTATGACAGTTAATCAGTCTAACAAAGTCTGACCGGGTCTGACCGAATCTGTCTCTGTATTTGACCCTGAGTCTGACTCTTAATCTGACGGCGAGTAATGGACGATTCGTTGTCCGACCATGGACCATGCCCGGGTCGATGGCGCGTTGTGTTCCACGCGCGCCTCAAAGAGTGTCAGCACAATTTGCGGGAACCACTTTAGAGGGCTATACCCTGACGGGGTCGCGGGACTAAACGGGTACCTTGACCCCGGAACGTAAAAGGCTATTGAAGGATGCCGTGGATTTTAGTCAGTACAAGTCTGACAGTCCCTCCTGGCCTGCCCTGGGTGGGAGGATTCACTTGAGTTAGATTACTTTTGGCAAAAGTAGTTACTTTTTTGTAATCTGATTACTAACTACGATTAAAAGTAGTTAACTACATGTAGTTACGATTAAAAGTATAACTACTTTTGCCAAAAGTAATCTAACTACTAACTACATTTTGTAGTTAGTAATCTAACTACATTTTTCGATTACTTTATGTAGTTAGTAATCATGATTACTAACTACAAAATGTAATCGTAGTTATTAATCAGTAGTTAGATTACAAAATGCCCAACTCTGCTCACTGGAATAAGCCTGGTTTTAAGACGTTGTAATACCCCCACAGGTCAAATTACAGAATTTAAGATCAACAAGCGTATCACAGACTCGATTCCCGCACGGAGAAAATACACTCGAGAGCAATGAATCCGGGTCACTTAAAGAATCCTAAAAATCTCGGAAACTAAAAATGCTAGGTTAATGCAATAAATTGTATTTAATAGACAATGTAATACTCCTTAAATAAAGGTATTAAAACTTCTTAGTTATTGTAAAGTTATATCATAAAAAAATCAAATTTGAAAAAGGGCCACTTTCGAAGATGGAACTACGAAATTACAGCATTTGGTTTTGCTTTTGTTTGTAATCTGTCATTTATGTGGGTACATAAACCATGTTGATAGTGCTCTATATTCATTATTCAAGCTGAAATTATGTCGCTTACGCCTGAAGAATGCACCAGAATACTTACAATGCTGGAAACCGGCCGGAGTCAGCGCGATACAGCCAGGACTGTCGGTGTGTCGCTGTCAACAGTACAAAGAGTTCTCCGACGTTACGAAGAAACTGGTTCTAACCTACGCAGACCAGGAACGGGCAGAACCAGGTGTACCACAGCACGAGAAGACCGATACTTGGTGAACACCATGCTTCGAAATCGCTTTCTCACAGGAACTGAACTCACCAATCAGTTTCGACGCCTCGGAGGAAGTAACCCAAGTGCATGGACAGTAAGACGTCGGCTTGCTGAATTTAACTTAAAACCCCTTAGACCTGCAAACGGCCCTAAACTGGAGCGTGGGCATCGTATTTCAAGACTAAGATATGCCCAGAGCCACGTAAATTGGAGTATTGAAGATTGGTCAAAAGTTATGTTCTCCGACGAATCAAAATTTATGCTCTACAAGCACGATGGAAGACACAGAGTGTATCGAAGACCAGGGGAAAGATTCAAGCAAGCATGCATCGAAGAAAAAGTAGCCTACGGTGGTGGGTCTGTACTTGTGTGGGCCGGAATTTCTTCTGAAAGTCGCACAGAGCTGGTGATCATAGAAAACGGGACTTTAACTAGCGTAAGATATGTGGAAGAAATCCTCAATGATCACGTTGGTCCATTTATGGTCAATTTAGGTGAGGATGCTATATTTATGCATGACAATGCCCGACCTCATACAGGTAGGATTGTGAATGACTACCTTCAAGAGATGAACATTACTCGTATGGAGTGGCCAGCGCGCAGCCCGGATATCAACCCGATCGAGCATGCTTGCGACGAGCTAGGCAGATGCGTAAAACAACGAAACCCTCCCCCAATCACGCTTCGTGAGCTCAAAATTGCTCTCACAGAGGAATGGGAGAATATTCCCCAAAATCGTATAAGGAACTTGGTGTACAGCATGCCAAACCGCGTAAACGCAGTAATGGAAGCACGAGGAGGCAATACGAAGTATTAAAATTCAAGAAAATCGTAATAAAGTTCAAAAATTTCATGTTTCCTATTTTTTGTTTTAAGGAGAGATCAGCAGTTTTTTTCTTTATGTAATTTTGTGTTAATAAAATGTATGGTGACTCATATTTTTTTTACTTTCATTTGAGGAGTATTACATTGTCTATTAAATACAATTTATTGCATTAACCTATCATTTTTAGTTTCCGAGATTTTTAACATTCTTTAAGTGACCCGGATTCATTGCTCTCGAGTGTATTTGAATAATCAACAATTATTTGTTCCGGGTCTGAACGCTCGTGTATGTGAATTTACATGTTTATAAAAGTACCCATGATTCAAGAGAAATTCTTAGTGAAAAAACAGTAAAATCACCTTCATTAGAATAAAACTTTCAGGTGACAAAACCACCACCAGCTAAAAATCTATATTCTTTACCAATATTGTAAACAAGTAAAGTTTGATTTCTTGGTAAAAAACCTGGAATAAGTGAACCAGTTTAGATAGTTCTTTCACCAGTTGAAAGCTACCACTATATTTTAAAAGTCATTCTGTGTATGAAATATAAAACTCACAATCACTGCTGCACTGACAGAACTTCTCACAGAAGTTCTGTGACTGTAGACACGGACACATGTTGTCACACGGCTGGTTCGGGTGGTCGCACGGCGTGTAGTTGTAACTGGAAAATACAAAACAAAGTGTTTTACATAAAAAAAAACCACTGAAATGCTTTGACACAACCTTTATTTAATGACTTTACACGATTTTCTGGAGCATATTTATTTATTTTAATTATTTAAAACTTCATGCAACTCATTAAGTACTATGGACTGCCTGAGGCAGCATACACAATCATATTCATTCAGTATGGTGGTCTAAGGTGAAGGCCTTTGTTCAGCAGTGGACGTCTTCCTGCTGATAATGAATATGATGATGATAAGAAAAGTAAGGTCATACTTATGCTTGTACTAGCTACAGACCATCAAAGTGAACAACTTTATATCTTAGGAATTCCTGGATCGAATTAAAAAAATATTTTTGTGTTGGAGTGTCTATTTATCAAGGAGAGTTATAGGCCTATAACTCTGGAGAGAGAGTAAAACCACGGAGAACAGCTAGTATTTTATAATGAGTGAATTAATGAAGCTTTAGGTTATCTTACACATGATGCGAGGCGGAGTCCTTCTTGAGCTGTATCTTGCGGCAGTGCACGGACCACAGGCGATGTTTCTTCTTCTTCTTGCGCGGCGGAGTCAACTCGGCCTCCACGCGACATTCTTCTTGGCCGGTGTTGATCCAGTATGTGTACACCTGAAGATAGGGGGAGAAAAGAAAGAAATAGCTGTTTATAATACGAGATCCGGTAGAAGAAATATATACCGGGCCCTCATATGTTATTTGGTATATAATATACGCTAGATGCTCTAAACGACGATATATTGGTTATAGGTTGGTTTTCTAAATCGCGTACCGTCAATGTTAGTTTATAAAAATTGTCCTAAAATATTACAATTACAAATGTAACAATAGTAATCCTGTCAATGTTACAATTTGACAGGGTTAATCCTTGCAATGACCTCAAAGTTATGAATTTTAAAGACAGCTGTGTGGATTTCTTGCTTGGCTGTATTTGCATCGGTAAAAAATATTATAACAAAAAAATAACAGTGAATTATATCAGGCAACATAGCAGTGCAAGCAGGGGTTTTTTTTATAAAGCTGATGTTTCATTGGCTTAATGACTGAACGGATATGGACGAAATTTCACACAAGTAGTTATAGGGCAATACAAATACTGGCACGGATCTTGAGCGCTGACCTTCACCTGCGCAGAAGTGAGTTATTAGGACCCTTTG
The DNA here is from genome assembly GCA_950005045.1 of Agrotis exclamationis. Lineage (NCBI taxonomy): Eukaryota > Metazoa > Arthropoda > Insecta > Lepidoptera > Noctuidae > Agrotis > Agrotis exclamationis. The sequence goes on from OX465430.1 coordinate 1,146,322, forward strand.
GTAGATGAAGTGAGGAACGGGGGCGGGGAAAGTGTAGTGATTGTCCCGCGTAGCGTGCCGTAGCGCATCGCGTCATAGCCGCCACTCGGGATTCGTTGTTTTGTGCGTTTTATTTGTTTTATTGTGCGTTTCATTTGTCGATAAGTGTACGATGCGCAAAGCGATCCCCATTCTTACGCCGAGCGCTCAAGAACCGTGCCGGTATCTGTACGTTCGTAGAGGTCAAAATGTCCTACGGTAAGGCACTACGCTTTTCAGTGGGATATTTTCCGGCCTCCACCTGGTCAAAAAACTACAATAATGTTCGTCTAGTTTACCTGTTGGCAAGTCTTGGAGAGCATGACCTGAGCGATGGCGCAGTAGTTGGAGGGGAACACCTTGTGCAGAGCTCTAAACAGAGACTGGTCAGATCCCGTCCACTCAGAGTCTATGTCACCCACTGTCAAACCTGGAATATAATCATGATATTTTTACTAGCTATCATATTGTTACGTCGATCGAATTGAGACCAATCTATAAGCTTCTCGAAGGTTCCACAAGGTTCTCAACAATTCTACTGAAGATTGTCCTGGAAGTTTCTAGAAAGTTCTACACTGATCTAGATGTTTCGAGATAGTTCTGGAATATTCTGTGATATAGGACTGTGTAGAAGTCTTTGGATGTTTCGAGATGGTTCTGGAATATTCCAGAAGATATGGGACTGTGTAGAAGTCTTTGGATGTTTCCAGAACTTTCGACCATTTTCTAGAAACTTCTAGTGTGACCGGTCGTGGTATAAATACTCGACGACGTGATGACGCCCTGAGTCAGTTTGGTTTTGACTACTATCGAGGCGACTCGAAAGTGAACTCGAAGTAAAAATCTACAAGCGACTTTTTAGGACCAGCGCACACCGCTGGAGGCGCAGCGGAGCGCATTTTAAGAAAACAATTTAATATAAACCTTATCTACCTTGATATACGGTCGCGCGCATTCTCTTGTGGTAGCTTGATGGCGCTCCGAGCACCGTGTCCGAATTTATTCTAATATTGACCGTATATCAAGGTAGTTAAGGTTTATATTAAATTGTTATCTTAATGTGCGCCCCGCTGCGCTACCAGCGGTATGCGCTGGGCCTTAGTGTGTGTTTTAGTGGTGAATAGTGTTGAGTAGTTTTAAGCGTTTGTTTTAATTAGTGATTTGTGTGTCATTAAAGAGTATTTGGTTTTAATTGGTGTTGATTAGTTTATCCCCTACCCAGCTCGTAACAATATTATTTCTTTCCACTTACCTAAAGCGTTGTAAGCCGGTTCAGCAGACCCCTCGCCGTTCGTCTTGAGCTGTCCGTTACTCCAGTTGCTGTTGCTGGAGTTACTGTTGCTGCCTACAACACAAACTGTCCATATAATTAGTATCTTGTGACAAATACTGATTGAAGTTTATATCATACTATACGTACCGCCAAATAAGCCTGGAATAAAGGTCATTGATCCTAACAATGCATCGTTCGAATTTCATACTACCTTCGTTCGAATTTCAAAATAAAATATAAGGTCAAGGTTGCCTCTTACCACGATACGTTTGTTTTGATCGTGTTACGACACTTTCTTTACATTTTTTCGAATGGTTTTGAAATATTGGAATACATAATTGGTACACGGGGGTCAACGAATTTTATTCCAGACTTATTTGGCGGGGACTATAGCTGTTCCCCGCGGTTTCACATCTGCTGCTCGTCTCTTACTGGTCGTAGCGTGATGTTATAATAGTCTACAACCTTCCTCGATTAATGGAATATCAATCACAAAAAGAATTTTTCAATTCGAAACAGTAGTTTCTGAGATTACTGAGTTCAACCAAAGAAATTCTTCAGTTTTATAATATGAACAATATAGATTTAAAGCTTATTATCGCGAAAAATTAACGAATGTTGGTGGATGGAGAAGAAGAGGAAGGCCAAAGAAAAGATGGATGGATTGTATAAGGAATGAGGAATGATTTGAAAGCAAAAGGGGAGAATGGAAGATAAAAACGTGTTGCGCCAACCACAAGTAAAATGGGATAAGGGCAGGACATGATGATATCGCGAAAATTAATGACATTTCCCGTTAGTGTGGCATAAGCATTAATGATTAATTTCATCACTTATTTTACTACTGATACTGCTAGCCTACAAAATCCCTCTGCTGCGCAAAGGCCTCTCCCATAATTATTTTGACTAATTTTAATCATTATCATCATCGTCAGCCGGAAGACGTCCACTGCTGAACATAGGCCTCCCCTTTAGATCTCCACATATACCGGTTGGAAGCGACCTGCATCCAGCGTCTTCCGGCGACCTTTACAAGGTCGTCTGTCCACCTCGTTGGTGGACGTCCTACGCTGCGCTTGCTCGTCCGCGGTCTCCACTCTAGCACTTTTCGACCCCATCGGCCATCTGCTCTGCGAGCAATCTAATTTTAATAGTCATCAGTAAATTAATTAGTAATTGCTTACCTTTCTGGAATCTGTTGCTATCATTGCTGTCCTCTGAAGAGGCGTCGTTGGGTGAGTCGATGGCGTGTGTCTTGCCCTTGTCTTCTTCACCCGCCGCTTTCTCGCGAGCTAGTTTCTCACGCATGCCTTCCTGTGTCAATAATAATAATAATACTGTATAGCATTATAATTATCGTGACGAGCTCGTTGCTAAATAATTACAGCCGCACAGGCCGATCTTCCCGGTTAAGCCACACTTGCCGAAGTTGGTCTGTGGATGGGTGACCATCTGTCATAGCGAGTTTCCTCCGTGCCTCGGAACGCACGTGAAGCCGTTGGTCCCGGCTGTCATTTGTAGATCTTTGACAGATGTTACTTGATGTTAGTAGGTATGTTAGCTTGACCTTGGTCTAATATTAATTAATGTATGCATGTGGAGTTCACCTATAAGTGATTGTTACACTTTAATACTATCAATAAGCATGTGTTTTTAAAATGAAATTGTGTAAACAATTGTTGGTGAACCTTTTATAATAAAATAAAATAAAAAATGTTACTATTAGTCAGAAGCTCATAAGTCTGACAACCAGTCTTACCATGGGGTATCGTATTAACCAGTTACTGAGTTGTGGCCATCCACAACATGGAGCGACTGACTATCGGACCTCCATAGGTCCGATAGTCAGTCGCTCCATGTAAAATACTGACATTCAGCTGCATCTGGTTAGACTGGAAGCCGACCACAATATAGTTGGGAAAAGGCTAGGCAGATCATTATATCATGATCTTTATCGTCAGGACAAAGTTTGTATGAAATAAAGTTTTCAAAATATCCAGGGTGAGGTCGATAATTTGAAACCAAGTAAAGCCGGGACTGGTCCCTAAGTAAATTCAAAATGGAACTTACCAAAAGCATGTAGCAACTGGAGCCGCATGGCTCAGAGAACGGCTTAAGGTCAGGCCCCTTTCTCTTAGTCAGGTTGGGTCCCGGGTGACACGCTTGTAAACCTGTACCATTTTAATGACAGAAGTATTAAAATCACATAGTTTTACAAAGCAATATGAAAATGAGCAGATTTTTCGTTTTGAAACAATTCTGATACTGACAAAATTTAAATGATTTTTTTTAACAAAAAATATTTTACTTTAATATTTATATTGGAATCAATAAATTTTGGAATTAAAATTAAACTGATACTTATAGAAAAATGATTCGTAACATTCGTGACGGAAAAAAAAAATTTGAAATTGATGAAGGCTGTGATAAAACGATTTTATATTATGTAAATGAATAGTTTTTTAAGTACGCAAAATGAAGCGCCTATGATATTTTTTTATTTAAAAGTTAACGTAATAACTTTAAAGAATTAGTGAAAAGTAAAGTGTATAATCTTATACATAAATGGATAAAATAATATGCATGATACATGAGCAAATAAAAGCATAATATTTTGGGACATTTGCAATAATAACTTGAACTCTATAATATAAAAAAAATGTTATAAGTTAAATAATAATTTGACACAGTTGTGATAATAATAATTCATATTAATATTTCATAAAATTCATACATTATATTGTGATAGAAAAATAATAAATGGTTAATAGTGCAATATATAATTATTTTGGGTATTTTTTTCCTAGAGATGTTCAAACGGCAGAGTTTTAAGCATAGAGATAATCGCAAGTCAGAATTGAATTTGTCTCGCAATTCGACTTGATATATTTATGGGCCCAATATAAAAGTATATAAAGTAACAAAAAAAAAACTATCTTTAATCTCACAAGAAGAAAGCGGTTGGTTTGTTTTTTTTTTAAACATTGGTGGTTTTTTTTTATACTATAAAATAGTATCATAAAGATTTATTCGTGAGATTTTTTAAAAGGTACATCTCTAGTTCTTCATGTTAAATTCGAGTTATATTTTTATTCCATAGTGTTGGGTAAGAGAACAATAGCATAAATAATAATAATAATATCGATGGTGATGGTAGTCGGTACGGCCTTACCTGCCGTTTGACCTCCTGCGCGCAAACAGAACAACAAACACTAGTCAGCCCTAGGAATACACAGCTTAGCGTTATACTTATACTAGATATTTAGTGCTAAAACTATAAATAAATTAAGTCACATTAACTTTGGGACCTTGAGTATTTAACTCAGAAATAAATACTTAAAAAATGGAATTATAAGAGGGGTATTCGTAGTCTAGCATTACTATTTTTCAAACGAATCACGATTAGTGCCAGTCTTTACAAATTTACACCCAAAATCTGGCAGAAAACTATACTTTACATCTAAAGTCCGGTTGCAGAGCAGGAAGAATTTCGTTCATTGACCTTTTTACCTACTGACAGTGATCACAAACATTTTTCTATTAAGTAAAAAAACTTTTTCAAAAAAAAATGTAACCGCCTTCAAAAACAACCACAAAAAAGGGTAAAATAACCTATAAAATAACTTTTCTTTCAGAAGTCGCTGCCTTTATTTTTTATCATTTCATTGTCTTTTTTGCCACCGACTTCTGAAAGAAAAGTTATTTTGTAGGTTATTTTACCCTTTTTTGTGGTTGTTTTTGAAGGCGGTTACATTTTTTTTTGAAAAAGTTTTTTTATTTTACTCTTTTTAGTTTAAATATTCAGCCCAAATTCTTGTCAAACAAATCATTCTCTTACATGTGCACTAAAATTTTGTAATCCGTAGCACCGGTAACAACATCGCTCACGTGCACAATAAGCTAATAAAATTCCCTAAGTATCTCAAAAACTACTGAACCGATTTTGATGAAACTTGCAGTATTCCGTAAGTTAAACAATAACTAGTACAACAAAAGAAAGAATTACTTAAATTGGACTTGTAGTTCCGAAGATATGCGAACACAAACTAAATCAGTCGATGCTTACTCCTTACTGTTAAGGAGTTGTACCTTCCATCATCAGCTCAGCTACATGAGATGATGATTATCATACGCAAGTACTTAAATTACTTCATAAAATTTGCGAAAAACGATGTGCGGGCCTATAAAATTTGAGGGTTGCCCTCGATTTCCCCGGGATCCCATCATCAGATCCTGACCTGATGATTATGGGACCACTTGGGAAGTATACCCTTTCAAACAAAAGAAAAATTTTCCAAATCGGCCCAGGCGTCTTCGAGAAATCGGGGAACATGCATAAAAAAAAAAAAAAAAAAGATTCCGACGAATTGAGAACCTCCTCCTTTTTTTGAAGTCGGTTAAAAATAGCCGGTGACGTCGCAAGACGATCTCCGGCCACCATAGACGTGGGCATGCGGGCGGCGAGTAAAGGGCAACTCGCTGCCCGACCATGGACCATGCCCGGGTCGACGGCGCGTTGTGTTCCACGCGCGCCTCAAAGAGCGTCAGCATGATGACGGGGCCCCCCTCTAGAGGGCCAAAGCCTGCCGGGGTCGCGGGACTTATCTCATTACCGTGACCCTGGACCATAAAGGGCTATCGAAGGACACCGTGGATTTTAGTCAGTACAAGTGTGACAGTCCCTCCCGCCCTGCCCGGGGTGGGAGGACTCATTTGATGATTTTACCAAGCAAAAAAAAAAAGTAAATAAGCCGGTATGAGAATATGCGGTTATGCATACTATCTGTAAAAGGTTTACAATCCCTGAGGACGGCGGCCATTGCATGTGTGCAAGCGAGACTCATTATGGCGGACATCTGTATTCAATCGGGTAATTCCCATTGACACCGGTTCGACGCGCGTGGCAGCCGTGTGTGTGCAGGTCAGCGCAGGGCGAAGTTTCATCGTGATGTCGGTTTACATGCCGACTCAAGATGTGAATAATCTGCCCTTGTTTACGGAATGCCTCGGTGTTATCAGTGCAGTTATCGAAAGTAGTGATGTGGAAAGTGTGTTAGTCCTCGGTGATTTTAACGCTGACGTTTCGCGCCCAAATAGTTTATTTGGAAGTGAATTACTGGAGTACTGTGATGATCAAGACTGGTTATGTGCGGACATCAATTTACTCGGTATGCTGTCAAATACCTACACATACTTAAGTGACTCACATGGCACCACAAGTTGGCTAGACCACTGCGTTACCACCTCCGCGGGCTTTAGTATGATTGATAGTATTTGTGTATTAAATGATGTTTACTATTCGGATCATTTTCCATTATTGGTCAAATGTAATATAGATGTAGTGTTGCCAAAAACAGATACAAAGCATAATCTGTTAGTAAATAAGGTTATTTGGGGACAAAGAACGTATGAACAAAACTGTAAATATGCAAAACTTTGTAATGAATTTGTACAGTCCTTTAGCTGCTGGTCTGATTTTTCGTGTAATGGAACCTATTGTAAAGATCCTCATCACTGTTGTTTAATTGATAAATGTTATAAACAAATTGTAAACATAATGTCTAGGGCTGCCAAGTTATCCTATCAGGGAAAATCGTTCATTAAAAAAACAACCACAAAAAAGGGTAAAATAACCTACAAAATAACTTTTCTTTCAGAAGTCGGTGCCTTTGTTTTTTTTAATTTCATTGTTTTTTTGCCACCGACTTCTGAAAGAAAAGTTATTTTGTAGGTTATTTTACCCTTTTTTGTGGTTGTTTTTGAAGGCGGTTACATTTTTTTTTAAAAAGTTTTTTATTTTACTCTTTTTAGTTTAAATATTCAACTCAAATTCTTGTCAAATAAATCATTATCTCTCAAGTGCACAATAAGCTAATAAAATTCCCTATCTCAAAAACTACTGACCCGATTTTGATGAAACTTGCAGTATTCCGTAAGTTAAACAATACTTAGTACATCAAAAAAAGAATTACTTAAATCGGACTTGTAGTTCCAGAGATATGCGAACACAAACTAAATCAGTCGATGCCTTATCCAAGCCGTTGAGGAGTTGTACCTTCCATCATCAGCTCATCCACCTGAGATGGTGATTATCAGATGCAAATACTTGAACAGTTTTAGAAAATATATGAATATGGTACTATGTGCCTATAAAATTTGAAGGTTGCCCTCGATTTCCCTGGGATTCCATCATCAGATCCTGACCTGATGATCATGGGACCAATTGGAAAGTATACCCTTTCAAACAAAAGAAAAATTTTCCAAATCGGTCCACGCGTCTTCGAGAAATCGGGGAACATACATAAAAAAAAAAAAAAAAAAAAAAAAAAAAAAAAGATTCCGACGAATTGAGAACCTCCTCCTTTTTTTGAAGTCGGTTAAAAAGAGAACGATAGTTGGATGGAACTATCATGTGCGGGAGTGTCATATGGAGGCTCGGCAGAGCTACACATTGTGGAATTTAAATGGTCGCCCCTCACAGGGAAAAATGTATGATGACATGATTCGTAGTAAAAAGGTTTTTAAAAATAAAATAAAATGGTGTCAGTCAAATGAAAATAAAATAAAAATGGATATTATAGCCACTCACAGATACAATAAGCAGTTCGGAAAGTTCTGGAATGAGACAAATAAATTAAATTATAAAGCTAGTGTGCCAGTTAATATAAATGGTTGCAATGACCCAGGTGTTATTGCAAATATGTTTGCAAAACAATTTAACCCTGCTACCGTGTCTACGGCGGCAAATAGCGTGAGTGTGGACAGCGTGGCCAGTGGTGAGCCGGCGACGCCTCCGCCACGGTTGAGTGAGAAATGTGACCATGATACCAGCAAGTTGCACGTCACTGCTGAGGAGCTGTATCTTTGTGTAAAAAGTAAAAAAAAAAAAAAAAAAAAAAGTATGAAACGCGGTAAGTCGCCGGGCCACGACGGGCTCAGTGTCGAACACTTTATGTACGCCCCTAAATCTCTATTTATTAGAATTTCTGAACTGTTTAATGCATGTGTTGACCATGGCTACTTACCAGATAGTTTCTTAAGGACCATAGTCGTACCAATTGTAAAGAATAGAACGGGTGATGTGTCCAGTATGTCTAATTACCGCCCTATATCCTTAGCGACCATATTTTCTAAGATTTTTGAACGCTTAATTATTTCTCATTTAAGTGAAAATAATTTCCCTATAAATAATGCACAATTTGGTTTCCGAAAGGGCATGTCGACTGATTTGGCTATCTTTACCTTAAAGAATACAGTGTATAAATACCTACAAAGAAACACGAGTGTATATGCGTGCTTCCTAGATCTTAGCCGCGCGTTTGATACTATCAATTATAAGTTACTATGGGATAAGTTGAGAAATCCAGATTCCAAAGTGCCATCAAGAATTGTAGATCTTCTGGAATATTGGTATGCAAATCAATGTAATCAGGTTAAGTGGAATAGTGCCCTCTCGGATACGTATAAATTGACGTGTGGCGTGAGGCAGGGTGGTCTCACCTCACCGATTTTATTTAACATGTATACTAACCAGTTGATTGAGGAACTGAGCAGTACCCGAGCCGGTTGTCGTATTGGTGATGTATCTGTGAATAATCTCAGTTATGCGGACGACATGGTTCTGCTCAGTCCCTCAGCCAATGGGTTAAGGAGACTTGTTGCGATTTGTGAGAAGTATGCTGCGGAACACTTTCTCACCTATAACGTAAAAAAATCGGAGGTTATGATATTTAAAAGTGGTAAAGGTCCTGATAATATCTTACCGATTAACTTGTGTGGAACTGCTCTGAGCATTGTAAATAAATTTAAATATCTTGGTCATATAATTAGGGATGACTTATCAGACGATGCTGACCTGGAACGACAGAGGCGTAGTATCGCATGTCGAAGCAACATGTTGGCTAGACGCTTTGCTTACTGCTCTAACCAAGTCAAAGTGACTCTGTTTACGGCATACTGTCAGTCGTTCTACACAAGTCAACTCTGGTACAGGTACACGAAGTTTGCTTACAACACTCTTCGTGTACAATATAATAACGCCTTTAGAGCTATTCTAAAGTTACCCTGGCGGTGTAGTGCGACTGGCATGTTTGTTGACAGCAGGGTTACTGATTTTTACGGGCTGATGAGGAGACTCAGGGCGTCTTTCCAAACTCGACTGTGTGCATGTGAAAATCTTTTAGTTACTGAAATATTGAATTGTGTGTACCTAGTAAGACCAGAATTAGTGTACATTATGTTGTGAAGTATGGTTTTAATATGCTGATCTCGATTGAACTGTGATTTTAATTTCTGACTGTTATTTTTATTTTATTTTATAATTTTAATTTTTGAATTTTCTTTTTGTTGTTGTTAATTTTAATTTAAATTCTGATTCTGATTGTAATGTTGATTTAATTTTAGTTCTATTTTGTTTATGCGATGATGTTTGTAATTTTTTATTATGTGTAATGAAATTGATATGGGTTCATGCCTGAAATAAACTATTATTATTATGGTTTCAAACTTTCGTTTTTCTCAGGTTAATTTATCCTGGTATTTATAGAATCTCACGGGTGTGAACCAAGGCGAGATCCTAGTTATCTGTTTGTGGTTGTAAATCATTTTGTACTACTGTGGAATTACTATCTAAGTCTAGTTGTAAAAATTTTCTGACTATTCGGCAAGTGTTTAGTATGGCGGCTTTTTGTAGTGTGAGATATGTGTATTTAGACAGATTAAGTGTATTAAAACTATTGAAAATTTGTTTCGGAATAACACCTGTTGTTGATATAACAATTGGGACTATTGTGACTCTATTCATTTTCCAAACTCGAGTAATTTCCTCTTGTAGTTCTGTATATTTCCTGATTTTCTCTGAGATAGTTTTTTGTATGTTATTAGTGTTAGGGACTGCAATATCAATTATATATGTGTGTTTATTTTCTTTGTCAACAAGTGTTAAGTCCGGTCTGTTGTTGTAAATGGTGTGATCAGTAATTATCGCTCTGTCGTAATACATTTTGTAAAATTGATTATCCAAAGTAGCTTTAGGTGAGTACTTGTAGTATGGTGTGTATGGGTCCTGCATGAGATTAAGTTTGATTGCGAGTTTCTGGTGTATGATGTTAACTAGTTGATTATGTCTGTGGGTATAGTCGTTTTGAGTTAGTGTGCTACAAGCTCCTGTGATGTGTTGTATTGTTTCAGGTTTACTGTGACATTTTCTACATAAATCATTCCTTACTGTACTATCTTTAATAATGTATTTACGGTAATTTTTAGTATTGATGACTTGGTCTTGAATGGCTAACATAAACCCTTCTGTTTCCGGAAATAGTTCGCTTAGTTCCAGCCACTTGTTAGAAGCTTCTTTATCAATGTGTGTTTGGTGTAGATCGTTGGGATGTCTTCCATGCAGTTCTTTATGCTTCCACTTTCTAAGTATCTCTTCTATATGTCTCGCTTTATCTATTGTCTCAGTATTGCTATCTTCGCTAAGGTTTAGTGGTGTGTATTGTTTATCTATTTCTGTAATTGTTTTGTGTAGCTGACTATCGTTTTTCTTTCGCATGAAAAATTGTTTGAGGTTTATGACTTGTCTTTTATGAAGATGTGATATTTCAATTAATCCCCTGCCGCCTTCTTGTCTGGACAATATAACTCTCTCTATTGCTGATTTGGGATGATGATATCTATGTTGTGTCAGTGTGGTTCTTGTTTTGACTTCGAGTGCATGTAGTTCTGTGTTAGACCATTTTATGACACCGAAAGAATACGTGAGTACGGGTACTGCGTAAGTATTAATTGATTTGAATAAATTTTTACTTGACAGATGCATTTTGCATAATGAATGTATTCTACTACTATATTCTCTTTTTAGCATATCTTTAATAGTTCTATGTTCTAATAGTCGTGCTTGGTTATATCCTAAATATTTGTAAAGTTCTTCATCTTTCATCGCTTCAATGACTTCATCAGTGTCTGTTGAGTAATTCCCTTCTATAATCTTGCCTTTCTCTATATTTAATTTTCGGCATTTGTCTAGTCCAAAATCCATCCTTATATCTTTCGAAAATGTTGATGTTATGTTTAATAAGCTATGTAAATCTGCATTTTTATTAGAATATAGTTTTAGATCATCCATATAAAGTAAATGTGTTATTTGGTGCAATATTGATCTACCTTCTTTAATATCAAAACCTAATCTAGAGTCAATCAATGCTCGCGAGAATGGATTTAGGGCTAAACAAAACCATAGCGGGCTTAATGAGTCCCCTTGAAAAATGCCTTTTTTAATTGCTATTTCTTCTACGGATATATTTGTTGTATTAGTTTGTAATTTAAGTGTAGTTCTCCAGGATTGCATAGTATTTTCGAGAAAATTTATAATAGTTGGGTTGATTTTATAGATTTTTAGTACGTCAATTAACCATGAGTGTGGAACGCTATCAAATGCCTTTTTATAATCTATGTATGCTATGTATAAGTTTTTCCTAGTCCTCTGTACATATTTTAGAATAGTGGAATCGATAATTAATTGCTCTTTACATCACATATGCCCGCGTCTACATCCTTTTTGTTCCTCAGTTAAGATATTGTATTGTTCGGTGTGTTTGATAATTTTGTTTGTGATACATGATGTTATTATTTTGTATAAGGTTGGTAAGCAAGTGATTGGCCTATACTGTGACGGATCCTGGGTTTTATTTGATTTAGGGATCATGTATGTAATTCCTTTAGTTAGGAAACCTGGGATATTTTGGTTGCCTTTCAAAATATCGTTAATTTGTTCTGCTAACGTACTGTGAAGTGAATGAAGTCGTTTAAACCAAAAATTATGTATACGATCTATTCCTGCTGCTTTCCAGCTATGTGTTTTATTTATAATTGTTTTAATTTCGAGCGTATCTATATCTTCAAATGGCATTTCATCTATTGTTTCTGACCTATCAATTTCTTCTTGTATCCATCCTGCTTCTTTGTTATGACTACTGCTATCTGACCAAATCCCTTGCCAAAATGCTCTTAAGGACTCTTGAGATGGAGGGTTAGTGATAGTTGTATCGTTACCTTTAAGTTTTCTATAAAATTGTTTCTCACTTGTTTTAAATAATCTATTATTATCTTTTCTTTCTTTCGCTTTTTTGTATCTTTTTAGCCTATGGCTTTTAACTAAAAGTTTTTGTTTTAATGTGTCTAAGTGATCTTCTATTGTTTTGTTATAATTTCCATGCGAACTGTGTTGTCTAGTATTTTTCATTATTTGTTTTACTTTTTCTCCTAATTTTCTTGATGTATTACCGCTTTTATATTGTGTTAGCCTATTTATGTCTTTTCTTAGTTGATCTATATCTGACTCTAACCTTTGTTTCCACGGTGGATCTTTCTTGATTCTGTTATCTCTTTTATTGGTAGTTCTATCTATATTTATTTTTAATTTAAAGTGAGCTGCGATTGTTATAGCTATAGAGTATATTAAAGAATGTGTGTCGCTTAAGTTTTCTAGTGATGATAGTTTGTGGGGTATAATTTTTTGATTGAATATAGTAATAATATTTGATAATTGACGAGATTGTCTCATTCTTGGTAATAATGGTCGGCATGCAGGGTCCATTCCATTGTATTTTAACATATTGGTTTCTAAATTGTTACTTAATGTATCTATTAAGGAAGGGTCGACCTCACCATTATTTTGTATTTGCAATAATTCGGAATTATCTGCAATAGGTTGGTTGCTGTGTTGTGAGTTTATTATGGATTCTGTTGCAAAATATTCAGTGCTTGACAATGTGTCTAGTTCTAATTCTTGTGTAGTGTTAATGTGTTGTGTCATACTTTCCTCTTCCTCTCTTTTAAGTTGTTCTGCTATTTCATATTTAATTCTATTTAAAATGTCATCTGATAAAAGTTTATTTCTGATAATGACTCGTCTTTGGTCTGCAACTCTCTGTTCTGTAACATTAATATCTGGATATTGTAATTTGAAATGTTCATGTAATCGTGTGCAGTACATAGTTTTGTCCTCTTCAAGTTTAGTAATGTGATAGTAGGTGCGCATGATGAATATGTTCATATCTTCAGTCCATTTCATGCGCACTCTGGGTTTACCCGCTTTGGTGGTCGCAGGCTGAGTAGCTGACGCCGCCTGCGAAACATCCAAGACGGGGGATGTAACTGCTCTACTGTCAATGTCTTGTCTGTCTGTCAGTTCGGCTGTAGTATTTTTATCGGGGAGAACCCGCCTGCTCAGTCCCCCACCGCCGATGGATCGTATGCTGAGACACCCAGCATCGGCCCCAGGTGTGCCCCGACGATTGCCCTCGGGTAGCGGTCCTATACGTATTTTCTTTGATCTAGTCTCCATGTTAAATGGGTTTCCAGAGCCACGTTAGCCACGCCAGTAATATTTCAGTCGTGTGTCCGCCCCCCACGTGATAAGATGTTCGATCAGGACGTGTGGTTGTTTTAGGGGGCTTATTATTATTATTATTATATTTACGGAGTGACAGAGACAGGTTATAATAGGTCATTGTACGAAATTCCTCCTGTACCCATACCATGAGTTGTCATTACGATACTCGATCATCGATATTGACCGTGTTTGTCGCTCTCATTGTCCCGCTACAAGGTTGTATGAACTCTCAACCAAGAGCGCCAAACGCGGTCGATGCGTATGATCGAGTATCGTAATGACAACTCATGGTAGAGGCTCTGTTCTGCGACCGTACTTTACCTACTTAACTACCATGTCAACAATATAAATGAAAGTGAACTCACGATGTAGAAAGCAGTCGTATTTGAAGCACCGTCGACAGAAGAGCGTGTGGAAGGAGTGCATGGTCTGCTCGCGAGACACTGACTCAGCGAGAGGACCGTCGATGTTGGGAGTACACTCCGGGGGGAGGGCGTTCGGGTCGCTGCGGGACGTCAGCTCTATGTATCTGGGAAATATACATGGAAGTTGTTAAAGGTATGATCTCGATTTTTCAACACCACCCACGATACAGGAAGAAACTCCTAGTGTGGAGCAAAGTTATTCTAAAAAATAAAAATTGAAAGTTAGGTTATTATCACTGAACCCAGTTATCATCATAGGTCGGAATTAGGTAGAGTTATTCATGTACTTACACTGATTTCATACAGCGAGAGAATGAAGTGGATATGCCCCAAATCCCGGAATTACTTTCAAAGAGCAGAATTAAATAAAAAGTTACTTACTTCACACAATTTATTTGTCTAATCTCTGATGTTTTTATTATTATTATTTATTTGTAATACTGTTTTCCACAGAAGATTTAAGATCCATTATTAATATCATGATTTCGATGCAAGTACTAAAATCACTCTACCTAATTCCGAACTCTGGTTATCATGCAGCAGAGTACATAGTAAGGTGGACCACAAGATCAACATAACTAACACAACTTACTTCTCTCTCAATTCCTGAGCCGTTCCCTTATCAGGGAACTGAATGCTGATAGCTTGAAATATGGTGAATATAGGGAACTGCTTATCATTGAGTGCTTTCTTATCACTATCCTTTTTTAATTCTTTATCTTTCTCTTTTTCCTTGCTTGCTTCTTTCTGTAAAACGGAGGTACTTTAAAATAAAAATAATAAAAATATTTTAAATATTGAGCCACAAGGCAATAAACCCCACCTGATTAAATTCTCCTTCCGTCTTTGTACAGTTGACTACACATCCATGGAATCATTTGAACATTGAACATGACACCATAAGAGCGATTTTCAGATCAAGTGTTATCATGACCATGCAGTGAACTGTACTAGCAATACAATAAGCGAAGGCTCACCTCTACATCTTTATCCTCCTTTGGTATTTCCGGATCCTTGAATTCGTCAGCTATTTCATCTTTAGACTGGAAGGGCATCACAGGTACCTGTTTAGTATACATGTATCAATAAAACAATCCATCTTACTTCAATCTCCTTTTTCTTCCTTAAATCTCTCCCCTGACGCTCCTTCCCTCGTTTCTTCTTGACATAGAGCCTCCTCTGTGTACCTAGTTAAATATTACATGCTTAAAAAGAGGTTTTAAGTGGTACTTACTGCTTTTTCTTCTTTTGAGTTTCGGGACTCCCTGCGGTCTTCAGTTGATTTTTCTTTAGCCACCTGGGGAGAATTACATGTATCAGGAAAGTATACTCCTCTAGTCGTAAATTGGGAATGTGAACACCAATCAGTATAAATTGGTCACGAAGAGTCCATAAAAGCGACATTTACGTCATTTCTAACAATCTCAAGACCATAATATTTTATCTTTGCCCTCTGGTAGTTTCTCTCGTATTTTGGGTGAGTTTAAAACATCCCGACTAGGTTTTCCAAATATTCGATGTTTGATATTCGAATTTCTAAAAAGAGAATATTCGAATAATTGTGTTTTTTTTTTCTAATCCAGAGTCGGAAAAACTATTTGTGAACCCACAACGACATCCAGCGCAGCAGGCAATCACTCAGCTACCGAAGTCAAATTAATTAATGCATCCTTAAATTTCGAGTCTGCTAATTTCTCGACTTTTTGGTCAATAGGTGCGTCCACATAGAACGAGCAGCCTCGCGAGGTATTTGCTGCGCGAAGCAGCTCGGTTAGTGTGGACGTGTCTCTGCCGAGGAAAGTGCGCGTGCTGCCGCGGGCGATCGATCGTATATTGTTTCGTGCCTCGGTCGAGAAACAATTGCGCATCCAAACAGAGCAAGCAGCTTCGCGAGGAATTTGTCGCGCGAAGCAAATGCCTCGCGAGGCTGCTCGCTCAGTGTGGACGCACCTAATCAAAAGTCAGTTTGGTGAATCCTACTTCCTACTAATATTATAAATTGTGAAAGTTTGTTTGGATGGATCGATGTTTGTTACTCTCTCAGGCAATAACTACTGAACGGATTTGGATGACATTTGGTACACACATAGTTCATAACCTGGATTAACACGTAGAATAGTTTTAATCCCAATTCTATGTTCCCGTGTGATAATTTTCGAGTTGTAGCAGACGGAGCCGCTGGCAACAGCTACTAAAATATAAATACATATTTAATACAAATAATTGAGTGTAACTTACTCCTTTCTCTTTATCCTCCTTAGAGTTTCGAGCTTCTCTATCTTTACGGTCTAATATTCCTTTTTCTTTCGCCAAGGCCTGGAATGACATCATTCTATTCTAAAGGAACTTATAATAATGGTATTTAAAACCTTTTTAAACTTTCTGCCAATTTCTAGATATCTAAAATCAATCAAATTTCTAGATATATAATAATCTAAAATATTTAGGTAAAATATTATTTTAGAGATAGATTTTAGTCTCACAAAGCCAATTTACGCGAATGACAAGTTTTGTTTTGGCAAGCTGTAGCAGTGGCAAACGCTATACTATTGGACACAAAGAGATGTTCTAGTTATTAAACCCAGTGTGAAAAGTGTTATTGGACTTCTCCCTGCCGAATTTCTGAGTAGTAGCTCTGGAGTTTGAATGTTAAATCTCTTACTTCTTTCTCCTTTTCCTCCTTCGAGTTCCGTGCCTCCCTTTCCCGGCGCTCCTCAGCCACCTCCTCCTTAGTCTGAAACGCCATGAGCGCGTGCACCAGGTCCACGAACAACTGGTCGTCTATGAAACCCCCTTCTTTGTCACCTGTGTAATAGTTCGACATTGTCTTGTTACCATTTAGTACTTCAGTTATTTGATCTACGACAGCGGAGGAGATATCTCGCGTCCGGGCCTGGTCCTGGCCATAGCCTAGTACTGAGCGAGAGGACAGGGGACGCGGTAGAGCGAAGGAGGAGGTTGAATGCGAGAGAGAGGTAATCCACCTGCTCAAACCCTCCTCGCGCGGAGGTGCTCAGGGCGACGGGGATGGCGAGACCACCGGTTATAGTAAGCGCGTGTTTGCGGACGGCAACTAATGTGTAGGTCGCGAAGGAGCACGGTGGTTTTTCGTCAGTACGAGTCTGACCTGACCCTTCCGCTCCCACAAGATTGGGTGGAGGACGAGGACGCTATTCCATGCCAAAAATAGTTTACAATACAATATTATTTGTGCAATTATTACAAGAGGCAAGTAATTTCTAAACTATTCTCTGACTTGGATTTTCTAAAATAAATACGATGAATTCTGTCAAATTTTTCTTCTGGATATATTTGCCAGCAAAATTTTTGCAGCCAAAAATATTTGTGACAAAAAGTGTGAATAAAAGTATTTTATAAAGCTTTATGTGCATGAACGAGTTCTAAAAGTAGTGAATATCGTCTATGAAGCACGACAAGCGTGACTGTGTGAGTGCGAAGGCCTATGAGGTGTACAGAATACTGATAATTGTGATATATTTTCTCTTAAATCTAAGCATATTTTTGTACTTAATTTTACTTTTAAACATCTATGTTAAATGAATATTACTTTCTTTAATTAATGAATATAGCATAAACCAGAGAAATGTACCAATTTTGCTAGAATGAATTCTGCTGTAGGTAATTTCTGTGATTCATGAATTCTTAATAATATTGTTCTATCTCTATAAGCATAGATGTGTGCACCACACACCAATGTGTATTAAATTCATGTGGTTGTCTGTGGACAGAGCCATTGTTCATTTTAAACTGTGATTGTGGTGATATTGAATGGATATTTTGAGCCGTGCCAAACTTTGGCTACAGTCTACAAGTCAAAGTATGGGCATAAACAATATCACATTGCAGATACAACAACTTTACTTGATTGCCATGTAAATTAGCAAGTGTAAGTGTTTGACAGAAATGTTAATAATATTACACCCGCTAGTGTGGAAAAAGTAAAGTCTATCAACAAAATTATATGGTTTTTATAAAGACATTGATAGAGACAACATCAGCAGTTAAGATTGTTTTGAAAACTAAAACACAATCAACAGATAAAAAAATCTGGTATTGCATAAGCATAGTTTCCATAGCTAATAGGCCAGACATATTGGAACTTTTTGCTATTGATATGTTATAGTTGTATTTGATATGATTAAAAAATAAAAAAAAAACATCAATAATGCAAATAACGGCACAGTCCACAAACATAAGAGTAATGATGTTAAGCAGATGTACCATGCACTTTCCCGTCGTAGTTCTTTATGAGCTCCTCGATGAATGTACCGTCCTGATCCAGGACCTCGTCTCCCATGTACGGGATGTTGTGGAGAACCGTCTCATCTTCCACCATGAAGTTCTTCTGTGTAGGGGCCCATGTGTACATTGTAGGGATCGGGTTCACGGAGTTTATTATGCGGATTGGAACTTGCTGTGTTGTCACTATTCCTGAGGCTGTGGACAAAGTTCTTTATTATATTTTTTATTTTATTTTAAACTAATTATGTGCCATCCTGGCTAACCACAGGTGCATTTTGAAAATAATATAATAGCTTTCTAATGGTGAAATAATTTTCAAAATCAGTTCAGTAGTTCCAAATATTAATTTCTACAAACTTACAAACTTCACTCTTGTATAAAATATGAATTTTTAATTATGGTAAAGGACCTGTGTTCATTTATTACAAAAAAAAATAACTAAAGATATATTTACAAATAAAGGAAAAAAACTTTTATCAGGCAAATTAGAGTGGGTACAACATGAATGCTGTTCTTTGTTCTGATTTTTTTTTTCTGTTACAACTTACAGTTTAATGTTTATTGGAGTACATTAATCTATACATATTATAAACATACTGCAGAGTATGTTTGGTTGAATGCACTAATCTCGTGAACTTCAGTTTGAATAAAAAACAAAGTCTTTTGGAAGCTAATTTATTTATTTACTTACTAATTTTAATCTACAAGTAAAATGGCAATAATAAGTCTTTTTGTGTTGGATTGTCCATTTATCGAGGAAGGCTATAGGCTACAAAACATCACACTACGGCCATTAAGTCCCGAGCAGCGTGTAAAAACGTTAGGGAAAGCTAGTGTAACATAAAACTAAAAATTATTACCATCTGTATATGTCACCTCAGCTCTCTTCATAAGGCTCTCATGGTTAGGTACGGGAGCAGCTGGTGGCCAAAACGGTTTCCTTGGACGATCATTACTTTCATTGTCGCGAGCCTCTACAGACTCCGACATAATATTCAGGTTGCGGGCCCATGCCACTTTTACCTCGTCTACGCGTTTGAAGCGCTGAAATTATTTAAATAAAATGAGTACACTTCTGTTACAATAGAAAAATATGTAAATTGTTGAAATATCCGAAATGGACACTCCATTTCTATATCAACCAGTTAGATGAAGTGAATAACTAAAACAGTTAAAAACTCCTAGAAGAGTTTGAATGTATTATGCTAGGAGAGAACAATGCCAAATATCACACGAGACATCATACGGCTGGTTGAGAAGGCAGGCTTAAAACTTTCATCGGGTGAGGTGAATGTACCTTTACTTGGCGTAGCCTCATGTATTCCGACTTCACACGTTTCTTCCATTCTGCTGATACTTTAGATTTACTCATGAACACCAGTTATTTCACAAGATTTAGTTGAACTTCCGTAAAACACTACGAAAATCGCTAACAATGATACCAAAGGAGATGGTCCAAAAATGTATGGAGCCTGGGCCCAGTCTATGTACACCATATGTAAAAATAGCTTTTTAATACATAAACCGTTTTTAATTGTTAATTTTCTTTAATTTCACTTCGTTGAATTGTGCTTTTCAATTAACTTTGTCAAGGATAACAACACTCGACAAAAAATCAAACATGGTGGATCTGACAGTAATAAGCGAAACGGCATTTTGACAATGACATTGACATATGATTGATGTTTATGTAGGTGTAAGCTGGGCTAAAGAGATCGCAGAAAACAATGATTGATCTCGAATATCTTAGGTTTTAATAAAAATAATAGAATAGTAACCGGAGGCACTTATATCATCTATCCTATATCTCAATGCCAAGAAACGAAACTTCACGATGCTCTTCATTCTGCCAAGGACAGAAACAGATGGCGAAGCATCTTCAAGCTGAAAGTAACTTCACATCGGGGGAATCACGTCCCTCAGCAATGAGGAATACGACGCGAGGAGGAGCAGTGGCATGTGCAGTACCTAACAACTTCAAGTTATTGTTATAGTACCTAGTTATCATGACACAGTAATAGCTAGGAAGAAGACAATAAATGTCTACTTTAGCATTAGCTGTGTTGGGAACATTATAAGCTGATACTTCTGCTAGGACATAGACCTCCATTCTGTGAAGGATTCCACACCCAATCCAACTGAGCACTTACAATATATGAAACAAGTTTTGTTATTTTACATCTATTACTAGCGACCCACCCCGGCTCCGCACGGGTACAATCTTTACTATATTATGCATGTTATCCTTCCTCTTTTATCAATCTATCTATTTAAAAAAAACCACATAAAAATCCATTGCATGATTTTAAAGATCTAAGCAAACAGGGACAGACAGCAGGAATCGACTTTATACTATGTAGTGACATTATGGGTATACATTTAAATAAAACAACTTGTTGAGACTTATGATTTATTCATCATCCACATCATCCCTTATTAATACTCCATCCAGGAATGACGCTGGTGCTTCTATGTTTTCTTGGTGCCGGGCCCAACCCAAAATACCACATGATGGTCATTATGTGAGCACAGCAACCCATTGTCCGTCGTCCAGAGATGCAACTACAATAATAACTAATTATATTAACATCCCAACCTGATCCTTCCCTTGCCAACAATATATATTATAATAGGTTCGTCCTGAGCTATGACTTGATTTTATTCTACCTCTTATTAGTAGAGGATTGTACGCTGAGTATGAGTCCAACAATTAAAACATAATAAGCCACCTTCAGGTATCTAAAACAAAAAAACGAGATTTATTTAAATAACAACATTTATAATAAATATAAACTTATCAAGATTTATGTAAGAGTATTTTAATATCACTTTTATAGACTTGTCCTAGGGCCCTAGGCAATGTTCTATGTCATATAATTATTGTTATATATGCACATTCCCAGAAATGATATAGTATCAGTTCTTTTTCTACTAGCAATGACATTGTCTTGCATCATAATTATGAAACATTGCATTTGTGACTACCCCATCCATATGAATAAAAGAGGGGTACTTACCTCTCTTGGAGCAATTGTTGCAGCTATAAATTGTCTTTCTGCACCCTCCGCAATGGAATGAGTACGCCTCCTAAATAATGACATCCTACACCGGACACAAACATTGCTATCATGACAATGCTGAAGTTCATGATCTCCATGTGCACTATTATTTGACATCTCACACACATTATGACTCCAAAGCACTGTGAGCACATTATTTCATTTTCATTAATCTAAAACAATAAATGAAAAAGAGGTTATACAGTGTTTATCAATCCGTTTGGTTAAACAGTATTTAGATTAGATAAATGTTTCTTACCAGATGGCCAAGATTTCGCTCGATGATAGAAATTATTTCGGGACCCATATTTTATCATCGGCAGCGTAAGACTGGTCATTTTCATTTATTATAGACGTGCATTGTAGCCATGCCATTGTCAATAAACTGGAATAAAAATGAGTAAAATCTGTTAGAACATAACACAAGGGAAAAATAACTCTAATAGTAAAAGCATTAAAACAAAATACAAGTATAGGACATACCTGAAACTAACTCGTTCTTGTAAAATAACATAACGAAATCCGAATCACAGGCGAATCAAAAACCATATAACAAAGCCGGGGTCAACAGGTAAGCAATCAATCAGTCCGTAGTAGTAATCTGGGTCGCAAAACTAAAACAATCACTAAAAATTCCGAAAAGTATCCAACTCAAGCTCAAAATGTGGCTCAATCAAAGCAAACTTAAACAGAGACTCGGGTGCGAGAAACGTCAAAGTCGACAAACGTCATGTCAAATGTCAAACATAACTGTCATGGCTGCCCTAAAGACAGGGTTTACTTATTAAAAAACTTTCCTGATTATCATTTTTTAACAGCTAAACCCGTCTTCAAATCATTTTTATAGTATTTTTGTGAAACTCTCCTATTTTTTCCCTATTTATTGATGTGGTGTACATAGACTGGGCCCAGAATGAAACATCTCCATTGGACAAAACAAAATGGCATTGTACGACGCGCCGGGCCCGGGTGTTAGGATGACTTTGACATTGACACACACTTTGACAGTTGACCACAGACCATAGAAAGAGAAAAATATAGAACGCGGGATAATTCCTTCTCTTTCCCTCAAGAAAGAAAAACAAATCGACAAATCGCATAAGAAGAAAAGAGACAGAGCATAGCTATCGCCATCTCTCAGCGCGTAGCCAATTTTTTCAAGGCCAGCCACAACATTTCGCGGATTTTAGGGATACCAGATTCGGGCAATATATTTCCCGGACAATTCAGTCTGTACGATAATAATATAGGGTGTTAAAAAATCAACTGCAGGAATTTCGTGTGTGTACTCGGTATCAAAAACCAAGCACATTCCAAAAAAAAAATTTTTTTTGAGCTTTTTTTCAAAAAATTTTTTTCTTTTCAAGCATTTTTTTGACCATGTTAATGAATTTGATTGCTCTTTGAGGTCGTTCACCCGTGTGTAGCGTTCACAGCTGGTTCCAACTTTCCCATCACATTTTGCAGACTTTGGACTGGCAATTTATCGAAATACTTACAAATAACTTATTTTAATGGCCATATTAATCGGCCAAAAGAAAAATGCTTGAAAAAAAAAAAATTAATAATTTTGAAAAAAAAATGGAAAAAAATATTTTTATTTTGAAAAAAATGCTTTTTGTAATGTTTTCGTTTTTTGGAATGTACTTGGTTTTTGATACCGAGTACGCACACGAAATTCCTGCAGTTGATTTTTTAACACCTTGTATAAGAAAATTGATAATTATTTTTTAACAAACACTCTACATGTTATACAGGATACAGAAATTTGAATCCGTAATAAGAGATATAAAAATAAATTGGTAGGAGACTTCAGCTCTTTCTCGATGTGTTTTTTTTTTTGTGTTTTTATTTGTCCGCGAAAATGAGTGAGATAATATGTATTGGTGTTTCCCCTATTCATAGTTCATAGGTAATTCCTCGATCGACGGACCCGATAGGAAAGTCCCTATATATATCGCTCAATATAAAAATCAACATTAGAATGGGGATGGCAACTGGGGAACTAATGGCGTTAGTATAGCTTGTTCCAAGCATCGTCATTGGCTCAAATCTTATAGGTACTTCAAAATAGTACTACCTCATTGGTCGGATTAGGACTTAGCTATTGTGGCGCCATCTACAATTAGCTTTGACCGGCCTTCCCCATTACTGATATTACTACAAGAGTATTGATTAGAGTTCACAATGGCCATTTTAAAAAGATCTAGTCTGGAAATGAAATATTAGGTCGAAACAATTTGAAATAATGTAAGGGCATTATTTTAATTTAATTCGAACTAAAAAGAACAAAAAAAAACTGTTTAAAATAATAAAAAGCTGTTTTTTTTTCAACCCTGTTATATATATTCCTAATATTCAAGGGTTGGGGTCACATCATACTTCACCTTGCATAATGTTGACTTAGTATGGCTTAGCAGGTTTCACAAACTTACGCCTTTAAATTCTTCTCTGTACTTAATTAGGAAGATTAAGGGAAAAAGTCACATGCAATGATGTTTTCCTTCACCGAAAGGCAATTGGTCTGATAAACAGGTTATCCTTTTGACATATTATTACCCATATCGACCATTACCGATCACGCGTGATAATAATGTACCCGCTAGTCGAGTAAAAAGTTTGCAGTATGACAACACTCCCCATTTGTGACGTGAACATTCTCTATCTCATGTGGCTAGGTACGCCAAACAATAATCTAGGGTTCCTACTAGCTATACTAGCGCCATTCGTTTCCCAGTTGCCATCCCCATGAGATGATGATTACCATACGTAAGTACTTAAATTACTTCATAAGATTTGCGAAAAACGGTGTGTGGGCCTATAAAATTTGAGGGTTGCCCTCGATTTCTCCAAGATCCAATCATCAGATCCTGACCTGGTGATCATGGGACCACTTGGGAAGTATAAAAGCCCTTTCAAACAAAAGAAAAATTTTCCAAATCGGTCCAGGCGTCTTCGAGAAATCGGGGAACATACATAAAAAAAAAGATTCCGACGAATTGAGAACCTCCTCCTTTTTTTGAAGTCGGTTAAAAAGGAAGAAACAAGCCCAGTAATATAGAATGGGGAAGGCAAGTGTCAAAGTGACAAGTGACATTAGTGTCCCAAAAGAACTGTCAAATCTAAAGAATTTTCTGAAAAAAACGCTTTTGTTGATGTAAAATGACTGCTTTGCCGGCTGTAAAAATGATGGAATATACAAATTTCCGACAATTCACACTATCAAGAAATAATGGGTAGCTCAAGCTGCTATGACTGCTGTGAGAACAAAAATTGTATTATCAATAAGGAAAAGCTATATAATAAACAAATATCTACCCTTGCGAAGACGGGACAGGCCGTTAGGTGAATTTATTTATGAAATCCTATTATTATACCATAACTAAACAATCGAATACACCTTTCAAAATAATATTTACTTTTGGAGGTTAAGTATTGCATCGCTCTTTATATCATGAAATGGTTCGTCTGGTGGAAGAATTATCACCGGGACCGAGATTTGTGATAGTTGTGGTGTTAGGAAGTTAAAATTATTATAATACTAGCTGTTGCCAGCGGTTTCACCCGCTACAACTCAAAAATCATCCCGTAGGAACATAAAATAGGGATAAAAACTATCCTATGTGTTAATCCAGGTTATAAACTATCTATGTACCGAATTTCAACCAAATCCATTCAGTAGTTTTTGCGTGAAAGAGGAACAAACATACATCCATCCAAACAAACTTTCACGTTTATAATATTAGTAGGATTGCTCCAATCCATAAAATAGATGTAAAATTAGATGAAGAAGACAAACACAAAACTTGATGACATTTTTCTCAATAAAATATAGAATGTCAGAAGCAGTACCTACTATATTCTTTGTAGAGGCTAGCACATGTAATACCTACTTAAAAAATACAATTTTAAATCCTAACTACAATTAAATGTGTGTTTAGTGTAGTAGAATCAAATTTCTAGCCTCTCAACTAAATCACTTTTTTTTTCCTCTTGTAGATGCACCGCTGCGTCTTAGTTCTGGATTTAGGATATGCACTTGCATTGACGAATAATTTCCCATATTTGTTTTTTAGAATAAACTAAATTTTTATAACAAAATACGTGTTCGTTTTTTGTACAAGCTATACAGTAATCTGACTTATGGGACAAACGATCGCAGCGTCATCTTCGAATAGCTTTGAGTTTCCATCCCCATTATAGAGGTCAGTGTCTGTGTCTATGGGCGTGTGATATTGAATTTGATTGTCTATACTCTATGGGCTTTGAGTAGCGAATGTGTCCGCTGCCATTTTCTATTGAATTAAAATATTGAAAAAAGGCTATTTTGTGAAAAGGTGAGCATGTAACAGAGGTATTCCGTTGATATTCTTCTATTATTTTACGTGCTTTAATTGTAACGCATGCTTTAGTGGCACATTTTCTGCTCCGTCTTCATGTTACGTAATTTGTTGTTTCTCGTCATAAAATTATTTATCAACGAAACATGAGAAATGTAATCGATGCGCGAGGGTGTCTCTCGAGCGAGGTTTATATAGAGCTGCTGTCTACACCAAAAAGTTATTCTGTTTGTAGGTGTGTGCGCACCTACAAACTGCTGCAGGTTATGCGAGGGGACTCTGATAAGTATGTCCTCGTATCGCGGCGCTGGAGGCGCGGGCGGCGCGTGGGACGGCGGGCCGCCGGGCGCCGAGGCGGACTACCCGGGCGCGCCCAGCTACACGCGCGCCGCCCCGCCGCGAGCCATGCCCACCACGGACCCCTGGACCGGAGTCAGCTACAGCCAGTACGGCGCGCCGCCCTACGACTACCAGGCGTACCCTACCGGCTACAGCTACGCCTACGACCCTAGCTACTATCAGCGCCCCGACGGAACCTACTATGGAAAGTACCCAGAATCTGGGACCTATTCTCAACAGCAATCAACCAGTTATAATTACCCACCAAAAAAACCCGAAAAGTCACATTCGCCCGTTGGATCTGACAGATATGAGCGCAGAAGGTCTTACCGAACCAATTCTAGAAGTGTGTCACCCTATAATAGACGAGAAAGTGCCTACTCGAAAAAAAGAGATAGCAGTTATGAGGAAGGTCGTCGTCGTAGATCAAGGAGCACATCGAAACGTAAGAAGTATTCATCCAGTGATCGTTCAAGCTCTCGATCACCTTCATATTCACCACAGAAGAAAGATAAGAAAAGAAAATCTGTTTCATCAAATTCTTCTGCATCTGATAGATCTTATAAAAAAAAGTTGAGTAAGACTCGTGGACGTGATCAGTCTCTGACACCAAGGGAGCGAAGATCTTCAGGATCTCTTGATGGATTTGATGTGCACAGAATGTCAAGTGTTGATAGGTTAAGCAATTCATCACATGAAGGAGAAAAGAAAAGCAAGGATTCTAAATCTCATTCCATAAAAGATAAGAAAGCTAGAAAGGTTACTACACCACCAAGAAAAGTAAAAAAGAAATCTAAGACTTCAAAAAAGACTAAAAAGTCATCTCATACAACATCACCAAAAGTGCATAAAAAACCTAAGGATAGATCTGACACGCCTGTCAAAAAGGGAAGAGAGAGTAGCCTGACCCCACCTAAAATGTATAGGAGAATGTTATCAAGTTCGAAATCTCGATCGAGATCAGCATCACCCTCGCCGTCGCCTCGTCACTCGAAGCGCAAACGATCTGTGTCGAGAAGCCCGCACCCTTCCCGGTCGCGCTCTTCCAGTAGATCAAGGCGGTCAACACCTCCGCGGCGATCACGATCCAAATCTACACGAAGGACGAAGCGAAAGTCTCGCTCAAGAAGCCGTACGAAACGACGGTCAACCAGCAAAGCTAGGTCTACATCGCAACGGCGATCCAAGTCGAGAGGAAAAGGAAACAGTCGTTCTAAGTCCCGGTCGAGATCGCACAGTTCTCGTTCACGCAGTCGCTCTGGATCGCCGACAGATGATGAGCGCCGTGGACAGTTCACAGTGGCAGACAGGAAACGTTTCTGGAAAATGCACAGAAACAGGCAAGAAGAAAAGGACAAAGAAAAAGAAACCAAAACACCTCCTAAAGAACTAAAACCTCCACCTGGTGCGGTTGAATCAACAACAGTTGATGACATTGAATATGGTGACCCACCTGAAGTTGAAGGCCCTAATTTTGCAGAATTACTGATCCCTGATCAAGCCATGCAAGCATCAACATCCAGATCAAGGCCTGGTCCTATTCCCATCAAGAATGATGGAAGTTTCTTGGAAATGTTTAAGAAGATGCAGGAGGTCACTAAAAAGGCTGAACCAGAAAAAAAACCAGAAATAAAAAAGCCTGTTTTGCCTTTTATTGGAAAGAGACGTGGTGGCAGGGTTCTAAAGACTGGTCTAGTGAAAAAGGCTAAGGCCATAGACGAACAAACGGCGGACAATGCGCCTAAGGACGCATGGTCACTTTATATGCAGGAAGTGAAGAAATATAGAGAAACTTCCTGTGAGGAAGAGCGGAAAACTAGACCACTTGTGAAATAATAATTTTACTAACTGAATAAAATAGGATTAAGATTTTTATTGTGACCTCTGCAATGTATTTACATACAATATTACAATTTTTTTTTTTTTCTACTTTAAACTGTGTTTATTGTATTAGTATATCTAGATGCTAGACTTATTATGAGAAAGATTCTAAATAAAGAATGATGTCAATGACTAGGTTGTGTTTCGTTGCAGCATCATGCCTGAGATGATCAAATCGCCCGCCGACATCAAAACCGCACCTTTCGACCCGCGGTTCCCTAACCAGAACCAGACAAGGTAACATAAGCTTTTATTTTTCTTGCGCCGTGTTTATTCCCAGAGGCTAACCTGGTGATCACTAACTCACTGCCATGCTGTACGTAAGTACAATTACCGGCATGGATCTTGAGCGCTGACCTTCACCTGCGCAGAAGTGAGTTATTAGGTCCCTTTGGTAGATGAAGTGAGGAAGGGGGCGGGGAAAGTGTAGTGATTGGCCCGCGTAGCGTGCCGTAGCGCATCGCGTCATAGCCGCCACTCGGGATTCGTTCTTTTGTGCGTTTTATTTGTTTTATTGTGCGTTTCATTTGTCGATAAGTGTACGATGCGCAAAGCGATCCCCACTCTTACGCCGAGCGCTCAAGATCCGTGCCGGTATTTGTAATAGAGATAATCTTGTATAACTCTTACTATCGGGAGAAGATGCCAAGGAGGAATTTTTCCACGAGAAACATCAATCTAATTGTAAGTATGTACAGACGCCAGCAGGTCAATCTATCCGAATTTTTCAAGTTTTACCAATCGAACATTACCCTTCCACTATTGTGATAAGGTTGAAAATCTATTAGATTTGACAGATTATAGTAGCTTTGATGTGCTGGCGTCTGTACAAAACAATTTAATGAAGTCATAATTTGAATGTTACCATGATTGTCCATTGTTGTTCATGATCTATTTATTCTGCGGTTTACAACAGATTTCTCATTGCAAAATAGTTTAGTTATTATATTATTATATCTGATACCAAGGTAGATAAATGCTATCAGCACTCGAGTTTTGTCATCATCAAAGAAAAATTATAAATTGAGTAAATTATTTTAAAGTTCGTAATTACTTGGAAACTGTTAAGTGGTTCTAAACATCATTAAAAATACCAAATTTATTGGACCATCGGAAATAATTTCGTAGCGTGTTCAGATTTCCGGGTCGACGGCGCGTTGTGTTCCACGCGCGCCTCAAAGAGTGTCAGCATGATGACGGGGCCCCTCTCTAGAGGGCCAAAGCCTGCCGGGGTCGCGGGACTTATCTCATTACCGTGACCCCGGAACATAAAGGTTATTGAAGGACACCGTGGATTTTAGTCAGTACGAGTCTGACAGTCCCTCTCGCCCTGCCCTTGGTGGGAGGACTCATTTGATGATTTTACCACGAAAAAAAAGCGTGTTCAGATTTGAAAAATTCTTATAAAAAAAGAATTTTTAAAATAACAACGATACCTTATTAAAGTGACTCCATATACATTGGAAAAGTAAAATACGCCCCAAAGGGTGTCATGCAGTATAATAATCATCTCCGCCTTTTTATATTCAATCAAGCCCTGAACCATAGTAAAATTTATCAGGAATAATCAACAGAATCCTTTCCACAGGTACTGCTACGCCAGCTACCTGGACTTCCACCGGTGCCAGAAGGTACGTGGCGAGAAGTACGAGCCATGCTACTACTTCCAGCGCTGCTTCAAGTCTCTCTGCCCCAATGAGTGGGTGGAGAAGTGGGACTCCCAACGTGCTGAAGGCACCTTCGCGGGAAGGATCTAAAGTATTCCAAAGTTGCCGTTAACTTGTTAATTTATGCGAGTTTTATTTTTACTTAGGCCCAATTTGTGATTTAGGGAATAAATGCGTTATTAATTCCATTTGTTTTTGTTTAATTTGGTAATGGAAGTATACCTATACCCCACATATACACCAGCACAATTCACAGCAACTGATTCACAGACTACAGTTGAAGCCAAGATAAACACAAAATGATTTCGAAAACATTCTATTTCAAGAGGATAACAACAAATTCGCTTCATATTGGTCCTGGGAATGCTCCTTTGTCTCTGAGCTCATCCCAGTGACTTATCCAAAAGTTCGGGCAGATGGTCTCGAAGTAACGTTTAAATATCTTACAATCGTCCACGTCACCCAGCAATCTTCGGCATCTGTAGAAGTCGCAGTAATTGTCGTAACATGCTCTGAAAATTGATAAGCAAATGTAGCCACTGTGTGACTTAGAAATAAACATTTCAAAGGTATCCTGTCTAAGCCAGTAGATGAAATCACATTTTGTCATCATCGATTCGCATATCTATTGAAAATTATAATTTTAGTGGAAATGCTTATTGAGCCCCTCGACTTTACATGTTGCAGGGTGTGAAGAAAAGATGTTTCTTCAAGCGACCGCATGAGAATGTATCAGCTTACTATTTGCAACTTGATCAGCTGTGCTATGCTTTAGGGAAGCGTCGCGGACAGTGCCTAAACTGCAGTTTGTCTTTATTACATTCTCAACTTTACGACCACTATGTTTATGACGCTGCTGGCTGGACAATCCTTCACAGTAATGCAATAAACACTCAACTAAATGCGAATCGATGGTCACCAAATGTGGTTTCAACCGTCTTAAAGTTCATTATATTACTTTTCACACTGTTAAAGTTATTTTTAACCGATTTTATCATATACCTACTTGGTCTGATTTTGATTTGGATAGCGCGGGTCGATGCGCTGTGTCCTAAACTCTTGGTCACACATTTTATTAGTTCAAGAGTTATCGTATGTAAATGTAAATAAAAAGTGTAAAATAATCAAAAAATTGATTAGCCTATTGGCAAATCTGAAACAAAAGATTTGTCATTTTAATTTACTCTATGTGGTCACCATTATTGATCTATGCTATGGTTGCTATCGAGTTTTTTGAATAAAACCTTTGTCGCGAAGACTTATCTTCACATGCAGTATTTTTACAACAGAGGCAGAAGGTATACTTATTCGCTGGGTGCGCAGTACTAGGTGGGGGTAGTACTATTCGATTGCAGCGCTCATGGTGGCGAATAGTAGAAGTGCCGACAGCTTTCTCTCAGAGTAATTCAACTTTGTTAACTGTCAAAAACGCGCTAATCTCAGGAACTACTGGTTCGAATTGAAAAAACATTTTTGTGTTGGATAGTTCATTTATCGAGGAAGGCTATAGGCTATATAACATCACGCTATGACTAATAGGAGCAGAGCAGCAATGAAAAATGTAGCAAAATCGGGAAAATCTTTTTGAGAGCTTCCATTGCGTGCGCTGTGTAAACGGTTTACATTACGCAAAAGTTATGTATGACGGAATTGTTCCTCATGAAAGGTTCTAAAAAATAGTCCGCGACAGCATATGTCTATCTTTTATGGTTAACTCACCATAACCTTTTTTATGGTTTTTATGGAAATCAAATTGATTTTAAAATAATACATTTCATGCGACTATATTTTTATAAACATAATATTAATCCTTACCCAAATAAATACGCTAATCATTACAAGCATTTAATTCTGAACAAAATTGCCCTTGACATCATTTGACTTCAATGAATATCTGACGAGATATCTTAGTTTCTTCAAAGGCAGGTGATGGCGAGCAGTCGGAATGCGACGGCTCTGTCTTCACAGTACATTCAGCTCTGTAATCTGTCCGTATTTTTTTATAAGCGCATTATTCCGCCAGAAAAAAATAAGTCACAGCAGTTACCTACTGTTGTTGTGCTGTAAACTGCAAGAATACTAGCAGAAATACCTAGTTTTAAATTTAATTGATTCCCAAGCGGTTCTTGGAAAGATGAACAATGCAACAACAATGGTTAGCTGCCGTGAAGAGAAAAAAGTAAATAACATCATAATCCTCATTTTAATCCTGTATTTGATATTTTTCTTATAACATATCAATTTGCCTATGTTTACTTAATTTTGTTCAGAGCCGATGGATCGCCATGGAATCCAAAACCATGTGATTTTTATACAAATCTGATTTCAATTAGAATGGTCAGAGCCGTCGACGTTGCGAACGCTAGGTGGCGCTAAAGTCGTGCACTGTGCCAATACTCGACCATATTTTATTATGGCGACGTGTTGGCACTTGGCACCGCGCCAAGAAATTAATGCAATCAATATAGTAGACGTAGGAGTCTAGGGGTGACATTCTCGATGTTACGACTTATCGCGCTTGCCGCCCCTCGCTGCATGATATATTATTTAACGAATGCTATGTAAAAAACAAGTTTTGTATAATGAGAAGACTTTAATTAGCTGCTATTAATATCTTAAGAAGTAGGTACAAATGAACCAACATACCTACAAAATAACAGAATATAGCTCGGATTAAAACCGAATTTACATAGATGTGTAAATTTAAAATTACAATAGTGTAGAAAGATATCACTATAATTAAAATTAATTACATAAAATATTTACAATTTATACGACATCAAGTGTATAGCTATAAGGAAAACATGAGGATATGTTAACAATGCTTGTCTTTTGAAGCTATACCTACCTAAATTAAACATCCAATGTGGAACAATACACAAGGTTACGAATTTAGTACGTTAATAAGTGAAGAAACAGCATATTTTAACAGAATGAACCTTTGCACATTGGCAATATTTTGACTCTTTAATAAGTCCGCAAGATGGCACTTTTTTTTAAAACATTGCTAAAACAAACACTATACTCCTTATTTTATTCAAATCGGTCTAGCCGTTTCTTAGTTTTGGCGAGACTTACGATCAGCATTTCGTCATACTAAATTAATAAGATGTAATGTTGATATTAAGTCAGTAACATAAAATATACTTAATAATTATGTTTGTTTCTTTCGCGCCTAAACTACTGAATGGATCTGGATAAAATTTAGTGCACAGATAGTTCATAACCTAGAGTAACACATAGGATAGTTTTTATCCCAATTTTATGTTCCCTTGGGGTAACATTCGAGTTGTAGCGGGCGAAGCCGATGGCAACAGCAATTTTTTATTTAAAGAAGAAGATTAGCCAAAACTTCACCATTTCTACGGCGCCGTCTACTTACTAATGAGATCTTCTTCCTCAAAAAATGCACAAACATATAACACAATAGTTTTTTCACGAATAAACACGAATGTATTATTCCACATTGCACTGTCAATACTATCAGTACATAATAAGTGAACAACTTGGAAGCTACTGTAGCTAGTGGTGGTCGATATCTGAATGTTTGCTAGAAATGCTGACTGTGGTGGAGTACTGCTGTTGTCGGTGCAGGATACCCAGACATTGGAGCAGGCACTGCATGCTGGCGGCTGATGTGGCCTGCACAGAAAATGCGCTTTTAAGCGAGTGTAGTGGCCAAGAGTGTGATGCCAAGTTTGGTCCTTATTTTTCGAAATTAATGAACCGATTTTAAAGAAAGAGATATAAACTCAATATATTTTAAAGGTGGACATAAATATTCAAAGTCAAATCATTTATTAAAATTAGGCCATCAAAGAGGCACTTTTACACGTCGATTATTAAAATTAAAGGAAATAGGAAGGGATGGGATTGATTCTACACCCATTCGCCAAGGTAGGTTTGTATGGAGAAGAATGAACAAGAAACTCCACACTTAGGCCCGGTATCCACCAAAGCGGAGAGGAGAGGAGATGTGTTTGAATAACCAATCAGAAATCCACATCTGCTCTCCGCTTTGGTGGATACAGGGCCTATCTCTTTTTCAAAAATGTTTCACAATGTTTTGAAATCACAAATTTAAAAAATAATATTTATCAGCACCGTGGGTGCCGCATGTCAGCATGCGGCACCCTTGCTGGATGCTGACATCATCTTCCGAAATGAGACGCGTGTAGCGCGTTTATTTGAATAAATGTGCGAGGTTTCAAACTATTTCAAATTTTAAAATGCGGCTCGAACTATCTACTAAGAAATAAAAGTTCTGATGTGTATAAAAACTTACTTTTAAAAGTAATAAGTCAGGATCTGTGTGCGGGAATGGAGAGTCTGCTGATTCTATGCACCTCGCGAGAGCTGCATCACTGGAAAAATAAATTAAATTACATTTTATTTTTACAAGCTACAATGAATTACGGGTCGACGGCGCGTTGTGTTCCACGCGCGCCTCTAAGAGCGTCAGCATAATGACGGGGCCCCCTCTCTAAGAGCGCCAAAGCCTGCCGGGGTCGCGGGACTTATCTCATTACCGTGACCCCGGAACATAAAGGGCTATTGAAGGACACCGTGGATTTTAATCAGTACAAGTCTGACAGTCCCTCCCGCCCTTCCCGGGGTGGGAGGACTCATTTGATGATTTTACCACGCAAAAAAAAAAAAGCTACAATGAATTAAGAGGGCATATTCTGAAAGTTGGTAACGTCGCAAACAGGTGTCAAATATTAACAAGTTCTAATTAATTTAGCAATGTTACTGTATGGATATAAGAAATATGGCTCTGTAGTGCACTAAAAAAATGATAAGGGAATGCAATAAGTAATATCGTAACACCGAATATATAATTTGAGATGTAAAAAAAGTATTTGGAAACCTTCCAAATGCCTTTTTCACACCTGAAACGGTGACAACATCAAATTCATTGTTTTAATTGCATTCCTATATCAACTTTGTAGTGCACTACCAAGCCATATTTCTTATTTTCATACAGTAAATTTACCAAATTAATGATACTGATACTGCTAGCCCACATCATCCCACTGCTGGGCAAAGGCATCTCCCCATGACTTCCAGTTTTCACGATCCAGGGCCAAAGTGGACCACTGGTCATTGGTTTTGTCAAGTTCGTCCCGCCATCTTCTACGAGGTCTGCCGCGACGCCTTCTGGCTGTACATGTAAATATTTGACAGCTATTTGCGACGTTGCCAACTTTCTGGTTATGCGCCCTTAACAACAGCTTTTCATAATCATCTATTTTAGCCTTTTCTCAACTATGTTTGATGGGCTAGCTTAATCTGACCATGTGCAGCTTTATACCAGTATTGTATTGTACACGGAGCAATTGTCTACCCGATCTGACCTTCATATACCAGTAACTGGATAGTACACCCCTTTAGAGCCTATGCACACCACGTTTATTAAACGCGCTGCCGCGCTTTTGTCAAACAGAGCAGTTTGTTGTCGCGATACAAAGCGTGAAACGCGCGTTTGCATCGCGTCTGTATCGCTACAAACGCGTGTCAACGGCGCGTTTAATAAACGTGGTGTGCATAGTTTCTAAGACTTTTCGAGCCAGAGGAAACACACTATGATAGATGATCACCTCTCCAAAGACCAAGCTTGGCAAGCACGGCTTGACCTTGACCTGTACGGCTGTTATTATTTAGCCACAAGCTTGTCAATAATCATCAAAGCCTAAATAGTTATTTTATCAGATTTTGGAATAGATAGAGTTTATTTGCCTTAACTTGGATCAGTTTCAGCTTGCAATTTCGTTTATGTAAAATAAAGTTTTACATAAACGAAATTGCTTCGCATCCTAGAAAACAAGTGCCGCGGCATAGAATGGGGATTATCCAACGTCTTGGAGGACTTGGATTACGCTGATGACCTATGTCTGCTGAGTCATACCCACGCCGATATGCAAGCTAAGTTGGACGATTTGGAACAGAAAGCGGCGATAACAGATTAAAATAAACATACGGAATACCCAGGAGATGAGAACTGGTGTGAAGAATCGCTCACCGTTGCTGATTGGCACAGAGGCAGTGGAACGTGTCCACAAATTTACATACCTCGGGAGAGTCGTGTCAGAGACTGGTGGTAGTGAGGAGGACATCGTCTCACGGATAGCCAAAGCCAGAGCTACTTTCGCGCAGCTGAGACCTGTTTGGCAATCACGGAAACTGACCTGAAGGATCAAACTTAAAATATTCGGGTCCAATGTGAAGTCCGTGCTGCTTTACGGGTGCGAAACGTGGAAGGTTACAAAGGACATGTCACGCCAAATACAAGTCTTCATCAACCGTTGTCTTCGTCGAATTCTCGGAATTTACTGGCCCAAAACCATCTTCAAACGTAGATCTGCTGGGGAAATGCCACGAGAGCCCGATCGATAGCCAGATCAAGCGTCGCAAGTGGAGATGGATTGGCTACACGCTCCGAAGGGACCCTAACCACATACCCAAACAAGCTTTGGATTGAAATCCCCAAGGGAAAAGAAAGCGTGGCCGTCCCCGTCAAACCTGGCGACGCTCCGTGCTAGCGGAAGCGGCGAGCATTGGATTGACGTGGAGCGAGGTGAAACGTGAAGCTCAAGACAGATTGCGATGGAAGACATCTGTGGACGCCCTCTGCCCCATCTAGGGGTCATAGGACTTTAAGTCAAAGTAAGTCAAAATAAAGTTAATGCCCCTCCCTGACCAACCACATCATCCCTTATCATAGCCCATTCATTTAATCCAACTTGCTGCATTAAAATTGTATTAGGTCAGCTAATATGTATGATATAAAATAATATAATTTATAACCATATAAATATAATTTACACTAAGTTAGCACTAAGTTATTGCACAAATAATTTATAGTATTCAGGACTAATGTCTGATGCCTTTTGAGTAACTTATTAAGTTAACTTCTGTAAACCTTTCAGGTATTACAGGTGTTTAAATAATAACCTTAGTTCTGTGGACTGCAGCTGGTTCCTGGCTGAAGCCATGGCATCATGCACGGCAAGCTGCTCTCTTGGCTGAAGCGGGGGATTGGCACCCATCGCCTAGAATTATAATAAACAAGTTATCAATTTATGTGAGTCATTGCAAAGATAAGTAAACAGACTAAAAAAATCAAGTTAGTCACCTCAATCTAATAAATTAATTATGTATTCATTTTATATTGACCATCACTGGCACTTTTGAAATGTCAAAAAAAAAAAATTAAGCTCAAAGCCTAATATCATTTAAAAGTATGGTAGGTATTTACAGCAGATATCCTAAAGAAGGGGCACCCCTTCTTTCCTAGCCTTGCATGGTGTGTTAGAAAGCCCGATTTTGTTGCATGCCCTTTTTATTACAGAAATCGATAGTATTTATTATTTTAAGCACTACAGTCAAAGTCCGGCATCGATACGACATGTAGATGTTTTTAAAAAAATCTCAAAGTTGCTGTATAACCGGGTCATGAAAATAATAAAAAAAAAAATATATAAAAAAAACCAGCCTACGTATTTAAATTTCCATTATAATTACTAATCAAACTTATAATACCTAACTATCTGACAAGTTTTCGTGTCTGTATTGCAAATAGATCGCGAAATATTAATATTTTTTACTTTTTATTTAATTTCCTGGCAATAATGCGGTATTAGATGGAGATATTTGACCAGACGATTGTCAACATGTATGTCTATCGACATTATTAAAACCACAATCTAATTCAGCGTTATTTAGAAGTTATGAGAATTTTCAGTTATATCCGGATTTTTTTGTACTAGGGTTGTCACTTTAACC
Source organism: Agrotis exclamationis (assembly GCA_950005045.1). Lineage (NCBI taxonomy): Eukaryota > Metazoa > Arthropoda > Insecta > Lepidoptera > Noctuidae > Agrotis > Agrotis exclamationis. The sequence continues at coordinate 1,183,766 of OX465430.1, forward strand.
AGAATTTTAAATTTAATATTTTTTATAATTTTGAGTTTAGCTGAAAGAAGTCGTATATATTATCGATTATTTATCTTTATATGTGCATTTACCAATAACTGAAACTATACCCATGGGCAACATCGTGCAACGTTTGCGGAAATTTTAGATATTGAGAAATGGCTTTTGGATGATTTATACATTATTTCAATTGTTTTATCCAGCAATTTACCAATTGATGTTGATAAATTCGGAACATTTTGTAATCAACTGGCACATACAGCTTGGCAAAAAACAGTAGAAAACCGGAAGTCGCCACTGTCTTCTCGCTACCAACACTTTGAATGATTTTATTTTATTTATTTTCACTTATTACGTTAGTTTTTTGGCACAATAATAAATCTTACAAACCTGCGTCTTTGTATACATCAAATATTTTAAAACATTGTCAGCAAATAAAAATATTAGTTCCGTTTCAAGACGTTCTTGCCAAGCTGTAGATATGTCGAAAACTATAACTGGCATCCAATGTCAGTTACAATTCATAAAATTTTAGCTCACGGTGCACAAATAATAGCAGCATTGCCATTGCCTGTTGGAATGATGTCTGAACAAGCGGCTGAATCAAGAAACAAGTTTTGGAGGTTTGATAGGGAGTATCATTCCCGAAAAGTTAGTCGTGAAGCTACAATGTTCGACCTGTTCCACAGGGCGCTTATTTCCTCTGACCCAGTCATTTTTGACTTTCATTTAAAGGACAGAAATAAAAGTGCAAAGAGGATCCCATTACCAGCAGAAGCTTTAAGTTTGCTAAAACCAGTTAATGCGAAAAATGTTCTAGTGGATGATCATTCGTCATTCACTGAACATGATGAAGATACTTTAATTATTCAAAATGAAAACCAAGATTTATAATTTTTCAGTTTTTTGTAAATATTTTTAGTTTTTACAACCCGGACAAAACTTGACATTTTCGAATGTGACAACCCTGGCTAAAATAGAAAAATTCTTATAACATCTAAATAACGCTGAATTAGATTGTGGTTTTAATAATGTCGATAGACATACATGTTGACAATCGTCTGGTCAAATATCACCATCTAATACCGCATTATTGCCAAGAAATTAAATAAAAAGTAAAAAACATAAAAATATTAATATTTCGCGATCTATTTGCAATACAGACACGAAAACTTGTCAGATAGTTAGGTATTATAAGATTGATTAGCAATTATATTGGAAATTTAAATATGTAGGCTGGTTTTTTATATAATTTTTTTTTTATATATACAGCAACTTTGAGATTTTTTTAAAAAACATCTACAAGGCATATCAATGACTTTGACTGTAGCGCTTAAAATGATAAATACTATCGATTTCTGTAATAAAAAGGGCATGCAACAAAATCGGGCTTTCTAACACACCGTGCCTTGGTATTCACGTATGTTCAATATCTTACATCATATACCTTAGTGTGTATCTCAGCAATGGCCCTCAGCCCATTGACCCACTCCTGTCTGGCCCTCGCATCAGTGGCCCGCAGTTTGAGCATATCCCCGGAAGCACAGTTGATGGTAAACGTACGAGAATCTTCATCACTAGGACATATCACAGCAGCTGCTAAATGTGCCTGAAAATAATTATTTTAGATTACTCACCCATATTTTTTTGAAGAAGGCCATTGTAGCTTCCAATTTTTATTTCTGTTATCATTAGGTTTTATTATCTTAGATGATAAATGACGATACATGTTATCAGAAATACTGTGGTAAAACAATAAACAATTCCAAGATTATAAAACATTGGAATGTTCTAAAGCGCTGAATGAACATTTTACAGCTGACTCAACAATAAGTTACCTCCCCTCTGGCAGGCTGTCCAGGCTGAATAGTGTCTCCAGGTCCATCAAACAGGTAATAGGACAGAACTCCTGTTTCTGGGTCGACCGCAAACCAACGCTGCTGCCAGCCCTTCACAACGTTTGTGTATTTATATAACTGACCGGACAGTGGCCTGTGAGCTCCAGATCCTGTTGTTTTAATCATTTTACTATTTACAAGTTATTCAGAGAAACACTGAAACACTTCAGTGAAAAGTTCGATTATTTTTCTTCTCAGAATTTTGACATTTCAGTCAGTGCCCTGTCACGTTTAGTTGAGTTCTGTACAATTTTGTTCCTATCAACTTATTTATTTTTTTCGTTCCTCTAATCAAAAACCGGTTTCATTACTTTATATTTTTTATTTCATACTGTTAAATAAAAATAAAACATACACAGATTAAATATAAGAGATGGAGATTGTTTATTTAAATTGATTTGATTACTTGTTACTGTAAACAAAACGTTTGATCTGTTCCTTACGAAATTGCCTGCAGTAAAAAATAATTTTTCTTTCCTTTTGTTGTCTTGTTTGTTTTGATGAGATCTGTCAGTGTCCAGCGTTGCCAGACCGTACCAAAAAGTACGGTTTTCCGTACTATTTATCACACAATCGTACCACAACCGTACCTCGGTGTAGACCGTACCTTTTTCGTACCTTTTCTATACTAGTGATTTATTTTTCACTACAAAGGGTAAAACAAAAAAAACACCTGTTTTTCTCAACATTCTGAATTTGCGTTTAAAAAACTTTTTTCTTCTAACCAAAAATGGAATTTTCTTAGTTCTAAAACATTATTTCTATAGGTTTTTTTTTTTGACAAACAACTTATTTTCGCTGTAGAATATGAGTAGACTATAGCATTTTTCAAAATTCTAGCAAAACCGTACGGTTCGGAATAGTTCTGCAAGAACTAGATCAGTTCTTTTTTCTTCAAAGTGCGATTTATTCGAACTTCGATTTACAAAGTCTTTTTAGACCTCAAAATAGTTTCAAGTTTCTGACAGGTATGTAAACAACAGAATTTTGCACACTTGTATATAAACAATAAAATAAAACGATACTTTTTGTTCCTTTAAATGTAGGGAATAATATCGCTTCATATCTGAACTTCCTCATTATATTACTCCTATGATAAATTATTATCAAAAAAAATGTTTTATTCATTGCACCATTTATCGAATTTAATGACTTTACTTCTTTCTCTAATTGATTTGCAAATGAATGTGGTGTTCGATATTGGCAATCGGTAATGTTCTACTTTACCATATCCCTTTGAATATTCGATTCCCTATCGCTTTTTTTCCAATCTATGGCCGCAGACAACCAACTCCAAGAAGACGAAAAAAAACTGATCTAGTTCTTGCAGAAGTATCCCGACCTAACCGTACCTTGAAGTTAAAAACCGTACCTTTTCAGAAAGCCAACCGTACTTTTTTGAGAAATCATACTGGCAACACTGTCAGTGTCAGACAGATTTAATCAGTTATCAATTTTATTTATCCTCAAACGCCTTTTCTCAGGAAATCTTTTATTAAAATCGTTTTAATGTTTAATTTGGTATTACTCAAGACGGTAAAATGGTATTCAAATTAGTGCGAATCGATACACCAGAACCCTGTAAAATACAATTGACAGTCGGTAAACATGTTATTGGAAGAGGGAAGTTTCTTCACGTAAGTTACCTTCAGAGTAAACTTGTAGTTTTTTTAATCATACTATATCAAGGAAAATCCACCTACAAATTACTTGAGTTTTGGATTTTGGATACAAATAAACTTGCAGATCTATTCATCTTTTTAAACGGCTTCATTGTTTGTATGAGTCATCACCATCACGGAATCACCGACAATGCATAAATATTTTTATTTTTCCGGTCTAGAATGATGAAACAGATAAAAGAGTATCGCGAAACCATGCTGAGCTGGAAGTAACACTTGATACAGTCAAGCTTAAATCAGTAAGTAAAAATCAGGGTCCTAAACTTCATATTTTTCATTATTTTTTTTGCAAGCTAGATTAGATAACACTATTACTTTCATAATTTTCAGTTACATCAAAATCCATGTTTCTTCATGAAGAAGAGCATTGAAACACATTTGCTTCATCAAGACACCATAGTTTGTCTATTCCATGGTGACAAGTTTGGTCTTTTACCTGACCATTTCTGGTATGAGGTCATACATTGTCCTGATCAAGATAGTATAGAAAAAAAATCAACAATCTTTGAAACTACTGAGAATGGGGTACATTATGGTGAAAAACATAGAATGAACCAGGTAGTAGGAGTACAGGAACTGGTTAATGGTTCTTCAGATAACAGTGCAACTGCTGACAAAGAAGATGAAGCTACCATTTCTGATAATAGTCAGAAAGACTCAGGTACAAGCATGATTGGTTCAAGTGCTAACACTTTGCATAAACAAGTCATACAATGCAATGTTGTAACTACTAAAGGAAGTAAATTAATAATTACTAATTCGAACAATACAGTAGATTATGGTGATAGCGAGAGTGTAAACCAGACAGCACGAGTCAGGAAACAAGGTAATGAATCTTTTGATGCCAGTGCAAGTGCTGGGAAGGAAGAAAGCGCAATAAATTTTGATGTTGGTGCTGAAGAAGTGGATGCTGTCCGATCTACTTCACCATCACTGTTGAGAAGTAAGCTGCTCTTTTTACCTTCTATTAGGAATTTGCCAAATTCCTGCATGCATCAAAATTAATGTTCATCCAATTTTCTTTTATTATTACATTGGTACTATGAAGGAAATTGTTTAGTAGTAGAGCTTGCAATTTTTGCATGTGCATGTCTTTGTGGGTGAGTGCTGCATTCTGCTTACAAGCTTGAAGCTAGTTTTAAGATAAGATTCGTTTATCTGTGGAACATGAATATGGCTCTTATTGAATTTAATTTTTTTTACTAATCATATCACTATCATAATATGCTTGTATCATAGAGCAAGGTGTAAGTAGTTATAAGATTTAGTTAATTCCAGATGCCGAAGAGGGGGCTGCGACACAAGCCACCACTGATACATCAATTGAAGAACAAGTTACCAAAACTACAGACCCAGTTACTGTAAAATCAGAAGTGGTTGACCAGGATACTGAACCATATGATCCACCAGCACAACAGCCTTCAGCAAATACTGCAAGGTCTCCAGCTAAAAGAGAGCACAGTTCCACAGAATCTAGTCCTGTTGATGTTAAGAAAGTGAAAATTGAGCGTGATGATACAGATACAGCTGCGGGACCCAGTAATGGTCAACAGGTAAAATTAGATGTGATAAATAAAACAGATAATGTCGACGGTCCCTATGTACAAACGGACATGTCAAAAACCTAGGTTTACAGGAGAGCGTTTTTAATATTCAAACCGCCCTAGAAATTATTCTATGTATGCATGGAATTATTTCTAGGGTCAGTTTGTACGTAGGGACCGTTGATGTATGTCCAAAACTTTTTTGACGTTTTGTAAGTGCCCATTGTGGCCCATGAAAAATAAAATATTTTGTTTTTTTTTTATTTTATGTAGCAGAAATGGTGTAGGTATTACGAAAATTGCATTTTGAGAAAAAACCATGTTACAGGCTTCATCCGACACCAGCAAAGACAATCCTACGCCCGCCTCGCCAGCGAAACCTGCACCACTTCCGAGGGAAAGGTGTATTTATGGAGCCAATTGTTACCGGTAAGTTACGGATGTTATTTAGTCATGAAAAAATTTGATAAGATATTATAAGTAGCATCGATTATTACCCGGATTTTGCTTTGCGCGCTTGATAAGTTACATCAATACTATGAACATGGAGTTCAGTTAGAAGTCCTATATGTACAATTTTACATGATGCTATTTTTGTGTGCGCGCTAAATTGAAATGTCATGTGACGGGGCGTACGTATGCATTCTTTTGCAGAGATTCGCATTGCGCACTCATATTCTTTACCCTTTTCCTATGGATAAACCGTCGAACGTCGTCGATCAATTTGTCGAAACCTAAATACGTGCGGGTATAGAACATTGCTTCAAAAGGCATTCGAATTTCAGAAATTGCTTTTGGCGGAATTCTTGATTACCACATTCCATTAAGTTAAAACATCTCATAAATGACAATATTTTTCTTCTTTACAGACGTAACCCGCAGCACAAGGCGCAGTTCAGCCACCCCAGCGACGCGGACTGGGGGACCGACGAGCGGGGCGTGTGTCCTTACGGGGCCGCGTGCCGGAAACGCGACCCGCGACACTGGAGCTCACACACCCACCCGCCCGGCACGCTGCCGCCCGCGCACGGCCCTAGACCAGGTCAGATTAAGTTATTACATGGGCCTATCGGAGGTTAAACAAATCACGGTGCAAAATTAAACCAGTGCCAACCCTAGCGTCGTACCAACTACACTGTGGATTACAGATTTACAGCCCAAGAGAAGAGGCCCCAGCATTGGAAACATTGTAGGATGATTATGCATAGCTAGCGTTGTGATCAAGCCTTGATACATTACTGCCGACTGGGCCGGATAAAAACCCTAAATCATCTATCAATCTTATATTTTATCAAAAAGGTCATGTTTTTATTTTAGAATCTGCTTGTGGTTATCATTGTATGTATTCATTCTTACTTCTTTGGAGATTTTTGGCAAGTCTTGTCTTGCCTGGGAAATACTACGAGTATGTTCTTTAGTTGCCTAACGATTTCAGAGAGCTTGAATGATTAAAATGAAATTATGCTTACCATAGACAAAGAATGGACTGAGCAATACCTGTCTGCAAAAAAATTACCAATAAATCCGTTCAGTGTTGCCATTCGTTCTGATAGATTTGTAAGTAAATTAAACTAAGATTACTCAACTATATGTTTTATGTCCCACAGGTATGCAAGTAGTCGAACGCCATGGCAACATCTTCTACATAAATGCACATTCCGTTAACTTTTACGATGACCGTTTCCAAGTCGAAGACTCAGACGGCGATAGTGTTGATTACGATTACGAGTTTTAAATCGATTACTCATTAAATCATGATTGTGAAAAGAGGAGCTATTATAAGTGTTTTGTTTTTTAAAATGAACTGTATTTAACCAGGTAACAGACAGAGAAGGAGACAAAGGAATGTGTCTGTTAGTGATGAGGATGATGTCGCAGATTCCTCCGTCAATAATCTTATAGTGACGGGCAAGAGAGCTCGGAAGACTGTGCATAGACAAGATTGGTGCGACGCGGATTCGGATGAAGAAAATGATCCATACGGGACGGACGATTCGGATGAGTGGCAGCCACCCAGTGATGCTACGAACAGCCAAGATTTCTCGCAAGATTTTTAGGAGTGCTAGTTCACCATAATATACGTTATTTTTTCAAAGAATTCTGGATTTTTTTTATTCAACAGGCTATGCTTGCTGGTATGACCAGCAGGTTTTAAAAGGCGCCACTTTAGCAACATTATAATACGCATTGCAATATTTATATCGTAAAATAAAATAGAATAATTATCCTATTCTATTGCTCAAGTAATTGTGTAGATAATTTTATTGAAAAACACAAAGACAGCGCCGCAGCAGCGCCGTAACTACGATTTGTCTTTAGTGGACCAGAACATAAAGTTGAAAAATTACAAGCTCGTCACAGTTGTATAGAATAACTGATGGTAGGTTCAGTTTCGCCTACGGAAAAAGGCGCGGAGAAAAATTATCAAATAAGTCCTCCCACTCAGGGCGGGACGGGAGGGACTGTCAGACTCGTAGGACTGACTAAAGTCCACGATGTCCTTCAATTCAATAGCCCTTTATTACTTTCCACGGTCACGGCGACCCCGGAAGGCACGGGAAAAAGGCGTGAGCTATGTGAGGTATACGACTGCCCAAAAAAGGAGTGATCACACTTATCCATTGCTTTCATCATCATCATCATATCAGCCGTAAGACGTCCACTGCTGAACATAGGCCATTGCTTTTCATGGTGAAATATAATTGATTGAGAGATCCAGTGTTGCCAGTATGATTTCTCAAAAAAGTACGGTTGGCTTTCTGAAAAGGTACGGTTTTTAACTTCAAGGTACGGTTAGGTCGGGATACTTCTGCAAGAACTAGATCAGTTTTTTTTCGTCTTCTTGGAGTTGGTTGTCTGCGGCCATAGATTGGAAAAAAAGCGATAGGGAATCGAATATTCAAAGGGATATGGTAAAGTAGAACATTACCGATTGCCAATATCGAACACCACATTCATTTGCAAATCAATTAGAGAAAGAAGTAAAGTCATTAAATTCGATAAATGGTGCAATGAATAAAACATTTTTTTTGATAATAATTTATCATAGGAGTAATGTAATGAGGAAGTTCAGATATGAAGCGATATTATTCCCTACATTTAAAGGAACAAAAAGTATCGTTTTATTTTATTGTTTATAGACAAGTGTGCAAAATTCTGTTGTTTACATACCTGTCAGAAACTTGAAACTATTTTGAGGTCTAAAAAGACTTTGTAAATCGAAGTTCGAATAAATCGCACTTTGAAGAAAAAAGAACTGATCTAGTTCTTGCAGAACTATTCCGAACCGTACGGTTTTGCTAGAATTTTGAAAAATGCTATAGTCTACTCATATTCTACAGCGAAAATAAGTAGTTTGTCAAAAAAAAAAAACCTATAGAAATAATGTTTTAGAACTAAGAAAATTCCATTTTTGGTTAGAAGAAAAAAGTTTTTTAAACGCAAATTCAGAATGTTGAGAAAAACAGGTGTTTTTTTTTGTTTTACCCTTTGTAGTGAAAAATAAATCACTAGTATAGAAAAGGTACGAAAAAGGTACGGTCTACACCGAGGTACGGTTGTGGTACGATTGTGTGATAAATAGTACGGAAAATCGTACTTTTTGGTACGGTCTGGCAACGCTGGAGAGATCAAATATTGACAAATTCAAAATTAAACACATCAAATTCATATTACTATTTTTATTTGAAGTTTATCTTAAAACTAAATACAGAAGTCCCAGACTTGGGCGAAATTATGACTACACTGTAGTCTAGAGAATTTATATTTTAATTATGTAAATGCAATATAATTATGTAGATTCACGTTAAGTACATCCTACTTTACATAAACTGAAAGTAAGTAGGTACGTTTTTGTTTGATAGTCAATAGGATACTTTTTATCCGATCCCGTGGGACAATTACCGAACTTACGCGTGCGAAGTCGCGGGCTTAAGCCACTCTATTCATAATACTTTAAAGATTAAATATTCCTTTTAAATGCCTAGCCAGCAAATGTTCCTTTTAAATGCCTAGCCAGCAAATGCTGTAAGGCTGTTTCCAGCAATAATTAACTAATCAGTATCATTGTAAATGGAACATAAATCAGAGTCTTTTACATGTCACTTAAGACTTTAAAGAGATAATTTGAAATGCGAGTGACAAAGAGTGCGCTGTTAGAAATGTAACATTCGGCTCGTTAGTTGTTCCTCAAATTTCCGACGAACGCTTATTTTCACACACCATCCCTGCTAATAGTAGTCTTCAATAGTATCCCTCATCATCTGAAAGGTTGGCGGGTGCCTCCCAGTCAGGCTGCGCGGCCGGCAACAACAGCGGCGCGGGAGTCTCTCCGCCGCGCACGCGCAGTGCGTACACCGCCATCTCCACCTTGTTCACGTTGGCGCGGGTCACTGGTAACTTGCGCATTAGGAAACGCCCGCCGGTAACCCCTGGAACAGGAAGTGGCGATGAGTTAGTAGATTGATGTTTAACTGCATTCAGGAGCTTTCAGTGTCAATTTCCTCAGTAATTCTGACACTGGCAGCTTTTGAAAACAGTAAAATAAGAATAATTGGGCTAGGTGGTTGTGGTCAGTAGGCAAACATTTGGATAGCTTTCAGTTGTAAATGGTTTGAATGATTGGAATAGACAATTAAAAGAGGGGTGTTGAGATAAGTTCCTTCAAGGTATATTTTGTATAACCAACCATACAAAATTGCATTTTTTTGCAATTTTGCACTTAGCATTTTTTTGTTACAGTTGCCCCCAATAGTCATTTCATGCATGTTGTGGGTGCATTTACAAAAGTTTAAAGTAACATACACAAACACCCAGACACGAAACAACTATTTGTAGGTCATACAATTATTTGCTCTGTGTAAGAATCAAACCCACAACAAACAGCACAGCAGTCTATGGCTTACCTACAGCACCGACCATGTCGTCAAAGCATTCATGTTTGACTGAAGGTACAGACAATCCATATAGGTCAATTCATTGTATCAACTTACCCAAATAGCCAGTATACAGGTGCCTGACAATATCACAAGCCTGGAAGCAGTCCTCACTGTCCCCACTAGATATACTGTTGATGGCCTTCCTCATCAGTTCCCCGGACAGGTCAGCAAGGCCCAGCATATAGTCCATTTCTGAAATCAATGTTACTATGGGCCTTTGATAATCATCATCTGTGATGAAATACTCAAATTCCTTCTGAACTTCTGGGTAAGTAATGATCCTTTTCTCTGCCATTAGAGACAGTAGGGTCCTGGCTTCAACATATTCTTGGAATCCAGCTGTAACAGCCCTGGAGTGCAAGTGTGCGGGGCTATATTCAAGCTCCAAGCCAATGCTTCTTATGGGGCCATTGATTAGCTTCTGAATTCGTTCTTTTGCTTCTTTGAGAGTGTTTTCTTCTGATTCCTTTCTGAAAATGTCCATTACTCATAAGTATATAAATGTAATGTGCCTGTGTAAGTCTAAGTGTGGTCTAAGTGACTTTTTTTCTTTTAGTAGGTAATTAATAAAGAAGACGTTATATTTTTAAAGTTGAAGTAAAGAAATGAGATTACATTAGGGAGAACAATTCCATAGTAATGATAACATTTACCACATAAAAATACACAAACAATAAAAATAACTTTGTTTTTCATAGTATTTGTATGAATGGCAAAGTTATATTTGCGGTTTTTGAAAATGTACTATATCTCAAAAACTGCTAACTGTATCTCATCCAAACCAATTTTCGTTGGTAGTTTTGGTTGAGGTCTACATTATATATTTTTTTTAGTTTTATCATTCTCTTATTTTAGAAGTTACGGGGGGGGGGGACACACTTTTTACCACTTTGGAAGTGTCTCTCGCGCAAACTGTTCAGTTTAGAAAAAAATGATGTTAGTAACCTCAATTTATTTTTTAAAGACCTATTCATAAATACCCCACACATATGGGTTTGGTGAAAAAAATTTTTTTGAGATTCAATTCTAAGTATGGGGGGCACCCCCAAAATTTGTTTTGTTTTGATTTTTGTGTGAAAATCCTAATGCGGTTCACATAATACATCTTTCTACCAAGTTTCAACAGGATAGCTCTTATACTTTCGACAAAAAGTGGCTGTGACATACACGGACAGACAGACAGACAGACATGACGAATCTATAAGGGTTCCGTTTTTGCCATTTGGCTACGGAACCCTAAAAAGGATTGGAATGACAACTTCAATGTCATAAAACGGAGTGGTTCTTGTTATTTGATTCCAACTTCTAAAAGATTTATTTATACTCACGTTATAGGCGAATGCAATAAGAATATGATCCTTTTGCTTTCAATAGTGATGTCTCGCGACAATTTGACGAGTCGCTCATGCCTGTCTTGACGATCAGTCAGCTTGTCGGCAGCTGCTTTGAATATGGCCAGCACGGGGCTGTCGGCTGGCAAGGAGACCGCGGTCTCTCGCGCAACAGAAGCGAGCGTGTGACCAGAGTTGTTACCACTTTTGCGATTGCCGCGATGATGTTTGCCTGAGTATTTTTTAGAGTTTAAGTAAACAAGTTGGCAAAATACCTACTTTTGAATAAAATCAATATGTTACAAATGAAAAACAAGTTGCATCTTAAACTTACCTGGTCCAGGCATAGTTCTTTGATGTCGAAAAAGTTAAACCCAAAAATAACTTGCTTTGTATTGTGTTCGGAGTTTTAATTTTAACTGTAGGTAATAATACTTTCTCTAAAAAAATACTCCGCTATCATCCGATATCGCGTTTATTTATTTGATAGAACATTTCTGTCACAGAACATATATACTGATTTCTGTCAATTTTTTTTTTTTTTTAATGTTGTGGCTATGCCACTGGCTTGGTTACGAGACCTTTAAGCCAAGTCTTTAATTGAAAAGTCTTCATTTAATTAAAGTTTTGAGAGTTAACACTTGATTTGTACACTAAACACTTCCACAACTGTTTTTAATAAATTTAAAAATCGGCATATAACACTTTTCAATTTTTAGAATATCGTTCAGGCGGCGGGAGGAATTATTTTGTAGGATAGCACTCAATTCACTGGCAAGTATCAGTCTTTCTATTGCAGTGTTGCCGGCGCGGAACTTTTGTTCCGAATTCGGAACTTTGAAGCCCTTGGTGGAACTTTTGCGGAACCTCCGCTTTGGCGGAACTTTTCGGAACTTTGGCACAAACCAACCAACAAAAAGCGACATTTGGTTACCCATCATCATATTTGTCGTATACTTGGCTGTATGGACTCAGTTTCCTTTGCTTAAAATCATATATAAAATAAACTCGACTGACAGGATTAGCTATAGGTAGATATTTTCGTTGTTCACTTACATGTATACCCTGAGGTATACCCCTACATAGATGTAAAATACTTTGTTGGAGTGTACCCATAGATATAATAATAAAGAAGAGTGTACCCCTAGAAATCAATGTTGCCGTTTGTTTTTTCTGGTTTGGTGCATATCATTGGTTTGGTGTTACGTTACGCTGGTCTGTAGTCTAATCCCTGTGAACTAGAGATCTACTGTGAAGTTTCTTTTCTTTCAATTACATTCAATTCAAGACATAAAGATACTACATACTTTTGTTGTAATTGCACAGTAGAAGAAAGTTGTTGGTTGAATATGTGAAGTGATTCTTCTGGGCATGAACTAATAAATTAACTTTACATTTACCGAGATTCCAGTTCTTTTTTTATAAGAAATATCTGAGTCAGCGATTTACATGTACATACCTACTACATACTCTAAGGTATCATTTTAATACACTTATTTGTAAAAAATGTTGTAAAATGTTGTAATAAATAAATACTGAATATTACTACAAGTACACGTAAATCGTTGATCTGATTATACAAAATGATCTGCGCTAGATTCACGATGCAAACTGCAAACAGACTGGCGATAAAATCGCGGCGATTTAACGCGCGCGGTACCTATTTTATTTCCGTTTCGACCAATCGTAAGTAGCGATACCACAGAATATATGAGATACGCACTTCTGACTGTTTCGCACGAAAAAGAATGATCGCGCGTGTTAAATCGCCGCGATTTTATTGTGAAACGTTTATTCGGGTATAACGCTACTCTTTGATACTATGTCAAAACGTCATAGTATTTTGACATTATTATCCGAGGCCATAGACATGACATACATAACACAACACAAAAATGTTTTTAGAGCATTTTTCTTTTCAGATCGTCTGGACTAAATTGATGGTTGTAAAGAATTAATGTATAGTGATAAAAAAAATGAAAGGTGTGTTTTATTATCGTTTTTTTTATTTTACTCGGGCGGAACCTTTCGGAACTTTTGAGATGAGTAATCGGAATAAATTGAAACTTGCTGCCGGCAACACTGTTCTATTGCAAAATTTTGGCAGTTAAAAATCAGGTGTTCAGCGTCAGCTTGCGGTGTGTTGCAGAATTTACAAGAATCACTTGAAATTATGCCCAAACGGGATAAGTGGGCAGGTGTGGTGGTATGGCCAAAGCGAAGCCTGTTAATCGTGGTGATAAAGTGCCGGCTAGCTGACTCCAGGTCGTTGTACCAGGGCTTTGTTGGTAAGTCTATTTGGATACTTCCGTACCACTTTCCTTTCTGTTCTTGGTCTTTCTTCCAAATTTCAATCCAAAGATTTTTCACATCTTCATTTATGGATCTATAATAATCCGTGTGTGGTACATCAATTACATATTGAACATCTAATAAATTTATCCCCTTAGTTGCAGTTCTGTCTGCTACTTCATTTCCAGATATACCTTTATGCGAAGGGATCCAAATAAAGGATATCTCAATGCCCTTACAATTTAACTTATATACAAAATCTTTAATACTGTACAAAATATAATTAGTTTTAAAATTACATTTCAAATGTTTTAATGCTTCCAAAACACTCATTGAATCAGTTAAAATTAAGAAGAATTTATAAGGCTGTTTAATATAATTGATTAACTTTAATGCTTCTAGGATTGCATAGGCTTCTGCAGTAAATATTGAGCACTCATTGTCCAGAACAAAGCTTTGAGTGAACCTTGTTTGAGGATCATATAAAGCAGATCTCACATGGTCATCTCCCTTACTGCCATCAGTGTATATAGTATAAAACTTATTATTTTCTGACAAAAATTCTAGCATCTCATTATTATTTACAATTCTGTGTTCTATAACATGAATTGGATGAGTTATAATATCATATTTGTGGGCATAGCATGGCCATTGTGACTGTTTTTTAATCCTTGTGCATTTATTATTTATTTCCAGGTACATCCGGCATACCTGTGGAGCTCTGCCCCTCAACAGTTCATCTGCTGAGGACAATGGGCCAGAGACATTTACCAGGTGAGGAACTATTCTGTTGACAACATCATTATTAGCTAGTGACAAAATTTTGAGGCAATATCTTTCACAGAGTAATATTCTCCTCAAGATAAGGGGCATGATTTTGGTTTCAACTTCCATGGCTCTTATGGGAGTTGAACACATTGCTCCAGAGATTATTCTCAGAGCCTTGTTCTGAATTATATCTAATCTATGTACATATGTACAATTAATGTAAGCTAAAGTGCTATAATCAAAGTGGCTTCTTACAATTGCTTTGTACAGTATTGACAATATTTTTGGGTCAGCTCCCCAAGATATCCCAGCAAGACATCTTAGAACATTTAGCCCTTTGTAAGAGTTTTTTGAAATGTATTTAATGTGCTCTTCAAATTTTAGTTTTTGGTCAATGATAATACCTAAGAACTTATGCTGGTTAACTCTCTGGATGCGCTCTGTAGCATATATAACATCATTAGTAGGGTTGTCATCTCCAAATACCATAACACTGCTTTTGGAAGCATTAATTTTAAGATGCAGCCTATTACTATAATAATCATAAAGTTTTCCTAGTGCTATATTTACAGTATTAATAGCTGCAGATAAATTAGAATTAGAAGTATATAGAACTAAATCATCAGCAAACTGTAATATATTTACATTCTGAGTATCAACATATTTACATATTTCACAAGTATATAAGTTATAGATCAAGGGTGACAGAGTTGCACCTTGCATTGTGCCTTTACTGGCCTGCTCTGGTCCATAAAGAATGTTATTATGTTTAACAAAGAGTTTTCTGTCACTCAAGAACTTATAAATCCATTTGGACACAAGTCCAGGTAAACCTATACTACCAGTCAATATTTTGACAAGTATGCCAGGGTCAACATTGTCAAAAGCACCTTGTACATCCAAAAATACGCAAACGGTATGTAATTTGGTATTTTGTGCTCTTTTCAGGTCTGCTATTAGAGAAATGAAACTGTCAGCACAGCTACGACCGCGCCTAAATCCATATTGCGCTGATGGAATAATATTATTGGATTCGGAGTACCAGTCCAAACGATTCTTCAACATATTCTCAAAAATTTTCCCAAGACATGAGGACAACGAAATTGGACGATAACTGCTAGCTAAATCTGGTGGTTTGTCAGGTTTTAATATGGGAATAACGCACTGTGTTTTCCATGATTCTGGTATTATTTGCTTACACCAAAGACTGTTGAGAATTTTTAAAAATAAATGTTTTACATCATCATCAAGATTTTTAATCAATATGTAAGGGAAATCATCTAAACCTGGGGTAGTATTTTTTCTAGATTGTAAACTCATTAAGAATTCAGTCCGTGTAAAAGGATTCAATAAAAATTTGGAGTTTGGGTTGTCATTATTGATATCAAAGTAATGGTTATATTCACTACTATCTATAAGGTTACTATTATCAGATATTTTTGCCAAAAAAGGTTGAATAAATTCATCCCTGTATGATTTGTTACCAGATCTGATGCCTTTAAATCTTTTAATAAGGTTCCAAATTTTACTAAGTGGAGTGGTTCTATTAAAAGTGTTACAAAAGTTGTTCCAACCAATCTTTTTCTGTTCTGAAATTGTACGTTTTTTAATCGCATCTATTCTCTTATAATTAATGTAATTATCTATAGTTGGGTCACTTCTGTACAGTTTCAGAGCATTATAAGATGCAATTACACTTTGCTCACAAACATAATTCCACCAAGGAGCTGGAATTCTAGATTTAAAATCACTAGTTTTAACTAACTTTGGAATCACCATTTCCTTTAAGGCATCAAGGCGAGTACAAAATTCGAGGTAAGTAGACATTGGATCCTCTTCATCAATCGTCATGTCATGGAAAACATTTTTGGATTTTTCAAAAAACTTACTCCAATCAGTTTTATTATATAAAAATCTGTCAACAGGTGGATTAACCTGATATTTGTCAGCACGAATTGCAAGTTTTGTAATAGTCGGGTAATGATAACTTCCCATTGTATCATCATAAACAGACCACTCACAAAGTGGCGCAAGATTTGGACTAACAAAAGTGACATCAATTGCCGATGGATTGCAATGAGGGCGATTGACTGTAGTAAAGTCACCATTATTAATTACGCATAATTCATTATCATCAATTAAATTATATAAATTTTGCCCCCTGCTTTTTGTGGACACGCATCCAAAGGCAATATGATGGGCATTAAAATCGCCACTTACGAATATAGGTTTAGGGAGGTCCCTGATAATATTATGCAATCGATGCATTCTTATATGCCCAGATTTAGGTGGACAATATACACATAAAACTGTTATGTCGCCTATTTCTGTAGATACAGAAATCGCAATAGTCTGAATATCTTCATAGAAATGGGTGTCTAAAACCCTATACTTTAAATAAGGCTTTATTAAGATAGCTACTCCATTATGACTGTTAACTGAATTTTTGTGGTGGAAATTATAGCCAGGTATTTTAAAACTCTGTTGATCTTTTAGCCAAGTTTCATTTAGTAGACAAATATCTATATTTTCTTTTTCTACAAAATTAATTAATAAAGGTTTTTTATTATTTAAACTTTGAGCATTATACTGTGCAATATTTAAGGAAGTTAAAATGTTGGAGTTCAAATCCATTATGTTGATAGATTTCTAATGAGCATTTCTTTGATAGACGACGTGGTAATGGGCACATCGTCCGATTTGTTTCCTATTTGTACCAAAGTATTGACTAAAGCCATTAATACATCATTATTGGCAATGATTTGGGCTTTAATAGTTGGTTTGGGAGTTTTATTATCGGGCATGGTTTCTTTTGCAGGTGTGTTATGTACATTATCAATATTATACAATTTCATTTTGTTCTTATTTAAAACAAGTTCTTTATTTACATTTTCCTTTTTATTTACAGCTGCCTTGGAGAGGTCCGGCAAAGGAGGAAAGTCAGTTTTCTTAGTCTTTGTATTAGCAATGCTAGCATAAGTAACTTTTTCTTTTTTTTTTCTATCATTTTCCTCATTTTAACCGGACAGGTCCTTGATATAGCCAAATGAGGTCCACTGCAGTTGATGCAGCAGAGCTCATCGGACTTGACACACTCTTTGTAGGAGTGTTCTCCAGCACAGCAGCTGCAACGCTGTTTACCATTACATATTTTGGCCGAGTGATTGAATTTAAAGCAGCGATAGCACTGCAACAGGGGTTGAATGTACTCGAAAACTCTATATGAAAACAGGTCATATTGTATTGAATCTGGTAATGAATTCGATAAGAATGTAATGCTAACTGTCTGAAGAGATACCCTGTTCTGTTCCACTTTCTTTGTAAATCTTCTCACAGCTACAATTTCGTAGACAGAAGAAAGCTTTGTGTACAGTTCTTTAGTTGAAATATTTGTTGGCACGAATCTGATGATGCCAATTCGTTCTATTTGAGCTGCGGGGATATATGCCCTCATCTTATACTTATCAAGGAAGCTCACATTGTTGATGAAATTGTTGGCCGTGTTGTATTGCTTGAATACGACTACAATTTTATTCGCATTGACACGGCGTATCGCCACCACACCTTTAACGTCCGTTGCGAAAATATGATTTAAATATATGGGGCTTTTATTTCCCAATCGTTCATTGTCCTGACTTTCTACAAAAACGTTAAACTCCGTGTTAGCCGAATTCTCTGGATACAGTCTTTTATAATTAGGTTTAAAGTAGGGAGCGTAATTAATAGAGTCACTTTCCTCACCGCCGCCGCCGCCTTTGTCCATGTTGTCCGGCCTGGACCTTTTTAGGGCAGGGGACAGGGGATCATGGCCCCCGCCCTCGTTGCCTTCCATTTCTTAACACTACACTATACACACTAGTTATGTACAAACACTTCAAACGAATATTTACAACTTATAAACAGAAATTTCACAATTTTAAGAAAAATTTTCAAAATTCCGCGCCTGTTCAGTTCAAATTCCCGCCAAAGAATCCATTTCTGTCAATTTGATTTTGAAGGGTTGCCAACTCAATGCCACGGTTGGGTGCTAAGTAACATCTCAAATAGTGCTAAATTGCTAGAAAGTTTCAAAAATAGTGCCAAATATATGAATTTAATAAAAAAGAACACATAACAGAATATGTTTTAATTTTCGTTTTTTTTTTTTTTTTTTCAATTTTATCTATAGGTATGTTTTTTTTGATTCAGAATGCCGTTAAATTTCAAATATTCTTGCGTTAAATTCTATTTTACAGAAGGAACACATTGCTTTTGAACTATTTCCTAGCACAGGTCTAAGCCACTTTTTGTATTTTGGATCTTTCTCCCATTCTTTTCTATAATTTTGAATATAAGTACCTTTTTTAAGTAAAGGAACATCCATTTTCGTCTCACTGTCACCGAACACAAAACAAATTTAAGTTAATAAAATGTTTAATACTATTAATCAGATAATTATTGCGCACAAAGACACGATGAATGAAAAACAAAAATGAACGAAAAACAAGCAAGGTTAGACAAAGAAGGAGTTATCTTAGAGAAAAAGTCAAACATAGCACTGTTCGCCTCGTCTGCCATACACAGCCATACACGCCTTTATCTACCGAAGTGCCGCAGATTACAGACTACAATAGTTTGCGTTTTGTTACTTCAGCCACAGCTGCATCAAAATTAGTGCTAGATTTAGTGCTGGGTGCTGTTTCTTAAATTTCAGTGCTAGGCACATGAAAATAGTGCTAAATCTAGCACTCAAAGTGCTGAGTTGGCAAAACTTCTTGGAATCAACCGAAGAAAAACATGTCAAAATTTTTGACATGTTTTTCTTCGGTTGATTCCAAGAAGTTTAAAATATAGGGAACGAGTGCTGGTAACATTTAAGGCTGACCACATACACACGTTTTCCATATTCGATTTCAGAATTCGTTTTCCGTATTCGAAAACCTGACTGCCAAGATTTCATACAAAGTGTTCTACGTAGCGCACACGTTCGTATATTTTCCGAAAAAAAATTATCTAAAATTCATTTCGAAAGTCAGCCGTGCCGGAATTTCACATTCGGAAAACGAATTCGGAAAACGTATCTATGCGGCCAGCCTAAAACCGTGCTTATTTTTCTTAGAAAGAGAGGCACATAGTTACGGTCTTTCTCTTTCCTTCTATTGCTGCGCGTAGGGTGACCAATATTTTGGATAAAAATACAGACCTCGGAAATGATTAATAGTCTATTAAAAAAACTTTTTCAAAAAAAATGTAACCGCCTTCAAAAACAACCATAAAAACGGTAAAAAAACCTACAAAATAACTTTTCTTTTGGAAGTTGGTGTCTTTGTTTTCTTTATTTCATTGTCTTTTTTTGCCACCGACTTCCGAAAGAAAAGTTATTTTGTAGGTTTTTTTACCGTTTTTTATGGTTGTTTTTGAAGGCGGTTACATTTTTTTTTTGAAAAAGTTTTTATTTTACTCTTTTTAGTTTAAATATTCAACCCAAATTCTTGTCAAACACAACATGTGCACTAGAATTTTGTAATCCATAACACCGGTAATAACATCGCTCATGTACACAATAAGCTAATAAAATTCCATATCTCAAAAACTACTTAACCGATTTTGATGAAACTTGCAATATTCCCTAAGTTAAATGATATCTAGTACAATAAAAATTACTTAAATCGGACTTGTAGTTCCAGAGATATGCGAACTCAAACTAAATCAGTCGATGCCTACTCCTTACTATTAAGGAGTTCTACCTTCCATCATCAGCTCAGCTACATGAAATTATGATTACCATACGCAAGTACTTAAATTACTTCATAAAATTTGCTAAAAACGGTGTGTCGGCCTATAAAATTCGAGGGTTGCCCTCGATTTCTCCAAGATCTAATCATCAGATCCCAACTTGGTGACTATGGGACTCTTGTAAAATGATTTCGGCGAGAGGGGAAACTACTCACTCTGAGATCCTTCTGTACGTTCTGATTCAATAAAAATCCATGTAACTTTTGCATCTTCCTTTCTTCTTCCTTATTAAAATAAACTGTTACAAAATAAATCACTTTCACAATACTTTTACATTTTTTCTAATCCAATGCTATTCCAAAAACACCAAAACGACTCCCCTGCTTTTTTCTCAGTGTGACAATTCTCTTTTTCAAATATTTAAACAAAATTAGAACAGACCATAAATCTCTGCCATAGAGTTTATTTCTAATCAGTTATAAGTAACATAAAATTCCTAAAAAACTAATTCCCCAACAGGGACCACCTCAGAAGTACCTCCTTTCAAACAAGTGTAGCGGAGTAATCGCGTAACAAATATACAAAAAAAAAAAACATACCGTCGAATTGATAACGTCCTCCTTTTTGAAGTCGGTTAAAAAGTAATGGCAGATTTACATTGAGTCAGTAACTGACGTCAGTGCTGGCGCCGAAAACTGACTAGTGCTATTTATACGAGGTCAGTATTTCAAGAAATCAATTTACATTATGGCAGTGCCAGGTCAGCACTGACTCGTCAGTAGACCACAGACTACATATCAGTGGACTGACGCCAGTTACTGACTCAATGTAAATCTGCCATAACTTTAATTAACTTATTAAAGGAATTTTTATTTGGTCCCGGCTTTCTACTCAGAAGCTCAGAATTCCACCAGTTGCCGTAATATAATAAAATATGGTTACGGAGTCTAAAACATTGTCAGCCCATACTTAAAGGAAAAAAAACCCGTTTAGTAATATTATAAGTACTTTTCAGTATAAAATAATATTATTCTCAAACAAAATACTGTATCACGGACACTCTATTAGAAAGAAACAGAATGCATTGTAGGTGCCTTTCATTCATTTCAATGTTTTGGAGGATTTGGGATCGTTTTTCTAGTAAGAAGCACGCGCTCCCCATATTTTAATCTACTTGATCGATTCTCAATTTATTGTCTATGGTTCCTCAGGTTTCATAGACAACGTAATTTTTTCGTAGCAATTCTAGATTCGTTCGGAATCGCATTTCAAGAATTCAATGACATGAGTCATTCGTTCGTTAATTTATTGACGTCACTTCGACGTTTGTGGTTTGGTTTTCTGAATTTTAAAGGTAAATAAATGGTGAAAAAGCATTAAAAATAGAATTTGACTGTGAGTTTTAATATTCTTGATATGAAATATAACATGTATACACTTTCAGGAATTCGTGTCGACTGCCCAGAGTCCGCGAATTTCTGCTTATCAACTGATATCGTTGGGTGTGACCGACTTCCCGTTTGCTTAGAAACTTGAGGTAAATATTCACAAAAATTGGTATTTATTGATCGTTCCAAGATTTGTGGTATTAAATATATTAATCTTTAATTTCAGATACCTACTTTAAAATGTCTCAAACTCTTACATTTGGTGACTCAGTGGCACCGGTGACTTGCCATGCATGGAATAAGGATAGAACCCGTAAGTATTGAACTGTTTTCTTCAGATTATGTTACATTTCCTCAAAGGAAATTATGTAGTTGAAGTTAGTGGTACCTGTTACATTTTTGACTACTAGTTTAGTACTCCATTTAGGTGACTATGATCATGAGACCCCATGCTGAGTTCTTAAATGATTCATATGTCGCAGATAAGCTAATAATTTTATGAAAGCTGGAATTACAAAAATATAGGTATATCACAAAGGGTTTTTGGGTACTGAAAAACCTTGAATGACAAGTTCTTTAAAACAAATTCTTGTATTACAGAAATAGCATTTTCACCGAACAACAATGAAGTACACATCTATCAGAAAGAAGGCAATGATTGGAAGCAGACCAACAACCTGGTGGAACATGACCTGAAGGTGATGGGTATTGACTGGGCTCCCAACACTAACCGCATTGTCACCTGCTCTGTGGACCGCAATGCTTATGTGTGGACTCAGGGAGATGACGGCAAGTGGTCAACTACTCTTGTACTTCTCCGCATAAACCGAGCAGCCACTTGTGTGAAATGGTCACCCATGGAAAACAAGTTTGCCGTTGGTTCTGGAGCCAGGTTGATCTCCATTTGCTATTTCGAGAAGGAAAATAACTGGTGGGTGTCCAAGCATATCAAGAAACCTATTCGCTCAACTGTCACCAGCATTGACTGGCATCCTAACAATATCCTGTTGGTTGCTGGCTCAGCTGATTTTAAAGTGAGGGTGTACTCAGCTTACATCAAGGATATTGAAGACCAACCCGGACCAAATGTTTGGGGAACCAAGCTTCCATTGGGACAAATGTTGGCAGAATTCCCCAACTCACCAAATGGTGGTGGATGGGTACACAGTGTATCTTTCTCAGCAGACGGGAACAAGGTTGCATGGGTGGGACATGATAGCTCCATAAATGTAGCTGATGCTACTCAAGGGAGAGGTATCATAAAATTGAAGACTGAGTACCTGCCATTCCTGGGATGCAGTTGGGTGACCAACAACTCCCTGGTTGTGGCAGGACATAGCTGCATTCCTTTAATGTACTGCCATGAAGGTAATCAGATTAAGTTTGTTGCCAAATTGGATAATACTCAGAGGAAGGAGTCTGGAGGATTATCAGCCATGAAGAAGTTCCAGTCTCTGGATCGCCAAGCGCGTATCGAAACTAACGACACTCTGCTTGATTCCATTCACCAGAATGCTATAACTTCCATCCGCATCTACGATGGCACGAAGGCCAACACGCGCAAGTTCAGCACCACTGGACTGGATGGACAACTAGTCATCTGGGACCTCGACTCCTTGGAGAGGTCTATTGAGGGACTGAAGATTGTTTAAATCATACTTCTTTTTTAAATTAATGATTTTTATTTTAAGGAATAATATAATAATAATCAGTTTGCGTGCGAGTTCTGAAGTCACTCCAATAAAAAATGATAAACATGGAAAGCCGTGAGAAAGAAAAACTTCACAATCACAGTCTGATCAGTCTAGCTAGAAGAAAAACCAAGCAATAGTAGCAGTGAGTGAATTCAGCTCCCCAGACAGTAAAAACTTTCAAATATACAGAATAAACTATTATAATTTATAGATACAACTTCTATGCTTTTTTTAATATACAATTTAAAAATTTAACTTGATAATCAAATCAATAATTTATAACATAAATTATAAATAAGACTACTACACCCTATAAAATATGATAGATCACTTTTAATACTACTGAAGTACTGATTGCTGTCAATATTACATTAAATTTTAAGGAATCAACCGAAGTATTATTTTTAACATTAACATCAAAGTCATACTTTATCCTAGAGAACTATAAGGCCATATTGTTTGTTAGTGTTGTATTGTTATTGGGCGTTGGTGACGATGTTGAACACGGGCCCGATGCGGATGAACACTCGTCGCAGCACGGAGCGCAGCTCGGGCTTGAGGTCGAAGCAGGTGATCTCACACAGCAGCGGGTAGTAGCTGGATACGTGAGCCGCAAACTGAAACATTGCATCGCTCATTATTGTTTGCATATTGATAACATAGACATGGTTTGGGTGATGATATCATTTGGCGTTAGTTGAGTCAATAATACATAATACGTTATTGTAATCCGAACTATACACGAGTCTTTGACGGAGATAGCTGCATTAGGTGTTGCGGAATTTTAATGCAAGCATTCTTTGAGTGTATTATCAATTAAACGTAAATACGTATTGATTCGTGCATGAATAGCTATGTCTTACAAAACCACATTAAAAAAAAACTTCCAAGGTGCTTTCGGTCACAGACCACAATCTATGTATTACAATGACCTCACGACTACGACCTTGTTAGGTTCGAATCCCGTCAAGAGATTTGTACAGTCTGAATGTAAATACTTTATTTGCGCATCTTGCAACCACTTTATGTTATGCTCTTGAAATGAAGTTACAAAGGCGTGACGATTCACGATAGCATACATTATGTATGCTGAATAAAAACTTTACTTTCAATCAACAACAGTTCTTACATATCGCGAAACGTGTTTTCTATCTGCAAAAATATACCTACTTACTTTCTACAAAACATAACATTGATTGTTAAAAGTAGTCTGCTCAACGACACGTGAATTGTTCGTAAAATCATAACATCAACCAACTCGACTCTTAAATCGCGACACTATCATATCATATCCGATAATATCTACAATACAATCTAATTCCATTATATTGTTTAGATAAGTAAGTACATAAGCATGAGGTTACTTAAGAACATGTACTTACTCTTTCGTCTGGCATCTTCAGTATTCTTGTGAGGATCAATAGCAGGATGGACGTCCAGGCGTCCCGGTGCGCTTCGCTCGTTACTCCAGCGAAGTACTCCAACGCTTCACAACAAATGCTGATTAGACTCTTCTGCACGGCAGGCCAGTGGTCCCGCCGCGTCTCGTCGCTGTACATTTTAAACAGTATCCGGAGCACGCACGCCAACGACTGCGTTTCTTGTTTCAGCATATTCGGCTTCACGGAGCCCTTGAAATTAGCTTTCCACAACACATTTCTCTGTGCATTGTTAGTGTTAAAAGTTTTAGCGAAGCGGTGACTGCACATCAGGCATTCGACGAGTCGCAGCAGATGTGGCGAGCTCAGTAGTCGATACATTCCCTGTTCTTCACGCTGACATTCCTGCTCCGTGCCGGGCGTGCCACCGGTCAGCTCCGCGGCCGCCAGGGCGAGGGTCTCGGCGTCTTCTTTCCTTGACGTGGCTGGATAAAAGACGATGTTGTCGATGGTTTGTATGAGCTCCAACTGTACTACGCATTTGATCAGGAGACTGTTGAACACCCGGTTGGAAGACTTGATCTCGTCTCCTCCCTGGGGTTTCTTCAGGATACCGTGTCGGACCTGGGGCGTGTCATCCTCGTTGTCGTCGGGCTTCCACGTGAGCAACGTGGTGGGCAGCGTGCTGTTGAAGATGTCGAGCATGATCTGGCACGTATTGCTCCACGTGTCCTCTGTGAACTTGGTGCCGTTGGAGATGACGAGGTTCTCGAGGCAGTTGGTGCCCGAGCGCGCCAGCTGCTCGTTGTCTTGCTGCACGCACCAATGTAGCTGCGCGTACAGTTGCTCTAATAGGAGGGATCCGAGAATATCAAAGTATTGCGTGAAGACGTCGACGATGGCATACAACGCGTGATTGCATGTCGTAGTCATCCACTCGTTCTTCTCCAACTGATGCTCTGGTAGCTTCATGTTGTCAAAGATTCTGAACAGAATATTAAATAGGTCTCTCCACCAATGTGGACGGAATGAATCACCGTGAGTTTTGATAATCTCAAAGAGGACAGTGAGTCCTCGGGTGCGTACGTCTAGCTTGCAGCGGCTGACGACACACGATAGGGAGAAGAGTAGTGGGAACCACCCCCTCAGCCACACCCTGTCTACCTCAGGCGCGCCGGGCTCGCCCTCCAGGCCCGCGTGCTCCACGAACAGTTGCGGTGACGCACCCACAGCGGTCGCACAAGACCTCACTAGTCTGATAGCTTCCATGGACGTGTCCGGGAACTTCGCATTGCAAGCAAACTCTGATAAGCACTTAACTGCATCTTGGAAGGAGTCTATCATGGCAGGGAATTGTTTCTCATACAATTCATTTATAATTTTGCCGGTAGTTTGGAATGCTAAGTCTACGATCGCTTCATCTTGATCGCTTGCAGCTAGATGGAATACAGAGAATATATTTTTCCAACCTGACTTGATGTTGGGCGCTTGAGAGTTAACCATCTGGGCGATGCAACGTACCACCATGTCTCTGATTGTCGGAGAGCTGTTTTTCTTCATAATGTGCTCAAATGGTCTCAAGAAATCTTTTTGGAATTTGAAATTTGAGAATTCACCTTTTTCGATAAACTTCATGGACAGTTGTCTCAAAGAATCCACCGCGAAGAAAGCTATGTCTTCGTTGCTGCTGCAACCTACTTTGTTGAAGTGATCACCAAGCACTTGCCATATTCGAGACCACTGCAGCCTAATGCGACCCATATTGTAGTACGATATTTCGACGATTTTCTGCAATGAGAACATTCGAGGGTTCGTGGGATGACTTAATTCATCTAGGGATACTTGACATAACGCTTTGACAAAGTCTACAATGGCGTCACCATCAAGTTTCGTGGATCCTGTGAATATTCTATCTACCGCTACAACGACACTTTGAGAGCTGGTCTCTCCGATGTGTTCCTTGACGCTCGGATCCAGCGACATTAGACTAAACTTCAGCGAGTCTGGCTGAGGTTTGATACCCGACCCTGATAGAAATTGGGGCCGCACTCCCGTTCCGATGAGTTGCGCGAGTTCCAACTGAGAAATGCATTTTACGACGTCCAACCAACTCGTTCCCAAGTAGTTGCCGTCTGTATGTGCCACTGTGATCAACGTTTTTATGGTATCGATGTTCTTCGCCTTCATTTCTGTGATTGGAGAATTAGCAGTAAGCAGAGTGAAGCGCGCCAGAGCTTGCACGTACGCGTCTCTTTCGAGAGACATGTGGAAAATGCAGGCGATTCGGATAGCACACCTAATGCCGTCTAAGCATAAGGAAGCGATTTCAGGATCATCACAATCCTGTAGTCCAACTGAAAAAGCTGCGAGGAACGGTGTCCACGCCATCTTGAACATAGGGCGCACATGTTCCACGTGTTTCGCCGTCGTAAATGGAGTCTGCACGTGAGACACGGACTCCATCAAATTCTTTGCCGCTGTAGATATCACGTCCATCTCCATGTTCCAGATCAGTTTTCGCTTCTTCTCGTTAGCGATCATGTGTTTCCCTGGTTTCGAAGAACTCTTCATCTTGATCTCGTGACCAGCTATTTCATCATAGATCTGTGACAAATATTCACGAGGCAAGTCATTATTGTCACTAATGCCACTATTCAACTTAATGTATTGTTCTTTTGTCATCTTATTCTTGACTTGCGGTGAATGTAAATCAGTTGTAAGCATTATTATGGAAAATGCTAAAACGTAGACGGTATCCGCGCTCATGAATAGCGTGTTGTTAGGATTGCACTCACAGTAACGAGATGCGAACTTTTCCATTAACCTGTCGATCTTTTGGGCTTCGCCGGGTAGCCTGAATCCTTCTAAGAAATAGCGTAATGCTGCCACAATATCCATGTTCGCGAAATTCATCGAGTCTACGTATGAGTACATCACTTCCTTGGAATGATCTTCGTTTTCGCCTAAATATTCGCCAACGAATGTTTTGTCAAGTCTTTCGTCGGTGAGTAACCATTCAGCGATTTCTTTTGTCGATGTTCCTAAGAGACCTTGTTCTTGCAAGAAAGACACTCCTCGTTTTGGTTTCCTGTTAAATAGGTCGATGCCAGTTTCCCAAACCTCCTTTTGTTGTTTCAATACTTCAAATTGTTCTGGAGAATCTAATGTCTCTCTATTGCCAATATTGCTGGATCCTGTAGATACTAGACTAAGACTAGATCCTCCGTGAGATTTAATGCTGTGGTGGTCATGGTCCTCCTTTGCGGTTCTCTCTCCCAAAGTGGTTTGTAGGTTTGGATTAATATAAAGTTCTTTGCTCCATTCTACCATACATTTTAATATCGAGACTAGACATTCGAGTCCACGAATTCGCATGGACTTTTCTTGGTTGGGTGTAGCGCCCAATTCTAAAGCTTGCCTTCCTTGTGCAATCTTGGAAACATCATTCACCAATCGTTGGAACAGATTGGCTGCTGATAAATCACAGTCGTAGTTCACGTATATGTCTACGACACTCTGCGCGTCTCCGCAGATCCTGGTCAGTGCTTGGATGACCATCCACTTGTGCTCGAAAGAAGAGCTCGAAGTCTCCAGAATGTTCATAAATATTTCCTTAAAGAACACTTCAATTTGCTTCTTAAGGTGCACTTTGAAGTTTTGCAAAAGAGCTAAGAAAATAGCAAGAGATAGTTCGAATACTTCAGGTACAGAACTGACGCCATTCTTTGATAGCGCCACGCAGAGATACTGCTTGATAGCTGTGATGAACATTTCATTGTTCCTAAATACTGGACCAGCATTTTGTAAAATAGATAAGAGAAGATGAAGAGAAAGAATTTTAGATCTTAGCTCATGTGACTTAGGGTCTGGAGTCCCTTCAGGTAGTGGCTTCATTGAAAGCTTGCAGAGAGCTCTGAATACTAGGAAAGCATCTTTCTGTAACACATGAGTGAACTTAGCTGTGACTGAGTTATCATTTTCTGAAGCAACATCAACACTTTCCTGTGAAGGTATTCTTTGTATCGTGGCTTCGGTCGGCACTTGACCATTACTCTCGTGGGTAACACTCCCACTGTCTTGAGAATCCGATGGATTTTCATTATTATCAGGACTATTTGCCACTTCTTCTGAAGTTTTCTTAGTTGCAATACTTATGGCATTATCTATAACTGAATCTACTATTTGTTTAGCAATCATTTTTGCTTCTAATACTTCGTCCACTTCCTCTGTTGGCGTTTGTTCTACTTCTTTAACTTCTTCAGTTGTATTGTTAGGTGTATCGTCTGACACAACATTACCGTTAGGCATTTTGTGTTGTATTTCTGGTACTGTATTGCTATTACTGTTGCCATTTGCTTCTGATTCAAGGGCTTGATTTTCCATTTTCGTGAATATAACGTTCAGCATCTGTGTCAGAGTTGCTCTCGCTGTGGTCTGGTTGATAAGGTTTTTGCTTGCAAGGTATATGTTGTAACATGTTCTGACAGCAAGCAGTACTGTGCCCTCGTGAACCTCGACATGTTGACTTGTGATTACTGTTAGTAGTGCTTTGATTATTTGCAGCTGCACTCCTTCGTCAGTCTGAGGCCCTGTGAAACAGCTGCAGATTGTTTCAACAATTCGGTCTATGAGAAGTTTCCTTGGTGTAGTAGAGTCGGGAATGTTTCCAGTGAGATGGCCATACGCAATAAGCTTTTGTAGGCAGTCGAGAGCTGTCACCACTATCCTGGATGCCTTGCTCTGGCATGCCAGTTCAAATGGTAAGAAGTATTTTTCTGCTGTGATAATATTGGAAGCGTCATTCTTGGGTAGAGGCAGAGTCCCTGATGTAGGACTCTCTGATGACTCAGGTTGACCTCCATTTTTCAATTCAGTTTTGATTTCCTCTGCAAAGAACAACAAAGTTTTTAAATAGTGCCAATGGATTGTACTATATCTTTTTTGGAGGATAGTGATTATAAACAACTAGTGGCCCGTCCCAGCTTCGCACGGGTATATTAAGAACCGCTCGCCGATTTTGTGCAAACTTCACATAAAGCATCTACTGAATACTTCGAACAAAGCCAAAAACATTTAGTTTGGATAGGTGAGCCCGTTCTTGAGTTATAACATTACAACAAAAAGTGGCATTGATTTTTACATAGAAGATGTTACCTAAAAGTTAATACTCAACAAAGTCTCTAATTTCCCTTTTTCTAGGTGAATTATTTTAGAAGTTGGACAGGATAACTGACAGGCGGAAGGAAAGACTTTGTTTAAAATAATATTTAAAATGTTTTTTCATTAGTTCCTATTGACAAACGAATATAAGTATGTACCTTTATACCATTGTGTAACCATTTAATTATGTTTTATTTTAAGCAGTAGGAAGTGAAGAATTGACAAAAATAACACAATTTCTTATGAAAATTTGGCTAAAAGCTAGTTTAACTGGAAAATAATACAGGTGAAGAGGTTATATTTCAAAATGAAGTTGACCTTGGTTCAAAATAAATAAACATTTGAAGTGATAAGGTATAATATACACAGAGGCGTCTCTAGCCCTTGTGGCGCCCGTGTGCAACCAGTATCCTGGCGCCCTCTAGTCTAGTAGGAGCGGGATCAAAATGGAATACTAACATTTATATTTTCAAACGGAAATTTGGATGTAAATGGTGCAATTTTAAATGGCTCAGGCGCAAAATGTCGCTTTCGCAAAATGTCTCCTGGTACTGGTAGTAAAATGTCTCTTTCTCATAAATGTCGCTTTCACAGAATCACTCCTTCTTATAGGGTCGCTTTCTCACAATGCCTCTTTCGTAGAATATCTCTTTCGCAAAATGTGTGTGAAAGTGAAATAAAAAAAGTCCAAGATCTGCTAGAGTGGTATTATTTTTTTATATATTCAATGTACAGACACAATTTTTTTACTGTTTTATTATATGTATCTATAGATGTTTCATCAAAGCTCAAAGTCGCTCAGCGAGCTATGAAGAGGGCTATGCTCGGTGTTTCTCTACGTGATCGAATCCGAAATGAGAAGATCCGTAGACGAACTAAAGTCACCGATATAGCCCACCGGATTAGCAAGCTGAAGTGGCAATGGGCAGGCCATATTGCTCGCAGAGCAGATGGCCGATGGGGTCGAAAAGTGCTTGAGTGGAGACCGCGGACTAGCAAGCGCAGCGTAGGACGTCCACCAACGAGATGGACAGACGACCTTATAAAGGACGCCGGAAGACGCTGGATGCAGGTCGCTTCCAACCGGTATATGTGGAGATCTAAAGGGGAGGCCTATGTTCAGCAGTGGACGTCCTATGGCTGAGATGATGATGATGATAGATGTTTCAAATACTATGCCACTTTATCAGATCTTGTAAAGGACTCATAATAAAAGTTTTTTTTTTATTTTTTATTTCACTCGAAATATCGAATTTACAATGTTGCCATACAATATTAACAAGAACCAGAACAGAATCAACCAACAAGTCTAAGAAATTGAAAAAAAAACAACCTTTCTTTTAAACCTGGCTAATTTTTTCTAAGTTACTAACGCGACATTTTGCGAAAGAGGCGTTTTGAGAAAGCGAACTTTTAAGGAGTCATTCTGGGAAAGCTACATTATGAGGAAGAGACATTTTACTACCAGGAGACATTTTGCGATAGCGACATTTAACGCCTGAGCCCTTTTAAGGAGTCATTCTGGGAAAGCGACATTAAGAGAAAGCAATATTTTGCGGAAGAGACATTTTACTACCAGGAGACATTTTGCGAAAGCGACATTTTGCGCCTGAGCCAACGATCGACGCATCTTTGGAGATGAGGTGTCGCATTAGAGGGCGCTCGGCGCCCCCTTAGACCCGGCGCCCGTGTGCGCCGCACACCCTGCACTATAGGTAAAGACGCCTCTGAATATACAAATAAATTTGAAAAAGGTTCTCATAATGTTAAATTATGAGAACCTTTTTAAATGTTTGGAAGATTAGGAATTGCATCAGAATAATTTTTAGTGACCCAGAAAACTGTAATGACTAACAAAAAGAACACCTTCCACTTGTTTTGAGGGTAGGAATGAATGACGAAATAGGAAAACAATTGCGCACACAGACACACTCGAGAATTATAAGTGCACAACTATCAGTTAAGTATCCTTTCTGAATCAATAACAATGTTCACTGCATTTTTCTTCAAAATGGCAATGGCATTAATGTATTTTCATTTAGATATTAACCAGTTGTATCAACATTAAATACTATAATGATTGTGTTGAAGTCTCTGCACATGTAGCAAGAGTGTTTGAATGGAAAGAAGTCAAACATTGTTTAATTTATATTCTAGCAAGTTTATTCTCAGTCATTAGTTGACTATTGGAAAACATGTTTGGTTATGTGATAAGGAATTCTGGATTACCCTTAATGCATCAATGGGCTTACTCTAGTGTTCTTAATCAGCTATTTGGATAGATTGGAAGCAGGTCCTAACATAATTAAGTTAATTGATAAAAAAAAACCCAACATACAAGAAAACGGCTGATGACTTTCAAACTGCTGAACCTTTTAACAAAATATAAATCGGTTCACCGTTTTAAGAGCTATGGTACCACAGATACAGACACACAATACTATGCGGTCTTTATTAAAAATACTATTCATAGAAATATTCCTTCACCATTAAGATAACAGTTAAATTATGTAAGCTTTGTTGAATGTTATAAATATTAATGTGTAGTCTCCTGTTGCACTGAGTGCCAAAATTACGAATGAACTGTCAAAGCCATAAATGAAGACTGTTTACATAATAAAGTACTTCTATCAAATCCTGCCATACGTATACAGGAAGTGTGATTGCATACTAAGTTACTGTATGCTACAATGTTGACCAAACAAGGGGCAACACTTGAAGCTGAACTATTATTTTTGTTCCAAGTACTGATAATAAAAGAAATATATGTTATCATGATACAAAGTATCACGATTCACTAGATTGGTATTTTGTTTCTGATAATATAATCTAACTTCAATATTATAAATGCGAAAGTTTGGATATTTGCATAGACAGATGTTTGTTACTCCATCACTTGAGAATGGCCGAACGGATCTCGATGAAATTTGGCTCAGAGAGTTTGTCAACATCGCTTACTCTTTTTCTCAATATTATGCTCCCATGGGATAACTTTTCAAGATAAATGCGGAAAAAGCCTGTGTGGCAACAGCCAGTTAAAATATTTAAACTAATTCTAAGAACACCAAGCTATGGACTGATACAGGTTGATGAGATCAAATGTAATTACTGTTATAATGATTGTGTAATGTTATCTATGTGTAAATTCAGATACAAAACTACTTGTTATTGAATAAAATGACTAATGACTAAAATGACTAATGAGGGTGTATGAGCATGAGGTAATATAGTTGTAATTACCAGGCTTTGTACACAGAGTGTCAGCTGTAGTGTTTACAGAAGAAACACAAAAGTTCTCAAACCACATTATTGTATGTTTAGTATAGTTTCTATTAGTACTTTGATACTAATTGAAACACAGGTTGCTTTAGGCATAACAGCAGCCTAGGTGTGGTGTACATATGCAAAGTTTTGCATGATACTGTGACTTTATATCAACATATACGCTCACCCAACATTAGTAAGATGTATTTATTCGTGAACATTGTTCATATTACATACTATCACACTAGGCCATTACAAATCATACACATTATTGGTTTCACACACACCACTGACATTCGATCCACTGCCTGACTCGCTCGCCACTGTGTCGAAAACACTTCACAAGACACTATGATAACGTAAAGTAGGTTTCGACTTTTTAAACCAAGGTCAATACATTCACTATCTAATAGATTATCAATAATAATAAAACTATCGCATTGTAGATTTTAACTTAATTAGTGACAGATGATAATACAATATGTACTGAACACAATAGAGAACTTACTATTACGTTATTGGATACAGTAAAATGTCAGTAGGTCTTACCTAAAGCGACCTCGCAGGACTTCTTCAGTTGGCTGTGGTAGGACCTTTTTATGTCCTTATCAGCCAAAATCTTTTCTAGAGCTCTGACTATAAACATTTCTTTAGTTTTCAAGTTGGTTTGCATCGTTATTTCATAAGTTGATCACTCCATTCGTTCCTATCGGAACCGACTTAGTTACGCGGTGGTTTTATAATCATTTATGTTACTTATTGAGGCACTGTTATATTGTTATCGTATTACTGTATACTCGTATCGTGATAGCACAAATGGAACATCACAAAACTTTAGGGAACTATAGATTTTTGTGAAATCATTTCTGCGAGACGGAGATTTCTTTCTACGATTCACACCTCATCACAAACATGTCAATTATAAAGATGCGTTCGTAAACGTCACGAGATTACACAATTTTGTCGGAAAGTATTTTTGGAATTGTGAGGTACTCTCTCGTGATCCTTTTAGGCTGCTAAAGAAATATGAATCCAAAAAGCTAATCATTTATATTTTACTAGGCTTAGAAAGTTTTCCTCAAGAAAGTAAAAAGTTTTCGTATTTGTTTTGATGCGTTCACATTTATTCTTCTTGAGCAGACATGTTGAATTCCGTTACGTCACCAAATTAATAGCATGAGATAAGTGTCTTGAGTACTATTAGCCCAATGAAAATTAAAGAAACAGTAATTAAACTGCCACTAAGTAACGATTTAATGTGTTTTTTTAAGTAATGAGTTTTTAATTTATATAATTTGGATTCTACGTTTGGTTTCTTCAGCATTCATGTCAAATAAAATAATTGTCATTTTTTATCTGTTGTGCCTCTGACGGACAAACTCGCTTGCGGTTAACCCGCTATTTACGTTAATTTTCGTGGTATTCTTCGTAAAAGAAGAGCACTTTTTATTTTTTTGTGATATTTTCTATTAGCTAACAAAATTGCTTCCACAATGACAGTAACGCGGGTCGCGGAGTCCCGCACCGAGTTCAAATTGAAGAGCTTACCTGATGATGCGATTTCGAGCGTTAAATTTGCCCCGAAATCCAATCAGTTCTTGCTGGTGTCGTCGTGGGACTGTTCTGTTAGGCTGTATGATGTCACGTCGAACACGGAGCGCCATAAGTACAGCCACGAGCTGCCCGTTTTGGACGTTTGCTTCAGGGTAAGAATTCTGTTGTTTTTGCATGCTTGTGTGCTTGAATGGAGGCTATGCAACGCAGGCAGATAATTCTCTTTATCTTGAAGAACTTTGGTTATTCGGGCATGAAGTTATTGTATTAAATTACAAGAAAAAAAAGTGGAAAATAACAGAATAATAATGTTCAAGGAAGCCAGCATAACTGTACAGTACAATATAAGCTTACTATTTTATCAAAAAATTAGCAATCAGGGGCACAGTGTGGGTATTGGACTATGTCATTCATTAAATTACTACAGTAAAAAAACTTTTCTGCAGTTAATTAACAAAAGAAAATCTGAAAAGCCCAAAAGTAGTGCATTTCTTCAGAAAACCTATATTATCTCAAAATTTTCTTTTCAGGATGCGGTTCACACATACAGCGGTGGTTTGGACCAGATCCTTAAGATGTATGACTTGAACGCAAGTATGGAAACAACACTGGGTGAACATAAAGGAGCTATCCGATGTGTGGAGTTTGCTACTGAAGTGAATGCTGTTCTCACTGGTAGCTGGGATGGTACCGTCAAGATGTGGGACAGCCGTGTGCCCAATTGTGTTGGGACTTATAATCAGGGAAATGAGCGGGTAAGATAAATGAGAACCTGCTTAATGCTTCGAGTCTAAGTTGGTAAAAAAATATTTTTGATTCTTACTTGATAGAAGTGAATAAACAAAGCTTTAGTACTAATCAAATAGAAGCTAGGAGAAGCTAATTCAGCTATGGAAAACAGTGCTGTTAGTTGTAAAATTATGAAATCCAGAAATCTCATGATGATCAATTTTAATATTATAGGCAAGAAACTTAAGTGTGTCAAGGCTCCTTCAAATTTAGATGCTTTTTCTAATAAAATAATTTTATTTACTCTTCCAGGTTTACACAATGAGTATAGTAGGCGAGAAATTCGTCGTAGGTACATCAGGTCGCAAGATCTTTGTATGGGATGTAAGAAACATGGGTCACGTCAACCAGAGACGTGAATCCTCCCTCAAGTACCAGACACGGTGCATCCGAGTGTTCCCTAACAAGCAGGGCTATGTCCTCAGTTCTATTGAGGGCAGGGTTGCTGTCGAGTACCTGGATAGCAATCCAGAGGTTCAGAAAAAGAAGTATGCGTTTAAGTGTCATCGGATTAAGGATGGTGGTAAGTGACATCTTTTACTAGCTTATTTATTTTTGTAACACTTCACCGCAAACCACGTAAAACAAATATTTTTTAAACTAATATCGTACCCTTATTGCAAAAACCGATTTTAATTAAATATAGAAATCGAATCCTCAAGTCACGACGAAGCTACAAGTAAAACCTATTTTCACTCGAATTTTGATGCAGATAATCGGTTTTTGCAATAAGGGTACGATATGTACTATGGGTTTATTGCACAAGTCAGTTTTTGAAAGAGTAGTTTTTAAATGATGATAGTGATATTTTGGACAAAACCATTGGCATAAAGCTTGCTTAGGTCACTAAACTTTTAGACACAAATATTTACATGAATCCCTATTCCAGGTCTCGAAAAAATATACCCAGTGAATGCAATAAGCTTCCATTCCGTTTACAACACCTTCGCCACTGGTGGATCAGATGGCTACGTCAACATCTGGGATGGTTTCAACAAGAAGAGACTGTGTCAGTTCCATCGATACAACACAGCCGTCTCATCCCTAAGCTTCTCCCATGATGGGTCAGCACTAGCCATTGCCTGCTCCCAACTTGACGAGACACAAATAGAAGACCCAAAGCCAGAAGACACTATCTACATTAGATATGTGACGGACCAAGAAACAAAACCTAAATGAGAAGTGGATTTTGCCCAGTTTGTCTATTATTAAGTGGTCATTTTCAAAGTGTGTGTAGTTTAATGTAAGGGTGAAATTGGACTCCTGAACTCTGACTGATGATTTCAACGAATGATTCATTTCCACAAATGATTCATTTCCATGTTGAGGAGCTGGTTTTTTCAAGATTGCTGTCTGTAAGAATTTTTTCTCTGTCCATTGGATTCCAATTGCCCAAATAATAAGAATTATTCCTCATTAAAATAAAAATTACTTACTTCTACTATATTTTCATTGTGATTTTTTTGTATGATTGCATAATATGCTTAATATATCTTATTTTGCGCTTGTTCAAATATTGTTCTACTCGCGAATTGGTACGATTTCTAAAATATGATGGAAGGTGCCAATGCAAAATGGCGCGAGGAACGCCTATATCCTATGCCCTCTAAGCCTACACCTATCCTATGCTTAAAGATATGTCGTATTTAAGTATCCATGAAACCAGAATATTGTCTAGGAATGTTGATGATATTGTAAATAGTAATTTTGTTCAATGAAGTACTGAATTTCTGTTCCACGTATAGACGGCCGGGCGACAAGATCTTTGTGAACGAACCTTGCAGTTCAATTAGGATAAATTTTAGTTGTAAGTGATTAATAAAAAGTAATTAAGTTTCATAAACGTTCGTTTTATTATCACCTTTATTAAAACACAGTACGACTCACGAATGGTACTAAACTCACATTCAGAAGCATCCAGAACCGGAACAACTATTACATCTAATAAATATTTGTTTTTGAATCGAACCTGCGACATACAGTGCAGCAGACAATCGCTTAGCCAGTGCGTCAAAACCGTGTCGTAGAATATAGTAAATATTCAGCTGAGCCAAGTCGACCCAGCATGATTTGGCGATGGCAATACTTCAAATGTTCTATAAATTCTGCTTGGCACTTATAATGAGTGCTAGCTGTAACTTCTTGGCATTGGAACAAGATTATCTAGTTATCTAAAGAGTTGATTGTTCTGGATCAGGCATCTTAATACCCTTCGTGCGAAGAGCTGCAAACGTGGAACAAAAATCAAAGCGCCTTGCCATAAATAATAGCAACATTTTCCGGATCAACAGCTTGCAATGAGTCACGGATGTCTTTGTATTTCGAACAAAAGCGCTTTTATCAGCAGACTAAGTGCTGCGGAATGTGCACGCCATATAAGTGCATATTAAAAGCAAACTGCATTGCTTTGAATTAACACATTCGCGAATACACAAGACGTGTGCGTCCGCTGTGTTTCGCAATTAAAATTTAAGACCATTTATGTTGCTTTCTTTTGCGAAGGTTGGGAGTTTTTCAAATTCCGGAAACCCACGTCATTATGCGGCACCGCCGGGCCGAGCATCACTACCCTAAGAGCAGTAGAACCACGTAAATATCTACATTTGTGGAATATGGAATCTAGTGCAGACGAGATTCGTGACTATCTGCGACAACTGTGCCCCACTGGAACATGCACGGTCGATGAACTGCGAGCTAGGGGTAGTTACAAGTCGTTCAAGATAGGCGTTCCCATTATTTACTATGAAAAATGCCTTTCTGTTGATGTATGGCCAATGAACGCGAGATTAAACACATGGATGACTTATGATAACTCGAAGCATACAGGAAACCATAAGACACCCGACAGGGGCCAGCCAACACACCAGACATTTCGTGCCTAAGAATCCACTTAACAAAATCAAGAACATTAATATACTGTATCAAAATGTCCGTGGTCTCAAAACCAAATTATCGACGTGGAGAACAAACTTATTACAACTGGAGCATAATCTGATTGCCGTAACAGAGAGTTTTCTTGATACTTCTATCGAAGACGCAGAGCTCGCGACCGGTGATTGGAATGTCATGCGACGTGACCGGGGAACACCTTGTGGCGGGGTGATGCTCGCTGCGCGTGCGCCCATTGTGCTGCGCCGCCGCCGTGATCTCGAAACAGATGGTGGTGAAGACTTATGGGCTGACTTTACATGGTGCGGACGTACTGTTCACGTATGTGTTATATATATTAAGCCTAGTGCAAGTGATGATGAGTACATGCGATGGTTTTGTAAAGTAGAAGAGTTTATTAATAAATTAAAAGGCTTTGTTATAATTTTAGGTGACTTAAATTTAAATAGTGTATCGTTAAATATTAAGAATTATTATTGTTACTTTATGTCATTTTGCAGTCTGAATGAGATGAACGTTGTGAAGAATTCGTATGGAGGTATGTTAGATGTTGTTTTGATTCAAGAGAACATTGGTGCACCAGAAACATTCGTCACTGCTTCTGAGGGTATAGTACCACTGGATGCATATCACCCAGCACTACAGATTGAGGTTAGAATCGATGTAGGTCACTGCTCGGAGTCTATTGAACCCAGCAATATGGATAGTGCCAAGGATTGGAACTTCAGAAAATGCGATTTTGAACAGCTCTATTTATTATTCTCTGTTGAAAATATTTGGGACGAGGTTCTGCAATCTAAGGATGTAAATGAGGCTACAATGAAATTCTACAGCATTATCTATAATATTTTTGATAAGTGTATTCCTAAAAAACGCAGAGGGAAATCGGCAAATAGGCGATATCCTGTATGGCTCACAAGCGAGATCATTCAGGATTTAAGACTCAAATTAAAACACCATAAAAATTGGAAACTAACCAAGTGCTATAACACTTATTTGCTATTTTCTGACCTTCGGTCAAGTCTTAAAACTCGTATTGCAGACGCGTATTCTTTATACATGAGAAATATAGAGAATAACATTAAACACAACCCTCGTCAATTCTGGTCACATATTTCAAGCCTGCGGTCCAAAGGTGGGTTTGAACCGAATGTGACATACAATGGTTCAACCTTTTCTGGTACTAAGGCCGCTGGGGCTTTTGCTGAGTTTTTTTCGGCTGTTTTTCTGCCTGAAGTTCCACAGCTCAATGCTGATCATGTCGGTACGTCAGACTATTCCTGCAACAGTAATTACATAAACATACCACCCTTGTGCCATGCAGACATTGTTAAAGGCATAAACAAACTTAAACCTAACAGTTCTACTGGCCCCGATAACATCCCCCCCTTTATAGTTAAAGACTTAAGAAATATTTTCAGTGATCCTCTTTGCCACATTTTTAATTTAGCTTTACAGACTGGTACATATCCCTCTGAGTGGAAAATCTCTAGAGTCACACCTATCCCTAAAACCCAGAACAAAAGTTCCGTTGAAGAATACCGCCCAATCGCAATCCTATCTTCCCCGGCTAAGGTCTTCGAAAACATCCTCCATAATGCTATCTACGAGCAAATAAACAAATATCTTTGTAATGAGCAGCATGGTTTCAGAAGCAAAAGGTCAGTTGACACGAATCTCTTGACACTAGTAGATTATATCTCGTCTAGTTTGGACCGCGGGCGTCAGGTAGATGTACTTTACTTCGACTTCCGGAAGGCATTTGATAGGGTTAACAACGACACGCTGCTAATGAAGCTTAGCAAAATAGGATTTTCACCATCTCTCCTCCGCCTCTTTGCAGATTACCTACGTGATCGACAGCAGTTTGTTAGGCTAGGTATATACGTGTCGGATAGCTATCACACGCGTTCCGGCGTGAGTCAAGGCTCAATTTTGGGACCTTTATTATTTCTCATCATGGTCAACGACCTTCCACAAGTTCTGCTTCACGCAAGATGTCTCTTGTATGCTGACGACTTGAAACTGTACCTGGAAATAAACTCCGAGCGAGACAGTTCAGCATTGCAGCAAGACATCAATGCAATATACAAGTGGAGCGTTGACAACAAGATGGAATTCAACTCGTCTAAATGTTTCGCCATGACATTCGGTCGAATGCGGCATCCAATTAATTACGAATACACTTTAAATAATAACATCATTGCGAAGTCAATATCCATGAAAGACTTGGGAGTCACATTCGACCGAAAGCTCACCTTTCACGACCATATGATCTCGGTAGCCAAACAATCCTACCAAAGGTTGGGCTTTGTTCTACGCAATTGCCGTGATTTTCATAGCGCTCATGCTATCAAAATAGTTTTTAATGCACTCGTACGAAGCAAATTGGAAACCAGCTCTTGCATATGGAATCCACATGAAAGTACCTACACACTTTTATTGGAAAAAGTTCAAAAGGCTTTCCTTAGGTACCTATATAAGCAGAAATACGGCTACTATCCTTATCTATATCCGACTAAATTTCTACTGGGTTGCCTCGGATACAACTCGCTAGAGGTAAGGCGAGCACGAGATCAGCTCACAATAGCCTGTAAGACGCTCCGTGGTATTATTGATGCTCCTGATCTGCTTGATGTGCTGGCGCGCTTTCATGTCCCAGATAACTACTGCCGGGGCAGAAAGCACAGGCTGTTTGCCGTGCCTGCATGTCGTACAGTTGCACGTGCTAAGTCGCCAATCCCTCGCACTCTGGCCGCACTTAATGATCTCTTGGATGTTAATCCAACAGAGGATCTGTTTGAGGATGGATGGTCGAAGATTTTATTGGTATGCCAGAAGTACTGTGAGATGAATTTATGAAAGTGTTTATGTTTTATTTACGTTTTTCTTATTTTATTTTAATTCATTCTTTTCATATTGTTTGCATAATTGTGTGAAAATTGTATAAATTGCTGTAATTGGTTGTACTCAGCCGTTGTAATTTATTAAATAAATAAATAAATAAATAGCTAAATATAAGGTATGTTTTCCCTTGTTCTGTCGATGTAGATAAGTTGGTGAGTATGAAAGCTCGGCCAGTCTAAATTGGCGCTCAAACAAAGCTAATGTTTGCGACCACCTAAAGGTTTCTTAGAAGATGTTATTATAAACGTTTTGTGCGTCAAACCAAACGAGTGTTAGTTGTTTACAGAGCACGTTTACTGCTGTTGTAATTATATTCTAGTATACCTTCGAATACATGTTAATTGAGGAAGTTGTAGCTAATACGGTACTTGTATCAAATGTTTGTTTAAACTCGGATTTCTTCGTCTCTCCTTATTGTTAAGTTTTAATAAGCGATGGTGTGATGTGGAATTAACTCGTAGCTTTTATTAACTAACTAATTATACAGTTGCGAAGATATTGCGTTAGTTGAGACGGGTATGGATGTCTAAATAGAAATTACAGGCTTGGCATTTATAGCTATTTGATTAGCAGTTAATATGTTTGTGTAGATATTGGAGAAAATTGCAGGTTTAGATAAAGATCAAGACAATATTGTGGATAGGTTGTATTATCTTGTTAATTGTAATTGAAGTAGGCAGCGATTTTTAGGCCCATTAAAGCGAGACTAAATAAAGAATTAGACTTTAATTTTTCATAATTTTGATTGCATAATGTGTAAAAATAGCATAGGTAATTTTGTAAATTAGTGGTATCGGCCCCGATTTACGAGTTGTAGGTCCTGGGTTCGAACTCGGCCAGGCGCATTAGTTTGTGTAATTTATTTCATTACCTACCACTGCTCTCAAAACGGTGAAGGAAAACATCGTGAGGAAACCGGCATGTCCTAGAAAAAAAAAATTAAGTTATGTGACATTCATCAACCCGCACTGGGCCCGCATGGTGGATGGCCCACTCCCTCTCACAGAGAGGAGGCCTGTGTCCCAGCAGTGGGAACATTTATAGGCTGATGATGATGATGATGATGAATGTTAAAAATTAGGTTATCTACACAAAAGCAATAAGTTTGCGCTACCACACCCATAAGGTGAGGTCTTTCAACTAAGTGCCTATTTTTAGCACAGGTTTCGTGCTCTGAAGTAGTGATCAAAGTCACCGCGCCCAACAATCAACCGTAAAAACATTGCGGTAGGAAGCAGCCCCGAAAATAGGCATATTGTGTGACGTCATTCCTACCCAAGTTTTATCTACGAATTGGAGTTAATAACATTTTTAGACGTTCAGCGTCTATCACTCGTAAGCCCCCATTATTTTTCCTCAGATGTAGGTACCCTCTTTTATTTATGAGTAGTTACCTACATAAAATGTGATCTATGACTCTCAAAGAAAAGTAAACTGTGCTCATAGTTTCTTAACCGATTTTATAATAGATTTTCCACAGTTCTCATTACCAAATACATAATTTATAATCCATAATTATTTCCTATTAGAGGTGGGTAGATAGGTATAGGTAGAGTGTAGTAAAAGGCATGAAAAAATATGGTAAACTTAAAATCGAACTTTAGGAAAGAAGAAAGCTACTGACGACTCCTCGTCATTGTATCTTTCATATTATTTTATTGGACGCAATAAAATTCAACACAAATAAAAAATCGACAGCCATTTTCCCGCGTTTTCATTCAGCACGTGTTATTATAGCTGCAGAATACGCGTGGGTGGGTAACCTATGACACGGCCACTTCGGATCTACTCCACTACAACCAAAATATTTTTTTATTGTGCACTTATAATATATGAGTAATGATAAAAAAATGTCGGTAAAAGCTTGGGAACTTCGCTGGTTTATATTATAAGTACCTATCCGTGTTTATTCCATGTAAGGCTACTTATTTAAGTATCTTTGATATACCTTTTTTTTTAGCGTGATTAAATCATCAAATGAGTCCTCCCACCCCGGTCAGGGCAATGAAATAAAATCCACGATGTCCTTCAATAGCCCTTTATTTTCGGGGGTCACGGTAATGAGATAAGTCCCGCGATCCCGGCAGGCTCTGGCCCTCTAGAGCGGGTCCCCGTTATCATGCTGACGCTCTCTGAGGCGCGCGTGGAACACAAGGCGCCGTTGACCCGGGCATGGTCCATAGTCGGACAGGGAGTTGCCCTTTACTCGCCGCCCCGCATGCCCGCGCATCTTTGATATACCTAGTATAAAATTTCGAAGCTTTTTAAATGGAAATAGTTTTTTTTTTTTTTTTAGGGTGGCAAAATCATCAAATGAGTCCTCCCGCCCTATCTGTTAGACTCTTACTGACTAAAATCCACCCGTGTTCCTTCGGATGCCCTTTACGTTCCGGGGCCACGGTATCCTGGATTAAGAAAAATTCTGCGACCCCAGCAGGCATTTGGCCCCATAAGGGGCCCCGTCGGTGACACGTGAAACACGACGCGCCACCGACCCGGGCTTGGTACTTGGTCGGACGGCGAGCATACCCATTACTCTCCGTCCGCAAGCCCGCTCCGCCGCTGTGCCCTCTGCTATTCAGAGGGACACGCGTTGGAGCGTCCACCCGACAGGCTATTCGCATACGGGCAAAGAGACCCCTTAGGCACACAGTGCCTAAGGAAGAGTTTTTGCCCGCATCCCAGGGTGCACCGTCCCGAAAAACTGGTCTTCCCCCCGGACGTATCCGAGAGGGAACTCCAGTCCACGGGCGTACGTGGAGGTTTCCTGTCTTAGCACCCCATCTTTGATATACCTAGTTTAAAATTCGAAACTTTTTAAGTTGAAATAGTACAGGAAACATACGATAATGTTTACCATAGAAACTACACTCCTCTGCTACCTCATACTTTTTGCATTTTGAAAATTGGGACTCACTCAATTGAAAATGTCCTTGGAGAAACTTATATTACGTTTTCGTTCCCGCCCAAATCTTAATATATAAAATTCTCGTGTCACAGTTTTCGTTGCCATACTCCTCCGAAACGGCTTGACCAATTTTGATGAGATTTTTTGTTTTGTGCTTATCCGGTATCTATGAGAATAGGCCAACATCTATTTTTCATCCCCCTAAATGTTAGGGTAGTCCACACCTAAATTTTTTTAAAATTATTTATATGGCAAAACAACGTTTGCCGGGTCAGCTAGTATATTATAATATTGTTTTTCACCCATTTTTTGGTTTCGGTGTATGATAACATGGCGTTCCACACACGGCACCATAGGCCATATGTTACCTGTGGCGACGGCTAAGCGATTTCAATGGCGGTGGTAGGTCTCACCATTTCCGTCTGGCTCACGATCATCATTCCGTCGGAGTCCGGCACCAAATAGTCCTTCGGTGCGCAGGAGTTCCAGTTGTTTCTGAGTGATCTTGCTCAACCTATGCCTCATCTTTCTTTTTGGGCTGGACTGAGGCTAAGAGCTAACCCATTTTAAATATAATAAAAATACATGTGGTACTCGGAGACTGCCGCGGTGGCGCTATTGCATAACT
Source organism: Agrotis exclamationis (assembly GCA_950005045.1). Taxonomy (NCBI): domain Eukaryota; kingdom Metazoa; phylum Arthropoda; class Insecta; order Lepidoptera; family Noctuidae; genus Agrotis; species Agrotis exclamationis. The sequence goes on from OX465430.1 coordinate 1,228,493, forward strand.
TTTTTATTTTTATTTTAAAAGAATAAAATCGCCTACCGCGTATATTTAACAAGAATATAATGATTGTGGTGCACTACTGTAATAAAGAACTGCTTTGTTGTAGGATAATTTTATATTAGGTTTCATTGTGAAAACTCCTTTTGTAGCTGGCCGTTTAGAAACAGTAAGAAAAAGTAAATTGTCTTTATGACGGATATTTTTATGATTGCCGAAGTCTCCCGAACTGAAACGACGTTAGACGATGCGTGGTGTCAGGTATTTTCCTTAGGTTTTTGGGAATTCGGTCGCCGCGCCGCGCTGCGCTCAGAGCCCGCGATAAAACTATTCAATAGCTTAAGGCGCGGACTGACTACGACTTTAATCGCTTATGACCGCGTAAATTATTGTCACCGCTATGGAGCGTCAATAAGATTGAAAATTGAAAAAATGATATTTGTGTTGAAATGTGACGTAAGCTGCGAATGGGCATTTATTTTACTGCTTTTCTTTAGATTATTTAAAATATAGACATAAAATTAAATAATGGTTTGGTTAAAGTTTAAAAAAAATGGAAAACCTACTAAATTCTTAAAAAAAAACTGTTGTTATCGCTGGAAATACAGAGATCTTCGACGTCAAAGTTTAATTTTGTGCTACAACTTCCCAATTTTTTATTGGGAATATCAAACTATTATTTATTATTCTGTTCGGTTTAAATTCTTCTTTATACCCTTCTCTGTTCACTGTATTTCGCGTTACTTATTTTTATTACATTACGTCATACTCGACGTTCTAAGAAACCAATTTTTGGGAATATTGAGATAACACCGCACCTTAAAAACATGTCTGGTTCACATAATGTGGTACAAATGATTACCTAAGTTTCATTGCCTGAGTTCAAATGAGTAAACATTCCCCTATCAAATAGGTTATAGGGGCTCTCTTGTTATAGGCTGCTAACTCAACATCTTAATTAGTAACCAGACTAGAAAACACGATGTTCTAGTATTAAGGACTGGATATTAGCAACATGTAGGTAATTACTAGTGTACCTTACATTGCTATCTTTAACCGCGAACCGCAACCTGTGACCTGCTACTATTAAATGTCATACCTAACTTGCTGGTGTATCTACAAGAACCTAGATACATTTTAAGTAGATACTAAAATAATTATCCTATCTATCTACATAATTATGTGCAATTAGGTATTTGAACCACCAATTATACCAATTGATATAATTTTTATGAGCTGTCAAAACGCGATTCTCTCATAGATTTTTTATTCAAAAGCAAATTGTGACGTCACTAATTAATGAACTCAATGATCTTACTATTTATTGCTTTCAGAGCTAGAAACAATCTAGAATTTAATTGTTTTTTTTGGTTAACTTGGTTTTCGGTCCCGAAATAAAGTGTGTTTACGAGAAATAGTATTTAGAAATACTCAATTATACCTACTCTTCAATTTAGCTAAGGTTAGAACTGATTGAGGGCCAAAGCCTGCCGGGATCGCGGGACTTATCTTATTAACGTGACCCCGGAACATAAAGGCCTATTGAAGGACACCGTGGATTTTAGTCAGTACGAGTCTGACAGTCCCTCCCGCCCCGCCCTGGGTGGGAGGATTCATTTGATGATTTTACCACGATAAAAAAAAGGCTAGAACTGATGATAATTTGAAGTAGACGTGTTTATTGGTGGAGAACGGGAATCAGCAAGTGTATGAAGCTCCATCTTCGGGCTGGTGGACCGACGATATCCGCAAGGTTAGCTGGATGAAGGTTGTTAAATATCGAGCTGGATGCCGTACCATTGCAGATGTCAATGTCGAACAGTGGATTGCTGCAGGCTGATTATAATGGTGTAGCTAGGTTTAAACATAATGCGTAATTTTCTGATAATCAATATCAAAACGCTCGACGATCATCGAGTGAAATGGCGGCGTGCGAATGGAGAGACTTATGTCCGCAGGGGACTGACTGCTATAGGCTGATAATGATGATCCAACTCTGACTAAAACTGACAGTCAAGTCAGCCTTTGGAACTGCTTTCTTTCTCATCTTTTTCTTCCATTGCACTGCCACAGTTTTCATTTACAGTATTTAAGGGTACCCTAGCGGGTCATTCTTCCATACAAACGTAGTTTGGCGATTACTCCAACATTTGACGGTATACATTCAGAATAAACAATGATTCACATTCGTCTCATCGTTATCTAGCCCTATATGGAAACAAAAAGTAAAAAAAAACATCTATTATGAGTCATGGGTGTTGAAACTTCCTTATTTTAAACCTAATTTTAACGCATCTTCGGGGGAAATAAATAACAAAAGAAGACGGTAAATTGTAAAATTATTACCATACAGGGATTGATAATTTGTTCAAAAAAATATAAATTATTTTATTTGGAACAGATACATTCAGTACCTAGTTTTATTATAATATCCAAACTCCCGAAGGTCTCTTAAAAGTTGCAGTAGTCCATTCTTCAATGAAATCACGCATGTATGAGTCAGTCGAAGGTTGGAGTATGTGTGCGTAGGCGCCCTAGCTTCTTACTGCTCATCCATGTCATTGGTACGTGATGTTGGATGAAATATGATGCATTTTAATCCCGCCCGCCAACGAGTTCGTCCCGCCGACTAGGGCACCCATAACTGTTGCGCTCGCGAAGCATGCTTATTTAAGCCGTAAAATCGACACTATTAGTACGAAAGATTAACACCTATGACCGCGTTAAATTACCTTCAAACCTACCACATTACATCGCGTTTTCAAAATAAAATAAATAAATATGTACTTATCTGCAGAGCTACTGCAACTCCCATTCCACCTAAGGCTGTTGTCCCAACGCCAGCGAGTTAGCGACTAACTGCCGGTTATATATCTTCGCGCAAGGAACATTCAATAAGATATTTCCGTGTAAACAATTAATGTCATGCATAGGTGTGTTAACAGTATGGTCACTGACTTCTGCTGGCGGGAATCGCTCTTTTAGTTTATCGCTGAGCGATAAGTGCTTCAAAGATTATTGATTGCTTGGCAGTTAGAACTCACGCCGAGAGACTAACTACGGGCAGTGTTACGCAGCCAAGCAAGCAGTACCATTAACCGCCCGCTGCACTTGCACACACGCTGACAGCCCATCGACAAAACTATGGGAATTACACGCTCTCCCTTCTCGCTAATCGCCAGCTATAGGCCAACTGCCTAACTCCTCAGGTTATCACTAGTATATATGCGCGTCAGATAATGGCCATTGAACGTGTTTACATACGATGATTGCATTCCAACCACGTCGTAGAAACAACGGTAAGCTACGCGTTAATTGAAAAACATTAAGCTTATAAATGCGTCACTGTCCAGCCTCTATCTTCATTGCAGGTAACACCTTTATCATGATAACTTGAATGTGGGCGAATTATTAAGTGGGGATGGGAGTGTGAGAATGTCCTAGGATGTACTAGAAAACAAGTTTCGGGTAAAATAATATTAGGAGGCATGAGAGACAATTTCATCATTCCTGTTTGAAAAGGGAGGACTTGTATAGCTTAAAGCTACTTGCAATTTTGGAAAAGTGCTTGAGGCAAGCTGAAAACTTGTGTTTTACTTTTTCACTGTCCCTAAACACAGAAATGAAGACCTGGTTGAGAAAAAGTGGGATTTAACTTCGCCAGATGTGTGCTTGGTGGGCCTTACTGCACAGCAGCTGCGGTCGGGTTCATCAATAATTTAGCTACATTCATTTGCTTCAAAGATGTTACTAGTATTTTTTTGTAGACTTAAATTTTATGTCCGCTATAGATGCTAAAGTTTTGTATCTTTTTTTAGACGAAATTTTCGACTTACCGTATCGGTTTTCCGATGGTTCTATTTAAAATAAATAATCTATTTACATCTCTAAAATGTTTTCGTATGGCCAGTAGTATGGAATCTATTTTTCTGTAATTTGAAACCTTGTTCATCGATATTGCCTTACTGCACCAACCTACAATTTTTACTTAGGATAATGGAATGTAATGATGACTCATGAATAATAAATCAAAATATACGTGGTATTTTAGTCATACTTACCTACATCCGGAAAGAAACGTCACCTAAATCATTAATTTACTACATATTGTCTGCCGAAACTTAGTGAGAAGCTCAGTTTAAGCTGGTTCGAAACAAATGTTTACTATTAAGCCATAAGTTCATTCCCTAAATCTTCATTAGACCTAGCACCCTATCATGTGATAGAGTAAAATGTGGGCGACGTAATGAAGCTGGAGCTGATTGTGGCCTGTGGATGTATCAGGTAGCAATGTGAGGTGTCAATGGTGGCCATTTACTTTTGGCTTGCATTGCCGATACTATCCGTTAATTAGTTGATTTGACACGATGAGGGAGTTTAAGAGCCAGTGTATCACATAAATTCTTCAGGAGTTACTAATAAAGTTGAACCTAACATAAACAGGTTGATAAAATAACATAACAAAATAGACTTTTTGTAATTTTACCAGCAACACTAACGGTAAGAATTTTAAAAATGAAAATACTGCCGTAAAAAGATCTGAAAGTTTTTTCATAAGGATTTTTGCTCTAATTGCATATCTTCATCAATAACCAATTAAATGATATAGGCTGAAATTGATGCGTCATCTTGTTCAGATTTATAAGTCCAGTAACTACGCTACGATATTGTTGGTAACTGAATTCCATCTGACCTTTGCAAGCCTCAGTGGTTGGCTAAAAGCACTCATGATTTGACGCCACAGTGACCGTATAATGTTCACACTTATTATGTGTTTGCTCACTCGACAGGTGCCCAAGTGTTTTGTTATTGCATTACATAAAATGCCAGTTACCTAGTGAGTCTAGTCTGAGTCTTCATCTCTCGTATCTGAACGTGTTGAATCGCTTAAGGAAGACCTATACCGACTTTATTGGTGTGGTCCTTCAGAAAGATCAGTTGTGTAATAGTCGCAACCGGCGTGCTTGTATGACCAGTACCCATACCATGAGTTGTCATTACGATACTCGATCATCGATATCGGCCGCGTTTGGCGCTCTCATTGGCCCGCTCCAAGGTTGTATGAACTCTCAACCAATGAGAGCGCCAAACGCGGTCGATGCGTATGATCGAGTATCGTTATGACAACTCATGGTATGGGTACAGATTATAAACGTGGACGTGGAGGACTACGTATAGATCGTATTGGTTGTCGTTGTTTTCTGTGGTTTCCGCCAACCCCCGTGAGAAGAGCCGTGTGTTTATGTATGTAAATTTTGCTCTTTCTGACTGTCCAGATCAAGCTATCCGCATTTTCAAGTGTGCCTTAAACAATCTATATAATAATAATCTTTATCTAATAGTACTTGATCAACGTTTGGTGTACTGTACTTCGAACAGACTCCGTCGGTCGTACGCACGCCATTGTCCATAGCATAAAACTGGAGCTTCAAACAGTATTTGTAATTATTTGTCAGATACGTTTCACATCGACGTAACAAAACATCGTGAGGAAAATTGGAGTTATAGGTACCTAATTGATAAGTCTGGAAATACCGCATATCCGCCTTGAGCCAGGAAGGATGATTAATTGATTAATGCTCTTGTTTTCTGTGTAAGTAGAACACACTTTTATCAGTACGATATATCGTCACTTACCATCAGACCTTCCACGTGATAAGCTTGAAATTCCATTAAAGAAATTTGATAAATTGAGGTAGGTTGATGTGCTGGCGTATGTACCTATCAAGGAAAACTTCTAAAAAGACATTGTGACATCTAATAACTCACACTGGACTCAAGTGGTCGACTACACTCCCTCTCAAAAACAGGAAGGCCAGTTTCCCAGCAGTGGGACCATAATTAGTACCTTACGGGGGTTCTCTAATGCTTGTTTAATAGTTTCACTTCTATTTTTTTAGGGTTCCGTAGCCAAATGGCAAAAACGGAACCCTTATAGATTCGTCATGTCTGTCTGTCTGTCTGTCCGTGTATTTTATGTTTGATGCGTTTGCTCTTGACCTTAGTCTTAAGTCAGGAGTGACGAAGACAAGGTCGACGATGGAGCGAGCTTACCCAGAAGAAGCCTGTTCCCTCTAACTTTGAAGAGATTAGGGTTGTATGTATTCGGAAACACAGACGCAGGCAGAGAGTTCCTCGAGTTGAGTTGAGTTCTATTCCGAAATCATGAAGTAATCACTAATCAACTCTGTGTATAAACTTGAGCCGTAATATATTCGTATACGTTCCTACCGTACGTACTCGTGGGCCCTCCACGCCTCTGTCCGAATATTATTGTAACATCACAAATTATCTCACAAAGCAGAGACAAGCTAGAGTAGAGACAAAAACAACAATGGCTCATAACTTGAGTGATAGGGTGACTACGCTACAGGTTATCGTAGGATATTCTATAAAATTAGTAACGGACTATGGTGCTACAGTTATGTCTTGTTACTGGGACTGTAACACCATAACTAATTTTATAAAATTTGTATTTTATCTTCAAAAGTGCCTGTAAATGGCCTACTTGACATAAATGATTTGAATTTGGATTGAATTATGTGTGTTGGACCTAAATCTTCTGGTACTATTAGTGTAAAAGAACACGTAGATTTTTTGTTATTTTTCTTAATGATTTTAATTTAATAACTATTGCTTAATAGTGGTATTTTCACTGCTGATTAGTAAAGTTTTCATTTTTGTAGACATTTAACGCTAGCTCGTTATATGGCAATTGTTTTTTAACGAAAAAATGAAACATCTCGTTTTTCAGATAGTATTCGATAAGTCTGTTTCCAAAGTTTTATGAATGAGTTGTCGATCCTATAAAAGGCCGAAATCACAGTCTCTCTACAGTGCTCAGTCGAGTCCAGTCATCGCGCCTGGGAATCGCACTTATTACTCGCACCGATCTTCAACCGACACTTGTGGATCTCGAAACACAGGCCGATGTCGAATCGGCCACTCGTCCAACTTTCCCGCCTCGAGAGCCCTCTACCACGAATATCTAATGAACACATACAAAATAAATATGATAACAATTGTTTTATAAAAATGTACGCTTTCACGCGTGGGTGCATGAAAATAAAGAGCCTCAGAGAAGCGAAGTCGAGTGTGCGTGTTAGGTCATTTGTTGGCGAATCGAAAGTGGATGGACTTTTTAATTTTAAGTAGCGGTTTGCTGCGGGCGTGGGCGGGAGGATTTGACGTCTAATCTGATGAAGATGGCTCGAGTTTTAAATTATGCGGTCAACAACATGATGAGTATTATTGTGTTTTTTTGGATCGAAAAGTAAAATATTGTTAAACTGGACACAATATTTTATTTATTTATTTAGGTTAACCAAATTGTTTATATAAATTTTTAACTTAATTACTAGGGTAACATTTAAAACGGCTTTGAACAACATACTTTTAAAATAAATATACATACAAAAAACTAAATTAAAATAATGTAATAGAATATTGAAGTGAATACAAAGGATAAACAATACTAATAACTCTTCTACAACTTGTCTTGTCTGAAAATTTTATATTTGCTCAGAACTTAAAATATTGTATTAAGTCAACATTAATTAATTGCTAAAAGTTCTTGCTGAATGCGCACTTGTTATTGATTTCCAACGAATTGTCTATTAAGTATTATGTTTTAGCATAGCAAATTTCATTGCATTAGGTTTGCATCTGCAAGAAATGTTTTATTTTCGGGGTCCATCCATACCGATATATATCGCACGCTTAATCCAATACTGTCACTATCCAAAATTTTGCCAAATCGACTTAATAATGCCATCTCTTGGGAAACGTGGAACTACGCGTAATTGCACTTACACTAGTCTAAAAGTAACAGAAATAACCGCTAGATGGCAGTGGTCCGGTTCGTCACTAAACAAAATATTCCCCTCTCCTCAGAGGAACACTGACCTTCAACGAAATAGTACGTGTCGCCAAGAACAAAATTTACGATTTTTGAGTGCAAAAGTGTCATTTTAGTGATTACACCGGTTTACCAGTAATATTTTTGGTAAGTAATGCATGATTGTAATTGAAATAGTGACATTTTGTGTTTAAGTTCACATTTACACTAAGTTTTTCTCTCATTTAGATCATTGGTTTGACGCTATAATGACACTTTCAGTTTAGTGCCAGTTTGTCTTTAAAATCATTAGTTATATATCATTTGTTCGCTACAGCATAATCGTCACATTGCTTATTATGTCATTTTTGCTGTCATAATTTTCTTAAAAAACTGTGTTAAACTCATTAATAAAATACTTTATTTCATAAAGTGTCATTTTGCAGTCAGGATTATGGCAACAATTAACACAAAGTGTCTTTTTATCCTTTCTTACAAGGTCATACCATGACTTTTACCGACGGTTAACATTTAACATTGATCAATTACGTTAGGGATTACTGTCGGTACTATCACAAGCGCTAGAATCTACTCACCCTAAAGACTATTATATATTATTACTATCATATAAGACTATTTATGCAGCTCTCGGCCGCTACAGAAATTTCTCTTTCATTGTCCTTCTTTTGTTATTTTCGTAAAAAGGATAGTTAAGTCAGACATCTGTTGATCATTGTTAGTAATCACAGACGTCCGAGTATTTTTTGTAAAAAGGTTTACGGTTCTTCCGACTTTTTATTTTTATTTTAAGTACTATTGGTTTCATCTTTCTCGTTTTAATTGATATTAGTCCTCATAAAAGGGGGGGGTTCACAGATGTGGTCATAATGTTTGTCATCATTATGTGGCCGATTTTGTTTTAAAAATGAGCAGATTCTAGCGCTCGTGACACTAGAGATAGCTTTCAAAATATTGTTTCGGACGATTCCATTATTTAAACTTTAGGTATTATTTTCTATATTTTAAAGTGTAAACTACACAAACTGATTTATGGCTTTCATGTTTTAAGGTGTGAAAAACAATGCAGCGGCGCGATAAATTACTGAAGCTCGCGCCTGAAAATAAAGAAAATGACCGTAGTGATGAAAAAACAAACTCACATCAACCAGTGTTTCATACTCTTACTCAAGTAGAGCCACTACAGATCTCGGTTCAAAACAATCAAAAGTTACGTAGTTTAAGCAGCAGTAGTTCATCTTCTTCATACAGCTCTTCCTCTTTGAGCAGTAATTCATCTTCATCTAGCATTGTGACACATATTTCAGATTCAATCCAGTCTAAGGAGTTCAATATTAGTACTGACTATTTGACACAACCGGCCGAGAATCTACCAAGCACATCTAAATATTTGCAAAATAGTTTGATTCCAGAATCTATTCCTATTCAATTACCTAGAGCAAGAACATTAAGTTCTTGTTCATCTAAATCAAAATCCTCTATAGCATCGTCAAGAGCAGGTGATTTTTCCCCAGATGATGATGACGCTAATTATGTCCCACCACTTAACCAAGCCTCACATGGGGAAAGCTCTAGCAGTGAGCCAGCTGATGTTAACGTTCCAGTCCCTATGGTTTCCCCCACAAAAAAAAGCGTAAGGGTAAATGAGAGGGGGTAAATGATAAGAAAAAAAAAGCTAAGAAGTTGCGTAATTCAGGTTTGAAATTAAGTAATTCAAATTAAAGTTGTATCTGAACAAAATGTGTCTTTTTATTACCTTGTGATAATAAGTATATATATTTTATCACTGTAAAAGTAAATAAAACCATTTTTGGTAATAAAAAATTGTTTTAAAGCTTTTTTTATTTACTTATTTTTATTGAAAAGTAAGTCCACAATGTCACTAAGACGAAATAAAGTAAAATAATGAAAGTCAAAGTGACACTTTAAAATAAATAACGAAAAAATATAAATTATTTATAACTAAATCAATTATTTTATGTTTTTATATTTGAGATACAATATTTACCCATATTTTCTGTATTAAAGAATAACTAAATTGTGCATGAAATCTAAAGTATCATTCTTATTCACACCACAAAAAACGTTTTTTGGCTCTACTGAAAAGTTAAGTTTTTTGAATAGTGACAGTATTGGATTAGGCGTGCGATATGTCAACCCCTTCGTACCTTATTACTACCAAAAATCTTTTTGAGGTATCTAAATACTATGAATGCAAGAAATGTTAAGTTATTGATTTCCAACATAGTGCCTTTAGCTTGACTAAAATAGCAACAAAGCATTTTTCTTCCAATTTAAAAATTACATGCAATTTTGACGTGTATCCTAGTCACAAGACATCATAACTTGCATAACTACTATAGTTGTCTATTACAAAGCTATCTATGGAGACTAGGGTAGTCCTGGAAAAGACGGTTGAAGGAACATGGTAGGTTTTAGTCTGACACTCCATTCCGTTTCATCCAGAGCTCATGCAAAAGAAGTCACGATGATTTCCGTGCTTCATCTGTTTACTTTCCCTGGGTGAAGCATAGAGACTACATAATTATATTAACTTTGGGTCCCGTGCTCCAATTGATGACAATTAGATTTTTTTTTAAAAAAAAAGCTCTATGGTAGGGGTTCCCAACCTATTACCCTATGCGCACAAAAAAAATTACAAAAAATCAAACTATGAAAACTTTAATATCGTGTGCAACTTATAGTATATGACCATTAGTGAGAACATTGGGCCTGCACTTTATTAACCAACTTATCAATTCTAGGCTTCATGTTGGTCAGTGGACAGCGTAGATCATTTCCGACATGAAGTCTATTTCTTTGCTTCGTTTTTATACCCACCAGCGTCGAAAAACCCCATTCACAAAGTTAGGTAGTCGAAAAAATTTTTTTTTTAAACCGCTCGTCGCGCTCCCCTTTGGATCACCCTACGCCCCCTAAGTGGGGCGCGCCCCACTGGTTGGGAACCCATGCTTTATGGAGAAGAATGGGCATGAAACTCCTCGGACGCGGACGCTCTTTTGCATCAGTAATAGAAGCCCACTGAAATATAACATCCTCCAAGCAGCAACATACCAAAGCTTCCACACTAAATATCGGCTAACAATAACAATAAATAAGGGGCAGCCACGTCACGGCCACTGAGTAATATGTCCCGTTGTCTGCCAACAATAAACTACTTTCTCACGTCCAATGACAAATACCAACTGAATTAATACCAACTTGCTTTTGTACGAATAAATCAAACGTTGAGCAGCGCACGGCAGGTTGTTTTGACCGGCATGAATAACCACGTTATCAAAACAGCTGTTAAAACCTTTAACACGACGGATTAAGGTCTTGTTAAGAATAATCTAGCGATATTTGACATTGAAATCTGAAGTGTTATCAGCTATGTTATTCTTGCGGTCGATAAAACTCTTGTTCCGATATATTTAAAGGTTGTTTTACCTTGTTTTACGTCAGTGGATTGTTTTATAGTGTTAAATATACGCGTTCGTCGGAGGATGTTATTGCTCAGTGTCTTCAGCTCGTGTAGGGATGGGAGATTACTGGTGAGGTGATTTACTTAAGCAGTTATTGCGAAGATGATATATTTAAGCTGTAATGGTATGTGTTGTATTTTTCTGGTTAATATCATGGTCGCTGTGACTTATTGTTTTGAGAGACTGGCCAGTATTTGTTGGAATCTTTATTGGGGAACTAAGTGACCAGAAACACGATTGCTGGGTGTTAGGTTCGTTGTTTAAATCTCAGGTTGGGTAAACTGTTGTTGGTTTTTTTTTGAGTTGTCAAATGATTTTTCCCGTTCAGGCTTGAGCAGAAAGAACTGTCAAATTCGTAGTGACTAAATCACGGTGTTCCTTCAATAGCCTTTATGTTTCAGGATCACGGTTACCGTTTAGACAGGCCCGCAACCCTGGTAGGCCTGGCCCTCTATGGGAGCCTCGTCAGATTGTTGTTGAGTTTTAAAAATTTCTCCTGGTCTTTAAATTTGCATCTGGTTTATAGCAATAGACTTGCTCCCATTACAAGGAACTTAAACATAATTATGTAACAGGCTTCATCATCATCATCATCATCAGCCTATAATGTTCCCACTGCTGGGACACTGGCCTCCTCTCTGTGAGAGGGAGTGGGCCGTAATCTACCACGCAGGCCCAGTGCGGATTGGTAGATCTCACATGTCTTCGAAGTTTTGGTTCTAGGACATGTCGGTTTCCTCACGGTGTTTTCCTTCACCGTTTTGAGAGCAGTGGTGTTGAAATATATTACACAAAGTAATGCGCCTGACGGGGTTCGAACCCACGACCTACAACTCGTAAGTCGAGGCCGATACCACTGGGCCACCACTGCTCCTAAACTATGTTTACAACTGCACCTAATTAGGTACGCATAATATCTTCTCAAAAAACCTCAAACAACAAATAAAAAAACATTAAAATCCCATTCTTCAGTCGTCAGTACATCCCTAGTCCCGCACAGGGTGTCCCCCAGACAAATGTGTTGGGAGTCTAACAAGTGGTGTGCACAATTACGAGCACTGCAGTCGGGGGTTAATAGTCTCAATAATTTGACATATTGGGTGGTCGCCCTACAGCGCCGACCACTCGATGCGAATTAATAAGGGATTTGATACTTGGGGTTAAATGAGTTTTGTTGTTAATTGTAGGTTATTTAACACTTTTTATAAACCCCTATCAGTATTTTTTAAGTGTCATATGCTTTGTCTATTTCAGTATTGGTAATTTGAACTAATAAGTGATGTTGGTATCCACTTTTTCTTGTTTAATTTACACTGATAAGAAATTGTTTTTTTTCACAGTATTTGTGACTTTGTTTATAGCCATCCCTATTCTAACACAAATTAAATAAAAAGTTATTTTTTTGGTAAAGTCAATAAATGAGGCCCGGAGCGGGGAGTCCTCCCGCCGGGGGCGAAACGTGAGGGATTGTCAGACTCGTATTGACTAAAATCCACGGTCATCATTCAATAGCCCTTTACCTTCCAGGGTTACCTGATGAGAGAATCCCGCGACCCCGAAATTATTATACTCTAAAGCAGTGGTTCCCAAAAGGTGTTACGCGGAACCCTGACGTTCCGAGTAAGGCATCAGGGGTTCCGCGAAAATCCAAGATTTCCATATTGTAAATCGTTTCACCTGTGAAAATATTAAATTGACGTAATTTATTATTCATTTTCAATTAACTTGTTTTAAAATATTGCATTCCAAAATTCCATTTAGGCACCATGTAGGTAGGTTTTCGGCGGAACCCTAGCTGCTAGGGTTCCGCTAAAAAATGGTGAAACAAAAAGGCTTCCGAAGCTAGAAGAATTCGGGAACCGCTGCTTTAAAGGGCTGATTTAAAATTGGAACCCTTTTTTTAGATACCCTTATAATTGTTTCGGCCTTTGTTATATCGATTAATTTGTAGCTACTCTTTATCCAAGTTATACAACTTTCTGAATGTTATATTCCTCAAACATTTAAACAAATAATGTAAGCAAGCAGTCAGCTAGATCATTAATTCCATTCGTCATCAAGCAAATACTGTAAGACAGCTAATAAAAGCGATAACAGTGGTTGAAACCACTGTAGTACTACTTGACATTACGGCTCGGTTTAAGAGCTATTTTGATTGATACCAGGAAATTGCCACATATCACGGAAACGCGTATTAAGGTCAATCTCGGATCGTGAACTTTATAATATTTGCGTAGTCCGATATGTAAACAGATAAAACTTTATAGATACGATGTGTAGGAGACGTAAAGGTGCAGTTACACTGCGGCTGATTGATGACGAGCAGTCGAGGGTTATCGACAAAATTGATAAAAGAAAAGTGTTGTCTATTTTAATTTAGAAAAGATATACATAAGCTTTCGACAACTTATTGTTTTGGTTTGAAAATTATCAAATGACTCCTGTCTTGAGGGGAGCGCTGTTGCGCTTGTTGCTTTAGCCCTTTGCGTTTCGGGAAACGCACTATATCTTTTCAGTGTTATGAAAATACACTTTGATATTTTATTGTTGCCACTTCTTAAATTCATGGTAGCTTCGACCAGAATTTTGCCACTTCAAAGGCGTTGGTAGTGACTTCTTTGTACAGGTTCCTCAAAATTCAGGTGGTATTGTAAAAGAAGAAATAAAGGAGATGGGCCATCGTTCGTGATGGTGATGTGGATGAGTGGATCGATGGTCACACTTTGTTTCATTTCCCTTTATTTCATCACTATATTATAGTTTATTGTACTAAACCTGGCTTAGCAGTGGGATCAGTGAGTGATTTTCAATTGAGTCATCTTTAATGGTGATATTTTTCTGTAGTGAAGCTCAAAAAAAGTTGAAGCTCACTTCATTTTTCGAGCCATACTTCAGTTGTCGAAAACTTTCTTTGTCTATATTCGGTCCATTTGTATGGTGTGACCTAGCCTTTATCCGCGAGGTATAGGTGACATTCTACAGTAATGGCCGCCATAAAACAGCTGTGACATGCGAGCTCTAATTAGTTTTACAGCACCGGTGACATCACTCGATATTGACGCCATAAAATATTAATTCAATTTGAGTGTTTGAGCGGTTCGGACAACGGATTTTTTCTTTTTATTCTTTCTTTCTCGTGTTTGTATTAAAACCTCAAACGCTTTTAATTATCTGGGTCGTAAAATTCAATTTATTTTCGAATCAATTTTCTGGGAATGTATATTTTAGAATTAGTCATATTCCCGTAAGGTTTTGCTAGTCGTATTTTCAGGTCGCAAATACCTACACCATACAAGAGACGAGTCGGTACTAGCACGAATATGAAAATGGTAGTTCTATAATCGTCTCAAGTTTCGTAGCAAACAGCCTATCAAACTACTAAAAATATGTAGCGGATATTGGACAGACAATAAAGTAATAGTTTTTGCAAAAGCAACGTAAACGAATGTGCAACAATTATCTCGCCAAACAATTCGTCGGAGTGTTGAGCCAACCTAACAAAAGCCATTTCCAAGAAAAATAGCAAGGAAGGTAAAGACTCACGGGACTATCTGTAAACGTAACTATGAGTCGTGAACCTAGAACGTAAAGAGTTATTGAAGGAATAGGGTGAATTTTTTGTCAGTTCTAGTCTGACAGTCCGTTCCTCTCTACCTAGGGAGAGGACTCATTCGACAGACCCCAAAAGAAAGAAAAGGCAGGTCAACATACGTTAGTTTTGGAAAATAATATTATGCGTGAAATAAAAGACAGGATATGACGTGTAGTGATGATCTTTGACATAGCTTAGATTCGTGTCGCCTGCCCATTTTCACACCTCGTACTGAACAAAACCAAAACAAGATAATGTTTTGCAACGGATGCACGAATGAAGTAAACATGACAATAAATTGGTTAGCACTTCTATGACAGATTCTGTTGAAATATTAAAGTCACAATGTGGAATTAACATGGTACCTTTGCGTATTAAAATAAACCTTATACACGAAAGTATGCACAGATTTGGATAAAAAATCCTTCCTTAGACACTTAATTTTTAAAATTAAAGCACCAAAAACGTAGGGATTCATAAGAGCCACAAAGGTAGTGTTGTTGCCAAAAATAAATGAATGGAATAATACTCGTATTTCATATTTAAACACGTCGAAGTTGACAAATTATCACAAATTGACAAATCTTCCAAATTAAAGTTAATATAAAATCAAATAAAAATGTCAAGGCATGTATTACATTAAGCTTTTCAAGAGCTAGTTCCAGATCTAAAACAATTTGTAGTAAATTAGTTTAATTAATCAATTTCACGATTCAATATCTTTAGAATTAATTTATAGCTTAGACTTGGCTGTAATTGATTATGGTGTAATTAAGGTAATTTTAATTTATAATATCGTGATTCCTCATTATAATTAGCTATGTGAACATTTGAGGAATTAATTCCGCATCGAACTAATTCTGCAACCATCAACTGTCAGTTTGTGAGTTTTATTACGAATCTGGATCATAAATATAGTCGTATTAAAAATCGTGTAAATAAAATTAAATGACAATTATTAAGAATACATATGTATATACAGGTATCAATGATCTAAATATAAAATAAACACATTACCCTCCTTTGCGTCGCGCAGTCGGGTAAAAAATCATTCTAGTCCAAATGACTAGTACACCAGTTGGTAGTTTGTTTCAGGAGAATTACAATAATTCCGAAGTTTTTTTCAGATTGTTTTTAAGCTACTGCATAGGTTTTACCGCAGGCTCTGATCGCGGCGCGACGCGGCGACTGAATGAAAAAATTCCAAAAACCTAACGAAAATACCTGACACCACGCATCGTCTAACATCGTTTCAGTTCGGGAGACTTCGGCAATCATAAAAATATCCAAAATATCCGTCACGGCCAGCTAAAAAAGGAGTTTTCACAATGAAACCTACTTATATTAAATTCTCCTACAACAAAGAATTTCTTTATTACAGTAGTAAACAAACATTAAAAAAAAATATTCTCGTTAAATGTAAGCGGTAGGCGATTTTATTCTATAAAAAAAATGTTATGCAATAGCTTCACCGCGGCAGTCTCCGAGTGCCACATGTATTTTTTTTATTTGCCTCACACTAGGAATTTCTTCCTGTATCGTGGGTGCGTTTACAAACATAGACTCATACACAAGCGCCTAGACCCAGAACAACTACTTGTAGATCATACAGATATTTGTTCCGTGCGGGAATCGAACCAGCGACGCACTGAGGAGCAGTCAATCGCTTAGCGGCTGCGCCCACCGTCCCGTGCCGTGGTCGACTTGTATTTATTTTGATGCTCTGTGCTTTACAAAACCATTGATAATATAAACAAACCTAACGTGATATACAAATTTTTCTTATGAATACCTTTATTCTTATTATGTACACCACACAGAGCGAGTAACCTTGCGAGGCATTTGCTTCGCGCGGCAAATGCCTCACGAAGCTGCTTGCTCTGTGTGGACGCGCCTTGTTTCTCGACCGAGGCACGAAACAATATACGTGAGCAAAACAAACGTCTCGGTCCCTCGGTCGATCGCCCGCGGCAGCGCGCGCTTTCCTCGGCCGAGACACGTCTACACTAAGTACACTAACCGAGTTGCTACGCGCGGCAAATGCCTCGCGAGGCTGTTCGCTCTGCGTGGACGCACCTATTCACATCATCACGTTCCGTTTTTAATTTAAAATCTTATTATTCACATTTTATACCTACGTTAATCAATTAATGACACAAATTCAACTTTTGAAATGTTAATCAATAGTGCAAACACAGGGTTTTATTAATTCAAAGGTCAAATTGTGAATAAATGAAGAAAACAACAGTCGTCAACCAAAAATAAAGTTGTTATGATTGTGATATTATGTTGTTTATTACAACAACAAATATTTGTTAATTTTGTTAGCGCAATTTTTTTTATAGCCAGTAATACAGAAGTATGGAAGAAGTCATGCTGTGCCAAATACAGTAATATGGACTCTAGAGGGCCAAAGCTCTCTAGAGGGCCATAGCCTGCCGGGGTCGCGGGACTTATCTCATTACCGTGACCCCGGAACATAAAGGGCTATTGAAGGACACCGTGGATTTTAGTCAGTACAAGTCTGACAGTCCCTCCCGCACTGCCCGGGGTGGGAAGACTCATTTGATGATTTTACCACGCAAAAAAAATACAGTGATATGAAAAAAGAGACGCTGCACCATCGCTGCGTTAATCAGGATTCATATGCGTAGCAACGTTATGACTATGGTGATGTGTAAGGTATCGTGATGGATAACACGGCTAGAAAAGAGGTGACAGTAAAGATGACGAGTAATAGGCTATTTGACAGTATCAATAAATTATAAATCTAATAAGTCCGTTATTTAGAGTTTTGGAAAATAACGGACACATATTTTTTCTTATGTAAAATCAATGAATATTTACCAAGATATAACACATCAAGACTCGAGAATGGGGAATCGTGACGTCAGAATTCAGTAAAAAATGAACTAAATTGTGACGTATTGGCAATTTTGAAAGCATCATATCTCCGTCAATTTTGGTTTGCGTAAAAAAAGAAAAATACGGGTCAAATATTATTTGATAATCTAGCTGACGGATTAATTAGAATTTTTTAGTTAAATAGCCTATTCATTATAATAGATGGCGTGCAGATTCCAAAGGAACAGGGATAAGGGTAGGACATTGATAATGATGTATAGACGCCAGCACATCAACCAACCTCAATCAGTCAATTTCTTTAATAGATTTTCAACCTTATATATATATATATATATATTATACTGGAAGGTTAATGTTCGATTGGTAAAATTTGACAGATTGGGGTCACCATCAGCCTATAAATGTTCCCACTGCTGGGACACAGGCCTCCTCTCTGTGAGAGGGAGTGGGTCGTAATCTACCACGCGGGCCCAGTGCGGATTGGTAGACGTCACATGTCTTCGAATTTTTGGTACAGATTGGGGTGCCTACCCCGAATAGATTTGGTTAATGAGGACATGATACTAATGAATAATGTAAGAAATCGTGTAAACTACCTAAAGTTCATCCTATTCTAAGTACTATAGAGTACAGACTAGTATCTCGTGGGTGATGATATATGTTGATGACATGCTGATTAAACGGCATTAAGTCCGCCTATGTACCACTACTATACATGGAGTATAAATAAATAAAATTATCCAGTTGGCAGCGATTCTGAATATTTAGAACTCGGAGTAGGCAAGCGATGCTTAGAACTCGGCCAAAGTAGATTAGTAGCCAAGGGCTATGATGTGAGGTAAGTAGAAAAAAACCGGCATTACAAGAATAAAACATTTTATTAGTTAAAATTTATAGTGAAATGAGAACAATTTTCATTGAATCGGGAGTGCAGATATCTTCATCACTTCCAGAACTCATGTTTTTTTCCCAATTAGCACGTAATTATAAAAAAATCCCAAAAGCAAACAATATGAGTAAAAGTTTTCTATTCCCGCCTTTTTTCATCATTTTTTTATTTATTTTTTTCAAGAACGAAATTGAGCTTCGCCGTTCGATATTTAAAATTGATGACTATTATACTCATACGAAGACAAGGCTGAATAGCGAAGCGACCTCTTTTATCATTGGGCTGAATGTATGATGTCTATTGCCAGTATGATGATTAGATGTACGCGAACTTTTTGAAAGAGTGAAGAGTTTTTTTTAAATTACTTACCGCCCTAGGGCTTTTCTAGCTACATTATTACTATTACTCTAGAGCGCTAATTGGTTACCTTCAAGTCCCATTTGGGGATAATAAGGACCTACTTACCGAATATGAGAGATGTGAAAGTATTTTCACAACATCATCATTAAATGAGGAGATCCGTAGACGAACTAAAGTCACCGATATAGCCCACCGGATTAGCAAGCTGAAGTGGCAATGGGCAGGCCATATTGCTCGCAGAGCAGATGGCCGATGGGGTCGAAAAGTGCTAGAGTGGAGACCGCGGACCAGCAAGCGCAGCGTAGGACGTCCACCAAGGAGGTGGACAGACGACCTTATAAAGGTCGCCGGAAGACGCTGGATGCAGGTCGCTTCCAACCGGTATATGTGGAGATCTAAAGGGGAGGCCTATGTTCAGCAGTGGACGTCCTGTGGCTGAGATGATGATGATGATGATGATGAAAGTATTTTAGTAGGTACCTATCGCATCTTAGAAAAGAGCATCAGTCGCTTCCTCTCTATGTATAAAGTACTGGCATCAGGTTGGACTAAAAACCGATTCTAAAAATTAATAAAGTTGGTTCAAACCAGTATGATTTAAAGTTGGTTCAAACCAGTATGATTATAGGACCTTTCTTTACAACAAAAATGAGAAGTTCTACTCGTATTATTAGCAAGGATGGGTTGGCATGGGATGGCTCTCACATTATCGAAAGTGCGGTAAGGACATTCAACGGAGAAGAAGAAAGAAGAAGTTCGAATCTCTTTGCTATAATGCGATACGCTTCGTCATACGCTTTTTAAAGTTCTATGTGTATGGCACCTATTGTTTATAATAAAATTCCAAACAAAATCAAAGAGCAATCATTTAGAGTGTTCAAGAGCCAACTTACAAGATTGCTTAATGATAAATGTTATTACTCTGTTACTGAATTTTTATCCGATAAGCTTGACAATAATTAATAAACTATTGATGACTATTGTAATCCAATATTGTGACTTATAACGAAATGATGACTATTAATTATGCATTGACTGTACAAACTATTCCATGCTTTGACATTTCCAATTATTGTCTTATAAATTTTTGACATAGATATTTAGCATGATAATTAATAATCCGTTCTTCTTTTGTCACAATTCGCATGCAACCATATTTGTACGCCTCTTGGCATAACATAGCGCCCTAATAACTTTAAGACCTTTATTTACTACCTATGTTAAGCAAATAAAATAATTTGATTATGATTTGATTTGATTTAAAAAAGACAACCTTGCTACAGACGTAATTTGACAAATATAACTTTTTCGTACCACTTGCTCAAAAAAGTGACATTCTATGCCACAAAAAGCGAACATAACAATAGTCATTTTTAATCTGTTAAAAACAGGGAAAGAAAATTGTACTGAATTTCATTCATCCTCTAGGGGGAGAAAGTGATTTGAATTTGGAATACTTTATACTGAAATAAATCTGTGTTTACACCATTGAGTTTGTATATAAACACATCTTCACATACATCTTTTTGAAAAAGGAATACGCATTTATTACGCAGTTATGATTATTAAATAAAATTACGAAAACCGACGAGGCCGTATGAGCTTGATGCCTTTGCTTTTCCGACAAAAAAATATTAGTCTAAGAATTTGCCGTGTTTTTGTTTTCTTCAAATACATAAACGTTAAGTTTATTTTAATTTATTTTTATTGTCGTTATTTTTAATAAATGCTTATCTCAATATTATTATTGTGTTCATTTTTTCGCAAATGGTACGAAAAGTAGAGTATTTTCCTCGGTGATAAAGCTGTCTTAGTCTTGGGTGAACTTAAATCCCTCGCTACACTCAGGATTCGTCTTAAATCCCTCGCTTCGCTCGTGATTTAAGTTTATATCACCCTCGCTACGCTCGGGAGTAACCTCGAGTCCTTCGTTACGCTCGCGATTTAAATCGTCACCCGCGACAGAAGACACTGCTTTATCCCCTTGGTTAATAATCTACTATATTACTACTCTACGCTACGCTATTACTGTTGTCTTTGACCAAACAATAAGCGAATTCACATGATCACTTGCACCACACTCTGATCGCTTCGCTTCTCGCTCTGCTACCGCCTTTACCTTGCTCCGGCTATTTCGCAGGTCGCAACCTGTCTTTTACTATCTCCGCCGATACGAAGCTGCTCTATAAACCGAGTCCTATCTATCATTTTCCTGCAGCGCCGGCATTTTGATAACACCACAGATTTACGACCGGCTTACGAACCTATCTTAAATTCTTAATAGACACAAAACAAAATAATAAATAACCCGTAGATACTTACATTGTTGCAGAAACTTTGTTGTGGAATACTGAATTTTGCCTTGATTGTGGGGCTTTATTGGCCCTTATTTGAGAATGTTAATGAACTATTTGGTGATGTAGGAAGACTGTACCATACTACATCCATAAACTAAGCATGCGAAAGCAAGTAAGTAGAGAATAAATCAAACATAGTAATGAAAATTCAAGTAATGAAGACCCGATGAAAACTCTGATAACAAAAACGTCTCTCCCGTAACTCAATGTTGAGGAGTTCAGGAGTTATGGCGGAATAAAGAGACTTAAAAACATACATCCATACTTATGAAAGGTTAATTACCTACAATATTACTTAAATATTCTTAAATAATACAATAGAATTTACAGCAGTGGTGGCCCAGTGGTATCGGCAGCGACTTAAGAGTTGTAGGTCGTGGGTTCGAACCCAGCCTGGTGCATTACTTTGTGTAATTTATTTCATCACGACTGCTCTCAAAACCGTGAGGAAACCATATCCTATAGAACCATCAAATTCAAAGACATGTGACATCTACCAAGACGCACTGGGCCCGCGTGGTAGATTATGGCCCACACCCTATCACAGAGGGGAGGCCTGAGTCCCAGCAGTGGGAACATTATAGGCTGATGATGATGATGATTCTAAATTACATATACACAACTAACTCTAAAAATTTACAAAAGATACTAAATTAAAATTAAAATATTGCAAAAATAAGGGAAGAGACACTTGGCTACATACATGAACTCTGAAAACATCACACTCCTGCAGTTGTATTCGAATCTCGTATTTTTTATTTAGTTATGTTTTCTAGGGGTGCGATATTTGCCTTAATTTTTACGTAGATACTTATAGAACATTTCTATTTGCTTACACCTAGTATCAGACGAGACATGACGGAAATATTCAGGGGTGTCTCTTATTTAACACTTCGCAAAACATGCCTGAAAGTATTCATTGTTTAATAAGAGGGTGTAAGACAGGTACATAGTTTTAGAGACCCAGTTATTAATTATTCCTATATTCTTATAACTTCTCAGCTAACTAAAATATCACCCCAGATGTTACTCCGATTTACGCAAAAGATAAAGCCAAGCTAATTAACAGCAAAGATAAGTTAGACAACGCAACATAAGGTGCTATTATAAACGAGTCACCTTATAACTCAGGCTTGCCAGCGATAAAATACCCCACACACATAGTCGCGAATATCATCCTCTCTCAAGATAAAACCTTCTTAGTTCACTTTATATATCCTCTTAATATTTTTTCCTATATATCCCATAATCTTCACAGGTTCACGTAACAAGACCAACTTTTCAACTTCAAGTTAAGAACGTTGTAAATTGTACGCATTTATAGACGCTGTGCGCGCCCTGGGTGGCGAGCTAATACCAACGATATTTTTACCGCCCCTGAAAATACTTCTGACACTTAATTAGCTGTTAATAAGGGTGAGTTTTCCTTGATATGTTGTTAGTGTAGCTGTATATTCATCGTTGTGTATGGAAGTAAGTTTCAGAAAGGATTATGGCTATTGTAAATCTATCTGTGTGCTAATGACTGGGCTCGCGGATTAGGTCGATACTCGCGAGTTTTTTTTACTATTATATGGCTTAACGCCTTGTTATTGTTGAGAAATTTGGATTGTAAAGGAAAAGTGTGGTGTCGCTTTTATTGCGTGTGCGTACGGGTGTAAAATTGTAATTTGACGGCGGTTTATGTGTCAATGTGTCATTGTTGTCTTTGATCAGCCGCGGTGATTGATATGTGGTGTTACGAGGAAATCTTTATTGAACTCTCGTGAGCTGTAATATTTTAAAATAGTTTAAACAGTAATGTAGCTAATTTTCGTTATTCGGTTGGGAGATTGCTCCAAGGAGTTCACGCAGCCATGAGACGGGACGGTAAGGGAATGATGCTGATAAATGATTCACCAAGCTGTATGTGATGTGTGTGATTTGAAGAGGGCGGTGTTGACAATTGCTCAAGAAAATGTATTGAAAATATAAGATGGCGGGTTAGTTTTGATCACTTGCCAAAAGCTACCACCAAGCGAACCACCCAGTGTCTTTAAAACCCAGTAACTTTTAAGTTCACAATGTGAAAGCAGAAGGTGTAATTATAAAGATTAATGCAATTATTTCGATACAGGATGTCCACGTTCACAAACAAGACATTTTAAATGATAAGACTAATTAATTCGTGTTTATTTGACCACAAAATCTTATTCATTTTTACAAATTAAGCGCAGTTTCATTTTATTTTTCTGAACTAATAAGTAATACAGATATACAAAGATCGCAGGAAAAGATCCTGGTTTGGAAGATATCTTGTTAAGGGATTAATTCCCTTAACAAGATATCTTATTAACGCATTAATAAGACAAATGCAGTATAATGCGAACTGACAGCGGTAATTACTACCAATCGCACTCGTGCATTAATCAGTGAGGGAGAAAAAATAAAAGCTTTTAAAGATGGAAAGGGTACTTGTTATGAATATGAAACATGAATTTGTTGATACATTTACATTTGTAATTTATTATTATGTCGTTTATTTATCTTTACAATCATATTTATATGTCGAAGAATCGATATAGGGGCGCGATATCGGAAATAACACTCACAAAACCTTCGTTAACACTTTTAATTACTTGCTAACACACACTGAATACAAAATAATCAAGGATGTCCGAGATATGGCTCGATTAAAAACTTAGGAACGCGGGAAGATTATCGTGGACGACCTGGCGTGACCAAGATGTCTACACAGCTTGACGGACTGATTCAAAGTGTTCACTTCACTCAACTGTCCGTCCAAGTGGCCTACCCCACACAGGTTTGCCAACATATCTGTCAACGTCAGTACCTGTCAACGTCGAATACCTGATTAAACTTCTGAATCGATATTCGACTCGACTATTCGCTCGGTGTTGCCATTACTCCACGCTAAGCATCCCCAAGTGTTATTACACTTGGCATTCCTAAACGTTATCTGTCAAATCTAACTTCATAGTTCCTCCAATGAGAGACAGATGGCGTTATTCTAAATTAACACTAATCAATAAAGATTCTAAATTGAGTTTCTGTTTTGATTCACACTAACGATAATAGATGGCGTTATTCTTAATTAACAATAATCCATACAGATTCCATATTGTGCTTCTGTTTTGATTCCTCGGCAATGACAATAGATGGCGTTATTCTGAATTATTGTGCTTCTGTGTTGATTCTGCGACACGGCCATTCTGACAATTCACACGACCTCGTGTGTGACATCTGGAATGAGAGAAAATTCTCGAACAGTAACCATTCTAACCGTTCGGTCATTCCTGACCCAAAATGGAAAAGGTATTCTCATCAAAATAATTACAGGGTCTAATGAAAATCACAACAAAATTTTACTCTCAAAGCTGACATGTCGAACAACACCCATACTCATTCAAGTAATAAGAAACTCATCAAAATATTGCAGTGCTCATACTCTGGCCTCCATCCGGTCTTCATCATCACACATTATAACCTCCATCGGGTCATAAGCATGAAATCAGTCGACCTCTATCCGGTCTCCAACATGTAACCTCCATCCGGTTACAAACACAAGACCATCAAGATAATCATTTAGAGCCTTTATCAAAATAATTCTTAAAGTAGGTTTGTTCAACATGTTACCTTATTTTTTCTATAAAGTTACAGATTATAAATTCCATAAAGAAAAATATCACATGAACTACTCAAGGTCAAACACAAAAGACAACACAATTTAGACTGACCGAAAATCCCAGAGGACTCAAGTACTTTTGCAATTGTATCATCACAATGCAGCAATCTTATAATCAAAACAGTAGGAATCAAATTCGTGTCCTGTGGCTAACACTAGCCCCACCAACAAACCTCTGTTTGTTGCACACCGTTCAACATGAACGCACAATACACGACCTCCGACAGTGCCATTCGCACACCGCGCATCCATGGACACCAGGATGTCAAAAATTTTCGGAAATACGGACTGGCTACGAAATGGCTACTGGTACGGTCTGACCAGCCGATCTAAGATTCCACACTATCATTCAACTCAACACCTCTACTTAAAAATTGTACTTGTACCTCAGGCATTCTCCCTCAAATCCACAGCACTTAACCAGCACCATGCATCACTACTTACCCAGCAGTGTAAATCACTGAAGTACTTAACCAGTACTTAACATTGTAGCGCTTAACCAGCGTTACAAATCTTATCACTTACCCAGTGATAATAATAATGCTTAACCAGCAATATTAACCCACTAACGCTTAACCAGCAATATTAACCCACTAACGCTTAACCAGCGAAAGCACACATCATAACACGCACTAGCGATTCAACAGTTAGCTGCCGAATTTGCGTTGGTTTTCGCTTAACCAGCTCAGCCAACGCAATCCGCCTAACCAGCGATTACACTACTAACGCTTAACCAGCGATAGTCGACATAACTCGCTTAACCAGCGATTCAACAGCCAACGCCCAACCAGCAAAAGCACACATTATGACACGCTTAACCAGCACCATGCATCACTACTTACCCAGCAGTGTAAATCACTGAAGTACTTAACCAGTACTTAACATTGTAGCGCTTAACCAGCGTTACAAATCTTATCACTTACCCAGTGATAATAATAATGCTTAACCAGCAATATTAACCCACTAACGCTTAACCAGCAATATTAACCCACTAACGCTTAACCAGCGAAAGCACACATCATAACACGCACTAGCGATTCAACAGTTAGCTGCCGAATTTGCGTTGGTTTTCGCTTAACCAGCTCAGCCAACGCAATCCGCCTAACCAGCGATTACACTACTAACGCTTAACCAGCGATAGTCGACATAACTCGCTTAACCAGCGATTCAACAGCCAACGCCCAACCAGCAAAAGCACACATTATGACACGCTTAACCAGCGATTCAACAGTTAGCTGTTGAATTTACGTTGGTTTTCGCTTAACCAGCTCAGCCAACGCAATCCGCTTAACCAGCGATTACACTACTAACACTTAACCAGCGATAGTCGACATAACTCGCTTTCACAGCGATTCAACAGCTAACGCTTAACCAGCGATTTAACAGCTAACGCTTAACCAAAAATACTAACCCACTAACGCTTAACCAGCGAAAGCACACATCATAACACGCACCAGCGATTCAACAGTTAGCTGCTGAATTTACGTTGGTTTTCGCTTAACCAGCTCAGCCAACGCAATCCGCTTAACTAGCGATTACACTACTAACGCTTAACCAGCGATAGTCGACATAACTCGCTTAACCAGCGATTCAACAGCCAACGCCCAACCAGCGAAAGCACACATTATGACACGCTTAACCAGCGATTCAACAGTTAGCTTCTGAATTTACGTTGGTTTTCGCTTAACCAGCTCAGCCAACGCAATCCGCTTAACCAGCGATTACACTACTAACGCTTAACCAGCGATAGTCGACATAACTCGCTTTACCAGCGATTCAACAGCTAACGCTTAATCAGCGAAAGCCCACACTAACACACTTAACCAGAGATTACACTACTAGCGCTTAACCAGCGATAGTCAACATAACTCGCTTAACCAGCGATAAAACAGCCAACGCTTAACCAGCGAAAGACCACATCATAACACGCTTAACCAGCGAGTCAACAGCTAACGCTTAACCAGCGAAAGCCCAAGTAATCCGCTTAACCAGCGATTACACTACTAACGCTTAACCAGCGATAGTCAACATAACTCGCTTAACCAGCGATAAAACAGCCAACGCTTAACCAGCGAAAGCCCACATCATAACACGCTTAACCAGCGAGTCAACAGCTAACGCTTAACCAGCGAAAGCCCAAGTAATCCGCTTAACCAGCGAAAGCCAACATAGAGAACACAAGGACCAAAGTCGTAAACAAAATGAAAATTGCTCACCGGATAGGGTCCCAGTCGACGCGCTCAGGAGGCACAGGTCAACCCTCTTTTCATTAATAGGCTTTGATGCCCCGGAGTTGGCTGCTCCTCTCACTGCGCCACGGCAGGTAAAACACTTCAGAGGCTTCACAGCACTATTCGCTTTGAACCGCTTTTCAGGAACATCTCGGTCGTCGCTAGGTAGCTTTCTCTTCATAAAAGAAACCGCTTGCAGCTCTTGCTGTAGCTGGCCACGTGTCTGGATATTCCACTGAAACACAAAACAGTCCACGACAGAATACTGTTTCACTCGGTCATTCCTGACCAAACTCTAGATTCAGTTCGTCGGCGAAAATAAGGAAATTCCAGAACTCTACTGTATCATTAAAACCTTCAATTAAATGAAACATCGGGAAAAGGTAATTGAAAATACAACAATCACAACCCTAGGCCACTAACAATTACCCTAGGCCACTAAAAACCCTAGGCCACTAACTACTAACCTAGGCCACTAACAATTACCCTAGGCCACTAAAAACCCTAGGCCACTAACTACTAACCTAGGCCACTAACAATTACCCTAGGCCACTAACAATTACCCTAGGCCACTAATAACTACCCTAGGCCACTAACAACTACCCTAGGCCACTAACAACCCTAGGCCACTAACAACTACCCTAGGCCACTAACAATTACCCTAGGCCACTAACAATTACCCTGGGCCACTAACAACCCTAGGCCACTAACAACCCTAGGCCACTAACAACTACCCTAGGCCACTAACAATTACCCTAGGCTACTAATAAGTACCCTAGGCCACTAACATCTACCCTAGGCCACTAACATCTAACCTAGGCCATGTACCACAGTCGTTCGAATCAACCTTCACACGGTCGCACACAACTCTACGTTCGTCTACTGACATCCTATACAGTTGCCGCTGCACTGAGCTGGCCTGTAGTCACTCGCGCAGTAGACAAAACGGTAATGAAAAACTTAGAAAATTCTTAAGTGTTTGCAAAAGCCTAGACTTGTCATACCCGTTATAGCCGTCACGATAACAGTTAAATCCAATTGAAATGCGTTGTCACTATTATGCCTCACTGAATTTACACAAAGGACTTTCGTTAACCTAAAAAGCTCAGTTGGCATACAAACATGTTTACAGAAAAACCCTGATTTAAAATCTCGCTACCTAACATGACATCACATTGCAAATGATTGTCGGGCAAAAAAATGTAACAAAATTTCAAGAGACTGATCACCCGTTAATCACTGCACAACATATAATCTGTTCTGGACTGAATACTCGTGTCTGACCTATACCAGTCATAGCAACATCATTACGAACACGTTTACCATAAAATTTCGATGCAAAACTTTCTTTAAGCAACGAGCATTCAGCACCAGAATCGTAAGTAAAAATGAAACAATTCACCTGTGTTGTATCCTGCCTGATGGTGGTTGCACAACTCAGACATCGACGCGTCGCGTCGCGCCGTGCCGTCGACTGATCCGCTGCCACAGCCGCTACCACTGCTCGTACAGCGCACGGCTATGTGACCTGGCTTGCCATATTTGAAGCACACCAAGGTCTTCGATGCCGGCTGCTGCGTCACTTGGCTCGATGATGCTGTAGGTGTTGTAGGTCTTCCCTTCGTGTCCATCAGCTTACTTCTTAAATTCGGTCCATGTTATCCCAGGAAACGACACGGTAGATAGCCAGGTAGAAGCTCCTCCCTTCGAGGGGGGGCTTATAGTGACCATAAGCGGGGCGCCATGTTGGTCTTGGTCCATCAAGCACATCTTTGCAGTCCAAGCATGTGCATCCATATCTTGTTTCTCAGGATCGAAATCCGGTAAACGAGAACCATGTGACGACGTAGTGGGTGTTTTCACGGCTTAAATCAGTGTCAGAAAATTGCGGTTCTGTTTTCCCAACAAACACATCCTTTTTTTATCACTATAGTCTTTATTTCGAACACGTGGGTCGTCTTGGTCCATATCCCACTTCTGATGTCGAAGAATCGATATCAGAAGGGGCGCGATATCGGATAACACTCACAAAACCTTCGTTAACACTTTTAATTACTTGCTAACACACACTGAATACAAAATAATCAAGGATGTCCGAGATATGGCTCGATTAAAAACTTAGGAACGCGGGAAGATTATCGTGGACGACCTGGCGTGACCAAGATGTCTACACAGCTTGACGGACCGATTCAAAGTGTTCACTTCACTCAACTGTCCGTCCAAGTGGCCTACCCCACACAGGTTTGCCAACATATCTGTCAACGTCAGTACCTGTCAACGTCGAATACCTGATTAAACTTCTGAATCGATATTCGACTCGACTATTCGCTCGGTGTTGCCATTACTCCACGCTAAGCATCCCCAAGTGTTATTACACTTGGCATTCCTAAACGTTATCTGTCAAATCTAACTTCATAGTTCCTCCAATGAGAGACAGATGGCGTTATTCTAAATTAACACTAATCAATAAAGATTCTAAATTGAGTTTCTGTTTTGATTCACACTAACGATAATAGATGGCGTTATTCTTAATTAACAATAATCCATAGAGATTCCATATTGTGCTTCTGTTTTGATTCCTCGGCAATGACAATAGATGGCGTTATTCTGAATTATTGTGCTTCTGTGTTGATTCTGCGACATATACATTTTTAAATATTTTTACAAAAAAGAAATAAAAAAAACATTTAAAAATATAAAAATAGTGATCCACCGGTGTGGGAGCAGGGTCCAAGCTACCGGTGGTTAGGGCTCCAGAGACAGGAACCTCCTCACAATGCGAGCCGTATCGAGGAGAACTGCCTTCTGAATCAGGCCCTTGATCCAACCCCCTAATGAGAGCCTCGAAAGATGTTCGTCGAGGCTCTTTGCCATCAGGCCATTGGCAGTAACGACAATCGGCACAATGATAGCCGAGTTCACATTCCACATGTCGACAACCTCGCGCGCTAGGTCGATATATTTGATTTGTTTATCTTTCTCAGCCTTCACGAGGTTCTCGTCATGTGGGATGGTAACATCGATTATCATTGCGCGGCGCGCTGATCTGTCTATCACTACTATGTCAGGCTTATTGGCGACAATAGTCCTATCAGTAATGATAGGCAGATCCCAGTACAACGAGACATGGTCTTTCTCGAGAACTGGGTCGGGCACATACTTGTAATACGGTACCTCAGATTCCACAAGTTTGTATTTCAACGCAAGTTGCTGGTGAATGATTCTGGCTACTAGGTTGTGCCTGTGCAAGTACTCGCCGTTAGCAAGACGAGAACAACCAGACATGATATGTCTAATGGATTCACCTGGACGATGGCATGCCCGACACACGTCAATCGTCCCATCCTTTATAATATGTCTCCGGTAGTTGTTCGTCAAGATAACTTCGTCCATAATCGCACAGACAAAACCTTCAGTTTCCCCGAAGAGGTCACCGAAACGTAGCCAGGACACGGACGCTAGAAAATCTACATCGGGCCCATGAAGGGCCCGGTAGAAGCGTGAGTGTAGCTCCTTGCTTTGCCATACCTCCTTGCGGTCTTCGGCACTGAGTATCACAGGTTTGTGCCAGTTCTCTTTAGCCATGGACAGCGGGGTGAGTCCCTTGTCCACTGTGACCACATCTCGGTGCATACCCACTTCCATTTTCAAAAAATATTCTCTAAGACTGCACACCTCGCGGTTGTGGAGGGTCTTAGCATTTAAAAAGCCTCGACCCCCGCACTTCCGCGGGATGTACAGCCTTATCACCGATGATCGTGGGTGATGCATCCGGTTTGCGGTCAACAGTGTACGGACTCGTCTATCCAAGGCGTCGAGTTCAGTTTGAGTCCATTTGAGTATGCCGAAAGAGTACATCAAGACCGGCATGACCCAACCGTTGAAGGCGCGCACCTTGTTTCCGCCTGAAAGATTATTATTATTATTATTATTTATTTAATTCAGACACAGTCCATATTTTTTACAATCACATGAAAATTAAAAACAAAGAGACAATAAAGTTAAACACAAGTAATTCCATCACAATTAATTAAACAACATTAAATTTAAATTAAATTTCACAATCATAATTGAGATTAAAATGAAAATTAAAATCACAATCCAAATTAAAATCAAAATTAAAATCAAATCAAAATTAAAATCAAAATCATCAATCAATCTGAATTATTTTAGTTTTGAAAATGGTTAGATTTTTCAATTTTTAACTAATTTTTCACCTACCCTTTTTTCGGCTGTGATGAGGTAGTTTGGCTACAAAAGCCACGGGCGAGCACACGAACGACAACAACAACGGAGCTGAAGTAATCGTCTTGGCCGAAAATGGTCGGATCTCATCACGTAATCATAAGAGGTAGACTTACATTTTAAATAGAATGCTGATTTTTGATGCTCCACGCATCTGATAAAAATGTATGTTATATTCCAACTTCTATTCTGTCCTCTGTACTACAATTACGCAGAGGTCAATTTGACAATTGACCTCTGCGTGTTTAAAACAGCCATTTAGCAATAGTCCTAATGATTCACTTTGTGAATGACTATAGAAGAATACCCAAATGTTGCGAAGTGAATCATTAAGAATATTGCTTAAAGTGGCCGTTTTGATCCTCGTTGCCATAGATGACGCCTTGGAAGTGGTGAAGTTTTGAGCCATCATTTAAAAAAAATATTTCGTCGGTGACACTA
The DNA here is from genome assembly GCA_950005045.1 of Agrotis exclamationis. Classification (NCBI taxonomy): domain Eukaryota; kingdom Metazoa; phylum Arthropoda; class Insecta; order Lepidoptera; family Noctuidae; genus Agrotis; species Agrotis exclamationis. The sequence goes on from OX465430.1 coordinate 1,260,492, forward strand.
AAAAAAAGGGTGATGAAAATCAAACAGACACTTCTAATAAAACACGCAGTAAACCACAAACAAATGTCGATTTTCCCAATTTTCCCACGAGCATTAAAACCCACAACATTGTGAACAAAACTTAAAACTTTAATTCCATAACCAACCTTTTCACTCAAGTTTTAAGAGACCAACTTGACAAGTTCACAACTTAAGAGCCTTAAGTCACAAGCACCACTCCCATAGTCCGGTAGATCGCGACGATATCTGTTAACAGTTCGTCATAAAAGCACGAAAGCTCTTTAACACTACATTCCTATATAACAATTTATGACCATATTTGACCCCGTATACAATGACTCCTACGCATCGAAGCTATAAACTTTACATTGAAAATCAATTTTTACATCACCCAGACAATGTGAGGTGGACAATAAATATGTATGTTGCGGTGAAACGATGGCTTCTTGGAAGTTTTAGAAGTTTCTAGCTAAGTATTTTATTGAAGGCACTTATTTTGGTGTTGCTTTGTGGTCTGTACTAATTAATATATCATCGTTATCATTAATCACGTCTTTTCTCTGAAAAATCTTGCGACTGCGACAATGTTTCTTAACTGAAAGTACATATTTCTGGATACTCATAATCATCTAGCTTTAGGACTTTCTAAAGTTTGTTTCATTATAAAAGCTCAGATTTTCGGCATCTGGGCTCCTGATAGGTAGCCCGACAATCAGTCTGATCAAGTGGTATCATGTTAACCATTTACTGGACTGTGGAGGTCAGGTAGACACTCGCTCCATGATGTGTGAGGCTGACTACTTACTTTTACATGATGAGTGTTGGTACTACTGGCTGCATCCAATTTACACTGGAAACCGAAAATAACAGTCTTCGGAGTAGAGTTTATAGTCAGGAGATCATCAAGTAAGTTCCGTAAGTTCTAGCGTTACCAGGATTGTCCACTTTTCACACTTGTACAGTAACACGTACATATGACAGTTTAGTGGAACTACAGTACCGTTATGGACATAATTGAATTAACATAAGAGCATCATGTTAACAGTAAATGAGTTTTATTTCGCTACTGCGTAAGTGATGGTGTGATGAAGGCTTGGTTTATGATGTGATTGTGGCCATTGTCATTGGTTTGTGAGAAGAAACGTTTAAGAGGCGTACTTTTTTTTAAGTGATGGGTTTGCTTTTGACTGTAGGCGAAGCTGTGGTAGACGGTGAAGCACCATTGCCTAGATGTAATGTAACCTGTTGCTTAGTACTGGGTAGAACTTAGATGGGAAGATGTATGACTATATCAAAGATTTTTTCCTTTCTTACTTTATTTTTGACAGGCCTGTTGGTCTAGTGGTTAGTGACCCTGACTGCTATGCCGGAGGTCGTGGGTTCGATTCCCACCCAGGAAAAATGTTTGTGTGATGAGCACGATCATTTTTGTTCTGTGTCTGGGTGTAATTTATCTATAATATTTATGTATTTAGAAATATATAAGTATGTCGAAGAATCGATATCAGAAGGGGCGCGATATTGGAAATAACACTCGCAAAACCTTCGTTAACACTTTTAATTACTTGCTAACACACACTGAATACAAAATAATCAAGTATGTCCGAGATATCGCTCGATTAAAAACTTAGGAACGCGGGAAGATTATCGTGGACGACATGGCGTGACCAAGATGTCTACACAGCTTGACGGACCGATTCAAAAGTGTTTACTTAATTTCACTCCACTGTCCGTGCAAGTGGCCTACCCCACACAGGTTAGCCAACCTATCTGTCAACGACAATACTTGTCAAACGTCGAATAGCTGAGTAAACTTCCGAATCGACATTAGAGTCGACTATTCGCTCGGTGTTGCCATTACTCCACGCTAAGCATCCCCAAGTTATTACTAACTTGACGTTTCTAAGCGTTTTCTGTAAAATCTAACTTCATAGTTCCTCCAATGAGAGATAGATGGCTTTATTCTAAATTAACAATAATCAATAAAGATTCTAAATTGAGTTTCTGTTTTGTTTCCACACTAACGATAATAGATGGCGTTATTCTTAATTAACAATAATCCATAGAGATTCCAAATTGTGCTTCTGTTTTGATTCCTCGGCAATGACAATAGATGGCGTTATTCTGAATTATTGTGCTTCTGTGTTGATTCTGCGACACGGCCATTCTGACAATTCACACGTCCTCGTGTGTGACATCTGGAATGAGAGAAAATTCTCGAACAGTAACCATTCTAACCGTTCGGTCATTCCTGACCCAAATGGAAAAGGTATTCTCATCAAAATAATTACAGGGTCTAATGAAAATCACAACAAACTCTTACCCTCAAAGCTGACATGTCGAACAACACCCATACTCATTCAAGTAATAGGAAACTCATCAAAATATTGCAGTGCTCATACTCTGACCTCCATCCGGTCTTCATCATCACACATTATAACCTCCATCCGGTCATAAGCATGAAATCAAACGACCTCCATCCGGTCTTCAACACGTAACCATCCGGTTACAAACTCAATACCATCAAGATAATCGTTTTGAGCCTTTATCAAAATAATTCTTAAAGTAGGTTTGTTCAACATGTTACCTTATTTTTCCAATAACGTTACAGATTATAAATTCCATAAAGAAGATATCACTTGAACTACTCAAAGTCAAACACAAAATACAACACAATTTAGACTGACCGAAAATCCCAGAGGAATCAAGTACCTTTGCAATTGTATCATCACAATGCAGCAATCTTATAATCAAAACAGTAGGAATCAAATTCGAGGCCTGTGGCTAACACTAGCCCCACCAACAAACCTCTGTTTGTTGCACACCGTTCAACATGAACGCACAATACACGACCTCCGACAGTGCCATTCGCACACCGCGCATCCATGGACACCAGGATGTCAAAAATTTTCGGAAATACGGACTGGCTACGAAATGGCTACTGGTACGGTCTGACCAGCCGATCTAAGATTCCACACTATCATTCAACTCAACACCTCTACTTAAAAATTGTACTTGAACCTCAGGCATTCTCCCTCAAATCCACAGCACTTAGCCAGCACCATGCATCACTACTTACCCAGCAATGTAAATCACTGAAGTACTTAACCAGTACTTAACATTGTAGCGCTTAACCAGCGTTACAAATCTTATCATTTACCCAGTGATAATAATAACGCTTAACCAGCAATATTAACCCACTAACGCTTAACCAGCGAAAGTGTTATATATGTGGGTAATAATTATAAGTAAGCGCACACTTGTACCGACAGTGCAGTTCAATTATACGCTCGGTTCGAACACACGTCTTTTATTTAGCAGTGGCGACGAGGTAAAAACCAAAAAAAAGATTGGTCGGTGCAGTACAGAACTTGTGTGGTGTGATCGTGGACAATCGTGACAATGTCGGTGGGAAAAATCAAAGACTTTGATGTAAAAAACGGTAACTGGTCAGCTTACGTGGAGCGGCTGGAAATGTACTTCGTAGTTAACAAAATAACGGACGATTTAAAGTTGCCAACTTTAATCGCAATCATCGGGGAACAGGCTTACGAATTGTTGTCTACATTAGCAAGTCCTAGTAAGCCATCAAGCTTATTATATGCGGTCGCGGTAGATTTACTGCGGGCGCATCTGCAACCAAAACCGTCAATCCTGGCAGAGAGATATAGATTTCGTCAAAGACGGCAACTGGCAGGCGAGTTGATAGCGGACTACGTGGCTGACTTGAAAAAGATGGCTCGGTACTGTGAGTTTAAGACGAACTTAGAAGAAAACCTACGTGATCAGTTTGTGTGCGGCCTGCGAAGTGATTTTATACGGCAGAGGTTATTCGCAGAAAATAACCTAGACTACAACAAAGCACTGCAGTTAGCCAATACCCTGGAGGCTGCCGAGCGGGACGCCGGAGCTGTCGAGGGCTCGCGGGAACAAGTGTCGGACCGAGAACTCAGCGAAAAGATACACAAGTTAGGAATCAGAAATTGTACAGCGTGCGGCGGCAATGGACATGGGCCGCAAAACTGTAGGTACAAAGATTTTGAATGCAACTACTGTGGTAAAATGGGCCATTTACGAAGAGTATGCATGAAGAAGGAATTCGATAGCCGTACGACATCGGCTAATTCAAACTCCAACGGTCCGCGAGGAAGGTCACGCAGAGGTCGCACGCTCGGCCCGAGCGGCCGCAGCGCGGCGGCGGACGGCGGGAAGCGACGCAGGGGCGCGGCAGCGGCGCCGCACGGCACCCGCGACCGAGCCAGCGCCGCCGACGGGGCCAGCGACGCTGCTGGTGCAGCGCACTGGCTACGCGAACCAGCGGGTGACAGCTCCGGGGAGGAGCGGTCAGCGTCGAGTGATGACGAAGAGGCAATGTACCAGATGTCTTTAGCGAAGTATAGACCGGTGTGTATGACCGTTAATATAAACAATAAACCTTTGAAAATGGAAGTTGATACAGGTTCGGCGTTATCTTGCATAAGCTACTCAACATATACGAAACTATTTAAAGATATACCGCTAAGAAAATGTAAATTAAAGTTAAAATTTTACGACGGCACAGCTGTTTATCCGATAGGATACTTGGAAATAAATGTTGAGTATAAAAACAAGATGAAAAGATTAGATTTATATGTAATAAATAAAGGTAGTACTAGTTTATTAGGAAGACAGTGGTTGTCTGAATTGTGTATAGAAATACCTAAGCTAAGTGAGTGTACAGAAATTCATAATATAATAACAAGTAGAAATAACTTGCTAAATGATTTTATTTCTAGGCATGAGAAACTATTTGACGGCACATTGGGCAAGTATACTGGGGAAGAGGTCAAGCTGTACGTGCGGCCAGGCGCGCAGCCGATTTACTGCCGCGCGCGCCCGGTGCCGTACGCGCTGCTCCCGCGAGTAGATGCCGAGTTGGACGCAATGTTGCGTGCTGGCGTCATCGAGCCTGTTGACCGGTCCGACTGGGCCACGCCGTTGGTCATAGCGAGGAAAGCGGACGGCGGAATACGACTGTGCGCGGATTATAAGGTGACACTGAACAAAGCTTTGTTGGTTGATAGGTACCCGGTTCCAAAGGTAGAAGATTTATTTAGTGGCCTGAGTGGTAATCATTATTTTACCAAACTAGATCTATCACAAGCTTATAATCAGTTAGTTTTGAATGAAACGTCTAGAAACTACACTGTCATTAACACACATAGGGGACTTTTTAAATACAACCGATTAGTTTATGGTCTCTCTTCTAGTCCTGGAATATTTCAAAAATTGATGACAAATATCTTTAAAAACGTTCCTGACGTAATAGTATTTTACGATGATATTTTAATAAAAAGCAAATCGTTGGATTCACATTTGAAAAGTGTTGAACAAGTATTTCGTATTTTGGAAACGAACGGCTTAAAAATTAAAAAAGAAAAATGTGAGTTCATAACAGACCAAGTAAAGTATTTAGGGTTCATAATAAATAAAAAGGGGGTACAAGTAAATCCGGAAAAACTTAAACCAATATTAGATATGCCTAATCCAACTAATATATCAGAATTAAAGTCATTTTTGGGCATGGTTAATTTCTATGGGAAGTTTATAAAAAACTTGAACACTCATATTAACCCTCTTTACGACTTGCTCAAAAAGGGAAGACACTGGAAATGGACAGTGGCACATACAAGGGTTTTTAAAACAATTAAAAAACTTCTGTGTAGCACGGAAGTTTTGACACATTTCGATATGTCGTTAGAGAGTATAGTAACATGCGACGCGAGCTCGCGGGGGCTCGGAGCGGTGCTCGCGCAGCGCGCGCCCGGCGGAGCCGGCGGCGAGCGAGTGGTGGCGTACGCGTCGCGCGCGCTTACCTCCGCCGAGCAACATTATAGCCAGATTCACAAAGAAGCTCTCGCGATAATATTTGCAATGGACAAATTTCACCAATATTTGTTTGGGAGGAAGTTCACGTTACGTACTGACCATAAACCGCTGGTAACAATCTTTGGACCGCATGCCGGTATTCCCAACACGGCAGCTAGTAGACTACAGAGATGGGCTATTAAATTATCCGCTTATGACTTCAACATAGAATATATACGCACGGATAAAAACACAGCAGATGTTTTGTCTAGGTTGATTAGTAAGCACAAGGAAGGAGTTTCTAGAGAAGAATTAGATACCCCAGAACAAACATATTTACATTTCGCTGCAGAAGCGTTACTCTTAGACTCACATAAATTAAAAAAAGAAACAGCTTCAGATAGTATATTAAACAGAGTAGTTAGATATATTAATGATGGTTGGCCGGAAGATGTCGAGATCAAAGAACTAAAACCATATGTTAATAGAAAAAATGAGTTATACTTAGAATTAGGTTGTGTTATGTGGGGACATAGGGTCATTATTCCAAACTCGTGCAGAGATAATGTAATTACAGAGCTTCATGAGGGTCACATGGGGGTAGTAAAAACAAAGGCGTTGGCCCGGAGCTATGTGTGGTGGCCAGGCATAGACGAGGCTGTGGAAGCAGCGTGTCGTGCCTGCACCATATGCGCCGCGGTAGCTGACGCCCCTCCGGCGCACGCACCGCGCGCCTGGCCGTGGCCGGACCGTCCATGGGCCAGAATACACATTGATTTTTTGGGACCGATAGTGGGCCAAACTTATCTTATTGTAGTAGACGCTCATTCAAAATGGATAGAAGCAATTAAAATGAGTAGCACTACGGCGAAAGCGGTTATAAAGGAATTGCGGGAAATGTGGGCGAGATTCGGTTTGCCGAAACAAGTAGTAAGTGACAATGGTCCACCATTTTTCAGTACTGAGTTCAAACAATTCTTAAGCACAAATGGAATCGAACAAATTTTTTCAGCCCCGTATCACCCAGCCTCGAATGGGGCGGCAGAAAACGCCGTTAAAATATGTAAACGCAATATTAAAAAAGCAATAAAGTCTAAAACTGACATACACGCTTCCTTGTGTAGATTTCTATTGGCTTACAGAAATACACCACACTATACAACCGGCGAAAGTCCGGCCAAGATGTGCATAGGGCGCAATTTGCGCATGCGTTTAGATTGCTTAAAACCAGATCAGAAAGAATTGGTAAGGGCTCGCCAGAAGCAGGCGGAAAAGTCAGCTGGTGGAACGATTAGACAATTTACGTCGGGGGACGAGGTCTGGTTTAGAGATTATCGGGGTTACGATAAGTGGACGGCGGGGACAATAATAGAGAGGACAGGTAGTACGGATTACAAAGTTAAATCTATCAATGGAACCGAAGAACACAGACATGTCGACCAACTAAAGCTTAGAGTGTCAAAAGATGTAACTAAGATAGTAAAATTAAATCGTAACAATAATGTCAATCATCCTGTACGTGAAAGACCTGTAAAACGATTCCGCCCTTCGCTAATCTTTCCAGTAGAAAATGACCAACGGCCTGGTACGCCGCCGCGGCCGGTCGGGGGCTCGAACCCGCCCGCACCTCTTGCAGTCGAGGGCGCGTCACCAAAACCAGCCGACGATAGGGACATTGTGTTAACAGCAACCCCACTAAAAACGTCTAGCGTGCCCAATGTGCAGGAAGTAGACAATCATAGCTCTGACCATAATATAAATGTACCAGAGGTACCGCCAAATGTTCAGCGTGTACGTAAGCCAGTAAGACGTTATGGTATCGAAGATCGTTACAAATAGAGTTAGAAATAATAGTTATTGCCTCATGTAAAATAATATGGATAACAGTGTAATAGTAAGTTATAGTAGTTAGTTATAGCGATTGTTACGTATTTTGATAAAGGTGTAATATATTAGTTTTAGTAATTAAGTTATAGCGATTGTTATTAATTGTTCTAGTATAATGTATTGTAGAAATTAAGGGTGAAGGTGTTATATATGTGGGTAATAATTATAAGTAAGCGCACACTTGTACCGACAGTGCAGTTCAATTATACGCTCGGTTCGAACACACGTCTTTTATTTAGCACACACATCATAACACGCACCAGCGATTCAACAGTTAGCTGCTGAATTTACGTTGGTTTTCGCTTAACCAGCTCAGCCAACGCAATCCGCCTAACCAGCGATTACACTACTAACGCTTAACCAGCGATAGTCGACATAACTCGCTTAACCAGCGATTCAACAGCCAACGCCCAACCAGCAAAAGCACACATTATGACACGCTTAACCAGCGATTCAACAGTTAGCTGTTGAATTTACGTTGGTTTTCGCTTAACCAGCTCAGCCAACGCAATCCGCCTAACCAGCGATTACACTACTAACGCTTAACCAGCGATAGTCGACATAACTCGCTTTCCCAGCGATTCAACAGCTAACGCTTAACCAGCGATTTAACAGCTAACGCTTAACCAAAAATATTAACCCACTAACGCTTAACCAGCGAAAGCACATATCATAACACGCACCAGCGATTCAACAGTTAGCTGCTGAATTTACGTTGGTTTTCGCTTAACCAGCTCAGCCAACGCAATCCGCTTAACTAGCGATTACACTACTAACGCTTAACCAGCGATAGTCGACATAACTCGCTTAACCAGCGATTCAACAGCCAACGCCCAACCAGCGAAAGCACACATTATGACACGCTTAACCAGCGATTCAACAGTTAGCTGTTGAATTTACGTTGGCTTTCGCTTAACCAGCTCAGCCAACGCAATCCGCTTAACCAGCGATTACACTACTAACGCTTAACCAGCGATAGTCGACATAACTCGCTTTACCAGCGATTCAACAGCTAACGCTTAACCAGCGTAAGCCCACACTAACACACTTAACCAGCGATTACACTACTAGCTCTTAACCAGCGATAGTCAACATAACTCGCTTAACCAGCGATAAAACAGCCAACGCTTAACCAGCGAAAGACCACATCATAACACGCTTAACCAGCGAGTCAACAGCTAACGCTTAACCAGCGAAAGCCCAAGTAATCCGCTTAACCAGCGATTACACTACTAACGCTTAACCAGCGATAGTCAACTCGCTTAACCAGCGATTCAACAGCTAACGCTTAACCAGCGAAAGCCCAAGTAATCCGCTTAACCAGCGCTTACACTACTAACGCTTAACCAGCGATAGTCAACATAAAGAACACAAGGCACCAGAGTCGTAAACAAAATGAAAATTGCTCACCGGATAGGGTCCCAGTTGACGCGCTCAGGAGGCACAGGTCAACCCTCTTTTCATTAATAGGCTTTGATAACCCGGAGTCGGCGTTGCTCCTCTCACTGCGCCGCGGCAGGTAAAACACTTCAGAGGCTTCACAGCACTTTTCAGGGGCATCGCAGTCATCGCTAGGTAGCTTTCTCTTCATAAAAGAAACCGCTTGCAGCTCTTGTTGTAGCTGGCCACGTGTCTGGATATCCCACTGAAACACAAAACAGTCCACGACAGAATACTGTTTCACTCGGTCATTCCTGACCAAACTCTAGATTCAGTTCGTCGGCGAAAATAAGGAAATTCCAGAACTCTACTGTATCATTAAAACCTTCAATTAAATGAAACATCGGGAAAAGGTTATTGAAAATACAACAATCACAACCCTAGGCCACTAACAATTACCCTAGGCCACTAAAAACCCTAGGCCACTAACTACTAACCTAGGCCACTAACAATTACCCTAGGCCACTAAAAACCCTAGGCCACTAACTACTAACCTAGGCCACTAACAACTACCCTAGGCCACTAACAACTACCCTAGGCCATGTACCACAGTCGTTTGAATCAACCTTCACACGGTCGCACACAACTCTACGTTCGTCTACTGACATCCTATACAGTTGCCGCTGCACTGAGCTGGCCTGTAGTCACTCGCGCAGTAGACAAAACGGTAATGAAAAACTTAGAAAATTAAGCCGTCACGATAACAGTTAAATCCAATTGAAATGTGTTGTCACTATTATGCCTCACTGAATTTACATAAAGGACTTTCGTTAACTTAAAAAGCTCAGTTGGCATGCAAACATGTCGGCATGTTTACAGAAAAACCCTGATTTAAAATCTCGCTGCCAAACATGACATCACATTGCAAATAATTGTCGGGCAAAAATTTTAAAACAAAATTTCAAGAGGATGATCACCCGTTAATCACTTCACAACAAAAAAATCTGTTCTGGACTGAATACTCGTGTCTGACCTATACCAGTCATAGCAACAACATTACAAACACGTTTACCATAAAATTTCGATGCAAAACTTTCTTTAAGCAACGAGCATTCAGCACCAGAATCGTAAGTAAAAATGAAACAATTCACCTGTGTTGTATTCTGCCTGATGGTGGTTGCACAACTCAGACATCGACGCGTCGCGTCGCGCCGTGCCATCAACTGATCCGCTGCCATAGCCGCCACCACTGCTCGTACAGCGCACGGCTATGTGACCTGGCTTGCCACATTTGAAGCACACCAAGGTCTTCGATGCCGGCTGCTGCGTCACTTGGCTCGATGATGCTTTAGGTGTTGTAGGTCTTCCCTTCGTGTCCATCAGCTTACTTCTTAAATTCGGTCTTAGTCATCCCAGGAAACGACACGGTAGATAGCCAGGTAGAAGCTCCTCCCTTCAAGGCGCGGCTTATAGCGACCATAAGCGGGGCGCACTGTTGGTATTGGTCCATCAAGCACATCTCTGCAGTCGTCACCCAAGCACGTGCATCCATATCTTGTTTCTCAGGATCGTAATCCGGTAAACGAAAGTGTCGTCACATGGCTTAAATAGGTGTTTTCACGGCTTGAATCAGTGTCAGAAAATTGCGGTTCTGTTTTCCCAACAAACACATCCATTTTTCATCACTATAGTCTTTATTTCGAACACGTGGGTCGTCGTGGTCCATATCCCGCTTCTGATGTCGAAGAATCGATATCAGAAGGGGCGCGATATTGGAAATAACACTCGCAAAACCTTCGTTAACACTTTTAATTACTTGCTAACACACACTGAATACAAAATAATCAAGGATGTCCGAGATATCGCTCGATTAAAAACTTAGGAACGCGGGAAGATTATCGTGGACGACATGGCGTGACCAAGATGTCTACACAGCTTGACGGACCGATTCAAAAGTGTTTACTTAATTTCACTCCACTGTCCGTGCAAGTGGCCTACCCCACACAGGTTAGCCAACCTATCTGTCAACGACAATACTTGTCAACGTCGAATAGCTGAGTAAACTTCCGAATCGACATTAGAGTCGACTATTCGCTCGGTGTTGCCATTACTCCACGCTAAGCATCCCCAAGTTATTACTAACTTGACGTTTCTAAGCGTTTTCTGTAAAATCTAACTTCATAGTTCCTCCAATGAGAGATAGATGGCTTTATTCTAAATTAACAATAATCAATAAAGATTCTAAATTGAGTTTCTGTTTTGTTTCCACACTAACGATAATAGATGGCGTTATTCTTAATTAACAATAATCCATAGAGATTCCAAATTGTGCTTCTGTTTTGATTCCTCGGCAATGACAATAGATGGCGTTATTCTGAATTATTGTGCTTCTGTGTTGATTCTGCGACAAGTATGTTTATCAGTTGTCTAGAACCCATAACACGAGCTCTGCTTAGCTTGGGACTAGATGGCGTTGTGTGATAGTTGTGGAATATTATTAGTTCATCTTTATTCATTTTTTACCTTATTATATACATTTTTAAATATTTTCACAAAAATAAAATAATAAAAAACATTTAAAAATATAAATAATAGTGGCCCACCGGTATCGGAAACAGGGTCCAAGCTACCGACGGTCAGGGCTCCAGAGAAAGGAACCTCCTGACAATGCGCGCCGTGTCCTGAAGAACTGCTCTCTGAATCAGGCCCTTGATCCAGCTGCCTAAAGAGAGCCTCCTTAGATGTTGGTCGAGGTTCTTGGCAATTAAGCCATGGACCGACACGACTATCGGCACAATGATCGCTGAATCCACATCCCACATATCGACAACCTCGCGAGCCAAATCAAGATACTTAATTTGCTTATCTTTTTCAGCTTTCACGAGGTTCTCATCATGCGGGACGGTTATGTCAACAATCATTGTGCGCCGCTCTGATCGATCCACCACCACTATATCAGGTCTATTGGCTACAATAGTCCTGTCAGTGATGATGGATTGATCCCAGTACAGTGTGATATCGCCACTTTCAAGAACTGGGTCGGGCTCATACCTGTAGTACGGCACTTCCGATTCCACAAGGCTGTATTTCAGAGCAAGTTGCTGATGGATTATCCTGGCTACAAGGTTATGTCTATGCAAGTATTCTCCATTAGCCAGACGAGAACACCCGGAAATAATGTGACGGATTGATTCGCCAGGACGGTGGCATGCCCGACATATGTCAACCGTGCCATCCTTCACAATAAATCTCCGGTAGTTATTCGTCATCATAACTTCATCCATAATTGCACAGACAAAACCCTCGGTTTCACCAAACAGGTCCCCGGATCGTAGCCAGGCCACGGACGCTGACAAATCTACATCAGGCCCATGTAGAGCCCGGAAAAAGCGTCCGTGAAGCTCCTTGCTCTGCCATACCTCCATGCGATCATTAGTGTCAAGCACCGCAGGTTTGCGCCAGTTCTCTTTAGCCAAGGAGAGCGGGGTGAGGCCCTTGTCCACCGCTACTACATCTCGATGCATTCCCACGTCGGCTTTTAGGAAATATTCCCTGAGATTGCATATCTCGCGATTGTGGAGAGTCTTAGCGTTTAGAAAACCTCGACCTCCACATTTTCGCGGGATATACAATCTCATAACTGAAGACCGTGGGTGATGTATTCGATATGCAGTCAGCAATGTACGGACCCTCCTATCCAGGGCATCAAGTTCTGTTTGAGTCCATTTGAGTATGCCAAAAGAGTACATCACTACTGGCATGACCCAGCCGTTGAAGGCGCGCACCTTATTACCACCTGATAAAAGGCTATTAAATACTTTTTTCAGGCGGCCAAAGAAACGCTCCCTCAACGATTGCTTCATGTCAGCAACATTGATGCCCAACGCTTCGGACATACCCAAATACTTATAGGTTTCGGTTGCTGAGAGGGATCTAAGGTTTATGGAGTCCGTGAGTTGGGTGCTCACAGATTCCACAATCTCCCCTCGCTTTACATGCATGACCGCACATTTGTCCACACCAAATTCCATCCTGATGGCGCTACTAAAGGTTTCAGTTACCTTCAGTAGTTTCATCAGTTGTAAATTGTTGGGGGCAAAGAGTTTAAGGTCATCCATGTAAAGGAGATGAGATATAACCTGACCGTCTCTCCTCAACCGATAGCCAAGACCTGAATCCTCCAACAGTGTGCTAAGAGGATTCAGGGCCAAGCAGAACCAAAGTGGACTCAAACTATCACCCTGGAAAATACCTCGCTCTATCCTTATCGGTTCGCTAGTTCTCTGGATATGCCGACATCCTGGATAGCGAAGGACTGTCCTCCATTGCCTCATAAACGACATCAGGAAAGTGCACAGAGTTGTATCAACTTTATACAACTCCAGCACTCTCATGAGCCATGTATGTGGCACCGAGTCATAGGCCTTCTTATAGTCTATCCAACATGTCGATAGATCCTTTCGAGAACGGCGAACCTGTTGGCTAATGGCAATATCAATGAGGAGCAGCTCCTTAGTACCGCGGGACCCGTTCCTACATCCATTTTGAGAAGCAGACATGATAGAATTCTCATCAATGTGTTTAATAATTTTAGCTCTCAAAATGGATGTAAGAACTTTATAGAGTGTGGGAAGACATGTTATTGGTCTATAATTTTTGGGTTCCGCAGTACTACCCGATTTATGGAGCAGGTGGGTTATTCCTGTCGTTAGGAACTCGGGTATCGATCCTGACTCTAAGGCCGACTGGAAAAGGGTTGCCAAACGAGCGTGTGATTTTTTGAACCATTTTATCCAATAGTTATGCAGTCCGTCCGGCCCTGGAGATTTCCAATTAGGTAACGGACGGACTGCACGAACTACGTCTTCGGGAATGATTGTTATTTCCTCCATCTGTGTTATTGGATCACACGCTCGCTCGACCACTCCAGTCCATTCACCCTCGGTATGGCTGGCAGGCATCGACCAGATGCTGCGCCAAAACGAGCACATAGTATCATCATCTGGCAGATGCACGTCAGCCACACCTTGATCCGGTCGATCCCAAGCCCTATAAACCCACCTTTCATCTCTTTGAAACGTGCGATTCTGAGTGTACCGCTCCACACGCCGCTTATACCTACGAATACGGTTTGCCCATGCATACACTTTCTGTTTCAGGAAGTCGATGCGCTCTGTGACACGGGCTAAATAATCACGAGGGCTGATATCAGTTCCCGCGAACGCCCGTCTCACAAAGCGCATCACTCTAGGGCGAGTGTTGCCCTCTCTGAAACATATCAGTTTGCCGATGAGTGTTCTGGCCCCACCAATACGTCGTTCAATCCTGCATTGCCAAGCCGGTACGACTGGTTTAGGTCGTGTAGCACTTTCATAGGAAAATTTTACGTGAACCACACGACATGCCGCTACAGCTGCACAATACAGGATTGCATGAGCATCAGTGAGGTCTTCGCAGTTATCAAAATAGTTTGACAACTGCGAATCCAGAACAGCCACCAGCACCCTGTTTTTGTTATGCATGGGCAAACGAGGTAATCGTGGTCTAAGTTCAGGCGACATGAATCGATACTCTCGAATCGCACCTTCCAAAGCACTCCTCATTTCTTCACTGCACTGGTTACTTACATTAGTAACCATGTCATTGCTTACCACGTTAGTGTGATTGTTTATTTGATTCGACTGTGATGCAACTACAGTCTGCAACGGTGGGGCAATGACATGGTTACATTGCGTTTCAGATCGCAAGCGATCAAGTACGGAGTCGTCCAACATATGGTTACGCTGGATAACCCGCACCTGATCCGATAGTCGTTGTGCGGACACGTTGACAGCTGGCTCAAGCACCTGAAAAAGAGAGAACATTCGAACACGGTATGCGGTCAGATTGTTACCTCCCTCTGTAGCCCCATAGTATGAGCGCATGACATTTTCATTGATGGATTGAGTCCATCTCATGCGCTGCACACTTCCGCCGGGAGCTGGGACCCTATCAGAGGCCGGTGGGCCTCGAAGTCTTAAGCCGTCCGGCGGCCGGTGTCCTCCCCGTCGGCGAGCAGGTGGTGGCGTCGTTGGCGGGGAGAAATACTCGTCGCTGGAGCTCGACGCGACTGCCACGGCCGATGTCACAGCACTCACGATGGGGCTGGATTCAGGCGGCGGCGAGGCGGAGCTCAGCGACGGGCCCGGAGATGGAGGGCGTGCACGGCGAGCCGCTGATCTTGTTATCATGTCTTGATCATAAATTGGTTGGATTGGTGGTTAAATTGGTTCGAAAATTCCTGACAGGTCGTCATAAAGTAAATGACACCTGCCATATTCCGTCTTATTACATTATTATTATTATATTTTTACGCGTAATCTATGTGCCACCTGACAGTTTTAAAATAGTAGAAAAGTATTTTCACTTTTGACATTCGTCATTTTCATTATCTTGAAAGAATATTGTCAAGTATGACAAGTAGCTTCCCCTTATAAGCTTGACATTCTTTGTAAGCTTGATATTCGCATCATTTATCTTTACTACTTCCATAACCACTTGGTACGATGTTTACTTTCAGAAATATTAAAAATGTACAACTCTGATCCCCAAGATACAGACAATTTTGGGGATCACCGTTTAACCAGATTTGTGTAAGCGTACTTGATTATCAATAAAATTATTATTAAGCTATTGCATAGCTTTTATCGCAAGCTCTGAGCGCGGCGGGCGCGAAAAACCTAACGAAAAAACCTGACCACATTTGACAGCACGTCGTTTCAGTTCGGGAGACTTCGGCAATCATAAAGGTACGGACAGACGTGCTCATAAAGGTACGAAGAGGGATTTACTTTTTCTTACTGATTCTAAACGGCCAGCTACAAAAGGAGTTTTCACAATGAAACCTACTTATAAAATTCTCCTACAACAAAGAAGTTCTTTATTACAGTAGTGCACCACAAATATTTTAAATAAATTATATTCTCGTTAAATATACGCGGTAAGCGATTTTTCTTTTAAAATAGAAAAAAAAATGTTATGCTATAGCTTCACCGCGGCAGTCTCCGAGTGCCACATGTATTTTTCTTTATTTCTCGTCATTTCGGCAGTCACATCATCCTTCACACATCCATCTGTGTCTTTGGATTTTTCCTGTACACATCGAGACTGTCGTTGGTGAACATTATATGTTCATATTTTTATAGTTATTCAGTCCAAAGAGGTTTTAAAGTTCACCTCACCTTAACTCGCTCTGGGAAAACTCATACCAAATATAATATATAAAAATATATATTTATAACTCGTTTGATCCTATTCGTAACGGTTGGAAGCGAACTGAACATAAATTACGTTCAAATTGTTGTGTATGCGCATCGAATAACTCGGATAGGATGTCGCTACTGATTCTAAACCATCTTTATTATACATTTCGTTTGTAGGAAAACAAACTTTGTGTAATAGAAGATAGGGGTGTTGTGAAATGTCTGATAAAATTGCCCGATACGATAACAATATTGGGATGTAATATGTAAGATAATATACCGATTATACATATAAACTCAATACAATCAATTTTAAACGTTATTTATGATAAACGCTAGATTATTTCACTTTGAAAAATCGTTCGTGTAATCCAACCTTAGAAAGTGCATGTTTCATAAAATTACATATTAATATCTTATGGTGTACTCTTTGCTTAAAATGCTCGTTTTATGTACTTGTGGGCACTAAGCTTATAGTTTAAAATTAGCGGGGACTCTATTGATCTCTGAGATTGTTGAGTTTCTCACGGTTTTCTTTTTTTATTCTTATTATGTAAATATTTGTCGCATATACAATCCTAAATACGGGTCTAAAAAAATTACTTAAGCAATGTCACAATACAAATTGCGATCAAATTTTTTTTATCTATAACCTACTCTGTTGATTGGGTAACAGAATAGAATTTGCGATTCATTTACAAAAACTTTTCTCTGATTTTTTTTTAAACATAATTATGTGAAAAATAGAATAAGTTACTTCTAGGCAAGTGTGCTTTATTATGTGAGATAGTGGTCAAACACGACCCTAACCGATGCGATCCGATCCGATCCGATCCGTATGAAATTTCATTGAAATCAGTTCAGTCATTACGAAAAATAAGTACCTACTTTAAAGTTTATTAAACTGACGTTCTGCGCACACTCTCTTAATACTTACACTAGATACTACCGTACTAAAGATCTATAAAACAAGTTATTCAGTTACCTTTATTGATTATTTAATAGGCTAACATCCTTAATAGCGTGTGTAACATGGCTACCGCTCGATAGAGATCTGGAGCGATATTGAATGTTAATATTATGAGCAGGGTGGACATCATACCAATTACCTAACGCACTAGTTGTGGAGCTTGTAAACACGTACGGAGATAAAATACTAGGGTAAGTAGGAGAAAGCAGATTTTAATATTTATTAAGCGATTGCATAGCTTTTATCGCGGGCTCTGAGCGCGGCGCGGCGCGGCGACCGAATCAAGAAATTCCTAAAAACCTAAGGAACATCCCTGACACCGTCGTCTAACGTCGTTTCAGGTCGGGAGACTGCAGCAGTTATAAAGGTACGGACAGACGTGCTCATAAAGGTATGGACAGACGTGGTCATTACTAGCAGGAAAGCATGCTTTTGTTGAGCAAGGGGGAATTTTATTGAGGGAGAGGGAGGAGAACTTTTCTTGACGTTTCACTTGATTGACGTGGCTGACCATAGCCTTATTAGTACAGTAATAAATATAATAAATAAATAATTATATTTGCATAAGTTGATAAAAATGCTATGCAATAGCTTTACCGCGGCAGTCCTCGCCACACTTTTTTTTTAAACTAGTTTTTGCCCATAGCTTTGCTCGAACTTTTAAACTTTTCCAGGATCTTATCTGTCTCTGTATCAAAATTCATCAGAATCAGTACAGCAGTTTAGGCGTGGAAGCGTAACATATTAACTCACTTTATTTTTAGGATAATTTAGATAATTGAAAACTGTATTCGTTTATGGTTAATTAAGATGGTGTGAAAATGTTTTTCCAAGATTTATTTTATTTTAATGGAAAAAATCTTTTCTTGCAGTGCCTTGTTGTCAGTGTGGTGATGAACGCGTTGATGTCCTTTGTACTTACTTAAGCTATTGGATCAAAATAGTTCAAGGAGCAAGAGTTAAATATTGATAAAAAATGATTATGATGAAGGTAAACGGGAAAAACATACGTAACACCAGATTATTCTTTATTTATATGTTTTTACCGTGAGCGAATTGCATTTTTCTATGAAATATAAAAATATAGTTGAATTCAGTTCAGAGTACCAAAAAACAATACAATTTATACATAGACTTCAAAATTAAAAGTCAATTACTTTATCATTTTTACCCGACTACGGCAAAGCCAAAAGGAGGGTTATGATTTTTTTGACCGGTATGTATGTTTGTATTATGTATGTATGTCTGTTCCCTCAAAACTTCTAAACTACTTATCATTACATGACAAATGAGGTGTCGTTAGAAGTGTCTCAGTTGTCCGCTGGTTATAGGGTAGGTGACGTGTCACCAAATCCAATATGGCGCCCTCTAGGGGATGTAAAGTCGTAACCGAAAAAAAAAAAATTTTCGCACAGTATCGACATGGGTATCAAATTAAAGGGCTTGGTGAACACATTTGAAATATATATGCATTATATAGCTTTTACTAGCTTCTTAGCCTGTTTCTAAGAGTGTCAACATGGGTATCAACAATTAAAAGGCTTAATGAGTAGGTACATTTGAAATTCACTCGCTACTTTGCTTTTTATATCAATACACAATTACTTCAACATCTGAACGCGTTGATGTCTTTTGCACACACGTTCACTTCGCACCGACATCAGTCGAGCTCATGTCAAGGCGAGGAAATCATTGTTACTATGTTTATGTTACTATTTAAACGCTGGCTATGTAATTTTATATGAATACTATTAAACTTAATTAAAACTATTTATCTCAGGTTTCGGCTTTATTATAATTAACCTCCAAAAGTATAATATTAGAACACTTTGAGTGTTTCGCTTCGTTGAAAATATGGATAAACGGTGATTCAGAAAAACATTGTTTATTAATCCAGTTCATTTTAATAAGGCTAAATAATCGCATAAAATCATCGAAGTAAAATTTAAACCTAACTTAAACGAAAAATTAAGCACAGGAATTCTTCCGTAACTCATCTGAAGATTGACAATTAAAACTAAAAATCTCATAACGATATATCATCTAATATATAATACACAATCAGTATACGCATCACTTAATATATAATCAGCTTTATCATTAAAGACAACGCGTCAGACACGCGACTAAATCGTCCATATACATACGAATTACCGTAAAACCGTACTTTTAAACCGTAAATCCATGGGAGGTCCCCTAATTGTTGATGATATGCAAATATGACTATTAACACAACTATATTTTATCAGAAACTATGCTTAATATATCACTGTATATTAATGTGACCTGAATTTTTTCGTTGTTTTTTTTTATTGGCTCTTGATTAAGAGGCTGTATAACCTATTGTTTATATTTCACGGCTTCTCGAATGACGTGTGGTTTATATTAATATGTTTTCTATGAGACTTGTTAAGGTTTCGACATTTGAATTATTGTGCGGCGCCGCGGGGGGCCCGCTGTTTTATGATAGATGTTTTCTTTGAAATCTGAAGTTCTGTGTGACATGAATTTTGCGGAAATTGTCTTAAATTACCTATATTTTTGGTAGTAATTAACTGACGTTTCAGTATATACGATATTGTATATAATTTATATCTTTAATCGCAGTGTTGGTTCTTTGATTGCTAAATTCAATAGTAATGCTTTAACTGCAATATATCTAATATTGATTTCAACTAGCTAAAATTGGTTAGTCAATCTGAATGAGAAGTGATGAAAAGCACATCATCATCAGCCCATGCCGGTTTCCTCACGATGTTTTCCTTCACCGTTTTGAGAGCAGTGGTGATGAAATAAATTACACAAAGTAATGCGCCTGACGGGGTTCGAACCCACGACCTACAATTCGTAAGTCGAGGCCGATACCACTGGGGCACCACTGCTCTCGGCCAATCAAATCAAACCAAATCAAAAGCATTTATTTCAAGTAGACCAATTACAGGCACTTTTGAATTGTCAAAGACATAAAAATATAATTAAATACTACAAAGTTATGGTGCTACAGTCCCAGTCACAAGACATAAAAACTGTGAAAGTACCGTAGATGCCCATTCCAAGAAGTAGATCTCTATGGAGAAGAACGGGCAAGAAACTCCATGGACACTCTTTTTAGATCGCCAAAATTATTACAAAACCTTCGTTACATCATTCATTTTGAGATGGTGCATTATGTGAGAACGATGTAGCAAGTTAAAAGTGTCCACAGTAAAAATTACACAAAAAAAAAGACAATTCAGAAATAAATAATAATTAAAATAAACCGTGGCAGCTAAGAGATGACCAGTCTCAACTGACAGCGCCCGTTCACGAACATGACATATGTATCAGCACCATTCAGCTCAACCATTTTGAAGGGAGCTAAATGATCCGACACACGTGCCACCATCAGCGAGACATTTGAGTGAGCATGACATTCTCTCAACCACCAGGGCAAAATCGAGTCAATAGTAATTAATAAGTAGTACATAGTACTCACACATGTGCAATAAAATTATATAATACTAAGAAATTGAATCGATACAATGCAAAGATAATATTACAGTCTTCTGCAGCTTCCTCAATAATTATGCGTGCTACCTAATTAATAACCCTATTGTTGTGGAGCAGGACCAGCATTGACCCAAGCATTTTTATCATTAATATAATCCTCCAACTTGTAATATGCTTGCCTACATAGTGTGCGTTTTATACATGATTTGAATTTTGTTTCATTCAGTTCTATTATGTGAGGAGGTATTTTATTGTAACA
This sequence comes from Agrotis exclamationis, assembly GCA_950005045.1. NCBI lineage: Eukaryota > Metazoa > Arthropoda > Insecta > Lepidoptera > Noctuidae > Agrotis > Agrotis exclamationis. The sequence goes on from OX465430.1 coordinate 1,281,565, forward strand.
TTTTAGACAGTACCCCATGAAAGATGTGTCAACTTTAGCTAGCCTGAAACCTGGCTGAACTAATTGGTCCCTATTTCTAGTATTATAGTTATGTCTGTCACCTCTTTTACTGAATAGATGCAGATTTTTTCTAACGTACATGATGTTTTCATAAATGTATTGACAAGGTACTGTCATGATGTTGATATCCTTAAACAATTCCCGTAGAGAATCGCGCCTGCATAGATTATATATGGCTCTGATGGCTCTTTTCTGCAGAATAAATATGGACTCGATGTCTGCAGCCCGTCCCCATAGCAAAATACCGTATGACATAATACTATGAAAATAACTAAAATAGACTAGCCTCGCGGTATCTATATCAGTAAGTTGGCGGATTTTTCTAACAGCGTATGCTGCTGAACTTAACCGTCCTGCAAGAGATGTTAAATGAGGACTCCATTGTAGCCTTGAGTCGAGGGTGATTCCTAGGAAAACCGTTTTATCGACGAATTCTAGTTTCTCTTGATTCAATACAATGTCACTGTCATCACTTTTGACATTCGGTAGAGAAAATCTTATGCACTTAGTTTTCTTCCCATTTAATACTAAATTATTAGCGGTGAACCACTTTTGCACCTGCAGTAGAGCGCTATTTACGTCGTCAAGGTGTGTGGCGCGTCTATTTATCTTAAATATCAAAGAAGTATCGTCAGCAAACAATACCATTTCAGGTTGATTTTTGAATAAATGGGGTAGATCGTTGATATAAACTAAAAAGAGAAAAGGACCTAATATTGAACCTTGTGGTACGCCCATTTCTACAAAATTTTGTATAAAATATCTTAGAACTACTAGGTTGTAGGATATTTTTATAACAATTGGTTCTCACAGCTTCCAGCTGTTTAATATCAAACATGGTATGATTAATATAACCACATTAGAGTTCATACAACACCTTTGAACATGTATTACCCCTACGCAAAACCACAGAGCTGTGGTTTCTTTTTAATATTCATTGATGAGTGGTCTTCAATCAGGTACAAAGTATAAATATAGGTAGTTTTATTTATAACTTCATGGCCACTGAAAACGAATCTAGATTCGTGACAATTTTTTTTGAAGGTTGCGTTTTTCCAAAGAAATACAACAAGTTTCGCATTAATTTTTAGTAAATAATTTTCATTTCGGATCGTAGGAATTTCCGAGTCGCGAGAATATCTGGGTCGCGGGAGGTTGCCGTGATTTCGGAACTTAACTAAAAACAACCTGTAGGTGGTTTTCTAGTCAGAACGAGTTTGACAATCTCTTCCTCTCCAACGAGGGTGTGAGGAGTCATTGATTACATGACCATTACCCCAAAAATCACACATTATAGACTCCACACTCTTTATTGTTGCTGCTATTTTATTTAGGTCCTTTTTTCTCACGAATTTGTAAGATCAGTCACTTTTATAGGTCAGCATAATTTGAGACTAGTGTCCGCCGCGGCACCGCCCGTTTTAGTGCTCAATTAGAGACTACACCCACGTTTCATTTGCATAACATTATGTTTTGGTTTCTGCGCTTTTTTGCGTGATATGACGATAATTTATAGAATGTGGCAGTTGATCTAAATGTATTATGTGACGATCTTATAACTGTTAAAATATTATTCCTTTTCTTTACAGGATTGGTAAAAACATTTATCTCGTTTAATTTTGGATCACAGGCGTCATTGGATATATTTTGTGGATAATGAGGGACGAAAGACAGAAGAGTATAAAATACTAGCCAAGAGCATTTATGTATATATGCCGATAATAAAATATAGCCCATATTTTATTATGTAATATGGATTAGGCATGTCTTTAAACTTATCCAGAAAAATATCAATTCAAATCTTATGTCTAATCTAATCGAAGTTCAAGATTAACGGCTGTTAAAGCTCAAAGTTTTGATGTTCATCTGTTCTACAAGCCATTTGCCCACTCATGGGTCATTAATGAGCGCTCATTTCACTCAATATCACCCAAATGTCGTATAATTTATGTTTCTGTCGATATAAAAGTCCAATATATATGACGATGTCAAAGTTCGAGTGGATGCCCGTCACCAATCTATATTGCCTTCAAATAGCATCGGAATGTCACCCGACGCCACGCCATAGACAACATGTATAAAACTGTTGTATTTTAATACAGCACATAAAGCGCGGCCCGACTTTATACCAAGTATCTGTAATGGCCGAGAGGGAAATCCGAAAATGTCACTTTAAATAATCGTGTTCATTAGTAAACATTTAAAACACGCATTAGGAACGTTGGGTGCCGGCGCCCGACACGATCACAATCTTAGTACACATAAATGTATCTCTGTCCTACTCATTACAGTACTGGTAGTAAGTGTGCGTAAGGGACGACACTTCCTAAGCTGCAGTTTCGAATAAGGAATAGAGAGGTGAGACGGCGATTGCATCGACGCATGCGCAGGGGATACGTACTAATTAAGCGGCCGACTCTTACCGATAAACGGCCCCAAAAGATCCTCTCCTAAGATGTTGCAATTAAGACATACACTCGAAATAAGCGGGCGTCGAGAATCGGTACGATTTAATCGATTCCCGTTTAAATTAAACGTCGATTAGTATTTAAATTCGGACACACAATGTTTGACGACCCGCCGCGAGGTAATTGGTGATAATTTTTTTAATTGATATTGTCGTTTGTGTGTCGATCGTGGCGATTTATATTATTGGTAGTAGTCGTCGTGTCGTAGGCGTCCCGTAACGCGGACACTTATCGTGCGGCATTATGTAATTTTTTTAATTGGTCACAGTTGACATTTAGCATCGTTCAATTACTTATTTAAGATATGAGAGTTTCTTTTTTAAAAATTAATTGTCGTGTCTCACTGCAGGCCTTTTATGACTAAATATAATAATCGTGACGGTTCGTGCACTCTCGTATCGGACGGACTGACTTAATTGATGCACCGGGAGACGTCGAAGGTTGTCGTGGATTCTGTATAAAACTGTGAACGTTCGAGGTTCATGAGCGTGTAAAAATGTCGTAATAATCGCTGAATAACGGAGACTGACACTTCCATTGGACACGGTAAACTTTATGTCTATTAAGTTAAAGCGAAAAACAACAATTTGTCTGCTAAGTACTGCAAGTTGATTGTTTTCCGATGTTCTATGTTGGTGGTCGATTTATTTCCATGTGTAAAGTTTATAGTGGTTGTTCATTAAAATACGTTGAATTATTCCAAAGACTGGTTTCTTTACGGGTTTCGAGCCTTTTGGTGAACTTTTAACATATTGTTGAAATGCTTTCTTGTTTAAGAACAGGGTCTTAAATGAGACTTGCACATATTTCTATTTTCAATAGAGAAGGTGTCATTTATATAACTGAACATGTCTTATAGGACCGTTGCTCCTATTCCACAAACATATCAGCTGTTTTGTACATTTTGTCAAGCTAGGACACAAATATAATATAAGACTTTTTGCTTTCTTCGCGACTATAGTTAGTATAAGTTCTTTAAAATGATAAATATTTTTTTCAGTCATATTAGACATATAAAGTCGTTCGTCGCGTGACAAATTGTACACCTTTTCTATGAAATTGGGTGGAAAAGGTACAGAACATCAAAAATATTGGAATGAAATTGGGAGATACAACCAAAAATATCTATAACAACACAAAAAAAACCGTTAATATAATCGTAATCTCAATAAACCGTATCTCAGTTAATTTGTGTGAGGACGGATGTGGCTATCCGTCGGATATCACGCATTAGGAGCCGATAGTTAAGTGCACTAATTGAACATGTGGTAGGTACCTCGGTATGAAGACATTAGTACGCACACGTGGGGTTACATTTTGATTCCGTTGTTTGACAGCTATTCAGATGTGAAGGCTCCATATTTTGTGAAAAAAAAACAGGATATCGAGGCCAATGAGGACTAATCTGAGCAGTTCCAAAAATGTCCGCTTGGGCAGCGCCACTGCCTCTGGAGACCTGTCAAACTATTTTTGGAATTGCTCAGTACCCTTACGAGTTTTCACTCTTTTACTTAACAGCGCCTTTTCAGTATTTACAGCGTTTCTTGTATGAAAAAATAGAACAGCGCCTCTGGTGTGCGAAGAAGGAACTAATTTTTTCCTTGAAAATTGTCAAAGTTCCAGTTTACTTTACGTCTCAAATACTGAAAACTTGTGCTAAGGGTACAGATTAGTCCTCATTACGGCGCAGGTATAGTGTGACGACCTCGAGTACAGAGCCCTAATCACGAGTTTTTATATTTTACTTTACAGCGTCTTTACAGTATTTACAGCGTTTCTTGTATGGAAAAATGGTACAGCGCCTCTGGTGTACGAAGAAGGAACTAATTCTTTCCTTGAAAATAAATGTCAAAGTTCCAGTTTACTTTACGTCACAATAAGTGAAAACTCTTGATAAGGCCTCAGAACCAGGATAGAAAGCAGACAGGTTTGGAAGAGGTAGGGGAGGTCTGTGCCCAGCAGTGTGACAAATAATAGGCTGTTAAGAAAAAATCAAGCAATTTAATTTCTAACAGCAATCAGCTTTTCAGGGAGCGAAATACCAAGTGTGGGGCTAAACAAAAATGAACAGTTTCACACATCTAATTGTCAATTTAAGCTCAAAATGCAACATTCCATCACCAGGAGAGTTCTGCTAGTCATCATTATCATCTGCCCAACCTTTCTTCAACTATGTTAACGTCGACTTCCAGTCTAATTTAATGCTGTTGAATACTATCATTTTAGATAGAGCGACTGCCTATCAGATCTCCACAAACACAACCGCAGGAGTTTTGATATTAAAACTACAAATTATATAAATTACAATTATATAAAGTAAATTAATTAATACTGGTACTAAATAAATGTATTTTTATGTGTCTCATTAATGTATATTGTATATAAACAGACTACATATGTATTCGTAGACAGAAATAAAGTGAAAGAAAACTTGGATTAAACTCTCCGATATCTCTAACAGATGGTGAGCAAGCAATAAAAGAAAACTAGCGTAAACAAAATGATATTTATAGCCCCCGGTGAACAATATTGACAAAGCTGATCTTAAACATGGTGTTGCTAAACGTAGTTCATACAGCAGTAAGTAGTTTTAGTGTGAAAGCAACACTTTTTGAACTGAATGTATCGGAATTAGCGTCGGTCTGTTAAACTGTTAATGTGATTGGAAATACCACTTTACTGAGGTCTAATGTTCCTCTTCCAAATATCTAATTCATCTCAAAATTGAAAGAAAGAAGAAGAATCATCTCAAAGATACATCATCATCATCTCAGCCATAGGACGTCCACTGCTGAACATAGGCCTCCCCTTTAGATCTCCACATATACCGGTTGGAAGCGACCTGCATCCAGCGTCTTCCGGCGACCTTTATAAGGTCGTCTGTCCATCTCGTTGGTGGACGTCCTACGCTGCGCTTGCTAGTCCGCGGTCTCCACTCTAGCACTTTTCGACCCCATCGGCCATCTGCTCTGCGAGCAATATGGCCTGCCCATTGCCACTTCAGCTTGCTAATCCGGTGGGCTATATCGGTGACTTTAGTTCGTCTACGAATCTCCTCTTCTCCGAAAGATACAATACACGAGTTTAAAATAGTCGTGTTTAATTTTACAAAAAAAAAAAAACTAAAAACCTGCCGCTTCGTCATTCGAGGACTTGACTATTTCTATTTCCTAAACAATACGTACGTACGACTTGTAAAGTATTGATAATACATTTTATGACTGAAAACAACGTTCAAAAGCTCCGATTAAATCGATTTACCATCTAAAGTAAACTGTGGCAGTAAAACAAATGAGTGTGTGTTCGAAACAAACAACAAATCACTCTACTCCAATTTACAGAACGTTAAAACCATGTGTTTGGTAATTGATACGCTGTTCAAACTATTTGTATAGAAAGCGTGTGGCCAAAAGGTTGCATTTAAGTAATCTCAGACGATCACGATCGCGTGACGAATAAATTCCATCGATATATCGATTATATATCGATTTTTATCACGGTTTACGGGAACACGGTCCGATACCGATGTGTGAGTATAGATAAATGCTTTCAATTATATAGATAAATCCTCTATTATAATTAACTAGCGTTTACACGCGGCGACGCCGCCCAAATGTGAATATTTTAATTTCGAATGAATATGCTGGATTTATTAAAAACTATTTCGAATCTAATGAGGATTTTAAATTATGTACTCAGCAGCTGTTAAGCTTAGAGAATCGTTTAAATGTAATTGAAACACCTACCAGCATCACATATATCACACGATGGTGTTATTTACTGAAGTAACAGCCGTTTCTAATGCGTTTCGATTTAGAATTAAAAACTTATTGCGAAATCTAAACGGTAATTCTAAACGCAGTGTAATGCTAATTCGCAATCCAAAATGTATGCACAAACAAAAAGACGTATCTACATTAAAATGTAGATAATAATGGACAGAGTAAATATAGATTTTGTTCTCGCTCGTCTGTCAAATGTATTTCACGGCGTTTTATATATCTTGATAGCCGGCAATTTGAACATTTCCACAGTGACGAATCGATTCAGTGTAACAGTTCTATCGATCCTAATAGAACCGAATAAATATTTAATTATCGGCCTTTATAGTGAATGGTAACGCAACGGATTGTAGTGCTTTGTTAATCATTTTAATTTGTTCTATCGGCCATTTACTATCAGATAAATCGACTGATATCGGATTGCGATCAAAGGTCACTAACAAATTGTTCACACTCATTTCTAACAAGAAAAATCTGCGAAGCTGTTTGAATAACAAGCGATTGTGTTACTTCGCAGTGAACTATAACATTTTTATAGTTATAAAGTGTAATGAAAATCGATTGTGAAAGTTATCGATTGAAACCATCGATAAAACGACCGACCGTGTGAATTTCGTCGTCTGAGACGTCGGACTTTAAGATTTTTAAAATGTGTTCCAAAGGCGTTACTTCTTAACGTGCGCCGCACGAGCTAATGTAAAGCTAAACTTGCGTTAATCATAGTTATTACACAGTTTAATATTAGCGCCGAGTTTGTTAGCGATAGGCACGTCACTTTACATATCGATATACCAGATGGACGAGTGCTGTAACGCAACGTTTTATCGCAAATCATAAACATGTTTGCATATTACGTTTTTGGTATGGCGCACTATAAACTTAACAACGGTTCAAATTGCTCATCAAGGTTTTATTATTTGAATATTTTAATATCGTAGTCGAATTTATCGATATTATATCGATATGGCAGCTATCAATCACGCGTCGGTTTGCATGAAAGGCAATGAAGACATTACCCCCAATAATAACACCTCAAAACCTTAGACGGGCCGCGTTTATTAGATCAATAACTTTATAATGCAAAACGATTTATTATTATATAATTATACAGCCATAATCGAGCAACGATTAATTGGAGTAGACGTATAATCGATCACACGGCGTGACGAATCGAGTTGTTTGGTATCGATTTTTTCAACTCGACTAATGCGTATAGGGCAGTATGTTTTAATGGGTACGATTTAGTTTATCGTGTGATCACGATGTTAATGAGTATTCGTTTGGAGTTTATTTAATCAGTGCTCTTTGAATAAATGAGATGTTCCATTGGACTTATGTGCGCGCGCGCAGTTGTTTATTACATGTTAATATTTTCACTCTGTATAACATTTCCGCTGTCGCCCTGTTTGTAATTAACTTCGGGCCACTCGACATATATCTCACGTCTTCCTTTCCCGCTCAGATGCTTTATCGATAGATATGTAGTGCTCATCGATCTAATTTTTTTTTTAGCATTTTATTTAGAGTTGAGTAATTTTAGTGTTGTACGAGTGGGACACCAATCATCATCGATTAAGAGATACTAAGTTATCTAAGAGAATGTGGATACGTGTGTTGATTAATGTGGCTTGTTAATGCTGCTGTTATTTGATCCTTCGAATTTTGAGTTATTGGTGCTGAGTCATATTTTATTAAGAAATAGCCAGCCTGTGTGCTGGTTACCTTCTTAGTGATGAGGATTTTTACACCTGAAACTTGAGTACACCCACATAAGTTAGGCGATACCTACATGAAAACCACAATGCTTAAATTGTGCTAGCCCAAATACCAGTGATGAACTTAGTATCAAGTGAACAACAATTCGCATATACATATACTACTTAGGTAGATAGATCACGAACATAGCATTAGCCACACGAGCTCACATCTGGAGCACGACGGAATCTTGGAGACTTATCCACCAGTAGCTCTAGAAGGGACAAAAAACAAAGGATTATGTTTGATCTTTGTAATAATGAAGATTGGAGTCCAAAACCAAACTAATTAGAATGATGAGATATCAAGAGGATAGGCAGGAGCGTCTTGAACTAGACTTAATTTAAACTAGGTAACGACATGCTTTCCACTTGCCGTCTTTGAGCTCTATGCAATACAATTTACTGATGGAAAATTGAAAGGTTGCTAGAATAGCATTAAGCCACATCTAGAGACCACACATCTTGAATAGAGTTGAAGGGTCATCAATTAGGGTGAGCCCTATTTTTAACCCGCCGACTGCAACCTCTCATCGGCGCAACCGACGTGCAATCACGGATTAACCCTAAACGAGAGTAAATAGAAGCAATCTTGTGGTGAAATGTACCGCATTCATGTTTCGTGGCACGTTTGCCGCGCTCGCAGCTAGATGGAGCCAGTGATTTCGTTGTAAGCGGTTCAAGGAAAAATCACTATCTTGTCCAGGTGTAATCGTGAATGAAAGATTGAGGAAAACGATGGAATTTTGTTTGGGAATGTAGGTTTCATTCCGTCACTGGTTTTTGAGCAAGTTTGCTTTGGTATGTACCAAATAACTGTATATTCACAGGGTAATGCTAATGTCCTATAAAATACGGCAACATGCCATGCTGTAACTGAAAATGTTAACGTATGTAATAGTAATAGTTGTATGTTATATTTACGATCACATTCAAATTGTGATGTCAGACCGAATATCTTAAATGCACCTTTAATGAACAGTCACCACCTGATACAAACATCTTTATTGACGGACAGCCTGTACCAAAAGTAGACCGATTCAAATATCTCGGATCAATGCTTACTGCAGATCTAAATATAGACGCAGATGTTACCCATAGAATAAATGCGGCGTGGATGAGGTGGAGAACCTTAACAGGGGCTCTATGTGATAGCCGAATGCCAATAAAAGTTAAAGGTAAAGTCTAAAGTGGCAGTAAGACCCGCCATAATGTACGGCTCCGAATGCTGGGCTGCCAGGAAGAGTCATGAACAAAAGATGCACACCACTGAAATGAAAGTGCTACGATGGTCAGCAGAAGTGACGAGGCTTGATAAAGTACGGAATGAGTACATCAGAGGCTTCTTCAAAGTTACTCCAATCGCAGGAAAAATGACTGAGAGTCGCTTGAGATGATTTGGGCACGTAATGAGGTGAGACGAAGAACACGCTGTCAAGAAAGCATTGCGCATCCCAGAAAAGAAGAAAGGCAGAGGGAGGCCACTAGCCACGTGGCTGACAACCGTTACCAGGGATATGGAACGGGCACAGCTGAATCCATACACAACCCAGGACAGAGCAGCCTGGCGCCGAAATACGAGGAGGGCCGACCCCAAGTAAAGGGAAAAGGCAAGGAAGAAGAAGATTCAAATTGTGATGTCAGGCCAAATCTTTATTTTCCTTAAATTAGTAATTCATCTCATGCATATGTAATTAGTTGATTAAATTCCCCGCATGACATGCGATCATTATCAGTAACAAAAGGCAAACTACAGGCTCTCCATCTTATTTAGAAAGTAAGCACCTTATTCCAAAGGCATGACAATATTTTTCTCCTATCAAAAAAATATCTCGACGCATCTATCCCCGTTTCTCAAATCTATTAAGCTGTATCTGATAAATAAACTAAGAAACACACAAAAATGTCGTCCCTAAAGCGGGACATAAACAAAATTTTATTCAATCGACAAGAGACATTTTGAATCAATTAATAAATAATAAAAGTTGTTCGTAAAGCGGACATTACCGGAGTAGAAACAATAAAATGCGGAGCGTCCCATCCTCATAAATCGGCGTAACAAGTGTCCCACTGGGCCCCACTGGGTCGCACTGGGCCCCGGGGACGCGGGGCGCTGCGGGCGCACGGTGGCATAAATTATACGACGGCAGTGCACGGGTTGGGTGCAAGGTGTAACTAGTGTTGGGATGTGGAGTCGATTTTTCGGGAGCTTTCACATGATATTAGTAATTTTATTGTAATTTCGGTAGCATTTGATTGACTTGTGAAAAAGTATAATTTGCTGTGACAGCTCAGCTGTTGATTTAAGATTTGGTAGAATGACATTGTATTTAGTGTTTACTTTTGGCAACTCAAATGGAAAAATGACACTAGTTTTTTTTTCCTTTACTGAAAAGGCGATTTATAATTAGTTTTGAGAATTTTAAAATTGTGATCTAAAAATTGCCAATAAATTGAGAAATCCTGTTGAGCCTTCCATTTTTTGCTGAACCAAATTATTTCTCGACAAAAAGTAAAAAACCAAAAAAACTCAAAACAAAATCACTTCCAGCGCACCCATATTCCATAGGTTAAAATAATTACATTAGTTTGGTGGCAATAACAATAATTTTGTCCTGTTAAGGACGTCCCCGCGGGGCACTCTGCCTTCACAGATCACCAGATATGAACTTTGAGTTACGCGACAGCAGGCCCTATGCTCTTGTGACAAATAACTGACTAGGCTGTACGGAACTAGCTGCCTTTGCCTCTTTTAAAAATATTACTACATGACAGTTTGACGTTTGATTTGACGCATATTCAAAAAAAGAAAAATTGCAAACTTATCGACTTGTTGGTGCCGAATTGTGCTTTGAATGGACAGAAAATCCCTAGGAAAAAAGTTGAGTTTAGTTTAAATTTGTTGGAGCTTCTGGAAAATCAATGGAGTTCACTATTACCTACGTCTGGGATTTACAAAGTAAGTTTTAAAATTCTTTTTTGTATTTATATATAGTTGCAAATGCACATCTGTTATTTAGGTGAATAATATGATACCTCTTACCGCTTAAAACATGATTAGGTATAAAGATGGTCCCAACTTAGATTCTAGATATTAATTGTATAATTTGTGCCCTAGGGCGTTCATAGATCTTAAGATATGACCTTTGACTCATATCACAAGTTGTGACATGATATTCTAAAGATTAAATTTGACATTTGTGTTTTTTCAGGGCTGGCTACACTGGATCCTGAAGAATATTAAACGTCTGTACATACTGGTAGGTAAAACTAAAAAGTGTTTCTCATTTTATTCGTAAAACATTTAAGGTTCATTCGACTCATTATTCAAACAAACATAAAATAATAAACGTAACTATTTACAAGTAAAATTGTGTCATAACTGTGTAACACCCAACATAAAACACGAGAGAACATCGTTTTCTTTTTAACGACCCTTAAATTACCTTAAAATATGTTGCTTAATTAACGGTGTCATACTCCAATAAAACTAAAATAAAATCATGTGGAATTTATCAAACACAACGTGAAACATTTGTTACCAACAATTTTATCTCAAGTCGAGCGCCCCGTGAAGATAATATATGGGCATAATGACAGGAATCCTTTGCCTAAAAAAAAGAAAACTGACGCCATATTGAATTTGTGGTATTCGAAATGTTCGAAACGCGCACATTATTCGTTATTTAAATTATTAAAAGCGTTCGCGTCATGTCAAAATCGTAAATTTGATCTATTTATTTTGTTACTCTGAATTGTTAATGTATTTGCTTTTCCCACGAATCGATTAATGAAGTAACTGTTTATTTTAGAAATTTACGCTAGTTAAATATGCTTAAGGTGAAACGATAAAAATATTGCTATTAAAAACATTAAATTCCATCGATTATTGATCGTTCCCATGTTGATTCGGTAATGAAAGGAAAACATTAAATATATCGGTTTTATACGTTACGTTTTATAGAATTTGAAAATCTTAGGATGTTAAATCGGAAGAGTATCAAGTCACGTATTGATAACCATTAAATGAGTTTACTTCCATAACTAAGTTCAGTAAGAAGAAGCATTAACAATTTTATACTTATTACATTTCAGTTCATCCCATTAAGTAATAGCTTTGATAGTACTTTCGACTGATGTAATTGCGCCTGATACGACATGCCTTTGCTTCAGAGAAACATAATAGAACCGTTTTTATAATTTTATAGTTTACTTCGGCACTAAACTTGTCGAACTAAATACGCCCATTAAGTCAGAACCGATTCCAATACTCGCAACAATTTGCAATCGTTTAGAAGCTTTTTACGCGGGAAACTGCAACTGATGGTCCGCCATATTATTTTCTTATTACCAATTTATTTTACGCGCCAATAAGTTCTTGATACACAGTTTTGACTCTTAACACTTTATGTTTACGAAGATCTATTTTAAAATAAGATTGAAAATATACAATGTTCTAAAATTGTTTAGCAAACTTATTTATGCGGGTATCAAAGGCGAAGGTTAGAAAAATACGTTCTAAATTCAAGCTGCGAGGATTGAAAGATGGCGGTTGAATTAAGACATTAGTTGCAGGATTAAGTTCGCGGAGTGCCTCGTGGATGGACGCGTAATAGCGGATAATTGTCATCGGCATGCTTCGCCCTCATTTCGATAACAATTTACGAGTATATTTTGGTCACGACCTTTAAGTAATTGTTGAAGGATCGTCCCCAAGAGTTGGGGCACGACCGACTTGATTTGTTGCCTTGTCTTTCGTTACCTGAGTAATTTTAAGAGACATATTTTCGTATATTTGATAAATGTCATCAAATTAAAACATGGCGTTTGCCAGTTGTGACAAATCTTTGCAATTAATTACAACCTATAGAATGACATAAAAGACACAAACATATTAAGATCTTTATGGTCATATGGCCCTGATTATTATTTGTCATTACCATTTGCTATAGCTAAACTTACAAAGCTGAAAGTCACGACTCTTTGTCATCACCCCTCAATCCTCATCTATCTATCCACCTTAAACCACGAAGTATCTCAATTTGTCAACGATACAAACCCTGCCCTGACCTGTCGCTAAGACATCGCATATTTCACCGGGCAGGTCGCAAGCGTCATTTTAATAAATAACGCTCGACAATTTGGCCAAACTATAAAAGATAACAGGCCGCAAGACGTTTTTCCGATAAGCGATGTGACCGACAAATGTGCAGAGTAGGCTGGGATAGCAGAGGCGACGAACGTATTGAAAAGTGTCACATGATTTTTTCAGGTATTTTGAACTTTTCAGCTGTTTTAGAGAAGTTCGAATTAAATTATTTATTTACCCGAATATACAAAGTACATGGGTGACCTTAATAACTTAGCTTAAACGTTTTCTAAATAGTATTCTACACTACACTATTAGATGCAAAATACAAAAGTTACGCTTAGCGTTTAGTGTAGAAGCCCTTATTTGATCCATAATTCACCTGAAATAAAGGTGTAAAAAGAGAACTAAATAACATTTCATAGAACCATTTCTATCCTAGATTCACAAACAACGTTTATTCCCCGGTTTAAGCCTCAATCATAAATCTCCGTAAATCCGTAGCGGAACATAATTATCAGCAATTTTGATCTGTTTCGTCGTTAGTTTAATTACTCTAGAAACATGGAAATCTTTTTCAATGTTTGGTAAATTATTTCATTTTTTATTTGAACAGGATATCACTTCTTCCTGTTATAATAATTTTGTGTAAAAAAAGAACTGTCTGTGTAATTTCCTTGGGTTAGAGCGTGGAGAATGAAAAAATCACTACAATTTAGATATGACGTTCAAAATGTTTGTATCTTTTGATTTCTTTACGGCTATTCGATTTAACGGAAAAAGCAGAACTATCATAGTGGGTTATAACAGTTGTTATTAAATATATTTCGGTACTAGTTTACCTGGTTCATCTCGTTCGTTTGGTGGTTCAACTCGGGATGGATGTAATGGCGATAGGTCACCGGAACAACTTGCGACCCACGGATGCCCCTCAAGTTAAAGGGGAAAATATACAAATCCGTGATTAGACCTGTCGTATTGTATGGATCGGAATGCTGGGCTGTGAAAAAGATGGATGAGAAACGATTGCATGTAGCGGAGATGAGGATGTGGATGTGTGGAGTGACAAGAATGGATAAAGTAAGGAATGAGTTTATAAGGGAAAGTTTGAAAGTGGCGCCTGTTACAGAAAAAATAAAAGGGAATCGTCTATCTTGGTATGGACACGTGATGAGGAGGGATGACACTGATGTGACTAAGAGAGTGATGAGTATGAATGTTGATGGATGGAGAGGAAGACGAAGGTCAAATAAAAGATGGATGGTTTGTCTAAGGAATAATATGAAAGAAAGAGGAGTAAATGATACTGTGACGTCTGATAGGGGAGAATGGAAGAAAAAAACGTGTTGCACCGACCCCAAGTAAAATGGGATAGGGGCAGGAAGAAGAAAATTGTGACAGTATTGAAACAACAAACTCGTATTTAGAATTTTAATCTTGGAATTATTTAGTTTTGAAAATTATAATGGAGGTACTTTGATTTAAGGTCTTATTTTCCAATATGACGCTTGGGGAACACCAGAGTACAGCACGACACATCGTTGGCTGAAATAGTATTGAAGTTTTTCCGACAGTTGCTAAAATCGTATAAGTAGCGGCTCAAAGAAGCTAATATGTAGTGACATTATTGGAAGAGAATTTTTCTTCTTCTTCTCCTTTCTCTTCTCACAAAAATACACCTAATTACTGCAAAATCATATCATACCAAACCTCTCTGTACTTCAAACTACTCTGTACGCTCATTACCCGCTGATGGCACCGACGTAATAATGTGAGCTATCCGTCAATGCGCGCGCGCAAAGGACACGGCTTTCTCAGCGCGGGGTGGGGCGGCCCGCGGCGCGCGCGCGGCGTTTTGTTCGCCTGTCAACTGCAGGTGAGGGGTCAAGTGCTGGACAAGGTTTTCAAGGGTTATGTGATGTGGTTTTGGAGTGATACAGATTGGAGGGAAGGATGATGCGTTATTTGTTTTGAGTGACGTGTTGATGTGGATTTGGTTGGATGAATTTTAGTGCAGCTTTTTTAATTTTGAGATTACTTTGCTCTTGACTCTGGTCTAGGTAGAGAGGTCTGAGGTGACAGAGACAAAGTCTATAATGTGGAGTGAGCTTACCCAGAAGAAGCTTGTCATTGGTTGGTTGCAGAATGTGTGTTCAGTTCGAAATAGCTTACGAGTAAAGGAACATCGAAAGACTGGAGGTACCTACTGTGTTAAATGATATGGCTAGAAAGGATGTGACCACGGAAAATAGAGAAATGCGGAGGAAGAAAATATGCCGCACAGACGTCAAATAAATTGTTAATTCCATTTTGGCTGGAGAATGATGATGTAAAGTTGATAATTTCGTAAAATGAAAAATAATTGAGCTTTTTAAAACTCCTTTAATTTAAAGATTTCATTTGTGAAACATGAACTCATACAAAATGGTTGGAACAATTGGGTAACTGCGAACTCTCTGTACACATAATTAACCTCTGTGCCCACTTGTCCAGATATAATCACGTCTGAGATGGCCACATTTAAATAAAGAACATTACTTAAACGTATATCCATCTGCCGTTTCATAACTCGCTTATTTTGTCATTCTTTTTTTAAGTGTCATTTAAATAAATATTAATAATTTTCTGATATCTAATTAAAACTTAATATTTCAAAAAAAGAGCTGGGAGATGACTTAGTGGGAAGTGTGGGATAAATAATAAAAAATAAAAAACATGGACAAGGATCTACCTACATAAAACAAAACTATACATATTTTTTTTATAGATTTTAATTTTTAAAACGATAAAGATAGATTTTTTTACTTGTGTCTCTCACTGATAATTTTCTCAAGAAATACGTATTTGACTCGTTTTCCAGATCGCGGGTGACATTTTGTCCGTTTTTGGCGCGAAATTGACCTAACCTCTTATTGTTCGAAAGGAATTGACCTCCTAATATGGCGGAGATGCCACTAAAAATAATGATTCATTCGAACGCGACATTAGTGGCTTAATAGCCGCCGCTTTTGTTACCATACTTTTTGGAATGGTTAAGAAAATATTAAGGTAATGGTCCGCTTGTACCTCTGAATGGAGAGGTCAGGTTTTAGTGGGATCACAGACTGACAGTTTTGTTGTGCAGCGCCGAAATTGAGAAAATATCAGCAAAGTGGAACGGTACGTGAGTGTCACAAGGTTGAAGATGGACTTCTTTAAGTGCTTCCGTAATTGGTGTTATTTATCTTACTTTGCAACCGGATGGAAAAAACAATGCAGAGTCATTAGTAAGTAGGTTTTGCGGAGAAACTTATGCTTATTGTATTTCGTAAGCTTATTTAATTTTGAAATTATTCATAATTGGAACTACGAGTAACTGGCTGGCGGTTTTTTTTTTTTAATCTTTACATTGTCATTCAAACGCCAAAAGATTCTAGTAGCATTGAATGCAAGGCAAATTGAGTAGGTATGGGCACGCTGCAATCACGAAAGAATCCTTTTCGAAGAGTTGCTATGCTAGTGAGGCGCCAAGTTGTCATTATCTTTCGTCGATACGATTGTTCCGGGAGGTACCTGTGTCGGTTTCGGCGGAAGAATACGCTCGGGTCACCACTTTGTGGATCACCCGGAGTTCACGGTGGAGCATATGATATAGGTCGGCCCCGCCTGGGCAGATGAAGCGAGAGATAGGCAGAGACTACCTCTCGCTTCCTCTAGTTCAGGCCATGTTACGGAGAGAGGGGAAATGGCAAGCAGACAAACCCTTTTGGAAGCAGAAATTCTAGCAAAGGAGGAGGCGGAATCCTCCTCACGCCTCTGCTACCGCGATATTTATTGTTAACCGCAATGATCCTCTGTGTCGTCTATAAATTGTACCCTTACTTGTTTTACAACACACACATTAATCAATAGGGTGTTCATCATTCTATCCACAGATCACAAAGCATATCTGGAACGAATCGATCAATCGATTGTTGTTGCTATGTATCCCATAATCGATCACCGTATCGATTACAAACACATTCGTTAAACATCGATATGTTCCATCAATGTGCAAAAAAATCTATAATTATACAAGTTAAGTTAGTATTTAACCCCCTTACTTATAAAAACTTGTGTTGCTTAGCTACCGATTAAATATCACCTGTCCTTGTCATTTCTATTTTAATGAATAGAGATGGCAAGTGACTTAAGAGCTATTTAAGATAAGTAACGTCTAATCAATGTTTATAAGTAAGGCCCTTACCCCCTTACTTATAAAAACTTGTGTTGCTTAGCTACCGATTAAATATCACCTGTCCTTGTCATTTCTATTTTAATGAATAGAGATGGCAAGTGACTTAAGAGCTATTTAAGATAAGTAACGTCTAATCAATGTTTATAAGTAAGGCCCTTAGTCTTTAGTTACGCGTTCGCAACTGCCTGGTAATTAACTAGGAGCTTACAGTAGCTTTTTAGCAACATTTCTACATGCTAAACCTTCTAAAATTGAATGTTAAGATTTGAAATGCATTTACATGCTTGTATGAACAGCATCAGACCACCATCGGCCAATTTCGTCATAATACGGTAACGATTCCGAAAATGGTAAATACGTTTCATTAAGAAATCGATAGGCATATTTTTGAATAAAGATTTGCAATATTGGTTTGCTCTTGGAGTGAAGAAGCAAATACGAGATCTAAGATAAAGTGACCTCACCTTTAGGAACTGGA
This sequence comes from Agrotis exclamationis, assembly GCA_950005045.1. Lineage (NCBI taxonomy): Eukaryota > Metazoa > Arthropoda > Insecta > Lepidoptera > Noctuidae > Agrotis > Agrotis exclamationis. Next base: position 1,299,412 of record OX465430.1, read on the forward strand.
ACTCTTGCGCACCGACAGTCGACAGTTAAAACTGTTTACGCCGTACTCTGGCAGTATGATGGTCCCGAGCTAGGCGGCTGGTCAGGTTTACCACCTCCAATGGGATAGCTCAGCCACCACCCTAAGTTACAAGTAGCTTGTGCTGCCGTTGTTACGGGTGGACCGCAAAGAAGTGGATCCTGTTCACCTCATAAAGTTACACATTTTCATAAGCATAAACTTTAATTTTGCCATATAGCCTCCTGCAGACACACGCGATTAATCGCGCTGCGACAACGAGCCAAGCTAATTTCCACTCTAAAAATACTGCGAATGGACCGCGACATGTCGCCCCGCGCGATTAATCGCGTGTGTCTGCAGGAAGCTTATCTATTTCGACTAACATCGTACGGAAATAAGTACAGTATTGGATTACGAAGTTTCCCGTGGTTCTGATTTTATCTCTTCACACACCTGACAATTTAATATAGCAATGTTTAAAAATAAAACTAGATTCCAGAGTGACTAAAACTTAGTCTCACAAGTCACGCGCTATCAGCGTCATTCACAAACATATTAGCCCATTTAAATCGCCAGTTTTTCATGTTGCTTGCATAGCTGGCGATAAATCGTAAGATGTATCGATCTCTGTTGTCAGATGTAGTCATGGTGATATATTAGCATTCGACATAAGCAATTTGTCGGCAGTTTATGCGTAATCATTTGATCGATGGCATCTTTCGACGTTCTCGTCATACTAGTACCAGGCAGGTACTATCTAGATTTTGTTAGTATTAGTATAGTTTTGTGTTAGTATAGCTTTTGAACAGTTTTATACAAAGTGATTTAATTTCAATATATTTTAGATTCATCATCATTCCCAAATTATTTGTGATCGGTGCAGGATGTTTTCTTCTTCCATCCTTCTCTATTAGTCGTTATTTCATGTGTCTCCCTTTCTTTTCCAAGAGACATGATCATCATCATTATATCCAGCTGTAGGATATCCACTACTGAATATAGGCCCCCTCCATAGATTTCCCATAGATACGGTTGGAAGGGGCTTGCATCCAGCGTAATCCTGTGGTCAGAATTCATCAGATCGTCTTTCCACCTTGTACCTTAGTGTCCTGTCCAGGAGAAATGTGGTTACATACGCGTAATTCACATTTTAATACTAAAATTACTTCAAGACATGTTTCAGCAGTACTACTTTTCCTCATTGATAGCATCCTTTCCTCACAACCTCTTTTACCATATTGGTCAAAATCACTTTCTTAAGAATACAGGTCGAATATTCATGAATAATAAACCTATCAGAAATAATAAAGTTTGCCGGTCATCTGTCATGAACAGTTTCTCTTAAACTTTCGATGGTGTCATAAATAAAACCAACTTAAACATATCGTCATCGACCAATTAGTAAGACGGGCGGTTGTGCGCGCGCCGAGAAAAATGGCCGCCATATTTCATACAAAACGAGATCAGAAATTACGACATGCGGAGATAAAAAGGTAATTTCTTCATAGTCTGTACTGTAACCTATGACCTGATGTAATTAATTATTATATATTAAAACAAGGTATTCTTCAGTTCTATAAATTGTACATTATTAGAGGATTCCCTCCCGGCGTTGTCCGCTGATTTTAATTTAGTGTTCGACTCTTCAATGCGCTCGGATGATGCATCGCTTATTATTAACACAAATAGTGTGTAATTAACTTGGTAGTAATTATTCAAATTAGTGAAAGGAATTATAATGTTGTTTATGTTTACAGGTGTAAAGATTATAGTCATCTTAGAAGACTGACATAGGGCTTGTGTGCTCAGAGGGCAGTATTATTTATTATGTAGATTTTCACTAGCATTGACATAAAATTTCATCAGCTTATGTCGATCTTGTTTCTGCCTTATTGTATCATCCTTGTTGACAGAAAGTGTCCTTCGATGCTCTGAAGTGTATGTAATTAGTATGTATGCTCCTTAAGTAGACTTAACCCATTGTATGCACTACTTTATAGTGATATTCAATATTATGCTTACTATGTACTTTACCTGAAATGCGCATTACTTTATAAATTAGTGTGGTACTTATTAAATGGAGTTCAATCAAGGTGGTTGTGTACTTCTTTCCGATCTCATCGGACCCCCAACATCACATGGCGACCCTGCCTAAAAAGTTTGCCAAGGGGCTATAAGAAAAGTTTCATAATTGTTTTAAAAGTAAAAGTATGTGTCGGTCAACTGTTGAGAAGGAAGAGGTCTTCCTAAGCCAGAACGCGGCCGGAGGAAGCAACGATGCTGCTATCAAAGAAATCGGAGGACACGTGGAGCGCCTCAGCATCGTGACTTTTATCATCCTCGCTGTAATCGCTGTGATAGCTATTTACGTCGTGTTGAAGGTCTACAGGAATTGTCATCGCCGCTGGATGCAGGAGGAAATAGGTCTCAGCGCCATGCAGCGCTTAAGAGCTTCGATACGTGGACAAGTCGGAGGTACACCAGACAATTAGACAATCCAGCATCAATCATGTCGTGAGTCAGTGAAAGTGTTTTTTATTTTAAATAGTTAAATGCAGTCAATTTCGTATTGATTATAATTAATTCAGAGTGAGTGGAGTGTCAAATTTCATAACGCAAAAACTTAAACGCCCTAGAATCGTGCACGAACACTCAGCGAATTTGATACCGTGTGGATAAAACTGCATCGTCGGACATTATTTCTAGTGTTTCGCAATAATTTTAAGTGCTTACTTTTCTTTTATTACATTGAATAATGAAATATTGGATATGTCATAGTTTTATATAATGAAATAATGTTAAAATTAGAGTATGATTGATAGTTTGTTAACACATTATGAGGTTTTAGTAGATATCCGTAAGTACTTGATTAAAAAGGGACAAACTAGGTATAAAGGCAAAGTTATTGAGACAAAATTAGGCGAAGCAAAAGATACTTTTGATAAATGTAGCCAAATATTTTTATTGTTAGAAAAGGGCAAGGATGTAAAGCTGTCATCGGCAATCAATATTTTTCAAAATATTAAGGAGGTATACGAGGAGATAAATAAATTGTGTATTTTTCCCATTCAATCAGATTTAGGAAAGATGGAGTTTGACCTTAAAGTGGCGTGTAGTCTCATTCCAGTTATGGACGGTGTTGAAAATACAACCAAGCGTTTGATAGACTCCACTGAGATGTACGCGAATATGATTGATGATAAAGGTAAGGCTTTATTAATTACATTTGTATTGAAAAGTAGACTCTCGGAGAATGCAAAATTACGTATTTCGGGTTCTTACAAAACGGTTGAAGAATTAATTAAAGATTTGAGATGTCACCTTTTACCTAAAAAATCTTTTGTGGCTATACAGACACAATTACAAAATATACAACAGGGATCTAATTCTATTGATGCTTATGGTACCGAAGTAGAGAAATTATTTACCGAGTTGACTATTTCCCAAGCTGATGGTGATTCTGCCACGTATGGAGTGTTGAAGCCTTTAAATGAAAAGCTTGCAATTAAACGGTTTTCAGATGGTCTACGAAGCTCAAAATTAGGCACGATTATATCCGCCCGAAACTACAGCAACCTGAAGGACGCCATCCAAGCAGCTAAAGATGAAGAGTCGGCATCCCATCAGTCATCAACAGGTAACATAATGCATTTGTCTAACAATGGCCGAGGTTCACATTACTCAAGACGACCGCAGCGTTATCAATATCAAAGGGGTTTGCACAGTAACCGTGGTCAATATTATAACAATTACAGTCGTGGTCACCAGTATGGAACGTTTTACAATCGTGATCAAGTACGACGAGGTAATTTTAGAGGAAACGACACAAGTAGGGGTAATTTCCGAACATCGTCGAATAGCAATAGAGGTAGATACCATAGGAATCGTGGGCAAAGCCAAAATATGCTGTCAGTTGAAAAATCTGATGACAAAAAACACGGTGACGACCAGAAAGTTAGTAGTGTAGGCACTTCAAATCAGTTTTTTCGATCTTAAACACTACATATTATCATGCCAAGGGAATACTAAGTACGTTGTTTTCTACATTAACAATATAAAATACTATTGGCTAATTGATACAGGCGCTACATTGTCAATAATTAAAAAAGAAATATTGCCAAAAGGTTTTGTCGTGCGCAAAGATGACACTTTAGTAAATGGAATAGGTGGTAAGTTACGTTCTCAAGGTTCTATTGATTTGATGTTAAGACATGACAAAGATCAAGTATTACATCATAACTTTCTTATTTTTGATTCAATACCACTTAAAGCTGATGGAATCATAGGTTTAGATTTCTTAAACAAATTTCAGGCTAACATTAATTTAAACTCAAATAGTTTAACGTTGACTAACAATGGACAAAAATATTACTTAAATTTAGTTGAAGAATTAGAAAAGAATAGGAATACATTGATTATCCCAGCACGGTCAGAGTCAATTCACTATATTTGGGTGAATAATATTGTGACTGAAGATGTAGTTGTATGTGGGAGTGAGTTAACGAAAGATGTATTTTTAGCAAACTCGATAGTGCGAGTGCTAAATAATAGGATTCCTGTTAAAATTCTTAACGTAAGCGATAAGGAAATAACCTTGCCATTTGTACTTCCTAAATTGAAACCATTGAGTGATTATGATATTTGTAAGTTCAGTAGAAACAATATTAACTTTTCAAGAGTTCAAACGTTACTATCCGAATTAAATTTAAATTATTTAAACAAAGAAGAAAGGCAGTCTATAGAGGCAATATGTACAAAGTACTCTGACGTTTTTTACGTAGAAGGCGATAAATTGACGACAACAAACATTTGTGAACAATCTATAGTAGTAAAACCTAATGTTACACCTATTTATGTTAAACCATATAGGTTACCTCAAGCATTAAAACCGGAAATAGCTAAGCAAATAGATAAAATGATAAGAGATGATATCATAGAAGAATCGAATAGTGAATGGTCAAGTCCAATCTTATTAGTACCGAAGAAAAGTAGCGAAGGTAGTGAGAAAAAATGGCGATTAGTAGTAGATTATAGGAAATTAAATGAAATGATTTGCGATGATAAATTTCCGCTACCGAATATAAATGAAATTTTAGATTCTTTATCTGGTGCTATTTACTTTTCTCACCTTGACCTTCACCAAGGTTATTATCAAGTCACTTTGGAACCTAGCAGTCGTAAATTAACAGCTTTTACTACTAATACGGGTCAATATCAGATGAAACGCTTACCAATGGGACTAAAAACAAGTCCAAGTGCTTTTAGTCGTATGATGTCTATTGCAATGTCAGGTCTTACTTATGAGAAATGTCTCGTGTATCAAGATGATCTTATTATTTTTGGAAGAAATCTTACTACGCATAATCAAAATTTAACTGACGTCATGGAAAGGTTAAGAAAAGTTAATTTAAAATTAAATCCTCAAAAGTGTATTTTTTTGAAGAAAGAAATACTTTATTTAGGTCATGTTGTTTCAGAAAAAGGAGTTTTACCTGATCCGGATAAAACAAATGTATTAAAAAATTATCCTACCCCTCAAAATTCCGATGAAGTTAAACGCTTTGTAGCATTTTGTAATTATTACCGAAAATTTATAAAATCGTTTTCAGATATAGCAATGCCCTTAAATAAGTTATGTAGGAAAAATGAACCGTTTATATGGACTAATGAATGTAACAATGCTTTTGAGTTTCTAAAGAATGCTTTAATTTCGTCACCTGTACTACAATACCCGGATTTTTCCGAAAAAAACGAATTTGTTGCAAACGGATGCATCAGGTACTGCCATTGGAGCCGTATTGTGTAATAAAGATCTAAGACCAGTAGCGTATGCTAGTAGGCCCTTAAATAAGGCAGAAAGGAATTATCCTACCATTCAAAAAGAGCTGTTGGCGATAGTTTGGTCTGTAAAATATTTTAGACCATACTTGTATGGCAAAAAATTTACAATAATGACAGATCATAAACCCTTGATATATCTTTTTGGCATGAGAGATCCTTCAAGTAGACTCCTTAAATTTCGCTTAACTTTGGAAGAATATAACTTTAAGATTATTTATGTCAAAGGAAAAGAAAATGTAGTTGCGGATGCTTTATCAAGAATTTGTTTAACATCAGAAGAATTAAAGGGTATGCATGAGCAAGTTGTTGCTGTGATGACTAGGGCTCAAAAGAAAAGAATGGATGAGTTAGCTAAAAGCAAAGATGAGTGTGAGAAGATGGATCTTAGTAAAATCTGCGACAAACGGTCTGATCAGCCAAGAGTTGTAGATATATTAAGAAAACCACGGGAATCAGTAGAATTGTGTTTTATTGAAGGTGATGATTTAAAAGGATTAAGAGATAGCAACATGATAACTGATGAGTTTGAATGTTTTGCATTTAGACCGAATACAAAGACGTTATATATTAATTTTGATTTCAAGGCACATTTCTCGCGAGCCGAATTTGTGCAGAAATTAAATTATGTTTGTGAAAAGATACGTATCGATGAATTGTATGTAATTAAAAATAAAGATAATGAAGATTTTATTAAAAATGTTTGCGATGAAATAACGTCTCTTAAGAATTGGTCCGGACCACGACTTTGTATACTACGAGGAATAAAAAGAATATCAGATGATAATGATAAAACTATTATTATGAATGACTTCCATTTACTGCCATCTAGTGGTCATGCTGGAGTGCGCAGGATGGTTAATACTATTAAAAGACGTTACTTTTGGCCAGGTATGGAAAAAGACGTTCAAGAATTTGTCAAAAGATGTACGAAATGTCAAAAGTCGAAATATTTTCGTTATATCAAAGAGCCGATGGAAATAACTACAACAGCTTCGTCGGCGTTTGATAAAATTTACTTAGATGTTGTGGGTCCTTTAGATAAAGACATCGACGGTAATTGTTATATACTAACCATACAATGTGAATTAACAAAATTTGTGCATGCCACCCCTCTTAAAAATAAAGAAACCGTATCCATTGCAGATGCATTTGTTAGAGATTTTGTTTTAAGGTTTGGTATCCCAGGTACAATTGCTACAGATCGCGGCAGCGAATTCATTTCAGCTACTATGGTACAGGTATGTAAAATCCTAAATATTGAAAAGTTATTCTCAACAGCTTACCATCATCAGTCAATTGGTGCTCTTGAAAATGCGCATAAAACACTTGGTGCATTTTTAAGAATTCAATGTGAAAATTACACAGACACTTGGAGTTACTGGTTACCTTTCTGGTGTTTTAGTTTCAATAACACGGTCCATTCTGAAACGAATTATACGCCCTATGAACTTGTCTTTGGTAAACTCTGTAGAATACCTAGTAGAATTTGTGATCCTGTAGAACCGTTATACAATATTGATGACTACCCATTACAATTGAAATACCGATTACAGCTAGCCCATGCTGATGCAAAGAATAATTTATTAATTAACAAGCAGAAACGAAAACAACTGTATGATAAATCTGTAAATTCGTATAAGTATCAGAAAAATGATTTGTTGTTATTAAAGAATGAAACAGGTCGTAAATTAGATGCTTTATTTGAAGGTCCCTATAAAGTAATTGAAGATTTAGGTTGTAATGTTCAGATAAGTAAAAATAATAAAATAGAATTAGTGCATAAAAATAGAACTAGGCCTTACTTTCAATAGATTTAAGGTATGATTACATTTAAGTAACATTGCAATGTTTAGTAATAAGTTAAATAGGTATTATTATTTCAATTTCGTAAATAAAAATGTAATTTTGTCACGGTTTAGACAAATATACTTTAAAAAACAAAATGTAAAAAAAAAAAATCGTTTGATTTTTTTTTTCTCTTTACCCCGGGAGGTGAAGTGTATGTAATTAGTATGTATGCTCCTTAAGTAGACTTAACCCATTGTATGCACTACTTTATAGTGATATTCAATATTATGCTTACTATGTACTTTACCTGAAATGCGCATTACTTTATAAATTAGTGTGGTACTTATTAAATGGAGTTCAATCAAGGTGGTTGTGTACTTCTTTCCGATCTCATCGGACCCCCAACATCACAGCTCCGAGAGTTTCTGAAGTATCATTGTGAAATGCAATTTTTGTTATCAGTTTCAAAGATTTTACTAACTAACAAGGCAAATTAAATAAAAGCTATTCACATTAAACTGAAACTATCTGGGAAGGCATCTGGGCTACTAAAATCTCTCTCACTTTCTGAACTTTTTCTAAAGATATTTTTAATCTTACCAAAGATAAACCAAATACGTTCATACGTTTCTCCATTCTCTAACAAAACATAAAACATTTAGAGTAACGCCATTTCGGTGATTAGATTAATGGTCCAGTACGTAGTGTGGCTGATAACTCAATCGATGGCGCTCATGAATAAAATGCTCATTAAATCGATGGTGTGATACCAGGCTGGTCGGATGCCAGTGAGTTATGTTTGTTTGGAACTTAAAGTTAAGCTGATCTATGTGAGCTTAACTGGGAAATAATCTGGTTAAGTATGTGATGCTCTTGTTTGGAATTTTTTTTGGTGGCTGAGAATGAAAAAATGTGCTGTGTTTTGGTGTTACTTGCGCGTAGATTCTCACCACAGAACGCTACCTTTAAAAAAAAAACACGTGAATTGAAATCAGTCGTTCAACCCGTATTTAATTAGGTGATTTAACAATGAACTACCTTCTATGATCGCGTGAAATTTTTGGCCCAAGTCACCTGCGTCAGCGTCACATTCCATAGCCCGCTACAAATATTTTGATAGCTCGGCTAATATGACTGATTAAAATATAATTCATGAAGAAAATAAATAGAATTGGATCTTTATAGTTACTTCTTTTATAAAATGTGCTTCGTTAATGTAAACTTTTATCCACGTGTGTTACAAGCGAACTAATAATAATAAAGTAATTAAGTCATTAGTTGGTGGTTAATCATTGACAAGCTGAATTATCCTTCTAATCAAATTAAAAACAAAACCTGAAGTTAAAGTAAAATATGCTTGTAAATATTTTGAGCTGAAGTCTAGCTATGATTGCTAGGTAGCACCGACCTGTCATGCACGATCAACACCTCCTTACAGTTTTCTTCATTTAACTTGCAAATAATGCTTCCATCTGTCAGTTCTTGCTAGGACATTTTAAGTTTTGCCTTGTGGCTCCACACGTTATGGATCTGGCTAGGTTTTGATTTTAGTATTTTTAATTAGGGGAATCCACTGAAACTTTTTGACCAAAATGCAAGCGATTTAAAAAAACTGCCGAAAAAATTCAATGTTCAAATATTTTCTCCTTTGAATGGGACACTTACTGTTGCAGCTTTTGTTCAGGACCTTTCAAATTAAGAAATGGTAACCCTACTCGCAAGTCGAATGGATTATCACATTCAAATTCAAATAGTGATGCGCAATGCGAAATTCCCATTGGCATTTAATCGATTTCAATGTCGACGAAACTTTCTATGGCGCGAAATTTGAATGCGTGTCGAGCTTGCACGCGATATGCCGTCAGTTCATTCGGTATTGATTATTTTACGAGTAATTAAAGATTATCGTGTAGGTTACTGACTTCTCCGAACAAATGGCGGTAGCTTTGAATGTAAAATTATCGTGTTTAGCGTCATACTTTCCTTGCGAGTGCGGTTAATTTGATTTGGTAGCACGAGAGCCTGTTTTTGACGACTAACGGTTCTAAAACATCTTTGAAGAGAAGACCGACCAATTACCTCAGTTTGTTTTATGCGACCACGATAAAGTTGAACACGTCAATACGAGTAATACAAACTGTCAACTGTCACTTGAAAATTACGTCAAGCAAAAGAAATATACTTTGTGCATCATTTTCGATAGTATTTATCATTATTATTATATTGTTACTGTTATTTAAAGCTGCGTCAGAACACCCTGTCTTTCCACACCTAGCTACTTGTTTCGAAGTTAGAGCAGACATATTAGAAGTAGGTAGATAAACCCATTTCTACCAATTAAAATATAACTGAAGATAGTACGAGCAAAAACCGCAGTATCCACATATTGTGTAGGTATTACCACAATACGATTACCGTTGATCAACCACAAGCGTATAATTGGAAAAATCAATACCGTCGACCTTTAAAAGTTGCGAGGTATTAATTATCAGCAAGCATAAAAATGGTGTCCAACCACATGAATGCGAATAATAAATTCAATGCAAAGAATGGCTAGGTGTTTTAACAGGAGCCTTCCACCACCTCCAATTTTCTTGGTTTTTTTACACATTTTTTTTAGTGATAGCCTCTATACACCGTGTTCTTCACGTTATCCATAAACTTTAGCAAATACTTCTATGGCTTTTACAAATCAAATCCAACAAAGGAAGTAGTACTTAAAAAGGCTTCGTTACAAAGATATTTGTAATTTCATTTAATGAAATTTAATTGAGCTATGCAGTGAGAAAGTATCTTAATTTGGCCTATGTTGCCGCTTAGTGCAATTAAAATGATAAATCTATCAAATACTATTTGCATTTCATTTGTTTCAGCCCGCCAAATGTTATGAATGAAAATACGACGTTGCCAATTCGGATAAAGAGGCATGCATATCGGGTTATTTACGTCTAGGTATTTAGTTTGTATGAAAATTAACAAAAAATAAAAAATAAGAATTTATTAATGTGTCCATAATGAAAAATGCTTACTTCCGTGGTTTGAACATCTGGTCGAAGTTTATGTATATCGTCCGGAACACGGTGTATAGATATATAGAGGCTATCACTAATGAAATAAAAATGATAGTCTTTTTCCACTATCTCGCCGGATGGTAAGCGAAGATGTGATCGACGATGAAGCTCGCTTGACTAGAAGTAACCTGTTCACTCTTGTGTTGAAGACCCTGAGGTTGTTGCTATCAGGAAACAGACTGCGGCTGGGAATTTCAATTTATAATTATTATCAAAGTTTGAAATAAAGTCGACTTCCGAAAGACTTCACCCAATTACATAATTTTTTTTTTGTGTTCTAGATTTTTAGGACAAGGGTTTGTAACAAAGTTTTCGGAAAATCCACCGAGTAGATTGAAAAGAACCCGGGAAAAGTCGGGGCGGGCTGCTAGTTTTTAAATATTAAAAAAACAAATAAATTTAAACCGTCTTACCTCAAAAAAAAGTTAAACATCTGTTGAACACTTGTATAAAAAACTGTCAACTTCAAAACGGCAATTGACGTTGATATGAGGGTCGTTTTGCAGTTGCAACTGTTCAACAGATGTTTTGCTTTCTGTGTTACGATGGCTAGTTGTTAACCTCCTTATTTTGTTGCTTAGATTTCTATTTTTATTGTAACTTTTTTAGATTCCTTATTCAATTTAAACCTTACGTATTCTCAGCCTCCACTAACTCCTCTACATACTAAAGTATCGCCCTGTTCCGCCCAGTCAATGTACAGCACTTGTAATTATAATTACTGCGACACGAATATCTTAATATTGAGCCGATATGAGCCGTGTTTAACATTCTATGACCAATTCAAGAGCTTTATGACAAGATATATATGCATTATGCCTGGATAACTATGATATATTTCATAGATTTTAGTATGAAAACGACGAATGTATGATGAGAGTTTATCAGTGAAAGAGAAGGAATGCGAATAATTTGACAAAATTTGTAATCCTATTTCTTGACAGATTGTAGATTTAAAATAGTGATCTGCTTTTATGAACTTTTTTTTTATCGTGGTAAAATGAGTCCTCCCACCCCGGGCAGGGCGGGAGGGACTGTCAGACTTGTACTGACTAAAATCCACGGTGTCCTTCAATAGCCCTTTATGTCCCGGGGTCACGGTAATGATTAAGTCCCGCGACCTGCTTTTATGAACTTAAGATTACATTGTTTAGAACGTTGGTTATACTTCGCCACTCTTTCTTTAATCAAACTCAAAGAAATTTATAGATCTCGATTTTTCATACCCTTTAGGTCATCATCATCAGCCGGAAGACGTCCACTGCTGAACATATACCCTTTAGGTAGGGCGGTTTATTCCACTTTGTTCACTTGGGTGATATCACCCGTGTGAACAAAGTGGACTCTTACATAATTATAAATTATCAAGGAGTCGATCCTTTACTGAGAAAAATTTAACTAGTTTGTTTACCGTCCTAAAAGTAAGATTCAAGAAGGACAAACGGACAGATAGATAAAAAAAATATAAGTACTTCTTTCAACATCATTAAGCAGCATGCACACCAACGCAATACTACAAAATATCCGGTGAAGTGTCGATGGTGTGCGCCTCGCCTAACCGTCGTTATAGTGCACCGTGATCGGCGCACGCGCCGCGGGACGCTGCAGTGATAAAAACAAACGGACCGCCTTGTTTACCACTTTTAAATACTTGGGTTACATTCATTTGAACTACTATTTGTTTGAATGAGATTTTTGTGAGGTGACTTTTGAGTGAGATGCCGAATCTGTCAAATTTTACCAATCGAACATTAACCTTCCACTATTGCGATAAGGTTGAAAATCTATACTCCTACTCCCGCCCCTGAACTCCTCCCACCCTGAGAGAAGTGGAACCTGAGAAAGTTTTTTAGTCGGTTCATTTGACAGCACATAGGTCTGTAGGAAATTCGGTATTTATAAATATTCTTTTCATTTTTTTGTGACTAAACGTTTAATAACTAACACTGTCGCGAAACTATTAAACTATAAATGGAATATATTTCCTTGAAAGTAATTTCAAAGTTCCAGTTTACTTTACTTCATGACGACACTTCATGTTCATATGACGTGTAAAAGTGTTTTTAACATTTATCATTCACAATAACTGAAAATTCATGATAAGGCCTTTGTAACGTGGCCTAAATTCAACATTGTATACTTCAAATTAACAGAAATGAGGGAGAGACCTCATTGTGGTTGGTAGCATTTGAAGGTCTAAAATCAAATCAAAATCAAATGTTTTTATTTCACACAGGCCCATGAGGGCACTTATAAAACGTCAACAACAGGTGCTCGGTTCGAGTTGGTCGTTTTCATGGAGGAGAACCGGCAAGAAACTCCATGGTTACTCTTTAAAAAGTATTTTCTTCAATATGCTTGGTAATTACCTACGGCTTAGTTTCCTTTTAGTTCAAAGGTGAAAACAAACTTAAGAGTTTTCACTTTCAAGTCGATTAGAAAAAAAAGTTTTCATTAGTAGTGGACATTATTAAACGTTCTCACATAGAAAGTTGTAGTTATGGATCTAATTATATAATACGTGGCGCTTGACCCCTGTCCTGTTCGTCTGTCTGTGCGTCACAACTATTGCTCATGACAGATTAGAGGCGCCTCCAATGTTTTGTTGTTCAATATTTGGAGCAGGATTGTGTTAGTTGTGATGTGGGTGAGATTTGATAAAAAATGTTTGAATAAATGTAATATACAAACTCACGCCTTTTTCCTGTGGGGTTAGGAACTACGGATCTTTACATGCTAAGATCCATGACTATATCCATGAAGATATTAAAATCTGACAGTCTGTGATTTGCTAGTCTGGGTTACAATTAAGGGCGCATAACCAGAGAGTTGGCAACGTCGCAAATAGCTGTCAAATATTTACAAGTTTTAATTAATTTGGTAAATTTACTGTTTGAAAATAAGAAAAAAGGCTCTGTAGTGCACTAAAACATTGATATAGGAATGTAATTAAAACACTAAATTTGATGTTGTCACCGTTTCAGGTTTAAAAAAGGCATTTGGAAGGTTTCCAAATACTTTTTTACATCTAAAACAATTTATTCGTTGTGACGATATTACTTATTGCATTCCCTTATCAATGTTTTAGTGCACTACAGAGCCATATTTCTTATTTCCATACAGTAACATTGCTAAATTAATTAGAACTTGTTAATATTTGACAACTATTTGCGACGTTGCCAACTTTCAGAATAAGCGCTCTTAAAATCTAAGTTGCAAATTGTTCTTCGTCGTCCTTGACTACAGATGAAATTTATTTCGATATGATTTAGAAAAACAAAACGTAAAATTAATAAAGTTTAAAAACAAACCAATCAAGTTGATCAAACGTTGTTAATGAATGAATTTCTAATCGATACTCGTTATATTATTACAACATCCTACAGTTTCTGATCATAACCATAGATGGTTACCTCCATTTGTGGTAGAATCATTTTTTCTGGTCAAATAATCTTGAGGTGTTGCCAGCCCGCGGTAGAAAAGTTTAATTTTACAAATGCAAAATCCACGTTCGATTATACGGAAAGTCAAACATCAAAGTAATTAATTCAAATAAGGCTGCCGGTGTACTTTTAAACCCACCCCTCTTTTAAAGATGGCTTTTGTTCTTGACTTTTATCTAGATAGATTTCAGGGAACGACGATGTAGCGAGCTTACCCAGAAGAAGCCTATTCCCTCTAATTTTGAAGAGATTAGGGTTGTATGCGTTCGCCCTTATAAAATCATCCCTTTTAAATATGTATTTTATAATTTAATGAAAGTATTCCTATGATTGCAATAAGGCACGGAACACTGTCTCTTTTACCAGCTCAATCAACTATATAGGGTTTTATAAAATCAACTGCAGGAATTTCGTGTGTGTACTCGTTATCAAAAACCAAATACATTCCAAAAGAATTTTTCTTTTGGCCTATTAATATGGCCAATAAAATAAGTTATTTGTAAGTATTTCGATAAATTGCCAGTCCAAAGTCTGCAAAATGTGATGGTAAAGTTGGAATCAGCTGTGAACGCTACACACGGGTGAACAACTTCAAAGAGCAATCAAATTCATTAATTTTTTTTTTCGAAAAAAATGCTCGAAAAAAAATTTTTTTTGGAATGTACTTGGTTTTTGATAACGAGTACACACACGAAATTCCTGCAGTTGATTTTTTAACACCTTTTATATCGGATTGCACACTCAAGTCCTAATTTATTCATAACTCTGTCGACACTACGCCTACAACTTGATTAATTAAGCACAATCAAAGTTTCAAATACTTTAAATATTTGCTCACGTAAAGCGGAAGACAGCGTAACCATCCAAATAGCTTCACGACAGACACTCCTTTTCCATGAACCATATTAATCGTCGAAAGCGCTTCATCAAAGGACCGATTTCCATAACGATCGCCGATTATTCGATAAAAATCAATATTATTTCGATATATCGATACCATATAAGGCATGACTTCATCTTCTAAATAGAGCCAGGTGCTCACGATTGCAGATCATGAATAAGTCATTAAAGCTCCTCCCTGAACTTACGACCTATGTCTCCGATAAACACAATCGCAGAAATAACGTATCGGTTCGCGAAGAACCGCTATTATGCGAAATACTCGTTATTTCATATAATTTTTGAAAGTATGACATTGGTTGTTATATTTTGAGAGTTTTGTAACAGTCATTTATCATGCTTATGTAATGTTTGACAGAATGTTAGTTAAATAATTCGCTTAATAAGTAGGTGCGTTTGTATGTTATTAAAAGTATTTTTTATAGTTTTTTTTTGCACAATATTGTATTTGCAAAAAACACTGATCTCATACCTCTCAAATTTAATGAAGGTCAACTTGAAGCTCAACATGAAGTTCATTAATACAGTCCATATTTTGTAAGACCCGAAAGAAACCATTCAAACTTTTTCAACTAACAAATGCTAGTTTTTCCAATTACCTATATTTTTGGGCTTGCTTCTCAGTCCAACCAAATGCAGCTGATTATTAATTTATTGGAGTTACAGCCTGTCTGATCTCCACAAACCAGTGACACCAACGACACCACACTTGGTAAGTCCAAGAAGACGCAAATATTTAGCAGAGGACCTTCTTTCCTTACGTCTTTTTCGGCCACTGAATACCAGCGCTGTGCTGTGCACCCAATAGCATATATAGTACTCTGCTGAGTGTAAGCTTTCTTGTCACAGTCAGTACAGTTTTGTGCTAGTGGTTATACTCATATTATGTATCGTGGTAAAATCATCAAATGAGTCCTCCCACCCAGGGCAGAGCGGGAGGGACTGTCAGACTCGTGCGGACTAAAAGCCACGGTGTCCTCGAACAACAACAACAGCCTTTTACGTTCAGCCCAGGGTCACGGTAATTCGGTAAGTCCCGCGACCCCAACTCATATTATACCTTAGATAATTTTTCTGATTACTGATATCTTTTTGTAGGCATATTAGCATTTTTTTATACAGGTCTGCTCTTGACTCTAGTGTGCTCTAGTCTAGGTCAAAGGTGTCAAAGACAAAGCCTATAATGCAGCGAGCTTACCCAAAAGAAGTTCACTCTAACTTTGAAGAGATTCTGGTTGTACGTGCTTTTTTATTTCTGTCAAAGAAACTTTTCTTTCTGCTACACGCAGAGAAATGTCTGGCTACCTATACGAGAACTTCTGGTTGCAACCGTGACAGCAAGACTCACTAGTTGACTTTACAACATTTCTAGTAATAAATAATTAGCAAGTAGTAGAGATACGGGCACGCCGCAATCGCGGCGGTAAGACCCCTCTTTGAGGAGTGGCTGGAAAGGCGTCACGGCGTCCTGACCTATCGGATGACGCAGGTCCTCACCGGACACGGATGTTTCGGGAGGTACCTGTGTCGGATGGGGAAGGAAGAAACGCCGGGGTGTCACCATTGCGAAGATCGCCCGGAGGACACAGTAGAGCATACGGTGCAAGACTGCCCCGCTTGGGCAGAGCACCGCCGTGTCCTCACGGCAGCGATAGGCGGAGACCTCTCGCGCCCGGCATTGGTCGAGGCCATGCTGCGGGGCGAGACGGAGTGGGAAGCGGTCGCCTCCTTCTGCGAAGCAGTAATGCTCGTTAAGGAGGAGGCGGGCCGTGAGAGAGAGAGGACAGCGTCCTCCCTCCGCCCCACCCGCAATGGTAGACGCCCACGGCGTCGGACGTCGCAAGACGATCTCCGGCCACCGTAGGCGCGGGCATGCGGGCGGCGAGTAAAGGGCAACTCGCCGCCCGGACATGGACCATGCCCGGGTCGACGGCGCGTTGTGTTCCACGCGCGCCTCAAAGAGCGTCAGCACGATGACGGGGCCCCGCCCAAGAGGGCCAAAGCCTGCCGGGGTCGCGGGACTTATCTCATTACCGTGACCCCGGAACATAAAAGGCTATTGAAGGACACCGTGGATTTTAGTCAGTACAAGTCTGACAGTCCCTCCCGCCCTGCCCGGGGTGGGAGGACTCATTTGATGATTTTACCACGCTAAAAAAAAAAAAAAAAAAAAGTAGTAGAGATAACAAGGACTTAGTATTTATTACTAGAAATGTTGTAAAGTCAACTAGTGAGTCTTGCTGTCACGGATGCAACCAGAAGTTCTCGTATACATTTCTCTGCGTGTAGTATCTAACATTTCAATATAATAGGTTGGGGAAAAAGTTTCTTCGCATTTTTTAAGAAAATTCAAAACATTTTTTAATAAAGTTTATTTACATTTAACTAAAGTATGTAGGTACCATTTTGTTCGATAACTTTTTGCCATCTTGTAGGTAGGGACATGATCCCATTGCTATAGAAATTTTGGGACTTCTGGTCAAAATACCGCGACAAGTGGTTTTGGCAGTCCTCTCGTGATGTTAACCTGACACTGCCTAAAGAATTCTGAAGAGACCGAAACAGGTGGAAATCTGAAGGTGCAAGGTCAAGACTATACGGCGGATGCATTAACACCTCCCAGCCAAACTCTCTTAATTTTTGTTGGGTGGCTAAAGATGTGTGAGGTCTAGCGTTATCATGATGAAAAACCACACCCCTTCTGTTGATTAATTCCGGCCGCTTTCTTTCAACTTCTTGCTTTAATCTCATCAGTTGTTCGCAGTAGAGTTCAGAATCGATGGTCCTGCCTGGTGGTAACAGCTCATAATGAATAATGCCCTTCCAATCCCACCACACACACAGCATCACCTTGTTGCGAGTTAACCCGGGTTTCGCCACAGTCTGTGAAGCCTGACCGGCCTTTGACCACGACCTTTTTCGCACGTTCTTGTCATACGTGATCCACTTTTCATAACCAGTTATCAGCTTCTTCAAAAATGGTTCGGTTTCATTACGTCGTAATAAAGAATCACAAATGAGTACACGGTTCATTAGGTTTCTTTCAGTGAGCTCGTGAGGTACCAAATGTCGAGCTTTTTTGTGTACCCAGTTTTTTTCAAATGCGCCAAAACTGTTTTGTGGTCAATTTCCAGTTCTTCAGCTACGTCGTAACTACTGATATGCCGATCTTGCTCCACTTTTTCAAAAATGGCATCCATTTTATCCGTAATAGGGCGACCAGAGCGACGTGCATCTTTGACATCAAAATTTCCGGATTGAAAACGCTTAAACCAAATTTGTGCTACTCTCACAGACACTACACTAGGTCCATAAACATCGCAAATTTTTTTCGCGGCTTGCGTTGCATTTTTACCTTTTTTGTAGTAAAATTTTAAAATGTATCGAATTTCTTCATTAGATTCACTCATCTTGATGGTACGAAAAACAAATGAAAATCACACATTTTCCTAATTTGAATTTGGAATTATGTTCTTTAAAATTTAAACTTTCAATGATACCAAAACCAGCCAGATACAAATAGTATAGCCAAAGAGATTTTATTACAAGTTCATACATACTATAATGCGAAAAGACTTTTTCCCCAACCTAATAGTTCACATAGTTAAACTCTAAGTGAGATGAACACAATGCTACTCAATACATCACCGGCCGTCTAATAACATCTCATTAAGCTCGTTTAGCGGAACAAATAAGCGATGCTCAGTCGATCGGTTCGCTCGACAAATGCTCTATAAACTCAGCTGTTGGCTTTATAGCACGAGCGATTGAGATGTAGAACTATTCACGATGGAAATTGGATAAGGAGAGGGTTGACTAGATGATATTCTGACAGATGAGACGTAACGTTGATGTGAATGTCAAAAATTAAGTAGGAATCTGACATAAACATTGTTTTAGGCTATCACGGTTTGTTTTACAATTTAAAATGTCACTTACGGGTTATCTTCCGTGATTATTCGCGGGATGACTGAGTCATCCCGCGATCATGGCGCTTGCAATATCCCGTTAGTGACATTTTAAATTGTGAAACTGACATAAGCTATCGAAAAATGTAATACGGCGCCAGTGTCGTGCGTAACGAAAACAAAATCTTTAAAAAATAAATGTAACACTTTTCTTCTAATAGGTACACATGTTGTCATAACATGGGATTCAACGGGAATCGAAAATGGGATCCATCGGGAATAACTAAAAAATGGGATCCAAAAGTGGAATTCAACGGGAATAAATCAAATGAAGTCTCGAGTTTTCCGCAGGTCAGTGGTGGTGCGGATTCTATGTCAATCCTCAGTTATGTTCAATTATATTCAAACAGTATGTTCTGTAAAGTTTTAAACATAAAAGAAACTATTTGAGATTTTATGGACAATAGAGATATTTTTGTGAATATTTCAGTTACTTTGTAAAACATATGGCTTAAAGTAAAATTGGACGATTCTAAGGGCTCTAAATGAATATTGAATCATAATTATATCTACGTCATTATACTAGGTAATTTACGTTTGTATTTCTCTGTCGCATCGTAAACCTAAACGTATGGACAGGTCTTGGTATTTTAAGGATCTTTTCCATTACCTGGTTTTATCAACCCTAGACAAAACGTAGATTTATTTATTCGTTAAAAATCTGACTTATTTCAAAACTTCTCAATAGTCATGTTCGTTAATAAATCTTTGGGTGAACCTATAACCCTTCGTGAACAACATGTTCGGAGCACGTCGGGCTAATTCGTGAGTGTTCGTGAGCCTTCGGCTGCGGGTGACACAATACTGGGTTACAAGATGTTCCTTGAATCTATTGATAGATTTAAACTATCAATTTTATTTACGATTGTACTTTGTTTCGGTGCATCTGCTGTTTAGATTCAAATACTGGTTTATTTTGTTGGATTTGTTGTACGGTTTTGTTTTAAGCTTTGTTGTTAATGTTGAAGTTACGGTTTGTGTTTTATCGAATCAAAGGTTTTGTCGTCCTAAAGTTTAAGGTTTAAATTATAATCTACATTATAGATATTACGAATATTAGGATTCGCATTCGCTTCCGCATATTTTTAGACGTACGCATTCGTATTCATTCATTCGCAAAATTCAAGACAAGCAAGGCTGCTCACTCTGTGTGGACGCATCTATTGTTTTTCGACCGAATCACTGAACAATATACGCGAGCAAAACAAAAGCCGACACTGGCTGGCTCGGGCGCTCGGTCGCTTGACCGCGGCAGCGCTGTCACTTGCCTCGCCCGAGACACGTCCACACCTACCGAGCTGCTTCGCGCGGAAAATGCCTCGCGAGGCTGCGTGCTCTGTGGGGACGCACCTATTCGTGATCATGGCGCTTGCAATAGTGCTAAAATATCGGAAACAAATAATAAACATGTTAATTATCTTGTTTTAAGTTCTAATGTTGGGTAAACTATAGTAACACTTCTGTTACGTTATTATGATTGTAAAGTAAAGAACTATAATTCATAAAACTAGGGATACACCGTATTTACTGGGCCTTAGAAATGAATGATTTCAACAAATACTTTTGGTAATTTGGGACGTATAGCAATGTTTCGCAACATTTATAATATTCTGTCGTACATCATCATCATCAACCTTTAAATGTTTCCACTGCTGGGACACAGGCCTCCTCTCTGTGAGAGGGCGTGGGTCATAATCCACCACGCGGGCCCAGTGCGGGTTGGTAGATGTCACATGTCTTCGAATTTTTGGTTCTAGGACATGCCTGTTTTGAGAGCAGTCGCGATGAAAAAATTACACAAAGTATTGCGCCTAGGTGGGATCGAACCTACCACCTGCAACTCGTAAGTCGAGGCCGATACCACTGGGCCACCACTGCTCTCTGTGCCGTAGATAAATAAATATAAAATTAATGTACATTTTTGACTGATAAGACGATCTTATCTAAGCAGATACGACAGAATATTATATGTATAAAACATGGCTTTATGTAATTAACACCATATATTTTATAGTAGCAACACCATTACAATATATCATATAATATACCTCTACTTTCAAAAGCATAAACTATAAAAATAAACTTCAAGAAACCTGTAGTAATGTGATCCGGGTATGCCAAGAATTTACTCTTATTCTTAGTGTTAGAAAAAAAAAAAACGTTATATTTACATAAAATATTAGTGTATCTTGTATTTTATGTTATTTTCTTGTTTTAATTATCATTTAAAATGTATGGGTGAGGTTGTGTCATTTGATTGCTTATTTTGTCTGAGAGAGAAGTCGAAAGCTGTATTGTGTGTATTTTTTGTTAATGGCAAAAAATATTGAAGTTTTTTAAGTTGTTTTAATTAAAGAATATTCCAGGACAATGACCTACATAACAATAGGTCAATAATTAACTGAAATCATTTTTTACTGGAAATCTCGACGATCAAAGCCGAGAGTTAATAATTGTGGCGTTCATAGATTTATTTTCGTTATAATTTTTCCTAAAATTTGATCTTTGCTTACGACAACGTCAACCGCAGAAAACCACAGTTTCGAATTTTATTTTAAAAGAAATATTTTTATTTTGTGAAATGGCGTGCGATTGGAGAGGCCTATCTTCAGCAGTGGACTCATATAGGCTGATGATGACAATGAGTTTAAGCGTATTCTTCGGCGTATTTGTGTGCGTGACAATTAATATTTAATCTACTAGTAGCAGTTTTTAAATTTCAAACCATAATTTCTTAGGGTGCTTTTTTTTTTTGCGTGGTAAAATCATCAAATGAGTCCTCCCACCCCGGGCAGGGCGGGAGGGACTGTCAGACTTGTACTGACTAAAATCCACGGTTTCCTTCAATAGCCCGTTATGTCCCAGGGTCACGGTAATGAGATAAGTCCCGCGACCCCGGCAGGCTTTGGCCCTCTAGAGGGGGGCCCCGTCATCATGCTGACACTCCTTGAGGCGCGCGTGGAACACAACGCGCCGTCGACCCAGGCATGGTCCATTGTCGGGTGGCGAGTTGCCCTTTACTCGCCGCCCGCATGCCCGCGCCTACGGTGGCCGGAGATCGTCCCGCGACGTCCGACGCCGTGGGCGTCTACTACTGCGGCTGGGGCGGAGGGAGGACGCTGTCCTCTCTCTCTCGCGGCTCGCCTCCTCCTTCACGAGCATAACTGCTTCGCGAGGCGACCGCTTCCCACTCCGTCTCGCCCCGCAGCATGGCCTCGACCAATGCCGGGCGCGAGAGGTCTCCGCCTATCGCCGCCGAGAGGACACGGCGGTGCTCTGCCCAAGCGGGGCAGTCCTGCACCGTATGCTCCACCGTGTCCTCCGGGCGATCTTCGCAGTGGTGACACCCGGGCGTCTCTTCCCTCCTTATCAGACACAGGAACCTCCCGAAACTTCCGTGTCCGGTGAGGACCTGCGTTATGCGGTAAGTCAGGACGCCGTGACGTCTTTCCAGCCACTCCTCAAAGAGGGGTCTTACCGCCGCGATTGCGGCGTGCCCGGACCTCGGTTGCGACAGTCGTCCCCTCCATACTGCCCTGAGATCGCACCGGAGCTCTTCCCACCGCGCCTCGACTTCTCGGGGCAGCGGGGTTACACCCCGGCGCTGCGCCTCCACGCGCCACTCATAGACGCGCTGGAGGGCAGTCGCCTCCAGATCTCAGGGCTTCTTAGGGTGCTAAGACAGGAAACCTCCACGTGCGCCCGTGGACTGGAGTTCCCTCTCGGATACGGCCGTGGGGAAGACCAGTTTTTCAGGCCGGTGCACCCTGGGATGCGGGCAAAAACTCTCTCTCTTTGCCCGTATGCGAATAGCCTGTCGTGTGGACGCTCCAACGCGTGTCCCTCTGATTAGCAGAGGGCACAGCGGCGGAGCTGGCTGGCGGACGGTGTAATGGGTAGCTCGCCGTCTGACCAGGGACCAAGCCCGGGTCGGTGGCGCGTCGTGTCGTATTTCGCGCGTGCCTTCGGGGAGTTGTCATGAAACTGACGGGGCCCCTTATGGGGCCAAATGCCTGCTGGGGTCGCGGGTTTTTCTTAACACAGGATACCGTGGCCCCGGAACGTAAAGGGCATCCGAAGGAACACGGGTGGATTTTAGTCAGTAAGAGTCTGAC
The DNA here is from genome assembly GCA_950005045.1 of Agrotis exclamationis. NCBI lineage: Eukaryota > Metazoa > Arthropoda > Insecta > Lepidoptera > Noctuidae > Agrotis > Agrotis exclamationis. Next base: position 1,322,538 of record OX465430.1, read on the forward strand.
AGTCCCTTCCGCCCCACCCAGGGCGGGAGGACTCATTTGATGATTTTACCACCTAAAAAAAAAAAAAACATAATTTCTTACAATATTTCTGCTCTTTTGTTTTTTTGGCTGGATTAAGAAATATCCGCGACCCCAGCAGGCATTTGGCCCCATAAGGATCCCCATCGGTGACGCGTGAAACACGACGCGCTACCGACCCGGGCTTGGTCCTTGGTCGGACGGCGAGCATACCCATTACTCACCGTCCGCAAGCCCGCTCCGCCGCTATGCCCTCTGCTATTCAGAGGGACACGCGTTGGAGCGTCCACCCGACAGGCTATTCGCATACGGGCAAAGAGACCCCTTAGGCACACAGTGCCTAAGGAAGAGTTTTTGCCCGCATCCCAGGGTGCATCGGCCCGAAAAACTGGTCTTCCCCCCGGACGTATCCGAGAGGGAACTCCAGTCCACGGGCGCACGTGGAGGTTTCCTGTCTTAGCACCCCAATATTTCTGCTCTTAGCGTTATTGTCAAAACCCGGACGTATAAAATTAGAAAAAAGAAAGAAAGAAAAGAGATTAATTGGAACACACAGGACAGAACAAACAAAAATTACATGAATAAAAACAAACAAATTGATAAAAGAGAAACAAAAGGTAAAAAACCACCACATAAAAAAAAAATAGTCCTGTGCGAGGCCAAAAGGCTCCTACCTCAGCATGTGCTGCGACAATTGTCACAGCGCTGTCTTTCTGGTAGGGCCCAGAATTAGTCATGTTGTTCTACCATTCAATTAATAATGATAGTCTGATTGCCATTTTGGGCTTAAATTACCGATAAATAGCCTCTTTAATGTGCTTTAAGAAGAACTTAATAATTTTGTGCCTATCAGTAGATACTTTTTAACCAGCATATCTGGATGTAAGCCGCTTACAACCGGTCCTATTGGAAGTCTAAAGGGGAGGCCTATGTTCAGCAGTGGACGTCTTACGGCTGATATGATGATGATGATGATAATTATCTAATGACAGGCCTGTTGGTCTAGTGGTTAGTGACCCTGACTGCTATGCCGGAGGTCGTGGGTTCGATTCCCACCCAGGACAAATGTTTGTGTGATGAGCACGATCATTTGTTCTGTGTCTGGGTGTAATTTATCTACAATATGTATGTATTTAGAAATATATAAGTATGTTTATCAGTTGTCTAGTAGCCATAACACAAGCTCTGCTTAGCTTGGGACAAGATGGCGTTGTGTGATAGTTGTGGAATATTATATTATTATTATATCTTGATTCGCGGTGGGATTTGGAACTACTGTTGTACTGAATTTGACAGTTGGGTGTCGTTTTCCTCAGCAAGCAGCGCCCCTGTGATGTGTCAAGTTATGTTGGTCAATAAAAAGATTTTTTTAAATCGCAGTGCTATGAATTTTTTTTGATCCTAATCAGTTTTTATTTCATAATAAGTAGGTGTGCTATGGCGGCCATTTTATGATAATGATGACGTATTTATTGTTTTATATTATGTTGGTTTTAATTAGTGCGAATTTTAAGTGGTTAATTGATTCTATTATAGGCCTTGTTGATTTGTGTGAAAATGGTACCCTTGGATATATGCTTTTTTGAACAAGAGAAAGAAAAACAGTTTATTTTAAAGAAAACTCCCACACTAAAAAATTCTTCTGTATCGTGGTGCGTTAATAAAAATTAAAACTCACTTATACAAACAGCCAGACTTGGAACAGCTATTTGTAGATCATACAAATATTTGATCCGTGCAGGAATCGAACCTGCGAGGCAGCGACACGCGAGTACAGCAGTCAATCGCTCTTCCAAGTCCGAGAAACTTACATAAAAATGGCGTTTATGATTAGTGCGTAGAAAACCAAGCATGAATATTCAAAAAATTTAAAATACTTTTAACTGCCAATTAAAAATTCCACAAACAGTGTAACACAAACATAACAGACACCGCAACAATTTTAATAGCAATTACCTACAGTTCGCTCCATAAATATTTCTCAATACTGTATTATATAAAAAATCCAATCGGTAGACCCCGGTGACCCCGGGCGACCCCGGGTCGTGACCCCAACAGTATTAATTACGTCGCGTGCCATTTCCAATGTTTCTGCGCTTGCGCAATGACGTCACATCCGTATAGAGAGGTGATGGGCCGGCTGAGTTTGTAGCTAGACTAAAGTTAAGTAAGTTTGTCCATCTGTTACTTTTAGAGAAAACTTTAAATATTCCGTTGGTATTGAGTTTGTAATTGTGACGGCTGAACGGGTGTCAATGTCTGGGTTCAATTTCCGGATATTTTCGGATAAATTGTTTCTCATTTTTCAATAAAATAAAAATATTATCTCAGTTGGTTTTTAGATTAGAAGGTTTTGAAAGGATACTCTCGTATTTCAGATTTTTAGAAAGCATATAAGCGATGCGCCTGACCTCTCCGGTCGTGTCGGATTGACGTCCTAATATGTATACTATGAGAGTAATGGAACAGAGAGTACACCTGTGTCTGCGGACATATTTTTACGTTCTAACATTTTCATCGCTTAGTGGTTATTCTTTGCCTGAAAACGTAGATTTTTAAGATGAATATTTTTTTCATATCCTTATATGATTTAATTACGTTTTAATTTAAAAATAATAGAGTACAAGTGTATTATTGTAGAACTGAATTGGAGTTTTTGGCACACTGGAAGGATAGGCTCCATGGATACATTATTATCCCGGTTGTACATGCTCCAATCTCTCCATGGATACATTCTTATCCCGGTAGTAAGTACCTATATTCCCCGGATAATTTTCGACCTCAACACGACCGAAGCCGTGGCCTAAAGCTAGTTAACATTTTAATATTAGTTGGAGGTTTATTGAAAGCTGTCTCTTTAGACTTGCGGTCGTTAGTGTGACAAGTGAAGGTCGCCGTTTGATTCTCGGGTAGAGTAATGTGATTGGATCTACGTGTGAAGTTGATTGTGAGAGCATTTTGTTTATGTTTATGCGCTTTTGAAGTTTGTTACTTGAATGCTTAAATTTGATATGTAAAAATCGATATAGGTAATGGTTGCGGGACTGTCTCATCACGTTACCGTGACCCTGGAGCGTAGAGGGCTATTGAAGGATCACCGTGGATTTTAGTCAGTACAAGTCTGACAGTCCCTCCCGACCCGTCCTGGGTGAGAGGACTTCATTTGATGATTTTACCACGACAAATAAAAAAGACATCGATATAATTAATAGAACGGGGTGTAGAGATAGAATATAGTTTGGAATAGCACATACAATACCATTTGTTCCCTTTATTATGTCGAAGCAGCTGGTTAGCATTATATAATTTAATTTTAAATATCTAAATTATCAATTTACTTGCGAACCATAGTCACGCGACTAAATCATAAACACTGCGATGGTTATTAACTATAACAGTTACATCGGAAACACGTTATCGTTGTTAAAAGGCGGTATTTGTTCTCCTTTTGATATGAGCCGGTATCTTGTGTAGTAGTGTAGACATGTGAGATGCATTTTGTCATGCTTAAACAATAAACAGCCTAAACGTTATCACCGGCAAGGCATAGGCCGCCTCTCTATTGACTGAGACGCATGTGCGCTAATTGAGGGTTGGTTGGATCATAAACTACTGAGCCGATCACCCGGGAATTTTGTAAATACTTGACAAGTTTACAGAGAGTGTAAATGTTGATGGGTGGAGAGGAAGAGGAAGGTCTAAGAAAAGATGGATGGATTGTCTAAGGAATGATATGAAAGAAAAACGAGTAAATGATACTGTGACGTCTGATAGGGGAGAATGGAAGACAGAAACATATTGCTCAGACCCCAAAGTAAAATGGGATAAGTGCAGGAAGATGATGCTGATGCTGTCAGGTTAGAAACAGACATAAAACAAAAACAACAACAAATTTCTTACAAGAAGGAGTACTTATCGCCAAATTGATTGTCAACTTCATCATTGAAGGCTAGTTTATCTTATTTTGATAACTGATCGGTTCCTATATCGTTAAATTATGAATCAAGTATTCTGAACGCATACATATGTTAGTAATTAATTTATGAAATTGCGGGAAAACAGACATCGAACAAGTATGCAGAAGGAAGTGGCAGACAGAGGTTTGACACTGATTGAATTAACGCATAATTGAATTTAAAATCTCTAATTTAATAACTTAGAGGAAACCAGTCGAAGTTTTCACAGTGTAATGATCTAAACATACTAAACCGAGTGTAATGCTTCATCATCATCATCATTGTTTTGACCTTGTGTGTATTTGGGATTGGTAGTTCTATCTCATATTTTAGTTTTCATCTCAGAAGGTCATCCCTATCTAGCCACCCCATTTGTCACATAGTTCAACCATTTTCCCTTTGTCTCTTGTCCGCAATCATACTCAAAACTTTTCTCTCGATAAAATTAAATAGGTAAAAACTGTTGCAGTAAACCTGCGGAGTGAGATGATACAAAACTGGGTCTAAGAACCCCTCCTCATGATTACCTGATCTTTTGATCCAGGGTCCATTGTGGACCCTGTCCAGGAGGCGCTCGTGGTTAAAAATAAACGCCGCACGAGCCGATATTCCGGGTTAAGCCGCGATTGCCGAGGTTGGTCTGTGGATGGGTGCCCATCTTATCATAGCGAGTTTCCTCCGTGCCTCGGAAAGCACGTAAAGCCCCTGATCCCGACTGTCACATGTAGCCGTTGATCTTTAACAGTCCTTACTGGTAGTCAGAAGCTCCAAATTCTGACAATCAGTTAAGACTGTTTGTCAGACTTTTAGAGCTTCTGACTGACGTGTTAAGCCACGGGGTATTGTATTACCCAGTGATTGGCTGCTGCGTTCAGTGTCTGGAGCTGTTCCGGGGTTACTTGTTCGTGTGAGACAACGTTGTTTAAAAAAATAACATTTGTTTTTGCCTATTCCGTTCCACAATCATTTACCAAACCCCCTACCGTCCTCAGCCACATAAATTTCTAAAAATACTAGATTTCATTAGCAAACGTGTCCGCATAAGAGTTATGGCGTATTGCGGCTGCAGCGGGTACTGTTAGCGTCGCGTCGCGGCGCAGGTCGCGTGTGTTGTGAGCGGAGCGCCTTGACCCGCGCTACGAGCAGGCACATATCCGCTCAGAGATCTAGCAGGCTGGATGTGGTACTAGATGACACATGGAGATAATTATGATAACTTTTTGAAGTGAAAACTTCTTTAGCGGCGTTGTGCACTTTTTTGTAATGGGCAAAAATTGTTAAACTCGCGTCAGGATCCCGTGACCCTGATCGAATATTCGTAAGACGAAGAGGCAAACGATAGCTTGCATTTTAATCGTGTAACGCCATCTGTCGAGCATATATGAAAACATTTGTGATTTGACACCTGTACGACACTAACGAGATGTAACTAAATTCGTTAATTTCATATCTACACCACTCCAGTTTTAAAATATAACACAGTAATAAAAAAGTTTTCATTTCTACCGGCACTCCCGGAGTGAAACCCGTCGTTTTTTTTATATACGATCGGTTTGCTCTTGACCTTAGTCTAGGTCAGGAATGACTAAGACAAGGTCGACGATGGAGCGAGCTTACCCAGAAGAAGCCTGTTCACAGTGTTCACTCCAATTTTCAAGGAAAACCTTCAATTGGTCCTTACGTAGTAGGTTATCAACACTAAAAGTACTTCTTATGTTCTCTTCTCTTACTTCTGGAAAAACTATTCTCAACGAAATGTTACCGCCATTTTCAAATGTTCACGGTATAATTAATTGACAACAAGTTATTTATCAGCAGATGCCATATTTTTATGTTTTATAGGGATAAGTACAGTTCCGGGATCTTCCTTGCCACATCTAGTTCCCAACATCTTTACCAAAAGCGATACCTAACGCAAGTCGAAACCACTTGTGTAACAGTAGTAAAGTGTGCGCACAATAACCATGTTATAGGTCATTTTGTGTAGATGAATACGTAATTAGGAGGCGACCTAGCCTAGCCCACGACTGCTAGACCTAAGTAGGCACTGTGTTTTTAATGAGCATTACTACCATTACTTGAAATAGTTTGGCTATTATTTTGTAACTGTGAAGCTTCTGGTCATGACTCAAGTCTATTTTGAATGCCGTAAAATAGTGATTGAATATCGATAAAATGTAAATAAATTCAACATGTGTGTAGAAATGTTTGTTTTGATTTTGTGTTATAGCATTGTCGCATAGAATGAGTTTTATTTTAGAACATACCTGTTTGTTGGTTAGCAGGAGAGTACGAGTAGGTTAACTTGACCTTGTGATGAAACGAATGAACAGGGTGGACATTTAGTGGGATAAGATTTCGCATTCCCTTCCGCTCCACACAGGGCTGGAGGACTCTTTTGATGATTTATCTATTGAAAAAAAAACCTGCTGGCCGATTGTAAGAACTGAAAATGTATTCAGCAATTGGTCCTTTCAATGATTTTTTTTATGTCTTTAATGGAAAGATCATTTTTCATTCATATTTGTTTCTTAACAAACTGTTTTTAGTTTTTTTTATTGCTCTATTTAAGAAGTTATATTAAATTCAAAATCATTATTTGAACTCCGAGCTGAAAACACGCCGACAGTGCCCGACGGGGTGGTGTGACGTCATTTTATCAATTTCTATACATCGATAGTACGTTCCAACTTTGAAATTAGAAGCCTTGACACAGATCTAAGGAAATTCTTTGTCATAATGACGTCACATCCCGAGGCGAACAATTGGGGCACGTTTGCGTTCACGTCAATTTTGTTCGAATTTTATCACTTTTAAATTGGTCATTATTAACTATTAAAAAAGAATTAAGATTCCATAAATGTTCTTATTTGTGGTGAATTTATTAAGTATGTAAAAAAATATTTTTTCTGTATTCAAATACCTAATTGCAAAGGAAAGCATTGTACCATTCTTATCCAAAGTAATGGGTACATAGGCATAGGTCTAAACCGCTTAGCATGCCTTCGTCGTTTTCGTTATTGATTCGTATTTCAATTATAGGGTATACTTTAACCATACAACTATTTGTTATGACATACTTAAGATGATCTATCAAAAGAGTACTTTTGTATGAGTCTTGAGCATCTTAGCTTACTACAACGAAGTCAAGAGCATGCTCTAAAAACGATTTATGATTCCAAGTTTATGATTGAGTATTTAAGATCGTTAGCTCAAATCGTATGGCTGACAATAAAATCCATTTGTCCGTATGGATCTATTTTATGATGGATGTATGTAAATAAACTTGGAGCTTATTTGCGATGCCAATTGATTTTATTTGTGATACAGGAATGCGGTAAAATGAGGCTGTCTTTCATGAAGTTGAATTAACTATTTGTGGTGTGTGATTGGAGTGTATTGAGTAGAAGATTATGGTGTTTAAAGATATAAATATCAATAGATACTAAAATTATAAATATTAATGATAATCTACACAGAAATTAATACACAGAAGTTAACATTAGAACCGTAGTCTTTGTTAACCTATAAAAGCGCGTGTTGTTATTTTTATTAAGATATAATTATGCATAAAAATACAATTAAAATGATTAGTTTTTAACTTCCTACTCCTAGCTACTATTATAAATGTGAAAGTTTGTTTGATTCTTTGTTACCTTTTCACACGCCTAAACCATTAAAATGATCAGGAATGAAATGACCAGTTATACAGAATCGGATATAGGGAGTACTTACATTTCATCCCGAAAAAAGTACCGAGGAAAACAATAATTACGTACTTATGATGATAGAGGGCGCCACGGGTCCACGAATTGATTTTGTTGTAAATAAACACGAGAGAAGTAACGCGCAATAGTCAGTAGAAAATATTTTCCATCGTTTTTTTTTTATGTGTAATGGGTTTGCTCTTGACCTTAGTCTAGGTCAGGAGTGACTAAGACAAGGTCGACGATGGAGCGAGCTTACCCAGAAGAAGCCTGTTCACTCTAACTTTGAAGAGATTAGGGTTGTATGCGTTCAGAAATACAGACGCAGGCAGAGAGTTCCACTCCTTCGCGTCGTCATCGTCATTTAATTAAAATAATTAAAACACCATGCATGTAATAAACAAGGATTTAAATAGAAATTCATTGAAAATACACGATTCTGCGATCAGTCAATCTGCTCAAAAGTGACCAAGATCAATGACACAAAAAAAAAAACTAGAAATGCCACACAAGCCCGACACTCAATCGTAAACACCTGACATCATCAAAACAAAACCAGTCTCCATAATAAGGCGTCAATCTACACTTTATGAATGAAATATACGCTTTTATTAAATATAAAATAACACAAAATTCAGTTAATCGAAAATCGTATTAATGGCAACGAATGCGCGGGCGCAAAGAATCTCGTATAACAGGCAGCCATTAAGTTTCCCGCGACTGAAGACTTTTTACAGCAATATATACCAACTTTTTGCAGCAATATCACCGTATAAGTGAGCTATGTTTTAAAAATAATGAGTGTACACGGTGCGCGTGCGCCGCGGGGCGTTGAATTATGGAGACAACAGTCATAGATCACGCTGTAGGTACTTTCGTCTTTGTTACGCGGGGATAAACGCGTTTTTCTTTAATAATCAACAATTTATAGAGCATTAACGTTATTGGACAGTTTTTAAAGTAGCTCCTTAACATAAAACTTTTTTTTTAAAAGCTTTGTTTAATGTAAATTAGGCTAATGTGCAATTCGTTTCATTTGCACTCGCACTTGGACCTATTCCCATTTGCAGTTGGTCCCCTTCGTGGTTCATCCCTTTCAAAGTTGGACCCATTCGTTGTTAGTCACATCCTCAGTTGGTCCCATTACTGGTTAGTGGCATCCGCAGTTGGTCCCATTTGCGGTTGATCACATTCGCAGTTGGTCCCATTCGGTTGTGCGTGAATTATGTATTTAAGGAAGCGTTGCAGTTGTTAGGTCATAATCTATTTTTACTTTTTAGTGTGTTCTTAATTAATTATTCTTTGTACTATAATGAATGTATGTATCGTATAATTAATAATTATGTTGTTTGTGATTACTACCGCTACCGGGGTCACGTATCTGCATACGTTTCCAAATGTTTTTTAAGATTAATGTTAGATTTTAATTCGCGTTTGAAATTCTGCTTCACTGAATTTCATATCTTAGAAACTTACGGCTTATTCGAGATGGCACTCGCAAATAATACTTTGAAAAAAATTGTGGGATCCCATACCCAGCAGGTAGGACAATAATAGCCGAATAAAAAAAGATTTTTCATACCAGCAATCAGATATCAATAAGAAAGCTAAGGTTTCCGGATGGTTTATTTTTTTATTATTATAGCGACAATTGAAATAAACATTCTTTGAAAATTTCAACTGTTTACCTACGGATCATGAGATACACCCTACTAACAGACAGATGGACAACGGAAGCATATTAATAAGGTCCCGTTGGTTAACCCTTTGAATACGGAACTCTAAAAAAAAAAGAACGCAGATAAGCTCCATTCAGCTCAAACATTGACAAAAAGAAATCTAGTTTCCTTAACAACTTCTAAGTAAAACGACATAAACAAGCTCACTCAATGAAAGCTTTAACCAATGTTAGTAACCAGTCCCTTTAATTAGTCGTACCGATGGTCAGAAAAAACGTTGGACGTACAAATAGCTTGTACATTCATCCTATTGAATCTTGGAGCAAAATCTATGGAATCAGTTGTAGACACGCAAAAAGTCACCGAGTCCGTCATGTCATGAATATGCATAGATCTATCTGCTAACGACCTTAGCACGCGACCTACCGCAATGATATAGCTAAGTATGTTATTTATCAGAATAATTAATTTACAACTTTTTCCTCTTGTAATCTTGTGCATTTTTGGTGGACCATTTCTTGGTTTCCGATATTTCGGAAACACTTGGTAAATATTCCGTCTTAACTACGACATCGGACGTCGCGGGGCGATTTCTGGCAAGCGTAGGCGTTTGACACGCGGATGTCGAGTTATGGGTGACTCGTCGTTCGATCATGGACTATGCGCGGGTCGACGGCGCGTAGTGCTCCACGCGCGCCTCAAAAAGCTGTCAGCAATATGACGGACGAAGTTGAACCAGTTGTGATTTTTTTTTCTTAGCCTGCACTGCCCCACTGCTGGGCAAAGGTCTCCCCTAATTCCATCCATGTTTTTTTTCCGGGCTGCTTCCCCCATACTGAGAGTTGAAACTCAAATTTTTTTTTCACCAAACCCATACGTGTGGAGTGTCTATGGATAAGTCTTTAAAAATGATATTGAGGTTACTAATATATTTTTTTTTCTAAACTGAACAGTTTGCGCGAGAGACACTTCCAAAGTGGTAAAATGTGTGTCGCCCCCTGTAACTTCTAAAATAAGAGAATTGTAACTAAAAAAAAATATGTAAATAATGTAGACCTCAACAAAAACTTCCAACGAAAATTGGTTTGGATGAGATACAGTTAGCAGTTTTTGAGATATACATTTTCTTACATTTTCAAAAACTGCAAGTATAAATTTGCCATTCATACAAACACTATGAAAAACAAAGTTATTTTTATTTTTTGTGTATATTACTTACTAATCTCGATATAATTATATCACTAATCTATGCTTGCTACAGCGGAACCCTTCATGGGCGAGTCCAACTCGCACTTGGCCGGTTTTTTATTATTATTCGGAAGGCTTACAGACTATGACAATATTAAAAACTTAATTATTTATTTCAACTCCCTACATTTAAACATTATACTTCTTTACTTAGGGTCAGTTCATATCGATATGCGATGCTTAGTGTCACAATGATACTGGAAATCTTTTCTTGTATTAAATAAAGTTAGATTTAGTCGCTTTATTGAAATGTGCGAGCAGCGTTGCGTCTTGATGTGTAATACCTACATATAACTATAGATATTATAAGTACAGTTATCATATATGATATTTAGATGTTTTTTACCCTTTAACAACATACCGTATATTAATCAAGCACTACTCAATGATGTATGAATTACGTCAGTAACCGCGAAAATTTGCATAAAGGTACATTTACAATCATAGTTTTTTTTCTGTAACCCAATGCGCTAACTAGTTATTAGGTGCGAATCTTGAATAATAATGTGATTTATTTCATTTCTGATGCCACGATTTTTTGTTACGCCTCTGGGATCGATTTATTCTTAAATATTGGTACCTCTTTTGGTGTGTGAAGCAATTTTCCTTTTTTAGTTTTCCTGTTTAACGGGAAAATTCAATATGTTGACGTCATTTTTATGACGTTGACGTTTTATATTGATGTTCTTACTGTATTTGGGTAATTTTATTTTGCAAATCTTGCGTATATGATATATTATTTTTCAATTTATAATTTTGTCCTTTAGTATGAATAATACTTTCTAAAGGAAATAAATTGAGTTTTGACAAAATAGTTCATAACTTTAATTTTAAAATAATAAGACATCAACATATTGACACATCATTGAAATCGGGAAAAACATTTTTTCAAAATGTCTCCTAATCAAGGGCTGCCAGAGATATTTCTTTCAACAGTGTTATTTATCAAAGACGCATACATTTAAATAGTATGTACAAGAGTTAAATTGATAAATTTTGTTACTCTAGCAAAAACGACTAGTGACATACTAGAATACTTTTAAGATGATAAGGAGTAAAAATAAAACGGACCAAACTGCGGCAGAAGCTAGTACTAATTATATTACGACCTATTAATCATTATTATTATTATCGGCACGATTATCGCAGTGGCTGAGCGATTGGACTGCTGCGCAGCGTGTCGTGGGTTCGATTCCCGCTCGGAACAAATATTTGTATGGCCTAAAAGTAGTTGTTTCGGGTCTGGTTGTTTGTGTATGTGAGTTTATATGTTTGTAAACGCACCCACGACACAGGAGAAATTCCTAGAGTGGGGCAAGGTTTTTTTTATTTTTAAATAAGTGGCACTCGGTGACTGCTGCGGTAAAGCTATTGCATAGTATTTTTTATCAACTTATGCAATTATAATTATTTATTTATTATATTTATTACTGTACTAATTAGGCTATGGTCAGCCACGTCAATCAAGTGAAACGTCAAGAAACCTTCTACTCCTCCTCCCTCTCCCTTTCCCTCTCCCTTCCTTAGGTTTTTGGGAATTTCTTGATTCGGTCGCCGCGCCGAACCGCGCTCAGAGCCCGCGATAAAAGCTACCTATGCAATAGCTTAAAATAAAAATTAAATTAAAAATTAAATCGAATTAGAGACACTCGTACACATAACATAACATGCTTACAATAACATCATGATTCATATTACATATGTCACATCACGCATATGACACATTTAACATGAACAATACACAGTACCTAGATACAGAGTGACGTGGGAGTGAGTGGTGCCTGCTGGGCCATGCTCGGCCATGCTCGGCCATAACGTGGTGGTTAATGGGTGTCGCGAACCCCTTGTGATTGGATGTAGGTGACGTCGCTATGTGGGAACGTCTGCAATGTAGATGAGGTGGTATAGCCATGGCTTGGTCTGCCATTCTTGCAGATAGACTGCCGTGGAACGCAAAGGGCAGTTGAATAAATAGAATGCTTTTAATAGTCAGTATCCATTGACTTCACCAAGGCTTACACTCAATTTGATGATTTTATATTCCAAAAAAACTTTTTTTTAAAAAAGTACCGACTTCAAAACAAATACAAAAAAGTTTAAAATAACTTTTCTTTCGGAAGTCGGTGGCTTTGTTATGTTGTGTCATTGACTATTACTTTTTTTTTAAAAAGTTTTTTTTTACCCTTTTTAGTTTATTTATTACATATTCAATCCAAATTCTTGTAAAATACAAAATTTTCTTACCTAATGCATAAATCTTGTAGGTAATCCGTCACAACATAAAAAAATCCATATCTCTAAAACTACTGAACCGATTTTGATGAAACTTGCAGTGTACCCTAAGTTGAACAATACCTAGTACAACAAAAAAAGAATTACTTAAATCGAACTTATAGTTCCGGAGATATGCGTGCACAAACATAAAAACATACATATATACATACATACATACACTTATGAAATTTGGCACATTTGTTCAGACGCTGATATAGACTAACATATATGAAAACTGGGCAGTTCTGATAATATTACATACATACGGGTCGAATTGATAACCTCCTTTTTTTGAAGTCGGTAAAAAAGAGAGAACTTTTAAGAAATCTAGTCGTTTTATATTTGATAAAATTGAAATCAGTTTTATTATATAACATTTTCTATTCCGGTCTGACTGTAGGTATTGTTGAGAACTCTGATGGACCCCTGAGGTCATTTGAGTAACTGTGAGACCAGAATTACATCGAGAAAGATTCGATGAGCCTGTCCTTTTTTAACTATTGTGTACCGAGACTAGAGGCAAGAGTTTACCCATATCCATCTTAAATAAAAAAAAACGTGTGGCACTCGAGGACTGCAGCGGTAAAGCTATTGCATAGCATTTTTTATTAACTTATGCAAATATAATTATTATTTATTACTGTACTAATTACATAGGCTTATGGTCAGCCACGTCAATCAAGTAAAACGTCAAGAAAAGTTCTCCTCCCTCTCCCTCTCCCTCTCCCTCAATAAAATTGCCCCTTGCTCAATAAAAGCATGCTTTCCTGCTAGTAATGAACACGTCTGTCCATACCTTTATAAGCATTTCTGTCCGTATCTTTATAATTGCCGAAGTCTCCCGAACTGAAACGACGTTAGACGACGGTGTCAGGGATTTTCCTTAGGCTTTTTCCTTAGGTTTTTTCCTTAGGTTTTAGGAATTTCTTGATTCGGTCGCCGCGCTGCGCCGCGCTCAGAGCCCGCGATAAAAGCTATGCAATAGCTTAAAAAGGATGTGGTCATCATTGTCATATAAATTTTCTTCACCATAAAACTATGGTTCATAAGCAGGAAAATAAAATTAGAAGACTAACAGTTTTTCCTCTAAAATTCTTCTAGAACATGACACAAACAATATTTTGTCAGGTATATATATCGGTGCTACGTTGTTCAACAAATATGACATTTGACTTTGAACGAAAATTACTGGTTCCATGTAATTTGAGTCATTATTTCTGTCGTATTTATGTAAAATATCAGTAATAATAGTAGTAATGTCAGTTTTTTTGCTGTTACAAATCCTTAGATTTATTAGTGAATTGATTGTTAGTGGCCGCACCTTAGTCGAGCATTTGCATGTCAATCTATCAATTAGTATTATAGATTCGGTACAATAAAACTAGACAAGATCTTTCTTATTGGTGGAAACCGTAATTTTATTAATTTAGTTGATATAGGTTTTTTTTTGATTCAACAATATCAATGTTATTAGTATGAGTGGCAATTATAGTTTGCCAACAATTATTGTCATATTGTATTTCTGTGAGAGCAGTGGTGGCCCAGTGGTATCAGCATCGACGAGTTGTAGGTCGTGGGTTCGAACCCACACAGGCACATTACTTTCTGTAATTTATTTCAACACCACTGCTCTCAAAAAACGGTGAAGGAAAACATCGTGAGGAAACCGGCATGTCCTAGAGCCAAAAATTCGAAGACATGCATGTGACATCTACCAACCTGCACTGGGCCCGCGTGGTAGATTATGGCCCACTCCCTCTCACAGAGAGGAGGCCTGTGTCCCAACAGTGGGAACACTTATAGGCTGATGATGAAAGTAGAGATCTGCCCAGCTTGTTCGTATGTAGTCCAGGCCATGTTTCGCAGCAAGGAATTGAAAGAACAGGGTTGGTTTTAGTCAGATATTAGTCTGACAGTCTCCTTTGCTCCACACAGAGCGGATGGACTCTGATCATTTATAAACCGGAAAACAATTGAAACTCTGATTTAATGAGGGTAGGGTCAGTTATGGTTACTGTAAGATAATTATGATAAGCTAGTTGTCTATATGAATCGGAAAGTTAATGAATTCTTATAGTTAAGTGTTTAGGTATAAATCTTAGGTGATTAGTGGTTTTCAGTTCTAGTTTGTGTTTAATTAGTCTAGCTGTGTACTAGGATTGCATTAAAGTATTTGATTGCGATAATTTAATTGTGTAGACATTTCAGTATCAGTTATGTGTCTGTATGCTTCTGCTTTGTAAAAGGGCGGGGGCTGATTTCAAAGAAAAACCAAACTCGAGTGCATGAATAGTTTATTTTGTACGTCTCCGTGGAATGTATTCATTACAAACATTTGTTTACGAAATAAAAAAAAAAACACTCTACCTATATTTATATTTACAAAAAACACGTTTGTCAAACAAAAGTATTACATTTGAGTATGAATGTGTAGGTCATTTCACTACTTGAGTAAATGGAAATGTATATAAGAGAGTTTACATCAACATTGAGCAATCATAGGAATGTTTGTGACATAATCGAGTATATTATCCTTTAGCTCTTACCATCTCTTTCTAATATAGAAATGAAAACAGAAAAAAAACTTTAAAACAAAAAATAGAGAGATCATTTCAAAAATCCAAAAGAGATAATAAGAGTTCTTTTTTTACAAAATCAATATAAAAGTACAGCCGACAGTCGTGATTAAATAATAGAACTTAGCTACTGATAGAAATACGAAGACTTAGAATTATAAAAGGCTTCACAATGCACCCGAAGTTAACACTTTACAACCACAAACAACACTTCGAAATTCTACTAGAAATAAATTATAATTCAAACTTTTACACAAAAATATATAAGATTCTTTTCTCAGTTATGGAATGTTGCAACACCCGGCTGTTTCCATTTTCCAAAAAACATAATTATCTATAGTAACCTACCTTATACTATACAAAGAATAATTTATTTATTTACATTCGTTTTGTACATAACCTTATACCGGGCGCGTTAAGTACCAATAACATTGTATTTACTAAACATTACTTATTATACGTATTTGGATAGACTCTTTCAAGCGATAACAAATCAAACATCATTCGAGTGTTTGAGCTTAAACAAAAATCACATTCCTCTATACTGGCCTTCGATTCATTCACTGACGTGGACATAGTCTATAATAACGGCACTAGGTGACGCGGCGAGTCACGTCAGACTTTGGTGGTGAGGTCCAGAGGGTGCAGCTTGATCCTCTTTATTTGTGAATATGACACGTCCTCCTCCTCGCTGGCCGAGCCCGCGCCGCTGCCCGACTCCCCGTCGTCATTGTCTGGCACTATTACTTCACTGTCGTCTGATCTTCGTCGCGCAGAACTCGACCTGCCGTCGGATTTCACTGACAAGTCCATAGGGTTTTCCTGCAGCGGAGATTCAGAGGTTCTCCTCTCAGCCGGCGGCGTCGGAACAAATTCCGCTTCAGAAATCACATCCTCCTGAGGAGTGGGCTGAGTAGACCGCTGTTGCTTTAAGATCTCATCAAGGAAGAAACGTTTCGACGACTCTGTTCGTTCATTGTGGTCGTCAATTCTGACGTCATTATTGTTCTCAGCAGCTTGCCGTAACGCTGCGTGATCTAACAGATGTCTTGAGTATATCGGGTGGAAGCCTGGCGGGAACAGCAGCGGGTGGTTGTGGGCGAACGGGCTGAACGGCGGCGGGGGTAAGAAAGGCGAGTGGGGGAAGTGGGGCAAGGAGGCGATGTTGGCGAGGTGGAGGGGGACGAAGTTGTCTCTGGGCGGCGTCAGCGGCCGGTCCGGCGGCCGCGACTGTGTCAGTCTCGACTTTTCGTCTAACTTTGGCGAAGACCCGCTTTTATGTGAGTCTGGGGACGCGGAGCAAGGAGGCTTGTAGTCATCTAAGCCGAGGAGAGCGAGTTCCTCTTTTGTCCGTGGTCTCGCGAGTCCTGGGAAGAGGTGAGGTGGGAAGGGAGGCGCTAGAGGGTGATGCGGTGAGGAAGGCACTCTTGGTGGCGACTGGGACTGGGCAGCTTGCTGTTGTTCTTGCAGGAGGCAGTGGATCTTGAACCAGTTGGAGCGGCGGCCGTACCGCGAGCCGGACTTGGACATGCCGACCATGAGGCACTTGCGCAGGCGGCATGCCTTGCACGCTGTCCTGTTCTTCTTGTTGATGACACATTCTCCGTTGTTCTTGCACTCTGTGATTGAGTTCAGGTTGTTGTAGGACCGGCCGAAGAAGGACTGGAAAGAGAGAAAATACATTGGTTAATTAATGTAGAACTTTAAATGATTTACAAGACTGTCTTGTTGATGTTATAAGAAAATTGTTTTCTTCAAAGGCATTTGTATTATTTTCTCTGCTTATATTTCATTCTGCAATTACAAATGGAGACAAGGTAATTTCCTCTAGAACTATTTGTTGTAATAACTACGATATATGACTATATGGGCAACAGGGCCACCCGTCTTATAGCTGATATTTCGTGCTATATGATGA